>CM064908.1:18356681-19835847 GCA_032727855.1 Quercus ilex subsp. ballota | reverse complement strand
CAAGAGAAAATATTGTAGAGTAAGAAATACACCTGTAGGTTGAGATAAAGCAAAAACATTTAAAAATCAGCCAAAAGAAAACTAAGAAATCAACAAAGCAAAAGCTAAACATTGATCCACCACAGCAAGAGAGATAAACAGATAGAGTGAGTGAGAGAGAGAAAACATTGAGAAACTTTACCTAACACCGAAAGAGATAGCTACCACTGGAAAGATAGAACCACCGCCGAGGCGGTGATGATAGCTGATGGACGGTAGTGGCTCAGCAAAGGGAGAAAGCATTAGAGTTCAAATGGGAGTGAAGTGTGACTGTGTGAGAAACTGAGAGGGGAGGGGAAGAGGGAGGCGGCACATTAGGTTTGTCATTTGTGTGATTGTGAACTAATAGGATGTTATATATGATAGGAGGAAACCAAGGAAGTGCTGGACAACTGGTTTTTAAAATTTTTTTATTAATTATATAATATATTTAAATATATATTAAAAGAACTAATAGCCATAGGATTTTATAGTATATAATATATATATATATATATATATATGATAGTGTTAGTAGGAGGAACCGAGGAAGTGCAAGTGCTCTACAGTTGTTTTTTTTTTTTTTTAATTATTAAATATAATATATATTTAAATATATATATATATATATATATATATGATAGTAGGAACCAAAGTGCCCTACAGCTGGTTTTTTTTTTAAAAAAATTATTAAATATATAATATATTTAAATATATATTAAGTATGGGTGGGTCGGGTTGGATTTGGCGGGTTGGTCGGTTTTCTGCACACCCTTAGTCTAACTTATCTCAAGACTATTAGAAAAAGCAAGGCCCTTGCTGCTACCTTGAGTGATACCGAGCCTAAGGATGATTCAGATGACAATGATGACGAGGGAATCTTGAATGCCTTCACTGTTACAGTTGATCTTACTGATGGGGGTTCAGAAACAATAGATGATGAAAAAGACTTGGTGCACTCTAAGTTTGAGAAAATGGATGATCAAGACGATATCCATACAGCCTATGAAAAATTGTACAAGGTTTCTGAGAAGCATGAGAAACTATATAGGCTGGCCACCAAAAAGCTAAGTGATGTTGAGCTAGATCGAGAGAAGCTCTTCACAAAGTCTGACGAAGCTAATCAGACAATTGGAGCACTGTGGTTTGAAAACAATTTCTTGGCTGAAATGGCCAAGAAGCTTGAAGCGGAGCTGTTTCAAGTCAGAGCTCAACTGAAGAGGACTTACAGTGCAAAGCTTAATGAAATGCTTAGCTTTCAGAAATCTGCTTATGATAGAACCGATTTGGGGTATGATTTCTCTTCTTCTAATATTGCCTCTTCTAGTACTACTATGTTTGTCTCACCTGCTAATAATGTTAATTCTAAGAACAATGAATGTAAAACTGATATAGATAGTGAGAACGTAGACAAGGGCAAATCTATTGTAGAAGCACCCCCTAAACTTGAAAAGAAAGAGACTAGAAACCCTAGGACTAAGAAAGGTAATAACCAAAAGTCTAAACAGAAGAAGCAGCATCTCTATGGAGTTTCAAGGCATACTCATCCAAATTGCTACAAGTGGTTAGCCACTCAATAGAGCAACAATATGATCTCATCTAGAAACCAGAATCAATTTTCATCTTCTTTTGCTCTTCTTGGAGATTTTCTTAAGGCCCTCATGTTCCTTTCGAACTTCAGTTCTTTCATCTCATCGCCAGATCAAAGGTTCACTTAACAGAAAGGTTCTTCCAAGGTGTGGAAGGACAAAGGCTCAAAGTGATTTAGTCACTTTTTTTCTCTCTCTCCCTCTTTTTATTTATGCATTACTTGTGTGTTTTGCTTTCTAGTTGTTGAGTAAGTCTAGTTTTATGCTATGTTTTGTTTAACATGTTTTTGTTTGTTTGTTTTCAGTTTTGCTTTATTTTGTTTGTCATAAAAATAAATAAAACAAATTGAAAAAATCAGAAAAATACAAAAACAGTGTGTGTTTTGTGTACTTTGGTACTTGTATACCTTGGATGACTATTGAAGCAAAATTTCCTAAACTTTATATCTTTTATAGCTTAGATTAGCATCTCAATGCACAACTAAGCAAGTGAGCTTTGTGGCTCGTGTTTGTGATAAGTACGATTAAGTAATCTTTAGTACTTAACACTCATATCACTCTTTTTGACGGGAAGGACTAAAAAATTCTAAGAGAAAGACATAAATAACCATCTCACCACTAAAGCCCGCCAATCATAAATAACATTTGTATGCTTTGGCATAGCAAAAATTATGATATTTAAAGCTTAACATAATTGGGTATTTCTTTCTCTCTCTTATATGCCCATGCATAATATGCTCAAAAAGAAAAATATGCAAAGAAAAACAAATGAAAAAGAATCAAAATGCTTTTAAATATGATTGGAAGTGTGTTTCTAGGAGAGGTGGGAGTTATATGATATATCTCGAAGGTGATAGTCCCCATCAAGTAGTTATGATTGTGTGTGAGTTAAATTGATTTTCTCATATCTCAAATCGTCATAATATGAGATTTTTATGCACCCTTGCAATGTTTTCACACACAACACGCAAAATTCTTTGCTACTTTTGATACATGTATAGGTACAATGTGATTTGGCCATCACGATGGATGCATATGTTGATGTGTACTCACTAAACTGTCTTGATTTGTTTTTAAAATATAAAATTGGTTAAACTTGTTTATGTGTGTGCATTTTGGATCATGAATGCTTTGCATTTTTCTTGTTGAGAGATGTGTTTGAAAGCTTAAAATGTTGTTTGGGTCTTTGGTTTAGTAGCTTGCTTGATTGCATTCATTTCTGTGTGTTTTTCCTCTCTTTGAAAAACTTCTTTTTATCTAGCTCGAC
Source organism: Quercus ilex subsp. ballota (assembly GCA_032727855.1). Classification (NCBI taxonomy): domain Eukaryota; kingdom Viridiplantae; phylum Streptophyta; class Magnoliopsida; order Fagales; family Fagaceae; genus Quercus; species Quercus ilex. The sequence goes on along the minus strand of CM064908.1, from coordinate 19,832,973 downwards.
AACTTCTCGACAGATCCTCGACAGATTGCTATCTATCAAGACCCTTGGACTTCTTTTCTCGATAGATCTTATAGCATCTTCGATCCATCGAGCTATCTAGAATTTGTCTCGATAGCTTCTCAATAGATTCTCAATCCATCGAGAAAGTTTCTATCTGGTCGATAGCTGTTTGATCCATCAAGGTATTTTTGTCATCGACAGATTCTTGACAGCACCACAACAAATTCTATTTGTCGAGATTTAGTTCTCGATAAATCTCGATAGATCCTCAATCCATCGAGCTGCAATTTATTGAAATAGCTTCAACACGAAATCTGTTTTCACTTTCTCATATCTCTCTCGACAAAAAAGCTATCTCTCTCCCTCCAAACACTCTTTTCTCTCTCAAAAATCCTTACCTACGAGTTTTTCAGCCTTGTCCAAGATCAAATCACTTGGTAAGTGTTCTAAATCCTTCACTTTTCATGCATTTCGTACATTTTCTTGAATTTTTAAGGTTTTTGAAAACTTTTGAGATTCTTGTGAATTTTTGGGTTGGGTTTTGCTTATTTGATGTTATATGATCATGCATTGCATTCCATGTGCATTTTCACAATGTTTCATGCATCTAGATGAGTGTTTATAACTTTATATGTTGAAAATTGTGTGCTGATAGGTTTGGATTGGGTTGAACCCATGATGCAATTTTTTTTTGCATATCACATGTTCATGCATTTTTCATGCATACGTACCCTCTCTTTTCTTTTATATTTTGGTACCTATTATGATGGTGTTTTTCTGTTTCTCTCTCTCTCTCTTTCTTTCTCTCTCTCTCTCTCTCTCTCATAGTCTGCGCATGGCACCTAAGCGTAAATTTGCTCTGTCTCGAAACCCTCTTCGTTCCGAGGCATCTTCCTCTGATCCTACTCCTCTTCACGTTTAGCTCCATGATGAGAAAGCCCGTCAAGACTTCTCGGAGAACTTCTCCAAACATGGTGTTCATTCAGAATGACGTGTGATTCTATCGGACTTTTCCGATACTACTCTACCCACTGTCATTCATAGTCGAGGATGGGCATCTCTATGTGAGAAACTCGTGATTTGTCCCACTGTGATCATATAGGAGTTCTACTCTAACATGCACGGTTTCGATGCCTCTATACCTCGGTTTGTTACGTAGGTTATAGATACACATATCGTAGTCACTCCGGATATTATTTTCGAGATACTACACGTTCCATTGGTTTCGCATCCTGATTACCCCACTTGTCCACATTTGAGGACTGTGTCCAAAGACAAACTTCTGTCTCTCTTCTGTGAGACACCTTCTTCATGGGGTGTCAAAACACCTCATGCTTGGGCTTTGCAAAAGGTCCGAGGTTCCTAAATATGATTTTGACTTTTGTTCTCCATCCTTTGTCTCACTATAACTCCATTACAGAGCCTCGTGGTCGATTTTTGCTTTTCCTCATTAAGGACCTCTCTATAGACTTTCCTTCTCACCTTATTCTCTCTCTCATCGATGTCCATATAGATACGGCAACCCGTGATAAGTTTATCTTTCCATCTACTATCACGAGAATCATTCGCCATCATTCTACTCATTAACCCGAGTCTTCTCCCTTCACTGTCATGGGTGCCATTAACGCAGTGCCTGTTCGACGGAGTAAGGCCCAGCTTTAACCAAAGCAGCCACGGACCGAGACGGCGACTACTCCAGCCCCTTCCACTCCATCCACCTATGCTCTTTCTTCTTCTTTTGCGGGTGGTGTGACGCTTGATGCCGTCATGGCGCAACTTAAGCGCATGGATGCTTGCCTTGATACACTCACTACTGAGTTGTATCAGGTGAACACCCGTGTTAGTTGCATCGCACGACGACAGGCTCACATGGGTGACTTCACCGTGTCTCCATCTCCCTCTCATTCTCCAGAGGCTTCTGAGGACAAGGATGCTGATGATGGTTCTGATTATGATGATAAGGATGAGGATGCTAGCTCTTCTAGTGACGAGGAGATGACAACTTCTCAGTGACTTACTCTTTGTCATTCGTGACAAAAAGGGGAAGTAGTTTTGGGTTGAGAGTAGTCATGTATTTAGGGGGAATGTTAGTTTAGGACATTTTGATAGGGGGAGTGTATTTTGTTTTTGAGGGATGTAGTGAGGATTTATGTACTTTTCTTTTCTTTATCTTAATTACATTATCCTTTTATACATCGGTCTTGTGACCATTTAGTGATAACAAACATTGTACTTATTTATCTTTTATATATATGATGATGTTGTTATCATTTCACCTATCTCTCCATGTGTTGTTTCTTTTCTCTCTTTATATACATGTTTCTATTATTATATGCAATTTTTTATTTCTGTTTCACATTAAGATGCCTTAATGAGTTTTGTTTAAAATGTTTCAGAAATACAGATTGTCAAAATCTATCATGCCATAAACTCTTTTCTTTTGCAAAGTTTTTCAAGAGTTTGTGATAGGATTAGATTTTATTGTACTCAACAAGTGATTATGATTTTAGTGATTTATGACTTCTCTCATATTTCATTTGTTTGTTGTAGTTTTGTCATGGATTGCCAAAAGGGGAGATTGTTAGGACATATGTAGAACTTGTTAGAACATATGTTATTGTAAATTGACTAATCCTTTGACAAAACGCACTTTACTTGTAATTTGGTAGATCTAGAATGGTTTAGTACTTCAAGGAATAAGAGTTCAAGTCTAGTATTGAAGCCATGCAAATCTGTTCAAGAAACAAGTGAAGAAGTGTTGTTCATTAAATCTCGATAGCTAGCTAAACAGATAAATCTATCGAGGTTTAATAAGAATTCTTGACAACTCTTGACAGAAGCTGTATCTATCGAGAATTACGAAATTCATATTTTAAGATCTGTTTTCACGCATATCCAAGTTATTTGTGTAAGGTTTCTTTTCTCACAACCCTAGACATATATAAGGATTATTTTAAAGGCCATCAAAGGTGATGCAAAGTGATGCAACTCAATGCAAATTGAATGTGCATGCAAATTTTGACCGAAGATAGAATTTTCCCTAATTTATCATATTCTTTGTAGAAGTTGCTGCGTCTTTGTGCTGAGAGTTTTGTAACCAAAAAGCTTTTTGATCTTCATTGTCTGGATGAACTGAAGAACTTTGTAGCCAACATCTTTCTCAAGTTGGTGTGTTAGTCACGTACTTGGATCCGTGCATCGATTGGTTAGTCACGTACTGGGAGCTGTGCATTGAAAGAAGAGATTGTCACTACATCACAAGTCCAATTGGGTATTGGGGTAATGGTTCAACTGTAGGTTGGTATTAGGTACTGGAATTCTTTTTACTTGTAGCCTCTTGTTTTGATAATAGTAGATTCTTGGGAGTGGTGACATTAAATTCACCCGGTGGGGTTTTGCCTTGGTGGTTTTCCTCATTCGTAAACAAATCACCTATGTCAAATTTACTTTCCGCTACATTTAACTTAGTTGGTGATTTATTTGTGCTACTACGCTTATTGCATGTAATTGAATCTAATTAATTTCCCTTGGCTAAATTAATTGATTAAGTTACCGAAAAGGTCAATACATTCTTGGCCTATCAGCTTATATTGGGGTCCTCGGGTTTAGTTCGATATAGAGAACACAAGTAGTTTTTAAGTCTTAAGAAGTCCATCCCCAATCTAGGGGCTTCTTGGCTATATACAATCAACCAAGATGTATCTGAGCCCTACATTTGGAAGGGTAGGATCAGATTTCCTTGATACTTGTCCCATCAAGGCCTTACTAGAAGACTTCTACACTGAGGTATGAGCTAGGTGGACACTGTTCATAGGTCATTTCCTCATTAATGCAGTAAGCTAAGTGGTTGCAGTGCATTAAATGCAGAAGTGATGGTGCTTTATCCATCCTCTTTCCTTTCTTCCTTGCTTGGCGACAAATCTTCTATTCACCCTCGGTTTGCACTCGACAACCTTTAGCCTTGGTTCTCGGTTTCCCAAAGGCATGTTGGCATTCTCGGAGTCCTCATCCATTGTAGTCTTTCTGCACTTGCATAAGGTCACTTGTATTTTTCCGAGGACATTCTGCTAGTGCTTTCCAAGGTTCGTTTCCTCGACATTGTCCTTAATCCCTTTATTCGTATTCTGGAATCCTCATCCCCTCACAAGTAACATTAGTATTGTATTTTTTTTTTTTATATAACTATACATTACTTAGATATGAAGGAGAGTACTATTTTAGAGTTTCCTATGTTATTTATTTTTTTTTTTCTGAAAATTTCCTATATTACTTTAGTAGTGTAGAGTGTAGACATACAATAAGGGTGACCAAGTTGTCGCATCCCAAAGACGGTGTGCCTTGAAAAGTTTGATGCATTGGTTGATGAAATATCTTGCAAGCAGCATGTGTATCATCTCAAAAGAGAAATATTGTTTGTGCTTCAACTTGGCCACCCTCAATCTTATAGACTTGAGGGTAAATAATTTATATTTCATTTTATAAGACATGTCAAAGCACTGATGAGGTAATATCTTCTAAATTTTTTTTTCTCTATCTTGAGATGATATAGAACTTTTGTGAAATATTCTTACTTAAATTATAATTTTTCAATTATGAAATATCTTTTATTTTATTATTCTTTGTTCATAGAAACAACAAAAAGTAAGCAAAGCTATAGTGAGGTGTCTAATATAACTTTACATTATTCTTTGCCCCCCTCAACAATATTATTGATATTTTTAAAAGTTATAAATATTATCCCAACAACAAAAATTAAGCCTAAACAACAGCCCAAAACAAATAAACACAAGCAAAAAAAAAAAAAAAACTCAAAGCAGATTCTAACTAGAAGGGGATTTCTAAGCCAACTTAAGGCAAGACAAACATATAATAAAAGGGAAAAAACAGGGGATTTCTAAGCCACTACCACCAAAAAAAAAAAAAAAAAAAAAAAAAAAAAAAAAAACCCTAACTTATGGCAGAAGACCTCAAAACTGAGGACTTGGGCAGCGGCACTGCAGTAAAACAGCAATGTAGCATAAGCAAAGGTAGAACAGTGTACCATGCCTAACACCACTGGCCACCACTAGTCCACTACAACAATCAACACCAACCAAAGGCCCCAAACCTAGTAACATTTTATCCCTCTCTCATATCTGAATCTCTAATGCTTGGTTAGTTGGTTGATTAACTTAGATTTAATCATATGTGTTGACAGTGTTATGAAGAAAATTGAAAGAGAAGTTGAGTTGAGACTCCACCACATCCAGAAATAGAAGAAGAGACTAGAAAAAAAGAGTCAAAGAGAGAGAGGTAGACTCTGACTTGACTCCATCTTTGATCTTTCTCTTTTAATCTTTAATAATGCCAAAGTTATATTTTTTTTTTATAATAAATGGTGGTCAGGTGGTGTCTTGTCTCTAGTCTAGTGATATTCGGACAGTTCTGTGCACTTTAGTGTAGATTTGTAATTTTGTTTGGTATGTTGTTGTCTATTAGTGTCTTTTAAAAAATTTCAAAGATTTTTTTTTTTTTTCAGGTAAATAATTAAAGAGATTATTTACCACTTTAAAATTTGTTGGTTATTTGTTGACTACTTGTGTGCATGGTATTTGTTTATTGTGTGAAATGATTATAGATTATTGACCATATAATAACATGATAATTTTAAATTATATTTTATTTGTAAAAATGGTGGTCAGGTGGTGTCTTGTCTCTAGTCTAGTGATATTCGGACAGTTCTGTGCACTTTAGTGTAGATTTGTAGTTTTGTTTGGTATGTTGTTGTCTATTAGTGTCTTTTAAAAAATTTCAAAGATTTTTTTTTTTAAGGTAAATAATTAAAGAGATTATTTACCACTTTAAAATTTGTTGGTTATTTGTTGACTACTTGTGTGCATGGTATTTGTTTATTGTGTGAAATGATTATAGATTATTGACCATATAATAACATGATAATTTTAAATTATATTTTATTTGTAAATTATGAAAAAGTCTACTGCGATGTTTGATTTTTTCAAAAAAAAAAAAAATACTTCAAATGATTTAGAAGCTAATAATAGTAGTGCAACATTACCAACTACTAATGTTGAGGAAAATTTAATGTCTTATTTTCATAAATAATTGCATTGTAATATCTTAAAAAACAATAATTTTGTGTATTATTCTTTGTTGATGGTTTATAAAATGAATATTTATTTAGAGTTTCAAATTTTTCTTTTTTTGTTTATACTTTTGCCCCCCTAACTCCAAGTCCTGGCTCCGTCCCTGGCAATAGTAATACTAATTATGGTTGGTTTTCATATGAGCTGCTACATTAATATTTCTTTTTTAGTTTTATTTCATCTATGAAGTGCATATGTAGCCATATAAACATCTATAACTATTTAATTGCATCGGTTATTTTGATAATTATTAATAGGACTTCTCTTAAAGCTTTTTTTTTTTTTTTCACAGCCAATATTATGTTTGTTTCAATTCAAGTCAAACATAATTACATTATACATCTATGAAAAGTTTTCCCGTGCATTGCATGGGTTTGCAACTAGTATTATTAAAAGCTGAAGCGTAACATTTAATGTTGCTACGCTCACGTTAAGCCATGTCAGCAGCAATGTCATTATCAATTTTTTATACAATTTTTAAACATTTAAAGTGAATTAAAAACTCTATTATATTACAATCAAAATATCATATTTAATTTATCTTATTATTAACTATTCTTTTTTATTATTAAATTTTCAATTCCATTGTAACTTTTCATATCCCCACTACTCTCAATATTACTATTATTCTATCTTTTTATCTTCCTTTATTTTTTACTCTTCTTATTCTTATCCTCATACTATAAAATTGTCATCCCCTCTCTTATTCCATGCATAATTTCTATTTTTCCACACACAAAAAGCCTATCTCTCTCTCTCTCTCTCTCTCTCTCTCTCTCTCTATATATATATATATATATATTTTTTTTTTTTCTTCAGTTTTTGGTATATATATATATTTTATTTTAGTGTAACAAGTTGACCATCAAAACATACTGATGCAATATTGAAAGCTCCTCCTCCGATTGATCTCCGACCACCCATACACACAATCTCTATATTGTTTCTACTGTGTATTGTTTCTTGGTATATGACTCATTCATAAATGTGTAGTCTTAGAATTACTTGATAAACAATCTCGTGTTGTTGTTGCAATTGTAATTTCAATTTAGCTATGCTTGGATTACTTGGAAGAAACTATGCCCTTGTATAGATTTGTGCTTTTTTGTACTGTTTTTCTCAATATTATTATCCCTATGTTGCTATGTCTATATCCTCTGATTTGGAGCCTAAATTTCATTCATGGCTGATGTGGTGCTGGTAAAAGCCTACATTCCACTTTTGTTCCACTATGGCAGTCTACTATTTTTATTTCCTATTAGTATTAACTATTAACCAAAGTTTAAAATGAAAGGGAAAAAAAAGGACACATGGAATTGGTAGAACACTTATTAAAAGTAGGACAAATGATTTCTTATTTTCCCTGCTGTTATTTGTAAGGCCTTAAGCTAAAGTTTTGAACTTTTGATTGCTTAATTTGTTAAATGTATGCCACTATGGGAAAGTAATAGAAACAACAATACACGCTCCAAGGCTACAGTCACGGAGAACTTATGATGACTTATGGGAATGAAATTATGACCCACCTGGCAAAGGCTCATTGTCTCTTTTGTGATTGGAATGTGAAAAAAAATTTCAAAAAATGGCATGGTAATTGCATTTCCTATTAGGAAGTGTGAACAAGGAAATTTCTCTGGAGTCTGGACATTGGTTACTATGTGAACCTCATTGTGACCAGACCCTGTATGTGTGTTTCTCTCCTTAAATCATTTATCTTATTTCCTTATTGTTTTTAATCTGAGGGTCTAGTTGGTTGTGAAGAGTCTGTAGGAAAAAAGAGATCGAAACTTTTATTCATGGTTTTGTAACTTTCAAGTGCATGCTATGAATCTCTATCCTGACTTGTCTACAGGAAGCAGATCCTTTTTTGGTGCTTGCAGCTTAAGCGGCAAAGTTTGAGTTGGGGGTAAGCTCTCTTCTCTTTCATCATGTTTTCGTTGTTCTATCTTTCATCATGTTTTCTTCTTTCATAAATGATTTTTTAGTGCCAATCTGAGTGTATGTACCTTGAAATTAAAATTTTTCATGGAAATTTTGAATTTTTTCACTGAAAATTTCATAATATGTTTGCCAAGAGAAGAATAAGAAAACTCCATTCTCATTCTTTTGATATAATTTTTCATAAAAGTTTCTTGCAATATGTTGTTACTTTAAACATGATCTTATTCAATTCCTTTATTGATTTATTTTATAGATTTTGGTTGAAGGCATATGCTAGGTCTCTTCTATTGGAGCACAACACTTTATGTTGTCTGGCTGGTAATTATGGGTTTAAGAATTCAAAAATCACTTTAAAAATAAAATTAGTGGTTGCTATATCTATATTTTAGGCTCTATTTGTACGGTTTTAACATATTCCAGCACTAGTTAGCTGGTTTATACTGCTTACTCTCTCTACTGCCATCTGTTGCACTTATAACAACTTTTAAAAGTTAATCTATTATTATTTTTTGGAGCTTTATCAGTGTTGTGATTTATGTTCTTTGGACAGTTGCATAAGATAAGGGTTGCATGTTTTAAACATGGTTGCTTTAATTCCAGGTAATTAAGTATGGGTTCCTCTTGTAGTGAAGAGTTCTATTTTTTGTTTTGTAACTTTGAGTGCATGTTAAGAGTCCCACGAATGACATGTTGACAAGTGCGGAAATTTTCTTTTTGGGGCTTGGATGTGCAAGAAGTGAACTTTTGATTTGCGATAAGCTCTCTCCCTTTGTCTCTCTATCACTTCTTTCTCTCTCCCATTTTTTTTGTTATTTTCTATTGCAATCCTAACTATTGGTGTATTTTCTTTTCATTCGTTTTGATTTAGGTATTTGTGCTAGATTTTGTTTTCATTAAGGTATTGTGGTTGGAGTTGGTTCTATTTTGCATATTTGTAGATTTGGTTTTGCTTGGGTAGTTGGGTTTTTTCATTTTGTGAATTGGTTGAAGCAATTCTCATCTGCAGCACAATTAAACCCATGAGATGCTAAAAACTTAAGCAGCATAACTAGGATCCACATTTTAACAATTGAGTAGTAGTTACACAGAACAACTAGCCTCATGTTAATGACCAAATAGCATAGAACTTTTCCAGTTAAATATAATTTGTGGTCTAATGTGGTATTGTATTTGTTATTGGAAAATATGAATTGTGGTTCATTACAGGTGTTATAAAATATGTATTGTAGGTACATTTCAGGTGCTATAAAATTAAAAAAAAATAAAAAATAAAAAGCACCTATTGCAGTGCTTTGAATTACAGGTGTTATAAAATATGTATTGGAAAATATGTATTGTAGGTACATTTCAAGTGCTATAAAATTAAAATTAAAAAAAAAAAAAAGGACCTATTGCAGCGCTTTGAAAAGCGCTGGCATAGGTCCTTTTTAATTATATTGATTCAAGACCTATACCAGCATTTTTGAGAACACTGGAATAGGTACAACCTATGCCAACGCTTTCAAAACCACTGGTGTAGGCCTTTTAAATTATATTGATTCAAGATCTATACCAGCACTTTTGAAAGCGCTGGAACAGGTACTACCTATGCTAGCGCTTTCAAAAGCGCTGGTATAGATCTTTTAAATTATATTCATTCATGACCTATACCAGCGCTTTTGAAAACGCTGGCATAGGTAGTACCTGTTCCAGGGCTTTTAAAAGCGCTGGTATTGGTATTGAATCAATAGAATTTAAAAGGCCTATACTAGCGCTTTCAAAAGTGCTGGGATAGGGCGTATACCTTTCCCAGCGCTTTTGAAAAGCACCGGTACAGGTCTGGTGACCCTATACCCACATTCACTGCGCGGCGGTTTGAAGCGCCGGGAAAAAAAATGTCAGGATAGGAATTTTGACCCTGTCCCAGCGCTTTTTGGGGCTATCCCAACAATTTTGAAAATGCTGGGATAGCCCCTTTTTTTGTAGTGTTGGGAAATTGCCTCAAATTCCAATTGTGACTTGGAAAGCTAATTGGGTTTCCTAGTTGAAGAAGAAAATATTAATTTTGTTATTATTTAGTTTCCTTTTTGTGGAAGGAATGCCTATTCCTTGTCAAAAAAAATTTATTCCTTGTCCACAAAGGATAGAAAATTTGAGTCTTACAAATAGACAATGCTACAAAGAATTTGACGGCTTTGGCCCAAGGGTCTTTTTTATTCGGAGAGGGAAAATAAAACATAAAACCAAGAGAGAAAAATGAGATTTTCGCTTAGGAAATAATGCAAAGAAAGAGACAACAAGGTTTTAATTTTGTCTACAACATTTTTTGTAAAGTGCACAAATTAAGGAGAATTTGTGAGACTTTGTTTGATGTTGCAAAGTGAAAAAGAAGAAAAGAAACACATCTAAGGATGGTTGCATGAAAAGAAAAAAGAGAGAGCAGTCAAGAGTGAGCTACCTGAAGAAAAAGAAGAAAAAATTGTAGTGAAAGTAGTGAGTGTGTATGAAAGCAAAGAAAACAATGAGATTTTTTTAGCTGTGAAACATACACAAGATGATTGATTATTGTATTTGGTGTGGATCTCAAGTCAGACATAAACTTGAGAGATATTGTAATTAATTTGATAATAGTGGAATTGATTTGGAGTTTGTCTTATGGTTTTTCCTTTCAATGACAAAAGGGTTTTCCATGTAAATATATGTTTTCGTGTGTGTGATAGCTATTTTGGATTGGTATTGTAGTGATAATATCTTTTGGGGATTGATTAAAATTGTTAATTGATTTTCTTAATTCACACAGTACTAAACTAGGACCCAACAGTTATGAGAAGTGGATTAATGTAGACTTGAGCCTCCTTATAAAAGCACTCATATTCACGTAGATTTTATCCTCTGTAAGGCATACATTTCGTTTTGTTTTTAGGGATCACTAACTTAGAGAATGAGATGGAAGCAGCATAGTTTGCAGTGAAGCTGATCAAGAATCATTCTTTGTATAATAATTACTTAAGCCCTTTTGTAAATGACTGCAGGTCAAATCCTTGTTGACTTTTGACAAACCAAGCTCTTTTGTAATAAAATGGACAATTTAAATTTGTCCGTTTCGTCCTTTTAAATTAAGGAACTAACAAAACACAAAAGGAAATGAATTTAAAAAATATATATATATATATATATATATTTCTCATTTCTCATAAGAACAGCTCCACTAGGATTTGGGATTTATCCCAAAAAAAAAACTTGAAGGGGTTTTAATGTACGTGCTTCTTGATTTATATTTACTAGGTCTAGCCTACAAGGTTTGTGTTTATAATCTTGATTCTTTTCATAAATAAAGTAATAATAAAAACCATAATAATCACCAAAAATTTGCAATTCAACTAATATCTCCTAATGATTTTAATGAAAACATCTAAAATTCAAATCTTTCCTTTCCTTATTTTAATTATTGAATTATGTGTGTGTGTGTGTGTGTGTGTGTGAGGGGACGAGGATCCAAGAATAAAAATAAAGGGATTAAGGACAGCACTGAGGAAACGAACTTCTAAAAACACCAGCAAAATGTCCTCAGAAAGATACAAGCGACCTTATGCAAATGTAGAAAGACTACAATGGACAAGAACTCTGAGGATGCCAACATGCTCTTGGAAAGCCGAGAACCAAGGCTAAAGGTTGTTGGGCGCAAACATCATCTCCGCATTTAATAGGGAAGAAAGGAAAGAGGGTGGATAGAGCAACCATCATCTCCGCATTTAATGCATTGCAACCACTTAGCTGGCCACATTAATGAGAAAATGGCCTATGAACAGTATCCACATAACTCATATCTCAGTGTAGAAACCTTCTAGTAAGGCATTGATGGGACAAGTATCAAGGAAATCTGATCCTAACCTTCCAAATGTAAGGCTCAGACACATCTTGGCTGATTATATAAAGCCAAGAAGCTCCTGGATCGAAGGACGGATTTTCAAAAAAAGAGAGAAAACAATTTGTAACCTCTATCCTCAGACTAAACCCGAGGACCCCGGTATAAGCATTTCAAGACGGTTCCTTATCAAATATTATCGGTCCACACTTCGAATTAATTCTATCACACCCGCTTAAATCTTTTCTTCTTGTTAACAGTATTTAAGGTTAATTGAGCTTCCCATCTCTTAAAAATTAATTGGGCGAGCTAAAGTAGTAAAAAAGTACTTGACTATATCCTTGATTACTTTTTGCCTGCCACAATATATATTAATCCATAGCTAATTTTAAGAATACAATGATAATAATAATAATAATTAAATATGTTTATGTTGAAACATGTTATGTACAAATGTTTTGCAAAGTAGCAAGATATATATTTTTCTAAGAAGTAAATAAATTTGTGTACGAGAAGAAAAAAAATTTGTAAAAAAAAAAAAAAAAAATCAATAATCCACAACTACGTACTTTTAAGATTTTTTTTTTTTTTAGAGAGAATTTCAACCTATGACGTCCACTCTTGATGATAGCTCTTTATCATCAGACCAAGACACCAATCAGTTTTTGGTGTAGGCGGGGATTGAATCTCAAATCTCTTATACAACCATCAGAGACTTTACCAATTGAGCTAACTGGAACCCACATTACTTTTAAGAATATGGTGATAATAATAAAAATAAATGTTTAAGTAGTTATTACACGAGAGGAATAATTCTTGATTAGCTTCACTACAAACTCTGCTTCCATCTCAATCTCCATTAAAATGTTTTAGAAAATATAATCATTCTATTTTCCCTTTTATTCAAATAAAGTAGGAAACAAGGAAGAAAACCCTGTGTAATACACAATAGCATTGTGGATTTTAGAGAACCTAACATGTTGAGCAAGGGTTTCTGGTGTAGAAATATTTTTAATTTTAATGAGATTATTTTTCTGTAATTAGTTTCTCCATGAAAAATACTATCTTATCACAAATATGCCCCATAAAAATTATTGTTACATTTAGTGTAATTTTTAGTTCGTGTGCAGTATGATAAAATATACGCTATCATAAGAAGTTAAGGAACAAGGCTAATGAATACAAACCAACTTAGATTGCAATTTTAGCAAAAAATTGTTGAGATGTTCATGTGACTTACACAACCATTAGGAGAAATTTGTAAACATTGTTGCAATTGGGTTAGTTATTGAAAGTTTTCATAGTTTATATCATTATCTAAAAACAGAACCCAGAAGTATACAGCCAACGAACAAAAACCAAAGATTTGTTCTTCTAATTCTTAAAATAGAAAAAAAAAAAAAAATTGACTTTTCTTCTAGCACGCATACAAAACATATGTACATGGGGTGAAATCATATGCATGAGTTACTAAGAACCATTCCTCTCCTTATTATAATTATCAAATTATTTACAATAATAGTAATAATTTTATATTAGAAGAAAAAACATATTCACAGTTACGTTTGTACATAACATGTTTCTACATAAACATATTTATTACTATTATTACCAACATATTCATCCACTGCTACTTTAAAGAATATAGTGATAATAATAACAATAAATATGTTTAAGTTAAAACATGTTATATGCAAATGTTCTACAAAGTAGAAATTAAGATACATATTTTGTTAGGAATTAGATAAATTTGTGTATGGGAAGAAAAACTTTATGTAAAAATGTTCTACAAAGTAGAAATTAAGATATATATTTTGCTAGGAAGATGATAAATTTTTGTATGGGAAGAAAAACTTCTTGCCATATATATAATAAATGACTAAAGATTCATGCTATCTAGAAAACACGACTAAAGAAAGGATTATGAGTTTGAATTCATTTGAGATACACAGAGAAAAAATATTTCAACAATTGATTAGTTTGCAATTATTTGTACAACTTATAAAACAAAATAAGAAGAATTATAACCAAAAAAAAAATCAAATCAAATCAAATCGATCAGATTGTATTATACATGTCTTTCTTTCACCACTAACAAAAATTCTCTAGCTACCATAACATATTAATTACCCTTCCTTCTTTTTTTGTTTCCACTCCAACCCTATAAATCTGCAAGGTGATAACCTAATCTTATGCTCTGAAATGGTTTCAAGCTTAGGTGACCATACTTGCTCCTTAGACCCAACAAGTTGATCATACTGCTTTTGCAACTCTGGCGTGCTACAGAGAACACTATTGCTAGGACTACTAGACCCAATTTCCTTACCTCGGGTAATAAGCCTTGTTATGAGCTCTGGCACAACCTTAATCGAAACCTTTCCATTCTCACCCTTAATGTACTCAAACGGACAGTCTCCAAAATTGACAGGGGACTTTTCAGGGCTTGATCCTAAGCTTGCAAGAGAAGAGGCTGTGAGGACACTGCAAGCAAAGCGATCAATAGGAAGAACAAAGTAGGTTTGTCCATTCATAAGCTCATCATCTATGCCTAAGGCCGGTACCGGGTGGCCGATAAAGAAAGAGTCTCCATGGCAAACCATTTTGTCAGGAAACTCAAACATGATCTCCCCAGCAACATGTTTTCCTGTGAGAATTCTTGTTGCTCCTTCCCAAAAGACTAGCTTCACAGAGGAAGAACTGCTATTAGGGTTAGGGTTTGATTGGAAACATGGAGATACTGCATTTCCCATTTAGAAAGAGGAGGAGGTAAAGAATCAAAGATGGAGAATATGGGATTTCTTGGTGGCTGTTGGGATGAGAAGACATATAGAAGAAAGGCGAGGATGTGATATATAGTAAAGGTTGTAAAGGGCTTGACTTTGAGAAAGTCTAGGCTTGTTTTTTAGTTAGGTTTTAAGGGTCGGTGGTCTGGTCAACCATGCCGGCTTTGAACACATCTATGTCTCTCTGTATTACGTGGTATATATTGCTTATAAACACTTTTGGACTCGCAATATCCAACTCATATATAAAGTCATCATCTTAGCAGCTATAAACTACAATGCTTGTTTTGAATATTAAATTATGATTTTTCCTATTTTTATAATTCATAGTTTGCGTGGAAAATGTTTGGAAGGTTATAGGTTAGATTCATTGTAATATAATAGCCCCTCGGGCCACGAGTCAATTGCAACTCGTATATTGGGATAGATTCATTCATTCACTTATTATTGGCATGAGTCAGAATTGTCTGAATACCTCTACCACTTCCTCTTGTAGCTTAAACTTGAGGACTAGTGAAATTTACAACAACCCAAATAAATAAATAAAATCAATATCAACGTTCTTTAATTATCTTTGAATTTCATTTTTTATTTAGGGAACTGTTTGACGAACGCATGTGAAACCAAAAGTGTTTTGTTCCCTCAGTGTGTATCCTATTGCGTCTGGGTCGACTCTATTTTTTTAGAAGAGGGTCCAGTCTTCTTTTTTTTCTTTTTTCTTTTTTTGCATATAAATGATCAATTTCAATATTCTATGAAATGTAATTAAGGCTTTATTTTATGAAATCAGTTTATTATTTTGATGTCGGCTTGCACTAAATTTGGGCATTTATTATCTTTCAAGGATGCAATTACATCAATGCTTCTATCACAAAATAAGGAAAAAGAAAAAGAAAAAGAAAGAATTATTACATTTGTATATAGGGATGGAATCAATAATTTATCTTTATTGGGGGCTAAACCATGAACACACAAAAAAAAAAAAAAAAAATCATTTTTCATTTAGATGTGAAGTCTACTTTTAAAAATATTAAAAACCTTGAAAATAATCATTCTATAGTAGCAATAGAAATTAAAAGAGTAATTAAATATAAGTACAATTACTCCCTAAATAAGGTAATAGACTATTAATTTATGGTACTTATCGATCAATGTCACAATTAAGAAACATTTGACAATTTTTTTGAATCCACGACTGGTTTGGAGGAGTTACCAAGGTGCAAGACATGCTTACGTGGATGCTTCACGGTTGTTCACCTGTTTGGGGACCTAATTTTCAATTTTGAAGGGTTAGGTATAAAGTTTTGGATTCAAACTTTTTAATCTTATACATTTATATAGACTATTATACCAAAAAGAAAAAAAATTCACGGTGATCATGGTTTCCCTCAGTTTAATATTAGTTCCACCTCTGATTTTATTGTAACAATACTAATACTTTGTTTTAGTAATTAAATCTAGTGAGTAGGTATAGTTTTCTTTGAAAAAAAAATTATTTGTTAATTAAATAATCAACTATAAACTACATATACATGTTAGCATTTAATTGTTAATCATAATCACTAAGCAATTTGGGGTATCCTGGGTTTTAAGTTTCGAATAACAACCACATGACCTTTGATCGAAATCTGCACATAAAGTGAGTGATAATGTTGACGGTCTTTAAGAATTGATATATATGTTGACTAAAATTGTGGACTTTTAAACAACTATTAACTAAAAAGAGCGTTGTTCTCAACTAAGCCATTAATGTCCATAACTAACACTTGCATACTTTAGGCCCAGTAGAACAAGTGGTTTCCATGAAGTGAATTCTAGATGTACATGTCTTTAAAGCCATTGGTGCCCCAATGGCATAGGCAGGTGTAATTAGTTGACCTCTAATTATTATGACCAATTGACCATGCTATATTCAAAAGTAGGTGATCACTTTCATTGTAGGGTAAGCAGTAATTATCAAGTCATTTTGGAAGCCACCCTAATCTTGTTAGTAATCTTAATTATTGTCACTGGAGTGATATATGACAACGGATCCTAATAATAGGTGTTCTTAAGGCAATTGTTACATTATCATTCATTTTATACATTAGTAAAACCCTTGTTAATAAACTGTTTTGACACCATTAATCAAACTTAGGGCAATTGTTACATTAATCAAACTTAAGTTTTGACACCATTTTTATTAGAAATATAAAAAATAATCAAAAATTATAAATTATTTTTCTCTTTTCCCATAAAAAGTATCTAAAAATATTTTTTAAACCAATGTTCATAGGGCATCCGTTAACTTTTACCAATGATTATTTAGATTTAGAAGGATATGTTGGGATGGATGGAACCATAGTATTTCATGGTGTTTCATTTCCCGTTACAACATATTCAAGCACAAAGTTTCCCTTATTGTTTGTTTTATGTTTGAGTCAACAATCTTCAATAGAAGCACCTTTAAACTTCAAAAATTAGCAAAAGATTAGCGAATAGTTAAAGTTTGCTTGAGAAGTGCGATTTGGAATCACTTCTAATTGCTGTTGTTGTAATCATCGGTAATTTTCATCAAGCAAAGACGCATCTAAATAGTTGACCAGCTTTTACTGGTCAGCTGCTAGCACTAGCATATATGTGCATGATGAATTATTATGTTAATAATTTTCAATTTAAACCGTATTGAAGTTATTCTACATAAAATGAAATTACTTTAGATTTTTAAATCTTTAAATTTTTAAATCTCAAACCAGTGAATTTTAAGAAGCAAATGCTAAAATTTTTACAAATTTTACTATATAAAACTTAAAAATTGATGTGACAATAAATGTAATTTGTGGGTTTCAACTACTTTCTAACTAAAATTTAAATTACATCTTAAGACCAATATAGTAAAACTTGTAGTATCTAAAACACTATTCTCCTTATGTCATTTTGTTTGAATGGTATGCAATGACATGGGCATGAAAAAAAGAGTATGACCATGGCATGTAAAGTCTTGTTTTCGTATTCCAAAATTATTATACTATAAGCTTTTAGCATTTACCTATCAATTCAAAATAACCAATTGGATGTTGGAATTGGAACACCATCATGGGATTTATTTTTGGGCTACTAAAAGATTTGAAAAATTAATTAAGGGGATTACCGATTACGCCCTCATGCATTAAACACATAACTTTATCATTAGGGAGAGGCAGAAGTACCAACTGAGGGATTATGCCCTCATCTATTAAAAATAAACCTTTCTCACTGGAGAGAGGCAAAAATACCAATTAAACTACGAGGTTAATTTGGTAATACAATCTTAAGAATATTGATATTTTATTGAAGCGCATGCATATTTATATATTCTTTTTTTTCCCCCTAGTATTACCAAACCTCGATTCCTCCAAATCCAATAAGAAAGGTCTAGATTTAATATATGATATTTCATTCCATTTACGTGGTGTTACAATTTGAAAATAATGTTGATATGTAAATTGAAGGAATTTCATTTCGTATTTAACCTAATAAATAATAAAAATAAAAAAGTGAAATGCCATTAACTCGTATGCTCATTTAATTGTTAGTAAAATTAGGTACGTTTATTTAGGTGGTAGCATATATATATTAGGTTTTCATTGAAAAATTAAACACATGATTACATTATCAATAAACACAAATAATATTATTTAATCCAAGAATAATTAAATTTAGAGAAATGATATGTTCACAATATTTTTACAACAAATCTTAAGTGTCAAATTATTACTGATTGTTATTGTTGGAACAAAAAAGTAATCTTAATATTATATTCAAATTTGAACTAATAACAGTTAATAACCTATGATTTGTTGTAAAAATATTGTGAACGTAATGTAATCTTATATTTGAATTTAATTGATGAATCTAATATATCATTATATTGCACTTAAATAATTAATGGTCAAAATGATAAATTATGCGTTTAATGCTTAGTGCACTGCATGCATACTGTGCATTTTTTATAAAGAAATAATAGTCAAAATGAAATTTTCTTTTTTTAATGAATATAACGGTCAAAATGATAAATGCATACAGTATTATACCTCAAATAATGGCATCTCTTTTCTCGTACATTTTTGGTCGGTACCTAATTAAATAGTGAGACGCGTAATGAGTAGTACTCCTACTAATTAAATTGGAGGTATCTATAATTTGTAGCTGATTTTGGAAGTCACAGCTACGAATTTGACCTTCATCTCAATTTCGACACATGAAATCAAATGTTGAGGGAGAGATTTGACTTCATCTTATAAATTGTAATTGGAGCAATACAATCCAGATACAACTTTACAAGTACAACTTGAGGACGAAAGTCTTCTTTGACTATTTGTAAGAGAATAATACTCTTCACTATAAAGAAATCAAGACCAATCTATGATTTTAATATTCATTCCTATGAACACGAGAAATGCAGTCGGATCTTGGAAATTATAAAGTATTTTTGCTTAAATTTGTTACTTTTATTTGACAAGCTCTACAAATTGTGTAGTCTAATAGCCTATATCTTCATCTTGTGAGTTTCAATTATCTCAATTAATAAAGCTTCTTATCATCAAATAAGATATCTAGGGTTTAATTCCCCATGCACACCAAAAAATTAATTGGTATTTTCGTCTGATGATAAAGATCAATTATCAAGAGCAGAACTGTAAGGGTGTTAATGTCTGACCCAACCCGTGAATACTACACGGGTTTTTGAGGATTAGGGTTGGGTCTTAGCAGGTTGCAGCAATACAATCCAGATACAACTTTATAAGTACAACTTGAGGACGAAAGTATTCTTTGACTATTTGTAAGAGAATAATACTTTTCACTGTAAAGAAATCAAGACCAAATCTATGATTTTAATATTCGTTCCTACGAGCACAAGAAATGTACTCGGATCTTGAAAATTATAAAGTATTTTTGCTTCAATTTGTTGCTTTTATTTAACAAGCTTTACAAACTGTGTAGTCTAATAGTCGATATCTTCATCTTGTGAGTTTCAATTATCTCAACGAATAAAGTTTCTTATTGTCAAATAAGATATCTGAGGTTTAGTCCCCCACATACGCCAAAAACCTAATTGGTATTTTCGTCTGATGATAAAGATTGTTAGAAATACTAAGATCTGTAGTTTTGTATTTCATCAGTGAAATAATATATATGAGTGCCTTTATATAGGAGGCATATGAGTGCAATACAAGTAAGAGTGTAGTACAAGAATGTGTGCTATAAAAGTAATCTAGTTGGGCCAAAAGCCCACACTACTATACACGTTAACAGCCCCCCTCAAACTCAAGGTGGATATGAGACCAACTTGAGGTTGTCAACCAAAGTACGAAAGCATCCCTTAGGATGTGACTTGGTGAAGATATCTACAAGTTGATCTTTAGAGGAGACTAAGATCAGCTTGAGAGCACCATGGACAAGATGATAACGGATAAAATAACAATCAATCTCGATGTGTTTAGTTTGCTCATGGAAGACATCATTGTGAGCAATATGAATGACACTCTGGTTGTCACAATAAAGAGGAGTAGTAGAGGATGTAGACACACCTAAGTATTTAAGAAGCCATCGTAGTCAAAGGAGCTCAGATGTGGTATCAGCAAAAGCACGATATTCTGCTTCAGTATTGGAGTAAGCCACATGAGTTTGTTTCTTACTTCGCCAAGAAATCAGAGAAGAACTAAGAAGAAAGCAATAACCATTGGTGGACCTGCAATAAATGGGATCTCCTGCCAAATCAGCATCAGAAAATGCATGAAGAATAAGAGAAGACTGAGCAGAGTAGAAAAGACCATAGAAGAGAGTTCCCTTTAGGTATCGAAGAATGCGCAAAACAGTAGCATAGTGAGTCGATCGTGGAGTAAAAAATATTGGCTTACTTGGTGAATAGCATAGGAAATTTCTGAACGAGTGATAGTGAGATAAACTAGGTTGCCAACCAAGCATCTATAAAGAGAGGGATTAGACAATGGTTTCCCCCTCGAGGGAGTTAGATGTGCATTAAACTCAACTGGAATGTCAACAGTCTTGCTATCAGTGAATCTAGCTCAAGACAAGAGTTCAAAGGCATACTTGGCTTGAGTAATATAAAGTGCATTTGTAGAATAAGTGATTTCAAGACCCAAGAAGTAGCTGAAATGTCCAAGATCTTTCATCTCAAATTGCTGATTGAGAAAATCCTTGAGTTCTTGAATGCCACTAAGGTCATCACCAGTTATGATCATATTATTCACATACAGGAGAAGTAAAATAGTGTCTTTGTCAGTGCGACGAAGAAATAAGGTAGAATCATAATGACTGGCCTTGTAACCCAAGCAAAAGATGGTAGAGCTAAATTTGGTAAACCAAGCTCATAGAAGCTTGTTTACAGCCATAAAGTGCACGTCAAAGGTGAAAAACATTGTTTGATTCAACAGAGAGACCAGGAGGATGTTGCATAAAAACTTCTTCACTTAAATCCCCATTAAGGAATGCATTTTTGACATCCATCTGAAAAATGTCTCATTTACTGGCAGAAGGAACAGCTAAGAGGGCACGAACAGATGAGATACGAGCAACCGGAGCAAAAGTCTCTTCATAATCAATCTCATACTCGTGTAAAACATTTTGCAACAAGACGAGTTTTGTAATGCTCAGTGGACCCATTAGAGTGAGTCTTAATCTTGTAGAACCACTTACACCCAACCACAGATTTCCTAGGGGATAGTGTCACCAAATCTCAAGTATGGTTTTTAGATAATGCGTCAAGTTCCTCTTTCATTAAAATCTACCATAAAGGGTTAGTGGAAGCCTCACGATAGGTGTGAGGCTTGTGCAGTGTAGCAAGGGTAGTGTAACAATAATAGTCAAGTAAATGAGTAGAAATGGATCTTACCCGAGTTGAGTGACGAGATGCAATGTCTTGTATAAGATCTTCAGGCGAAGCAGGAGCAAGGGACCCAAGCTCAGGGTTGGGGTTGGGTAGCTCGTCTTCAACTTATTCATCTTCGACCTGTTCATTAAAAGGTGAAATAGGAAAGAGATCAATGATATCTGGTAGTTGGACAAAGAAGTCTACGGGAGAATTAGGAGCAACTACAGGAGGATCAGGAGCAGCTACAGAAGGAATATGTGCCTCATCCGGAAAAAGGTCTAAGACAGAGGAGGAAGATAGGGAGGCACAAAAGTGAGAGAGCTCGACAAAGAGGCGATATTCTCAAAAGACAACATTGTAGGAGATACGAAGACGATGAGAAATAAGATCATAACACCAATACACCTTTTGAGTTTTGTCATAGCCAAGAAAACAACAAAGCCTTGACCGAGGCTCAAGTTAGTTATGCTCATGTGGCTGAAAAAGAACGAAACAAGCAGAACCGAAGGAGCGAAGGTGATGATAATCTGGAGATGACCTAAAAAGGCGCTCATATGGAAATTGATTTTGGATGACAGTACTGGGAATGCGATGAATAGCATGAAGTGTAGCTTCGCCCCAAAACAGAGCAAGAACTTTGGTAGAAAGAAGGAGAGTACGAACAGTGTCAAGAACATGACGAAGTTTTCGTTCGGCTCTACCATTTTGCTAAGAGGTACCTTGACAAGTTAGTTGATGAACAGTACCATAGGAATGCAAAATAGCTTGGAAAGCATATTGAGTGTATTCAAGAGTATTATCAGATTGAAAAATTTTGATGCGTTTGGAAAACTGAGTTTCAATCATTTTTGCAAAATTACGATATACTTGCAATAATTCAAAATGATGTTTCATATGAAAAATCTAGCTATAGAGAGAGTAATCATCAACAAAGACAATAAAATATCGAAATCCACCAATACTAGAGACAGAGGAAGGCCCCCAAACATCAGAATGAATAAGGTCAAAGATATCAATAGATATTGATTCACTAGTGTTGAAAGGCAAAGCTGGTTGTTTTCCTAATTGACATGAAACACAATCAAAATTTTCTGTAGACATTGAACCTAACAAACCTCTAGAAGCCAATTCTTGAACCCGAAAGGAAGATGTGTGACCAAGTTGGGCATGCCAAAGTGCAAGGAAAGGAATAGAAGAAACAGCAGCAGCTGTAGCAACAAAAATAGGAGCAACAAGTGGAAGACGAAGGTTGTTCACGGGAAACATACGCCCAACTCTGGGACCGATCCCAAGCTCCTATCCCTTCCTCAGATCCTGCACAATACACCTAGAATAATCAAAGATAATGCGATAACCTAACTCAGCTAATTGTCCCACAGAAAATAAATTGTAAGAAAGGTCAGGAACATTAAAGACCCTAGGAACCGAGAGGTTGGAGGTTGAAACAGAACCTATATTATGACCAAACATTGTGGAACCATTTGCTGTGCGAATATTAAGAGAGTGTGGTGCAGGTTTAAGGTTAGAAAATAAGGACGAGTGAGGTGTCATGTGATTGCAACAAGCAGAATCCATAAGCCAAGAGGTAGGAGACATTCCAGATAAAGCTGAGAGAGAAGAGAAATAAGATGCATTACCAACCATACGAATGACATTAGCGATGATGTTTATAAGGTCATCTCTAGAAATGATGAAAGTGGATCCAGAAGACTAAGACTGTGCAAAAATGGGAGTCATTGGTTGGACACTCTCAGTGTTAGCAACAGTAGCAGCAGAAATTGAAACAGCTGATTTGTTGTGATAATAGCAAGTCTTAATATTCTGGCCAAGACGTTTGCAAAAACGTTTGCTAGATTATTGGCGACGATTATTGCAACAAGAAGAATACCTGTCCTTATTCTTCATTTAGAAACAAAATATGCAAAAATGAACTACAAAATGAAATCTACGCAAAAAACTGGGTAAGGAGCACTTGGATAGCAAAAAGGTCAACTCTTAGAAAAGTCAACAATCAAAGTCAACAGCCGGTCAAAGATCAAAGTCAACGGATCAGTCAACAGTCAGCAAAGATGACATCAGCAAAAGATGACATCAGCAAGATGATGTGACACTAACGTAAACAGATGAGTGGATGCTGACATGGCACTGATGACGTCACGGGTGACGTCAGCCTATAGCTAATGATGGCGCGTGGGGCACGTGAGCTTTGACTAGGAGCTTTGGGCTGCACGTGAGGGCGCATGCGGTCTCTGATAGCTGCGAGGTTTCCACCAACGTGTAGATCAGTGCAAGAAGATCTCAGTGATACCTGCAGAAACGTAATTGGAGCAATTCGCGGTGGTGATGACACGTGCAGTGGTCTTTGTAGTGTGGGACTCCTCAACAGTAGTGGCTGCAGGTTCGGAACCTAAAGACAATGGCTGGAAGATGTCGGAGGTTCAACAGCAAGAGACTGCGACAATTGTTGTGATGGCGGAAGCGATATTGAGAATGGAGTAACACCCATAAAGACAAGATTGCTAAAAAAATATCAAAGCAATGGCTCTAATACCATGTTAAAAATACTAAAATCTGTAGTATTGTATTTCATTAATGAAAGAATATACATAAGTGCCTTTATATAGGAAGCATATGAGTGCAATGCAAGTAAGAGTGTATTAAAAGAATGTGTGTTATACAAGTAATCTAGTTGGGCCTAAAGCCCACACCACTATTCACGTTAACAAAGATCAATTATCAAGAGCAGAACTGTAAGGGTGTCAATGTTTGACCCAACCCATGAACACGACATGGGTTTTGAGGATTAGGGTTGGGCCTTAGCGGGTTGGAGCAATACAATCCAGATACAACTTTACAAGTATAACTTGAGGACGAAAGTCTTCTTTGACCATTTGTAAGAGAATAATACTCTTCACTGTAAAGAAATCAAGACCAAATATGTGTTTTTAATATTCGTTCCTATGAGCACAAGAAATGTACTCGAATCTTGAAAATTATAAAGTATTTTTGCTTCAATTTGTTGCTTTTATTTAACAAGTTCTACAGACTGTGTAGTCTAATAGCCGATATCTTCATCTTGTGAGTTTCAATTATCTCAACAAATAAAGTTTCTTATCCTCAAATAAGATATCTGGGGTTTAATCCCCCCACGTACGCCAAAAAACTAATTGGTATTTTCGTCTGATGATAAAGATCAATCATCAAGAGTAGAACTGTAAGGGTGTCAATGTTTGACCCGTGAACACAACACGGGTTTTTGAGGATTAGGGTTAGGCCTTAACGAGTTGGAGCAATACAATCCAGATACAACTTTACAAGTACAACTTGAGGATGAAAGTCTTCTTTAACTATTTGTAAGAGAATAATACTCTTCACTGTAAAGAAATCAAGACCAAATATGTGATTTTAATATTCTTTCCTATGAGCACAAGAAATGTACTTGGATCTTGAAAATTATAAAGTATTTTTGCTTCAATTTATTGCTTTTATTTGACAAGCTCTACAAACTGTGCAGTCTAATAGCCGATATCTTCATCTTGTGAGTTTCAATTATCTCAACGAATAAAGTTTCTTATCATCAAATAAAATATCTAGGGTTTAATCCCCCACGTACGCCAAAAAACTAATTGATATTTTCATCTGATGATAAAGATCAATTATCAATAGCAGAACTATAAGGGTGTCAATGTTTGACCTAACCCGTGAACACGACACGGGTTTTTTAGGATTAGGGTTGAGCTTTAGCGGGTTTGGATTATAAACAGATTGACTCGAAAGTGATACAATAAGAAATGTGTCATAAGCGAGTCGACCTACATGACCTGCAAGACCCATTTGACATGCCAATAACCCAAAATGACCCATTTAACATAACCTGTTTAACTCGTATAACAAATAAATATTCATTTTATTTTAGATTTCTCATATATCTTTTATATTCAACCTATATTTTAAACTTAAAAAGAAAATAGAGTAATTACGAAAACTTACAAGTAATATAGTTGTAAATTGAAGCTTTCTCTAGTCATGATTAGTCTACTGTTTATACCAACTCTTTCAATATTGATACTTAACGTTTGACGAGTTCGGTGAATGTTATATTTTTTTTTAACTATGTTATTTTGAATTTGGATTGAAGTACATGTCCTTCTTTTAGAGTGTAAAGAATTTATTTCTAAATCGATGTTATATTTTTGTTGATTTATGTTATTTTGAATGTGGGTTGAAGGCTTGAAGTGTATGCATTACTTTCAAGATGTAAAGAACTCACTCTCTATGGATGTTATATTTTATATTAAGCGGGTTGAAATGGATTGTGTCAAATTCGTGTCGACCCAACACGACCCGTTTATTAAACATGTCAGGTTGTGTCAACCCGCTTCATTAACAAGTCAGGTTAGGGTTGAAGAGTCATGACACGATTATTAAATGGGTATGGATTGAGGCATTTAATCGAATACTCCTACCTTGACACAACACGAACCCGACACGCTAACCTGAATTGACACCCCTAAGTGCAGAAGTCATAAGTTAAAACGGTCTTAAAAAAAAAAACTTTAATAGCCACCATCCCCATCATATATAGTCTTTACCATTGTCACCCACTCTAGATATATCTTCCTTGTCATTGTTATTCTTAACCACTCAGTCATGACCACATAAAAGTTAATCGATTCTTATTAAACCTTATCATCTCTTCAAATAAATAAACTATCCATGAGAAGTGAAGATCTAAAGTTTGTCAATTTATAATTGATCACTTGATTAGAACTCTAAAAAAAATTCTGAAAAAATCAAAAGCAAACTAGCCATTTTCCAATGTCGGCCATAGTTCAAAACTATTTATTTATGCAAGTTACTTAATCAATTATGCAAGTCTCTTAACATTCTACATGCATCTTGCGAATTAGAGAACAAATTGAATTAGTCACAGCACACAATTCTCAAGTTGCAACCACTAATTGGTTACCATCATTCTGCAGTTTGATATTATAATGAGAATGATGCAATACCGTGGTATCATATTATGTCACTAGATTTAGATATGGCCATATGGGCTACTAAGATATTCGAGCTATCAAAGAATAAAACGACACAGGCTGCTATCAACTTTATATTTTAATAGGTACATATCTTTGCCCGAGATATTAGCTTAAATCTTAATTTAATTATTTTTGTTTCCCCTTTTTTCCCCCCTAAATGCATGTAACCTGCTCATCGAGTTTGAAGAGAGGTGATAAGCTTGAATCTTCCTTCAAGACAAGAATTAATTATTATATTTCTTTTGTTTATCTTCTATTGAGAGTGGGTGTAAGCGGCACAATATATGTAGTAAAAGACAATGAGAGTAGGTGTCGAAACGGCACAACGTACGTAATAAAAGATACCATATATACAACTGTATCACAGTTTTCAAAATTTTTTACTAAAGCTTTGTTTGTTTTAATGAAAAATCCTGTATAAAGATTGTCTTTCATGTTCTCACTGCAAGCAAAATAAGATAAGTTAGTCGATTATTTTTGAACTCATTCAAGGTTACTATCAAACATAGAAAAATGAGATAGTTTTATAGAAAATATCTTTTGAAAAATAACTCATTTTCTAGAAAACATTATTGCCAAAACAAACAGAGGGTAATTAATATAAAAAAATGAAGAGATTAAATGAAAAGTTTGGAATCTAAAGGGCCAATATGAAAATAACCTCAAACTTTAAAGGTTAAAAATGTACTTTAATGGCTAAAAGTGTATTTTAATATAAATTTTATTTTTCTAAATGAATTCTAGTTACGTTAAATTTTTTTTTTTCAAAATTTTTATAATTTAATTTATTTATTTATTAATACTTATTTTATATATATATATATATATATATATGTTGGGTTAAAATGAATTGACCCCTTGCAAATTAATTAATTACCCAAGTTAATTAATTAGTCAAATTACATACAATAGCGTGGTAGCACAAACAAATCACCAATTATACTAAATGCAGTGGAAAATAAATTTGACACAGTGATTTGTTTACGAACGGAGAAAACTTCCAAGGCAAAACCTCATTGGGTGAATTTAAGGTCACAACTCCCGAGAATCCACTATTATCAATCACAAGCGGTTACAAGTATAAGAAATCTTACCAAACCTTTTGGCCTATCCCGAAATACCAACCTACAGTTAAACTCTTACCCTAATACCCAATTGGACTTGTATTGTAGCTGCAATCTCTCCATTCAATGCACGAATCCCAATATGTGACTAACCAATGATGCACGAATCCCAGTACATGACTAACTCCACCAACTTGAAGAAAATTGTTAGCTGAAAAGTTCTTCAGTTCATCAACAATGAAGATCAGGAAGCTCCTTGGTCACAAAACCCTTAGCGTAAAGATGCAGTAGCTTCTACAGAGAGAATGATGAACTAGAGCAATTTCTGCCTCTGGTCACACAATGCATGTATTATTCTTTTGCATCACTTTGTGACGGCCCTCAAAATAATCCTTATATATGTCTAGGGTTGTAAGAAAAGAAATCCTACACAAATACATAGGAATATGCGTGTAATCAGATCTGGAAAATCTGATTTCGTAATTCTCGACAGATACAGCTAGCTTCTGTCAAGTTTCAACATTAAATCTTGATAGAAGTCTGTCGAGATTGTTGTCAAGTTTTAAAGAACAACACTTCTTTCACTTGTTTCTTGGTCAGACTGCATGGCTTCAATACTTAACTTGAACACTTGATTCTTGAAGTACTAAACACATCTTAGATCTATTCAATTACAAGTAAAATGCATCTTTTCAAATGATTAGCCAATTACATAAATATGTCCTTAACAATCTCCCCCTTTGGCAATTTGTGACAAAACCACAACAAACAATTGAATCATGAGAGAAGTCTTAACTCATAACCACTTGTTGAATTACAAAATAAATCTAACCCTAACATAAACTCTTGAAAAACTTTGTAAGAAGAGAATTCATGGCATGGTAGACTTTCACAACCTGTCTTTTTGAAACACTTAAACAAAAACTCATCAAGGCATCATGTGTGAAACAGAAATAAAGATTGCATACATAAAAAAACATGTGTATAAAAAAAGAAAAGAAACAACACATGTAGAGGTATGTAAAGAAAAAAAAAAAACATACATCATCATATATATGAAAATAAAGTACAATGTATGTCAATAAATGGTCATAAGACCAGTGTAAAAGAGGTTGTAACTAAAAAGAAAGAAAAGAAAATACATCTAAACTTCACTACATCTCTCAAAATCTACATACACTCCCCTTATCAAAAATGTCCTATACTAACTCTCCCCCTAAGTACAAGGCTACTCTCAAAACCAAAACTACTCCCCCTTTTTGTCATGAATGACAAATGGCAAGTCACTGAGAAGTCGTCATCTTGTCATCACAAGAAGAACTAGCATCATCCTCATCAGCACCAACAGCATCATCCTCATCAGCCGAGGTCTCTGGAGAAGGAGAGGGAGAAGGTGCAAAGCCAACCATGCGAGCCTATTTACGGGTAATGCGACCGACTCGGGTGTTCATCTGACACATCTCATTTGAGAGATAGTCGAGACGAGCATCCATCCTCTGAAGCTGTGTCATGATAGCATCAAGAGTCACACCAGCTACCAAGAAAGAAGGAGCAGAGGTGGAAGGAGCCAAAGAAGAAGGCGGAACAGCAGAAGTTGCAGGATCATCCATCTTCGCTAGTGGCCGCTTCGGTCGAAGCTAGGCGTTGCTCTGCCGAATTGAACCGGTGCTGATGGCACCCATGATGGTGAAAAGAGGAGAAAGAGGAATAGGAATGGAAAAATGCCGAAGGAGCCGCGTGATAACCGAAGGAAAGATGAGCTTATCACAGGTAGCAGTATCCTGATGCACATCTATAATAGATGTGATGAAGTGAGAGGGAAAGTCAATAGAAGGATCCTCCATCAAGGAAAGAAGAAAATGAGCACGAGGCTCAGTGATGGAGTTATAGTGAAACCGTGGTGTAAGAGTGAAGGTCATCACCATGTTCAAAAATCTCAGACCTTTTACAAAGCTTGAGCAAGGGGTGTTTAGAAAACCACCCCAAAGAGAAGGTTTCTCACAAAAGTGAGAGATAAGCTCATCTCTAAACACCGTCCTAAGACACTCACAACTAGGGTAGTCAGGATGCGCTACCCTGGGAACATGTAGTACCTCGGATATAAGATCCGAAGTAACTATGATACGTGTACTTCTGAATGTTGTAGCAAACTAAGGCACAGAGGTATCGATGGCGTGCATGTTGGAGTAAAACTCCTAAATGAACACGACCGAACACCTCTTGGGCTTTCCATAAAGGGACTCTCATCCCCGAGTCCGAATGACTTCGGGTAGAGCATTGTAGGAGAAGTCCGATAGGATGACCTGGTGTTCCAGATGAACACCACGGTCCTGAAAGTTCTCAGAGAAGTCCGTCTTGGCCTTCTCATCACAGAACCAGATATGAGATGGAATATGAGGATCAGAAAATGATGGCCTAGAACCACGAAGAGGGTTCCGAGCCGGAGTGGATTTGCGCTGTTTGGGTACCATGGCGCTGTCAATCCGAGAGAGAAAGAGAGAGAGAGAGAGAGAGAGAGAGAGAAAGTAGAACACATCACAAACCAGAAAAGGAATGAAAAGATATAATGTTTGCATGAAAAATGCATAAGCATGTACAAAATTAAAAAGCATCATGGGTAAAAACCCAATCCAAATTTACCAGCACTCAAACAACAATAATCAATCACACATCTAAAATACATGAAACATTATTATAATGCAATGAGAATGCAATGCACGAGCATACATTACCAAATCAACACAACCCAACCTAAAAATTCCACAAAAAGTCTCAAAAACCCCAAAAATTTTCAAAAACCCAAAACCTAGGTCTAAAATGCATGAATGCATGAAAAATAAGGGATTTAGAACACTTACCATGAGATTTAAGCTTAATCTAGGCCGAAAAACAAGTGGGTAGAGTGATTTGAGTGAAAGGAAAGCGTTTGGGGCGAGAGAGAAGTGTTTTCTATCAACAGAGAATGAGAAAAGTCAATCTGAAATCGCACCTCAACGTTAAATATAAAACATAGCTCGATGGATCAAAGATACTGTCGAGGATCTGTTGAGCACTAAATCTTGACAGAAATGAATCTATCTAGGTGCTGTCGAGGATCTGTTGACGGCAAAACTCACCTCGATGGATCGAGAAACTGTCGAAAAGCTGTCGAGCAGACAGAATGCTTAGAAATTTGGCTCGATGGATCGAAGAAGCTGTCAAGAATCTATCAAGAAGAAACCCAGAAATCTCGATGGATCAAGAATTTGTCGAGATTTCTATCGAGGCTGAAGAAGGAAAGCTCGATAGAAATGAATCTATCGAGGATCTGTCGAGCTTGAAGAAAAGGAGTTTTTCAAGGGAGGAAAAACACATAGATATGAATGCAACAAACAAGAAACTCAATCAAAGATCCAATCAACATGTTATGCTCTCAAAACATCTCTCAACATATATGCAAAGCATACATAGATCCAAAACACACACAAACACTAAACAAG
Source organism: Quercus ilex subsp. ballota (assembly GCA_032727855.1). NCBI lineage: Eukaryota > Viridiplantae > Streptophyta > Magnoliopsida > Fagales > Fagaceae > Quercus > Quercus ilex. The sequence goes on along the minus strand of CM064908.1, from coordinate 19,801,824 downwards.
TCTAACTAATTTTATATTTCAAAAATAAGTTAAGACAATTTAGTGAGCATATATTAACACATGTATTCCTTGTGATGGCCAAATCACATTATACCTACACATGTATCAAAAGTAGCAAAGAGTATGCATGTTGTGTGTGAAAACATAGCAAGAGTGCATAAGTGTCTCATATTATGAAGATTTGAGACTTGAGAGAATCAAATACACTCACACACAATCATAACTGCTTGATGGAGACTATCACCTTCGAGGTACATCCTATAACTCCCACATCTCCTAGAAACACGCTTGCAACCATTTTTAAAAGCATTTTGATTCTTTTTGCTTTTGTATTCTTTGCATATTTTCTTTTTGAACATATCATGCATGGGCATTTAAGAGAGAGAAGAAATACCTAATTATGTAAGCCAAAACATCACAATTTTACTATGCCAAAGCACACAGATGTTATACATGATTGGCTAGCTTTAGTGGTGAGATGATTATTTATGTCTTTCTCTTAGGATTTTCTAATCCTTTCCGTCAAAAAGAGTGATATGAGTGTTAAGTATAAAAGATTACTTAATCGTACTCATCACAAACACGAGCCACAAAGCTCACATGCTAAGTTGTGCATTAAGATGCTCATCTAAGCTACAAGAGATACAAAATTTAGAAAACTTTGTTTCAATGGCCATCCAAGATACACAAGTACCAATATACAAAAACACACACTGTTTTTGTATTTTTCTAATTTTTCAATTTTTTTATTTTTATGTAAAACAAAATAAAACTAAACTAAAAACAAACAAAACAAAAACTTGAAAGAAAGAAACACACAAAGCATAAAGACTAGACTGACTCAAAAACAACTAAAAAGCAAAACAAACAAGTTATGCAAGAACATAAAGGGAGAGATAGAAAAAGTGACTAAATCACTTTAAGCCTTTTTCCTTCCACACCTTGGAATGACCTGTCCTTTGTGCAAACTTTTGATCCTGAGGAGAGGGGGAAGAATTGAAACCGTTTAAGTTCAAAAGGAACATAAGGGCCTTGAGAAGATCTCCTAGAGGAGCCAGAAAGGATGGAAACTGATTCTAGTTTCCTGATAAGAGCTTACTATTGCTTTGTTTAGTAGCTAACCACTTATAGCAATTTGGATGAGTATGTTGTGAAGCTCCACAGTGATGACAAAAATGCGCTTTCTTTTGTTAAGACTTTTTGTTATTTGCCTTCTTAGTCCTAGACTCCTAGGGTTTCTAGTCTCTTTCTTTTCAACCTTAGGGGGTGGTCCTAGAATAGATTTTCTCTTGTCTAAGTTCTTACTAACTATTTCAGTTTTAGATTCATTGTTCTCAAAATTAACAATATCAGCAGGTGAGACAAACACAGTTGTACTAAAGGAGGCAGTATTAGGAGAAGAGAAATCATACCTCAAACCGGTTTTGTCAGAAGCAATTTTTTGAAAACTCAGCATCTCATCGAGTTTTGCACTGGAAGTCCTCTCCAATTGAGCTCCGACCTGGAACAATTCTGCCTCAAGCTTCTTGGTCCTTTCAACCAAGAAATTGTTCTCAAATCACAATGCTCTAATGGTTTGATTGGCTTCATCAACCTTGGTAGAGAGCTCCTCTCGATCTAGCTCCACATCGCTTAGCTTCTTGGTGGCCAGCTTATAGAGTTTCTTATGCTTCTTGGAAACCTTGTACAACTTAGCATAGGCTGTATGGATGTCATCTTGATCGTCCATTTTCTCAAATTTGGATTCCACCAAGTCCTCTTCTTCATCCACTACTTCTTTGATCCCCTCAGTAGGATCTATTGTGGCAGTGAAAGCACTCAAGATTCGCTCGTCATCACTGTCATCTGACTAAGTATTAGGCTCAGTATCACTCAAGGTAGCAGCAAGGCCTTGCTTTTCCCAATGGACTTGAGATATGTTAAACATTTTTGTTTCATGTGTCCAAAACCTTGACATCCGAAGCACTTTGGTCGGGAGGGAATAGTATACTGACCACCATCCTTAGCATCCTTCTTCCCTCTGTCTTGACTTTTGAATTGTGAAGAACTAGACTGCTTATGGTCCTTATCAAAACCCTTCACATTGGCATTCTTTATGAACTTCTTAAACTGCCTAGTGATGTAGGACTTCATCTTGGAATTTTCATCATCTGAAGACTCATCAGTCTCATTACTTTTGGCCTTCAGTGCCTTACTCTTACTTTTGGTTCCTTTCCCAAGTCTAGTCAAATCCAATTCATAGGTTTGCAAGTTGCCAATCAGCTCCGTCAAGGAATGGAGTCAATGTCCTTCAATTTTCAATCGTCGTTATCTTGGCATGAAATCTCTTAGGGAGAGATCTGAGCACCTTTTTCACAACCTTGGGTTCAGGAATAGTTTCTCCAAGATTGAAGGCTGAGTTGACTATGTGCTTGAGTTTGGCATAGAACTCATCGAATGACTCATCCTCCTCCATATTGATCTCCTCAAAGCTTGTAGTAAGCCTTTGAAGCTTGGAATCTTTAACGGCCTTAGTTCCTTCATAGGTCGTTTGGAGAATGGTCCATGCTTCCTTTGCAGTTTCAATCAAAAATATTTTCTTAAACTCTTCATTTGTGACCGCACTGAATATGGCATTCAATGCTTTGCTGTTGAAGTTTGCCACTTTGATCTTTGCATCATCCCAATCAGCCGGCACTTCCTTTGGCTTAGTCCAGCCAATCTTCACAGCTTGCCACACTTTCTCATCTAAAGGTTACAAGAAAGCTCTCATGCATACTTTCCAGTATGCATAGTTAGTGCCATTAAATAAAGGAAATATAATAAGAGACCATCCTCTATCCATGACAAACAGGGGTCAATGGATCACACAGTAAAGATTAAAATCTAATCAAAGTGTGCCCGCTTTGATACCACTTGTTAGGTTAAAATGAATTAACCCCTTGCAAATTAATTAATTACCCAAGTTAATTAATTAGTCAAATTACATGCAATAGCATGGTAGCACAAACAAATCACCAATTATACTAAATACAGTGGAAAATAAATTTGACACGGTGATTTGTTTACAAATGGGAAAAACCTCCGAGGCAAAACCCTACCAGGTGAATTTAAGGTCACCACTTTCGAGAATCCACTATTATCAATCACAAGCAGTTACAAGTATAAGGAATCTTACCAAACCCTTTGGCCTATCCTGAAATACCAACCTACAGTTGAACCCTTACCTCAATACCCAATTGAACTTGTATTGTAGCAGTAATCTCTCCATTCAATGCATGAATCCTAGTACATGACTAACCAATGATGCACGAATCTCAGTACGTGACTAACTCCACCAACTTGAAGAAGATTGTTGGCTATAAAGTTCTTCAATTCATCAACAATGAAAATCAGGAAGCTCCTTGATCACAAAACCCTTGGCGTAAAGACGCAGTAGCTTCTACAGAGAGAACGATGAACTAGAGTAATTTGTGCCTCTGGTCACACAATGCATGTATTATTCTTTTGCATCACTTTGTGACAACCCTTAAAATAATCCTTATATGCCTTGAGTTGTGAGAAAAGAAACCCTACACAAATACATAGGAATATGTGTGTAATCAAATCTGAAAAATATGACTTCGTAATTCTCAATAGCTATAGCTTCTATTGAGGTTCTGTCGAGCTTCAACATTAAATCTCGATAGAAGTCTTTCTGTCGAGATTGTTGTCGAGATTTAAAGAACAGCACTTCTTTCACTTGTTTCTTGGTCAGACTTGCATGGTTTCAATACTTAACTTGAACACTTGATTCTTAAAGTACTAAACTCATCCTAGATCTATCCAATTACAAGTAAAATGCGTTTTGTCAAAGAATTAGCCAATTACATAAATATGTCCCTAACAATATAGTATATATAAATATTTTTTGTCAAGATTTCTCATATAAATTTTTTTTTCCCCAATAAGTAAGAGTAATTTTATTGAAAGAAACTAGCAAAATGAGAGATTCGGGAGAATCGGCCCGTTAGCATCAACAAGAGTCCAAAGGAAAATGGAGTTGATCCACTATAAAAGGAAGCCAATGGGCTAAATTATGTGCAAGGCCATTAAGAGCCTTGGGCAAAAGGAGAAAGAAAATACATTAAAATTAAAGAGAAAATATCTATGGTCTTCCACAACAGAAATGAAGTCCCAACCTGGCATTTGATGATTACGATCATTGATGGAGTCTATTACAACCTTGGCATCACCTTCAAATTGAACAAATTTGCAACCTAAATTAATTAACTAGTTGTCATCATTTTATTTCTCGTACAACTGGTACTTATCTATATATATATATATATATATATAAAACCGAAGCCTCTGACCTCTCCACAATTTTCCACATCAGCATTACTAAAATAAAATAAAATAAAATAAACAAAAATTCTGATTTTACTATAAAACCGGTTTTAAACAAAATTATATAAATTTTATTTGCGCTAAGTGTGGTACTAGGGTTTGGGGATGACGAAAGTTATAGAAAAAGTTCAGCGACTCATTGCAAATCTACGAATGAAGAGCAAGAAAAACCTCATGGCCATGCATGTGGGTGAAAAGCGTAAACTATATGTGATTCCTAACCAATACTTTGTCTGCTATAATGTTTCAAGCATTACGTTGTCAACTTAAGGAGGAGGAGAAGATCGTAGTTAGGAACAAAGAGCCAATCACGTTGCCTTACTCTACATGGTTGTTTGAGTCGATACTACAACTCCAATTTGGTTGTTTGAGCCAATCACGTTGCCTTACTCTAATGTTGAAATAACTGATTATATAATTTTTATTTATATAATGAGATGTTCGTGGTTAATACATATATATTTCAGGAACCAAGAGTACTATTCTTTTTTAGTATTTGAAGCATTCGCTCCAACTGGTAAGGCTTTGTTAATGTCACTTTGTCTTGAATCTTCAAGGTTGCTATGTGTAAAACTATAAGTATATAATTTTTATTTTTTGATGGTTTTATATATATATATATATATATATGAATTTTTATTTTATTTTTGTTCAGGCCAGTTGATAAAGAAAGACTTGGAGGAGTGAATCATCTTCATCGATAAGACAAAATACAAGGAGGGTGGAAAGTCATGTTCATGATTAAACATTCAAGGTATGAATTATATGATTCATGGGCAATTTAAATTTCAATTTGATGATGGATTTTCAATTTTAGAATTTTGCATGTGTTGCAAATCTATATTTAAAGTGAGAAAATGTACAAACATATACAAAATAAACAATTTCAGATCTAAAATTATTTGCTAACCAGTAATGTTGGCCTGTTATAGTTTATTATTTGCATATGTGTAGAGTTTAAATATAGCAATTGTCATTGTATATTTAAAACTTTTATGATTGACCCCTTACAGTATGGTTTTTATGTTAAATTATGTATGAACCCAGTACAAACAATCATAATGTTCATCCACATGTCTCTTATATTTTAACTTCTTTGTGCTCATGTAGAATATGAGTATCATCTAATATTCTAGATTACAGAGTATAAGAAATATATTTATTAAATAAAAAATGATATATTTGTCTATCATGATTTGTATGGAGGAAGCATTCATTTATTACATTTTTTTTTTATCTACATATTTTGCAGTAAGTGTATACAATTGTTTAATTTTCCTTTAATGTTTGATTATATTTCAAATGTAATTATACTTTTGTAGCATGCTTAGAGTAAATATATATAATTTTTGAAAAACTATCTCATGCATCGCATGAGTTAGCAACTAGTATATTCCTAATTGCATTATCAACTAAATTAACCAAGAGGTCCAAGACCATCCATGAGATTTAAATTTTTAGTTCTTGCATTGTTGTTAATTAAGCAGGCTGCATTAGATTTAAGTTGCTACAAGAGCCCAACACCAAACACCTAGCCCAAGAAAAACAGGAATAAGAAGAAAAAGAGAGAAATGTCTAAACTCAGGACAACCCAAAAAACCTTTTGGATCCATAGGATCATCATTAAAGACATTGTCTGTAGTCCAAACTATTTTGCCTTGGGTGAATTACCCAATTAGAGATTGGGCTTGTGTTTTTTTTATTTTTCATTTTTATGTTTTCTTTTGGGGCATAAGATTAAAGTTAGTCAACGAGTGGATCGGCCATGTGCTATGGTTATGTGACTATGGGCCCTGCTAAGATTTGAAAGCCTGCTTTTCCTTGGGCTAGAAGTTCAACTTCTAGAAAGTTTGTGCTTTTTCCCTTCAAAAAGAAAGTTTTTTTGTATTCAAGGCTGGGCCAGATCAAGTTCCTTAAGAATCACAAGCATGATTAGGAGATAAAAGACTAATGATAATACACACACACACTTGTAAGTATTAACAAAAAAAACAAATTAAATGTCTCTTTAATCGTAAAGTTTTGAAAACAAAGTTGCTTGCTTTTTGTTGACAAAGCATAACTTCTTGTTTGTGTTTGTGGTTGTGGTTTGGGTTTGTGTATTCATAGGTTAAAAAAAATCGACTTGGAGGTTGGAATCAAACTAATATTAAACTCAAAATTCAACTAAACTAAACTCACCCTCTTATTATTCTGTTATAAACTAATAAATTTTGTAATGTAAATACAACATTGTACGTGAAGGAAACACTCAAATGATTACTGTTGGCCACTTGTCCTGTTGGGATTATGGAAACAAACGGGCGGGTAGACATTATTTATATCAATAATTTATAAGCTTATAGGCTCTACAAAGCTATGGAAAAATTAGAAGGGACCCCACTTTTTCATAAAAGTACTCTCTCGTGTTAGTTCATTTTTTTAGGTGTTTAGACACTATAGACTAGAGGGTATAGAGTAGAGACTATAAGCTATGCTAGCAATAGCATAGATTAGGTATTAGGGTGACTAGGGAGGACGTCCTAAATGGTTTTTAGAAAGGGGACCATTTTAAGCTTTTTTTTCTTTTCTTTTTTTTTTTTTTTGAGATAGGACCATTTTAAGCAATTAAAATCGTTTGAAAGTAGAAACAAATGGTACAGTAGTGTTGACTTAAGCTTTAAGTACACAGCCCAACCTGACCACATGCCTGACCCCCAAAGATCATAGGCTAATTTGGTTAAGGTAAATATTTTATGATTTTAAAGTATAATTAGAAGGATAATTCAAAAAGTGAAAAATAAAGCTGACCTACAAAATTCTTACAAAACCCAATATTGGATCAGATACCCAAAAAGCCCAAACGTACATTTTGGCTGTTACAAGAGTCATGTGACCCAGGGCCTGTCCTAGCCCTATATAGAGGTAGAACTCTATACTAACATATAGACAGTGACATGACCCTTTGGTGGGCTTCCTTAAAGCCAATAAGTTTCCCAATCTCAGGTCATAGTAGCTTTCCATTTCTTTTCTTTTTATTAAGTAGTACACTACACCCTCCACAAAAACAAAAACAAAAACAAAATTCTCTTTAAAACAAAACAGTATTTTTAATTTTTTTTCCCTCCAAACACGTGGCAAATCCCAATCCGCTTATTTTAGCAAATAAATAAATAATATAGTTTGAGAAATAAAATCCAATGGTTAGGACTTTAAGGAGAATGTAGTGGCCCTATTTTTTCTAAAAAGTGAAAAATTCCTAGATCTGGAACAACCTTCCTTGAAAAAACAGTGTTGGGAATAACCCATTTATATGATAACACGTATACAAACTATCTCTCTATCTCTCTCTTCCCCAAAACCAAAAAAAACCTCTCTCTCTCTCTCTCTCTCTCCTATATAGCATGATAGGCCTTTTTGTTCCAAAGCCGATTTTCCTAGGCTTCTCTTTATGCAGTACTTTTGGGTCCAAAACCCAACATGACCCTTCTCTAACTCCCTAACCCTACCCATGTGACTTAACAAGAGAACAAGTCCCCACGCGCCTGATATTCCAACACCCAAGGGGGCCCACAGGGAAAATGACAGACGCGTGTGGCGAAAAGTGTGGGGTAGCGCGTGGAGTTGTATTTGGGCTTACTGGTGTTGGGGAGCAACCAAAAAAAAAAAAAAAAAAGGTACCGGGGTTGAAAGATATCGCGGGTTTTATTGATGGGGAGCTTGGGGGGATGTGTGGCAGGTGGGGCTGAGTCTCTCATTTGCAGGGCTCGAGGCAAATCCTCGGCATGTGCGTCACCTAGAGAGAGCTGGTGAGGACTAGATCCGCACTGTAATACAATACCATTCACTATGTTGCCAATATCCATTTCTCACCACCACTGCGTGTGCAACATGCCCTTTCTTGTTCATACCTTTTTCTTCTTCTTTTTTGAAAAAAATCTTAAGCCATATTTTTTTTTTTGAAGGGGATTAAAAAAAAATTTATATAATTAAAATGAATTCAAAATTTTCCACTAGTTGTAAAAAAATGTGCAATTTGTGTAGAAAAGTATTATGTTCATAATATTTTTACAAAAATAACTTAAGTGACATATTGTTATTAATGAAAAATTTTTTTTAATAAATTCGATTTAAAACTAATAACAACTTACTAACTATGAAAATATTATAAATATATTGTCGGCGAATCACTAGGATTGCTTTTCACTTTTTGAACATGTTGTGTACCTACTAATGTAAGAATTTTGGGGATAGAGTAGGAAGTAAATGGAGGGGACATAACAAGTGGATGGGCAAAGAGACCCTTAAAAAAAAAAAAAAAAAAAAGGGTGAGAGAGAGAAAAGTCTATGGGTTTCTGAGAGCGCCGCTTTTCTTTTTGAAAAAGGTTGTTTAGGGGTGGAGAACTAGGGGAGAGAGAAGAGGTAAATATAATGGTGGGTTTTGTGTTATGTTGTGTTGTGTGCAGTGTGGTGTTGAGCTTTGGAAGGTACTGTAGTTTGTTTTTTGTGTGGATACTCTATATATATGCTCTGTCTGTCTTCACTTTCTCACTCCGTTTACTTTTTACTGTTCTGTTACCTCGGTAATGTCATTTTCATCATCAATCAAACTCTTATTGTGTCTCTGTGTTTTTGTAGTAACCAAATAATTGGGGTTTGGCTCTAAAAGCCCATGGATTTCACAGAACTTATTGAATTGGATTCCACCTATTTTATGAAGAACTTGGAGCTTCAATGGAGTAAACCAATATATTGACCATCAATTCTCTAACTCTAAACCAAAATGAAAATATTGGTAATTATATTATGAATTTATTATGATAATAAACGCAGGGACACAAAATTTGGTTCCCGGGTGCTCGCCTCGAAATTCTACTATATTAGATAACACAACTTAAATACAAATAAACAAGAAAAAATAAACACTCCACAATGAGTAATACAAGCAATGGATTTCTTTGACCATTCAAATAACGATTACAATTACAGACGTTAACATAGGAAACTCTCTAGTTCCCATGGTGACACTCTTAGTGTTATCCTCTCTCTCTCTCTCTCTCTCTCTCCTAAATAGATTTTTTTCATACCCCTTTATCTTTACTTCTCCTCTCCTTTTTTAACTTCAATCCTTGCTCTTATAACCACAGTTGTCTTATTGCCTACCAGAGTCTCAGAGATATTTTTTCTCAACTTTATCGGCCCCTCCCTTATCCTAGAGCTCTGATTTTTGGGGGGTTCTTGCTACTATTCAGACTGTCTTACTTGCATTTAATGTGACAGGGGTGAGATAAGAACCTCATCATCAATGCAGAAGTAGAGATCTTCAACCTTCTTGTATGATCCTGAACATTCCAGTGGTTTTAGGAATCTTCTGGTAATCACACGTGGACGGCTTACGTCTCATACCTTGGATAAACTGGCACATTGCCATCTCCACAGGAACTAATTTTTTACGTCATTCATTTTTTTTACCGTGACACTTGGGATGACCCTACTATTCTCCTTGCATGATACATTATCCACTGAACTTTCCTTTAGAACATAGGTCAGACCCAACTCTTTCCTATGGCCCAATTGCTCCTTGGGCTTCAAGCCCAGGATGTGACTGTTCCACTCCCTACAATAAACAATTTGTAAATTGTTACCTTATTCAAATTCAAATCTACCTAGAAATTTATATTTCGCTGAGAAATTAACAGAGATTTTCTACATATAAGAAACTAGGAAATGTCTTTTACAGTTTACTACATGTACATCTCTCACCAAAGAATATTTATAGGTTAACTTTACATAACAAATGCGATTGCCGTCAGTCCAATTTTACCACAACGTATGTTGTAGTGTTATGATGCAAGGCAGGAAAGTAGTCTATGACTTGACAAATTATATCACATGACATGACATATATTTGTCAAATTATTTTAAAAAAATATCACATGACTCGACAAATTAATATCAGTCACTTTCATTCTTGAGTCCACTACCACTTTTTAACCAATTACATAATATAAAAGTATTTAGATAAATCAAGTTAATTTATTATGTAGTGTTAATTATACTTTTGTCTCATAAATTATTTGGTGAATTTTAATTTTTCAGAAATTATAAAATGGAGCATTGCCTCCCCTAATGCATTGATAATAAGCAAGTTGCCTTGTTATTAATAAATTTCGTTAAAATTAAATTAAAAATGGAAAGTGGCATCTTTTTTTAAGTCATGCGTACTGACCAAATTGAGATATCTATTTGACCCTTTCATGCCACAATTTAAAAAGAAAGAAAAAGTAAAGTTATGAAAGTAAAAAAATAATAATAATAAAAATAAAAGTGAAAATTTTAAACTCAAAGATCAAAAGTTGGCTACCTAAGTCCACATGATCGAACCCATTTAGCGAAAAAATCACAATTTCAACCCAAATATGGAAATAACCCAATTCATATTATTCTTACATGTTAAAAATCAGCAAAATTCTTAATTTTTCAACAACCCATCCACTTAAGCAAGTCATGTTTTAGATATGCTCACCCAACTCCTTCTCCACCTTGCCGAAGGCCTTGCTAGGGTTTCCAAATCTGAGAGACAAGAAGTGCTTTTAGAGACTTATCAATTTCTAATGTAATGTATGTGCTGATGGAATTTTGTTTTATTTTTCTTTTGTATGTGTGCCAAAAAAAAATGGTCAAGAAAATAAACTTGTAGGAATTGAATGATTAATTATCTAAACTTTGTTTGTTTCTCAAGAAAATTGAAGAAAGAAAAAACAAAACAAAGTTTTCAGGCTTCTTCTCATTACATCTTAATAGGAAAATATGTTCTTTCCCTCACCGGCCAATAGGCTTTCAACTTCCTTCTCGTAAAAATCTGCATCCACTAACATGTTTAAAAAATTAAATAATGTTAAGTATTTAAAATAGTAATTGATTTGGGGATTTTCCCCCATATTTAAATTTGTGTTGTGAAAGACTTAAATTAATAGACATTTCAATGGGCTCATTTTATGGATTTCGAACAAATGCACTTTTAATTAAAAAAGAAATTTATTAACAACGGGGGCAATTTATGAAGGATTTAAATTGACTCAATAATTTGAGAGAAACAAAGTGCATTTTAACCCTATTAGTAATTTAGACCACAAATCTCCAATGCTTTTTATCTCCAAAAAGAAACAAAGCTCCAATGCTTACCTCCTCCCTTTACCGCATCATGGGGCTTTTCCAGGAGATCACATAGGCACGCTGATTTAAGTGGGATCTAATATTCCCATCTTGACTACTTGTTACTGAAAGTAAGATTTTAGTGCTACATGCATTCCCTCAAGTCTCTCCTTTAATAAATTGCTCATAATTACGTTTGAAATATTGAATGGCATATTCTGAGACAACAAAAGAATTTTGCAGTAAGATTTATCAGATTTTTGGTTGAGTTGTCATAAATTTTTGCAGAGCTCATGGGCAATATGTTTAAAGAGATACGAGACATCTATATCATACAAGTAAAGAGACAAAAAAATAAAATAAAATAAAATAGTGATTGGATTGATAAAAAAATAGAATCCTGGTTCTCGAACAGTTATTCGATTGATGATAAAGAAATAGAATTCTTGGTTCAATTCTTCACCTTAACGGAAAAAAAAAAAAATTATAAAATTCTATTGAATCTGACTCAGTGATCATTTATCAAAGAAGGACTCTAGTTATATATATATATATATATATAAAGAGAAATGTTTGACTTATTGTTGATTACTCCTTATTGCGCCACGTGGTTATATATATTAATGCCACATATACATTTAAAAATATCAAATATTTGTACCTTCTCATTTTTCAATAGGCAGATTTTTGGGTCAATAGGCACTTTCAGGGCGTCTTTTCGGTCAATAGACACATTTTCATTCAATAGGCACATCTTCGATCAATAGGCATATTTTTTATCAATAAATACCTTTTGGTATATCTAATATAAATGGTTATAACATTTCAATAAACACCTTTTTATATATCAAATTTAAAGGGTTATGACATTTCAATAGGCACTTTTTTATATATATATTACAATATATCTTATATATACCTATATAATTAAACTAGAGATGTAATATTCCATCTCTTGTTCCTTTTCACAAAAAACTAATAAATAAAACAATATTGTTTTATTCTATCTAACTAATAAAACTCTGTGTTATTTATTTCAATATCATTTTTTTTTTCATGTATTTTTGCTTACTACTCCAACTCAAAAATAATGATTTTTTTTTTCTGATTCATCTGGTAGCTATTTTCGTACATTGCACAAGTTAGCAACTAGTATATATATAAAAGCATGAAAGAGGGGGAAAAAAAAGGTGGTGCATGTGATATAAGCTCAATCATGGTGATTCTGAAAGCATCCACAAGAGCCCCAAGACATTGGAGATTAAAACTAATTATATTGTATAGATATGTTTTTAAAAGTATGTATTTTATTTTATGCTTCATGAATGTTTGTTGGTTTGCTCAAATTTACGCGAGGATAATCAGATTAAATACATAGAATATAACCAAAATGCTCGTAGAAAAAGCTGATTTGATTAAGGTCTTCATGGAAATCGCATTAAGCATGCAGAAGCTGATCATGTTTTTCTAGTCATTCAGAATCACCATCTAGGGCCATTAATGGCCATTATGGGTTGGCGGGAATAACATGCTTAAAAATCCACTAAAGTCAGAAAGGACCAGTAGAGGAAACACAAATTGGGCTTCGCAACAAAGTTGCCTAGAGATATTGCTAGGGTATTGATACTATAACCAAAATCTTTATGTTGTTTATGTTAAAAAAAAAAATGGTTTGCGTTAGAAAAGAGCTAGCTAATGACAAACAATTAAAGCAAGTGATGCTATCGCTTTTTCTATTTATATCTCTAATGTTTTTCCCCCATTGTTTATTTTCTTTTGTTTTATCTGATTCTACTTTCTTTTTTTTAATATCTTTTTCGACTGATGGTATAAAGCATGCATGAACATCCAAAGTGTTCAAATTAATTACACAAAAGAAAAGAGAAATAAATAAAACAAAAATCCTACTAGGAATATAAAATAGACCTTTTTTCTTGTATTAATATTAATCTACTTACTCTCTCTTCTACTACTTTCCCCCTAAACCAAAAAGACAATAGTGTAGCATCATAGGAGAATCTTTCTTTTTGGGTAGTAACATCATGAGAGAATCCATTCCACCAATCCCATAGTGAATAGAAACGTACGTATATATGTTGAAGTCTTAAATTTAGATCTGAGAGTAAGAAGACAATGGGGATTGTTTTGTTGTGTTCTCATTATTAATATGTCTAATAGAATGATTTTACCCACTTATTTAAACAATTAAACATTAAGCATTGGCTGGGTCCAGAAACTATTTCATCATAGGAAAGTGCAATTAGACCTGTAGTCATGTTACGTCGCAGCATTCTAGCCAAAAAAAAAAAAAAAGCGCCTACGCAGCAATGCCAATTGTCCTTTCACACTTTGGCCTCTACAGCAACATACATTTTTTAGACACTTTTCACACAATGGAACATATTTCATTTTGATAAGGTTTTCATAGAAAACTCTTGTTGGTCACCAATCAAAAACTAAAAAAGGTTTCTAAAAAAAATAAAAATAAAAAATCAATGTAAAGAATGTAGAGATACGGCAATTTTAGTTTTCCAAAAACATGAAATTAAGGGGGGTGTTTGATAAGGCATTTTAAACAACGGTTATCAGTGTTTAAATAACATTACAAGTATTTCTACACATTTTTTCACCTACACGTATTTTCAAAAAATACAAACAATATTACTAGAACAACATTATTTTGTATATCTTTATTGTACAATTTTTTGAATCAATAGCATTGCTACTAAGAATTTGTCTTCTTTTTTTTCCTAGTTAATTAAATATCAGACTGAATCATATTGATTAAAGATATCAAGACTCAAGTTTTCTACAATACTATAATTTAGATTCATTGTATCTAATTCTGCTTGACTGTAAGTATAATCCTAATTTTCTTGAGATACAAGCAAATTAACCCTAATCCCACTTATATATATTTACTACAAGCAAGGTCGGCTCTATAGCATAGGCAAATTAGGCAATCGCTTAAGGCCTCCAAGTAGAAAAAGACCCTCAAATTTTAACTAATAGGGTAAAATTCTGTAGGGACTGAGTTTGAGCACTTCTACTATTGCATGAGTGGACTTAAGCCCAACTAGCCCAATACAATAAATTTATAGATAATGGGTTTAAGAACTATGCCTTAATGAGGGTTACAACATCTAGATATGGTTATGAGCGGATTGAATAAGAAGGACGTAGACTAAAGTGTGAAATTCTGTCCTCAGCCCTCATCTGAGGAACTGGTTGTTCTTATTGTTTCTTCAGTGCTTGGTTACTAAGATTTCAAAGACGATACAAATTGCTATAGTATTATCTGTTTCTAACTCTCCACCATTTTTCCTGGAGGATTTCTTCCATTATATATACCCTTTCAGTTGATCTTGGCCCTCCATTTGTTGATCATGCAGGTCACTACTCGAGTGCTTGTCCCATTAGCTGCCTTCCCAAACCTTCTGTGAGTTGCCGCAACCAAGGCAGTACTATTCAGGGGTCATTTCCTCATTAATGCGGTCAGAACGTTAGTTGTGGGCATTTAATGTGGAGGTGACAGTTCCTCCTTGAATTGTTCCTCCACCATGCTTCCATGGCTGACCCATTGTACTTGTCATTTTCCTTTGGATGTTCTGGGAGGCCGCCTTTGATGGCATGCTGCTCTTCCCTTTTATGATCTTGGTTCGCCGAGGACAGGATTGTCCTCAGCGATGTTTCTTGACAATTTGGACTTTCTACGTTCATCCTTGGACACTTCTTCTTCCTCGGCGTGGGCCTTGGGCTTAGTATAAAGTGGGCTGGGGTTGCCAAATTCTTTGACCCCACAAATTCTATATACATGGTTAATTAGTAATTTTGTATCTAAAATTTTTAAAAAAAATTAGAGTTTAAATAATATTTATTTTTTATTAAAAAAATTTATATATATATATATATATATATATATGAAATGCCTTAATTCAATTTTCGCCTAAGGCAATGCATCAAGCCACCCCTAGCTACATGAAGTGAGAGAGAGGAGATTAATTCAAACCCTAGTTTTCCTCATAAGGGAGACTAGGCTATGACACTAAGCCACACTACTCTTATCATATCCTACTTATAATTCAAATATTGTTAGTTTATGATATAACCTATCATAAATAAATGAACCGCAAATGAAAGTGTAAAACATTTTTTTGTCAGAATTACCTTTATTTTACGATCAACTAAAAAATAAGTTATGGTTAACCAAAAATTTCAGTTGCCCCAAACACTTGCATATGCGGATTTTTTTTTTTTTTTTTTTTTTTTGGTGTCAGAAATCAATTTTCATTGAAACAAATACAGCTTTAGTCTTCTATAAATAGCCATCAATGGGTAATGGGTTCATTGCAACACATAAAACTTGATAGATAAAGACATGATTATCAAATGCATTCTATTGTGAACTTAGACTAATAAGTTTGAAACATGCATGCTCTCTTCTTCTTCTTTTCTTTTTTTATTTGTCTTCTTTTGTTTCTTTTTTATATTTTCTCATATACTTTATCACGGTGAAACTATGTTTCTCCTGTTCTATCATTGTTATGTTTTATTTTTTCATTATTGTTTATTAATAAATTCTGTTGACAATCATTAAAATATTGTAGCTGTGAATGGTCTGCTTGTATTAATGTTAATATTGTAGCTGTGAATGGTCTGCTTGTATTAATGTTAATATTGTATGGATGCATTATTCCACTTTTGCCTTTGTTACCATATATGAATACACATGTTCTTAATGTGAATCTCACTTATTACTTTAGATCAATCAATGCATGATATTGGTTTCTCAACCCAAAAAAAAAAAAAAAAAAAAATCAATGCATGATATTTCATCAAATGCGAATCTCAGTCCTTTTTTTTGTTTCCCCCTCTCTCTTTTTCTTTTTTTACTTTTGCATAAGATAATTCCAATAGCATTTGTGCTTATCATGTTAAGGAATTGTTAGAAGTTGAATAAAGTGCATACTATCATTTTTCACTTCACATTTTATATGTTTTATTTTTAGAAGCTCTCTCTGATTTGATTTGCACTAACGTCAATATGATTATGTGTTAACATTGTGCTAATGCTAATAATTGCATTAGATGTTGCTATGATATTAGTATCATGTCAAGTTGCATTCAGTACTTAATTACATTGTTGCATTCAAATAATATAAAACTTATTTAAAAATAAAAATTTGATGCATTTTCACACCACACATAGATTCATGCACACCACACATAGATTCATGCACAAATTATGTGATTTATTAATAAAAGTTTGAAGCATTTTTCATCTGAGAGATCTAAGTACAACCTAGGGATCCTTGTACAATTGAATTTTATCTTTCAAGAAAGTTCACTTTAATCAAACCAAGTAAACAATCTATGGTTTTGCCCCCTCATTTACAAGAAAATACATACATTTTAAACCGAACATTGATGAAAATAAAGTTTAAAACACTTTATTAGAGAAGAATAAGCATAATTTTTTTTTGTGGTTGGGTTGGAAATGACATGATTTCCCATGGAAGTGATGTGTGGAGACAATCGTCATGGTCGGTGATAATTTAATGGACAAAGATAAAAAGAAGCTCTTTGCACGTGACACGGGGAGAGAGAGAGAGAGATGGAACTTTCTGCTAAGCAGAATCAATAAAAATTAACAGTAAAGAAACAACAATTAATGAATTAATAAGTTGTAATATAATGATTAAAAAAGAGTGTGAGAGTGTATAAGGACCACGGCTAATAAAATATATATAGGGCACGGAGCTCAAGAAGAAAGAAGGGCATAATAATAGAGAAGACAACTAAACCTAAATTCACGGAGGTGGCGTGTTGTCTCAACCTAGCCGTACAACAACAGTAGGGTCCCAATTTAATTTTTGGTTTTAAATCTCAACCATCCAATAATTTTACACACATTCAATTGGCCCCTCCAATAAAAATCCACCACCTTTGTGAATTGTGATGTCCACTCTTAATCTTGTTTGCACGCGTCTTATTTCCACGTCGCTAATCATTTCTATTACATCAACCTCTTTTACAGGATGGATTTAATTATGAACTTGTTTGTGTATAGTAAACTCCATTCTAAATCTAATACTATTATATCATTTCTCTCTTTCTTTTATGATACATGTGACAAAGTCGCTAGCTTCTAACATTTACATTATGTTTATGTTTATGTTTAGAATGAAAGGAAATAGAAAACAAGAATAAATAGTGGTCAAAATATATTAAAATTTTGTACATTTTAGTCTTTTTTTATTCTCCTATTTTTTCATTTTCTTCCATTTAAACATAAGATTAAGTGCTATGCTTATAACATGATTTATAGTGATTCCATTCCATTTGAAAAGAGTTTTTACGAAACAAATAAAGTTAAGATAAAGTTATTTCATTTTTTTGTGACTTTTTTTTTGAGTTGGAGACAACTGAAAAATCATTAAGGTAACTTCAATTGTTAATGATGGTCTATCATTAAATATATATATATATATATATATAGTTTCTTTAATGATTGGGCTGCAAAATGGAAGTAGTATTTTTTCTAGCAAATCCCACATCTTGAGTGAAGTAATAATCCGATTTTAAATCTCTAATAATTAGATTTTAGTAGTTGAGTGTTTATTCTAATATTTTGCACTCCAACTCTAAACCCCATAATAGTTTATTTAGTTGATAACTTTTAAGCTTAATTTTTTTTAATAATTCAATAACTGAGAGAAAGGAAATTTTAATTTTGAATGATTTTGTTGAAAATATCAGTAAATGTCAATTAAACTATAAAATTATTGGCTCAAAATTAAAATTTTATACGTTAAAATTATTTAATTTAAATCTTACTATCCATCAAAGAGAGATGTATATAAAAAAAATTCAAAAAATGCCAAAACTATAGTTTCAGTTCCCTCGTTCAAGTACATGTCAAAGCAAACTACTTCAACATATCCACCTCTCCTTTTTCACTTCTCCTTCTTTTCTTTTCATAAATCTTAGTCCCTTTAACTTTGTTATGTCTTCCTGATTCTTCAAATTTTGAAACTTGTAATTAACTCCCTAGACTTTTGAATTATTTCATTCTGATCCCATTTGTTTTAAATTTTACAATTAATCTCTTGAAATTTAAAATTGCTATGATTTTTTAACCCTTTAACAGTCAATAGATAACAAAACTTGATTGAAGGACCAGCTGACAATAATCTAAAAGTTCGCGAGCTAATTGTAAGTTTTAAACTTAAGGAACAACTACACTAAAGTTAGAAAAAGTAGTGCATTTTAACTTTGTTTTATCTCTGAAATTTTTACTAATGTTAAGAATTTGGGTTTGATTTAAAGAAACTTTATTGGTGGATCTTGAAGAAACCTTGTGCAATTGACAGATTTATTATTTATATATTTGGCAATTGACATATTTTACTTATACGAAAATCTCACAATATGTCATTGAGAAAGGGAAGAAAGAAAAAACAATCCTAAACATGTAGCATGCATCAGTCAGTACCGGTCATGCCAAGTATACATTATAGAGATTCTTGAGTTCCTAAATTCAAATCTCTCAGGGTTAGCAAAAATAAATTCAAATCTCTCAGTCAATATATTGTTGCCACTCCCAATGAATTATTCATTGTAATTATATGGTGTGTATTGGACAGGGAACTACACATACTACGGGAATGTTCATATGCTCAAAGAATTATAGACACCCACGTTCGCAAATATATATCACAACTACCAAATTCAAGATATAAATAATCTCATATTGTTGATGAATTGGTATTAGAAAAGTTGCAACAACATTACAATTTATAATTAAAGAAGAATAGAAACTTCAACTTATATTCTCAAACTACAAATCTAGCTATTACAAAAAATGACAGATGGTTCTGATATCATATTAAAGAAAAAATAAAATATAACTCTAGTACTATATCAGAAAATTCGAGGCATAACTTGGACATAATTAGAAAAATTGAAAAAGAATGCAAATGGAGAGAGAGAGAGAGAGAGAGAGAGAGAGAGATTATAATGACCAAGGAACTAACTTGGTTCGGCCTTAAAGGCCTACATTCAAAATAGAAAGTCCTTAATGATGACATCATTAGCATTAAACTCTATGTTCACTTGAAAGATATTATATAAGAAATTAACTTGGTTCAACCTTAAAGGCCTACATTCAAAATAGAAAGTCCTTAATGATTACATCGTTATTATTAAACTCTATTTGTACAATGAATCCATTGAAAAATATTATACATTTAAAATAGAAAGTCCTTAATGATTACATCGTTATTATTAAACTCTATTTTTACAATGAACCCATAAAAAATATTATGATAAGTTAAATCCTAAAATGATCAAGGATTATAGTAATTGCACCACAATTTGGTTTCATCAAGACACTATAATTTCTTAAAATTTAAATTAAGAAAAGAACAAAATTGGGTATTTAATAGAGTTCTAAGAATATACAATAAATCAAATGTTAAAACTAATATCATGCAGCACAAGGCT
Source organism: Quercus ilex subsp. ballota (assembly GCA_032727855.1). NCBI lineage: Eukaryota > Viridiplantae > Streptophyta > Magnoliopsida > Fagales > Fagaceae > Quercus > Quercus ilex. Next base: position 19,781,817 of record CM064908.1, on the reverse strand, counting down.
GGGTGATCTATAAAGCTTACAAACTACCACTCAGACCAAATAATTTTGCATCAAAATATATGAAAATATTATTTAGCAATATAAATAAACAAAATTTAACATTAAAAAATTTGCATTGAGAGGGAAAAAAAATGTGTAAAACTTATAATATTTTCATGATATGCCCTACTTAGAGTGAAAAATGAAGGCAACTTGTTACTAGAAGATGTGGATATTGTAGTGTTAAACAAACGTGAAAATTTAGTAAATTACAAATAAACGAGCGGGAAAAAATATGTAATATTGTAGCGTAATAGGCGAAGGGAGGATGTATTTGTTTCAATAATTACTGCATATATTCTTTAGAATTGGCAAGATATTATCTTAGAATTTTCTCCATTCTTAGGTTCTTTATCTTATAAATCTAAAACCTCGCAGAAAGTATTAAATGAACTCAATTTAATCAAAAAAATTGAACAAATCAAGAAATTCCTGACAAAAAAAAATTGTAATGTAGCTTATAATTAAGTCCAACTCATAATTAGTAAAATATAAATATCATAATGCATGTTATAATTTACATTTTAGATTGAAAAATAAAAATATTTTGAAAATATATGTTGTTTATGATAGTATTAAACATGGATTAACCACCTTCCATACTATATTTATACAAAAATACGTAATTTAATTAAGCTATTATAATCTCTCTAAAATACTCTTATCAGCACCATATGATTTTATATTGTGTCAATGTGTGTTATTATATATCAATTAAAATTATAATAATATGACAAAGATAAATTTTTTTTTTTTTGGTTATATCACTTGAAAACAGCACCAAAAATTGAAAAATAAAATTCCAAATATATAAAATATGTAATTGGTTTTTTTTATTATATGTAATTACAAAATTATACTCTGATAACATACGACCTTAACACAATTTTTTCATTCAAATTATTGTTTATTATATTGGAATATAATAAACATATCAGTTGTTCTAGTCCCATTTAAAAAAAAATTCAAATATGTAATATACCCATAAGAATGACTGTTTATATATATATATATATATGCTAAAATTTTAAAACATTAATAAGACTTTGAATTGAATGAAATACATATATCTATTCCATATTGTAAATATCACATCATGAGTATTACAAACTATGGTTCATGTAAACCAAAAAAAAAAAAAAAGAACTATGGTTCACGTAGACTTAGGGTAAGTCAAAAATTTTGTAATTTAATTAATTAGTATTTTTTTGATGTTTTCAACTAAACATCTATGGTCCAAATCCCTCTCCGAATCATTGAATTATAAAAAATAAAAAAGTATACTTTTGGCCAATGAATTCAAATCCACCAACAGTGTTTAAAGACTTTGGTGGTAAGTAGTAACATGTAATTTAATGAAAAGTCCAACCACTTGTTGCTATGAAACGATTAAAGTTAATAATTTACAAGTGCATAAACCATCATTTATCTATTCATTTTATTTTGTTATTTTGGAACTTTGACAAATTGAATCACTCAAATATGCTTCACTTTGAAGAAACACGCACAATTAATGGCTTTCAGATCCAGAAATTAAGAAATTACTATCCATCTAAAATCGCTGGGTTTGAGAGGTACAAGAGTAGAAAGCGGTGCTCAAACAATAATAATTGTCAACCTATCTCACTCAAATTATACAGTGACTTTGGTTTCTATGTCTTATATGCAAACATACGTGGATTATTAGTGGGTATTTTAACGGTGTTGGGATGTGAAATAATTGCTTGTACTACTATACATCAAATAAGATTGAGAAATAATGCAAGTTTTCGTTGACTATCTTCATTTCTTGCATTCAATTTTCATTTTAAAAGTCTTGATTGTAGCACTGTTGAACAGCACGCTTTGTCACTGATTTATTTGGATTCAAATAATTGATTAATTATCTCTGATTTAATCTTATGATAATTCTTGTCTTGTCTCCAATTATTCAGTTTTCTTTTTCTCTCTGTTACTTTTTTTCCCCTGACATATTTATATCTGAAATAAATCAATTTATTTGATAAAATCACTGTTGGTCTCACTTTTAAGTAAATAAATTGGCATTGAATAAGTTTATTTCTTAAAATCATTTAATTTTTAAATAGTTAAACTGACAGAAAAAATGCTGACCAAAAGCATGGTAGAGTTATCCAGCTTTTTTACTTTCCTGCTTTTTGACTGTACAAAATATATTTCTATGCATCTTTATCTATATATAGTAGGTTTTCTCAAAAATAAATTCTATATATAGTAGGTTACTAGGTTTTATTCACATGTTTAGGATTAGTGATTTGAGTTACTGTACAATTTCCAATTATATAAGTTCACAGAATAACTAATCTGAGCTGTGAACTATCTCTATAGAGTGGCAGCTAGATGCTCAGTGGTGATCACTCTCACAAAGCTTCATTGTAATTACCAAATGAAACACTACCTAGAGCACCCCACTTCACAGAATTTGCAGCCCTATAAATCCCTTTAAACAATAATAATTTTTTCTTAATAAACTAAGCAAATTAAACATCATAATCATAATAGCTAGCTATTCCCTAGTACTACACTATAATATGACCCAAGATCCTAGTCAAGGGCTGTCTGCTCCCTAGGGTTAAAAAGAAAGGGAAGCAAATTTTTGCTCATTTCTGTGCCCACGGAGGATGAACTGTCTGAATCATGAAACTTATTAATGAAACATAAGAAGAACAAAAAAGTCAGATGAATATTTGGAGAAACTAGATAAGTAGATATAGCCTAAACTTAGAATCATTAAGCTAAGCCCAAACTTGGTTATAAATAAGACCATTCATTATGCTAATCATTGATTGTGAGAGAGAGAGAGAGAGAGAGAATTTTTGCATATGTGGGCTTCTTTGTGGCAGTTACTGCTTACATGATTACATCGTCAATTTTACTTTCTATCATTTCATTCTTTTCCAATTTTGACATATTATTCCCGATTAATTTGACAGTGTGATTTTGATGGAAAACACAGAAAAAGATTCATGTGTATTATAGGATTAGACTAATGAAAGCATAAGAAAACCTAAGATCATTTAGCTTGCTGGGTTTTACTTACCAAAAAAAGGGGGATTTTACATTATGCCATGACATAACTATTAGAGAATATTTAACTATTTAAGGTGAGAGCAATGTTGAATCTACACTTGCTTTTATCTTTAAAAAAAAAAAAATAATAATAATAATAATAAAAGGAAAAACTTGATTTTGACTTGTACTTTTTGGATGTCTTTTGATGAAGGAAGTGCATCCCATTAATTTTGATCCTTTCTTTTTTGGCATCCTAATTTCCATTGAATGTGTTTGATTAGATTTCTGGGTGGATGGAGTGAAATAAGATAAAGAGAGAGAAGAAAATAGAAATCTCTTGTTGGGTTGAAATGGTAAAAGGAGCTAGAGGAGAAGAAAAGAATTTACCTATCAAACCAATTTTTCTAATAAGTGAGGAGTAATATTGCAAAAACAATAATTTTTATAGCATTTTTTCACAATAGTTAACTTAGTAAGGTTTTATTAATTCTTGTATAAGTACATAACTAATATTATTATTTTTTATTATCAATAACAACTTGACACTTTAATAATTGTAATTTTTCTTTTGTAAATTATAGACTTATTGACAGTTGAATTTGGGAAGGGAGAGTTTGATTTTTTTTTTTTTTTTTTTAAACTAATTTTGGGAAGGGTATATATTGAATTATTACTTTTCAATGACCTCTTTCTGCCAAACAAGGAAAAGGAAAATCATTTTCTTCCCTCACTCCATCTCTTTGAGTATGATAATACCAGTACCACTGTGCATGCATTTTATGAAATATTTTTAACTAAATGGTGGGTCCTATTTTATGGCGAAATGTTAAGCAAAGTCAAAGTAACCATAACTTCGTCAAAAATATCCTTGTTTATAAAGCTAGAAAATTAAATTATGTCGTTTTACCAAAAAAAGAGAGAGAAAAATATAATAAAAAATTTATCCATTAGTAATAAATTATTAAGTATTAATTATTATTTAAATAATTCCCATTTCATTTTCAATACTTCAAGTTACTTTACCCCTTTTTTTTCTCCAAATTATAGTCACTTTACCTAAACCTTAAGTAAAATAACCAAGTGATGGTGACTTAAACACCCCCAATTCAGCATAGAAGTTGTCTTGAACAATACCTTATTAATTAGAAATCCTAGATAGAGAAAGAAAGAAAGAGTTTGAAAATTTCATACTATATAAAAGTCGGAAACGTGAGAGACTCGGGAAATCATGTGAAGTATTAAACCAAATTCAAGAGGGGAAAAAGAAAACTGAAGATGCTGATAGAAAGTTGGTTGTTTCGTGGAGTAGTAGGTCCATGCCTATGGTAGCGCATAACCACAAATTTCTTTTTTTCGAGCTAATAACCACAAATTTCTATGCCTTTATATATATGCTGAAGCACATTATTGACAAAATATATTGATATATATATATATATATATCAATTTTTGTAATTTCCATTATTCTATATTTTAGTCCGTGTATGGTAGAAATAGAAAGGAAGTGATAAGTGAAGCCATCAAACCAACATGAATGTTTTTCATCCGACTAAACGAACACAACTAATTTAGGAACATTGAGAAAATCCTTAAATGATAGAATATATCAGTTTACGGTTTACAATAAGAAAAACATTATAATTCTAAAGATAGATCTCAATGGCACGAAGAACGAGACTAACTAAAGTTACTAACAATGGCAGATTACTGTCATTTAACTGAGTCTATCTCGTCGGTCTCACCACGCCATTAGATTCTTTGCTTAAAAGAAGCGTTGGTTGTGTAAAACAGTATTCATCTCCACATTTGTTACGCACTAACTTTTGGGTATATATGTGTGAGTGAAGTCCCACATTAAATAATAATGAAAATAATGAATAGTTAATATAATATAATTAAACTTATCACATTAGGGCTTAGGGCTTAGGCATTTTGAATTAACATAATTGAGGTCATTCCTATTAGAGCTTAGGGCTTAGGGCTTAGGCCTTTTGGGTTAATTGCGTTTCTATATTTTATATTAACTACTCAATGAGACCCACATGTGAGAAGGTGAGGGAGATTGTTGGATTAATTAAGCGTGTTTCTATATGTTATATTAACCATTTAATGAGACCCACATGTGAAAGGGTGAGGGAGATTGTACGGTGTATATGTGTGAGTGAACTCTCACATTGAATAATTATAAAAAAAAAATTGTTAATATAACATAATTGAGCTCATACTCATTAGGGCTTAGGCCTTTTGGGTTAAGTGCATTCTTATATGTTATATTAACTACTCAATTAGTCTTTCCAAGGTGTTTATCTCCCTAACATTAATACCAACAACCTTCGATTGGTTTAATGCAGTGTGATATGTTCATTTCCTTCTAAGGTAGGTCAAAACATTGAGCTACCCAATTGCAACCTAGATGTCACCAAATTAGGTTGACAAACATCAAAAAATCAATTGGAGAAAGCAACACTTTGGGGGTTGATTTGGGGTAGAGAAAGGATGCAATGTGACATGTTCCTCTCCTTCTAAGGTAGGTCAAAACATTGAGCTACCCAATTGCAACCTAGATGTCTCCAAATTGGGTTGATAAACATCAAAATCACTTAAAGAAAGCAAGACATTGGGGGTTGATTTCGCAAGTATAAAAGATGACTAACCAAAAGAAAGATGTATGATATCTCACAACTCATAAATAAAGGTGTGCATTGGTTGGGTTGGAGAGGGTTGTTTCATGTTCTTTTGTAAAAATTGAACTTTTATAAACCATTTAAACAATTATTTTTGATAAATTAGTACAATTCACATAACATGCCTAAATCATATTCTAAATTTCAAATTCATCAAAATTAATTCTCAAAATACGAAAATAAAAAGTAATGAAATAAATTTCATTGAGGTGTCGGGTTAGGTTGTGATGAATCAATTTCATTGAGTTGGTGAGTCGAATGAACATTCTACTCAAAAAGTTATATTATTACTCTAGAAAGTCAAAACTAATTTTATCGTTGGAGTATTATCATCTCATCGGTGAACCCATCAAGATTGTGATGAATCAATTTCATTGAGTTGGTGAGTTGAATGAAAATTCTTACTCAAAAAGTTACATTATTACTTTGAAAAGTCAAAACTAATTTTATCGTTAGAGTATCATCGCCTCATTGGTGAATTCGTCAAGATAAACCATTTTTGACAATGATATCTTTTAGCGTTTGTGAAGACAATTACCAACCATCGTGGATACATCATGACTTTTGCGGTCCTTCCAAAATCAAAGAATCCTACTTCTCACAATAATTTACAATCAATTTACTAAGGGTTAAATAATTTTTAAAGAGGCTGATAGCCTGATATGCCAATTTCTATCAAAAGAGGTAAATGTTTTTGGACTCACCCTAATCCAGTGATCTCCCAGGATGGGTTCCATCCCTAGTACATTTGGACCCTTTGGGGTGCACAACATGACTCGATCGAGGAACAGATCAAATTCCCTTCCAAAATGGCAACAGATCAAGAACGTCCCACTTATCCCGAGAAGTGTAGTGTTGTGTGTAGTGTAGTGAGTAATAATTCTGGATTCTTTCTTTGATTGTCTGAGGATACTGTGCAATGGTCAACGATGAGCAGGGATTGGACGGTGATAAGAATTCGTTTGACATTTTGGACTTAACGTGTGATGTGACTAGGGATGAATGTGATAGGCAAGCTGGCTTCCTTTTTTATGTGTCAACATCTATATGGCTCTTTTGGTTTCTATCTTTTATATATATTTACCCTCCTTTTCCGAAAGTAAAATCTAGAATTCAATTCTTTGCATTTCCCAATTCTTCGTAGGACTTCCAACTTTGCTTTCAAAATTTTGTGTTACTTTAATTTCCTTTGTATATATTTTAGTTACCTAAATCTGTGAGTGAACATGTCACAAAAGTAAGTCATACGTGTGTGGAACATCTCGCTTCACGTATGAGTTATGTTATGGTTCAAACTTCAAACAACACCATCTCCCTCGTTAAAGAGAGTAAATGATAAGGTCATTGATTCAAAATCCTTTTTTTTTTTTTTTTTTAATGAAGATTGATTCAAAATCTTATGTTAACTTACTAATATAAAAATAAGTTATAATATCTTTTGGGTAATGTTAATGGATATCCTTAGAACAATTGTTAATAAACCATAATAGGAAAATTTTGATACTACTTTCATAGAACATATAAAAAACTATCATCAACATTTATTATTTTATCATTTTTTTAATAAAATATTTTTAAAAATAGCTCCTAAACTAATGTTTTAAGGCATTGGTTAATGTGGAGACCATTTTGGAGCTGGGCAGATGCTTGGCCTTGCTCCCAGTCCTCGGAGTCCCACATCGAAAGAAAACCCTCCCACTTGCTCCCAGTTCTCGGAGTCCCACATTGAAAGAAAACCTCCCCACTAATGATACACTACTCCATTGGCTTCACAGCTTATAAGGCAGCAAATAAGGGAGTTTTCTTTCGATGTGGGACTCCGAGGATTGGGAGCAAGGCCAAACATCTGCCCAGCTCCAAAATGGTCTCCATAGTTAACATTCCACTTCTTTTATTTAATGAATTTTCTTACAATTATTACGGAATTGTCTTGCATGTGTGATGAATTAAAAATATTTGAGGATTATTTAGGTATTTGCATCCCCCCCCCCCCCCCCCCCCCCCCTTTTTTCTTTGAGAAAATGACTGGTTTTTTGGGAAGGATTTTCTGGAAATATAATTGATTTTGAGAAATATTAATTATATGAACAAAAATTTTCATTCATAAAAAAAACTCCACATGGAAAAATTATTATTATTATTTGGGACATTTGCGAGCTCAAATGATAAAAATTATTGGGATATTACATTTTTTACAATTAATTATATATGAAAACATTTTTTGCGATATTACATGTATTTTCCGTTAACCCTATGTATTTTTCAATGTACCAAACATACAAAAATGCAAAAATTTCCGCTGAAGCAAATAAAACCATTAAGAAATTCTAAATACTTCATTAGGTTAAAAAAACAAAATTAAAGTTTGTTTATTTTATTTTTATTTCTGTTTATAAATATAAAATAAGAAGTTCCTAAAATGAGACCAAATTTTAAAGAATTACAGATGAGAATGATATTCATATCAGTAAAGTTCATATAATCATACAAATTTTACTATGATAAACTTTGAAAGGCAATGTTTGTTGATCAATTGATATGGTTACATCCACGATGAAAGAGGGGGGAGAAGATGAGGAAGAGGTCAAAGAAAGAAAAAGGAAATGAGGGGGAGGGGTGAATAGGAGGAAAAGATTCTTTAGATTGCCTTGACGAGTTTGTTTGTGGGCCCAATAGATTTTTCTGCAAGAATGAAAATTTAGAATGCCTAATAAATTGAAGGATTTGAACAATTCTCATTTTAAATTATTTATAAGGAAGAATGTATTTTTATTTATTTTTTGAATCTACTACAAATCAACATTAACAAAGAAGTACAAAAAAGAGAGGAGCAAATTGCTTTCTTTATGCCTTGAAAACTATAGAATAAATTTTTGATAGAGTTACCAAACAAAATTTAAGGATATTTAGTAGAAATTGCAAGAAAAAATTTGGTTTAAGAGTTTAATGTGGAGGATGCTCTAATTGCTATCTTACTTCTTTCAATAAGGCAACAGTTTGGAAAATGGCTCTTTATTTCAATTTTCAAGTGAAGTAAAGATGATGCTATTTCCAAAAGTTTTGGATTCAATCCCTAAAAATTAAAGTAAAAGAGAAGAGTGGTAGAGGGCTTCCATGTGTAGCCCACTATTAAATCATATGATGAAAAATTTGGTGAAGATGATGTTTCAAAGGACTGCCAAGAGGAAGCAAACCCTTATTGGTTAGCTCCTACTAGGGCTTTAGACATGTACCAATACAAGGGTAGTAAATGTTTATAATATATACCAATCAATCCACAATGAATAGTAATTATTAAATGATGTTGCTTTTAACTTTTTATATGATTTAATTAAAAAATGAAGATACTATGTGCCAAGTGTCTAGGACATGGTATGAATATAAAGACATACGTAATGGAAAAACACTACAACAAAAAAGAAAAAGAAAACAGAAATTGGAAGCACGATTACTAAAAATAAAATAAAAGAAAGTAGTGGACACTTATTTATGCCAACAAAAAAAAAATATACATAGAAAAGAGTTTTGGCTTTCTAATACTATGATCTGAGAACCAAAACCCCCCAAAATCAACAGCACTAAGTGATCCTTTTCTTTTTCTTCCTCAAAAGCCAGTTAAGAAAAAATGATTCCTCATGAGTGCAATAATACTTGCAAGAACAAGGGCTTGACATTAACTAAAGAGCACTTTAAGCCTGTTAGAGAATAAGGTGAGTGAGTGCTTTTCATATCTAAAATACACCTAAATGTGGGACTAAGGAAGTGCTTTCCATATCTACCAACACGTTTGTGTGTGTGTGTGTGTGAGAGAGAGAGAGAGAGAGAGTGAGAGAGAGGGTTGTGTGGGCGTGCTTTGAAAAAGAGGAACTTCCACACAAGCTTACAAGATGTCTCTCTCTCTTTTGGAAGAAAGAATTGAAGAAATTCATTGAATGAATCCTAGTATATATATGGGACCAAGGATGAGACTTGTGTGGCCCCAAAGGACAAGCAAAAGGCTTGGGGTAAGGGGTAAAACAATGCCAATTGCTTTTCTTTTGCTCTTTCATGTGCTATGAACTTCAAATACTTTGCCAAAGTTTCCCATCAAATTTTGTCACTTAGGCTTGAGTGGCATAAATAAATGAACAAACATATATACATATATAACCCGTGAATTAATGATCTTTGTTGCTTGAGGGGCATAAGAGCATTCCCATCAAGTGTGTCAAATGCCAAATATTTGGCATTTGACACACCAAACTCTAAAAAACCACTTTCATCTAGTGTTTTAAATGTCATAATATTTGGCATTGATGAACAGTGTAATCTCAAATTTGAGACCGCACTGTTCACAAATTGTAAAACTTATATATATATTTTTTATTCAGGTGGGGCCCGCTTTCTTTAAAGAGGGAGTGTGAGAAATAATAAAAAAATGAATAAAAATATATTGAAGAAAGAATATTTAAATGAAGTTGTAAAAAAAAAAAGAATGTTTGATATTTGGTATATTGTAAAATGAGGTGTTAAAATTGTAAAAGTAGTGTTTTGAAATTGTAAATGCTAAAATTTTTACAATTGTTGATGAGAATGCTCTTAGACAATTGGGAATTTTCTTTTCCTCAAATAGTCTATTGGAAGGTTACCCTCCCTCTAATGCTTCTTATAGACATAAGTATTAGTTAGCTATAACTTATTTTTTAGGGCTCATTTGGTTAGTGTGTTTAAATAACAGTTTTCAGTTTTTTTTTTGAAAATACGTATGGGTAAAAAGGTATATGAAAATACGTGTAATGTTGTTTAAAAACTAAAAACATGTGTTTAAACTTGCGTATCAAACGGGGCTCAATTTTTTGAAAAATAAATTGTTTAACAATGTTACACCTAAAAAAAATTAAGTATTTATATAAAATGCAGTGACTCAGTAAGTATATATGTGTCACAAATTCATCTCTTGCATATATAACCCTGTCTACCCACAGATTTTGTGTGGTTCAAAGAATAATTCCAAGTTGAACAGGGAAGAATATTTCCTCTTGACCTAGAGTAACCTAAATTTTTTGCACATTATTCAAACATATACAAATAATTTTACTTACATATGCTCAAAAAAGTCAATCATCTTCATTCTAACACGCCACTCCATCTGCTTTAACATCCAATGCACCTGAGTAGGAAATGTTTTCAAAATGTAATAATAAAAATTAAATGATTAATTTATCACCTTCCTATCAACTCAAAGGAGTGGTGATATACAGTGTTATTGTCAAAAGATTCAGAACAAGAGATCGTGTTTTCGAATCTTATTTCAATTCACATCAGTTCATTTTGCAAAAGCCCATCTATTGGGTCCTACACTTATTTTGGCTGGTAAGTAACCTACAAGAGTTGCTCAAATCCTCAATGATTGGTCTTCATGTTGGTTCAAGGTTTCAAAAAATAAATAAAAAAGAAGACATGTAGACAAAGGTTTATTAATAACCTAGAGAAAGTTTTGAGTGGATTTTGAGTGAGGGCTAAGGACAGGTGGTAAGGGTTAAAGCCAGGTACTAATTAGGATGCCCACCTAGTGTTTTCATGTCACCACTCACCACCAAGAAGTTCCCTTAGTGTGAAGGTTTTGATATCCTCCATATGTTTACCATTTCTCTTGATTATTTTCCTGTATTCATTTTAAAATATCGCTATCTTGTCCAAATTCTAGCATTCCTATATTTAGTCGATCACTTGGCTTGCTATCATTTTTATATCCTATGCTTTTTGTTTACTTTTTTTATTTATTATTTTTATTTTGTTTGCTATCATTGCTAGTAGCTTTGTAGAACATGTAATTGTGATGGTCTTTGTACTATGCTGCCATCACTATGACATACATCATACTTTTGTCTATTTTTTTTTTCATTAATATTTTAGCTTCTCTTTTGCGTTCAATCTTTACTTTATGCTTCGATGGTGCATTGTGTTGTATGTAATGTAAAAAAATTTAGAATGTGGGTATTGCAACAAATACAAAAAGAGGAGATATCTTAATATGATTGTGGTGTCTTTTTAGGGAGGCTGGTGACGAAAGTATAACCATGGGACAGCAGGGAGAGATCCAAAATTAACATTTTGTGTAGGTTGTGTTTAGGTATGACACCAAGTTGGCTTATGATGTACCTAAGATCCTAGATTTTGAGTTCTTTCTTATTTATATTTTCCTAGTGTTTGTAAAGAATGACACACATGGTTATGCAAGGAATTAGCACAAAATTCCCAAACCTGTGAGAAATAAAAATAGAGAAAACACACGCCAAAGAAAAATAATTACACGCACAAGACAGTATTTACGTGATTTGACAATTTGCCTACGTCCACAGAGTTGCAGAGATTTCACTATTATCAGGGAAAAATACAAAGTGCAGTAGTATAGATTTTCTATCTCTAAAAAACTACAACAAGAAACCCTAATCACCAAAAACAACGTTTTCTACATCCTGCGCACATGATTCACAATGAGCTACAAAACGAGCCAAAAGCGCTACAACTTGGGCCTATTGGCCCAAGCCTCCGCTCCATCGACTAAGCCTCAGAAAATCTCTCATTAAAAATCACGCAACATTATTTTAGGTCGGGTCATCATCTGGATCAAACACAACTAGGCTTCACAAAGCCCAACAGATTACACATTTTAGATTGTCAATTTGTTACCCAAATACCACTTTAACATGGTGATCTTGCCAATGAACTTTTGATCTAATAACATTTGATCACCTTTTGTGGAATTACTTGGATGTTCAAATCTCTCTCCCCACCCATTTTACACTTAAAAGTTAGAAGGGGCCAAAAAAAAAAAAAAAACTTTGTGTTTTCATTGCCTTCAATGAGCTCAATGCACCTAAAACTTTGGCACTAGCTTGATACTCATTTTTTTAAAATATCATAAGGAAGTAAAATGGTAAATTTAATCATTTAATTGCATATTTTAACAATTTTCTATTCAACCCCCCCCCCCCCCAACCTTTGAGGTTCAATGTATAAAATATTTAATGTAAATAAGGCGTATAGGATAGGAATATAGTTTAACTTCAACACCTTAGTACACATCCGCTAATTTTAAAATTTCAAAAAAATAAAAAATGTAACTATTTTGTTCGAATCTTAGATTGTTGGCTAATTTCGTGTCAAATTTTCTTACATTCAATTCATTCTAGTTGAGTGAATTTTGTTTTTGTGGGTATTTAAGTTGTAATTGAGTTAGTAAGTTGGAGTCTGCATGTGCTAAAGTGGAGCTGAAGAATGCATAATTTCGCACGTACAAAACTAGCCTATGAGGCGAATTTGAGATATGAGATTCAAATTTGGAAAACAATTGATTTGTAGTTTCACCTCTCTCTCTCTCTGCCTCCCATTTCACGCATACAAAATGTATGAATTTGAGAGAATTCTTTTATTTTCTTTCTCATGTTCTAGCCCATACCTTCACTATTTATACTCGCATTTCCCACAAATTTTATACACCCAATTCCTATATGAAGAGCAAGAGAGAGTCCCTAAACTCTAGAGAAACATCCTTGTCAATATATCTACCTTATTCCTCTTTCCATTGCCAAATTCAATGAGAAGTGGTTAGAACCATCACATCCAATTTAGACCTCATAGTCGTTGGTGTTGATTGGTACTTGGAAGTTATTGGATCAACCCAAATCAGCCATGGTGGTCTGAAGTTGCAATTAAAGCTTAATTGTGGATTCGGATGCTAGCGGGAGCTCAGAAGACTTAAGTACACATTTGCGAGTGGACTGTTTTGGCTTTGAGGTCACGAAGAGGTTTTTCCGCCCGCTTCTCAGCTTTTCCTCTTCAATAACACGTGTTATCTTGTGGTTTAATTTTTTGTGGATTGTTTATTTACATGTTTATACACACTTATATTATCATCATGCTTAGTCTTATTTGTTAATCACTTTTATTTGGACTAAATTGTTGAATTATCCTAAAATCGACCAAGCTAGAATTTTGGGGTCAAATCATTACCATTGTTAAATTTGGTGGTTCTCACATTTAATCAAATATGGTAACATAAACCATAACTGCTGTTTGTCTTTCTTTTCCCCAAGTCTTGCTCTTGTGCAAAACTTACTTAGACACTGTCATGACTTTGTGGTGCACATATATTAGTTCTCAAAAAGAAATCACAGGGCAACAATCAGAATCCGAGCATTGGTGCAATATTTGTTAAGACCAGTAATGTTGGCAGATGAATAACTACTGATTAGACCATGTGAAGGGGTGGATCAATTCTTTATATAGTATGAATATAAAATTGTGTAAATAATCATCTAATATTATATCATATCCCTAATCTTCTAAATAATCCTCTAATAGTATGAATTTAAAATTGTGTAAATTGGGGAAGAGTTTAAATTTTTAGTACATGCGGTGGTAGTCTCAAAAGAAACTATCCCTATCCGGACTATGAAAAGGTTACTGTACGTATGCTGTCTGCTTTCACTTTATGCACCATGTTATAAGTACATGTACATGTTCATACAAAAAAAGGAGAGAAAATGTTATAAGCACACGTTCATAAAAAAAAATGTTATAAGTAGTTAAGGACATGTACCACATACCATTGCTGATAAAGACCAGTTGACTGGTTTTGCAATTTAATCCTTCTGGTAACCTAATCTAAAATATACAAAGAAAACCCCCAAAGTTGATCTATAAACTTTGATACCAATTATTAGGGCAACAGAAAAGAATCTATACTAAGACGAAACAATCAATACTTCACAAATTCAGAGTACCATGTCCAGGCATATGCATTGTAGTCCTCAAGTGCATTCTGTCAAAGCTGCAGCAGTCCTTTCAGTCTCAATGACCCTGGTGGTTTCATCTAAAAAGAACAAGAAAAACTACAATGGTTTCGAGAAGCAGTTTAAAGACTAAATCTTTTTTTTTTTTTTGAGAAAAGACTAAATCTTTATATTGGAAAAGAGTCGCAAAAAGTCCTATCAATCACTGCTTTTATCCAACAAATGCTTGAGAATTACAGATGTAATATCAGCAATTTTTTTGTTTTGAGAAAGTAATATCAGCAACTTGAACCACATAATGTACCATACTACCATGTATTCATCAAAAGCAGAATGGAGTATCAGCACAATTTACCAATTATATTAGAAGTTTATATATAAATAATATAGAGAGAGACGAACACAAAAGCACAATTTACCAATTCACTTGAATCACTTCTGTGCCCTTTCATTTTCATGTTATATTCAGCTAAAATGGTCAAGCACTAGATGGTATTAAAATTTAATTTCTAAACTCTGCAAATAAAAACTTGACCACCCACCTGGCAGCACCTACTAACTAATGTTTTGATACACGCAAAATAGCAATTAATTTGACCAACTTCAAGATATTCTACTAGTTTTATATACTGCAACAAATAAAATGTTGGTATATGATCTGTGTTCTTCTATTCAAATGAAAGATTGTCTTCATTCAGAGGAAAAATAAACATAAAAATAAAGATTGTCTGACAAATGTTCACCCATTTCCTCACATGACAAATGCAATCTAATCGACAAAACAGATAGATATGGGGACTTATAGAAGGAGGCCTACTTGGACTCCACGTTTAATCAATGAAAAAATAAAAATCAAATTTGTGTGATTAATGCAAGTATTGTACACGCGCCTGACTGAAGCAAATCATGAGGTGGGACCTTGAATGTGTGATTTGGGAAGACTCGGAGAGTCACAGTCACACACAAATACACACAAATACACATATAACACACCCCTCCACGCGCTTTCGAAAAGGTAAGGAATAACACACACAGTAAAAAGATGGTTTTGCTTAAATGAATGAGATATGTCATGTCACATTGGAGAGGGGCCATAAATTTACAAAAACTAAAGAACAAAAGTCTTTATACACTCTCTCAACTCTACTATAGTTAGTGTGATTATTGGAGAGAGATAGAGAGAGAGAGGAACCCACCTCAAGTTTTCGCTTTCCAGGAAACCATATAGTGAGAGAGAAACACAAGGAGTGAAGAGAGAGTGTGAGAGTGAGAGGTAGAGAGGAACCCACCTCTCAGTTTTCGCTTTCTAGGGAAACCATATAGAGTTTGAGAGAGAAAAAGTTCAGAGAAGAAGGGAAGGAGAAGATGATGACGATGATGATGAGAGAGAAAGGTCGGCAACAACAATAACAGAAGCAAGCAGAGAGAAAAAAAAAAAGATACAAAAAACACTCACTCACTCAGAAAGGTCGTTATTGCATTTTTATTATATCTCTCTGATCTCTCTTACTTACTCACTCACTCACTCACTCATTCACTGCTCTCTTCTGCTATCTCTGGCCCCCCACCCTCCCCACCCTTCCTCACAAAACTCACTCTTTACCCATATCTCCTTCTCAAAACCCCAACTTTTTTTTCCCTCACAAAAGCCAAAGTGACAGTATTTACTAGTCTCAGAGCCGTAGCCAGAAGCAGCAGAAACAGTAAAACAGCAACAGCAGAACTTAGCAGTGTTCTCTCTCTTTCTCTCTCTCTTTTAAGTCTCTTCTTTCTTCAGAAATTTAACAATAGAAAGTCACTCAACAAACAAACAAACAAGATCTAACTCCCTCGCTCTCAAAAAATTTACCCTTTTTATTTAGTTTTTCTGTCCCCTCCACTCTCTTTTAAACTCTCTGAGAGAATTGCAGAGAAAGAGATAAGACCCCACTTTTTTACATATATAACACCTACACAGATACACTCCTAGATTGAGCTGAAAACCCCAACGCTGCTCTCTTCCTCTATATGTCTAATAATAATACGAGTTTTATAAAAATTTGGTAACAACGGCATCAACAGTTGTGGCTACTACAAGGAGGTTACCTTCAGATTCTGGAGCCTTTGCAGACTGGGTGGCTTCATCGTCATCATCACGCGCCGCCGCACCGGATGAACTCTCCCTTGGCTTCAACGCTGGTCCCACCGCACCTGGACCCTCCAGCACCACCGGACCCATGTGGTCTTCTGGCTCCAACACCACTAGGCCTCTCAACTATAACCTTGCCACTCCAACCCAAACTGATATGCCTATGGTTGGTCTGCGTGATGTCTTTGTTGTGGCCACTCCAGCCTCTTCTTTTCACCACAATCTTAATCATCACCATCATCACCACCACCACCATGACCAAAGCAACATGCTCTCTGATCCTCACTCTCAATTCAACTCTTCAAACCCCGCTACTGCACTTGGTGTTGGTGTTGGCGTTGGCGTTATTCCTTTACTCACTGCCTCTCCTTGTGCTCCTCAAAATCTAGCTCTTGATGATGATACAAGTAATATGTTTAGTAATAGGAATAGGAGTGGTGGTGGTATTGGTGGTGGTGGAATTCAGTTTTGGCAAAATCAGCAGCAACAACAACAACATGCGCATTATTTTAAGAAGCCAGCGATTCTTGAACATGGTGGAGGTGGGAATTTAATGCAAAGTGGTGGTGGGATTGGAGGGTCGAATACAACATCTTCTTCTACAACTACGTGTCAAGACTGTGGGAACCAGGCTAAGAAAGATTGTACTCATAGAAGGTGCAGGACTTGTTGTAAAAGTCGCGGTTATGATTGTGCTACACACGTGAAAAGCACGTGGGTACCAGCGGCTCGGAGAAGGGAACGCCAACTCATGGCTGGGGCTACTGGTGTAGCCGCTGGCTCATCTGGGTCTACCTCTGGTGCTAAGAAACCTAGACTTATTGCCTCGCAAACCACAACAACTTCTCATACTTCAACTTCTAATACCACTCCACCGCGAAGCTTTGATACTAGTTCTAGTCACCAAGGTTTGAACTTTTTACTTATCTCTCACTTTCGATCATAAATAAAGATACCCTCTTGATATTTTCGGTGTTTTTGATAGTTTAGGGTTGATGTGTGTGAATTTTGAGTAGGGTTTGTGTTGAATTATGCACAGATGTGAGTTTTAAGGAAGCATTGCCCGGACAAGTACGTGCAGCAGCGGTATTCAAGTGTGTGCGAGTGACAGCAGTGGAAGATGGAGAGGATGAATTTGCGTATCAAGCAGTTGTGAAGATTGGTGGCCATGTTTTCAAAGGGTTTCTATATGATCAAGGGGTTGAGAATAATAGTAATAGAGAAGGGTATCCTAATATTTCTGAATTGCATTTAGGTGGTGGTGGTGGTAGTAGTAATGGTGGTAATGGAGGTAGAAACGGGGCTTCCTCATCATCCCCAATGCTCGATCCCACTGATGTTTATGCGGCCTCAGGCGGAGGAGGATTGCTTGGAGGATCAAGCTATGGTAATCCAATAAATTGAAATACACTCCGGGTATATGATAGTTTATCAATATAGACTCGGAAGTAATGGCATTGTAGGCTAATTCTTCTTTTGTTTGCTAATATTATTGATAGGAGTTTGTTAAATTGTTCTCTAGTCTTTGTATCTTATTAACATATGTCATGCTCTCAAACTTTCTTGGGGTTATGATTTTGTTGTTCCTGGCCTTAGTTATTTACCTTTGTCATTATAGTGAGAGGATGATTATATGCTAATGACACTACATTTGCTAACTTTAAGAGTAATTTGTGTATTAATTTACTAAAAATGGAAAATAAAAGACTAAGTAATTTGTTCTAATGGATATTAACTAGTTCATAGTAATTTGTGATATAATAATATCTGTTTGCTTTTCTGTAGTTGCTGCGTTTTCAAATTTTCTTTTTGATCTTGGAGTTTATTTTAAGTATATTTTAAAGGTGAATTCTACAGTGTAAAGTATTTACTCATTCAGAGACATAATGGTTTTTTTACCTTACCTTTATATGTTTTCCATTTTTGTCTTTGCTTGAATACCTTGCATTTCATGTGTTAGACATAAGCAAATTATCCTGGGTCTAGAATTTTTCCCATTAATAAAGTATTTCCTTCCTATTATATATTATTCCAATCATATATTTTCATGCTTGGGACTGAACAGTACACATTGCACCAGTTCTCTTTCCTGTTTGGTTTGTTTGGTTCATTATGAACTTGAAGTAAATGTGGATATCATAATGACGATGCTGCTTTAGACTTTAGCATGATAAGTAGTTGTGATGTCACCATCATTTGTTGCCAATGAAAGAGCATTACATGAATGTCCTTTTCAAAACACATTACTGCTTGTGGCATTTCTGCAGTGTGTGGACAAACTTGCAATTGCATGCATTCATGAACACGCATGATGTACCTGCTTCCGCTGTTATCCTTGTATGGACATGTTTTCAGCTTTCAATTTCAATAGACCCTTATCCAACCTTGATATCTGTTTTTATCATATTGCAACTTAGTGTCACAGGTTTTGTCTAGATTTTTTGCAGGTATAGATGCAGAATTCTTTAGTCACTGCTTAATTCGTTGATGACTTATAATGCACTACTTTAGTGCTTGCATAATACTTTTTGTTATTAAACTAATTGGTGAAATTCATTCTGCCTTATGCTCGATTTGCTATTTGTTTATCTTTGTCTCCCTCAGTGTATGCCTTACCGTATGAACTATACATTGTATTGAGTATCTTTACAATTGTTTATTAATTCTTTTTTATCTTGATGTTTTTAATTTTACACCTTTTTCATATATAATTTAGCCATAATGTCATTTTGTGCTTGCCAGGATGGTTGCTGTCGGATGTTTATTTGGCTTCTGATGATACTTTATTGCTTGAGATGCTATGGTTTATTGCTTGAGATTCTATGGGTGTATGTGACTGAAACCTTTTGGCTGTGATCCAGCATACAAATGTTGACTAATCTGGATTAAACAAAGGTGTCCATATTCAATGCTTGCTTGGATTTTCTTTTCGCCTCACATGCTGTCCGCTTTCAATGTCTGAAAATTGAATTATAATAAGAAGGATTTTGTCATGTGGATTGCATTATATCTCAGCAGTGCTTATATAATGTTATTAGACTAGATTTGTGGCATTCAATGCTTGCTTGGAATTTCTGTTTAATTAAGAATAGGCCCTACCTTTCTTGCTTTATTAGACGCAGTGCACACCTATGTCCATGCATGTTTATTCTAAGATTATTGGATAGTTGCATGTAGGATAACTCCGAAAAACATAAATTCTCTTCCTAATACAGAAATACACACAATTTGACAAAATTTAAAGTGTTACAAGAAAGATGCATTAGCAAGCTTTATTCTTCTTAGTCTATTGTTCCTACCTTGACTAGTCTGTTCAGATCCATAGCCAATCCCAAATTTTGCTCCTAAGGCTTGTTGTTGTTGTTTGTAAAATTCCATGCTGGCAGTAGGTTCGAGAAACAAAACAATCTCCCCACCTTGTGAATGAGGAAGATAGAGGGCACTGAGGAATTATCTAATATAGGCTGTCAATGGTTCTTAATTTTGGGTGTCCCTAGTTCCCCAAAGTAGTGCAGGTACAATACCCATTCATAGATCTTAACTAAAAAAACTTTTTTATTTCATGCGTCTTCATGAACTCATTAGGTTGTTATATAGTCAATTTTAAATCTGAACTTTGTTAAGTAGTGACTTGTTGCATTTAATCTAACTTTTACGACTGTAAGAAAGAGGAAGTGTTTTGCTGAATTTTGATCATATGATGGTTAATCCTAATAAACAGTGAGAATTTATTGTATGCTAATCAACATATAGCTAGGAGAATTTCATTCCTTCTTCCCCTCATTTTTCTGATATTTGAGTTAGCGTATTCTGTCATGAATGATTTCTCTGCATTAAGCTTTTCTACTGGGTTCTCATGCTTATTTTGTTTCACAAATACAAGCAAAGTAACTGACAGAAGCTAAACATAAACTTAAGTAAAATATGGTAGTTTTGACCATCAGTTCCATGTTGAATTGAGGACTTATAAATGACACATGTTCATGGTTTGGTAAATAATGCAATGATTTCATCTTTGAATTGTTTTCAAGAGCCACTACCAACAGCAAGAAAAATTGGCTTTCAAACATAAGTTTGGAGCATAAATTTGCTAGAAGATTCCAAGAATTCAAAACTTGGCAACTTTTCTAGCATTCTTTGTATTATTCTTTTATGCAAAGGTTCACAGCATTCTTTTTTCTTTGCTGTTTGTTAGGTTTCACCCAAGACGGAAACTGAGTTAATGGCTGCATGCACTTAGCATTTGAGTGTGCATTTGTAATGCTTATATGTCCCGTCGCTCCCGTGTGCATCTATGACATTGTGCATTAATTGTAGCACATTTGATGTTGGGAACATGTTTTTTATTTATTTATAAAATGTTAGGAACATGTTAATTGAACTAGGAATCCAATTTCAGCCATGTCTTGAAATGTCAAAGATGGATGACCTAATTGGATTGATTCATTTTCTAGTCTTCCTTGCATTCCACTAAGAGGATCTGTACTTCATTTACTAGAATCCATTAGATTTGATGGAAGTGTTAATTAAAGTCACATCATTATCTCACTTAGATCTGGCATACACCTTAGTATAACTTAATGAGACAAGATTTTAGTCTCTCGGTTGGCTTATCGCACTTTTCAAATTTTTTTTTTTTTTTGGAACTTGAGTTCAGAAGAAAAATTGCTGCAAGACAATAATTAATTTATCTATTCCTGGATTTTTCTATTTTTATGCAGTGCTCTTAGAAACTTTGGTAATACCTTTACTAATTGTTTTAAATTAGAGGAGTTATTTGATATTTTCATGTTATACTAGGTTTTTTTTTACCCTTTTTATATATGCTTGTCTTCAAATTCTTGATGCAATTTCTTTTATGATACCCTGTACAGAATTTAAAAGAGAATATACTTCATGAAATTTTAAAAAAAAAACGGTGAAAGATTACCTAGGGTCATTGATCAATATTGGCAATAAACTTACTTCAAATTTCCAAAGGCAATAGACTTGTTTTTTTCAGCATGCTATAAATTCAGTGCTTAGACCATGCAAACTTATCATATTTGAGGTCAATGCATTACATAATTTACTAGTATCATGGAATTGTTAAAAAAAAAAAAAAAAAAATTTAAAATGAATATATTCTGGGACCTAGGCTGATCAAGGAATGAAGGGGAGCTCTCTATGCTTTCTCCACTGCATCAAATTTGTTTGACTGCTATTTTGACATTCCAATGATTCCATTAGCATAAAACATTTTGTATTTCTTAGAATATGATTCTTGTTGAATGTGTCACCTTATTAAGTTTATTTCTGTTTTACTTAGTGCATTGACTTTGTTGAGGTTTATGCTTGTGTGTTGTTTCATAGCCCTTAATTTTGGTAATGCCTTCTTTTTGACTTCCTTGAAATGCTATGAGAAATGGAGGTACAAATGCAACCTTTGGAAAACAAAGTTATTGGTCTCCATGGTTTTGTAGTACTCAAGAACTGAAACCTTCAATCATGGATCTAGGTTAATGCAGCATTTTGTTTCTTTACAGTTATTTCCTTAGTGGCAGTTGGATGGTTTTCATTCAGCCCTAAATAAATAAATGAGGCTAAAAACAGTGAAGAAAGAATGATGCTGTTAAGTTGTAATGAGCAATAATAGTATTGAAAATGATACGATAATTTTTATTTTTCCTTCTTGGAAAACTTTAATTCTTTAGGCTGCATACCGGGCATAACTAGCTAATAAGTAATAGCAATAATACTATGGGGTTTAATCTTGGCTAAAATCCTTTGACCTATAGGTAACAAAAGGAAAAAAATTTAGCAGCGATCTTCCTTCAAACCATCGTGTGACAAACTGACAATTGTAGAGACCACTCGTATAGTTTTAGTCGACTTTTTAAACAAGTCATGTAACTTGTTAAAAAATATACATGGATAGTATTAGAGAGAAGATGTTGGAGCTAATTTTCGTCCTTGGTAAAATATGTTATGGGATAAGTACACAATTTTGCCGATATGGATTCTTTGTAAAAAATGAACCTTTAAAATTTGATAGTAAAACTTATCCCTTTTGATATTGATTTTTTTTTAATAATCTATTAAGCATCAATAAAAATAATCGGTGAGTTATTCTTGTGATGATGAGTTTATAATTACCATTCACACAAAATGATATTGTACTAGGGTTTTGTGTTACATATTACTTTTGTGGTTAAATGTTATACAATTAACTGTTTATACAAAAAATAATATCATGTTGGTTAGGTCACTTAAAATCTCAAGGGAGTTCTATGTGCTCTTCCCATATATAATTTATATTGTCAGTAGTTTTATGTAAACTCCATTAGCAAATGAGACGTGAAAAATAATAATGGTCATCATTTGTAATATCATTTTTTTTTTAGTGGGTTTGGTTGAGCTTTTTCTCCCTAATTTATTGGTTCATTTGATCATATATAATCTTTTAAAGGGTCTTGTTAACGGGTGAGCAATTGCTAATAAATTATTTTAGAACCATTAATAGCTGCCTTTAGGATTAATAAATCATTTTATGAAATTTATGAAACTATTTTCAGGGGAAATATTTTTAAAATACATACATATATATATATATATATATGGTATAATTGTACTTTCCAATTTAAATAAAATAAATAAACTATTTTAAGCAAAAAGCCAATTCATGTCTTCTTCGGTCTGAGCTGAGCTTAAATCTGCCACCTTTGTACTGGCAGTGCCACCCCACATGAGCACATAGGCGATGCTTGTGTCTTTGATTGGATTTCTATTCAGCCTTTCAGGCATTGGAGCTAGTGACAGTACAGTGGTTTCAGTCATGTTGATGAATGATGATTAACAATTCTCTCACATTTCCAAAGCAGACAGTTTCTATAAATGGTTTGAAATATATTTTTTCGACACTACACGAATTAAACTCTCTAGCTACATGGGTTTCAGACCACTGTGCATCAAGAAGAAATCTCACATTTCCAATGTGAAAATTTCTATATGTGGTTAAAAATCAGCTTTTGGTACTGCTATATATGGGAGTCAGAAAACTTTCTGGAACTGTGATCTCTCTCCCTTTACCTCCAAAAACCTATCTATTTGGACAATCTTAACCAACTCAAATTATTTTGGTTAAAATTTGACACAACTTAGATTTATCTTTATTAATTAAAGTAAATACAAATATCAAACGGACCCCGTTTGGTACGCAAGTTCAAACACATGTTTTCAATTTTTAAATAACATTACATATTTTTTCACACATTTTTTCATTCACACGTATTTCAACCAAAAAAAAAAATGAAGGCTAAAATGCAAAACTGACCCTCTAAGTTTCACATTTTGTCATTTCAGTCCTCTAACTTTAGTTTTGGTCAATTCAGTCCTTTAAGTTTCAATTCAAGCCTTCCACTAACTTTTGTTAATGCTCTATCGTTAAGCGCTTTTTTTTTTTTTTTTCTTCTTCAGTTTTTTATATTTAAAAATGTAGAAAACTAATTTAAATAATTTTTTTTTTTTTAAGAAATCCCATAACACACCACAAACCCAACTCACAAACAACAAAAAATTTCTTTACATTGATCACCAAAAAGAGAAAAAGAAAAGAAAGCAAACTCACTCACGTCGTGTAAATCGGAGATCAAAACGAGCTCCATTGAGTCGGCATAGACTTGAGATTAGATGCTTATGCCTCTATCCCATTCTCACTCTCACTCTCACGCTCACTGAGCTTCAAACCAAAATGGAGCTAACAGCGCTTCATGCTTACTATCATGTACCCCTAAACTTCTCAACAATCCTCTCAAAACTTCTCGACGATTGATATTAAGTACTACTACTACTCTCAGAAACCAAAAGAGAAGCGGTCCTGGTCCTCCTAGATTGAAGATCATGAATGCGAGGAGAGAAAATGGCGGTGGTGTTGGTGGTGGAGTCGAGGTCGACACTGCCATGGCGGTGAAGGAGAAGCTAAAATTGAAGCGGTTCGAGGTGTATAGAGGTTCTCCGACACCGTTTGGTGCCACCGCTCGTGACGGTGGTGTCAATTTCACTATCTTCTCCGCCAATGCTGCCTCCACCACTCTCTGCTTGATCTCTCTCTCTGATTTACACGACTCCAATTTACACGACGTGAGTGAGTTTGGTTTCTCTTCTTTTTCTCTTTTTGGTGATCAATGTAAAGAAATTTTTTGTTGTTTGTGTGTTGGGTTTGTAGTGTTATGGGAATTCTTAATTTCTTTTTCTTTTCTTTTTTAAATTAGTTTTCTGCGTTTTTTAATATAAAAAACTGAAGAAGAAAAAAAAAATGTACTTTAACGGTAGAGCGTTAACAGAAGTTAGTAGAAGGCCTGAATTGAAACACTTTTGAAACTTAAAGATCTGAATTGATCGAAACTAAAATTAGAGGACTGAAATGACAAAAGGTGAAACTTAGATGGTCAATTTTGCATTTTAGCCAAAACTGAATACTATTATTTAAACACACGTACCAAATGGGCCCTAATCTTTGAGTAAAAAATATTTTCCTAAAATTGAATTTCAAACATAACTTTACAATTATAAATGTTTTCCATTTTTGAGTCAAAAGAATCAGACATGAAGTCAAATTAGAAAACATAGGATCGAATCCTACCTTTTTACCTGGCGTTTTAGAGGGTTACAGGGTTGAGAAAGGACTAGCAAGAAAAATAAATTGAAAAAAATTCCTTATGCCTAACCATCGTCCAATTACTTGGATGAGAAACATCCACGTAAGTGTACTAAATATGCCTTTTGAACTCTTCAAAGTTCACTTCCAACCAAAACCAAACTCCCCAACCACCTATTCCAACCAAATAAAATAAAATAAAACTCTTTCTACATACCTCAATTATTATAACTTTGGCATTTCAACTTTTTCCACTACCTCTCGAGTGGTAATTTATGAGTGCTGATCTGATATACTTTCACATGAACTTGTCATTGCATTTTTGTTTTTCATCGCTCATAACCTGTTATTTCAACGAGTTATGAAAAAAGTTATTCCTACACTCATTTATTATTGTAAGTACTAGGTCGTGGTTTGGTAAATTAGCATGCAATGCGTGAGTATGCTATAACAATAATTTGAAAATATTTACATGAAGTTTGCCATGGTTCATTTCGCCTTTGTGACTATATCAGTAGTGTGACACATTTTTAAGATAATGATCATTTGGAATTAGATGGGCAAATTCTTGTAATTTGAATCGAGCCTGTAATGTGTGTCAAAAAGTTCAAGAGTAAAATTCTACGAAGAAGCTCAAAGAAGACATTTTTTCAAGAATTCCTTCAATAGATGTTAGGTCGCTGGAGATTGTATTTTGATAGCATTTTAATTGTGGCTCGATAGATCAAAAGATGATTTTTAACATATGTTTGATAACGATTGTAGCGATTTGAAATCGTGAAACCATAATTCGATGTGTTTTGATTAAGTTGACTACCACCTTATTTTTTGTACCACAATAAGAGTTTTAAAGATTATTGTCATGCATCAAATGGAGAGAAAAACTAAATCTCAATTTGATCAACTTGTGAGTTCAAAAGTCCATATACACAACAAAGTTGGTGTTTTAGTGATCAAGAGTTGAAGCCACAAAGTCTATAATCCAAGTATTGCCACTGCATAAATCAAATCTTCAAGGCAGCCTTTGGAATTGGTCAAAGGGTCTGATCATGATCATAAATGAGTGAGAGAATATAAGAGGTCAAAAGCATGGTTTTAAAAACCAAACCGAGAGCCAAATCATTTTTTTCAAAATTTTCGGTTTAACCTAGTTTTTTTTTGGGTTTTTGATCGGTTTTAGGGGTTTTTACTAGACCAAACTAGCTCCCGGTTCCTAGTTGAATCGGTCAGACCGGCTGACCTGGTCCAATTTTTAAAACAATGGTCCAAAGGTTTGAAGTTGGTGTGGGGTACTGAGTAAAGTCTAAGGTCATGGGAATAAGCAAGATAGTAGAACTTCTCTTTATATAGTAGATTTATTTATTGGGATTGAGGTATGCTCATAGAGGTTTTCCTTTGGAGTGTTATCTTTGTTGCCAAATATGGTGTTTTTGTGATGATCATTTTCTTTTTTAGATTTGGTTTATGTTGTGGTTCTAGTTAATTGATTGAAATTGTAATCACCAAAATGATTTAATCAAGTAATTATTGATTATTTTTCATAATTAACAAAATTAAAAATTTATGGCCACAAATTAAAGAAGATGTACTCCAATAAGAAGGGGTATTTGTAAAATTGAAAAAAAAAAAAAAAAAAAAAAAACCAAATCCAATGTTTTGGATTATAAATATGAAGAGAGAGAGAGAGAGAGAGAGATGAGTTAACGTGGTGGAAAATTGAGGATGTTAGAAAAGGCCGAGATTTAACTCTAATATCATTTTAGAAAAAGGAAAGACAACTTTGATACCATATTAAAAAAGAAATGTTAAAGACGAGAAGAAAATGAGAAAGAAAATAAGGAATTAATGTGGTTTGATCATATAGGCCTACTTTCATGGTGGAAGACCTTATATAATTACATCTTTACTATATATTACAGTGATGATAGAAAGAACCTCAATGTTATCCACTTAATCGAAAAAATCATGACTATCCATATAAAGTGGCTGGTAGTGGTTAGTAGGGACAAAAATACCTTATGCCCTTTTCGGGAAAATTATATAGTATTATGCCCTCATTTCCAAACTAATTAGGGAAATGCCCCTCTTTTAAAACTCGATTTTTGATAAATCGAGTTAGGCCATATAGTGACGTTTTTAAGGAGCTTATAATGACATTTTAAGGACCTATAGTGACGTTTTTTAACTCGACTTCAATGAAATCGAGTTATAGGCAATGAAATCGACCTATAGTGGTGTTTCTTTACCCATAACTCGATTTCATTGAAGTTGAGTTAAAAAACGTCACTATAGGTTCTTAAAACGTCACTATAGGTCCTTAAAATGTCACCATAGGCTCCTTAAAACGTCACTATAGGGCCTAAGAATTTTTTTTTTTTTTAAACTCGATTTATCAAAAATCAGTTTTAAAAGAGGGGCATTTCCCTATTTAATTTGGGAAGGGGGGCATAATGCTATATAATTTGCCCGAAAAGGGCAAAAGCCCATTTTGTCTTGGTTAGTAGCAATGGTAAGAGAGGGAACCAGATTCTGATATCATGTTAAAAAAAGTGATACCTGGCTATGATACCATGTTAGAAAAGCCTAAACACAAATCTAATATAAGAAAATATTAGGAAAAAGTAAAGACAAGAGAGAGAAAGAATGCAAGGAATAACATGCATGGTTAAGGTTCATAGGCCTTAATCCAAGTGAAAAGCCCCAAACAATTTCATCTTTCGTATTTAGCTGTATAAGTTGCAACAACTTATTTACAATAAACTCATTAAAAGATATATATATATATATATATATATATATTTATGTATGTATACACATATCATGGACCCTAGGCAAACCCTAACCTAATCCTAATGCTACAATGAACTCATTAAAAGATATGTATCATAGACCCTAGGCAAACCCTAAACTAATCCTAGTGCTACAGTAGTATAGGAAGGTATACGTGTACAAATAGGACTAGGATTCCAAGCACAATGAACTTATACTAACTATGATAATACAATAAACCTTAAGTAGAATAATTTAATAGGCTTGGACATGAATATCTCTAACAGAGGAGCTTAAGAGATTGAGAATCGAATCAGGACACCATCTAAATAATCCAAGTGATTTTATTTCTAGGGTTTTAGTATACTAAAGTTTGATTCAGGAAACAAAAAAAAAAAAAAAAAAAAAAAGTAAAGCAAAGTGGTCTTTGCTCATATTAAATGTAAATAAAATTACTTATAAATGGGGTCAAGGAAAACCACAAATTTCTTATACTATTCATTACGCAATTGCATCCTTGGTAAATACATGGATTGTTCAACCCGAAAAGCAGTAAAGCAAAGGTCACTGATTCCAGTCTTCTCTTCCCTCTTTTAAATTTGGATGTCCTTGTTATCAGTGAAAATGACTAAAATTTGAGAGAAGTGGGTAGGTTCATTTTTTTGGGTCATCCAATAGAAGATTCCTACTAGTGTTTGTCAACGCTTTGGTGTGATACAATAAATAAGTGTTTGTATGTAACTGTAAGGCCATAAGTCCAAGGAAATATACTTCCCAATAAAAGAAGAGCAGTAAAATTCTGAAGAAATAAACTAAGAAAAATACATATTCTTATCTTAGGATTAAAAAAAGAAGATTCGCAAATATATTTTAAGTTGACCTTTGGTAACAAGTCTACCTATAAAAGCAACTTAAAATACTTGTTCCTTGCAACCAAAAAAAAAGAGAGAAAAAAGGGTACTAACTCATTGATGCCATTTCACTTATATTATATTTATTTAAAAGGAATTGTAGGAGAATATGACAAGAAGTAGGGGAGGAAAGAACTAATAAATAGAAATTAGGTTTTTTTCTCATAAGATAAAAATAAAAATATGTTTAATATTAAGTCTGTGTGGATTCTACATTTCTACTTATCATAACACTAGAGTTTGTAGTCCTTTTAATCCCTGTTTTAAAATTCACATGCAAAAGTTGTGAGTAATTAACTTCATCATAGCATGCTATTCCGAAACTGTGAAATCCCACATTAAGTTATTAATGTCTAATTGTGGACCATCATTCTTTGATTTCTTTCTCCTAAAGAAATGCATCAAAAAGCTTAAGTTCCTTGAATCATAATTTCTCCAAGTTGAAAAATGAGTCACCAACTCTCTGTCTTATTATTGTACCTTATAAGATGGATGTAACTTGTAAGTTAGGGCTTATGCCTTGCTTAATTAAGTTTATTATGAGGTTATATTTTGGACAACTAGGCATTTTCATAAGTTCCCAAAAGACTTATAAGTTATAACATGCTTATGAGGCCCGCAATGGATAACTTGTATGGTACATATATATGCATAGTGCATGAGTTGCAATTTTTGTAAGAAACATTTAGGAGTTTTTATATGATAGTCACAAGTGGAACATTGTACTATCTTTATAAAAAAAAAATATCACACATTGTACTATATATTATATGCCTTATTCTGGAGAAGAAAAGAAGTGCTCGACAAACCATGAAAGATGTCAACTTAATGATTGCATGCATAGCACTCAGATTTAAAAACGAAATATTAGCCTCACAACCTTTAATAATTATAAACGAGTAATACAATGTTCTTCGATAGCTTTAGGAAGAAGTCATAGAGGAAAGGTGTCATGATATGGGCACAAAACAAATAGCTAAATATATTAATGTTTTCCATTGAATAAATTAAAATGTAGGCTACTATTTATAAGTAAAAAATTGGAGGCTAATTAATAGCACTCACGTTAGGCAACATAAGTAAAATTTTAGCTATATGATTTATATGATAAAAGTTGTGTTTTTTAAAAGCTGTGGTCATATCAAATCAAGTGATCTAATAACTGTGTTCAACTAAAATTATATTATCAAATAATTTGAAATTAAATTAAATATATATTTTATTATTTAATTATATATCATAATTTGATGTTTTAATATATAAAAATGTACACACTAGACATTATGCTTGCATTAAATTGCTCAATATGTGTATGTACACATTACACGTTATAAAATCAATGTGTTTTTGTCATACCCCTCATTCATTATTACAATAACTAATTTACTTTATATAAAATTCTATTGCAATTTCAAAGTTCTCAATAATTATTAAAAGAGTTTTGATTTATTTATATCCTTGGTGCGATGCTCACTTTACAAATATAAGTACTTGTGAGCTATGAGGGGCAAATGCTAGGATTCAAGTTTCTAGAAAAGATCTTCAAACACATACACACTTAGGTTAGGTTAGGGTAAAATGTCTATCTTGCATAAAATAACTTTCAATTAAACCGTTCATAGTCTAAATTAAAAGTCCACTTCTTCTATTTTAGCTAATCTACTTTTTACATACACATGCACCAAAATCTCTATTTTTTTCTTTATCTTTTATATATACTAGTATGAAACCCCGTGCATATATACAGGTACATTTAAAAACAAGAGTAATGCTAGAGATACAAATTTTTTTACAAAAATTTTACAAACTGCTAATGTAGTGAGTGGTTATTAGTAAACGAAAAAGTGATGTTAATGGTGGGTGTAGATGAAAACTAATGAAAAGTTGCCCACATCAACAATTTGTAAAAATGTTGTAAAATAATATGTGGCTATAGCATTACTCTTAAAAAAAATCACAATTATATATATATATATATATAAGTTCAAGTTAAACTTGGTGTTAGAATTTAATTGAATTTAGACTCTTCGGTTTTTGCACTTAATAATTTACTTGCTACAAAAATTAAAAAATTAGATGGGACACATGGTGCAAAATTGAACTCCGATTAAAATTCAATTTAGAATCTAATTGAATTTAGACTTTTTGATTTTTACACCTAATAATTCACTTGACACAACTTTAAAAGTTAGATGAGACACGTAGTGCAAAATTAGACTCTAATTTAGAATTTAATTGAATTTTCTCTCAACTTTAGGTATTAATATATATATATATATATATATATATAGATTACATTCTCCCATTGTAACTTTAAGGTCTCATTGATTTGAGATCCTTCTCACCCTCCAAGATCACTTTTAGGTCTAGCCTCGCCACCATCTTCACATCCAAGATCACTTTCGGTCTAGCCTTGCCACCATATTCATGTCCAAGATCTCACCATCCTCAATTTTGGATCTCGAATCATGGCCATCTGACATGCTCCAATCTCATATATTTATGGGAGTAAATGGGTTTTGAGAATGGATTTTTGGCTAACATCGTGAAATTACTTTCTTAAAAGTAAAATTATTAAGAAATGAATGAGAAATTAACTTCAAAAGTGGCTACTAGAACATGAGTTTAAGGTAGTGAGACACATGACCTCACATTGGAAAAGTTAATAAGGATTGAGTGGGTATGTATACCATATCTCCTTGTATTTTTAGTTAAACCCTAAGGGACACCATATTTTTGTGGATAGGGAAGTACCTACCCACTTGGGCCTCTCACACACATATGTGTGCCATTCCAAGCCGAATCGATTCGAGGCGGGTTAGTTGGGTGCAGGCAGGCCATGGGCTAGGCTTGGTAATAATTTATTTTTATTCTTTTCAAAATAATGTGTTAATTTGTTCACTACCGGTCTTTATTATTTAAATTAGTGTATAATCCGTACATATGTACGATACAATTAAAAAAAATTACAATTACACATGTATATAGATTCAAATTATACTCTCTCTCTTTTATTTTCTATTTTAATTTCTTTTAGATATACGCATGAGTTTCCTTTTTTTTATTTTTTATTTATTTGGTTTTTGATAATTTATTTATATTAAACTATTTGTCTTTTGCACCTCATTAACTCACCTAGAACAAAAATTAAAAAAAAAAAAACATAAATAGGACACATGGCGCAAAATTAGACAACAATTGGAATTCAATTTAAAACCTAATTGGATTTTCTCTTAAATTTACCTATATAAATATATATATATATATATTTTTTTTTTCTTTTTGTCACATGCATTCAATCAATTTTATTCAATAGAAAGTAAACGAAGAGATTTTACCTTGCATGTGGCTAAGTGTACAAGTTCTTAAAAAAATTCTTTTTAGAGTTATCCCATATTTCTACATTATATATATGATAGAAGTTATCCCTCAAAAAAAAAAAAGTTATCTCTCAATTTGGTTTTTCATTTTTCTTAACATCTTTTTCATTGCCCCTGTTGCCATAATGCATGGATATAATTTGCTCTCATCTGATTTATTACAATGATTCATAAACAAGCTCTCCAATAATACACCTAAAATAATGATAAAGTTTTTAAACTAAATCAATTATATCGTTTGCAAAATAATTATCCATGTGTACTACTCATACTTAATTATATGATCTATTGTTTCTCAAAAAAAAAAAATTATATAATTTATTAAATACACCGTATGGTCACATTATGGAAAACACAAGAGTACAAGATAATCAGCAAGTTCACTTTAGTGCTGTTGTTTTAAGCATGTTAGGAGGGACTGAGGGAGGGTAATAATATTGCCCATTCCCTTGCTAGAAGAGCTGCTCTAGTTGCAAACTTTGATGTGTGGATAGAAGAACTTCCACTTGATTACTTTATAGATTGTATTCCAAAAAGATTTTGGTCCTCAATATAATACAACACTTACCTAATTTCTCTCTAAAAAAAAATTCATGTAAATATTAAATCTCTCATTTAAAAGAAAAACATATGAATAGTGAATGATCACGTGAATACACACATAATAGGTTGCAGGACATCACAAACAAGGAATGGTCATATAATTCAAAAGTCATTCGAACTAAGTCAAGATCCACCAAATTGTTTAGGTAAACAATATTCAAAAGACTAAGACTCCAACTTTGATGTGTCCATGCACTTTCATTCAATTGAGATTTTTTTATAGAGAAAATCCTTTAGTGTGATAACTTTTCACATTTTTTCCAGTTTTTAATCAGGCACGTTTATTAATTTCAATATAATATTAACACCAAAGAGAGGAAATCTCAATCATATTATTTTCATATTGACAATATATTATTAGGTTTGGAAAAGGAATGTAATACAAGCCGTAAAAGATGGTGGCATGATTAACTGTACTTTTAGTTCTCATAATTCATATGCACCGATCTTTGGAAGTGCTCAAAACATTAAGATTAAACAATTTAGCCAAAAGTAACTGTAAAAGTTCCCTTTTGTAATGGTTTTGCAGAATAAAGCATTTTTAATGATAGTTTATTTTATAACTTTGAATGCTCTTACAGGCACTACATATATAAAAGAATGTTTTACTTGAGTGCAGAATAGCATCCTATATGTTTCCATGTCCTATAATGGGCCAAAATCGAAAAGACCTAGCAATGGAAGTCAAATATTTCTTGGAGGAATTTAAGAACAGTGAAAACTGATAGTCAAGAATCAAGATGCATATGCTGAAATTTCGATCTTTACGTAGTAATCTGAGTTTTGAAGCATGGATTGCTATCATATCAATTGCTTAGCATGCTCTAGCTAGTTTATAACCAAAGCTCTTGTACGTAGTGGTACTACCATGCATGTTCTGGGTGAGAATTGATGAAAAACTCTAAGAAAGTTAATTTTTTTATCCAAATGATCTACAATCAGGTTTAAATCAATTATAAATTGGTCAGTAAACTCGGTACCCAGATGCAAGGGCTGAGGAAGGAGGGGTCTACGGATTAAAGACACCCCTCTTACACCTCTTGACCATTTAAAGATATTGCCCCCCTAAAAATAAAAAAATTGTCTCCCTTCATCTTTTGCAAAAGTCACATATTTCAGTAGCATTACTTTAATATTACAAATAAGTTGATATATATTACAGTAGTGTTTCTTTTGAGAAGGAAAAAAAGAAAAAAAAAAGAAAAAGAAATCTATACTTTGTCATACAATAGTCTTATCAATCTTAATTTTGGTGTTTTGTTGTTTATTATTTATGATTGTAATGGTGATTAATTTCTCCAGGCAAGTAAACATTCTTGAATATATGCAATGACTTATTATTTTCAATCATTTTATTTTATTGAATCACTTTTGTATGATTTGTAAGTTTCTGAATTCTTTAACTTAGTATCATTTTATATTATGATTTGTTGCAAAATATATATTATGACCATGGGCTAGGGATTTTTTTTTTAATCTTACGTTCCATTTGTTTCCGAGAAAAATAATTTTGGCATTTTCTAGTATTTGATTGACAAACAACACAACACCATTGCCACTACTGCTACCACTAGTGCCTCCACTATTAGCACATTATCCACCGTTGTTGGCACCTCTATCACCGCCACACTTTTATGAAATAATACCAATGTTTTTTAAGGCGAAAAATGACAAAAAAACGTTTTCAAAATTATTTTCATAATTTATAAACAAACATAGAAAAACAAGTCGTTTCCTAATTAAAACGTTTTTCACTAAAAAAATATATTGAAACGTTACTCTTTCTTTTGGTGGGGAATCAATTGGTAAAAATGAAACCAAACTTTCATGGTGACCCTTCACAAGTCAAGACATGTACTAGTTGTCTTGTATATTAATTTTTAGAAAATTAATTCAACCAGATACATCTTTATTGGTAGAATTCTATGTTGAAGTAGGTTGGGTTGGGGATTATGCTTTGTGAATTTCATCCATTCTTCTTCTTCATAAAAATAAATAAATAAATAAAAATCTTCGTAGGTTGGTAAAGAAAAGATTTTTGCACTGACAGTCAGAACTTCATTTCCAAACAATTTACTCATCCCAAACCAAGGTTGGGGAGAGTAATACATTCAACAACTTTGGGTGACCTGTGACAACAGAATTTTGGATGGGCTTAACTTTCAGCTCAACAGTCATGAGCTGAAGCCCAAGCAACTAAATAGACAACAGAGATAGTTGTTCAAGAAGGCTGGCCCAAAATCCTGGTGGAAGGATATTATATCTTAGTGGCGGACGCTTTCATGTACAGGGTGAGTTTAGTTCAACTTTTTTGAAAAAGCAGTTTGTTGTTATTGCTATCCACTGGGTTCCCAAAATAAAAAATAAAAAAATCACATTGTTGGACCCAAAAAGCATGATTTGTAACTCTTTCCAGACACGTTAAATCACGTTTTGAAACTGCAAACGTGATTTTTTTGACCAAAACATGTTAACAAACAGGCACTAAGACCACCACAAAACAGAACATAACGGCAATAGTTGAAGATATGAGAAAACTTGTCAAGGACGTTCTCAAAGGTAATACATGAAAGACGTTACTCCTACTTATGATGGAATTGAAGTATTGAACAATCTTCTATAGATTGTTATAGAAGATAATGTTGCCCATTTCACACTACTTTATGCACCAATGTTCATTTGTTCTCCATATAATACCACTTTACACTCTCCTTTTCCACTATTAAACTATTAAATCCCTAAATTGGTAGGTTACAGACTTACAGTTAGTTTAGTTCAACTAGTAAAATATTATCATTGAATAAAAAATTTGGGTTTGAACTCCGCAAAAAAATAAAAAAAACCCGATTGATGTCTTAAGCTAATAATAAAGTAATTATTATGAGACAAACATCGTAGGTTAAAAGTTTATTGTATCTAAAAAAGAAAATCCCTAAATCTGCATCTGGTTTTTACACAGTAGATCAATAAGCAAGATGCTTTACAATGACATTTTTTTTTTCAAATGTTTTAATCATTTTCCCATCACTCTTACTCTTTCCGTTTACAAAAACAATGTTGAACCATCGTTTAGAATTAAAGATTAGATGCAGAAGCAAACAGCAGGAAACAACTGCAGTCTGCAGGGCGGGAAAAAAAAAAAAAAAAAACCCTGTTCTGTTTGTGGTAAAAATAAACAAGAATATCAAACTAAAAAAAGGGAATATTTTCAAATACAAGACAGTGAGGAATATACTCCTAGATACGGAAATATTAGTATATCTCCAACCCTTGAGAAAGGTTTTCAGGTAGGGCTTTGCCTCCCAACCCCCATGCCCACCTTTGTTTCTCCTTATGCTTAGAAACAAAGGAAAGGAACCGTTCTATTAACACCCCCCTAGTTTGTCCACACAAATGAGACGCTTTTCTCTTGTAAAGAACAGAAGTTCAACAAGTATTCAAAGAGCTCTAGACACACAAGTTAGCAAAGATGATGAAGAAGAAAGAAGTTCAACACCCTTAAATCTTTTAGTGAAAAAAGAAGTTTACTTAACTGTTTTTTTTTTCAGCAGTTCTGACATGATAAGTAATGAAAAAGAAATAGATTTTCTCCTCCCTTGGCATGAAAGCACATATAGCGAGTTTGATTAACACTTGTTGGAAAGACTACTAAAATATGCAGCAACACAGTATTGCAAAGAGTCAGGTGAGATTCAGTAACTATCAACAAAATTTTAACATTGCAAGCTTGTTATTTATAAGAGAAAGACATTAATAAATCTATTAACCAAAAAAAACACTAGTAAAAACTCTCAGAACTTGGACTTCAATTAGGAAAATCCCACATTAGGAAACGCTGATACCAGTAAGTTCCAGTTGTGCAACTGCTGCATTAATTGCATCAATGACGTCCATCTTACCTCCACTCACTGCTTCATCCATTGGAGTCTTCTCATAGCTGAACATAACCCAGAACCACAATGGATCATGAATAAAAGGAACACATGTTCATATTAAAAAACTCTGACTCTAAGAAAGAGGTTAGAAACAACACACCTGTTCAATTCAGTCACATTTGCCCCTGCCAAGATCAGTTTCTTAACCACCTGAAAAGGTAAACATTTGTCAATAAACCTCAAAATTGCATTATATTTGCTTTGCATTGGGACGGTGATGATTACCTCAATATGACCATTGAGGCAAGCCCAATGAAGAGGTGCATTCTTCTCCTCATTAATAGCATTAAGATCCTGCTCATACAAAAATACCAAAAACTCACAAAACTGTTTCTTAAGTAATTTAACAATCATAACCTACAATAAGGGCAGCATTGATAAGTAATCAGTCCTGTGTAGCTCTTACGATATACCTGAATAAAAAAATGGTTGGGAATTACCAAAGCTATGCTGGTCGAGGCAGGAATGAAGTTGTAAAGCTTGATTAATTAACACAAAAGAAACCATTTGTACATATGATTTGGTTGCCAAAAGTCATAAAAAGAAAGAAATTTAGAATTGTACAACCATTACAGCCCCCAATGTTGATATTTTAGGATAACAAGCACTTAATCTAAATAGAATTCCCTACATTATTTTTTTCTAGAAACCATTTGGGTAGCTCTTGTATAAATCCTTAAAAGCAAAGATGTAAATTCATCAATAGAGGGAAATCAATCAGATGATAAGTGGAAGCCAGCACGACAGAGTCCAAGGAAATAAATCAAATCGTGCTTTCAGCTAAAATTCAGAATCTAGGACTGTTTAACAAACTCATATTTTGAAAGTAAAAAATGAATGTCATAGATCAACTAAGTTCAAATGGAAGAGATCTTGTCACATTAATTTGAACATAACTAGCCAACCAAGCACAACATGTTTTTATTTTCTATGTTTTAGGTTAAGGCTTCAACTTGGGAACCAATTTGCGGGACATAGGCTAATATATGCACAGTAATTTCTACAAATCAATTGTATGTTACAAAAGAGTCCAGAAAAAAGAAATAGTTAAAGAACATTCTTTAAGAGCTAGTAAATTCTAAAAATGGCATTGTACAATATGGCAGTCAATGATTAGCTTGATGATAGAATATTGGACCAAAAGCATTGCCACCAGGTTTAACAAAATGAATAAATCAAAAGACAACTTGTAAGTTACTATCAAATATCAGTCTAGTGAGGATTTTAGACTCAGAAAACGAAAATTATAAATAAATAAATAAATAAAAAAAGAAGAAAAAAGGGAAGGTTTTTCAGATGGCTTACTCACCACTCCTCTGTTAATAAGATATTCTACAACGTCAAGATGTCCATTTGCTGCAGCCATATGAAGTGCTGCAATCAAATATCAGCAGGACTTGTCAAAAACAGATTGAAACAGGATGCGCAGAATAAACAGATCCAGCATAAATGAAGCATAAAATACTAATATCATGGAAAACAAAGTTTTGGAATCCAACTTAGCAAAAAAAGGGCAATTGTCCAAGTTTTGGAATTCAACTTGCCAAGTTGCCAAGTCTTGAATTAAGGAGTTTTTCAGGCTCAAGGGTGATAACAAGTCCCGTGATTATCACCATATCACTCATGAGAGCAACCAGTGATAACGCCAGGGAGGGAGTCAAATAATATCTTGCTTGAAAAGGTAATTCATAATGTAAGCACTAACATGTCAATGTTAAGGCAGCTTATTTGGAATAACACAATCATGCCAATGCAAACATGAAATTTACACATAATTAAAGTACATTTTTTTTACTCATATAAACTACAATTCACTTATTATTGTAGTCAAATGACTATTTAGCACAACTGCATAAGTATTATAGAATCAACATACGTTTTGTAATGGCTATCATAACTAAATAATTTGTGCCTTTTTGTGTGTTTTTAATTTAAAGCTGAGATAGAAACATTGAGAGACACTCTAGAATCGAGACATTCTTATATACCCAAGACTAAGGAATGTGATTTTGGTTACATCACAAATAGAAAGAAGGAAATAGGCAAGGTTAGTGTTAAAGCGATAGTAAAGATTAACTATTATCAGACTTATTAGGAAGCAAAAATTGAAGAAAAGGCATTGCTCATGGAATTAGAGGTGGATAGATGAAGTGGAGAATTGCTCATTGAATACTTATAATTAATCACAAGGCTAGAAACACTTCAAGGTATTAAAACTCAAATCTAATATCCCACGCTCAAATTGAACACTGCATAGAAGGATTTTGGGAAAATGAGTGAAACAGATAAAGATACAGACTTGAGAATAATACAAAGTTGGTTTAAATGGTTTGCCACATACAGTGAATATGTACAATGTTTACAAGTATGCTCCTAGAATGAAAATAGAAGGTAGAGGGGGAGTTTACAAGTATGCTCCTAAAATGAAAATAGAAGGTAGAGGAGGAGGAAATTGCGTATATGAGACAAATAGATCACAATTCAACAGAAAACATAACCCAAACTCAATAAAATTGCAGCCAATGGCCTTTGGTGTAAATGGCACCTCCATCCCCATAAGTATGGGATGGAGGGTAAAAATGGGGTTTGAATCCCCTCAGTTGTGTAAGTATATCACCTAGAAACAAATCTTCAATCAAATTGCCAAAAGATAATTATCTGTTCCCAACACCAAATAGTAGTAATAAGGCTTTCCAAAAAAGATATGGAAATTCTAGACATCTACAAAAGGGCTACAGGGGATATTCAGGCATTACTTATCAAAAAAAAAATATTCAGGCATTTAAAAAATAAAATTCGTTTGAGAACATCAATATTCCAAATTTTACCTAGGGGTTCAGGGCCAACTAATGCCAAACAGATTTAAGTTTCGCCAATGTTATTTGCATTTTATTTTTCTCAATTGGACATATGAGGGCCCAAACAACCTTCCAATATGTAAAAAAAAAAAATATTGTGCTAGACACCAGATACAATATCATAGAACACAATAAAGAATACTACCACATGTTACACAAATGAAATACAAGGCTTTCACAACTCAAAATTTGCAATATATTTTACCTAAGAAAATTAAATTTAATGTGCTAATACTATTTAGCCTCCATGACTAGGAGCACCAAAATTATTTCAGATTTTATTCTTGAGTTTGGAACTAGTTTTCTTTTTGAATTTGGTTTTTAAATTTTTGAGGATTTTATGGGATTTAATTGTAACATAATCAGAACTTTCCATTTTATTTTATGATTAGAGAATGATTTCTCTTGTTGTTCGGTGGTGATGTCAAATAACATTAGGTGGTGAAGCTTAGGATTTGTCATGTTTTTATCTACTTTTTCCTTTATCTCAGTTTTCCCACCACTGTCCTGCATCACTCCACTTACTTTTTGCCTTAAATAACTACATTAGCTCACCTAAAACCAGAAAATTTTCCTGCTAATTACCATAGTAGCTCACAGTTGTACTTCACCTACAATTTTCATGCTCTACAATTTGCAGGTCTCCTACAAAGATCACAAAAATAGTCTCCAGAACTCTAAACATTCTCAACACCTCTTGGCAAATAAAGGAAATTATCCTCTTTCTTATGAACCCATAGCAACAGGATCCCAATGATTTCAATCATTCTAGTTCCCCAGTACTACAGTTGCGCTAGTGTCCTAGTGTGCCTCCAGAGCCAATTGCTGATAACTTGAAAGGGTGATGGCAATACCACTGTGGAGGAAACCTTGCAGTGCTAGAGGATATCTTTACTGGCATAGATAGAATTCTTCATACTC
The DNA here is from genome assembly GCA_032727855.1 of Quercus ilex subsp. ballota. Taxonomy (NCBI): domain Eukaryota; kingdom Viridiplantae; phylum Streptophyta; class Magnoliopsida; order Fagales; family Fagaceae; genus Quercus; species Quercus ilex. The sequence goes on along the minus strand of CM064908.1, from coordinate 19,741,147 downwards.
AAGCTTGCCCTCTCAGATCTTATCATGTTTTCTATACCAAATTTCCACCCCAAAAGGTGTTAAGAAAGAATCTCTTGGAGTTCCAACTTCCAAGATCAGTGATGTGATGTCAATGACTAAATCAAAGTAAACATTGCATGAACCAATTCATTAGACTTCTTTATACTAGTATTTTGGCCATTATAAAGACTTAGTTCTAGACCTTGCTGATGTATAAAGACTTAACACCTTGTACATATGTCTCAAAAGATCTAAGAAACTCAAGAGTCAAAACAACCTTTCAAATATCACTCTTATGATCTACTGTATAGTCATCTTCATTTTCATAAATATCAATAAAAGAACTCTAAGGCACTCAGATAGTTACTTAACTTCTTGAATCAAACTTGAATAATAAACCTAAAATCAGATAACTGGACCACACTTTAGGGTAATTTAAGGAGTCATTAGTCTCATTGTTAGAAAGCGAGACCCTCATGGCTGATATTTTCAACCTGCTTCAAGCTAGGATGACATGGCTAATCAATCAATCAATCTTTGGCTATATGGTCTATTCTTCTTCTTCTTCTTCTTCTTCTTCTTCTTCTTATGTTTACTTACAATCATTCAACAAAGGTTGAATCTTTATCTGAAGGAACTCCATTTCCAACAATTCGGAACCTCACTAACACAAAAATTAGCTTACTGAAGTACTAAAACAAGTCTTCTCACCTCAATGGAAGACAATAGATTTTACAGTTAAACTCCAAATCAATCCAACAATGAAACCTTTTGTCGACGTAACTAAAAAGATCATCATATTCTTTCTCACAAAAACTCTATTCCTATACAAACAGAAAAATTCACGCAACAATCAAACTAAAAACAGAAGAATGAAAAAAAAAAAAAAAAAAGTTTTTAATAACCACAATGGTATATGAGGATTCAATTTGATTATATAGAAGAGGAATTTTCAAGATTGGGAACACAATTTTTAAAAAGAAAAAAAAAGGAGTAAAGCAGGTATTAAGACATGTTCATAGTATAAATAATGAGAGAATTGAAATTAAGGTTAAAAGGGTGAACCTGTACGGCCAAGGGAGTCCTTGGAATCGAGAGAAACACCGGAGGATGCTAAGCTTACGACGTCGTCAAGATCATCGTATCTGGCGGCCTATAAGAAAGTGAAAGTTGTTTTGTTTGTTTGTTTGTTTGTTTTTTTTTTTTTTTGAAATGAATAAAATATTGAAGGAAAGATGAAAGTATAATAATGAAAGTACCTCAAGCAAAGCCTCGACCTGCTCCGATGTCGTTTCGGGTGACGGTTGCTCTACTACTGGATTTGCCGCCGTCCCCATCTTCTTCTTCTGCAAATCTCGCGCGCGTTCACTAAGACTATCACACTATAGTCTACACGCACCGAATACAGATAGAACAAATAACGAATCGGTTGGGGCTGGATCAGGTTTACCCGATTCTGAAAGGAAAAAAACCCAGCCCATGGTCAATGTCCACTTTGCCTTTAGTGGGCTGGACTACTAGGCTGCTTATAGCCTCATAATTAAGCTATAAAGTGATGATTTGGTACCCTCGTATCATTTTTTTTTTCTTCTAAACAACTGTCTTATTATTAGAGCTATTTCAAGATTTTTTTTTTTTTGAGTAAAGGAGAGAGCGCACAATCCACTTTTTAATATAGTAAAACTTGCACATGGTTTAGAAAGCTTAATACAATAAATTTATTATTTATGATTACAATTCAACCAAAATATACTTGCTCTTCACTCTAGCCCTCTTTATGACAAACTTGCTCTTATCTATAAGGGAGTATTGGCTTCTTTCCCTTATGAATTTGGGAGTGGGATGATGATACATTTCCCATTCCCCCATTGTCGCCGTCTAGAGTAAAAGGATGACCTTAGGCTTGCTGCGTCTTTCCTTTACTGTTCAATGAGTCAATTTTAGCGTTTAATGTTGCTAGTTTGTCAACTGGTTGAAGCAATAATTCGAAAATGACAACAAGCTTAGAATTTTCAATCTGGGGTTGCAATTAGTGCGTGATTAGATTTTGATTATAGGCTAGTTTATTATTTATTTTTCCTATTATATATGGGTTTCACACGAATTATTATTTATTTTATTTAACTTTTACATTTTAACTACATTATTTTCAACAACAAAAAAAAAAGCTAAATAAACTATTTTCAAATAGACACTATTATCTATTTGGGAATACTTAATTATTTTTTGGGTAAAATATCATTTTCGTCCCTAAACTATCACAAAAGTTTGTTTTTCGTCCCTAAACTTTCAAAAGGTCTATTTTCGTCCCTAAACTATCACAAAAGTTCGTTTTTCGTCCCTAAACTTTCAAACGTTCTATTTTTGTCCCTAAACTTTTCCAAACGTATTGATTTTCATCCCTCCCACATCAGCACCCTGACAAGCCACGTCAGCACTCCGTCAGAACTTTTGAAAATTTAGGGACGAAAATAGAACTTTTGAAAGTTTAAGAACGAAAAACGAACTTTTGGGATAGTTTAGGGACAAAAATGATATTTTACCCTTATTTTTTTTTGTTAAAAGTACGTTAACGTATACTTGTTCTTTGAAAGAAGTGAGAAAAAAAATGAGTTTTTTATTTTATTTTATTTTTTTTAAGAAAAGAAAAAATAAGATTTTAAAAAGCTGTGTAATGTATATAATCACCTTAGCCTAGAATTGTCCCTAAGATTACATGTATATAAGTATAAAAAATGCCCCATTTTTAGTTCTCGCCTTAGGCCCCAAAATGTCTAGAGCCGCCCCTGACTAGGGGTTGTTTGGATTTGTGGGTTTTCATCACTCATTATCTTATTTCCATCACTCATCACTCAAAATAAGTGGGTCTCACAAAGAAGGTGCTTGTTTGGATGGGTTTTGGGTTTTGTTTCCATCACTCAGTTCTCACAAAATCGGATAGTGAGTTACTGAAAACAAAAACAAGTTTTAGGTGTTTTTGAGTTACAAAATCAGAGTAATAGGTGGCAATTTCATAAATACACTCACATCAACAGGCCTCACAATTAGGAAGGTTTGGTAAAGTTGGGTTTTGGGGTAATGAACTTCAAAATAATTTAGAAGAAAATGAAATTAATGATGAAAAATATAATATAAAAATATTAAATAAACATTAATTTAATTAATATATAAGTATAAAAAATGCCTCATTTTTAGTTTTCGCATTAGGCCCCAAAATGTCTAAGGCCGCCTCTGTTTCCCTCTCATCATCTCTCTACCTCAACCCACGTCATACCGTGCTCCATGGCTGACCACCAAGCTCTCCTTCTAAACCTCCATGGCCGGAGCTTTTCAAGCTCATCACCTCCAACCACGCACCACGGCCAAAACCCAGCAAAAATCAAATCGCAACAAAAACCTAGAAGCCCACCAAATCACAAATCAAATCACACCCACCGAAATCAAAGCACAAAACCCACAAAACAACCAAAATCACAAAATGAAAACACTGAAAATGAACCCACCGTTAAAAAAACATATATTGGTTTTGTTATTATATTTTAGAAGAAGAATCATCTTGTTGAACTAATTTTAGATCCAAATTAATCAAACACATACCACAAGCAAGAATGATAGACTGAAAGCAAAGCAAAAAAAATGGTATTTCCGAGAAAAGTGTTTTTAGAAAATATAAAGGGTAAGCAAAATATAAAAACTATTTGCTTCATAATCTCAAATAAATAAATAAATAACCAAAAATCACACACCATAATCCGGTGAAATCTCGTGAGCCACAATTTCATCTAAGAGGATTGTCTGAGTTGAGAGGAAGAGATTTTCATAGTCTTTAACTCGGCAGCACAATCTTTGATTTCCTTTCTTAACGTGGCTTTTGCTTGCTCCTCTCCTGTCAGCTTAAGCGACGTATAAAAAGAAATAAAAAGAAGAAGAACAAAGCACCGCGTAAAAAAGAAGAAAAGAAAAATGGTGAGAGAAGAAAGACGGACTGAGAACAGGTGCACTGTCGTAAGTATTTTTTTACTTTTTTTTTTTTTTTTTTTTAACTTTTTAACTCTCCTTTAATATATTTTATTTAATGGTTGATATTGAAAGTTGTTTTTTCAACTTTTAATCTCAACCATTAATTACAATTGCATCAGGGTATTGCACCTGAATCTGAAAAAGACAAAGAGACCTACACATACACATACACACACACACACACACACATACATAAGCACATATACACATACACATAAACATACATAAATATAAGCATACATAAACACATACACATACACATAAACGTACATAAGCATACATACATACACATACATAAACATATACATACACATACACACATACACATACAAATATACATAAACATACATACACATACACATAAATATACATATACCTAAACATAAACACACATACACATAAACACGTATAAACTCACATAAACGTAAATATACACACACATAAATTTAAATAGGCGTAAATGCACTTTTGGTCCCTCGATTTTGGGGTCATTTCTATTTTGGTCTCTACATTTCTATTTTACCACTTTTAGTCCCTAAACCAATTAACACTTGTTATTTTAGTCCTTTCCATCAGCTAACAGATGGAAATAGCTGACATGGCTAACGGACTGATTAAAATATTATTAAAAATTCAGTTTGGCACTCATCACCCATGCCACGTTAGAAACCACATCAGAAAAAATAAATTAAAATAAACTTATGAGGATTTAACAAAAAAAAAAAAAAATTCTTTTCTTTTTATTATATTTTTGGAAGATGTGTTCTTCACTAGAACATGAGCAATCATGTTCTTCGTTGCCCAAAAAATTTTATTTACTTATTTGCTGAATCTTGAGGTCCTTGTTCCAACTACCAACATAGCAACTACTATCAGGCCTTTCATGCTTCCGATCGGAGCTCCACGACCCGCGGTAGGTGTCCCTGTCAGGTTCGATGAAAGTACCCAACCCTTCCATCTGACCCTTCCATTAAATGATGAAATCGTTTTTACGGCGAGAGACAGAGAGAGACAGAGAGAGAGACAGAGAGAAGATAGGTTTTGCAAGTTGGTGAATTGCAGAGGTGGGTTCGAGTGGAATTGGTAAATGGTGGAAGATTTGGAGAGAGCGGACGAGTGAGTCACAAGGGTCGCTCGCTTGTACGGCGTGGAAGATGAGGAAGAAGATGGAGATGGAGACGGAGGGGCAAGAGGGTCATTTTGCTTTTGATGATGATGATGATGCTGATGTTGTATTTGTTGTTGTTGTTATTGTTGTATTTGTTGTTGTAAGAACAATTGTTGTTGAGACAGAGATTGGTGAAGAAAAGAGGGTTGGGGTTGTTTGTGATGGTGAAGAAGATGAGTGGAAGTAGGAGGAGGGAAGAGAAGAGGAGGGGATGGGTTGAAATCGAAAGAGATGCCACGGCTTAAGGTTCGATCAAGGGGATTTTCTGACAGAAAGAGTTTGAGGTGTGCTGGGTTAATGGTTTTGTGGGTATTTTGTCAAATTTGGGTGGGAGTTGTGTTTGATTTTCTGGGTTTATGCTAGTGTGTTCTGGGTTTGATTTTCTTGTGTTCTTGTGTTTGATTTTCTGGGTTTGTGCTTGAAATTTCTGGGTTTGGTGTTGGTGAGGATAGTTGTGGTTAGTTGGTTTCTTTTAAGATTCTGGGTTTGTTGTTAGTGTGGAATGTGGATAGTTGTTTGTAGGTTATTTCTGCCTTTTTGAGTGTTTGATTTTCTTGGTTTGTGAACAAAAAAGATGCAAGTCTGTTGATTTTGATTGGTGTCCATTGGGTTCAAATTTCTGTGTTCAATTTCTAGGTTCGATTTCTAGGTTCAATTTCAGATATATAGATCTATTGATATTGGTTGATTATTGCTTGAACTGAATTTTGAGTATTCAATTTGATTATATAGAAGAGGAATTTTCAAGATTGGGAACTCAATTTTTAAAAAGAAAAAAAGAGTAAAGCAGGTATTAAGACATGTTCATAGTATAAATAATGAGAGAATTAAAATTAAGGTTAAAAGGGTGAACCTGTACGGCCAAGGGAGTCCTTGGAAGCAAGAGAAACACTGGAGGATGCTAAGCTTACGACGTCGTCAAGATCATCGTATCTAGCGGCCTATAAGAAAGTGAAAGTTGTTTTGTTTGTTTGTTTTTTTTTTTTTTTTTTGAAATGAATAAAATGTTGAAGGAAAGATGAAAGTATAATAATGAAGTGTGTGTGTGTGTTTGTAAGTACCTTAAGCAAAGCCTCGATCTGGTCTGACGTCGTTTCAGATGATGGTTGCTCTACTACTGGACTTGCCGCCGTCCCCATCTTCTTCTGCAAATCTCGCGCGCGTTCATTAAGACTATTGCACTACAGTCAACACGCACTGAAAACAAAGAGAACAAATAACGGATTGGTTCGAGCTGGATTAGGTTTACCCAATTCTGTAAGGAAAAAACCCAGCCCATGGTCAATGTCCACTTTGTCTTTAGTGGGCTGGACTACGAGGCTGCTTATAGCCTCATAGTTTTTTTTTTTTTTTTTTTTTACAACCTTCGATGGACTCATAACTTGTATTTATTGAATTAAGGAGTAAATAAGTACATTAATGTATTTTTGAATATATTTGGGTGATATATTTTTATTTTTATTTTTATTTTTTGATAATTTGATAGTTATAATGAGAAGGAGAGATTCGAACCCTGGATATCTTGGAGGATATTAAGAGGTACTAATCAATTGAGCTATAAGGTGATTTAGTACACTTATATATATATATATATAATTATAATGATATGAAAAAAATTCAAGTTGTTATGGGAAACTAATCATCAATGATGATTTGGTACACTCGTGTCTTATTAAACAACTTAGTGTCTTATTATTAGAGCTATTTCAAGACTTTTTGAGTAAAGAAGAGAGTGCACAACCCATTTTTTAATATCGTAAAACTTGCAGATGGGTTAGAAAGGATGACCTTAGAGGCTTGCTACGTCTTTCTTTTACTGTTCAATGAGTCAATTTTAGCGTTTAATGTTGCTAGTTTGTCAGTTGGTTGAAGCAATAATTCGGAAATGACGACAAGCTTGGAAGTAAACGCTTCTCTAGGATCAATCTGGGGTTGCAATTAGTGCGTGATTAGATTTTGATTATACGCTAATTTATTATTTATTTTTCTTATTATATATGGGTTCCACACGAATTATTTATTTATTTTATTTAACTTTTACATTTTAACTACATTATTTTTAATAAAAAAGCTAAATAAACTATTCTCAAATGGATACTATTATCTATTTGAGAATACTTATTTAGTTTTTTTGTTAAAAGTATGTTAACGTATACTTGTTATTTGAAAAATGTGAGAAAAAATAAGTTTTTGTTTTTTATTTTTTTAAGAAAAGAAAAAATAAAATTTGAAAAAGCTGTGTAATGTTTATAACCACCTCAGCCTAGAATTGTCCCTAAGATTACATGCAACCAATATCGCATAATAGCTAAAGATTACTTGTATGTATTGGTCTATAACATTGTTATTAATACCGTTTCGGATCCCATTTCGGTTTGTCCAGTGGAATGGAATATTTCGGTACCGGCTGATTTCGGCGTACCGTTTCAGGATGTTTCGGGGTTCTTAAAAAATAATTTATATATATTCTTGTTGAACATAAAATTGTAAATTCTAATAAATAAATAACTAAATATCAAATAATACAAATCATTTAGTCTTAACTCTTAAGTCTTAAACATCAATATAACATCAATTTAATATCACACAATAAGAATATTTACAAGACAATAACTAAATATCAAAAAATACAAGATTTACTCATCCTCCTTATCATCATCCATGAGAGAAGGATCAAATTCATCATCAAAAGAACTCCCAAGAACTACTAGCACCCATTGGACGTTTACTCTTTTTTTCTTTTTTTTTTTCTTTTTTTTTTTTAATAATAGGCCAAATTCGGTACAGGCCGAAATTGGCCGGAATTGACCGGAATGGCCCGAAACGGCCCGGAATTTGACCCGAGTTGGAACGTGGGGTATTCCGGTACCGGTTTGCATACCGGTACGAAAAATTCCGGCCGTTTCGGCCGGAACGGAACGGAATCAATAACAATGGTCTATAATAAATCCCAAATGTTAATGAGGAATATTATATACAAAGGGTTTATATTATAGTTTATACAATATATATACTTCTTTGTGTTGAAGAGTGAAGACCCCTTTCCCCTCTTTTTCCAAGTATGTTTATCTGAAATCTAGATTTTTCTTTTAGCTTTCTTTAATAAATCTTGTAAAAGATAACTTTCTAAATAGAAATGAGAGGATTTTATTGAATAGAATGGAAAAATCTGGAAAGCTTAGATTAAATACACTAAGGCTCTGCTATATATATACATGAAACCAGAGCAGTGAAAGAAGAAAGAAGATCCTAACCAACTAACAGACTAGGGGTTGTTTGGATTTGTGGGTTTTCATTACTCATTACCCTATTTCCATCACTCATCATCCAAAATAAGTGGGTTTTACAAAGAAGGTGCTTGTTTGGATGGGTTTTAGGGTTTTGTTTTCATCACTCAATTCTTACCAAATTGGGTAATGAGTTACTGAAAACAAAAACAAGTTTTAGGTGTTTTTGAGTTACAAAAAAAAAGTAATAGGTGACAATTTTGTAAATACCCCCACATCAGTAGGCCCTACAATTAGGAAGGTTTGGTAAAGTTGGGTTTTGAGGTAAGTGGGGTGAGGAGGGGGAGGGTTGGGGTTCTAAGAGCACTAGTAGCCTAGGTTAGAGTGTGGGTCCCACACTTTTGAGTTTTTGAATTTGAAAACATAACCGGGTTTAAGTGGCAAACCGAGTTTAGGTGATATTTGAGGATTTTTAAGTAATAGAAAATGAATTATAGGGTATGAGTGATGAGTGGTAATATTTGAGTGATGATATTTTTCCATCCAAACAAAGCCCACAGACTAAGCAATAAGCAAATGACAGCTGTAATCCTCTGACACTATACACACGTGTCAACTAGTAATCTAACGCTACTTAATTAGTTCAACGACACCATTTCCTTTGAATTTGCATTTCTTCCTTTGTATTAAAACTCTGTCGTTTTTTGATTGCATATGTTTCCTTGTCATTGCAACCCGAACCTTCTGTCCTCTTGGTTAAAGTTTCAAAAAATCTAGAACTCGGTTGAGTCTGACTCGGGGGTTATAGTAACGTCTATATGTACTTAGAAGCGCGTTTTCGGATTTCTACAGCGCCCAAAATTATATATCATCAGTGAAGCCTCATAACACGTACTCCATGACCTTAGAAGAGCACCACAACACAAACTTGTTGGACACTTTCACAGGCTTCTCTTTTGATTTTTTTATCAAACTTACGGTCAAACAGAAGCAGCTGCAACATGGATATAGTTCTTTTTAATTTATAGGACCAACGTGAATAATTTGTCAATCTACTATCGTAAAATTCAAGGGAAAACCGTGACGTATCTCTCTCTCTCTCTGTGTCCTAGACTAATTAAGAACTTATCTCTTTTGTTACTTTATCAAGAAGATAAAAGAAAGCATGAAGAGAATGTGAATATTGGTACGTGATTGACTTTGCCCAAGAATTAGCTTCGCACGTACGTCATCTCTTACAACTAACTATACTATTTCCATAAGTTAAATCATTTTTGTTTTTTAGGTATAGCTACTTACACTTTTTTTTCAAAATAGAATATTAAAAAGGTAATTATGTACACATTGTTGATTGGTCAAGAACAAGAACTAACAATTTTTTTTTTTTTTTTTTGCATCTTTCACTTGATTATTATCAGAGAGGGAATGTCTTTTAATCTAAACTAGTTGTAAATTAATTATTACTTCTTCTTTTTTTTAATGTAAACGACCATATGTTTTATTCATTTAAATACGTAAAGTCAGTTATGCACATGTCGTAGCAGGAAGGTTGGAACCTAATATTCCATTTCCAGCCAAACTTGACTGTGCTCAATTATTGTTTGGCAACTTTGAAATTCAGGTTTACTAGCCACACAATTGGATATCCCTCTATCTAATATCTATGGATATTTTGAAAAAAAAAAAATTGTTGTCCGTGTTGGTTAGAGTTTTCTTCAACTAATTCAATAATTTGCTTGAACTTATTAGATTTGCTCATTGCAGATTTTATTAGGTTAGGCTCCTTAATTATTAATGAATGGCCAATATTTATTTTAGGTTTCGTGCATGTCCTAGATAAACCAAAAAAAAAAATCAAGTCTCGTGGATAAGCAGAATTGCTCAGTTAGTTCAAAATCAAATCTCTTCTTTCTAACCTGATGTAGGTCTAACAATTAAAACAAACAAACAAAATATTGTTCAAAATAAAGATCTCTCACCATCTTGGACTCACTCTTATTAATTACCTAACGTTTTACACACACATGGAATTTTCCTAGTTGTGAGTTTTGACATTATTTTACTGGGGGTAAAAATATGCCTAGACTGGCTGTAGTTTTATGTATATTTATTGACGTCCTTTGTGTTTCTATATTATTTAATTATTTGAAATCAATTACTTCCATACATTGCTATTTAAAATATTATTGAATTTAATGGAAATTAGTCAAATGAAACGAGAATAATTTGTTTTGGTAAATGAAATTAGAATAATTATTGGAGATATTGTTAGAAAAAAAAAAAAAGACACAAAACAAAACTATCTCATATCTATCAAAACCATTACAAGGTTTTAATGGTTAATATATACCATTTTACACGGTAAAAAGTAATCTATTTGTAATCAATGACTTTCTCATGTCTTGCAAGGCAGGTATTCTCCATATGTGGCTGCGACTGGTAGCACAAGGTGGATTTTCTAGAGTACTTTGATGCATGATTTAATTCATCTAACACAATCTGCAAGCAAAATATAAAAAATAAAGAGTAAGAAAGACATACATAATATTGATGATCATCATAAAAAAATAAATTTCAAGATAAATTATAAACTAACCTGATTGAAGACCAACTGAGCTATATTCATGCACTACCCTAAGAGTCTTCAACCTAGACATAATTTTAAACTCTGGTAAATCATTGATCCGATAAATCAATATCATCTAACAAACACTCTCATAAGACTACATCAATGAAAATTTTCTAGTGAGAGTAAAAGGTCCAAGAAGGTCTATTTATAATCAAAATTGCTTAGGAGTCATTACCCTTGACATCTATAAACGCATATACCACAACAGCATGCCTTGTGTAAATATTTGTTGGCATGCCTTGTGTAAATGTTGGCATGCAAATAAAGAAAGGATAATCACAACTTTGATTTCTTAGCATAAACGTATGGAGCATTTATATTCTTTCCAGGTAAAATATACTATGTAGGTCACATAAATGAAAGGGCTCCAACTATGTTACCATGTATAATTCGAAAACATTATCATATATTAGATTCCTTACCAAAATAAATTGTGTGCATTTAATTTTTATTTTTATTTTGTTTGATAATTACAAGAAGAAGAGGAATATGAATCTTGAACGTCTTCATTGAAAATATCAAAAAGTTTTAGTAAAGCAACAATACTCTTGACACGTTTAAATTATTGTTAAAATGTAAAAAGCATTGTAACTCAACTGACAACTCTTTGTATCATGACTCATGAGAGATAAGTCCTTAGTTTAAATCCTCCTATGGTGTAACCCCACCGCGTCTCCTCTTGTGGTTGTGGATACGGTTATAACTTCTTGGTAAAGAATATTAAAAAACAAGTTAACGATTACCTAGTGTGGGGGCAACACATGGTACTAGCATCCTATTGTTAGCTTATCTGCACATGAAGGGTCAATAGTTATGTACTCAAATGTGGAGTTCATGCCTAAATGTAACCACAAAGTTCGTACACTAGTTATGATTTATCTTAATTTCTTCAAAATCAACACTCTCATCAACACACATGAGAAGGGGGAATAACAATCACTCACTCACTCCCCATTTTTATAATTAAAAGAATGATAAAGTTTGGCTACAAACTTGGTTATAGCACAATACAAAAATGGTAGTGTGTCCACTTACTAAACCATACTTAAGTGATTGTATACAATCATTTTAAGTGAGTCATATGTATTGCAAATAATAGAAATACTTATTATCTTTCTGTTGTTAAGTTTGTAGTCAAACTCTATCCTTAAAAAAAATGATGATCTATGAATTTCTCCTAATAAAGAATTGCATTTGCCATCATTTAACATCCCTATTCATAGAGCAAATATGCTGATATGTCTTGACTATAGATATATACATTTTGTTTTTGGGTTACACAAAGGGGAGGCATTTGAGCTTGGATTCTCTTAATAGAAAGACTGCACAGTACTGTTGAGCTACAATACTTTGAGTTGTACACTAGCTTTTGTCTAATTGTCTTTTTTTTCTTTTTATTATTATTATTATTATTTTTTAATCTTTGTCTAATTGTCTTTTATTGCATACACAATAGCTTGATTACATGAGAATTTGTATTTGCCATTACTTTAAATCTCTCTTCTTTTATGTAGAAGTATGATAGAGTAATAAAATTCATTAACATGTGGGTTCAATATCCAAACAAAACTGATTCAAATCCGGCCCAATGCCTTGGGCAAATATGTTGGATATGTTATTAGATAAGTTCTTTGCCTTTATATTAGACATAAAGTTCTCATGTCCATATGTTTAAGAGAGAAATGGAGACTAGGGATGTAAGGACTAGAATGTTGTGGGGCCAAAAATAGTCAGGCGACCCCGGCCCACTTCGAAACAGGCCCAAGGCCCATGCCGAGGACGCGCCTAAGGTCCAAGGACCGAAGTTTAATGTCCAGCTTCCCACGAAACAGAGCCGAGGATGATAGCCTCCTCGGAATTCCGAGATCCGAAAACGGACAAGCAGCACCCCATCAAAGGGAACCTCCCCGAGCATCCGAGGAGCAAACAGCAAATACCAAATACCGGACACGAAAGCATGGTGGAGGAGCAAGTCCCAGATGAACTGTCACCTCCACATTAAATGCCCTCAACTAACGTTCTGGCCGCATTAATGAGGAGGAGACGCCTCAACAGTGCCACCTTGGTTGCTGCCATCCACAGAGAGAATGGGAAGGTGGCTGATGGGACAGGCACTCGAGTGATGGCCTAATCCCTCTACAAATGTAGGGCTAAGATTGATTGGGAAATGAATATATAATGTAAGGAACCCCTCCTAAAGGGGGGGGGGGGGGACTAAAGGAATACCATAGTAATCTGTATTCTCTAAGAGAACTTTGTAGCAAGTCTTAAAACGGAAATTATAAGAACTCCAAACCCTGGAGAGCACATCCGAGGAGCATTATTACACGTCTTAATTCACGTTCAGGCCATCCAATCCACATGCAATCATGTATGGTCGTTGCACTTCTCACTAACGCCTAGCTCTTGAACCCATTCTCTATAAATTCATTGCGGGGAAATTGGGCTTGGGTCGAATTCCTCAAACCTGGTCCCTACAAATGTCATTACACTTTTCTCTAATTTTGGATGAATTTGATGAGAAGTGGTAAGTTGTTATATATAACATTTACAGCTTATTTCATATATTTTTTTAAAATGTAAAACTTATTGTACAAATTACTTAGGATGCCCACTTCAATGGACCTTAGTTTTTTCTTCTTCTTCTTCTTCTTCTTTCTTTTTCTTTATTCTCTAAAATTATGAAATACCAAAAAAAAAAAAAAACTGCAAACTTTACTTCATTAATTTCTTCTCATTGTTCATCTTTGTATAACTAATTTACTGATAACACATGTCCATATTAATTTCAATTAAAAGAATATTAGAGGTAGGTTTAATGTTACACTCAAAATCTCAAGGGATTGATTACAAGTTACACAATTAATGATTTACCTATAAAATAATATTATATGAGATTAAGTATTATAGTTAAAACCATAGCTATCAATATCATACCAAAATGGCCGTTTAAAACATCGATTAAATCTATAAGGACACAAAAATTAAACAGCCCAGGCCCACTTAGAGTGGTGAGGTTTGTGCAGCTCAACTAGGCTCAAATCAATAGATATTTGTAAGAAAGTAGGTTAAACAAAAGGAGGGGCTTAGCCTGGGGACAAGGATAGGGTAGGAGTGACTACAAATCAAAGTTTGACTATATATAAGGCTTATTACAAGCTTGCCTAAGGAGGCAATTCTTACACAGAAGAATACACTGTTCACTCTCTTCTCTCTATGTTCTTGTTTCAAGATTTTGTTCTTTTTCTTCTCTTTGTTATGGATCCCTTTCATCTGGAATTTCCTTCCCCTTATATACTTCTTAGCACTTCACATCTTGGCCCCTCATCTCCACCTACCCAAATTCTCATAATGACATTTGTCCCCTTAAACTTTTGATGAAAGTGGTAGAAGGAGCTACTTAGCTGTGATCTCTACTGTTCAGGTCACTTTCTCATTAATGCAGCTGATAAAGCTATTACTAGCCATTTAATGCGGAGGCAGTAAGTTACTTATGATTGGAAACTTCCCTTACCCTCCATGATTCTCTCTCCACAACCTGTCCTTCCTAACTGGAACTCCTAAAAATCTTTTGTCTCTTCTCCTCCTCGGGTGGATTCCATCTTTGGGCTTATAATGCCTTAATAATAATGATAGCAGCTCAACGATCCCTTCCTCGGTCCTCGAGCCCCACAAAATCAATAAACAATATAAATCAATATCATTATAAAAGAAAATGTCAGATTTGCAGAATTGACTATTTTTAGAAAAATACCGAACCACCATTATATAGTTTTATTCCAACTGTTTGGTTTTTTTATTTATTTATAATTTTCTACTATATTAATCAAATGATCACATTTCCTTCAATTTTTCATGGCTATGTATGGTATTTTAAGTTTTTTGCTTTTAAACTTGAAGTAAATTGTCAAAATATCAATTAAAGTGTCAAATTTTTAGTCATATATGATGATGTGCTAAAATCGTCAGTGAGTTGTAAGCTCCAAGTCGCTCCAATGAGTACCTGTAAATAAGGACAAAGGGACCAAACAGAAGGCACAGTGTGGTATCGGCCAAAAAGCTTCCAAAGGTCAAGTTAGTGAATGAGAAGTCTCTATGAACTCTATAGTGAGAGAGCTAGAGAGTTTCTGCATACCTGAGAACAGTGGAGGCCTGGTGTTTATATAGTGGTGAATGGCGAATCGAAATCCCTTCAAAATACGGATCTTTCCTTACTGGGAGGGTCTGGCACTTAAAGTTTCTAAGATTTTAGGGCGCCTTTCCATATAAGAGAGATATGAGTGAGTAATGGGTTTTATCTTGCGTGTTATGCAAGATATTTCCATGTTCAGGCATTCATGGGGACCAAGTCAAGCCACGCTGGATCCGTCGGCCTCTTCGCCCCGTCCAAGGGACCCTCGTTGGTTTATAGAAGCACTTGTTAGGTTGTTACTGCGGGGTCGTCGCTCATGTTCCCATCACCCTGGGTCTTTTGTTTGCTTCTTTAAAGTTGACGGGCCTGTTGGCGTCGTCGGCTTCCTTGTGTGACATGTCCAAGGGTATTAAATCTCTGGCTAAAATACCCCTATCAATACACACACACACACACACACACACTAGCCTCATCACACGCACTCTGTGCGAGATTTTTTTTTTTTTTTTTGGTCTAGTGTCATAATTTTCTTCTTTAAAAAAAAAAAAAAAAATTGGATAAGTTTATTTTGAAGACATAGATTAGTAGGAGAGTGTCCTATTTTAAAGGCATTTTAAGTGGAATTGGAGATATATTTTTACTGGGTTGTCCTCAAGTTTTTTCTGTGTTTAACTTAAGTTTAGGGGTATTTTTGAACCACATAAAAAAATCTAGCACAAAGAGAGAAATTCTCTTATAAATAGTATAGATAAAATCCTATATTTAAATAATTTTTTTCTTTTTATAGATATGATATAAAAATTAAACCTATGATGTCAGTTTTATAATGATTGATCTTTTTCATCATGTCAAAACACTAATTGGTTTTGGTGTAGGAAAGGTTTAAACTCCATATCTCTTATTCGATGACAAAAAAGCTTTACCAATTATTCCAAAAATTTATTTGTATTTATTTTTTTCAATTAATTTTAATGTATAGTATATATATAATTTTATAGTTTAACTTCCTTTTTTTTTTTTATAAATTGTATTCTTTACTTTATTTATATATTTTAAAATAAATTCAATATTAATTCAATTATTGGACTCTTGTTTTTTACTAGTCAATCTTATACTTCTTTCTTGACAATTCAATGAATCAGTATTCGCTTCGTTATGTGGGTTATAGTTAGTTCAACTAGTAAAGTCTCTAATGGTTGAATAAGATATCTGAAGTTTAATCGTCGCTTTCACCAAAAATTGATTGGTGTCTTGATCAGATAATAAACCTTAGGAGCGGACACCATAGATTAAAACTTTCTTAAAAAAATACATATTCCCTCCATTATGAATTTTGATAACTGTGCTCAAAACTTCTCTAAACTTCAAAAGGTCCATGTTTTAAGGAAAACCCATTTTAGGGTTGTGTATACATTTTTTTCTCTCTTCAATAATCAAAAGGTGAAATGCATAAAAAGAGAGAACAATTTTTTTTTTCAACAAAACAAAAGAAAACAAAGAAAACAAACGTGTTGTTATTGTATAACCCCACTTGTTAAAATTTGTGACTCAGCAACCCTATAATGTCTCCACATCACAATTCACATCCCAAACACAAAGGCAAAAATAATAATAAAGTTAATAAAAACTTAATAAAAATTTACAAAATATTTCCAACCTTGTTTTAAAAAAAAATCAAAAAAACAAAGAGAAAAAAAAAAAAAGAGTGATTTAAAATAACATTAACAACCCTACACCTCATGTTTAGGGTCTTTTTGACAATTCGTTTTTGTTGTTGTTGTTGTTGTTGTTGTTTCGATTGGTTAATTAGGGTTTCACCAAGTCGCTAGCCATGACTGTGCTCTCTGAGGTCAGCGACAAGACCTTTTTCGCTGCTGCGGTTAGTATTATACGCTATTACTATTTATTTGGATTGATTCTGTAGCCACTTCTGTTTATTGCTTTGGGAATCTAACTCTTCTTTTCTTAGAAAGCTTTGGGAATTATTATATTTATATGATTAATTAATTGATTTTCACTATTTTAGCATTTTGAAAGTGATTCTAATTAGATTATAGTTATTACAATATGTATATATTTGTTCCAAAGGAGTTTAAAAAATTATTTGTTCTTATCAAATTGAATTCTTTTTAATAAAGCTTAGCATCCGGATCATCGAGAGAAACACCGGAGGATGCTAAGCTTACAATGTCGTCTAGATCATCGTATCTAGCGGCTTGAGATAGTGGAACTGGTTTTGTTTTGGATTTTTTTTTTTTTTTTTTGAAATGAATAATAATGAAGTGATTTTTAGCTAGCTCAACTCGTAAAGTCTTTGATGGTTGAATAAGAGATCTGGGGTTCAATCCCCGCTTACACTAAAAATTGATTGGTGTTTTGGTCTGATGAAAAAGAGCTATCATTAGGAGTGGACGTCATAGGTTGAAACTCTCTCTTAAAATATATATATATATATATATATATATATAATGAAGTGTGTGCATGTGTGTGTTTGTAAATACCTTAAGCAAAGCCTCGACCTGGTCCAACATCATTTTGGATGATGGTTGCTCCACTACCGGATTTGCCGCCGTCCCCATCTTCTTCTGCCAATCTCGACTTGCGCGTGCACACTGAAGTACGAGAGAACAAGTAACGGATCGGGTCAGGCTGGATCAAGTGTACCCCAATTTTGTACGGATAATAGTCCTGCCCTAAATAGTTTTTCTTGGCTCGTGGGCAATGTCCACTTTGTCTTTAGCAGGCTGGACTATTAGGCTGCTCATAGGCTTTTTAACAACCTTTGATGAGCTTATAACTTGTATTTATTGAAATAGGGAATAAATAAGTACATTGATGTATTCATGAATATATTTTCATGATTTTTTTTATTTTTATCTTTTGATAATTTGATAGTTATAACGAGGAGGACAAATTTGAACCCTGGATATATTGGAGATATCAAGACGAGGTGCTAATCAATTGAGTTATAAGATTTTTTTTCTTAAAAGAGTTGAGCTACAAGGTGATTTAGAGCCTGTTTGGCATCAGCTTCAGCTTTTAATTTTTAACTTTTAGTTTTTATGTACAGCTTTTTAAAACTTTTTTTTTTCCGTTTTTTCTCACTTTTTCAAAATTTTTCAAGGTATAAATATACTTTAGCACACTTTCAGCAAAAAACTAAATAATCTGATTCCAAACAGACATTTAGTACACTCATATAACTAATAATTACAATGATATGAAAAAAATTTCAAGTTGTTATGAGAAACTAATTATCAATGATGATTTGGTATACTCGTATAATTTATTCTTTTAAACAACTTAGTGTTTTATTAGAGCAATTTCAAGACTTTTTTTTGGGTAAAGGAGAGAGCACATAACCCATTTTTTAATAATGTAAAACTTGTAAAGGGTTTAGAAATCTTAATACGATAAATTTATTATTTATGATTATACACAATTGAGACGCAGTGATTACAATTCAACCAAAATATACTTTGCCTTCACTCTAACCTTCTTTATAATGACAAACATGTTCTTATCTATAATGCAGTATTGGCCTCTTTCCCTTATGAATTTGGGAGTGTGATGATGATACATTTCCCATTCCCCCTTTGCCGCCTTCTATACTAAAAGGATGACCTTAAGCTTGCTGCGTTTTTACTTTACCGTTCAATGAGTCAATTAGTGTTTAATGTTGCTAGTTGAAAATGCTTCTCTAGGATCAGACTGGGGTTGCAATTAGTGTGCATTTGAATTTTGATTATAAGTCATCTTATTACTTATTTTTTCTACTATTTGCAAGTTCCACGTGAGTTATCTATTTATTTTATTTAACTTTTATCTTTTACCTTTTAACTATACTACTTTTAGCAAAAAATAGATAAATTATTCTCAAACGAACACTCACCTAAGCCTAGCTAGGACGGTCCCTTAGGTATATTGCATATTAGCTAAAGATCACTTGTATGATGTACTATTGGTCTATAATAATTAAATCCCATATGATGAGATATATTTATTATATACAAAGGGTACCCCCTTTCAAGTATACATTATACAAGATATAATTCTTTGTGTTGAAGGGTGAAGACCCTTTCACCCCCTCCCCACCCCCCCCCCCCCCCCCCCCCCCCCCCCCCCCCTTTTTCAAGTTTGTTTATCTGAAATCTAGATTTTTCTTTTGGCTTTCCTTAATAAATCTAGAACTCAGTTGAGTCGGAGTCTAAGGTTATAGTAACGTCTATGTACTTAGAAGCGCGTTTTCGGATTTCTACAGCGCCCATAATTATATATCATCAGTGAAGCCTCCTAACACTTACTCCATGACCTACCCATAAGAAGTAGGAACACCTTAAAAAAAAAAAAAAAGACAAAGAAGAAGAAATAAAGAAGAGCACCACAACACAAACTTGTTGGACACTTGCACAGCCTTTTTCTTCTTTTTTTTTTTTAAATAAAAAAATTATCAAACTTATGGTCAAACAGAACCAGCTGCAACATTGATATAGTTCTTTTTCAAGGACCAACGTGAATAATTTGTTAATCTACTATTCTAAATTTCAAGGGAAAACCGTGACGTATCTCTCTGTGTGTCTTAGACTAATTAAGAACTTATCTCTTTTTTTATTGTTACTTTATTATAAAGAACATAAAAGAAAGCATGAAGAGAATGTGAATATTGATACGTGATTGACTTTCCCCCAAGAATTAGCTTCACACGTACGTCATCTCTTACAAGTACAACTAACTATACTATTTCCATAAGTTAAATCATTTTTGTTTTTTAGGTACAGGCGTATAGCAACTAGTGCTGTACACATTTTTTCAAAATAGACGATTAAAAAGGTAACGTACACTTTTTTTTTTTGTTGATAAGAACGTACACATTGTTGATTGGTCAAGGACTAACAAATTTTTTTTTTCATCTTTCACTTGATTATTATCAGAGAGGGAATGTATTTTAATCTAAACTCATTGTAAATTAATTATTACTTTTTATATATATGTAAACCACCATATGTTAAATAAGTAAAGTCGGTTGGGCACATGTCGTAACAGGAAGGTTGGAACCTAATATTCCATTTCCAGCCAAACTTAACTGTGTTTCAGGATTGAATGTGCTCAATTATTATTTGGCAACATTTTTTTTTTATAATTTTTTTATACAAGATAGAAATTCTACTTTAGCTTAATCTAAATGTATGTGTGTGTAAAATTCTCTCTTAGAGACTTGAATCCTGACCTTTACCCTCTATACCCTATAAACACTTATACTTGTAGAGTGATAATTGCACCAAGGGCGTGCAGTTGTATTATTTGACAACTTTGAAATTCATCAAGTATTAGCCATTCCCTCCAGTGATCAGAACAGTCCCGTTCATTTAAAAAAAAAAAAAAAGAGTTGGAGACCCCTCTATGGATATTTTGGGGGAAAAAAAAAAGAGTTTGTGTTGGTTAGAGTTTTCTTCATCTTCAATAATTTGCTTGAACTTGTTGGATTTTCTCATAGCAGATTTTATTAGGTTTCGTGCATGTCCTAGATAAACATAAAAAATCAAGTCTCGTGGATAAGCAGAATTGCTCAGTTAGTTCAAAATCAAATCTCTTCTTTCTAACCTGTTGTAGGTCTAAAAATTAAAACAAACAAACAAAATATTGTTCAAAATAAAGATCTCTCACCATCTTGGGACTCACTCTTAATTACTAAACGTTTTACACACACACGGAATTTTTCTAGTTATGAGTTTTGACATTATTTTACAGGGTAAAAATATGCCTACATCTTGCTGTAGTTTTATGTATATTTATTGACATCCTTCATGCTTTAAATTTTTCTAATCACGTCTCCTATAGTATTTAATTTTTCTAAATCAATTACTTCCATACATTGCTCGTTATTAAAATATTGTTGGATTTAATGGAAATTAGTCAAATGAAACGAGAATAATTTTTTGGTAAATGATATTAGAATAATTTGATATCGGAAGAGGTTTAATAAAAAAGAGAGTTGGGATACATGAGAGTTGTGTCTGACCAAGTACATGAGACTAATGAGTTCTAGTTAACTTAACTGGTAAAGTCTCTGATGGTTGTATAAGAGATCCGGGGTTCAATCCTCGCCTACAACAAAAACTGATTGGTGTCTTGGTCTGATGATAAAGAACTATCATCAAGAACGGATGTCATAGGTTGAAATTCTCTCCAAAAAAAAAAAAAGGTACATGGGACTAATTACATTAATGGTTTTAAAAATGCTAAATAAATTTATTTGATTAGAAATTTAGAACAATTGGATATCTTACTGTAAAGATTTAGAATAATTGGATATTATTGGAGATGTAGTTAGAATTAAAAAGACAAAAACAAAACCATGGCATAGCTATGAAAACCATAATGGGATTTTAATGGTTAATACCATTTTACAATGGGAAAAGTAATATTTTGCAATCAAGGACTTTCACATGTCTTGCAAGGCAGATCTACCCTATACGTGGCTGCAATTGGTAGCATAAGGTGGATTTTCTTGAGTTCGTTGATGCACGATTTAATTTATCTAACACAATCTGCAAGCAAAAATAAAGAGTAAGAAAGACATTAATATTGATCATCACAAAAAAATAAAAAATAAAATAAAATAAATTTCAAGATAAATTATAGACTTACCTGATTGAAGACCAATTGAGCTATATTCATGCATTACCCTAAGAGTCTTCAACCTAGACATAATTTTTAAATCTGGTAAATCATTGATCCGATAAATCAATATCATCTAACAAACGCTCTCATAAGACTACATCAATGAAAATTATTCTAATGAGACTAAAAGGTTCAAGAAAGTCTATTTATAATCAAAATTGCTTGGGAGTCATTACTCTTGACATCCATAAACACATGTACCACAACAGCATGCCTTGTGTTAATGTTGGCATGCAAATAAAGAAAGGATAATCACAACTTTGATTTCTTAGCATAAACGTCTATATGGAGCATTTATATTCTTTCCAGGTAAAATATACTATGTAGGTAACATAAATGAAAGGGCTCCCACTATGTTACCATTTATAATTCGAAAACATTATCATATATTAGATTTCTTACCAAAATAAATTATATGCATTTAATTTTTATTTTTATTTTTTTTGATAATTACAACAATAAGGAATTTGAACCTTGAACATTTTTATTAGAAAACGTTTTTATTATAAATATCAGAAAGTTTTAGTAAAACAACAATACTCTTGTCAAGTTTAATTAATTAAATTTTTTAATCTTGCCACTATATACATTGGTAATTTGTATCATCATGGATCATGAGAGATTAAATTATTGTTAAAATGTCAAAAGCATTATAACTCAACTGACAACTCTTTGTATCATGAGAGATAAGTCCTTAGTTTAAATCCTCCTATGGTGTAACCCCACCGTGTCTCCTCTTGTGGTTGTGGATATGGTTATTACTTCTTGGTAAAGAATATTAAAAACATGTTAACGATTACCTAGTGTGGGGGCAACACATCTTACTAGCATCCCGTTGTTAGCTTATAATCTGCACATGAGGGGTCAATAGTTATGTACTCAAATGTGGAGTTCACACCTAAATGTAACCACAAAGTTCGTACACTAGTTACGATTTATCATAATTTCTTCAAAATCACCACCAAAATCACCACTCTAATCAACACACATGAGAAGGGGGAATAACAATCACTCACTCACATCCCTTTTTTATAATTAAGAGTATGATAAAATTTGGCTACAAAATTGGTTAGAGCACAATACGAAAATGGTAATGTGTCCACTTACTAAACCATACTTAAGTGATTGTATACAATCATTTTAAGTAAGTCATATGCATTGCACATGATAGAAATACTTATCATCTTTCTATTGTTTAGTTTGTAATCAAACTCTATCCTTAAAAAAAATTATGATTTATGAATTTCTCCTAATAAAGAATTGTATTTGCCATCATTTAACGTCCCGATTCATAAAGCAAATATTCTGATCATATGTCTTTACTATAGATATATACTTTTTTGTTTTTGGGTTACACAAAGGGGAGGCATTTGAACCAAGGTAGTAAATACTGTACCGGTACTAGCCGTACTGGCCGGTATGTATACCAGTATCGAAATATCAACGTTTCGTACCGGTTTAAATACCGGCCATGTACCAGCCATACCGGCCAATTTCAGGTAATACTGGCCAGTACCGCGCGTACCAGCCGGTACAGAAAAAAGTTTTTTTTTAATTTTTTTTTTAAAGTTTTGTAATTTTTGAATATTTGTTAGGACAGAATGGTAACTTATTTGCATTAACTAATTAGTATTATTTGTTTTCTTAGTATGAAATGGTAACTTTTAAGCTTTTTATTTTTTATATTGTGTTTTTTTTTTCTTTTAATTGATACTAAAGTCTAAAATTATGAACAATTAGTTTTGAATTGAGGAAATGTTTTATTGTAAACTTTTATATTTATTATAATATATAGACACACACACACACACACACACACATATTTATTTATTTATTTTATAAATATAAAAAATAGCGGTAAACCCGAAACGGTACATTGGTATTGACTAGTATCCAAAATATATTGTACCGCTGGCCAAACCGATACAACCTCCGGTACGATATTGACTCCCTTGATTTGGGCCTTGATTCACTTAATAGGAAGACTGCACAGTACTGTTCAGCTAAAAGTAATTGCTTCTTTGCAGTAAAAAAATTTCAGCTAAGGTTTTGGTTTTTCTTTCATCAAGTTAGTGAGTTAGGCTGCTTAGATTTTGTGCAAAATGTGACTTTTACTTGAAACCACCAACTGACAAATTTCATTCTTTAAAATTTTTGACACACATCAGATTGAATATAGAGGAAGGATGCTTGAGTTATGACCATCAGTGGAATGCTCTTAGGGCATTGAGCAATCGTGGTAACTCTTGCAACTACTATTGGCTTGCAAGAAGGAATGTGAGGACATGCATTGTTATAGCAATGATTATAAAGAGTTTAGTTTGATTTGCATTCTGCTTATTGAAATGCTCCCTTAAACATCAGTATGTTAGCTTTTGTAGTTATTATTGCTATATAATTTTTATTTTTATTTTTTTATAATGGCCTATTGTAGTAATTATGGAAATTGTAATAAGATGAATAAAAGCATTTGGGTTGTACAACAATTTGCTATACAAGATTTGATGATTAGCAAGCATTCGGTTCCAAGAATACTAAAACTAAGAGTGTGAAGTAGTTGCTGATTTTTTTGGGGCTATTTGCTTTTGTGGCCAAATGTCAACTGGGCAAGAGCCTTTTATGGGATGTTACATTTCTAAGTACACATCAAAAAAGGTGTTTGGCGTAGTAGCAATATGAAATTGAATTAGGTTTGCTGTAAATTAAGGGATTTCATTGAAATCAGGGAAAAAACCTAGAAGTTCAAATTCTTCTTGAATTTTTAGTAGGGATTTTCAGTTTCTAGGTTTTGTTCCTTTTCTTTTATGAGTTTCAGATTCTTTTTTTTGGCTTGCTAACTGGGTTATTAGAGAAGAAGGGTTATTAGATAAGAAGAGAAAGGTAGTGGAGCAAACACAAGCCAAGAAGTGAAAAGGTTTTTCAGATCCACAATGATTACAAAGTTGCCCACGACTCATTCCCCAACAGGTTTTTGCCCCCCAAAAAAATTGTTGGTTATTTTTCACATTTTGCTATGAGAAATGCTTGCTTTTATGATTATAGGTATATGATGTTTTACACACACACTTGGTCCCAAACACATTATATCATTAAAAAAAGTTTAAAATATTATAAAACTATAGATTTACAACTGAAAATGATGTTATATCTCTTTTCTTCTTTTTATTTTTTAATTTTTAATTTCAATATAATGTTAATTTATGGAGTATGCTACACAATGATTGCTCTCTATCAATAGACCTAAACACACTTATATATACATGACATATAATAGAATAAAAGAAATATTAAATCTATTTTTCAATATCTTTCCCGTGTATCGCACGGGTTAGTGACTAGTTAGTATTATTTGTTTTCTTAGTATGAAATGGTAACTTTTAAGTAATTGTGTTTTTTTTTTTCTTTTAATTGATACTAAAGTCTAAAATTATGAACAATTAGTTCTGAATTGACGAAATCTTTTATGGTAAACTTTTATATTTATTATAATATATAGACACACACACACACACACATACATACATATATTTATTTATTTATTTTATAAATATAAAAAATAGTGGTAAACCCGAAACGGTACACTGGTATTGACCAGTATCCGAAATATATCGTACCGCTGGCCAAACCGGTATAGCCTCCGGTACAGTATTGATTCTCTTGATTTGAGCCTGGATTCACTTAATAGGAAGACTGCACAGTACTGTTGAGCTACATTAATACTTTGATTGTATACTAGCTTTTGTTTAATAGTTTTTTTTTTTTAATCTTTGTTTAATTGTCTTTTATTGCATACACAATAGCTTGATTACATAAGAATTTGTATTTGCCATCACTTTAAATCTCTCTTCTTTTATGTAGAAGTATGATAGAGTAATAAACGTCATTAACATGTGGGTTCAATATCCAAACAAAACTTATTCAAATCCGGCCCAATGCCTTGGGCAAATATGTTGGATATGTTATTACATAAGTTTTTTGCCTTTGTAATAGACATAAAGTTCTCATGTTCATATGTTAAGAGAGAAATGGAGACTAGAGATGTAAGGAATAGACTCTCATTACACTTTTCTCTAATTTTGGATGAATTTGATGAGAAGTGGTCAGTTGTTATATATAACATTTACAGCTTATTTCTTATTTAAAAAAATATATATTTAAAACTTATTGTGCAAATTACTTAGGATGCCCAATTCGATGGACCTTAATTTTATCTTCTTCTTCTTCTTCTTCTTTCTTTCTCTTTATTCTCTACAATTATGAAAAAAAAAAAAAAAAAAAACTGCAAACTTTACTTCATTAATTTCTTCTCATGCATTGTTCATCTTTGTATAACTTATTTACTTCATAATTTGACACAATGCGAATTTCTTAATGTCTTCTAATTTACAATTTACACGCCAGGCATATATTTAATTTTTTGTAAAATATATACAAAATCACTTTGTGATTCTTTCATAAAATATGAAAAAATTGTAACTTATAACACCCATGTGATGTTGTTTCATTAGTAAACTAATAAAATATTCTTAAAAACAAACAATAAGTTACTCATATGATAACACATGTTCATATTAATTTCAATTAAAAGAATATTAGAGGTAGGTTTTATGTTACACTCAAAATCTCAAGGGATTGATAACAAGTTACACAATTAATGATTTACCTATAAAATAATACTATATGAGAGATTAAGTATTATAGTTAAAAACCATAGCTATCAATATCATACCAAAATGGCAGTTTAAAACATCAATTAAATCAATGAACAATATAAATCAAGATCATTATAAAAGCAAATGTCGGATTTGTAGAATTGACAGTTTT
Source organism: Quercus ilex subsp. ballota (assembly GCA_032727855.1). Classification (NCBI taxonomy): domain Eukaryota; kingdom Viridiplantae; phylum Streptophyta; class Magnoliopsida; order Fagales; family Fagaceae; genus Quercus; species Quercus ilex. The sequence continues at coordinate 19,714,466 of CM064908.1, read as the reverse complement.
TAGAAAAATACCGAACCACCAGTATATGGTTTTATTTCAACTGTTTGGTTATTTATTTATTTATTTATTTATAATTTTCTACTATATTAATCAAATAATGAAATAATCATATTTCCTTCAATTTTTCATGGTTATTTATGGTATTTTAAGTATTTTGCTTTTAAACTTCAAGTAAATTGTCAAAATATCAATTAAAGTGTCAATTTTTTAGTCATATACACACACACACACACTAGCCTCATCATACACGCTCTGCGCAAGACTTTTTTTTGGGTTTAGTGTCATAATTTTTTTTTTTTTAAATTTTTGAATAAGTTTATTTTGAAGATAGAGATTAGTAGGAAAGTATCCTATTTTGAAGGAATTTTAAATGGAATTGAAGATATATTTTTACTGGGTTTTTCTCAAGTTTTTTCCCTATTGAACCTACGTTTAGGGGTATTAACCACATAAAAAAGTCCAGCACAAAGAGAGAAATCATCTTATAAATATTATAGATAAAATCATATATTTGAATAATGTTTTTATTTTTTATTTTTATAGATACGTTATAAAAATTAAACCTATGATGTCTGTTTTATAATGATTGATCTTTTTCATCATACCAAAATACTAACTGGTTTTGGTGTAGAAGAGGTTTAAACTCCAAATCTCTTATTCGATAACAAAAAAACTTTACCTACTATTCCGAAAAATTATTTGTATTTATTTTTTTCAATTACTTTTAATGTATAGTATATATATAATTTTATAGTTTAACTTCATTTTTTTTTTATAAATTGTATTCTTTACTTTATTTATATATTTTAAAATAAATTCAATATTAATTCAATTATTGGACTTTTTTTTTTTTACTAGTCAACTTTATACTTCTTTCTTGACAATTCAATAAATCAACATTCGCTCCATTAGGTGGATTGCAGTTAGTTCAACTGGTAAAGTCTCTAATGGTTGAATAAGAGATCTAAAATTTAATCGTCATCTACACCAAAAACTTATTTGTATTTTGGTCTGATGATAAAGATTAGAAGCGGACGGCATAGATTAGAACTCTCTTAAAAAAAAAACATATTCCCTCCATTATGAATTCTGATAATTATGCTCAAAACTTCTCTAAACTTCAAAAAGTCCATGTTTTAGGGAAAACTCATTTTAGGGTTGTGTATACAATTTTTTTTTCCCCCAAGAATTAGCTTCACACGTACGTCATCTCTTACAACTTACTATACTATTTCTATAAGTTAAATCATTTTTGTTTTTTAGGTATAGCTACTTTACACTTTTTTTCAAAATAGAAGATTAACAAGAACTAACATTTTTGTTGTTGTTGTTGTTGTTGTTGCTTCTTTCACTTGATTATTATCAAAGAGGGTGTCTTTTAATCTAAACTCGTTGTAAAGTAATTATTAACTTTTTTTAATGTAAACGACCATATGTTTTATTCATTTAAATACGTAAAGTCAGTAACCTAATATTCCATTTCCAGCCAAACTTGATTGTGCTGATGTGCTCAATTATTGTTTGGCAACTTTGAAATTCAGGTTTACTAGCCACACATTTGGAGATCCTTCGATCTAATATCTATGGATATTTTGAAAAAAAACAAAAATGTAGTCCATGTTGGTTAGAGTTTTCTTCATCTAATTCAATAATTTGCTTGATGTACCTATTAGATTTGCTCATAGCAGATTTTATAATAGGTGGGGCTCCTTAATTATTAATGAATGGCCAATATTTATTTTAGGTTTCGTGCATGTCCTTAAAAAAAAAAAAAATCAAGTCTCGTGAATAAGCAGAATTGCTCAGTTAGTTCAAAATCAAATCTCTTCTTTCTAACCTGTTGTAGCTAGGTCTAAAAATTAAAACAAACAAACAAAATATTGTTCAAAATAAAGATCTCTCACCATCTTGGGACTCACTCTTAATTACTAAACGTTTTACACACACATGGAATTTTCCTGGTTGTGAGTTTTGACATTATTTTACTGGGTAAAAATATGCCTAGACTTGCTGTAGTTTTATGTATATTTATTGATACCCTTTGTGCTTTAAAATTTTCTAATCACGTCTCCTATAGTATTTAACTGATCTAAATCAATTACATCCAAGTTCCATACATTGCTCATTACAATATTATTGGATTTAATGGAATTTAGTCAAATGAAATGAGAATAATTGGCTTTGGTAAATGGAACGAGAATAATAATTTGATATTGTAAGAGGTTATTTAATAAAAAAGAGACTTTTTTTTTTGGGTGGGGTACATGAGAGTTGTGCTGAGCAAGTACATGGGACTATTCCATTAATGATTTCAAAAATTATTTGATTAGAACAATTGGATATCTTACTATAAGAATTTAGAATAACTGGATATTATTGGAGATGTAATTAGAATTTTTAAAAATAAAAAATAAAAACCAAAACAAAACTATAGCATAGCAATCAAAACCATTATCTGGTTTTAATGGTCAATACTATTTTACAGGGAAAAATATTACTATTTTTCATTCAAGGACTTTCTCGTGTCTTGCAAGGCAGGTATACTCCATATGTGGCTTCGATTGGTTGCATAAGGTGGGTTTTCTAGAGTTCTTGGATGCAAGATTTAATTTATCTAACACAATCTGCAAGCAAAAAAAAAAGAGTAAGAAAGACATACTTAATATTGATTGTCATAAAATAAAATTCAAGATAAATTATAAACTAACCTGATTGAAGACCAACTGAGCTATAGTCATGCATTACCCTAAGAGTCTTCAACCTAGATATAATTTTAAATTCTGGTAAATCATTGATCCGATAAATCAATATCATCTAACAAACACTCTCATAAGACTACATCAATGAAAATTTTCTAGTGAGATTAAAAGGTCCAAGAAGGTCTATTTATAATCAAAATTGCTTAGGAGTCATTACTCTTGACATCTATAAACCACAACAGCATGCCTTGTGTAAATGTTGGCATGCAAATAAAGAAAGGATAATCACAACTTTGATTTCTTAGCATAAACGTATGGAGCATTTATATTCTTTCCAGGTAAAATATACTATGTAGGTAACATAAATGAAAGGGCCCCAACTATGTTACCATGTATAATTCGAAAACATTATCATATATTAGATTCCTTACCTAAATAAATTGTATGTACTTAATTTTTAATTTAATTTTGTTTTGATAATTACAACAATAAAAGAAGAGAAATTTGAATCTTGAACGACTTCATTGGAATTATCAGAAAGTTTCAGTAAAACAACAATACTCTTGACACATTTAATTAATTAATTTTTTAATCTTGCCACTATATACATTGATAATTTGTATCATCATGGATCATGTAGATTAAATTATTGTTAAAATGTCAAAAGCACTGTAACTCAACCGACAACTCTTTGTATCATGAGAGATAAGTCCTTAGTTTAATCCTCCTATGGTGTAGCCCCACCGCTTCTCCTCTTGTGGTTGTGGATACGGTTATTACTTCCTAGTAAAGAATATTAAAAAACAAGTGAACGATTACCTAGTGCAGGGGCAACACATGGTACTGACATCCCATTGTTAGCATATCTGCACAAGAAGGGTCAATAATTTTGTACTCAAATAATGTGGAGTTCCCACCTAAATGTAACTGCAAAGTTTGTACACTAGTTATGATTTATCATCATTTTTAGTAAGTCACCACCGAAATCAACACTCAAATCAACACACATGAGAAGGGGGAATAATAATCACTCACTCATGCCCCATTTTTAAAATTAAAAGAATGATAAAGTTTGGCTACAAACTTGGTTATAGTTCAATACAAAGATGATAATGTGTCCACTTACTAACCATACTTAAGTAATTGTATACATTCATCTTAAGTGAGTCATATGCATTGCACATAATAGGAATACTTGTCATCTTTCTATTGTTAAATTTGTAGTCAAACTTTATCCTTAAAAAAAATTAGGGCATGTTTGGTAGTGGCTTTTAAACAACAGTTTTTAGTGTTTACATAACAATAACACTTTACACTTCTGACACGTAGCTATGTATTACTAAAAACTGAAACATAGCATTTAATGTTACTACGCTCACGTTAAGCCACGTCAGCAGTCATGTAATTTTCATCCTCTTTTTTTTTTTTCCCCCCCTACAAATTTAACAGAGTTTTTACACCTTTTAAAATCTAATAATCTCCACCATAAATTTAAAATAGTTTTGATACATTTGAATTCCACCATACTCTCCACCATAAAGCCCACTTCTAATACATTTAATTCCATCATAAAGCCCAGACCCAAAGCCTTTTCAACCTAGACCTTTTGTGAAACCCTTTCTAAAACACAGTTACAAAATTTTTCACGCAAAACCCTTTCCTTCCCCTTCCCACATTTTCTTTCTCCACGTTTTATTCCTTTGAAACATAGTTACAAATTCTTCCATGCAAAACCCTTTCCTTCCCCTTCCCCACGTTTTCTTTCTCCATGTTTTATTCATTCCCATGTTTCTATTCTAAGGTTTCACATTTATTGCACGGTTTCAGATTCCTTCCCCTTCCCCACGTTTTGTTTCTCCCCACCTTTCTGTTCTCTGGTTTCATATTTACTTCACGCCAGCCTCTCTCCCTTCTAATGGTAGCCTTTCTGTCTTCCTTATATAAATACTAACAGAAGCTAGATAATTCGGTTGAGGTATCTCTAAATCCCAATTTCTTTTGTACTTTGCTCTCTTAACAAGAAGGTGGATAGTTTTGGATTTAACTCCTGCCAATACATAGCTCCTTTCATAAAAACAAGCATATATTCTTGGTAAACTAAAGACAACATTTTGTCTATTAGAAGTTAAACCACTTCTTTCTTCTCTTTGTGTATGTTATTCTCCCTCTCTCCTCTGCTCTCTTTACTCTATTTCCAACAACAACTTTGAGACAATTTTTCCATACAAGTTATTTGCAAGCAAAGCCCCAAAAGCAAGAACATTGTCAAGCTAGCACCCACCTTCAACATCATCCCACCGTAACACTGCCGGCATCACATCGATAAAGGTATTTTCTTATATACACAAATTTTGGAAATAATTATGATTTAGGTTTGATTGTTATGGACTACTTAGTTTTGATTTACGTATCAGGCCTAGATTTGGTTTTAATTAAGGTTTAAAATTTTGAATTGGTTTGAGAGAGTTAGAGAGATGAGAAAGAGAAGGTTTTGATTAAAGTTTAAAATTTAGAATTGGTTTTGATTTACGTAGACAATTTTTATTGGTCTCCCTCAGTCCATGCCAGAAAACCCACATGGTTAGCCCCTCTCTTATTTCAATCAATTTTCTTTCCTTATCCTTTACATTTACAATTATGTTCTTTTCACTTTTTAAAATTTATTTTTATATGCTAGAAATTTACATATTTCTTTAATATATTTTTTGAATAACTTTTTGTTATTCAAATTTAATCTTCTTCAAACTAGTCTTTTTATTTGGATGAATTCAAACACTAAAAAAGAATCTTTCACTTTTGACGAGTTCGGATGCAGCCTCTACCTCTCCATCATTTTTGGGGTTTCTTATTAATGTGTGTTTCATCTATATATTTTGTTATTGTTGATGAGATTTGAAAATATTCTTTTTGCTTATCTATTAAAGAATACAACTTTGTGTTTATTAAAATTATAAACTGTTGCTACTTATTGGGTTGTGTTCAATGCATTTTGTGATTTGCCGTTTAATCCTAGGCCCAAGGTGAACTCATCATCATCTCTCACCAAAGCCACTGCAAAGCTGAATAGAGGTAATCTAAGATAAACAAGTTGCTTCCTTTTTTTTTTAAAGATGAAGGCATAGATATATATTGAAGTTACAATTTGGTAAACGCATCCAAAAAAATTACAATATAATTTATTAGATGTAGGCAACCAATTGCTTGCAAGTGAGAGAGGCTACAATTTCAAAGAATTTGTTCTAAAATATCAATCTCCGCCAATTCCTATGACACGTATTTTGGTAGTAAACTTGGGACTGTTCCGCTTGACAATTAGAACATTAACAAATATGCTCTTTGTTCTTTATGAGATATATACATGTTGATTGTGATATTTATGTAGACATGTACTTATGCATGTCTATGTGCTTTTGCTTTTGGAAAATTTTACATTTTTGAAGTTCTTGAGTAAAGGATCTATTTGTTTTTTTTGTTTTTGTTTTTTTGGTTATGTGTATATGTGTGTTTTGATGTGCTAAGCGTTCTAATTTTTGGTACTATTCAATTTTGAGAGATAGATGTTAAATTGTGTTTATGTTTTAGCAATCTAACATTGATCATCTTGAATGTCATTTTATTTTATATAAAAATTGAATTACCATAAAAGCGATAAATGGAGTAGACAAAAAATAAAATATAGAGGCCATCTATCTATTCATTGCATGTACTTGATGTATTTATTTTTTTATGTTTGTGGTTGTACATGATGAAGATGGGGTTACATACTATTCTTGCTTTATTGATTTTTTTTTTGTCCCTTTTTTTTTGTAATAAGCTTAATTTAATTACTGTATTTGAATTTTTTTCTCCTTCGTTTTTATTAATTATATATTTTATATGTTGTTTTTAATTAGCACCAAAAGAATGTACTACTATGTATGTACTTTAACAAAAGGTATAATTTGGTTTAATCAAAGAATTTTGATATATTGTGAGAAAATTATTGGGGGTTTAATACATAAATTTTGAAGTTAGAATATTATGGTGAATTTGGCAAATTTATGGTAATGGAATAGTGTGAAAATTTTAGAAACTTCTCAGGAAGCCAACTCGAGTCCAGCAATAAGGCCGTGAACATCTAAGTAGTCTCTTTGCATGTTTTTGTTTCAATTCTTTTCCTTCCTCTAATATAGTTTTGTTATTTAATTTGTCAGTCGAAATTGAAATAAAATTTTTCCTTATTCTAACGAAATTGTTTATGAGTTTGTATTTTGTGATCGTGTTTAGTCTTTTCATGTGGGGACAATTTTGGGTTTTTTTTTTTTTATAATAAATTTGAATGATGTAAGGCCCTAAGTTGCCAATGGTTTCTACGATTTTGATGAGCACCTTTTGGGAAATCTAGGCTTTTATTTTGGTTAATTGGTTTTTTTTTTTGTTTCATTTTTAATTTGAATTGTCATAATTTTCAACTAATAGCATCATTGAATTTTGTGCATACATGTTCTTCTGTTTGAAAATGTTGAACACCCTATCTTCATCTTGCATTTTTCAGTTCATAGCCTGTCATTAATATTGGGCTAGAATTTGTTGGTTTAGGCTTGGTTACATTTACATTTGTTAATCTTTTTCTCATGAGATGATAGGATACAAAAATGGGGTTATGTGCCTCTTGCAATATTTAAGCATGTGTTGGAGGCTGTGTTCTATATAATTGCATGTTTTGGGTACATGATTTTTGTTCATATTCATTGCAGCATATTAGTCTCCTACTTTTTCCCCTCTCCAATCTATGGTTCCTTGAGTTATTGTTCTTGTTGGTGAATAAATATCTTTGATATTGTTAGATCCTTCGCATGTGGTCTTCTAGGGTAAATATAAAGGTGAATTTTAATGACTCAAACAAATTTATTGATTTAAACTATGCAATTATATAAGTCATATTATATTTCTTTTTGTTGTTTTATGCTTCTTCTCTCTCTCTCTCTCTCTCTCTCTCTCTCTCTAAAGAAAGTAAATACGTGTGTAGAGTGGTATACCATTGTTTAACAAATTTTCTTTGGAGTAGCTTCATAAATTCCGAAGGAGGAAGGTCGTGGATACTTTAATAATGCTTGCTATACGTAGGACTGAACTTGGACATTGATGCTGAAATATATCTGAGGAACTTCATCTTTGAGACTTATCAAGTTTTTATATCTCTCCTTTTTCAAATAATGATTCAAAGTAATTGTTTATTCAAGTAAATACAAGTAATTGTGATTTTAATGCTAAGTCCACTTGACACTTTTCTTAGTGTTCTTTGATTCAATGTTTTTGTGCTGCTCTCACAATTTGGATGTTATGGAATCAATGATTCACTTATTTTGGGTTGGTACTATTTTTAGTTTAGAAAGAAAAGAAAAAGGTTTATGGGTTTTTATTTGTACAATTAGTATTTTATTTTATATTTTATTTGTAATTTTCAATGCAACTAATACATGAAGGTGGAAATGACAATGATTGATGATCTTTTTTTCTTTTTCTTTTTTTAATTTCTCATGCATTGCACGGGTTAGCGACTAGTTTTTATAATACTCATATACGTGTTTTCATAACACTGAAAACTGAACAACAATACTTAAACACTGCTACTAAACGGGCCCTTATGATCTATGAATTTCTCCTAATAAAGAATTGTATTTGCCATCATTTAACATCCCTATTCATAGTGCAAATATGCTGATAAGTCTTTACTTTAGATATATACTTTTTTTTTGTTTTTGGGTTATAAAAAGGGGAGGCATTTGAGCTTGGATTCTCTTAATAGGAAGATTGCACAGTACTGTTGAGCTACAATACTTTGAGTTGTATACTAGCTTTCGTCTAATTTTAAAAAAAAACCTTTGTCTAATTGTCTTTTTTTTTTTTTTTTTGAAAGGTTGTCTAATTGTCTTTTATTGCATACACAATTAATAGCTTGATTACACGAGAATTTGTGTTTGCCATCACTTTAAATCTCTCTTCTTTTATGTAGAAGTATGATAGAGTAATAAACGTCATTAACATGTGGGTTCAATATCCAAACAAAACTGATTCAAATCCCAATGCCTTGGGCAAATATGTTGGATATGTTATTACATAAGTATTTTGCATTTGTATTAGACATAAAGTTCTCATATTCATATGTTTAAGAGAGAAATGGAGGGATGTAAGATAGACTCTCATTACACTTTTCTCTAATTTTGGATGAATTTGATGTGAAGTGATCGAAAGTTGTTATATATAACATTTACAGCTTATTTCATATATATATATATATATATATATATTTTTTTTTTTTAATTTTAAACTTTTTTTAAAACTTATTGTACAAATTACTTAGGATGCCACTTCGATGGACCTTAGTTTTATCTTCTTCTTTCTTTCTCTTTATTCTCTACAATTATGAAATACAAAAAAAGAAAAAGAAAAAAAGAAAATGCAACTTTACCTCATTAATTTCTTCTCATTGTTCATCTTTGTATAACTTACTTACTTCATAATTTGACACAATGAAAATTTCTTAATGTCTTCTAATTTACAATTTACACGCCTGGCATATATTTAATTTTTTGTAAAATATATACAAAATCACTTTGTGACTCTTTCATAAAATGTGAAAAAAATGTAACTTATAACACCCATGTGATATTGTTTCATTAGTAAACTAATAAAATATTCTTAAAAACAAACAATAAGTTACTCATGTGATAACACATGTCCATATTAATTTCAAGTAAAAGAATATTAGAGTTAGGTTTTATGTTACACTCAAAATCTCAAGGGATTGATTACAAGTTACACAGTTAATGATTTAAATATAAAATAATATCATGTGAGATTAAGTGTTATAATTAAAAACATAGCTATCAATGTCATACCAAACTAGCAGTTTAAAACATCGATTAAATCAATGAACAATTTAAACCAAGATCAATATAAAATAAAATGTCGGATTTGCAGAATTGACGGTTTTTAGAAAAATACCGAACCACCAGTGTATATAGTTTTATTCCAATTGTTTGGTTTTTTTTTTTTTTAAATTATTATTTTAATTTTCTACTATATTTATCAAACAATCATATTTCCTTCAATTTTGCATGGTTATTTACGGTATTTTAAGTATTTAGCTTTTAAACTTGAAGTAAATTGTCAAAATATCAATTAAAGTGTCAATTTTTTAGTCATATATATATATATATATATGTATATATGTATATAGACACACTAGCCTCGTTACACGCGCTTTGCACTTATGATGGGGCTTTTTTTTTTTTGTCTAGTGTCATAATTTTCATTTAAAAAAAATTGAATTAGTTTGTTTTGAAAACACAGATTAGCAGGAGAGTATCATATTTTGTAAGCATTTTAAGTGAAATAGGAGATATATTTTTACTGGGTTGTCCTCAAGTTTTTTCCCTATTAAACTTAAGATTTAGGGATATTTTTGAACTACATAAAGGTTCAGTATAAAGAGGGAAATCATCTTATAAATACTAAAGATAAAATCCTATATTTGAATAATGTTTTTTTTTTATAGATACGATATAAAAATTAAATCTATGATGTCTGTTTTATAATGATTGGTCTTTTTCATCATGCCAAAACACCAATTAATTTTGGTGTAGAAGAGGTTCAAACTCCAAATCTCTTATTTGATGACAAAAAAACTTTACCAACTATTCAAAAATTGTATTTATTTTTTTCAATTAATTTTAATGTATAGTGTGTATATATATATAATTTTATAGTTTAACTTCGTTTTTTTGTATATAAATTGTATTCTTTACTTTATTTATATATTTTAAAATAAATTCAATATTAATTCAATTATTGGATTTTTTTTTACTAGTCAACCTTATACTTCTTTCTTGACAATTCAATAAATCAATATTCGTTTTATTATGTGGGTTCCAATTAGCTTAATTGGTAAAGTTTTTGATAGTTGAAAAAAAAATTTGAAGTTTAATTCCTCTTTACATAAAAAATTAATTGATATCTTGGTCTACTAATAAAAAATTATCGTTAAGAATGGACGCTATAGGTTAAAAATCTCTTAAAAAAACATATTCGGTCCATTATGAATTATGATAACTACGCTCAAAACTTTAAAAGGTACAAGTTTTAAGGAAAACCCATTTTAGGGTTGTGTATATATATTTTTCCCTCTTCAATAATCAAAGGTTGAAATGCATAAAAAGAGAAAAACATTTTATTTATTTATTAAAAAAATAAAGAAAAGAAAAGAAGGAAAACAAACGTGTTGTTATTGTATAACCCCACTTGTTAAAATTCGCGACTCTGGCAACCCTGTGCTGTCTCCACATCACAATTCACACCCCAAACACAAAGACAAAAATAATAATAAAGTTAATAAAATCTTAATAAAAATATAGTACAAAATATTTCCAACCTTGTATTAAAAAAAAAAACAAAAAACAAAAATAAAAAAAAATGAGCGATTTAAAATAACATCCACAACCCTACGCCTCATGCTTAGGGTCTTTCACCGAACCCTCGAAAAGAGACTTGAGACCCTCTCTAGTCTCTTCCCTTTTCTTTGGAATCAGCATATTGAACTTTTATTCTCTTAGCATCTCTCTGTTTCTCTCTCTCTCTCTCTATATATATATATAAACACAAAGCTATTTTTGATTTTAGTTCTAAGGTTTCTGTCGGTTCTTTCATTTTTGGCTTTTAAAATCAAAGATTATATCGAAATCACAATCGTCCAATACCATGACTTCAGTCGTCGAGATCGACGGTCACCAGCTAGTCAACGCTCTCCAACCCCTTTCTATCCAGGACCATCATGATGATGATCACGATCAGGTACGCTTCTCTTTGATCCCAATCTTTCGAACCCAGATCTAGTTTTTTATTATCCTTCTTTTCTTTTGAAAGTTTTTTTTGTTGTTGAATAAGCTGTGTTTGGTTGCCGAGAAAGCTTAGGATTAGGAAAAGAAAATAGAATAAATAGTATGTTGTGCGTGTGTGTTTTTGTTTGATTGTGGAAAACTAGGCTAATGGAAATGAAGTTTGGCATTTTTCTTGCATTTTAACCAAACAATAGATATACAGTTGGTTATAATAATAGAAATGCAAATACAATGTTCAATACAAACTTTGCAAATTGTACATGAAACTTTGTTCCCTTTTTTTTTTATGGGAAATTTGAATGATTTGTTATGTGTATTCACTTGGGTTTTGGGAATTACAGAGTCAAATGCAGAGTAAAAAAGAGATTGAGGAAAAGGGGTTTGAGAATCATGGTGGGATATGTGCTGTATGCTTGAATCAGATAGTGCTTGAGGAGACTGCCCTTGTTAAAGGTTGCGAGCACGCTTACTGGTTTGTCCAATCAATCCCTTTATCAATATGTGTTATTGGTGATGTTACTGCTTTGTGGTTGTTGAAATTATGGTTATGGTGGTTTGCATTCATGTTCGAATTTGTTACCGGAATTGTAGTTCTGCTGCTTCAGTTTTTTGGGGTTTTGGCTTTATTGTGATTTTCATTTTGGTTGGTGATGCTTGTTGAACTGTGATTGCAATGGACAAACATGGGTGGAAAATGTAGTAGTTCAACTATAGTATAGGAGCATATTATACCTTGATTCCTATAGTTCGATTGGTTTGATTAAAGGCAAGTGTTATAAGTGCTGGTAATTATCTCATTTTAACAAGGGACTCACAAGGGGTAGTTTAATATTCATTGTGCTTATGAGGGCAGTCATGAATGGGAATTATGATCCTTCAATCACTTTTTTTTGAGGTAAAAGATAGAACCTTCAAAGTAAAGCTTATGATTTTCGAATGCTGGATTAGGAGTTGGCATGGCCACAGATTCTGAGAATGTTTGCAAACACATGGTGGTGGTGGTTTTATCCACATATCGTTTGTGCATTATCTGTGTGTTAGAGTTTGTGTATTGAAAGAACTGATGTAGATATTGATTGTCAACTCTGTTAATTTATCAAACCAGAAAGGGAAAAAAAAAGGGTAGATTGACAGTTCAATTGATTTTTAAAGCACCTTGACAAGATGGTGTAATTATCCCTAATGTACTTGTATTAAATGTAGGTTCTTCATATGATGCTACATGTCATTGTTTGACATTGGAAGTATTTGTTTATTTTTAATCTATGGGTAGAATAAAAAGATTTTTGAGAATGCATTTGATAGTGTAGTAACAGATTATAAGATTGAACTTAATAAATATCCATATCTATGCCTATGACATGGAAAGCTTTTATTTGTTTATTTCTAATTTTATTTTTCACACATTGATGACGTTTGTAGTTGAATAGATTTTTCTAGCATGCATATCTGTGTATGGTATCAAATTTTTTTTTTTCATTTTTTCAAATATTGATGAATATTGCAGTTATAGGCGTTATGTAATATTGGCAATAAAGTAGTGGTGTTTTGGTTTTTAAGAAATTTGAGTGTATGGTAGTGATATATTATACATCAAATGCATTTGGTTAGTGAAATAAAAATCACATGTTTGCTTCAAAACTTTGATTATATTCATGCTTGTTCTTTTGAATATTCTTTATATTGTTCTTTGGATATGTCTTCTCATTTTCATTTTTATTCTTTTTTTGTTTAAAGAATTTGTGATGACATGCATCTATACTATGAGGCCTACAGTGTGCCTTAAGTTGGGGAGTATATAAAAAACATCATTGCTTTCATATCGCCTTTTGAGACATGGTTTAGAAATTGTACTGATCAGGTTGCTGGAATGTAATAAGAGGTATGTTAATTTTGATCTTTATCATTCTAGCCAGTATGAACTGAAAATCTTGATCACTTGGCATTGTTATTCCAAGTATTTCCAGCACCAACAGATTACTTTCCTTTTTTCTGTTATAATTACTCTCTCTCATATGATACATTTGTCTTGTGTTATGTAGATACACATGGTAGGAATGTACTTATGTTTTCACATTTTGATACTCATGTTGATTAAGTCACTCAACATTTAACATGAGTATCAAGATGTTTCTGATTTAGCCAAAATAGAATTGGGAAGAAGTTGAAACATAGGTATTAAGGTGTTTCTGATCTAGCCAATGTAGAATTGGGAAGAAAAGAGAAAACATGTAGATTTGGTAGGAATTTAAGAAACAAGGTTTAATACTTGTGTTGATAATCTCTGTCTTCAACAAGGTTTATTTATTTCTATGTGGGGTTTGTTTTGGCTTAACATGGATCATTTCTGTTTGACATGTTATTCTTGGTACAATTTTACCGAGCTTCTAATTTCATGAAGCATGCATGAATTATAAATAATCTGTTGGAAAGAACGGATTGATAACCTTTGGATTAATGTTATTTTGAGCTTAATTTTGTACATGGTATGTGTCATGTTGGTTGGGGATGGGTTTCATGGTCCATTGATTGGCTGTTTACTGTATGTTGATTTAGGCGTATGTAGTGAAAAAAAAAATGGTACTTATGGTGTTTTCTTTTTGATTGTTTGTTTTGCGTAGTGTGACATGCATCCTTCGATGGGCCTCATATAGAGAGAAAGCAACGTGCCCTCAGTGTAAACACCCATTTGAGTTCCTGAATGTCCATCGTGCACTTGATGGCAGGTATATCCAGACCTCTCTCTCTCTCTCTCTCTCTCTCTCTCTCTTTCTCAATCTTTTGTTATAAAGGAAAAAAGACATGGTAATGCAAGAACATTTTCTTGTGGGAGATGTGGGAGTTCTGTTTCAGGAATAATTCCTCTAGAAATTATAGTGAGGAATATAATCAAAAGGTTGGAATGTAAATGGTAGAAAAGAAATTTGATGATAGATTTAATGTTGATTAAGATGAGAGTGGAATGAAGTGGTGTGCTATTGCCCCCGCGGGGTGGTGGGGTTGCTTGATTCCCTGGTATCTTTTCTTTTGGACCAGTCTGGGGAAAACTATTACTATTAGTGACATTTGTTAGTCAATAATGAAAACTTATGTCATAGTTTTGGGCATCAAATGCTTAATAGAAAGTAATCTGTTGTCATTTGTCATCTGATTGCCTTAGCACATCTTTTATTAACAGCATCAACGATTACATGTTTGAAGAGAGTGTCTGCCTACTTCTTAGAGCCACATGGTTTAAACCTTTGATTGTCGAGGATCGTGAAGACTCATTCAATGATCCTGAAGAATATTATCCATATGAGGATGAGGATGAGGAAGACGATCTAGATGAAGTTTACTTTAGTAGTTCATCAAGTATTCGTATTGGTAATCGAAGATGGGGAGATAATGGATTTGTGAGGGGAGGACGCCAAGAAGCAAGGCCAGTGCATCGATCAAACTACCAGGACCCTGGGGCCAGTTCATCTCGAGAACCCAGAAGGAAGGAACCTGTGAAAGCTCCAACAGGGCGACGGGCAAAAAGGGCTCTTAAACGTGAAGCAGCTGATAAGGCGGCTGCAGAAAAGCATCAGCAGCATCTGGTGAGGTTGGGCCGAAAGTGAAAGTGATGCCATTTCTCTCAGTACATAAGCTTGGGCCTCACCCTTGATGCGCCTTTGTACAGTATTTCCTTGCTTTCAACTTTGTGAAATAATGTATGATCACTTGGAAAAAGGGGAAAAAAGGAAAAAAAAAGGAAAAGAAAAAAAAAAAAAAAAGCATTGTGAAATAATGACATGGTAGCTGGTTTCGACACCTTGATGTTTAGGTGTCAAAATTATTTGTTTATTTATCATCTTTTCAAGATTTTAGAATTCTAATTATTTGACTTCTTTAACAATGAACAGTTCAGATGAATCTCTTAATTCTTCAAAACCTATCTCATTATCCTTAATTCACTAGGGATGACATATGGAGTTGAATCTTTGTAATGCTCGTGCTTTTGAATTCCTGTTTGTCTTTTGCTGACAAATTTGGGTGCATATGATACAAAGTTCAACAATCTAATGTAAGAATGGAATCATTGATTTTGTAGGTTTGTCTAATGGTGGAGACAGATCAGACCACCCTTTCGGCCCTAACTTGAGTTTTCACATTAAAATATAGGCAGAATGTACTATGCAGGCCTTATTCACAATGTATTATATCCCTCCTTTATTTGCAAATGGGTTGGATCAATCACATTTCGACTTGGTTGGGTTTCGGGTTGTATTGGGTTTGAATCAAAAATTGATTTTATTGAACAGAAAACTTATGATCTGGTCTTTTTGAGAGTTGTGTCAATTTGGTATGGTTTTTATTTTTTATTTTTCAAATAAAAATTTTAATTATATTGTTTTTTCCTTCCTTTTAATACAAGTAAGAGATCAAGTATCGTAGCCAAAAGTTTAATTGTTACAAAACCGTACAAGTTTCACTATATTTGAAACCTTCAAGCCTGAGTCCTGACCTTGTGATTAAAGAAGTTGTGAATATCAGTAAGAAGAAAAAATAACTTAGACTATCCCATAAAAAAAAAAAAAAAAAAAATTAGACTAAAAAGAAGAAGGAAGAAGTGAAATGTGAAACACGTTTACACATTATTAAAAAGCCAAAACATGTGAAAAAATTCCCTTTGAACAAAAAGGGTTCGACCCATGTGCCCGCTGTTTCAATAAATCAAATACAAGTTGATCCATTTTTCTCACGGGTCCAGAAATCTTTATCCATATTTATATATTTTTCCTCGAAGTTTAAATAGATTATTGGGTCAGGGTTTTGTTTTGTCAGGCCTTTACTTTTTAAAGTACAATTGCGAGTTTGTGTGTTAGTTTAAAAATTGTTAAGGGAAAAAGAAAATGAAGGATGTAATTTTTCTTTTTGTTAATATATATATATATATATTTTTTGTTTGATAGAAATCATTTTCTGGAAAAAAAAAGAAAAAAAATATTAAAAAAACTAGTTTTTGAGTAATAATTTTAAAAAATTTGATTCGTTTTATTATTATTATTTTTTTAATTATTGTTTGCATCTTATAGAACAAACTAGTTCCAAATTGTAGCAGAAAAAGAAAAAGATAATAAAATTAAATAAGGAAGGAAAGTGTAATCATAATTCATAGGAGCTTCATCTCAATTCTCATGGTCTTCTATGAAATATGATCTTTCCACGAAATTTCATTTTTTGGACGTGAATTTTGCCGAAAGTGCAACTATCAACTATGTCACATCTAGTGCAAAAGCAAGTGTATTCTATCCGCATACATTTATGTCAATTATTTTTCCATTCGAAAATGGTACGTACATTGCAGCATAATTATTAATTTATTATTGCACTCTGTTCATTATTTACTTGACCAAATTCCTACAACTTTGACATAAACTACGTAACTTAGTGTCCGTTTGGCCAGCACGTTGCATCTGGCATTGCGTTTTCAGCTCCCTTTTTTTTTTTTTTTTTTTTTCACGCCTTTCTAGCTTTTCAGATACAAATTTTACTGTAGCGGCTACTGTTCACAGTAGCCGCAAAGTTTGACATTTCAACCCAAATTTTACTGTTCATGGACCCACAATTTTCACTTTTCAGCAACTTTTTCATTAAAAATGGGTCCCACGATACTATTCACATATTTAAAAAATATTTTGTTACAGTATTTTTCAGTTTTAGTTTTCAGTTTTCAGCTGTATCCGAACGGACCCTTAGTATGTTTGGCTAGAGGAAAAAGAAAGGAAAAATAAAGGGGGATGTGAGACCTTAAAGTGGGGAAAGAGACATCGCTTGTTTGGTTGGGTGAAAAGTTAAGATAGAAAGGGATATGGACCGTGTAAACAATATGAGAATATCCTACTTTCCAAGGCAATATTTTGTTCTTTTGACAAATTGGAAGATAGTGGACCATACTTGCTAAAATGAGGTAATAGGTGGGGGAATGAAGAGAAAAGGGTCTCTCAATTATTATTTATGGGTGGCCTCCCTAGTGGCTTGCAATAGATGTAGAACTTCTCTTTCCTTCTAATTTTGTTTAGAAAATGAAAAGTATCGATGAGTTTCAGTTATTTCAATTAGTACAATCTTCTCATCAAGGTGCTTGTAGTATACATGATATTATTCTTATCATTACATAGCATGAGGTCAATAAGTCTACACAGGAGACCCTATTTTTTTATTTAGCAAATAAATAAATAAATAAAAGTTACAATCTCCTAACTTTTTTTTTAAAGAATATATATATATATATATTTGATGGAGAAGCTTGCAAATTTCATTAAACGTGGGTTGTACCCATAGAAAGTACATCAGAGAGAATCTGTGATACAATAACAAGGGGAGTGTCCTCCACCCATATCGTACAGTCAATAACATCCTTGGCATGCTTAGCCATTAGGTGAGCTGCTACGTTGTTGTCACGTCGAGTGAAGCTTGTTTCCCATGAAGTGAAAGTTGGCAGCCACACTTTTGCCCTCATGATGACCAGTTGGATGGAGATTGGGGCAGGTGTCTCACACTCAAGGGCTTGAATAACAACTTGCGAGTCTCCCTCAATTATGACCTACCTTAGGCCCAGTTCCCATGCAAAGATAATTCCACACTCCACTGCCTTCGCCTCAGCCTTTAGCACACCTAGTGGAAAGTACAGCTTCTTTGAGAGTGCCCCCATGATCTCAACTTTGTCATTGCGAACAACGACCCTAATTCCACACTGCCTAGTCTCCTTATACACTGCACCGTCAACATTGATCTTATACCAGTCAGTCAGTGAGGGCTTCTAGGAGGTCGGGGTTTGGGTGGGGCGAGGAGCAAGGAGGTCCACTATTTGTTTATATTCTTCCATGTACCTACGTGCATTGTTGACTATCACCGTTGCTGTTTTGGAGGTGCCACCATGTTGAACCTCATTTCTATTATTCCAAATACCCCATGCGGCTGTTGCAAGGACTTCTAGCTCAGTGTGGTTGCTTTCCTCCTTAGTATCCAGAAGAGGTCCATGAAATCTTTTGGCTTCCACGAGGGGCTTGAGGGATTTACAGCAAGGATAGTCCAAACCTCCCTAGAGAGGTCACAACTCCAGAATGTGTGCTCCGGCTTTTCGATTGATTCGCACAAGCCATAGTCAACCTCTATTAGGATGTGGCGGTCCCTGAGGCAAGTTTTGGTTGGTAAAATATTCTTGCAAGCAAGCCAAATGAAGGTTTTGATCTTGTTTGGGCACTTTAGACTCCAAATGGATTTCCACATTGTCTTCATGGTGGAGCCATCTGAGCATTGGCCATTTTCTTGGGTGTCTTGAAGTCTATGAGCAATGTGATATGCACTTCACACAGAGAAATCATTGTTTGATGTGGCTGACCAGATTTGGCAATCTTCTGTAAGGAGTGCACTGAGTGGGATGCCAAGTATTATTTTGGCTTCATAGGGAAGGAAGGTGTTGTGAACTACCTTTGTTTTCCACATGTGCAGGTCATGATCAATGAGGCAAGAGACCAAGTCACCATTGTCCAAGTGGAGCTCATTTCTTGGGCTTACTACTCTATGTGCCAAAGGGGTGGGGACCCACTTATCTTTCCAAATGTGTGTTCGCATTCCATTGCCAATGCTCTACCTAACTCCTTCAAATATGACTGGCTTGGCTGCCATAATACTCCACCAGGCAAAGGACGGTCTCTTGCCAAGTTAAGCTTTAAGGAAGGTGGAGTTGTCAAAGTATTTAGCTTTAAAAACCTGGTAGAACAAAGTGTTGTGGTTTTTCAAGAGGCACCAACCTTGCTTTGCTAGAAGTGCTAGATTGAAGGCTCGCAAGTCTCTAAAGCCCATTTCCCCATCAGTTTTGGGTGTGCAAAGCTTGTCCAAGGCTACCCATGGTTTTTTTTTTTTTTGACCCCACCAAAACCAATTGATAATGGCTCCCAAGTCCTTATATAAAGAGTCCGAAGCTTGAAATAGCTCATGGTGTAGGTGGGGGTAGCTTGAGTAACAGCTTTGATAAGTGTCTCTCTCCCTGCACTCAGCACCAACTTCCCTTTCCAACCTGCGATCTTTTTCCCGACCTGGTCCTTTATCTTATTAAAAGCTTTCTTTTTGTTCTTGCTGATAAGTGAAGGTAGGCCTAGGTCCTGTTCTTGTTGTTTTATGATTTGAGCGCTGAATAGGTTTTTGATGGCATCTTGGGTATTGGGGGTAGTGTCTTTAATGAAAAACAAGGAAGTTTCTCTTGGTTCATCTTTTGACCCAAGGCAGCTTCATAGTCATGTAGAATCTCTCAAGCTCTTTTGCATTCATTCATGTTGGCCTTACAAAAGATAAGGTTGTTGTCTGCGAAAAGCAAATGAGAGATGGATGGTGCTTTCCTGCAAATAGCAACGCCATTGATGTGTCCTTGTTGTTGTCCCCTGTTTAGCATTGTCGATAGCCCCTCAGCAGATATGAGGAAGGTAGGGTGATATGGGATCGCCTTGGTAGATTCCTCTGGATGGCCTAATCGATCCTTTCAGTTCCCCGTTGATGAGGATGGAGTAGGTGGCAGTTTTTACACACATCATTGTAAGGGAAATCCATCGCTCATGAAACCCCAGTTTTTGCATGATCATTTCTAGGCACGGCCATTCGACTCGATCAAACGCTTTGCTCATGTCGGGTTTGATTGTCATGAGGCCTTCCTTGCCTTTCCGTCACTGGTTGATGTGGTGCATTGTTTCAAAAGCCACAAGTACATTATCCGTAATTAACCCTGTCAAAGAGAAAAGCACTTTGGGAGGTACTGATAATGTTAGGCAGCACCTTCTTAAGTTAGTTAGCCAAGACCTTGGAAACAATGCGAGATAATACATTGCTTAGGCTTATGGGGCAGTAGTCTATGATTTTCTGGGGGTTGTTTTACTTTGGGATGAGACAGATATGGGTAGCATTAATATCAGCAGGCATATTACCAAAGTTTAAGATATTTAGTACACATTCATTAGTATTTGGCCCAACAATATTCCAGAATTTTTGGTAGAAGACACGGGGCATACCGTCAGGTCCTAGAGACTTCATTGGATGCATTTGTTGAAGGGCTCTCCAAACTTCATTAGGTTAGAACTCCCTGGTTAGGACCATGTTCATTTTCCCTGTTACTGTAGGTTCAAGGACCTGCTCCATTGTAGTAAATTGTGTGGGCTTGTCAAACGTGAAGATGGATGTATAGTATTCCAGGATGGTCCTTTCAATGCCCTCTTCAGTGCTCTGCCACACTCCCTGGTCATCTAAGAGGCCTTGAATGGCATTCTTCCTTTGTCTCTGATTTGCCGTAGAGTGGAAGAACTTTGTGCTCCTGTCGCCCTGTTGCATCCATAGAGAATGGAATCTTTGTCACCACATATCGTTTTCCTTATCCAATAGGTGGTTTATTTCTTTCTGGAGGAGATGGATATCCTCAGCAAACTCATGGTGCGTATCAAGAGACTCCAAATATTGGAGTTTATCATGCTTTTCCTTCAGTTGTTTATTGATGCGCCCCAAAACATTTTTGTTCCACCGTTGGAGTTGTTGTTGACAACTTTTGATTTGATCTTATGTTGTTGGGACATCACTGGAAGTGTGTGGCATGGACCATGCAAGCTCAACAACATCCTTACATTGCGCCTCACTGAGCCATATTGTTTTGAAGCGGAACCGGAGCTTTTTTCTTCTATTTTTGGGAGTATGAGATGAATGAAGGATCAAGGAGCAGTGGTCAGATGCAGTCATGGACCTATGTTGCACCCTTGCTCTTGGGAATAAGCTTCCAGTTGGAGTTGGCCAACATTCTGTCTAGCCTGACCAGGGTTCTTTGCCCGCCAAATCTTCCATTGCACCAAGTAAAAACTCAGACCACTAAAACCCAAGTCAAGAAGGTCACATGCATCTAGGGCATTTCTAAAAACTTGCATTTGGTCTGCACTCCTCTCTGCCCCACCACATTTCTCGTCCAGGTGAGTCATCTCGTTGAAATCTCCAAAAACTATCCATGGTAGGTTGAGTTGCATATTTAAGCACTCCAGACGCTTCCAAGATATATGCCTTTGTTGAGCATCCGGACATCCATAAAAATCAGTCACTTGCCACCTCAGGTTTGTTTCATGGTTAGAGATGATCACGTCAATGTAGGAGTGTGAGTACTTATGGACTTCTACGTGACTTCCTTCTTTCCACAGCATGGCAAGTCCTCCACTTCTACCATCACTAGGGACAGTAATTCCTTGCATATATTCCAACTTTGCTTGAACATTATTCATGAAAGAAATATTAGTCTTTGTCTCCATTAGGAAGACCAGTAAGGGGGCTTCGTCTCTCACCATCTTGGTGAGCGTTAGAATTGCCTGAGAGTTCCCGAGCCCTTGGCAGTTCCAAGATAATATACTTGTTGAGTTGGGCGAGGCAGCTTCGCAGCCTCCGCCACACCGCCATCCATGTTGTGTTCATTTCCTAGATGTTGCCTTACTTTCTATTTACCTTTACTACGCTTCAACAAGATTGAGTTTGGATTAAGCTCTTGTAAAGGACTCGGCCCAATTCTCTTTTCGTTCAGAGCGACAACAGCTTGGAGTGGCCCAGTATTTTCCTTTTGATTTTTTCTGTCAATGCATTTCCAATATTTGGTCTTAGGCCCAATGGGCTCATCAACCTAACCTAAATCCTTATTGTATATCATTTCCATTGTAGGTAGCTAGGCTTTGTACATTAAACAAACCCCTGAGTGGTAAGTCAACATCTTCTTCATCTGTCACCATCATCTCCTCTCCTGTAGCTATCATCAGATGTGCCGCACCTACCCCCGATGTGTTTGACTTTTTCCTGTCCGAGGAATAGCCACTTTCAAGTCATGTACATCCATGCTTTTGTGCAGTTTCAGTGACAGTTCCTTCTGCAGGCTCTGTTGCTAGTTTTGTCCCAAATTTTAAGTCAACTGGCACATGTGATTCCTCTGAGTGTGTTAGCATAGTGGCAGAGGGCCTAGTGGGATCACTAGCTTGCTCAGTCACGTGAGGCGCACCTACCATCCTTGTTTCGTACGAGGGTTTAGCTCCTTCCTTTGCACTGCGGCAATTTTCAAATTCCGGTGGTCGGTTGAAGAACTCTGGTACATCTTTGTTGGGAGGGCGTTTGAATGGTTCACCTTTAAGCCAGGGCCTATATTAGTGTGGTGCTTTCTCTTTGTCGGTAGAGGGTGGGTCACCTTCTTGGCACTCTTTTTCTCCATGGCCAAGTTTCCCACATGCATAGCAGAAATTTGGGAGTCTTTCGTACCTGAAGTAGACCCAGCGTTGTTCATCATTTTCAATAGTTATCTTTTTTCCCTTGAGAAGCTTCTTGGTGATATCTATCTTCACTCTGACCCTTAGGCATCTTCCCCATTGAACACCTTTATCTGGCACGTCAATATCAAGGACCTCTCCTAGTTTGTTGCCTATCATCCAATCGGTCTCCCTCGTCCTACTTTTGAGAGGAAGGTTGAAGATCTGGATCCAGAATGGGCACCATTGGAGTTTAATGTCCTTCGGTGCAACGTCTCCGACAAAATTCTGAAGCAAGACTAAGTTTTTTTCATGGCTCCATGGACACATGTCCATGGTTTTCTGCTTGTCTTTTTTGTCTCCAAATTCCACGAGGAAGAGGTCTTCGTCAATATTTGAGATGTGGACACCTTTGTTCGTTTTCCAGGCCATTCTCATTGTTTTTTGTAGGGCTTCTATGTTTATGCTTCTCTATGTGAGGATTTGCATGACAAGGCAGTTTTCTCCCAATGCTTTGGTAGCCTTAGTGCTATCGCCTCCTAGGACGATATCGTCATCCTCTTCCTCAGTGAGAGTTAGTTTTTTCCAGAATTCCTCAAGGTCATCTACCATTTCGGTTTGCTTCAAGTTTCTAGGTGAGGTAGTGATGGAGGGAGAGAAGAAAGGAGGAGAAGAGAAAAGGAGAAAAAAAAAAAAAAAAAAAAAACAGAAAGTTCCACGAGGGAACTACAGACTTCTTGCAAGAAGCAAGACCTACCCTATCTCTATGCTCCCAAGAGGAAACGAGAGACACTCGATAGAGTGAAGAATATTTTGTTTAGTATTTTTGTTGGTTATACAATCTCCTAACTTGGGTTTCAACTTTCAATTCTAACTATATTAAGAGGAAAAAGAAAATCTATTAGTATCGTAATTTGATAAAGATAATTATTAAAAAATGAACATGCCATATGTCATAATTATATATATGCACACACAAAAAGGACAATTATGAGTAATAAACACTCTAAAAAAAAAAAAAAAGGGAAAGCTGTTTCTACATTCTCATCCCTTCCTCTCATCCTTTTACACCCTCACATTCCTCTTCATTTCCACTTTCTGCAACAAAACATAGTGCTAGCCTTAGTGATATTTTTGTTTGATCTTTTAGACTAATCGATGAATTTAGTGTCGACATGACATTGATTGGGGTTGGGGCCATGTAGTTATATACTTCTAGATGTTGAATTATGTGAAAATATTAGTGAGAATTGATGGCAACAAAAAATCAAAAAAGAAGAAAGAAAAAGACCAGCCTAATTGAAAAACAGGGGAGGGGCTTCACTCTACTAGTACAAGCTAGTGCCACCTAATTTTAACAACTTTACGTTCACTAAGAAAAAATGAGTACACGCCAAAGTGGGAATGTTGCGTCTTTGGTAGAAAAGTAAAGGGTGTTAATTATGCCCATTTGCTCACTTCCCTGACTTTCTTGATCAAATGGGGGCTAAGCGTGCCATTCACAAGGGACCTACACCATCTACACAATGAAAGGAACTCAGCACCTACTTGATCAACCACTATTCATTACTTTTTGATTTTCCCAACAGTGCATATATGGTATTGGATTTGCCTTCTCTCTCCAATCTCCACTGCTAAATACATTAATTTTCGTATGGTTTAATTAAGGTGTGATAAGCATGTGTACTAGAAACGTTTAATAAGTTAACATCACGCTAAAAAATTCATGACTTTTTTCATAATTATTGAGTTAGTTTGTTATGATTGGCGTATGACAAAAAAAAAAAATACTAGATTATATGAAATCAATGTTGTACTAATAGGCGTATTATTAGACTATTGCCCAATAAAGCACCATATCTTAGTCATACTCAGATATTGTTATCCAAGCTGCTTCCAATAGAAAATAGAAAGCAATGTAATAGTGTATAATTTAATGTATATTTCTATTTCTCCACGCAGGGCCTCTAACTAAATCATAATTACAGGGAATTGTTTTGTTGGTACGTCATAATCTGATCAATTTCAAAATGATGTGCCTGTTTGATTAGTACATACATGACTGTATTTATGGTGTAACAACGTCAAGCAATGCAAACCCTTACCTGACTACCTCCAAAAACCTGTGGTTTCATGCAAACGTGGATAATTTTTCCTACTTGAAATTAATATTCTACTTACTTAATTATGAACGGACATGGGTTAGCTCTAGTGTATAGGACACGTATCATATTTTTACCATGTGTCTGTATCGTGTCGGCTCTAGTGCAGTGGAGTTAACCCTTACCCCTTATATAGACTGCCATGAATCATGTTCATAAGAGATTGTTTACCTCCTATTATGAAAGCATTGTTGCAAGTGTAAATTGACTGTTGGTAGACTTTCTAGCTTGGCCTCTGTTTCCCAATAAATTAATATTAGAGCCAAAGGTTCAGCTTAGCTTGGATAACGAAATCTTCACCCATATGTGTTCAGTGTATGGCTTTATAAGAGCATGGATGACTAGCTCTTGGATTGAGTTGTGTTTGGTAACAATTACATTTAATTTGGTGCAAATCCTGTATATGTGGCACTCTTGGATTTGTGAAAGACTTTAACACTTGAGGGAAGTTAGGTTGATGTGATTAAGGCTCATACGCAAAGGGTGTTGTTTCCACATTGAGGAAAGCAATAAAAATGAGTTGTTGTTATACATTATTGGCTTAAATTTTTGAGGCTCTATGTTTTTTGGTTGAAATGGTGTCTCAAAATGTGGACAAGTATTAAATTATTAACAGATTCTTAGTCTCCCAATGTTTCTCTTGTAACTATCAGGCACAACTTATTGGTCTTACGCAATTTGGTGTCACACTCGTGGATCTTTGAAGGACACTCATGAAAGGGGGGTTGGATTGTGTGGTAGAGACTCACTTGTGAAGCTCTTGGATTTGTGAAGTACACAAGCGAGTTCCATTGATGTGGTAGAGGCTCACATGTAAAGCTCAAATCTAAAGGCTTAGGGCCTTTAAGTATTGTTGTTCAAAATGATATGAAAACTGTGATTTAAAAAGTGTTTTGAAAATATGTGTTTAAAATACTCATAATGAAAAAAAAAATGTATTTGGTACCATGTCTCAAACAACATATTTTAAAATGTGAAAAAAATAATTGTGTTTGGCCTGTGTATGGATTTTTTTTTTTTTTTTTTAGTGACAACTTTCTAACAAGTACAATTATTTTATTAATATTTATGAGAGGAGTACACGTGAGAGAGAAGGGAGGAAAAGAGAGAGAATAAAAAAAGAAGAAGATGAGGCGTACATGAGAGAGAGAGAGAGAGAGAGAGAGAGAGAGAGAGAGAGTTGTAGTTATGATAAATCTTATCAAGTGGGTCCCACACTTTTCTAAATATTTACAAAAATGTCATTGAGTAATGTTATTTGAACACTGAAAACTGGTAGAAAGAGTTTCCTAAATTTATTATTTAAACACCCTAAAATAAGAAACGTAACTCAAATGCTTCTAAATGAAATCTCTTACCAAAATGAGTTTTTTTTTTTTTGGCTCTATAGTTTTCAATGTTTAAATACTGAAACTATTGTTTAAACTACCTTACCAAACATGCCTTAAATATTTGGGTCGAAGAAATGTCCCAAACACATATATTAAGTATTAACAGACTTTTAGTGGTTATGTTGGACTTTTCTCACCCAAACAAAGTTACAAATCTAAAAATATATTTAGTGTCTCATTATTTATTTTAAATAATATGACATTACCGTAGTATCTAGTATGCACACAGTTAGATTTAAAAAATAAAATAGAGAAGAGATCCTGTTTTAAAACCATAATACGAATACCTCATGTAAAGTACCAAAACCAGTTAGGTATAGATTAGCTTCTCACAGGTTAAAAACTTGACAAATTATGAGTGATTTGACAGGCAGACAATTCCTTCGTGAATGGGGGTCTACTTGAGAAATGGATGAACATACAAAAATAGCAGCATATTATGATGAGTGGAAAACAAATTCAAATGCCTGATTCAAGTCAGGACAAGTAAAACTTTTGGAGAGCACCATGGAAAAGGGATGCTTAAATTGAAAGAAAAACTTATTCACATGCAGTAAAACTTTAGGTATATGTAAATAGTTAAGGTAAGACTTATCACATCATATCATTCACATGGTGAGCCATATGTCCCTCTTTTCTCATGTACGTACAAATCATGGACCAAATTGATTTGCATGTCAAGGCCAATGAATTGGTGCCTCATAATTTCTCAATATCAATGTAAACATATTTCTTTCCCACATGGAGTTTGGGGACATTTGAGCCACTATGATGCCTTAAAGCCAGAGAGAGAGAGAGAGAGATGATCTTGGTTTACAGCTTTGTAGAGCATCTATGAGAGAGAGGTGGTGAGAGTGATAATGAAGGTTGGGTCAAGTGGGACCTCCAATAGCCTCAGTGGAGCAAATTAGTCACTAGCAGTGGAAGCTGCAATGTCAAGCAAAGGAACCACACAACCCAACCCCCCCCGCCCCAAAAAAAATCTCTATCTCTCACCCACCCCCTAAAAAGAAAGAAGCAACAAAAAGAGTGACATAAAGCCAATAGTAACATCATCATCCATAACATCATCATAATCTCTTTTGATTTTTCATTTTCCCTTCATTCCCACCAACTACCATACATACCCACCTCTTCAAACTTGCATAAAACCAAGATACTTCATTTTACTGTAACTCTCTCCGACCCTTCTTTTCTTTCTATGCTTCTGTTTGAATTTTCATAGGTAGAACTCGTCAAACTTCTTCAAGAACCCACGAGGTCAGAGGTATCGAAGCAGGGCTTCCAGTGACTTCTTGTCAATCATTCCGGTATTAAGAAAACTCTGTTCTTGTTCTGTTTTTTTGGCAGTTCTCTCTCTCTCTCTCTCCAAGAATCCGACTTTTCTTTGTTTTAAATATTTCCTTTTAAGTTAACGTACTTGAACCTTAGTTACTCAGAACATATAAAAAGGAAACAGAACTATAAACACACTGTATCAATGTGTTTGTTTTGATTAGTTATTTCGCTATATCAACTCTGTTTCTGTTCTGTTTTCCCTGCTGGTATCTATCTTGCAAACCAAACAGAGAATTGCAAAATATTAATATACCCATTAGAGAAAACATTGCAATGGATTCATTCAATCAAACCACTGGCTTCCGTTATAACCCATGTTCAAACAGAATGAGTCATCATTCTGATGATGAATCCGAGTTTTCAGGGGTTCTTGACATTTATGTTCATCATGCTAGGAACATTCACAACATATGTATCTATGATAAACAAGATGTCTATGCAAAGTTTTCTCTTACTTATAACCCAGATGAGACTGTCTCAACTAGAATCATTAATGGTGGTGGTAAAAATCCAGATTTCAATGAGAACTTGAGGTTGAAAATCACCCAAGTTGATGCAGTCTTAAAATGTGAAATTTGGATGCTCAGCAGGGCCAGAAACTACCTGGAAGATCAACTTCTGGGATTTGCTTTGGTCCCAATTTCACAAGTTGTTGGCAAAGGAAAGGTGACCGAAGATTACAGCCTCTCTTCCACTGATCTCTTCCACTCCCCTGCAGGCACTGTCCAATTGAGTCTTTCTTTAGACACTTCTCTGCCTATTAATCCCTCTGCCAAGTCTTTATCTGAATCAGCTACCAATTCATCAATATCTTCAGAAGTTGTATTGCTTGATAGAAAAATCTCAGAAGTGATCTTAGACCCAGGGGAGTATTCCAGGATTGAATTTCCGGACATTAATGTTGTTAGAGAGAATCAACAAATGGTGTCTCAGTACTTTGACTTGGCAGGGCATGGCTCTGGTTCTAGGCTTAAATCCACAGGACTCGTTTCGTTTCTCCAACTTGGTTCTTCTCCTCAATCTGTTGATGACTATGAAATGACTGTGAATTCATCTGAGGAACATCGTGGTGGATTGGATTCTCCTAATGAAAGCATACAGAATTCTGGGTTCTTAAGTTCAACTACAAGCAGCATAAGTGATGACAGAAACTCGGCAGATTCAATCGAGAAAAAGAGTCGTTTATGCGGTGAATCATCAAATTCTGCCAATGTCTCAATCACTACTGAGGCTAATCAGAACTCCGGTGCTAGTCCAGACACTCCAACTTCAAAGAAGGGGACTGAAATCAGAGATGAAAAAGATTCACATTTCACAAGCAAAGAGGAGGAGATCAAAAAGGATAGGCATATGGGTTCTGCCAAATTTGGTCAAGTTTTTTCAGCTCCACTTGGGAATATCAATCTTGAGGCTGAGCAGTCTGCCATGCAGCAGCAAATAGTAGACATGTATATGAGAAGCATGCATCAGTTTACTGAATCTTTGGCAAAAATGAAGCTTCCAATGGATCTTGATAAACCGGAAAGTGAAGACCGTGGCGATGTGATTCAAAACCATAGCACCAATTTAGAAATTGATAAGAAGAAAAAGGATGGATCGCGTGTGTTTTATGGTAGCAGGGCATTCTTCTGATTGCTAATTGATGCTGAATGGCTGACAGTGAGTTTGTTCTAGCTAAATATGGAGTTTAATTTATGGTAATTTTTGATTCCTCTCAGCTTCTTATGTGTTATTCATGACAGATTTCAGTTTCTTGAGGCTTACTTAACCTCTTCCCCCATGTTGATGTCAGATATTTTCTTGAAATTTAGTGGCATCTGTTCCGTTGACTGAAATAGCTACATGTTAGTATGTTACTGATTCATGAGCTTATGACAATTTTATTATCGTTGTGGTCTGCTTTGAAAGTTGTTTGTGTTGTTAGAAGTCTTTGTTTAATATCACTCGGGAAATTGCTGTTACTAGTGCAGTATTAACTATTAAGTCTTTGTATATAAAGCTACTATTAGTATTTATACACGTGTATGTATGTAATACACAAATACAAATTTATATTGTTTATAATGATATTGGTATAAGGTCTGGAAACATGCATCTAGTTGCTTACAATTTCGTTTCAAATGTGTATGCCACAGGTTTATTAATTTTCATTTATACCGTCCATTTTGAGGACAGATTATAGTTTATTCCATACTTCTTAAACCGAAGGAATGGTGTAAATCATTATTCCAACACTCTTTTAATTCGTGGACACAAACTACTCCTCAAGGCACAAACTACTCCTCAACGAATGGGATCCAATAAGTAAACTTCTTTTTTCGACAAATTAACAAAAATGTATTCAACAAACCAATACAACTGCAGAAGCAGCAGAACAGATTACAAACAGTGCTATCTGGGAAAGCCAGAAACAAGAACCAAAAGTTAACTAAGCCCCAAGGAAGTTTTCACAAGCTACAAAGATACCTGTTTCAGATAGTGACAGTGTACTCAACATTCTTACACAAAAACAATTTATATCTAACATCCTACCCAATAGCTGCTCGGATAATATTAGCTTCCAAATGAACTTTGCGTGCATGAATTCTAGGCATCTAGCAGTATGCTTTACTCAAATGTGGGTATAACCCAGCAGCCAAGCCAAGGTCCCAATCAACTTCTGAAACCCCCTCCCTTTTAGCTTTTTTTACAGGCTACAGCCCAATCAATCTAATCAATCTAGCCTCCAACTCCGTTGTTGAGCGGAATGTAAGAATTGGACTTTCATTAATTGGTCTTTTGTTTTCTTAAAACGGGTTGAATGTGAGTCAGTTAATATATACGAGGGTACCATTAGTATGTTGTGGTCATATAATAGCTCTTGGACTCTTGTTACACCTTTATTTTTAATAAAACAAGAAAAAATTGTGTTGTAGTTTTGATGTGAGATAGAGGTAGAGTTTGGATGTGGCTACGTTTTTCTGCGAGTCCCGTGCACTGTTAACAGGACCTACAAGTACTTTTTTTCACCAAAAACAACTTCAAAACTGGGTCTCACGATACTATTCACACATTTAAAAATTATTTTGCTACAGTGTTTTCAGTTTTCAGTAATAAACAATATCCAAACAAACCCAGAGTGTGTAATTTGAAGCTTAATCTATGATGATTGCATGCTCACTATAAACATTAAAGCTAGGCTTCTTCTCTATTTCTAACATTAGACGAAACCCTATCTTGCCCCATCGAGAGTCATCTTGAAAGAAGAAGGAGCTAGGAAAGGAAGGCTTGCCCATGCCGTGTGCACATTAGTTAATTATTGTTGTTACTAGTTAGTTTTGCTTTAACTCATTCCATCAAAAGGTAGGTGATTAAATTCGTGTTATTTTTCATGATCATTTGTATTCTGGTTACCAGCATATCTCAGTTGAATTTTACAAAGACACTCTAGAACATCACACAAAATTCTATTAAAGAAAGAACCAAAAAAAAAAAAAAACAGATGCCCAAGGGACTCAATTTTGCTTCTAAAAAAACAGTTTTCCTTAACCTCCACACACATATATATAAAAGAATATCAAAATCATCTCAATTTGAAATGGATCCATTTCATAGTTTATATTACAAATTTAAAGGTGTATTTAAATGATGTGAATTGTTAATCCAAGAAATAAAATCTTAACTATGAAATGGACTCTATGAAATAAAGAGGATTTTGTTACATACAAAAGCATGCTTGAGAATAGCGTTAGCAAACCGTACTAACCTTTCACTAGAGAATATCGTCCCCAAAATAGCTTTGCAAAGTGTAAAATTTTCTTTTATGTAAATTTTTTGCAATCCTTCCTAAAAATAGGCACAAACTCTTTCTCAATGAGTGAGTTCCGAGTTCCCCCACCCATAAATTTTTAACTTAAATGATAAATATTGACTGGAGAGGGTTTGAAAGGAAGGAAAAGCACCTATGCTAGCTAGATTATGGATAAATTACTAGTACTTGTTAAAGATAAATCATTTAATTTAACTGTTCAAAACAAGGTGAAAAAAAATGAGGAATATGCCATTTTTATTTGTCATCAAAAGCACATGTTTGTTGAATAAGGCAAAGGGGAAAGACCGCAAGATGTGAAAAATGACCAAAAAAAAAAAAATGAGTTGGTCATAACTAAGGGTGCTTGAAAGGCTTTGTTGAATTATCCGATTTCTATTCAATTAAAATGTTGAGACTCCTAAGTTTAGTTGACTGTTGACCCATGATACTTTTATTCTTTATTTGTTCTTAGTTCTAACAGTGTCATTTTTGTCAAACTTTTACAATCACATTTGCTTCAAGTTGTATCAGCATTGTCAAATACCAAAAAAACATTGTTACTTCTCTTTACATTTTAATTGGAATAGAAATCAGGTATTTTTTTACCCCTTTCTAGGAATAAAAATGATATATTAAACCATCTTTAACTTCGAGAAAAAGGACCCTAGAAGAAAGAGAGGAGATGGAGATAGGATCATTCCAATTATAAAAGGCAGCTCAACGGACTACACTGTAAGTAAAAAATTTACATTTCTTATAACAAAAATGAAATCTCAAGAAGTAGTAATTCAACAAAACCGGTCAAGCGCCCTAGTTATGACTAGCTAATTGTTATGTTACCATGTGGATTGTCCTCCTACCCATAAATTCCTTACTAGAGTAAGATAATGGTTGAAAAACAATACACAATTTGTAAGACCACTAAATTTTCTGAAGAATAGTTGAATATGATGGTGGTTCGTGGTCCTGGGAAAGATGCCCAATGTTTGTCAAAACAAAATTTGAAAAGTAATGGTAATACAAAGAGGATTTAAAAGGGAGTAATGAATCTAACAATAGGAACACAATGAGCCACATTGTCAACAAAATACAGTTCCAATTGTTTTCACTTTTCAAGAGTTTTCATGGCTATGTTTTTGGCAACTCTTTTGGAAGGTTAAGAGCCATTGGCCATGGTGGGTTTCAACCATAATTGAAGATAATCCTAGCTATGCTCCGGCATACTGAGATATGCAGTTTATTATCTCTTATCTGTCCCTAGTGTAGTTTTATTCAAATGTAAAACTCTAGCCGCGAGAGCAGCTGCTACTTTCCCATCAGCCTAGCTAAAGCAACATTTAGTGAAAAAAATAGCTAAATTCAACCAAAACTTCCACACATCTCAATATTTTGTCCTAAAAACTTTACAATGGACAGTGTCCTAAGTACATCTATTGAGCACTGTTCACTCAATACACTAAATAAAAATCTTATTTTATTTACATATTGGGAAGAATGGGTTAAAAAATATATTTGAAGAGGGAGAAAATAATATTAAAATAGAATAATAATAGAGTACTGAGGCTGATGTAGGTTTTTTATAAATAATAGATTAGAAAATTTAATAAGGTGAGTTTTTAGGCTAATAAATTTGCTAAAAACCCACTTAGGCTAATGTGAAATTTTTTTTTTTTGAAAAAGAAACCATAAAAAAATAGGAGGATTTATGGTTATATTACACCGCCAGGATTTTATGGTAAGAATGCCCACCAACGGACTCCTGCGGGCAACGAGACTTGAACCTAGGGCTAATGTGAAATTTGAATGCTCTTTATGAGTTATATTATATTATGAGTTTA
This sequence comes from Quercus ilex subsp. ballota, assembly GCA_032727855.1. Classification (NCBI taxonomy): domain Eukaryota; kingdom Viridiplantae; phylum Streptophyta; class Magnoliopsida; order Fagales; family Fagaceae; genus Quercus; species Quercus ilex. The sequence continues at coordinate 19,681,099 of CM064908.1, read as the reverse complement.
TGACCATGTAAGCTATAATATTATCTTTTTTTGGTTAAAAAATAGAGACTATTTTTTTGGGCAAATTACATGGCAGACCTTAAGGGCCCAAACTCATCAGCGAGTGGCAAAATGGGCCGAAGGACCCATATCAACCACGAACAATGAAGGTCATACAACCAACTGAAAGATAAGGGCATAAGGCCCACAGCCTTACAAGAAATGCAATTTGATTTGTGGTCCAAATCCATGATGAATGTTAATATGCTTCGGCCTTTAAAATTAATGGATGTTTTTATTTTGATTATTTTTGAGTATTGGTTTATTAGTAGATACAAATTATTATGGTCTTACCTAATATGGTCTCTATGAATAACTGTTGTTTTTTCTCTTTTGACTGAAATAGATAATTATATTTAAATATATTCTAAAAACCTTTTCATGGTTTGAACACTCAACTTTGTTTTGAATTTAGGTTTTTATACCAATGCATTAAAAGAAATTAATTAATGTCTAAAATTAAAATATTTTGATAGCTAAAATTTCACCTTTTAAAAAGTTTTAACTACATCTTGAGACAATTAGGGTTAAGCCAACACTTTAGGGATCCGGCCCATCCATCTAGTCTTGGTTGACCAAACGAGTTTCAAAATTTACAATAATCAACGACCAGTTGAATATTTTCAATTAAATCAAGTGTCAAGTTTCCCGTATGAAAATCGGACAAACCTAACTTATTTGACAAAGGTTTGCATAGTGCTTTATTTATTAATTATTAGAGTTTCTCTTGCTACTCATTGTTCCACTTTAAGTGTTTTCGTTCCTCTTTGATGAAAATCTCAATAGATATCTTTAGATATTCATCATCTTTTTGATCATTTTGCGGTTGTCATGATGTCTCATAGATCAAAGATTGCTAGTGTGGGGTCATGGGCCCAGATCATACAACTGAATTTTGGGCTTAAGGCCCAAGCCGAGGATAAGGGACCGTCCAAGGATGGGTAAGTATAGCCAAGGAAACTTATGCTAGTGGATAAGGAAGACAATATTGAACATAATGGCCTAGGAGTTTTTGCTGAGGATGAATTTGTCCTCGGCTAGCCAAGGCCGAGATCTGTAAAGGATGCTTGCCATCTAAAGGTGCGATCCATGAAGTTCTGGAAATATGGATAAGTATTGCAGGAACAAAAGACAGAAGAATCCCAAAATATCTTGGGAAAAGCTGTTGTCACCGTATTGAATGCACTCCAGCTAACTCCCTGGCCACATTAATGAGGAAGTGACCTCTGCACAGTATTATTGCAGCCTTACAACCACCCCAGAAGACTTCTAGAGGGGGCTGATGGGACAAGTATCAGGATAAACCATCAACTGTCCACGTGTTAGGTAAAGGTGAAGGAATAGATGTAGTATAAATAAGGGTAGAAACTTAGAGAAAAGGGGGCCGACAATTGAGAGAGAAAGCACTTTAGCAATCTCAAGAACTCTTGTAATCATTCTCATCCAATATTTACTAAAACAAAGCCTCTCTGATTGTGCCGAGGACAAATTTTCCTTGATAAACTCAGTTCATCTCTTCATCTCTGTTTGATTGTCATGAACATCATATTAACTGTTATCCATGCACTAAAACCTAGCTATTTGACCCACTATCTATAAATTCATTGTACTGGGCTCACTGGGCTAAGATCCCATACATTTTGGGGCCTGGTCTGAAAATCGTGTCCCTACAATTGGCGCCGTCTGTGAGAAGAGCTTGTGTGATAGTGAGTGCAACGGTTAGTCATGGTAGAATCAAGCTCCCATTAGCAAGAGTCTCTGGAGAAGGCCATTTTGGCGGTGGTGCATGCTATACAAAAGCTTCCCCATTATTTCCAAGAACACATATAGTTGTTGTCATAACTCCACTTCCGCTCAGGTCTACATTTCGAAGCATTGATTACGCGGGAAGGATTGCTAAATAGGGCACAGTTTTAGGGGCTTTTGACATCAAGTGTATGCCCCGTACCTATGTCAAGGGGCTAGTTCTTGCGAATCTGGTGGCCGAGTTTGCTGAACCTCCACGAGAGGAAGAGGACAATACCTGCTACTCGGGGCTGAGCAATATAAGGCACCCGGGAAAAGTGTTTAAATGTGAACCTTAGTCATGCCTGTAGTCCTCGGACCAGATGCTAAGGGGAAGTTAACACTTTGTTACTACTGCTACACATGCGAAGTAAAGCAAGTCTTAAAATCTACTACCTCATGCTGTGGTAGTGCACTTGGGGCTGAGCCTTATAAGGCACTCGGGGAAAGTGTTTAAATGTGAACCTTAGTCATGCCTGTAGTCCTCGGATCAGATGCTAAGGGGAAGTTAACACTCTGTTACTACTGCTACACATGCGAAGTAAAGCAAGTCTCAAAAACTGCTACCTCATGCTATGGTAGTGCACTCGAGGCTGAGCCTTATAAGGCACCTGGGGAAAGTGTTTAAACTTAAATTCAATCATGCCTGTAGTCTTCGGACTAGATGATATGAGTTGGTTAACACTCAGTGGCAACTTTCTCAAGTGTTTAAACTTAAACTCAATCATGCCTGTAGTTTTCGGACCAGATGATATGAGTTGGTTAACACTCAGTGGCAACTTTCCCAAGTGTTTAAACTTAAACTCAATCATGTCTGTAGTCTTCAAACCAGATGATATGAGTTGGTTAACACTCAGTGGCATCTGTCTCAAGTGTTTAAACTTAAACTCAATCATGCCTTTAGTACTCGGACCAGATGATATGAGTTGGTTAACACTCAGTGGCAACTTTCTCAAGTGTTTAAACTTAAACTCAATCATGCCTGTAGTCCTCGGACCAGATGATATGAATTGGTTAACACTCAGTGGCAACTTTCTCAAGTGTTTAAACTTAAACTCAATCATGCATGTAGTCCTCAGACTAAATGATATGAGTTGATTAACACTCAGTAGTATCTTTCTCAAGTGTTTAAACTTAAACTGAATTATGTCTGTAGTCCTCGGACTAGATGATATGAGTTGGTTAACACTCAGTGGCATCTTTGCACTCGAGGCTGAGCCTTTTAAGGCACCCAGGAGTAGTGCTTAAACAGAGCCTTAGTTTTGTTGGGTCCCTCAGACCTCTTGTTAAGAGGAACCTTAACCATGCATGGGTCCTCAAACCACATGCTTTGGGAAAATGAACACACATGGCATCTTTCTATAAGTGTTAAGACAGACCCAAAATTATAACCAACTCCTCAAATTGATAGCTCTGAAAGGAGCAATTTACAGTGCAAATATGGGGCGCGTGAAGCGGCACCCCTCTGGGTGTAAATCAAAAGATCAAAGCATAATTAACTCCTAAGAATTCAAAACTCCACCTTTTTCCTCGGACTTGAGGAAAAAACCGGAGTTTTGAGGGGCTATTGTGGGGTCATGGGCCCAGATCATACAACTGAATTTTGGGTTTAAGGCCCAAGCCGAGGATAAGGGGCCGTCCGAGGATGGGTAAGTATAGCTAAGGAAACTTATGCTAGTGGATAAGAAAGACAATATTGAACATAATGGCCTAGGAGTTTTTGCCGAGGATGAATTTGTCCTCGGCTAGCCAAGGCCGAGATCTGTAAAGGATGTTTGCCATCTAAAGGTGTGATCCATGAAGTTCTAGAAATATGGATAAGCATTGCAAGAACAAAAGACAGAAGAATCCCAAAATATCTTGGGAAAAGCTGTTGTCACCGCATTAAATGCACTTCAGCTAACTCCCTGGCCGCATTAATGAGGAAGTGACCTCTGCACAGTATTATTGCAGCCTTACAACCACCCCAGAAGACTTCTAGAGGGGTCTGATGGGACAAGTATCAGGATAAACCATCAACTGTCCATGTGTTGGGTAAAGGTGAAGGAATAGATGTAGTATAAATAAGGGTAGAAACTTAGAGAAAGGGTGCCGACAATTGAGAGAGAAAGCACTGTAGCAATCTCAAGAACTCTTGTAATCATTCTCATCCAATATTTACTAAAACAAAGCCTCTCTGAATGTGCCGAGGACAAACTTTCCTTGATAAATTCAGTTCATCTCTGTTTGATTGTCATGAACATCATATTAACTATTATCCATGCACTAAACCCTAACTCTTTGACCCACTCTGTACAAATTCATTGTACTAGGCTCACTGGGCCAAGATCTCATACATTTTGGGGTCTGGTCTGAAAATCGTGTCCCTACAGCTAGTGTTATCATTGACCCACGGGCTCAATCAATTCAATGATCAAGTGAAGCTTATTGTATTGGTTGACACTATGCATCTCGACGATAGTCTGACCTTAAACCTATTATAATTGGATCTATCAACACTAAACCCAAATCCAACTTATCTATCATAACCCTAGGAGATCATGGGATAAACATAGAATATCATAATATCATAAAATTGTCCCCCTGAAGACAAAAAAGAAACTTTGGTCCCCACCTCAAGCACGGGTCCCACTTTCAATTGTCCCTACCATTTTTGTTTAGAGAGTTTGAGTTGTCGTCTCCCTCACCACACGATACATCCCTTCCCACGTGCCTAATCATTCTGATCAAAAGTCTCTCTCTCTCTAAAACATTTTCTCTCACTAAATCTCTCCAAGTAGACCCTACACTCAAACCTGACTATATAGCCCCTCCTTAAACTTATACACCACAGAACACAGTGCTCAATCTCAAACCATTACTCTCTCTGTGTAAACAGTTCCCAACAATGGCGGATTTTGGTGGTGCAATCTCTCTTTCCCAAGGCCGAGACCTCTCTCACACCTCAGACGATGAGTCCTCTGAGCACAGCCCTCGTAGCATGCCCACTCTCTCTACACCCACACCACCTAATCCTGGCTCATCATCCTCTTCCAAGCCCAAGAAAAAAAGCACCGCAACTCTTTGTGTCACCGAGTTTGGATCAACCCCAGAAGTCTCAAAGAAACCCAGAGGCAGACCAGCTGGGTCCAAAAACAAGCCCAAACCTCCCATTTTCATCACCAAAAACAGTGACTCCGCCATGAAACCTGTCATCCTCGAGATCTCCGCTGGCAACGACGTCGTGGAGACTCTCATTCAGTTTGCTCGCAAAAGACACGTTGGTATCAGTGTCCTAAGCGGTTCTGGCTCCGTGTCCAACGTGACACTTCGACACCCCGCCGTGTCTCACGCTCCAAGTCTTTCCCTTCATGGACCCTTCAACCTCCTTTCTCTCTCGGGTTCATATCTTGGTTATTCAACAACATCATCTTCTACTAAACCACCCTCTTCTTCTTCATCATCATCTCCTCCTTCTTCTGCTTCTTCTTTTGTTTCCTTTTCTTCTTTTGGTATATGTCTTGCAGGGGCACAAGGGCAAGTGTTTGGAGGGATTGTTGGTGGGAAAGTTATTGCGGAGAGTTTAGTGGTTGTGGCGGCTGCAACATATTCCAACCCTGCGTTTCATAGTCTTCCTAGTGATGACATTGATGAAGCTCATCATGAAGAGGTTAAGCCTAACATTGGTTCTAGCGGTGGTGGTGGTGGTGGAAATGCAAACGCTAGGGAGACTTGCACTACTAATAGTACAAATGCTATGTCCATGTCTATCTACAGTACTGTAGGTAGTCCAAGTCCAACCCCTCTCAACTGCATTGCTCCGGATGTTATGCCTTGGGGACCCACCTCTCGTCCTCCTTATTGACTTAGATCATATGATATATAACATGCAAAATTCAAACATTTACTATTGTAGTTTTGTGAATTATTCTCAGTTGTATTGTGGTTAGTCAGATCTATTGGTGGTAATGTGAAATGGGCTTCGTTTATCCAGCTGCAAAATCTCATATATTTGTGCTTGTACTTTTGTGTGTGTGTGTGTGTGCGTGTGTGTGTGTGTGTTCTCATGGATCTATTGGTGCTATTCATTGTTACAAAGAAATATGTTTGTGTTTGTGTGTTGTTGTTCATAATGTTTGTCCCTTTGAGGTGGTGATGGTGGGTCTGTTCAAGGTACTGTTACTGTTGGTTTGTGCTGCAAACTAGACTGGAACTGAATTAAGAATAAAACCAGTTACACTCTATTTTCAACTCATAATTTTAGATTAAAAAATTGTTGTGTAATAACGTGTGTAACAAGCACTAGTTTTTAATTTTTAAAGCATCCAAAATTGTTGTCTCCATCGTGAAAGTGATGGACTGTAATATGATTTAAAATTAAATGGAAAGTGAGTTGCTTAGAACATATTAATAAGTGATTAGGCACCTCGCAAAGAACACAAAGTGTTCAAATAAAAGCTCTTAAGGCTTATTTTCATTCATATATACAACTGATCTAGAAAGTGCTTATTTAGCCCTTATATTTTGCTACTTATGCTAGTTGTTTGGCATTAACAGCCTCTAGATGATTGACAAATGTCTAAATTTTACTAACCAATGCTTAAGCAACTATCTAATTAACTAACTAATTGATTAAAGAGGACTAGGATATAACTATTTGAAATGCCCTGCATCACTATACCATTGCTCATATGTGTAACAATACGTGTAACAAACGCTTCTCCTCTTACATGAAATTACACTTTTTAGGCTTATAGCATCCAAAATTATTGTCTCCACACCCCATCCCATCGCTCAAGCTTCATGTGATGGTTGATAAGGTGACAACTGACAAGTGATAAGGGTTGTAACATGGAATCAAAATTTTTTTTATATTAATAAGAAATATTATGAAATTAGAAGTACAAAATACTATGCTATGCCTATGATAACAATATGGCATTATATGTGGATGGATACCTCTAGAACTAGGTATATATATATATATAGTCAATGGTCGATTGTACCTTGTAAATGGGTTTTGCTTGTTTTATGCTAATATTTCAAAAGCTTTGTCTCTACTAGTACTACTATTCAAGAAGAAATGAGACAGAAAAAAAGTAGATGGATTGGTTGTGGAAGTAATGTCACATGATAGATAAGAAGGCATGAAGAGAGGGGAGAGTCCAAATTGCAGTCAAAATCAGAATACTGATCAGAACATATACTTTGCTTTCAGACGTGACAATCAGAGCAGTCCAATCCAACCTCTCTGCACTCTTATTTATTTGCTTTTTGTCATCTTTCAAGTTTCAACACACATATATGGGATGAGAGGGATAGGTGGGTAAAAAATTTTAATTTTGTTAAAGAGGAAAATGATGAAAGATACTTTATTGAAAACCTGGCAATGAACATGAACATGGTAATTGTGTCTTTGTATTGTGAAGGTGACTTGTGAAAGTCTGCGAAGTTTTATGACCAATAGCCAAGCCCAAGTGGGCGCACGCGAGGTCTGAATCTGATCAATGCAGAGAAGACCGAGGTTGGACGGCTCATGTGGCAGCTTCCCATTGGCTTGGTGAGAGAAATAAAAGCTGCTTTGACTTCCTTTTTAACCTTATTACTGTTGAAAAATGCTAGTAGGAGTTTACAACTATTTATACAACTTTTTTCAGGCCATGTAAAAAAAAAAATTATGTAAATAGTTATGGTCTTAGTATTGTTCTATTACAGGTATTTTAGTTCGTCAAAGCTCACACAACACAAGCTTTTCCATTCTCATTTGCTTTTAAAGATTAAAGCAGATATAAACTTTAGGTTATTAAAGTTGTGTAAATAATTGCAGTTGTAGTATCGTTCTTTTACCGTTACCCCAGTTGGTCAAAGCTCACGCAACACGAGCTTTTCCAATCTCATTTGCTTTTAAAGTTTAAAACCGCTAATCAGCTATAGAGATAGGGTTACTCATCGTCAAGCAATAATTATTTTATTTTAATGGTTGAGAAAAAAAAAGTTCACTTTTAATCTCAAACAAAACTATATTTTCCATTGATTAACTTCTCTTCTCAACCAAATTAAAAAAAAAAAAAATCTAATTTTCATTCTTCTACCCAAACCAACAGTGTAGAAAATTAAAATTTTTTTCTACCCTCTAACTAAACAAGAGGTAATTGCACACCGAATCAAAATCCTAGTGGGAAAAACTGAAAAAGCAATAAATGTATTGGGAATTGGAGGTAAATTGTGACTTGTTGAGTATTGAGGCAGCAGGGGTTCAGAACCATTTTAGTTTTTAGAGGTTTTTGTTTCTGTTGCTTTAACAGGTACAGGGGGGTTGAATTGAAGTAGCGTGATCAGCATCAGCTGTGTTGAGGGGCCTCTCTGATCAATAACATTCTCCAATGCTAAGCCTAGCGGTGTCAGTAATTGGCTATGGTTAATGTATCTCGAAGAGACAGTTCTTTCTTGGTACGAACACTCCATCAGTATCTTCTTTCCTTTGGTCTCATTTCTGGTCCAATGGTCCAAAAATTCTGGGACTCCATCCAGGGTCTACTCTCTCATCAGTCATTCTCTCTTTGTCTCTTTAGCAAGAATTTTGTGAACAAAGACTTACTTCAAAAATAATAATAATAATAATAATAATAATAGTGTGTGTTTGGCCTATTTATTGTTGCAAATTTATATGCTTTCTTTACATAAATAAATCAGTAAATAATTTTGCCCAAACGTACATTTTGATTTTTGAGTTTTCTGATCAGCAGTTCATTGTAATTAGTTGCCACTGGTTATGTTACATTGTTTTCTATGGTTTAATTGTTTTCTTCATGAATTAAACATTTCATTCAATTAATTGATTAAAGTAGAATTAGAAATATCTGTAACATGAAAGTATAAACACGTTGGTTTGTTTCCACAAAGACAAATACATAAGCAAAAACTTTCACTTATGAGTTTTGTGATCAACGGTCATTGTAAATTTGTACAGTTGTCACTTATGGTTATATTATTTTCTATGGTGTAGATATATTAGGGCCCAATTCGATTTGGGTCCAAGGAAAATAAAATTTGACCATTTTTCTTTCCAAAATCTTGGGCCTCCACATATTCAGCCAACTCCACATATCAGCCCGAACAACTACAGTCCATAGATCATCAACTGAAAAAATTTAATAAAAACTTATTATAAAAATAAAATAAAATAAATCGACAACCAATCAAATTGACAACCAATCATTAACATTTTTTTTTTGTTTATACTTAGACCCCTTTAACTCAAAATCTAGGTTTACACCTATGAAAACGTATTCCAAATTGAAAAAATATTTTATTTATAAAATCTTTAGGGTGAGTTCAATCTGAATTGAGGAAAAAAAATAGTCATTAAAAAAAACACCAATCCACAGTTAATAATTGGTCCATGAAGAGGGGCTAAAGGGAGAGAAATTACCATTGAAAAAAAAAATTGTGGTGGTTTATTGAATATGTGATATTCTCATCAACTTTAGCTACTCTTAAAAGCATAAAATATTATGTGCTCTATTGGACGTATTTTTTCTTTTACCATATAAAATACATTCTATTGATTTGCGTTCCTACCTCACTAAACATTAGAAAATGTAAAAAATTGTTTTAAATAAAAAGTTCTTCTCCAAAACAAATAGAAACGAAAGCAACTGACACAAGTTGCAACAAAATATAACTAATTCAATTTTAGTGTCCAAGCTCAAACCCCTTCTCTCAATGTTAATTGACCCGGCTTAAGTTGTATTTGTGTTTGGATGATGTATTGTGGAGAACATAGTTGTTTGCTCAAGAGCTACTGCACAGTTTTCAACATAAGGAAAATCAAGGATAGTAACTGAGTAGTGTTAAAATCAATCTATAGAAAGCTAAGAAAAAGTGGAATGGAATTTCCTAGTAAACTATCTTGAGAAGATTTGGCTTTCATGAAAAATTTGTAAGTCAGGTGCATACTTGTATATAATATAAGACAAAGTTTGACTTCAAATATGTTTAGAGCCTTTGGATCTAACCATCAATAGAAAGATTGCACATACTCATTCTGTGTAATGCATATAATTCACTTGGTTAACTGAATTAAGTGAATTATATGCACTACACATAACAAGTACAAATATCGTATTCCAGTGGTTGGAGCCAAACTCTACCCTATATAATATACCTAGTTCTTAAGGGAGTTAAAACCACTCGAGAAATCCTTCCTATCTAGGCTTTTGAATAGGGAAGTCGGAAGGGGCAAGAGCTAAGTTGAAGGCTTTTAATAGACTAAGCAGGTTGAATGGGCTGTTAGTTGCAAAGGTCAATATGGTCCTGGGATTTGTTGGGCTATATTGGGAATGGGTTAGAGAGATGGGCTCCGAGTAGTGGTGAATTGAAGGCCTTGGCTTAAGGAGAAGTTAGATGTTTGACTTTCTAGTCTAGCAGGTGATGTTCACCCTCATTAACAATGGACATGATTTGGGTTTCATGTTTGGAGACAGTCGAGTCGACAGAGTTATTGTGGATGGGATGTGCAGCTCCAACTTCAATTGTAGAATGTTTGTTTGCTCAAGTAAAATCTAAGCCGGATTTAGTGTAATCTGTGATCTAAAAAAGTATACTTTGACTTTGAGGGATCATAATGTAAAAAGAAAAAGAAAAAGAAAAGTACCATGTTTCTATTACATTTTTTCAAAATTGAAAACACAAATGAGTGTTTGGCATGAATATGTGTTTTTAAAAAGAAGAAAAAATGTGTTTTATGTGTTGTAAAAACATCATGTGAGGATCCCCCGGTTTTCAAAATAATTACAACAATATCATTTAAAATTATTACTTAAAAATTAAAAACACCCTATTAAATGTGTTCAAATATATAGTTTTTAAACACTCTAAATTGATAATTGTGATTCAAATACTATTTGTTAAAAATTGTTATAAAATAATATGTGTTTTAATTTTTTGAACCCATAGTTTTTAGCACTTAAACAATGAATTAACTCCGCTACCAAATAGGCCCAAAGTATCCAACTCCCTGGTAGGGTGAATGAAGGATATCATGTCTGAAAGTCCTAAAATCCAAGTATCCAAAGTTAAGCAGTGATAGAAAATCTTCTAGAATAGGAAAGGGTTCATAAAAGTTCCATAGAACTAGAACTTAGCTCTTTGGAGTTCAACTTGAGGGTCTAGAAGGAAGCATTTTAAACAAGGGAGTCAATACCGTACCGGAGGCTGTACTGGTTTGGCCAACGGTACGATATATTTCAGATACCGGCCAATACCGGTGTACCGTTTCGGGTTTACCGCTATTATATATATATATATATGTATGTATGTATGTATGTATGTGTGTATGTGTGTGTGTGTATATATATATATATTATAATAAATATAAAAGTTTATCATAAAACATTTCCTCAATTCAGAACTAATTATTCATAGTTTTAGATTTTAGTATCAATTAAAAGAAAAAAAAAAACACACAATATAAAAAATAAAAAGGTTAAAAGTTACCATTGCATACTAAGAAAATAAATAATACTAATAAGTTAATGCAAATAAGTTACCATTATGTCCTAACAAAAATTCAAAAATTACAAAACTTAAAAAATAAAAAATAAATAAAATAAAAAAACTTTTTTCTATACCGGCCGGTATTGCCCGAAATTGGCCGGTACGACCGGTACGAGGCCGGTACGGCCGGCATTTTTTCCAATACGAAACAGAGGGGCATTCTGTATCGGATTACTGGCCGGTACGGTATATTCCGGCCGTACCGGCCGGTACGGTACGGAATTCACTTCCTTGATTTTGAAGCTAATACACAGGCTCGAAACAGGGTGTGAAAGTGTCCCTCTTCAAAATTGGGTATGGTTCCAAAACTCTCTCTTTAAGTAAAATTTGGGACCCAAATGTTGTGTAAGAAGGAACTAATAAGAACCATATGAATGATGTTCGTAATAGCTAGTCACCATGCCAAATACGCATAACACAATCACTTCCAAGCTTGACATTAATCCATTAACCAACAGCTTTGCCATCGAAACTCCTATGCCTTCACTGGCTGTCCATACCATGAAGCCCATCCCACATTTTTTTAAGACTTGACATAATTTTATTTTATTTTTAAAAAAAAAAATTTGTTAATTTTTTTGAATTTAACAGAAGTTAGTATCTTTTCTCCAAAAAAAAAACCCAGAAGTTGGTAAGACAAGGACAGTTTTGCATACAACCAATTCACTAAGGGTACATTGCTCAATTTAATATAGGGAGGATATGGAGTTTAAATAGTTTAAAGGGACACATTGTAATTAATCATAAAAAAAACTAAATTAATAAATAAGTAAAAAATTACATTTTAAAAAAAAAAAATTTCCAAAGCTATAAACATGTTTGAAGCCAAAGTTTTCCCAAAATTAAAAAGCAAAAATTGATAGTGTTGAACTTAGACACGAATGCTTAATATATATTTAATTTTTTTAATGAATCTATGGGTGTGTAGAAGTTAAAAGAAAAATTAATGTTGAAAATTCATTATTTAGGATATTGATTAAAATCTCATCAAGAACTTTGTAATTTGGCGTTATTGCTTGGTTCTCTCTGCCAGAGAAGAATCCGAGTTCAAATCTTTTCTCCTCATTTGTGCACAAATAACCAAGCCGTGCACCCTTAGTTTCTCTCACATTTTCTCAATTTATTTTTGTACATATAGAGAGAGAAAGGAAATTCTACAAACGCAGGAAAAAAAAAGAAAAGAAAGAAGCCATCTTAAACAACAGGTAGCACTGAAAAAGCAGGACGAAAGAAGAAAAGCATAATCAAACATTCAACAGAAAGAAAAAGACAGTACTCAAAAGTTCCAAAGTGCAAATTTCATGGATTCAACTTTCAACATTGATCTTCAGCTTTGCAGGCAGAGGCAGGTTTCACAGCTGGTGGCTTCTTTGGGGTGGCTGGGCAATGAGTAGAGACAGAGGCATCTTTATGAGTAGCTGTGTGAGAATCTTTGGACTTTCCAGTGACAGTGGAACTTGCACCACCATGACCAGCTGCAGTGGCTTGGCCCATGTGATCTGGCGGCTTTAGTGCCTCGTCGTTGCCAATTATTAGCTCCGGCGGGAGGACTTGAGAGGCTTGGCGGCGATGACGGGACATGGGTTTGTTGCTGCTGCTAGTCTTTGTGAGAGAGAGAGAGAGAGAGAGAGAGTATTGAAGGCAGTGAAGTGAAAGTTATGGTGTTTGATGAATTTATTAGGATGTGGGGGTGCTCTTGTGTCTACAAGAAGTGTGGAAGGAAGTGATGGCCATACACTGCCCACTTTGTAGTGAGTGGTCAAATATATTTAATGTAAATCAAATTTCTAATGTTGATATTTTGTTTTGTTCTGTTTGTTTGTTTGTTATTATTATTATTATTATTATTTATGATAAATGATTCACAAAACTTACAGTTTGAATTAAAAGAGAAAGTAGTGTTATAAATACTACAAGGTACAAATTTTACTATATTGATTTTCCAAGTCAATGTGTCACTGATATAAAAACACAATTTTCATTAAAAAAATTCATAAAGAAACAATTTAAATATTCAATTATGGTTGAAGCTCACCAATTAAATTCATTGGCATATTAGTTTGTAAACTTTATGTAGTAAAATTTGTAGTACCTTTAAAATTTGAGAAATGATATGTTCACAATTTTTTCACAATACTTTTATAACAAATTCTAAGTGACAAGTTGTTATTAGTTGTCTCTAATAAGCAAAAATATAATTTTAAATGTGAGTTCAAATTAGAACAAATAGCAAAAATGTATATTTTTCTTTTAATTCAAATACACCTTAAAAAAATTGAAGCTATCACCTTAGCCAAAAATTGTTGTAATTACGTCACTAATATAGATGATAATCCAATCAAAACAATTTAAAATATTGAAAAGATTAGAGAACCTTCACACTCCTACTAGGCATGTCATATTTATATAAATGCATTCACCAATTTTACGTGGTATTAATGTATGGTATGTGTTGGGATAACAATATAACATCAATATTCTTTTTGTATAAATTTGATGTATTAATTTTCACTATAAACTCTCAAATATAGGGTTAGAATACAACTTCATCCCAAAATTTCAAAGTTAATGAGTTTGGACCTAAGAAAGTATTCCCTCTAGTCACTAGCCACCAATAATAAAGTACAATTGTATCACGCACTTAATTTTTTGGATCGTCTTTTGATACCATTTGTTGGAGTTTTTTTGATACAATATTATTAGTATTTGGGTGAGAGCTTGACACAACATCTTAGATATTGAAATACTCCGGTCAATGAACTCAAACCTAAAAAAACTAATATCAAAATCAAAGTATAACATTTCTCAAAAAAAAAAAAAAAAAAAAAAAATCAAAGTATAACATAACAACAACATCATCATCAATCACAATAACTATCACATCTATTTATTTACTATTTTCGATAATCACCATCACATCTTTTTAAATCAATTTTACAGTCACATTATCGGACCAAAAACATTGAAGGTAGAAACTTAAATGGACCCACTCTAGTGAGGTCAATCATTTTGATGAATTACATAACTAAGATAACTAACACGAGTAAAAGTTGAGCCATTGTATGCAATTTTAGCATGTTATACACGAGGAATTGGAGTTTCTCAACTCAGCAATGACCATTTTTGGTAACAAAATAGTGTCGGATGCGTGGTGAGCTAAGGGCCACACATATCTTTGATTGTCTACACTCTGCACAGGATTTGGTCACCTAACAAAAACATAATTATGATGAAAAGTGGAATTCCCATGCACGTGATTTCACCTTCTCGTCGTTGATGTTGCTCCTAATTATTTATTTGTTTTAGTTCTCAAAGTTGAATTTTCCTGCATATTCAGAGTGTTTGAGAGAGTAATTTGAGTTATATTATTTGGATGTTTTTAATATATGTGCGGGCAAAAATGTGTGTGAAAAATATGTATAATATTATTTAAAATGTGTAATTTTGTGTTTGAACTTCCTTGGCAAACAGGCCCAAAATACTTTTCATTGGTAGGGATAGTCATTTTAGGTTTAATCTTTAATGTATCTATTTTCAATAAAATAAAATAAATGGGATTCAATGCAGTGGCGACTCTAGGATTATTTTCTAAGGGGTGCAATGAGAAATATAAATTATATATGTAAGGGCCAAAAAAATTTTGCATGCTAGCCCACTTAAAGTAATGGATTGAATTTGTCAAATTTGGCCCAAACTAATAGAATTTGTAAGAGATGGGATAGAACAACTAGCATGGGTTCTGCTCAAGAACAATTTTTGGGAGAAGTCCAGTTTGTATTCAGATTCAAATGGGCAAACAACTTTACACAAGGGTTCCCAAAGAGGCAAGATTTACCAAAAAGAATCCCTCCCCTCCTCTTTTCTCTCCTATCTCTTCTTTTTCTTTTTCTTTTCTCCCCCCTTCCCAATTCCCTTATCCCTCCTTATATAGCTCTTCCCCATCATATCTTCTCCGTCCATTTCTACTTGATCTTCATCCCTCTCTAACACCTGTCACCTTTTGCACCTGAAGTAGATGGTGGTAGTAGCTTGCGTAACTGTGGCCAACACTGTTCAAGTCACTTCCTCATTAATACGGCTGATGAAACTGGTGTATATCATTTAATGTGGATGTGACAGGCAGTTCCAGCCTAACGGCTCCTTATCTACCATTGACTTCTACCTTCTTCAGTTTGCAGTCCCCTTCGTAGAGTACTGCAAGACGCCTTGGCGGATCCGTCTCCCTTCTCTGGCGTCATCGTTCCTCGGGCCCATTTCTAATGTTGTGCCCAAATTAATGCCTCAACCTTTCCTATTCCTCTTCGGGCCTCGGCCCAATGTTTTGACCCTACAGCTTCCTCCTTCGTCCTCGGGTACCCACAATAGCCCCCTAAAACCTTCACTATTTGTTTATGAGACAAAAGTGAAGTTTTAGTTTCGTAAGTGAAACATGCACATGCCACATGCGTTCCCATGTATCAGCGTCCTTTCATCTGTCACTCACATGCTCCTGGTGCTTCGAAATCCACAAACCATCTTTTACGGCGTCAGGTGGCTACATGTCTCCCCATGTTCTACGGTTTGATTGGAATCGCACGGCTCCTATTTCTTCTTATTTATGGGCGGGAATTTTACCACCCATTTTTTACTCCTATAAAAGGAGGATCCAAAGTTGGTTGAGGCTCATTTTTTTATATCCTGGCGACCTAAGCTTTGAAGAAGAGAAAAACACTCCCGAGGAGCGCTCTTTGCTTTTAGCAATAGGTGTGTTGGTTTTCCTTGTGTTTTGTTCTTTTACAAGTTTCACACTTTGACCTCTTAAAAACCATGGGTAGATATGCTAGGTTAGTGGATACCGAGAAGGCTAGGGCAACTTTTAGGGCTCAATATAGGGTCCCTGATAATGTAGAAATTAGGCATTACAAGGAAGGTGAGTGGTTGGTTTTGAACCGACCTCCTGAATCCATGGTTATTCCTATGATCGCCTTTATTGAAGGCGAGATGGAACTTCCTATGGGGTCAGTAACTAGGGACTACCTCATAAATTATAGGTTAACCTTGACCCAGTGTTCTCCCAACATTTTTAAGATCCTTGGGTGTGTAGACGCCATAAACTGTAGAATGGGTACTCACCTCATTTGGCATGATGTGAACTGGGTCTATAACTGCCAGAAATGGGAAAAGACAAAGTACTACATGAAGTGTAGGATCCTCACAGTTAGGTTAATCTCATTCCTGCCTGATTCGAGCAAAGGCATGGACGAAGTTTCCTTGTTGTCTCGGAAGGATGGCATGATAGGACGCACTGCCCCACCCAGGAAGAATAACCAGGTAGCACTCCTGAGGATTGGGGTCATCTTTAGGATTTTGAGTTTTTTTTTTTTTTTTTTTTTGGGTAACAGTTTCCTTCTCCTCTATTCATTTACTAACGATACTCATGGTTTCTCTTGGTAGACGAGTACCACACAGCCCCAGCCAAACACTTGGTGAACTTCCACAATCTGAACAGAATCCTCAGATTAGAAGTATTCCTGCATAGAGACGGGCAGCTCAGGGCGACACACGTCATCCTTGGCTATAAACCCTCAACCAAGCGCTTTTAGAGTCCAAAAAACATCATCAAAACTCGTAATCCACATTTGGCTTTGATAGACGTTACTGTCCCAAGATTCTTGCTGACAGAACCACCTCTCGAGGGGACACAAAATGCTCAAATCCCAGCGCCTATAGCCGTTCAACTCCTATACTCCCAGGAACCTCCACTACCATTTAACGAGGAGGCCGAGAAGTCCACGTCCAATTCTATCCAAGAGGTGACAGATAAGGATTTTGAAGTTTTCTACCGCCCGGACGCTTCGAGCACTTCACAAGCCCCTTTATTGACAACTATGGGCTTCGAGGAGAAGACTCTCAATCTTCTTGCACTACTAACGGCCCATGCCGAAGGTTCTTCCTTGGCGGTGACGGTACCTCCCCGCCCACCAATTCCTGTTGCAACGCACACATCCCCGGCTGAGGTCGCAAACAAAAAGCGGAAACGTGGGCAAGGGGGAAAGGGGGCAGAGGTGGTTGAGGAGGGGGAGATATCTGAGCCCTCGATCAAGAAGGCCCGTGCAGGCAAAGGGCAGCAAAAAAAGAGGCCCAAGCACATCGTGCCCACTAAGGAGAGTGGCGGGGAACAAGAAGGCCTCTATCTGGAGGCCTGTCTTTACCTTGAGTTCAGGCGCTCTCGTGCTTGATGATGCCAACCTGAGGGATCCTTCAAAGGGTAGCTTAGGCCTGGTAGCAGAGTGCCTAGAAAGGGCACTATGCCTTCCTGAGGACATGGAGGAGTTGAAGTCCTACAGGAAAAGAGAAGTCTTCATGTCCTTGAAGTAGGACCTCGCTAAGGTACCTCACCCAACTTATTCATCTGTCAAGTTATTCTACTTAAAACTTATACAATGCTCATTTTGTTTCGCTTGCTCTTCTTTTTACAGGCTATCCACACTGCCTTCAAGGCAGAGGAGTGGGTAGACCATTCCTTGGATGTGGCCAGGAAGGCCGAGAAGGCCCAAGAAAATGCTGAGAAGGCTCAAGCTAAGGCAGAGAAAAAACTGAAAGAAATCTTTTCTTAGCTATCAGAAATGGAGAAGGCCTATCGTAACGCTGAATTCGCCTTGAAGGGCTATAAGAGGCAGGCCTGCAAGGCCTTGGAGGCCAAGAGGAAGGCTGAGAGCACACTGGCTCTCACTGTGGTAGAGTTGAAACAGGCGAACAAACAGCTGAAGGCCAAGGAGGCTGAGAAGGCTCAGGCTAAGCAAGTAGCTTATGACGCGGGTATGAATAAGACTGCTGAGAGTCTTACTGCCCAGTTTCGTGATGTTGCTCGTGCCTTTAGCCGAAAAGTCTGGGGAGAGGCCATGAACGTTGCAGGAGTTGACCTCGAATCGAAGTTGCGTGCTCCTGATAGGGTGTATTATCCCCCAACTCTACGCCTGGCACCCACGGCTTCTCAGCCACCAACGGATCCAAATTATGCTCCCCCTTCTTCTGCCAAGCCCAAGGATCCAGTTCCTTCTCCTACCTCGTCCAAGGGAAAGTAGTCAACTAAGGAACTCCCACCTCCAGAAGCTGTGGTGGAGGTAGAGGCCGAGGAAGGGGTTCTTGAGGGGGTGCCACTGAAGAAGAAGAAAGAGAAAAAAGAGCAAAAGAAGCAGAAGAAGAAAAATGCTAAGGAAAAAGAGCCCAACGCTTAGTTTAGTTCTTATCTAGGAAATCCTTGGGGAGTTTTTTGTAATGGGACAGTGTACATGAAGTGCCCCCCACCACCCCCCCTATTTTTGTAATGAAATTTTCATATTAAATGATTAAAAATTTAATGGTTTTTGCCTTTTCATGCTTATATTTAGACATACTTGTATACTTTGCATGTATAAATTCCTTATTGTCCCTTTCTTATGTTAACCTGGTCATAACAATTTGAAATTGAATATGCATGTGAGCAAGCTAACTGGTACTTCTTTTTGGAAGCTTAAAGCAAATGCCTTGGGTCTTTGCTACTCAATCCTTTTTAATACTTAAGACATTTTCGTAATGCTAATTTATCCTAAGCTTGTGGCCGAGGAGCCAGGCAAGTCCTAGGTTCTGTTTAACACTTAAGATATTTTTTCCATGTTAATTTACCCTAGCCTTGTGGCCGAGGAGCCAGACAAGTCCTAGGTTCTGTTTAACACTTAGTCTATTTTTGCCATGTTAATTTACCCTAGGCTTGTGGCCGAGGAGCCAGGCAAGTCCTAGGTTCTGTTTAACACTTAGTCTGAGATACAATGAAGCAAGACATAACAACTGCAGAATTTATTAATAGTAATAACGATGTAGATTGTTTACATTCCATGGGCAAGGGACTACATTTCCATCTAGGTCTTCCAAGTGGTAGGTCCCAATCACTACTATAGAGGTGATTCTATACAGCCCTTCCCAGTTGGGACCTAACTTGCCCCAAGTAGGGTTCTTGGCCGTCCCTACTACTTTCCTCAGAACTAGGGATGGCAACGAGTCGGGTTCTAGCTGGGTTTTTCCATACCCAGACCCGACCCGCGGGGCAAGACCCGTGGCTCGGACCCGGCCCGTTTAGGGTATCAGGTTTTTTTTCGGGGCCCAAATCCACTCCAGTAGGGTCCCGCGGGCCCCGTTAAGGGATTGGGCCCAATTTGTGGCCCAACCCAAAAAAAAAAAAAATTATGCCCAAATTTATTTTTGCCTACATTAAGCCTGCATATTCTAATTCAAGCCTAGATAACGTGGCCTAGGCCCAATTCGTAGCCCAACAAAAAAAAAAAAAAAAATTAAGCCCAAATTTATTTTTGCCTACATTAAGCCTGCATATTCTAATTCAAGCCTAGATAATGTGGCCCAAATGCCAAATCAGTTCAAATCATAGGCTACTAATCATAAATAAATAAATCACCTGTTAATTATAAATCTATAAATCAATAAACCATAACTAATATCATAATCATAATTCAATAAATCATAACTAAGATTTTAAATCAATAAATTACCTAGCTAAGATAACCATTTAATCATTAATCAACAAAATCATAACTAAAATCACCAACTAAATATAAAAATAAAATAAATCCAACAAGTCCAAGAAATAAGTATCAAAAGTCCAACGAGTCCAAGAAATTAAAAAGTTACAAAATAAATCCCACAACTTTAGAATAATTACAAACCAACAAATTAATCCAACAAGTCTAAGAAATTAAAAAAGTTACTAAATTAATACAAAATGTTTAATCTTCATCAATTGTGATACAACTCCCATCAATTGTGGCACAACTCCCATCATCTTCATTTGGCTCCCCATCATCAAGAATGGATTGAAATGTACTATATCTAGCTATAGTTGAAAAACCTACAACAACAATGAATTAAAAAATGAAATAAACTTCATCAAATTGTAAATAGCAAATATAAAAACACAATTTTGGTTTTATAAATAGAAATTAGACAATTGCTAACCGTTGATTTCACTCCATAACCAATTCTGAGCACACATCATTGCCTCTATAGTCTTTGGATGTAGCCTACTACGGTGAGGACTTAAAAGTCTCTCACTAGTACTAAAGGCAGTTTCTGAAGCAACAGTTGTGACGGGAATGACTAAAATATCTCTTGCAATCCTTTGTAAAGTAGGATACTTGAGACCATTACTTTTCCACTACGCCAAAATATCAAAGTCTTCACTCATCTTCAACACTCCCTCATTAATGAAATGATCAAATTTCATTCTACAACTCCCATGTTTCTTTGAACTACTTGAACTATTGTTCACAAACCCATCAAACCTTGACATTGATCCAATCAACCTAAATTTTATTTGTGCCACTTGATTTGAAGTACTTGCAGGCATATGAGAACTTTCTTCATTACCTACAAGAGACTCATCTACATCTCCAGACTTATCAAGCAAATCATAACAAAGATTCTTAATTTTTTCAATCTCCAAATCAGAATTATCACCATAAATGTTAGGATAATAAAACTCCAATAACTTCATCTTATATCTTGGATCTAAGATAGCAGCAACAATCATAACAACACTAACATTAGCCCAATAAGAATTAAATTTAGCAAGCATGCTTTCTGCCATTGTACTTATCATCTCACTTGAAGACAAACTCCATTCATTCAATACAATTTTCAACTCACACACCAAAGCAAAATACATATTAGTTGTGGGGTACTTATAACCAAAGAAAAACTCAGTCACACTATAAAACAACTCCAACCTCCCACAAATATCTTTAGCTACATCCCAATCATGATCATATGGCAAACAAGTATAAGATGTTTCACGTTTAGCCAAACGCGAGAAATCATCTTTATAAATCAATGTAGTAGAAAGCATTAAGTAAGTTGAATTCCAACGAGTTTTACAATCTAAGACTAACTCTTTGATGCGTTGAACACGCAATTGACGTGCATTTTCTTCAAATTTTTGCCTCCTTTTTGGTGATCCAGTCCAATAAATCACACTATCACAAATCCTTTCAATACCATCACCAATAAGAGACAACCCATCTTGAACAATCAAATTCAAAATATGTGCAGCACACCTCATATGCAACATAGACCCACCCAACATAAGAGAACTAGTATCAAGCTTATTCAAGAAAAGTCTTATCATGGCATCATTAGTACTACAATTATCTACGGTTATTGTGGACAACTTCCTATCAATGTTCCACTCTAAAAAACAATCAACAAGGACTTCAGCAATGACATCTTTCATGTGTGGAGAAGGAACATAAACAAACCTAGAAAAATAATATGAATAATTATAATATAACTAAATAAACATTCAATTTAACATAACTCAATAAACATTCTAAATTTAAAGTCTTTAACATTCAATTTATAGATAAAAAAATTACCTTAAAACCCGACTTTGCAATGTCCAAGTATGATCAATAAAATGAGTGATAATGACCATAAACCCTCTCTTTTTGTTACTTGAAGTCCATATATCAGTTGTAATTGTCATCCTACTTCCATTCTTGTCCGTGATCTTCAAAGCTTTCTCCTTCTCATTATCATAGATTTTAAGAATGTCACTCTTCAAAGTATTTCTTGTGACAAGTTTAAACATAAGTTGAAGATCAGCCACAAATTCTCTAAACCCAATATGATCAACCATTGAAAGGGGATATTTATGTAGGATGACCATACGAGTAAGCTTATTCCTCACTCTGGCTTGATCAAATTGGTAAGTATTTAAACTCATAGTTCCATCCACCTTATTTTGTTGTTTAAGTAATACTTCTTGTCGTATATCTTTAAACTTCATCCGTGAACATCTTACTAAATGATTACGCAAATGGGTTGTACCTTGGCTAGAATCACCCAAGTAAAGTTTGCCACAATGATGGCATTAGGATTTAACTTTTCCTTCAACTTTCTTCCTTGTAAAATGAGCCCAAACATTTGAGGTAGTCTTTCTTTTTTTACTTGTATCCAAGTCCTCATTTGTAGGCTCTTGCTCTCCCTCTTCCTTTGTCCTTGGACTCCTTTGACTCCCTTCTTGTTCCTGTACCTCTATGTCCACCGTCAGGGATTTCAAACTCCTAATTGGTTCAGAAGTTTGGGAGTTAGAATCAAAACAAATTATCACAAATTTATTAATACACATACTCATTGATTAATAGGCACAAATTCATAATTACACAAATTCACAAATTAAACATGATTAACAACAAATTCAAACACTTACTCATTGTTTAATGGGCATAAAGGTGATGGTGATCCTGAAGGTGAGTTGCCAGGCGACAATGGCGAGGGTGATCGTGAAAATGGCAAAGGAGACCGCATAGTTGGCAAGGGACAACGTCCCGTTCTTAAGGGAGAGCCGCTTGGCGAGGAAGAACTAGATTTGTTTGTGTCTGTGTTTGTGTCTTCCATCTCCATTTTAGGCTCTGCATTCCCAACAAACATAAAAAACAATATTGAAACTACCACCCAAACACCTTAACCCATAAACCAAACCCTCACCCACCCAAAACCCAAATAAACATTATTATCATCACAACAAATTCAATGAACCACCACACATAAGACATTAAAACTTCACATATCCTAATTATGTTAAATAAAACAAACATAATTAATACAATCATAAATAAATAATAATAACAACAAATATTGGAGAGTAATTATGATTCAACTTTTCTTATGAAAACAGTAGCCTTTAGTAGTTAACAAATTCATCATTTTCTACTAGATTAGTCTTTATTGTTCTAGAACTTCTTCAAAAATCACCATACTAATTAACTAAGAAGATTTCCTTCAGGTATGAACTCTAGAACTTCAAAATTTGGAAGATTTTTTTGTCAAGTTTCTCTATTTCTAAATCCTAATCTACAACTTATCTCTGCACTCCCAATCCTCTTCCCCAAATGAAAATTATTCTCCATCAGGATTCTAGAAATCACAATCTAACAGAAGGAGCCAAACTAACACCAATGTAACAGAAAAAAACAAAAACAAACAAACAAACACCATATATATCAAAATCTCAGATCCAAACTTGTCTATCTCAAACACACATTTTTCAATTCCTCAACACTCTGTCTCTTAAATACATGTGCTTCGATTTTCACTAATGAAAAATATGTGTAAACAATAAACTCGAAAAATTTATATCTGAAAATAAAGCCAGTGGAAAAAGAATTAGCAACTCTACTTAAAAACTCAAAAAATTAAAATCCTAGGGCAAAAAAAAAAACCCCTCTATCTGACATACAAACACATTTTTCGATAACCATTGAAGGTTTTGCATCTCCCCCTTCTATACAGTGCAATAATCAACAATTACAGACCCTTCAATTACAATGTACAACATCCAAAAATTAGTAAACAATTTCAACCCAACAACTAAATTTATTTTTTAGACAAAATGTTGTTTCAGAGAGAAGGAAACAGGATTGAGAGTGACCTTGGCAAAAGAAATGTGCTTGGACTTCTTCTGCCCAAGATTGCCCGCAACCCCAGCCCACCTTAGACGTTGATCTGTTTACTTGACTCTGGGTATCCTTGTTGCACAAATCATAAAATCAAATTTCAAATTCCTCATACAAGATGAAATTTGTTATAGAAATTTCCCAATATCCTAAATCTAATGGATCGCTATTTACAAAAATAGAAAGTGAAAAGAGGAAAACTGATTTCTTGTATTTAACTATCGCAACAAAAAATCACCTAGAATTGAAAAACCGAAAGGAAAACATTTCAAGAAAAAGAAAGGCAAGATTTTAAGTAAAGAGAGAAATGAGATATACTCACCACGGAGAAATCTTGAGTCCTTCAAAAGTTGTTGAAAGAGTGCCTGAGAGAATTAAGAACCACCAACGGAGTAGAAAACAAAAGCGTTTTTGACTGAGTGAGAAAGAGAGAGAACGACAACGAGTGTGCTCTATTCTTCTGTCAGTGCTTTGTGAAAAACTATTTTGAAAAATCAGTGACAGTAGTGAGACTCTTTGGCTGTCTGGGTTTCAGTAGGCCTAGGTTTTATCATTTATCTATGAGGGTGAGGAGGCGAGGGAGGCGTGACTGACTCAGTGACTGAGGGAATGTTGGAGTGAGGGAGAAAGAGTTTCAGACTGAGGGTGTGTTAGAGTGACTGACCTGAGGGAGAGGGAGTGTCGGACTGAGGGAGGGAGGCATGATCGGAGTGTGGGAATGAGGGTGAGGGAGTGTCAGAGTGTGGGACTGAGCTGAAATGAGGGAGAGGGACTGTCGGACTGAGGAAATGAGGCTGCTGAAGAGTGAAGAGTGAAGAAATGAGGGTTTAGGGTTAGATTATAGGTGTGTATATATATATATATATAGGGTATTTTTGTAATTTTATGGTACCGGGTTTTTATCTGGGCCGGGTTTCGAGTCGGGTCTCGAGTTTTTTTATAAAACCCGGCCCTGACCCGGACCCGCTTTGGGTTTTTTTTTTTTAAACCCATACCCGACCCTATTCCTAATCGGACTGGGTAAAACCCGGCCCATTAGGGTCGGGCTGGGCCGGGTACCCACGGATCGGGCAAAAATTGCCATCCCTACTGAGAACTAGGTCTCCTGGGGCCAAGGGTCTAGATTTGATCCCCTTATCATGTTGTTGCTTAGGTTTTTGCTGGTAGTGTGCCATCTTTACTGTTGCCACCTCTCCTCTTTCCTCAATCAGCTTTAGACTGTCTAGAAGCAACTAGTAGTTTCCTTCAGCATTGAATTGGTCTGTTCTCAGAGTTGGGAATTCGGCCTCAAGGGGGATTACTGCTTTTGAACCATACATCATTGAGAATGGGGTTTCCCCTGTTGACCTTCGGGGTGTGGTGCGGTATGTCCATAGCATGTGGGGCAGCTCGTCCACCCATTTTCCTTTTGCATCATCTAGCCTCTTCTTCAGCCTGGCCACTATGACTTTGTTGGTGGCCTCTGCTTGCCCATTTCCCTGAGGATATGCTGGTGTGGAGTATCCATTCCTGATTTCCAATTCTCCACAATATCTTCTGAAAGATTTGCTATCAAATTGGAGACCGTTATCTGAGATCAGTGTGTGCAGCACCCCAAACGTAGTGACGATATTCTTCCAGACGAACTTCTTGGCATCAATGTCTCTGATGTTGGCGAGGGGCTCGGCTTCTACCCACTTGGTAAAGTAGTCCGTACCGACGAGGAGCCATCTCTGATTCCCAGTGGCACAAGGAAAGGGTCCTACTATATCTAGGCCCCACTGAACAAAATGCCAAGGGCTAGACAAAGGATTCAAAATTCCCCCTGGCTAATGAATATTTGGGGTTAACCTCTAACATTGATCACACCTTTTGACATAATCCTGGGAAGTTTGTCGCATGTTGGGCCACTAGTAACCCTGTGTGAGGGCCTTGTGTGCTAGGGATCTCCCTCAAGTATGAATCCTACAAATGCCTTAATGTATTTCCTCCAATAAGGGCTCCACGGCTTTTAGGTGCACGCATAACAAATATGGACCTGAATAAGAGCGCTTGTACAGCTTCTACTCCTCAGACAGCCAATAACGAGGGGCGACCCTGTGTACCTTCTCTGCTTCAATTTTGTCTTCGGGCAGTGATCCTCTCTTCAAAAAGGTAACTATGGGATCCATCCAGCTCGAACCCACATAGAGGCTACACACCCCCATCAAAGGTGCTTCCGTAAGGCTTGAGGTGTCCATCTCTTTAATAAGAACGACCTGAGGAAGGCTTAATTCTATTGAAGTGGCTAACATGGCTAGCGAGTCTGCATGAGAATTCTGTCCTCTCGGGATCTGCTCTAATGTAAAACCCTTGAAGTGAGTTCACGCATTTTGTACTTTGGTAAGGTATTTCTGCATCCTTTCATCTTGGGCTTCAAAGTCACCATTGACTTGGCCCACAATCAGCCTAGAATCTGAATACAACTCGACTGTCTTTCCTCCAAGCAGCCTAACCATGTTAGTTCCAGCTAGCAAGGCTTCGTATTCGGCCTCGTTATTGGTGGTTGGGAATCCTAGTCGCAAAGACTTTTTTATTATCAATTTCTTGGGGGTAATCAACATAACTCCCACCCTTGCTCCCTTTTAGTTGAAAGCTTTGTCCACGCAAACTTTCCACAAAGGGGCAATGGTGGTTGATAAAACCATTAGGCTTGTGGCTGCGCTCTCCACCTCGAGGACGCCTTCAGCAAATTTTGCTATGAAGTCTGCTATGCAAGAGTTGGAAGAAAGGACGACACCTATCCGCGGACCGAGAGATGAACTTGCTTAGGGTTGCCGTCATCCCGGTCAACTTTTGCACTTCCTTAAGGTTTCAAGGAGGGTGCATGCTATTGATAGCCTTAATCTGCTCTGGGTTGACTTTTATTCCCCGATGAGTAATCATGTATCCTAGGAATTTGCCCAAGCTAACCCCAAAAGAGCATTTGCATGAATTGAGACGTAGTTTATACTCCCTAAGCACCGAGAAGGTTTCTGCCAAATCGGCCAAATGCTCCTCTACCTTTTTGGTCTTAACCACCATATCATCAATATATGCCTCCATGTTCCTCCCAAGTTGTTTTTCAAACATATGTGTCACCATTCTCTGATAAGTTAATCCGGCGTTTTTGAGGCCGAAGGGCATCACGCGATAATGAAAGTTACCATTAGGGGCACGGAAGACCGTTTTCTCTTGGTCGGTTAGTGATAGTGGTATCTGATGGTAGCCCTAGAAAGCGTCCAGGAAACTCATCCGAGGATGTCCCACCGTGGCATCTACCAGTTAATCAATTCTGGGAATGAGAAAAGGGTCTTTCGGGCAGGCCTTATTAAGGTCTGTGAAATCTACACACATTCGCCACTTCTCGCTTTTCTTCTTTACCACTATTGTGTTGGCCAGCCATTCGGGATAGAAGATTTCCTTAATAGCCTCAGCTTGTTTCAACTTGTTCACTTCTGCCTGACTACCTCGGCGTGAGCATCGGATGATCGCTCAGGGGGCTGCTTGCGTGGCACCGCCTCGAGGTTCACATTTAAGCGATGGCATGTTAGCTCGAGATTAATTCCTGGGATGTCGCAAGCATTCTAGGCGAAAACGTCAACATTTGCCTTCAAGAATTTCACCAATTCTGCTTTCTCCACGGGTAGCAACTACGATCCTACTTGGAAATACTGCTCCGAGTCCAATCCTATCAATACTTTTTCCAACTCCTCAAATGATTCTGCCGAGGATAGCGGTGTACGGGGATAATGCCTCTACCACTATGAAATTCACTTGGACCTCCACATCATCAATTTGCACAAGTTGCTTGATCATTCTTTGAGGGATTACCATTTTGCCATTGAAGCCCATTAGTAGAGACGCATCCAGGTCTTTGGGCTTTAATCCCATCCCTCGATATAAATCCAGGTACATTACCTCGACCTAGCTTCCCTGATCAACCAGTACCCTTCTAACGTCATAGCCCTCAATTCTCACAGTAACCACCAGGGCATCTTCATGTGGTTGGTGGGTTCCCCGCTTATCTTCCTTGAAAAAGCTCAGGTCCGAGACTGTCACTCTTGCTCTTTTGTGAGTCCAACCTCCAGCCTCTAGCTCCCCATTACGAACATGACTCGAGGACTCGGCATGATGTTACCTCCTGACCTAGCCAAGATCATGTTAATAGTGCCCAAGGCTGCTCGAGGGTTGTCGTTTCCACGTACCCCCATTCCCGAATGTCCGGCTTATCCCATAGGCTAATGCAGGAAGTAATTGAGTTTCCTTACGTTTGCCAATTGATTGAGGTGATCCCGCAGAGTCCTGCAGTCCTCCATCATTTGACCCTTGTCCCTTGTCCCAATGATAGTTGTAATAGAGGCTTTGGTTTCTCTTGGACGGATCCCTATCCATCCTGTTAGGCCACTTGAAAAACGGGTCGTTCTTTATCTTTTCTAGTACTTAGTGCATCGGTTCCTTGAATAGTGAATTGATCATGAGAACTCCTTCGGATGCTGGGTGATTAGAGAAGTCCCTTCGGGGTCAATCATTATGGTATCCTCCTTCCCATGGATCCTTCTTCTTGGGGAATGCTTTAGCTTTCCCTTTCCCCTGCATTTGGACCTCTTCTAATCTTTTGTACTTTTCTATGCGATCCATAAGCTGGCGCATGTTCGAAGCGGACTTCATTGTCAATGATTTCCTCAAGTTATGCTCGGTCGGGAGGCCGACCTTAAACGTCCTTACTACCACATCTTCGAAGTCTCCATCCACTTCATTGTACATCTCCCAATATCAATCCGAGTAGGTTTTGAGGGTCTCCCTCTCCCTCATGGCCATAGATAGCAAAGCATCCAATGGCATGGGGACCCTACTGTAAGTTATGAACCTAGCGCCGAATGCCCTAGTTAGCTCTTCAAAGGACCTTATTGACCCTTCATCCAACGCATCAAACCAACGCATGGTAACAGGCTCGAGACTGGAAGGGAACACCTTGCACATAAGGGCTTCATTGTTGGTATGGACGGCCATCTTCTAATTGAAGTGGCTGACATGCTCTACGGGGTTAGTCCTTCCGTTATATATGGTGAATGTTGGTTGGGAGAAATAGTGAGGGAGCTTAACCTTGTTAATCCTCCTGACGAAAAAGGACTTAGAAATCTGTCGTAGGGCTTTACTCATAGCATCGTTTCCCCTGGTGTGATGGGAGGACCCCTTCTCACGTCTGTTGTTTCTTTTCTCTAGCTTGTCCCAATATGAGGAGGCTGAGCAGGTTTCGCTAGGTGGAGTTCTGGACCTGCGTCGGTATGATCGGTCTCGGCTCTCCCTTGAGCCCTCACTCGATGGGGAGGATGGGCTCCTTTTGTCATGCTTCCTGCGCAAACGATCAACCTCCCGCTGCAACACTAGCACCTTCTATTCAGGTGAGGCTTATTCTTGGACTTGGGACGATTCCGCTCAGTACGTTTAGTGTGATGAGACCCCACCACAACACTTGGGGTATGTTGCCTATCCCTCCTATGCTCCAAATTAACGAAAGGGTTCTCCCTGTGGGAACCAACTGACTCTTCCTCACCTTGGCCTTCGTTAGCCATCAGTATTCAGGGTAGATCCACAAGCACTTGTTGTTTCCCACAGACAGCGCCAATTGTAAGGGCCAAAAAATGTTTGCGTGCTAGCCCACTTAAAGTAATGGATTGAATTTGTCAAACTTGGCCTAAACTAATAGAATTTGTAAGAGATGGGATAGAAAAACTAGCGTGGGTTCTGCTCAAGAACAATTTTTGGGAGAAGTCCAGTTTGTATTCAGATTCAAATGGGCAAACAGCTTTACACAAGGGTTCCCAAAGAGGCAAGATTTACCAAAAAGAATCCCTCCCCTCCTCTTTTCTCTCCTATCTCTTCTTTTTCTTTTTTTTCACCCCCTTTCCCCATGCCCTTACCTCTCCTTATATAGCTCTTCCCCATCATATCTTCTCCGTCCATTTCTACCTGATCTTCATCCCTCTCCAACACCTGTCACCTTTTGCATCTGAAGTAAATGGCGGCAGTAGTTTGTGTAGCTATGGCCAGCACTGTTCAAGTCACTTCCTCATTAATGCGGCTGATAAAGCTAGTGTATATCGTTTAATGTGGATGCAACAGGCAGTTCCAGCCTGAAGACTCCTTATCTACCATTGACTTCTACCTTCTTCAGTTTGCAATCCCCTTCATAGAGTATCGCAAGACGCCTTGGCGAATCTGTCTCCCTCCTCGAGCGTCATCGCTCCTCGAGCCCGTGTCTAGTGTTGTGCCCAAATTAATGCCTCAACCTTTCCTATTCCTCTTTGGGCCTCGGGTGCCCACAATATAAAATCTAAAACAAAAATGAAGTTGAATATATTGGCATTAAAAAAAAAAAAAAAAAAAAACACCCAAATGCAAGAAGTTTTACGATTACATTCTTTGAGGTTTCATATTTTGAAATCGTTACGTGATATCTTCATTATCAATTCTATCAGTTACATTTTTTTTCAATGCACATAGCCAAACAATTATTCATCCACTGATCTCTCATTTGATTGATTGATTTCAAATTTTTTAAGATCTAAATGAGCTTTTTATAAGGTTTAAGGATTAAGATTAACAAATTTATACTTTTGTTGTTGGGCTTCTTTTTCTTTTTTTCTTTTTTCTTTTTTTTTTTAATAAAAAAATTAGATCAAATTTGTTTGTTATTGGACTTTTTGGTGTGTTTAAAAAGGCAAGATATTGTTAAGAGCATCATATTCAAACTTATTTCAATTGTGTTTAACAAAATTTTAGAGTTAGGGTGTTCAAGTTTTTATTTAAGGGGTCAAAACAAAATTTACATTATAATATATATTTTTTGGGCTAGTTCTGGAGGTTCATTTGAACCCCCTGAGCTTAATGTGGAGCCGCCCATGATTCAATGTATCTCTATCTCTACAACTAGCTAGTACAGTAGTACTGCATAACATCCATAACTTGTATTACATCCTCAAGTTAGTTTATCATTAATCTATGGTTAGTCTTTCTTTATACAAACCCAATTAATCTATTACAACACAACAATTTTATATTAATTGTATAGTAAAAATGTAGACTTTTTAGTTCAGAACGTAGGTTGTTAAGCCAAATTATGTTAACGTTTACTTTTATTCGCTCTACTTTCCTCTCTCACTTTCTCAATCCTAGTCCTAGTAACCGTTCTAAATTTCTAATAGGTATCAATTATGTCTCATAAGGGTAAACATACTTTCCACACTAGTTGTCGACCAATCATCAATAATGTTGTCCATAACTCATGGTTCTTTCATTTGTTGATGCCATCATTATGGTTATTATTACAGTTGTGTTTGACATTAGTTGAAAAATACAATTTTTTTTACTATTTAGCTTATTTTTACTACTATTTATATGTTTTATTACAATTTTTAGTACTATTTATGAGTCTCACTGTACTATTTCAACTAACTTTTAGCTCTATCTACGATGCTTTCAACAAAAAAATTTCAATTTTAATTAAATAAGTTATTCACAAACGGACACGTAACTATTATTTGATCATAACAGTTGTCCTTCGATCGCTGTCCATCCCTTTGTTGTTTGGTGTAACCAACATATATCTCACTTGTTGCATTCCACATCTTACATTCCAAAATAAGGTGTAGCAAGGTTCTGCTTGGAGTTCGACTTTGATTGATGATATAAGAGATATAAATCTAAATCTAACGTATACTTATATAACTTGTAGAACTACAATATTTATACTGCACATTCTAATTTGTATTACATCCTAGGGCTAATCCTTCCTCTATATATATATATATATATATATGCCCTCAATAGACTCATTATAATTTATAACACAATTTTAATTTTTCCACAGCAACATTGTGCTACTAAGGATCAGTTTCACAAGATGTTACTATGGAAAAATTGAAGCTATCCCTCGGATGAAGAATTTCTTTTCGCTGTGCATGCTTGATAATGTGCCAATAACAGAAGTGCTATCCAAGAAAGGATGTAATTTTAAAATTCTGATCCATGTACTAATGGATTGTTAGTTTTCATATGCATTTTAGAATTAGACTATAAGGACACCACAAAAAATAATTAAAGTACGATAAAAAGTTGGGAAAAATATTGTAAAATTTTTGTATCCTTAATATATGACTTCTTGAAACACTTGAAAAACAATTAGGCACACTTATTTCAATGCAATTCACAAATTTTAACATATGGATAGTAAAGGAATAAGTGCAATGTGATAAACTAATTTCTGTTTTTTTTTTATATACAAGATAGAATTTTTACTCTAGCATAATCTAAATGTATATGTGTGTGAATCTCCCTTTTAGAAACTTGAACTCCAGCCCTTACCCTCCACACCCTACAAGCACTTATACTTGTAGAGTGACCATCGCACCAAGAGTATGCAATGATTAAAGTAATTTCACTTTAAAGTGAATTACAACCAACAGGTTAACATTTTTTTTCCATGATCCATCGCATTCTGTCCTCTTAATTACTTTGCTTTCCTCCACATCACTTTCAGTCCATTTTCTCTATTCAACCCAACAAAGTAAATGTTATTTTTCCTTATGTTGCTTCCCTCCCCATCGCTTCCATTCAGATTTTCTTTACCTCAACCAATCGAATTAATAACAATAAGCTTTTCTTTACCTTGCTGATCTCCTATTTTTCCCGTCTTATTTCCACCAAGTCAAACCTTGTGTTAGTGATTATAATCACCACAATTTTTCTCAAATTTCTTCTTTTTTTATTATTAAATTGTAAATTATATCATTTAATTGAATTCATTTTGATTTTGCTCCCTTATATTTAAAATTTTGGATGGTCATCTCTAACGTTTTTATTATGCTTTTATTCAAGCCTTCCCATATATATTATCTATCGAGGTAGCCATTAAGTGCCATCTTAAGCATAGCCAATCATGTGTGCTAGTTATTCTAATCAAATAATGTTACGTCAATTTAATTATTTTAAATCAATTATATACCTTTAAAAGATTTAAAATTGAAACAATGATCTAAAATCCAAAGATTATATAAAAAAATGACAAAATTTAAGTACAGTACCTTAGATGCTGTTCCTTAGGTTTCTCTCTTAAAATTCAGTCATGTGCATACTTAATTAAAAAAAATACACTTCTGTCTCATGAAAAAAAATTCACATGACAGAATAGAAACCTAATGAACAACACCTAAGTACTGTACCTAAATCTTGCTCTTAAAAAAATATCTAACTCAATTTCTTTCCACCATTTAAATAAAAAGTTATATAACCTTAGGGTTAAAAGCTCTAAATTTTTAAAAATAAAGGTTAAAATTAAAATGATCTCAAATTAAGAAAACACAATTTAGACTTTAGCTAGTTCAATGCACATTGTCCAAAACTAAACTGTAAATGATCAAAGAGGGAAGTGTACAGAAAGGTCCCTTATCTTTTGGAACAGTGAGAGCATCGATAATATCTGTGGGGCAAACATGTACGGAGTCGAAGCAGACAACGGTACATTTACTAGCAGCACTACCAAACAAACAAGTGTGGACACGTGGTGCACGTGCAGTGATCCAAGGACTCTTTTGTCTCTTCAGTCCCTTCACTTTAGGAAAGAAGATATCTTTAGAAAAAACAACAATTGAACGTTCTTTTGTTTGTTCATTTTGCATTATCCACCAAAATTATTAATGGTCTGACTATCGTGGGGTCACAGTGTTTCTAGGTCACATATACTCATATTCATCAATTCTTGCTCTCTGAATTTGCTCCACATGAATGGCATTGTGATGATGTGAGGAGGAATCCGTTTAATTTTTGATGGATGATGGAACATAATATGTCCTAAAGTCATTGGGAAAAGATACAACAAATGGTCCTCTTAATTTATTCTTATCCATTCAAGAATGGATTCTTTAGTAATTTAAGTATCGGAAAGTGTTCCGTCGATATAGCTCTCTTAAATCTCTGATATTTTGTTTTGCCTTTTGCAGGAACCCAAATTCTATTTGAAGCCCTAGTGCCCAACTAGCTTGAATGTGTTTAACATATTTAGGTTGTATGGTACAATGAATCAAATTTGTTTGGATGTATGTGTAAAATTAGAGATATGTTTGCATCGTGTGAATTCATGATCATTAATGTACTCTTGGTTTCTTTTAAATGGATGCTACAAAACGTCCCTTCCAAAGTGTACGAATAATGAGAATCCAATAGATGCGATTTACTTATATATACATCTTGGAATATGTCTTTTAAAAAAAAAAGAATAAAAATAAATTATTGAAATCAGTGTCTATGTGCCTTTTCATTTTTATGTATAAAACTAATGAATGAAAAGTTGCAAGTTCAATGGATTCGACCACACCCACACTTATTGAGATGATGATTAAGGATTATCAATCCGGAACATCCTCAAAGCGTTTTGTTTTCCTAATGAGATAATTAAGTTGATTATGAGTTGTGTGTCGTCAATGACTATCTCTATTATCCTTAATGGAGGCAAGTTAAGCTCCTTTAAACCCACGAAAGGAATACGTCAAGGTGACCCCCTCTCTCCGTATTTGTTCATTCTTTGCATGGAGTATCTTGGATTCCTCATCAATGAAAGTTGTAGGATGAAAGAATGGATCCCTCTAAAAGCTTCTAGGCAAAATTTGGGAATCTCAAACCTTTTCTTCGCAGATAACCTTATGCTTTTTGCCAAAGCTAGTAAGGCAGGAGCTAAATCCATTAAAAATGTGCTAAGTAAATTCTGCAAGGAATTCGGGCAGT
Organism: Quercus ilex subsp. ballota; assembly: GCA_032727855.1. NCBI lineage: Eukaryota > Viridiplantae > Streptophyta > Magnoliopsida > Fagales > Fagaceae > Quercus > Quercus ilex. Next base: position 19,646,477 of record CM064908.1, on the reverse strand, counting down.
TGGTTAGTGCTGAAAAGTCCCGCATTTATTTCTCGCCTAATGTTCCTCCAAACATTAGAGAGGATATCTGTGAGGTGCTGGATATTGCTAAAACCTCGAATTTAGGGAAGTATTTGGGCTTTCCCCTAAATCACAAAAGAGCAGTCCGGAATAGGTACAACTTTATTGTGGAGAGAGTGATCTCAAAGCTCTCAGGGTGGAAGTCGAAATTCCTATCATTTGCTGGAAGAACAGTTCTTATCAAATCTGTCATGGCTACGATCCTAAATCATGTCATGCAAGGGGTAGCTTTACCGAGCCATTTATGTGAAAAACTTGATAAGGTTAACAGAGATTTCCTTTGGGGCTCATCTACGGAAAAGAGAAAGCTTCACCTTGTGGGTTGGAGCAAAATAATCAGGCCTAAGGATGAGGGGGGTCTCGAAATTCAGGCAGCAAGGACCAAAAACATTGCCTTGCTTGCCAAGCTCAATTGGAGGCTCTATCAAGACAAAGACTCAATGTGGGCAAAGGTTCTCTTGAGTAAATACTGCTCTCAGCATCGTAGTAATTCTTTAGACCCTACTAAGCTTCCTTGCTCCTCTAACTGGGTTGTGATTAAAGTGGGGTTTCCAATCTTTAAGCAAGGCATTTGCTGGAATGTGGGAAATAAGTCGAATCTGAGTTTTTGGGAGAGTAATTGGGTGAAGGGAAATGTTGTTAGAGAGCTTGTTGAAGGCCCTCTTGCCCAACATGAGGAAGCTCAGACTATTTCTGAAATCCATCAAAATGGGTATTGGAATTGGGAAAAAATTTCCTTTGATTTTCCTACAGTGGTTGTTGATAGAATCCAAGTCATTCCCATCCAATCCTTTGGTGAAAGGGAGGATACTTTGATGTGGAAGTTCTCCTTTGATGGAGAATTCAACATGGCTTCTGCCTACCTCTTGGCTATTGCTGAATAGCCTAAACCCCCCTCATTCTCGAGTTGCTAGGTTTGGGGCGTGGATACATTGTCAAAAATAAAACACTTTATTTGGTTGTGCAACCATGGTAGCTTACCAACTAGACAAGTGATTAAAAACAGGGGAATTAATTTTTCTGTGCTTTGCCCCTTATGCCTCTATTATACATATTCTCAAAGATTGCCCATTTGCTAGAAAATTTTGGTTGAGCATTGGTGCCTCAAGCTTTAGTTGATTTTCTTAATCTTAACCTGCTGGATTGGCTTAAGACAAACTGCTTGTGCAGCAGCCATGTTCAAGCTAATGGTCTTCCCTGGTGCTCACTATTCTTGTTTGCTATTTGGTGGTTGTGGAAGCATAGAAATAGAGCTGTGTTTGAGAATTCCCCAGCCAACCCAAAGCTGCATCTCTGGTGTATCTAGGTTGTGAGAGAGTACTTTTATTGTGTAAGCAAAACTCAAAGAACCAAGCGCAACATAGGTATTCAAGTGCACTGGTTCAAACCACCTCTTGGCTGGTTTAAACTAAATTCTAATGGGGCTACACTTGGGAATCCTGGCAAGGCAAGTGGGGGGTGTCCTAATACGAGATCACCAAGGGAAGTGGGTCAAAGGATACATGAGGAATATCGGGTTTGCTTCCAGTATCATAGCAGAAATTTGGGTGTTGAAGGATGGTTTGATCCTGGCATCCCAACTCGGCATCTCACAGCTCCTTGTTGAGTTGGATGCAAAAACTATGGTAAACCTGATGCACTTTTCTAGACCTTACAATAACTCCTTTTCTTCTCTTCTCAATGACTGCAGGTACTTCCTTCGTCAATTTCAGCAAGTAAGGATCAACCATGTCTTTCGGGAAGCGAATAGATGTGCGAATTATCTTGCCAAAGGAAGCTACACCCTTTTAAGGAATTTTGTTGTTCTAGACACTCCTATTTCGGAAGAACTATGTATTATTTTAGATTCTGATGCTTCTAGTTTGTACTCCTTAAGGCTTTCAGCCAGCACTTCACCTTTTATGGCCAGTTAATTCTAATGCATTTTCTCCCTTTTAACCAAAAAAAGAAAAAAGATTAAGGATTATCAATAGACATTTGTATTTATAGAGCTCTATATTTTAGGGAATTGTAATTTATATGTTAAACATTATTATGTGAATTATTATATGTTTTTGAAACACTAATGTATTGACTATTGATATTTAGACTTGGCACTTGGACATTGATGTTTTTATTTGGACTATGTAATGTTGGAACCTTCATGTTATATTTTTAACTGGTTTGTACTTATAGGTGTAAAGGACTTATTAAATTTTAGTCGTAGACTTTTTATCCTTTTAGTGCACTTTGTATTTTTTAATGGATTTGTATTTTTTTTTTTTTTTTGGTTGAAGTTTAATTTTAGGCTCATTATAGAGAATATTGTGATTTTTGCTTCTTAATTGTATTGTACTATTGTATTAAAGCTTCTTAATTAGATTTGTGAATATTTTTTATATAAATACTAGAATTTCAAATTATGGCATACACTTCATGATAATTGCTCTTATTATTAGGATAAAACATTAATCAATTTTAAGTATAGATGGGTTTGAACTCTAAATATCTTATTCGCAGATAAATTTTTTTACTAGCTGAACTAACTGAACTAACAAGATTTGTGAATTTTATTTTTAGGCCATTTTTTGTAATGGAGATTTATGAATTTTAGGCCTTTGTGAATTTGTAATGGATTTGGTAAATGTTGTGCCTTTTTGTAAGGTTTGAGGTCAGAATTGGTTAACACTTATTTTATAGGCCCATTGTAATAGATTGAGTAAATTCAAGCCTTTTAGTAGCTTTAAAAGATTTGTCATTTAGGCCCAAACAGAAAAAGCTCCGCTCTATCATTTGCGCCCAAAAAAAAAGGCTGGAAAAACGAAAATATCCCTAAGAAATAAAACCAAAATAATTTCTACCTCAAAATAAATAAATAAATAAAATTCAATAGTTTAAGCATCTCATTTGTTGGAAGATAGGTTGGTTCAACTTCAATCAGTATTGTATAGCCTCCAGGTGTATTAGACCAACCTTCATATTCAATAAGGTTGTTAAAACTGGTGAGCAAAATTAAAGTTCAATATTTTCCCTTGGATTTCAGGCAATGATAGTCCAGCCACATGTGCTAAAATTGAATGGGAGCTGGTCTGATGTCCAAAAAAACAATGAGGTCTTTATTGTTAAAATGAGGTTGTGTTTGTGGCTGTGGCAATTCTGCTATAGTAGTCACTGACTAAATGTGGTCTTTATTGCAACGGTTCTGAGGCTATGGCATAGGGAAAATTGGTGCAAGGTTATGTGGCAGGTTCAGTGGAGGTGATGCTTATAGAATGGTGTCTACCATCATGATAGTCAATGCCAGAATCAAAAGAATATAACAGTGTTGGTGAGGGTGGTAAATGGTTGGCAGCGTTTGGTGATCTGAGAAATTTGACTAAAGTTAAAATTTGACAAAGCACATGTTTGGTTCATTCTAGTCTAGATGCTTCACCAAGTTTTTTTTCATGGAAATGAACCTATTAGAAGTTGCCACAATGATTCCAAAGGCGTTTGTAGGTGTGTCAACTGGGTGGAAAATAATGAACCTTTTTAAGCTATCAACTTGGTTGTTTTAACCACCATTTCTTCTCAACTTGAACATTCCCACTTGAAAGACACATCCACCACCTCTTTTTTCCCATGCACTTATTTCCTACACAGGATTAAGCTCGAAACAATGCCTTCTTGCCTTAGGCAGATGCCCATCGAAGATGACTCTGTGATACTCTTCTCAACTTCTAATTCCCCAGAAGAATCCAGTACTAGCCCTTCCTCTTCCTTTTATCACTCACCAAGTGCAGCACCTCAAAATTCCAAAACAACTTACAAACTAGCTGTGAGAAATCTTTCCTACACTATCCACCCACATGGGTCACTAGCCACTTCATTTTGTCACTTGGTACAAAAGCCTAAGCCCATCAACATACTCAAGTCAGTCTCCTTTGTTGCCAGGAGTTCAGAGATTCTAGCCATTGTTGGCCCAAGTGGCACTGGGAAATCTACTTTGCTCCAAATAATATCAGGAAGGGTTAAGGAAAAATATTTTGATCCTAAAAATATCTCAATCAATGATCAGCGTATGAGCAGTCCAGCTCAGTTGAGAAAGATATGTGGCTTTGTGGCACAGGAAGATAATCTACTTCCATTACTCACTGTAAAGGAAACTCTGATGTTCGGTGCCAAGTTTAGGCTCAAAGAAATGAATGCTAAAGAGAGAGAATTAAGGGTGGAGAGCTTAATGCAAGAGCTTGGTCTTTTGCATGTTGCGGATAGTTTCGTTGGAGATGAAGAGAATAGAGGGATATCTGGTGGAGAAAGGAAAAGGGTATCTATTGGAGTTGACATGATTCATGACCCTCCAATTTTGCTCCTGGATGAGCCAACTTCAGGCCTAGACAGCAAGTCAGCGCTACAAGTAATTGAGCTGCTCTCTTCAATTGCAAAAGGGAAGGAAAGGACATTGGTTTTTTCTATTCACCAACCAAGCTATAGAATTCTTCAATACATTTCCAACTTTTTGATCCTCTCTCGTGGCTCGGTTGTCCATAATGGTAGCCTTGAATCACTTGAGGGAATTATAAATGAACTGGGCTATCAAATTCCAATGCAACTCAATGCTTTAGAATTTGCCATGGAAATTATATCTACACTAGAGGATTCATATTCCAAAGCAACCATGTCTACTGTAGAAGAGGAGGGGCAGTATTCCTTCTTGATGTGGCCAGCAGGGGCATTAGGCAGAGTTCCACAACACAAAGATAGCGGACAAATGGGTAATTGTTATTTTTCCTTTTTTTTTGAGATCATGTTTTTGTGCTCAAGATTTTGGAAGATTATTTATAGAACAAAGCAGCTGTTCTTGGCAAGAACAATGCAAGCTATTGTGGGGGGATTTGGTTTGGGAAGCGTATACTTGAAAGTGAGAAAAGATGAAGGAGGTGTTACAGAACGATTGGGACTATTTGCATTCAGTCTTAGTTTTCTTCTTTCTTCCACAGTTGAAGCTCTCCCGATATACCTTCAAGAGCGGCGTGTTTTGATGAAGGAAGCCTCAAGAGGCGCCTATAGAATATCATCCTATTTGATTGCAAATACTATTGTCTTTCTGCCCTTCTTATTTGTGGTAGCTCTTCTTTTTGCTGTTCCAATATATTGGCTTGTGGGACTTAATTCATCCATCACTGCTTTTGCGTTTTTCACCTTTATTGTCTGGCTTATTTTGTTGATGGCTAGCTCCCTAGTGCTCTTCTTAAGTGCAGTCTCACCGGATTTCATTTCTGGGAATTCTCTCATCTGCACAGTTCTTGGAGCCTTCTTCCTCTTCTCTGGCTACTTCATTCCAAAAGATAGCATCCCAAAATATTGGCTCTTTATGTACTATGTGTCCCTTTATAGGTACCCATTGGATTCACTTCTCATAAATGAATATTGGAGTGTGAGAAGTGAGTGTTTTTCTTGGCAGGATCAAGATCATTCCAAGTGTTTGCTGACAGGATTGGATGTGTTGAAGAGTAGAGGACTCGACAAGGACACTAGGTTGATGAATGTGGGGATCATGTTTTGCTTCTTTGTGTTCTATCGTGTGCTTTGTTGGATCATTCTTTCTCGAAGAGCTTCCAAAACGACAATATAATGAATGAATTTATATCTTGAATCATCATCAAAACAGCATTGTTAGTTACCATATATTCACTACAAAAACTGGCACATGAACTTTTTTACAGTGGAGATAGCTGTTTTTCTTATTCATATAAATGATGCATCTAGCAAATTTAATTAATGTAATTCCCAATTATCAACTTGCAATGTTTGTAAGAAAATATTAGAAATACTGAAGAAATTGTAATCCAGCAAACTTGTAAGCTTCATCTAGAAATAACAGTATCACATTCCAGTTTTGATATCAAATTTGGAAGACAAAAATGAGTCTATATCTATATATATCTAAAAGCTGAGACGTAGCATTTAATGTTGCTATGCTTCTGTTGAGCCACCTCATCAGCCACATCATACTTTAATTTTTGGGTTATGCTAACGAGTGCCCTTAGGGCACTGGTTAAGAATCCAGTTAAAAAAAGTTTTTATGAGAAAAGGAAAAAAAAAAAAACAATTAATGTTTTGACAGCTTTTTTTCATTTCTCATAAAAGTGATGTCAAAACTTTCTTTAACGGGATTCTTAACGAGTGCCTTTGCACTCGTTAGCATTTTCCTTAATTTTTTTAAATAAAATAATTAAATACAAATCATGGACAAACATTATTATTCATTAGATACAAATATTTGACTATTTAGCTACTTAAATTGATTTCAATTTTTCGTTTTCTTATTTCTAATTTCAAGTCATTTTTAAAATTGAATAATTCATTATCATTTTAGTGGATAAAATTAACATTTCAAGCGTCCCTTCATTTATCTACCGTTATAGTGTTTCCTCTTCCAAAATTTCAGTTTTTTACAACTTTATCTCTCTCACTCATACATTGATTATTTATTTAAGTTTTATAATGTTATATATACCTTAATACACATTTTAGATACAATAACCCAGCATCTACAACAAAAAATTTAGCACAATACTAATTGTTTTCCATATTTTTTAATCAAGTTTTAGTTTTCACCATTTTGAGAAGACATCAAGCATTAAGTGTCTTTTTGTTTATCTACAGTGTTTTTTCTTCCAAAATTTTGGTTTTTCACAAATTTATCTCCCTCTCACTCATACATTGATTATTTATTTAAGTTTTACAATGTTATATATACCAATGCATATTCTAGATACAATCACTCATCATCTACAACAACAAAAATTAGCAGAATACGAACTGTTTTCCATATTTTTCAATCAAGTTTTAGTTTTCACCATTTTGAGAAGACATCAATTATATTTATCTGAAACTTTCAAAGTTAAGGCAACATTAGGAAGACCATTGACGTAAACAAAACACAAAATAAAAAATGATTTCTCTTTTTTTTTTTCTTTTTAGTATTCTTGCATTTTTAGAAGTGATTCTGTTGTTGTTTTTTTTCCAAATTTTTCAATGATATTGACTTTTGTTATTTTTAATTGACTTAGAATTGTTAATGCAGTTTTATTTGACCTATCATTGTTGTGGAAATTCCTAATGTTGATATGAAACGTATTAATAATGAACATCTTTTGTGCTTATTTGTAGAGTGTCAAAAAGTCAAAAATATTCAGTGTAGTAATTTTGTTATTGTTACATCCCATGTGTTTAGTAAAATTTCTTTTAGAAATCTTATTCATCTTTCTCAAATCTGTTTATGATTTTTATTTTGTTCATTCTACTACAAATAATAGACATCTCCACCATTAAAGTTTTAGCTAATTTGAGCTTTCTTGGTAAGCTTTTGCTTTGTTTAGTTGATCATCTTTAAGGAAAATGCCAAAAAGAGAATAAGACAAATATAATGTACTCTAGAGCATCATTATGCTATTAATGTTTTTATGTATAGATACTTAAAGAAATTGATTAATTCCTTTTTAGAATTCCTATTATCCTTATGTCCAGCCCTTTAGATTAATTTTTGGGAGGTTCAAGTGATAGCTTAGTAACATTCTTTATGATGTCCCCTACTTGTGGTTCAAACCCCACCATCCCCCCTCTACCACCATCTACTTATGTCTCTCTCTCTCTCTCTCTCTCTCTCTCTCTCTCTATATATATATATATATATATATAATTGGCTATTCAAATTAAGAATTCTCATGTGTTACTCTTTAAAGATTTTATTAGATGTATAGATGACGCCTTTGGTTTATGAAAGATGATCAACAAAACTTGATTTTTACATAATTATATCTAGACTATATTGCAATGTCATGATAGATGGATTTGTCTTATTTTACTATAAAATCTAAGTAATCATGTGGTTTATGAATTTGAAGAGTTATATATTGCGAGATTTGTTCATATGTTCGTATGATGAAATAAAGTTTGCTCTTTGCATTTTATTTTATTTTATATTTCCACTTTATGATATACGGTTTATTAAATATGATCTATTGCATAGGTATCTTTATATACTTTTTCACTTAGTTTCAATTGTATGGAAGAAAGAGACGTGGATCTATGTTTTGGAGAAAAATATACCTATAAATGTTGAATCGCATACATTTGTATAGTAATAAACAAAATATATATGGTTAGAACTTGATCTAATAGTTCTCACATTGTAATTTTTTTTTTTTTATAAAAAAAAATTATTGCATTGTATTTTCATACATATCTCACTATATATAATACCCAACTATAAAATATATTTAATTTGTTAGTTGTTACACCAAGAAAAAACTTCTAATATAAAACATAATTTCAATTAACACATATTGACTTTTAAAAATATACAATCTAATATATTAATTCTATAATTATCCAATAAAACATTATTATATCAAATTTTCTTGCGCATTGCGTGGGTCTGTGACTAGTTTTATTAAAAGATGATTACTTGCTAGGTACCAAATGATGTGCTTTCCTACCCCAATGGAAAGAAAAAGAAAAAGTTGCAACTGGGATTAGCTTGACTCAAATCCCTAATAATTTATTGAAGGTTGTGACTATTCTCAAATCAGTAGCACAATTATCTACTCAAACTGGGTACCACATGTGAGAAGAAGATTGTTGGAAGTAGATGAATGTTGTATGAGTGCAAGTCTTACATAGAGAAGAAGTAAAAAAGTTAAGAAACTAATATAACATAATTGATTCTAAACCCATATCCTCAAGTTTTTTGGTTAAATAATGTCCCTGTATTTTATATAGAGCCCATTATATGATATGTGTGAGGAAATATTGCATACTCTCTTTTGGAATGAGATAGCATAAAATACTTTCTTGGGAGGGAGGTAGTATCAGGTAAGTATACAAAAAATCATTTTTATATATTGTCATATTTTTGCAGCTATTGGTCTAAAATACTTTCCACATAAGTTGCATTAAGGAAGCTGATCATTGATTCTAAGAAAAAAAGAAAGAAAGAAGGACGCTGATCATCATTATACCGGATATATAACAATAATTAACCAATTTTCTTCCTTTTAATAATTTATAATGGACCTTTTAGGTTTTAGTAGTGCAAGTAGCAATCATAGGCGTTTGTAACTGTAGGGCTACAGAACCTTAATTTTCTAGCATATTATAATTTTTTTTGTAGCTAGCATATTGCCAATATAACATTGCCAAATAAGTAAAATTTTATTGAATATGAGAACCTGGGAAACCTTATAAATTAAGGGCATGTTCAATCCTTACTTTCACACACTAGTCATAGTTTACAAACAAAAAATATCAGTTCATTGGAAAGAAATTAATTTTGGCTTGTGCTGTTAAATACCCGTCATTTCAGCACGTAATCTCTATTTAGTGTACCAAATGTGTCCTATCCCAATCGATTGGACTTACGGTTTGAATTGATTTTTTTTTTTTTTTTTTTATCCTTTCAAATGGAATTGAATATATCACTTGCCAGTTAACTTCATTACACAAAAACATCTTGGAATGTTTCAAGTACTATTAGTATGTTTTTGCAAAACCAAAAGATGGCATTCCCCTTATAGAAATGAAACATACCAAATTGAACCAGATTAACCAACCTGTCAGATGCTACACAAAAAGAAACCAAGTCAATCTTCTATAGATTGCATTGCTCAACGTACAAGTTCTGCCAATATCCGTTTTTTTCTAACAAGTTTCCTCTTCATTCACAAGGACTTTCTCATAAAATCATTATAAGAAGCAAAGCCAACCAGTCTTCAACAAGTAACTTCTTACCAAAAATTCTCTTCCTCTATTAATTTCCAACACAAATACTCCGCTTTTTCACATTCAAAAGGTCCAGCATCAAGTCCTCTTTTAATTACTAGTCAATTGAAACTCCCTTTTTTCTCTCTCTCTTCACCAAACTTTTGCCTTCTCTTGGTTATAATCCTCTTATGAAAACTATTACTTACACTCATTTCTCTGTTATCACAAACTCGATTCCAAGAACTCATCAATCAAGAATCAAGATCTACACATGACAATACAACAAGGACTCAAAAATAGCTTATTAACTTAAAAGTAAGGTAGAAAATGATTTTACGCAAATAAGTTAGTTTTTAAATCTTTTTTTTTTTTTTCCCTTATCTTTAAGTTAATAAGTTACCAAAATATAAGCTAGTCAAAAACGCAATAATCAAGTCTAATTAGTGCAGACTAATAAGAAACCACTGAGCCAATCTGTTAAGACTAATCACAAGAATAATTATTACGATCAAACTATTGATTATTTTTGTACCTAAATTTAAGATGACTATTGAGCACCATTGCCGTGGTGGTCATTCCATAAGTACAAAATTCTTTTGGGTGGGAGGTAAGGGTAGGAGTCTTCACACACATATACACTTATTAGGTTTGAGTATAATTTCTATCTTGTATATATGTAAAATAGAAATAAAAATAAAAGTCTAAGATGAGCTTACGTAAAGCATCCTAACTTAAGGACATAACATAAAGTCACTTCTGCAGTTAACTTCACGCATATTCGAAGTAAAGACAAAGATTGTAGAATGTGTGGACCATTGGACAATTCATGTAAGTTTAGTCTAAAATTGTATTTGTCAAATTGTCTCAATCTTATGAAATGGTTCTAGATCCCTCATCTGTCATCCCTCCATTCTAAAACACGACAAGCTACATTAGAGAAATATGACTCAAAAGAACAAAACTAATATTGTCTCATGTTATTTATAAAAAAATAAAAAATAAAAAAAGCCTTTACACTCAATAATTTATACATGTTGCCCAATTTAAGAAAAAGTGAAAAACCCTGTAACCTGAAACTCAAATGAAGCTGATACATTGTGACTTGTGACTTGTGACTTGTGACTTGTGAGGGTTTATCACACCATGCATCCATCACATCTACCATACATGAAAGTTGGACTATATATATATATATGAGAGTGGTGCCCTTAGAGAATCTATTAATCATCTAAATTTAAGCATTTTTTTTAATACTATTGTTTGCATGTGCTATTAAGTTTGTTTTCGTTTTACTAGTTTTTGTTTCGATGGTTGTCAAAGCAAATAAACACAAGAAAAAATGTCATATTTCTAATCAATTTTTAATAATAATTATTTCAAATAAATTGTTTATGATACAGTTTTTTATAAAAATAACCATACGAATTCCTCATATATGATTCTCAAAACAAAATCCTTTTATACATACACACACATATATATAAATGTAGTTACTACTTGCTACACCATCGGTTCCTCAAAAAAAAAAAAAAAATACTTACTACACCATCTATAGATAATTAATACATAAAAATAAACGCAACTATCCCATTAATGCATGACCATTTATTTTTGAAGCAATTTATTTTATAAGAATTTTTGAAGCAATTAATACATGATAATTAATTAATGTTTTGATATAAATACAAAGTCTTGATGAGGTGGAAGGCTAAATAAAGAGAATTCTCCTTCATTTAAAAAAAAAAAAAAAAAATTTGAGCCACATATACCTTGGGCTACTACAACTAAGTTTCTTGCCTTTATATATAGAATATAAAGATTTGTTGCACATATTGTCATTGTCCTAACCTTTTGTATTATGATCTCCTATGGGATTTTTGTAAGTGTACCAGTATTATATAATAGTTGTATATGATATAATGTGTGCTTGAAATCTTTTACTCTCTTGGTTAATTTAATTTAAAAACAAATCTACATAATTTTTTTTTTTTTTTTTTTGTGGAGAAAATCTACAAAAAATATTATTGTACTTAAATATGAGATTTTAAAAAATTGTTGCTAATCAAATAAGCTCACCGTATGTTGTGCACTCCTTTAGTTGGGTAATGTATAATTTATAAATTTAATATGTCTCCTTTGCCAAAAAAAAGTTCATTTATCTTGATTTGGAAATAAAAGGAAGTAATTATTGATGTTTGATATTATAGTTTAATATGTGCAGCACTATTTAATATGTACAATAATGTCACTAAGCCAAAAAGCCAAAAAGGCTACAAGTGTAGATCTGGATGTAAGAAGATTCGATGAAAAGGAAACTGAAATTTTTTTTTTTTTTTTCCTGGTTGGTGATGTATGATTGTTCAATCAAAATGGAAGTCCTATTTTAGTTTGCAATTGGCTCAAACTTTTTTCATATAATAAACCAAATAGATAAGAACAAAAAAAAAGCATGAATTGCCTGGAAGAAAGGAATCTACATTGCAATTGGCTTTGGCAATGATAGATGATGTAGGATTAGACCAAAAAAAAAAAAAAGGAGAAAAAAGCAACATGTCTTTAACCAAAATGTGGTCCCCATTTGTTCATGTTGCTCTCTCTGTCCATTTCATAGTATTCACACATCAGTTTCCACCAAAGTACACTAAGTCCAGCGTTCAAAAAAATATTCTTTTTTGTCATTCAACAATCAAAAATGTTCACAAAGATTCAAATCTTCCAAAATATTCAATATTCCAACTTGTATAAACAAACCAACCTCCGCGTTTTCAAGTAAAGCGTTAACGATCCTAAGTCCCAAACCAAAATCTCTGTCTCTCTCTCTCTCTCTCTCTCTCTTTGTTGTGCACCTTTTTATCTTTTCAGGTATTGCTTTTTTTTTTTTTTTTTTATGAACATTTACTTTGGCTTTTAATTTTGTCAGTTGTTGTTGTATGCGTGCAATTTATATCTTATATAACTGCCCCTTCTCTCTCTCTCTCTTTCTCTTAACTTGGTTGTTATGTTTCTGTTCTGAAATGAGTTTTAGGTGTGCCCATTTGGTTTTTTTTGAAGTAGAGACTCAGATCTATGTATGATTTATTGTTCTTGGTTCTTATGAATTAATGGGATTGTTTTGTGGGACTTTTTTATTGTTGGGAAATAAAAAAGAAAGCATCTTTCTCTATATTTATACTCATTTATTTGGTTTGTTAGGATAGTAGTAGCTAGGCTCACTCATATCACATTGACTTATAATGGCTTTCTTATAATTGTAATGCAGAATAGGCTGTTGCAATTGTCTGGGTTTGTGGATTGTGATTCACTCAATCACTAAGAAATTATAAAAGGGTATTGTTTGTTTCTTAGAAGTGTGTGTTGGAGCTGTGACTTGGAAGGGTGTTGAAGGAATTTAGTGGGTTGCATTCAAAAACTGTTGTAGATAGGGGAATTGGGTTGAGTTGAGTTATAAAGATTTGTAATTTGATCTTCCTGTAATAAGACATAGGCATGGTTGAAAGGAAATACATGGGGCGTGTGTCTCCAATACTTTTGGCGCTTTTGTCATTTGGGTTTTTCTTTGCAACATATAATTTGTTGACTATGATAATACACAACAAAGCTCCCAATTTGGGGAGTTGGGAGTCGGATGGATTGGACTCTTCAGGGGATTTGAAACCGAAATACCATGTTGCTCTTACAGCAACAGATGCTCCTTATAGCCAATGGCAGTGTAGGATTATGTACTACTGGTACAAGAGGACAAAAGACATGCCTGGATCAGACATGGGAAAGTTTACCCGGATTTTGCATTCTGGGGCTCCAGACAAGTTGATGGAGGAGATTCCAAGTTTTGTGGTTGATCCTCTTCCAGAGGGCTTGGATAGGGTGAGAATCTTATTGCTGCTGTATCATGGTTTCTCATATCTTTTTTTGTATTCTTCAATTCATTTGCATTGATTATTTTTGTTGATTTTGTCAATTCATCATAAATTTTTTTATTTTTTTCCAAAAAATATATAGTAGATTAAAATTTTTTCATGAATTTCCTTTAAATTTATAGTTAGAAAGTCCAATAAAGTATACGGCCTGTCTTTGGAGGAGGGAATTAATGTCTTGTATACAAAAACTCGTCTATTTCTTCATTTGTTTCATGGAAACCAGAGTTTGGAGAGAAAAAGTGTTTTTAACAACTTGCATCCAGTCTTCCCAAACTAATATAGACTCTAACTTTTCAAAATGAAGGAGAAAATTTTTCTTAGGCTTCATTTGATATGATGAGAAGTAGAGGTAGTTGCTAAATTGCAATTTTTTTGGGTCGAATAGACATTATACTTGTGTTTGAATATCATAACCATTAAAGCATTCTACAAAAGTTTGAGTCATTTTCTCATGTAATAACATCCTCTGAATTTCATAAAATTTTCAGGTTTCATGCAAATGACAAAAATATTTAGTTTCTTTCTATTTCATCCAATGAAATGGGGCTGCACAGTCTCCCTGTGTTGTACATGTATCCATGCCTCTACATTTGTTGATCTGGCCAGGTCTTCACTAATTTAGATTTTCCTTGGGTTGCTTTGATGAACATGCCATGTAGATTTCAAAATAAAGTCACTATTGCTCTGTTTCTATACTGCTAAAAAAATAATTTTGCATAGTTCAAAAGAATTGAAACCATTTCATGGAAATTTGCTTATAGTGATATAGGCTGGGTATCAGCTCTCTTAGATGATCTTATAGGTTGTGGATTGCTGGTACTGGTGGTGAACAAAATACAAAGTTTAGATTGTGTTTATAAAGTACATATATTGGTTTTGTAATCTGACATCAACATCAGAGTAGCATCTAACATAATAAAACTCACCAAAGGCCAACTGGTGTTGTAAGTTCAATAGATCTCCATCAGTTTTTTTCATTGGGATAGTATTCACATCACCAGTAGTATAAAGCTAATTCTTATCAGTTTCGGCACCATTTCTTCTTTATCTTCTTCTTGCTTTATTTATTTATTTTTGTCCTATTCTAGTTTGAATATTTTATCAATCACAAAATCCTGTTTGACTAAATATAAAATTATTCATGTTTAAATTTAATGTCTTATGCAGGGTTATGTTGTTCTAAATAGACCATGGGCGTTTGTGCAATGGCTGGAGAAAGCAACAATTGAAGAAGAGTAAGAATAAAAACTTTGATTTCTTACATGATTGTTTGCTCTTTGCCTTGATGGAAATCCAAAAGTTAGCGCATTTTGTGGTTGATGCAGATACATTCTAATGGCAGAGCCTGACCACCTATTTGTAAAACCTATACCTAACTTGGCATATGGAAGCCAACCAGCAGGATATCCTTTTTTCTACATTAAACCAACTGAGCATGAGAAAATAATTAGGAAATTTTATCCTGAAGAAAGTGGTCCTGTGACTGATATTGATCCAATAGGAAATTCTCCTGTAATCATCAGAAGGGTAAAATCTTTTATTACTGTTGTAGCATGTGTACTGACCTGACATTGATTGTTAACGCATTTATATTAAGTGATTTACAACTATATTTATTTGAATTTTCAGCAATTCATAGCAGGTTTTTCATAGGAGTAGAAAATTTAGAAGGTGCAAATTATTATGACAAAGTAGAAGTAGTAATAGAAGAAAAGAAGAATGAGTTCGAGCAGTAGTACTAAAAAATGACTTTGTGGTCATCATCATCAGAGTTATAATTGTGTTGCCGTTGGGCTGACCTTTTTGCTTTTACTGTGATTGCCTTATGATGTGGTAATCACTAAATTTTCTTCTTCAGTCCATGCTGGAAGATATTGCTCCCACATGGGTGAATATTTCCTTGAGAATGAAAGATGATCCAGAGACCGATAAGACTTTTGGATGGGTGCTTGAAATGTAAGTATTATTTGAGAAGATCTCAGTATACTAGTTTTGTTTAGTGAATGGTAACAAATTATGACATCTGATGTATCTTGTGATGTCTTTTTTTTTTCCATTTCTTTGTCAAATTAAGGTATGCATATGCTGTAGCATCTGCATTGCATGGTGTGCGGCATATTCTTCACAAAGACTTTATGCTGCAGGTGTGAATGATACTATATGATCCTTTTCATATTCACTATTTCATGAACTCATAGATACGCACTAACATGCATCATTTTGAGTTTCCAGCCTCCGTGGGATTTGGAAGTGGGAAAGAGTTTCATTATCCATTATACTTATGGATGTGATTATAATTTAAAGGTGAACAGATCTCTCTCTCCCCCTCACACTCAAATAGAAGGGGGCCTGATGTTTTAACTGTGATTGTTACTGTCATTTATTATAGAGGTTCTGAAACTTTATATTCATTTGTTTATTCATTTCTTCTAACAAAATCTTGCTCAGTTGGTCATTATTTTTTAAGTCATTTATTCCAAGTTGGTAATCATCCAGGGAGAACTAACATATGGAAAGATAGGAGAATGGCGTTTTGACAAGAGATCATTTCTTAGTGCTCCTCCACCAAGAAATCTCTCCTTACCCCCTCCAGGGGTTCCTGAAACTGTGGTAAGTTCATTAGTAACTTTTATCTTTTAATTGTCAATTTGAGAAACAAGAAAATAAAGCCAGTTCAGTCAAAGACATATTCAATTGGCAAGTTCCTTTATTTCAAAAGGCATACCCCTTAGATATCACAATGATGGTGTTTTAAGAAATGCAATGAAGTTTTAAATGAAGTTATTGATCATGTGTTACAATATTACGAAGTGCTAAGCTTAAGATGTTGGATGTTTATACAAAAAGTCCATATGTTTTAACACATGCTCCATAACTTAATTTTATGGCTCTGACGAATACAAGCATCAAACGAAAATGTTGTCGGTGTTATTTGTGCAAGCCTAAATATTGAGTCCCATGTATTTTTGCTAAATTCAACAACTGTAATTATGGATTCATGTTCTAGTTGCTCCAAAAATTTACTCTTTTTTCAGCATAGAGGTGTCTATTGTCACTCTTTGCTTTAATACCTGTTACTGCCTATAAAATAAAACAATGAAAATCTGAAAGGGTCATTTTGAGTTTTTGCAAGTTTCAGAAACAAAATTGAATTTTAATAACTTGAACCAAAATTGTATTTATATAGGTTATAATTTGGAACCCTACTTTATTATATAATCGAATAATCCTAATAGTTTCTTTATTAGATCTAATTTTGTCTGAAGCTAGGGAAACTTCAGTTTTGTTTTTGGTACACCACAGTATAGTGTCGCTGTTAACCTCAAAATATTTTTTTTTTTTAACAAACTCTCAGATTGATGGGGATGAAAACAAGAAGCATATTGAATGTATCGTTTACTGATTTACACCACAAATCATGACTATTGAGGCACAAAGTGTGGTGAGCTACTTGTGATCAGTAACTGTTCAGTTTGTCTCAAAATTGACTCTACACCTCTCAAAATACTAAAATACAACTCCCCTTTTCATTACTAGAGGCTAAGACAAACTCAGTTTTTTGGACTTTGAAAGTGATGGAGATTCCAACTTTTTCTTGCTGAATGATGGAGATGCAACTTGCAAAATTGGAGATGGCAAGGACAAGTTACAATTTTTGATAGTTAACTAGCTAGATTCATTGAGAGGAATTCTTTCGTTATTAAGCCAATGTCTTTGGATCCTCCATTTACAAATCGAGGTGAATGTTGAGCTCACAAATTCAATCCTGTCCGGGTGCATGAGTTGTGTTTACCTATCAAAAGAGAGAATTCCTTTGTTAGTAGCAACTGCTGTCTAGTTGTTCCTATTAAAAAGCCAACAAAGAATCCCCATATATAAAATATTTGGTGGCATCAACATAGCTTTTTTTTTAATAATAAGGTTACTCTTGAAGGTTGAAGCTCACAGTCAGGGGGTTGAAGTCTTTGTTTCTCATCTCCTTTTCAGTTGGATGAGGGCCATAGGGGGTTCAGTTCTTTTGGAGTTCTTGGATCTTTGTAATCATAGAATCTAGGCTTTTGTTTTGTTCATTTCTTTTGCATATCTCCTGCATGCCTCCAGGGCTACACCCTTTTTTTCTGAAAGAAATTCGATTATCTATTTTATTAAAATTATTAGGATATCATGCCAGCAAAATAGATCAAGAATTTTCAAAATATGCCTCCCAAAACTGTTAACTGCTAGGACTAGCCATTAAGAAATTAGAGAAAGGAAATATTTCTGACGACATGGTTGCTTTGAATATAAAAGTGCTATTGACAAGATTTGTGAAAGAAGGGATGGGACTTCTTTGTTTTAATATACAATAAATTAATAATAACTCATAAGAGGGTCTACATTCTAAGAACTCCAATGGGGTTGATGCAGACTTAGCTACATTACCATATTTCTCTCTTTGCCTTTATTGCATTAGTGAAGATCCATTATGTAGATAACAATAGGATGGAAAACAGGTTTTCTAAGAGTGGGAACTGAGGATAACCCTGACAATCAGATGTTAAAAAGGGATTAGGCATTGAATTCCATGGAAGAGTTTTGGGATGCCAATATCTTACAACGTAAATCATGTTAAAGCTGTCAATTTCATAGTGAAATAATGTTATACGTGAGTGTGGAGAGGAGCAGATGCCTTGCTTTGTTACTAGGGACTGGTTTTCTCAATTTTTGGGATCTCTTGGGTAATGACAATATCAGTGGTTGAGGTATTGATTAGTTAGTAAGAAAGGAAGGTTTGGAAGGGTGTGAGGATTGTGTCTTGTGCTTCTTCTTACCACAGTGTCCATGGTGGGAGAGGAACAATAGGAGTTAACAGGAAAGAAATGCTAGGAGTTTTGAAGGGTGTGAATGGGCATTATTAGAACTAAAAGAGATTTTTTTTTTTTTTTTTGGAAGACTTTGCTAGAGTGGGTGAGAGCTTGAGGGAGGTTTTTTCTTTCAAACTTGTTTGAGGTTATTGATCATTGTAATTTTAGAACTTTCATTTAACTCTCAGCGATTATTCTCCTGGTGTACTTGTTGAATTAATTTTTCTAATAAGATTTATTACTTATTTACTTATAATAAAATTAAAAAAAAGAGGAATGATATGAGTTACCGTTGAGCTTCCTATATATAAGCTCATGTTTTTGCTTTTGGATTTGATGGCTAAATCAGCTGGCTTTTCTTTCTCATCATTTTATCTTGAGTATTTTAAATTTTAGGAGGTAGCCCTTGTATTTGTCTGATTTCTTTTCTTTCCTTTCAGTTGAACCACTTTTTCTTTTTAATATATTCAAACTTCTACAGACAAAAATGTCTACATACCTATATAGAATTCTATGAGACCCAAGCAAAGTACCTCTTCGCACTCATATATGTGGTGCATTCCTATCTGATCTTTTGGGATCCACATGGCTCATTGTCTATTCTTGGGATGTCATTGCCTTGTATCTTCAAAGAATGTCTTTTCTAGCCCTGATCATCATTGTGATTTGCCTAGCCAGTGCTTTGACTATGACACCTTGTTACTAATGTACATGATTTATGAATTTACTCTTGCATGTGTTGATGACTGATATTAGCATGTTACATAGCCTTTCTACCATTTCCATTTGCACATTATCGATTTGAATGCAACGTGTGATCCCTCTCTCTCTCTCTCTCATGGATCCTTCACTATTCTTTTTGCAGGTAAGACTTGTGAAGATGGTGAATGAGGCTACAGCAAATATTCCTGGGTGGGACACGTTAACGAGTGGCTCAGACCAAGAATAACACAATAAGCCTGTGGCCACCTGAAGAAAGCCATCAATACAAATTACACTTTACAAAACGAACAGTATAGGTAAAGAAAAGGAATGTCTGGATGAATTAAATAACAGATCTTTCTTTAGCAATGAAGTATAAACATGAAGGGCACTAATTCTTTTGTATACATATATGTTAGATTACTAGATGAGTTTTAATTTCTCCATTGAAGGTTTTCAGCATTCAGAATTTTGTGTGCCCTTGGCGTTCAAGAAACAATTTTTAAACAAATCAGCCTTGTTAGCCAATGTTGTCATAATTTTAGGTTGATGTTTTAATTTATTGGGTGCTTGAGAATTAAACCTGTTGTAGAGATGACAGAGATGTATGTATTGGTGGTGTTTGGTGATGAAGCTGAACAGACAATGTTGAGAACTCAGTTTTGCCTTATTGGAAGAACCCTATAATAAGCACTTAAAAAGTATAAAATGCTAAAACCTCAACACTGATGCAGAGCAGTATACTTTGTTAAAGAAAAAAAACATAGTAATGATTTCCAATGTGTATAACAATGATAATAAAATTTCAGGACGCTTGTACCCTGTGAAAAAGTATAATTTGACCACTTAAATGGGCCAGAATATTAGGTAGGTGATGTTTGGTAACCGTTTTTGTTTTCTATTTTTAAAAACTTGTTTTTAGAAATATAAAGGAAAAGCAATTTTTTTTCTTTTTTGGAAATCAAAACATGTTTAGTTAGTTGAAATTTTTTTTTAAAAAAAAATAGTTTTTTGAAAAAAAAAAATATACTCAAATATGTTGTTACTAGGATTTGAACTCTAATGCTAATTCATTAAAAAAGACAAATTCATTAAATTAAATGTGTGTTTTCATTGATTTTTAAAAATGAAAAATTATTGTGTACTTTCGGAGTACCATAAATGCGTACTCCTTCCTCTCACATGAATGGTGAGTCTCACTAATGAAATTCATAGTGAGACTTACCATTCATATGAGATAAGAGAGTACGTATTTATGATACTCCGGGAATATATAATAATTTAATTAGAAACTGAAAACAGCATTTTGCATATTTTCAGTTTCCTTTACAAATTGAATTTTGAGAACAACTTTTGTTTTTTGTTCATTTTGGATTGCCAAAGAAGTTTTTAAATTTCAAAAATAGAAAATCGTTTTTGGAAGCCAAAAATAAAGGGAAAAAGCAGTTACCAAACATACCCTTAGATTATGTTTGGTAACAGTTTTTGTTTTCTATTTTTAAAAACTTGTTTTTGAAAATATAAAGAAAAAACAATTTTTTTTGTATTTTTGAAACTAAAAACATTTTTTATTAGTTGAAATTAAAAGAATAGTTTTTTAAAGAAAAAAAATAGAAAATACTAAAATATGTTATTATTAGGATTTGAATTCTAATACTAACTCATTAAATAAAACAGATTCATTAAATTAAATATGTATTTTCTTTGACTTTTGAAAACTAGAAACTAAAAATAGACTTTTGCATGTTTTCGGTTTGCTTTACAAATTGAGTTTTGATAAGAGTTTTTGTTTTCTGTCTATTTTGAGTTGTCAAACAAGTTTTTTAGTTTCAAAAATAGAAAATTGTTTTTGAAAATAAAAAATAAGGGGAAAAAACAATTGTCAAACATACCCTTATATTTCTTTGATGCATCACAAAGCAATTTTGGGGATGCCGAACTTGTGGGAAACTGATAAAAGAACCAAAAAAAAAAGGGGGGGGGATTAAAAATTTAAAAAAAAATAAAAAAGAAATGAACAAAAAAAAAATGATAAACCTAGTAGTCGACACCAATTGGTGAGAAAATAAATTAGTAAAAAAAATGGATAAAACCTAGAAGTTAGCCATTAGAGTTGATTGAAATAAGTCTCCCACCCATTGGAAAAAAATTCCAATGAAAATTTATTAATCAAATCAAACATACTACTGCAGAATCTTGGGATATATATATCTTATAATATGTATACCAAGTCACCTATGTAACAATTTAATAAGTGAATGTGTAGGGTTAAGATTTGTAGCTCAAGCCCAAAATGTTTGGATTATGAGCTCAATGAACCCAAAATAATGAATTTGTAAAGAGTGGGTGAAAGAGCTAGACTGGTTGTGAATTAAACAACAATTAACTTTGATATTCAGGGATGAACTAATGTAAAAACACAATTAAAAGCTCAACAAACTGATGTCTGAAAAGGTGTGTTATTGATTGAAATGTGAATACAGTTCTCAGAGCTACAGTAAAATCTATCTCTTCTTCTTTTTCTCTCTTTTTCAATCCCCTCTCATCAGAGGCCTCTTCCCTTTATATAGCCTTCTTCTCCACCATCTTCACTGTACACTTGTTCTTCATCTAAGCATTCACTTGAGTGCACATCACATCAAGTATCTCATTTAGTTCTCCATGAGTAGTGGTAGCTAAAGTTGCACTGTTCAGGGATCTTCTCTACATAAATGTGGCCAGAAAAGTTGTTGCAGTGCATTAAACACGGTGGTAGCAGCTTTTTCTTTTAGATATTTCTCCGTTCTTATCATCTCCATACATGTCCGAAGCTTATCCTTATTATTGGAATCACTAGGAAGATCACTCGAACCCCCCAAGTATCTGCTTGACCGAGACTCTTTATATCCGAGGAGAATACACTCTTTGGACTACTGATGTTCTCTTCGGACTATATTCCTTGATCATTTCCAGGTATATCTCTCCCCCAAGGGATCCTTCTCAATCATTTTTTTCTCTTCGGACACACCGTAATCTTCGAATAGAACCTTAGACCCAATACATAATGTTGGGCTTTACCCCACAGAACGTTTTGTAATTCAATTTTATACTCTTTTGTCAAATTAGTTGATCGATTTTCCATATGATATTCACTCATTGGATTCTTGATAGCTCACTAGCTCTAAATACTTTCTAGTAGGTCTTGGTTAAGTAGTTACAACTTATCTCGAGTGAATCACGTGCTTTTTAACACTATGTTTGGACAGTGAATATTCCAGCAACCTCTCCTCTACCTTTATCTCCCTCCATCCAAACATACCTTAACTATGGTCGTTTGCTGAGGTGCTCTTAAAATGACTAACCTGGGCAGTCAGTTCTGGGTTCTGTTCTTGTTTGGACAAGTCCTTCAAAGGAGCCAGCCCATTCAACCCTCTTGGTTAGAAAGGGTGAGGACAAGTTGAAAAGCTTCTTCACTGTTGCTGGGATGGATGAGTGTTCATATTCTGACGTTGGAAATGGTGAACCATTGGGCCCATGGACAACTGTATCATTACCACCATCACAAGTTATAAACTACAAACCAAAAATATCTGTATTATAATAATGACCAGGGTTTCGCACCATGCTTTTGGACAAAACAGATAAAAACGAAAAAGTAATGGGTGAGGTTCCCATTATCCCAATGTCTGCCATTTATACTATTCTTAAAAAGCAGTGTGAAAATGGAAGCTTCTATATATGACTTGGGCCTAGCTGAAAGCAAGACATAATGGTAACCACAAGATCTTAAAGATAGTGCCAAGAAAATGAGGTTCATCATGAAATTGATCAATCTAATGCTTTTTTTTTTTTGCTGAATATCAATCTAATGCTTCAAACTATAGTACAAATATGTAATTATATAATATGTTGAAGTAATACAAATTGGAAAAGATACATGATTTTTGTCAGAGGACCATGAATTATATATATGGTATGTGAATTAAAAATTGTGTTTCACAGAAACTCTTACAAACAAGAATAAAATACAAATAATACAAGACAAATGGTATATAACAGCTCAAAGTATCAACTTAATTACACCCAAAATATTCAGATTGAAACCCCAAAAGTGATTCTTAAAACCTGTTGCAATCAGCAATTATTACTTGGACAGGGGCAACAGGAATTTTTGTTTGGGGCAAAGTTGTGGCATTAATATATTTATCAAAACAACCCCTCACACATATTTATATATGCACACAAACGTTTTTTTTATTATACACACTTTTTTATTTCAAAAGTTTTTTATATAGACACACCTAACAAAAAAAAAAATAGTTTAGTATTTTCAATCAAAATTATGTTTGATGGCAATCTTTCATAAAATAAATTCATTTTTACCATTTTCATGGTGAAAATCTTAAAAAGTTTCATTTTCAATACATATTATCAAATTTTATACTAAAGTAAGTGTGATGAGCCTTTTTGAGGTTTTTTGGGCTGGACTGCCTCCTACTGTACTGGACCCGAGTGTTCTGGATAGGAGAGTTGAGACCGGTCCAATTATAACTCACCTTGGTCCGATTTGTGAACAAACCATGCCCCGTTTACGAAAACTTTGATCACATGCCCGTGGCAAGCGGAGCTGTTGAGGAAAAGCTATGGCAAGCAGATGTAATAATAATAAAAGAAAGCACATTTGCCATTAGGCAGAATAAATAAAAGATCCTTAAATAAAATGGAGATCACAACGACTAGAAAAATGCTTTGTAAATGAAATGACGGAAATAAGTAGGGAAGAAATGGGTTATCAAAAAAGGAAAAGATCAATCCGTTGTGCTAAGTAATGTTACAGGGCCATGACCAAGGAGGGAACCATTTCCTCAATGTGAATAATCTCTCAAGAAGATCCTGCCACAAAAATTAATCACTTTGAGGGAAACAGACCTAAATGGCTTGTGCCCAAAAGAATCATTTGCCTCTAACAGAGAGTAGGCCTTTAGAGGGAGAAAAGATATTAGCCTATTGGTGCATGCCTGCCATTCTATACTCTCTGTTTTTTGTTGTTTTCTAATTCTTCTTTCTTTTTCCTCCTTTTCTTTTCTCAGTACTTATTTTTATTTAGTAGTGTTGTGGTTCTCTACTAGAGGTTACTATTGCCATCTAATGATCCCCCTACTGTGCACGGCAAGGGTCCTTTATATACTGCCTGTCGTGACTGGTTTTTACCATTTTAGCCTTTAACAACCTTTGTCTGATCTGGGTGTCCTTGCCGACCACCACTAGTTTGTCAGTTGTCCAGCCACGACCACTTACTTGTGCTGGCTGCGCCACCCCTCATCACCAGACAAAGAAGATTATTTTGTTTGTTTGTTTACCGTGGCATTCTTACCTGCTACGGTGTGGATGCTCTCTCTCCCTAGCCTTCATGGCATGTACCTAATGATTCCAGCTCATCCTTGCTTCTTTTGGGTAGTATGTCATCCCAGCAGGACATTTTTCCCAAAAAACCTGAGCGGGAACCCTAGAATAGGTTTTCCCCTCTCCTCACCGCCAGACCATACCTTCCCTTACCTCTGACCCATGACCCACCACTTCCTGTATTGGGTGGGTACAGGCTGGTGATGCTTGAGCTTTGCGAGTGCTCCACTCTTAAGTGCGTCCAAAACTTGTCCGCTGCTTATACGTCTGCCGTGGTCTAGAGGCACATCTGTGCATTCTGCCACTCATCCTTGACCCATTATAGTGTGAACTACCCTCTGATTCCTTACAGCTTGCTTTATTTCAAGGGCTATGCCTTGTCCAATCATGGGCTTTCCCTTCTTGAGCCAATTCTTTGTTCCAGCTGCCATTTTTCTGCCACCAATTTTGTTGTTCTTGCCGTGGTGTTATTAGACCCATGCCTATTAGGCCTTTTTGGGTCTGCTGCTTTTTTCTTCTCCCCAACAACTTAATATGGTCATTGATCTTACACTTATGCTACTTTGGGCTTTTCTTGACCCATTTCATTTCTTGTGAGCTCTTCTGTCCCATTTCTTTCTCCTTGAGTATCCTTGGCCCATTTGCTTTCCTTGGGCATCCTTGACCTATTTTCTAATTTCACACAACCATGGGCTTTTACTAACTTGTTTAGGCTACCCTAGCCCAATTACCCCATTACTCTACTACATCACATATGCCCATGGGTTTACTATTTCTCTCTCCGAGCTCTTTTAGGCCCGTCTACTTTCCTCGAGGCCCACTTGTGTACTTCATAGGCCTATAAACCATTGTTCCTGCCATCTGGGTTTAATGATTTTTCTAGCCATCTACTAACTCTTCTCTGCCCATATTGTTGGGTGTCTTCTTGCTATTGGGCCTCAAAAATAAGCATCAACAGTAAGTAAAAAATCTTTTAATTGAACTAATAAAATTTTTAAAAATATGAATGATCCAAAACTTGGAGCAATAAGTTAGGCTCCAAACGTATTTGTAGTTATCTTACTCTAACCCATTATATAACAACTAAAGAAACATTTCATATATTGTTTTAGTGACAAATTTTTTTTAATAAGTCAATAACTTATTAATTGCTACATAACGAGTTAAAAAAATAGATTCAAACATGTTTGGTGTCAAGCTTTATCAAATATTTAACGGATATAAAAGCATATTTTACAATAAAAAATAAAATCACAAAAATAAAGTTATGTCTCTATAAATATTAGACCAATTATTTTTTTTAAGAGTATAGTTAGACTGATTCAAATATTTAGAGGGAGGCAACTCTTATTTTTGTAGGCTAAAAATTGAAAATATTAAAATAATTATATATATATATATATATATATTAATTATAAAGGAAATTGGCCCCCCCACCCGTATACATAGCTCCACCCCTGCACTTGGAGATGCGTAGTTAAAAGGGTTGTAAAGTAAAGGGCGATACGTGGTTAGAGAGTTGCATATATATATTTGTGTCTAATTCTCGTTATTGCCATGCTACATTACTGTCGGCGGCTTAGTGGCTTACTGACCTTGTACAAGACTTGCATTAACAAAAAATGACATACCTGAAAATGTGGAAGCAAGGCAAGAGACTATAGCAGAAGAGATCTTGAGTAGATAAAAAGCAATGATATGATAAAGACTCCAAGATATACCAGCTTCCTTCAATGTTGAGCTTCCTATATATAAGTTCATGTTGTTGCTCTTGGATTTGATGGCTAAATCAGCTGGCTTTTCTTTCTCATCATTTTATCTTGAGTATTTTAAATTTTAGGAGGTAGCCCTTGTATTTGTCTGATTTCTTTTCTTTCCTTTCAGTTGAACCGCTTTTTCTTTTTAATATATTTAAACTTCTATAGACAAAAATGTCTGCATACATATATAGAATTCTGTGAGACCTAAGCCAAGTGTTACTTTGCACTCATATATGTTGTGCATTACTATACACTGATCTTTCGGGATCCACATTTCTCATTGTCTATTCTTGGGACTTCATTGCCTTGTATCTTCAGAGAATGTCTTTTCTAACCCTGATTGTCATTGTGATTTGCTAGCCGGTGGTTTGACTATGACACATTGTTAATAATGTATATGATTTATGAATTTACTCTTACATATGTGTTTGATGACTGATATTAGCATGCTACATAGCCTTTCTACCATTTCCATTTGCACATTATCGATTTAAATGCAACGTGTAATCTCTCTCTCTCTCATGGATCCTTCACTATTCTTTTTGCAGGTTAGACTTGTGAAGGTGGTGAATGAGGCTTTAGCAAATATTCCCGAGTGGGACACGTTAATTAGTGGCTCAGACCAAGAATAGCATAATAAGCCTATGGCCACCTGGAGAAAACCACCAATACAAATTACACTTTACAAAACGAACAGTATAGGTAAAGAAAAGGAATTTCTGGATGAATCAAATAACAGATCTTTCTTTAGCAATGAAGTATAAACATGAAGGGCACTAATTCTTTTGTATTCATATATGTTAGATTACTAGATGAGTTTTGATTTCGAGCCTCTACATTGAAAGTTTTCAGCATTCAGAATTGTGTGCCCTTGGTGATCAGGAAACAATTTTAAAACAAATCAGCTTTGTTAGCCAATGTTGTCACTATTTTAGGTTGATGTTTTAATTTGTTGGGTGCTTGAGAATTGTTGATGCCTATTTTTGACAAAAAGACAAACCCAATGGCAGAAGAAGCCCAACAATATAAAAAAGGTGGAGAAAGAAGATAATAAAATAGAGACCATTGAGTCAGGATGGCAGAAATAATGGCTTACAAGCCCACAGGATATAATAAGTGGCCTCAAAGAAAGCAAAACGGCCAAGGAAGCCCCAAAAGATGAAGTTGTAAGCCCATAGGAATCATAAGAAATAGAAAGAAAGCAAAAAGGGGCCGGAGGAGCCCAAAGTAAGGAAGTAGTAAATGGGATTGGTCCAAAGGCCAATAAACTCAAAGGCAAAAGATGTGGTAACTGGGCGAGGAAAGCCCAATGGATTTAGCAAAAGCTCATGGGAGTAAAAGACGAAGGAAAGATCGAAATGGGCTAAGGATGCCTAAGGAATGAAATGGGCCAAGTATGCCCAAGGAATGAAATGGGCTGAGGAAGCCTGAGGTGTTGAATGGACGGACCCAACAGGAATATTGGATAGTAATATGAAAAATTGGTATGGTAGACACTACAACCCACAAGCCCAAAAGTTATAGCAAGGCAAAAAGGGATGAATGATATCACAACAGGAACAATGCAGTAGTGTGGCAGGAGCACTAGCCAGCCCACAAACAAAGGATAAAAAAGGGGACATAGGCTGAACTAAAGAAGAGAAAGCCCACACCCAAGCAGTACTCAATCCGAAGAAGAAATGAGATGCAAATAATGAAGACCCAAAAACTCATTCATGCTACAAGAGTTAAACAAACACCAGAGCATGCAGTGAAATCAGACAAACTGAGAGGCAATGGCAAACATGTGAGAGCCAGAAAAGCAATGAACACATGGAAGTGGAGCACGCGCAAGGCCTAGGCACCACCTACCTGTACCCAGCCAATACAGGGGAGGTGGGTCATGGGTTAGAGGTAAGAGAGGGTGTGGTTTGGTGGTGGGGAAAAGGAGGAGCCTGTTCTGGAGTTCCCGCTCAAGGTCTTTTGGAGAAAATGTCCTCCTACGATGACATCTCACCCAAAAGAGATAACATGAGTTGGAGCCACTAGATGCATGTTATAGAGGTTGGTAAGGAAGATGATCAACTCTTATCCGAATGGGAACGCCAAAGGAGAGTAAAAAAAAAAAAAAACCATTTTTGTCTGAGAATGGGGCGTGGCACGACCAACATAGTGTAGTGGTGGTGGCTGGGCAGCAGACAGGCCAGTGGGCAGTCTTAGAAGGACATCCACAGCGGTCCAAAAACGGTTGAAGGGGTAAAAATGGTAAATCTTGTCGCAGCAGACAATATAAAAGGGCCATAGACGTGCACAGTAAAAAAAAGTGGGGCAATGAGAGAAGAGAAGGAAAAAAAGAGAAAAACAAAAAACTAAGAGTAATGAAGAAAAACACGAGTGATAGGAGTAAAAGCATGCATCAATAGGTTACCCACTTCTCTCCCTCTCAATGACCCACTCTCTAACAAGTTAAGAATCTAAGATTAAGTCATCTAGGTCCATTTTCCAAAGTGAGTAACTTCAACAATAAGATCCCCCTTTGAGGTTACCCATATTGGAGATTGGTTCCCTTTTGGACTTGAATCTGCTGAAAGGTCAAGCCCATTCCTCTTTTCCTTTGCTATGATTGACTAATGATTAACATGACACCTTGTTATTAACCTATTCCTACCGTAATCACGTATTAATACTTCTTCCTTTTGTGGAACTATTCACATATTATTGTTCTTAGCAAAGAAAAATATCTCAATTAAAGTATTTTAGTTATTCTGTTGTATTGCATTTTTCTTGCTTTAACACTTGTAACAGTTATTTTTGTCATGGGCACGTGAACACACTCGAGATTCCATCTTGTGCACAAGCTGGCCTAAGGTGTGTCTTAGTTAGGCCAGTCCCGACTCTCTTACTCCAGAATTATAGGGTTGTGGCACAGCAAGAGTAACCCAAGCCAAGACGCAAAAAAGACCCTAATAACGCCTTAAAATGTATACTTGTTATATATTTATGTGGGCGTATCACTTTATTACTATGCTTAATTTGCATAATTAAGCCATGATTTGCATTAGTCCCTATTATTTATCTTTACATAATTTCTTGAATAAGATGCTATTCATTGTGTGTTATTTTCTATTTTCAGATAATCATGTGAGAAATATGAGTTTACAGGAATTTGTGAGAGAATGGAGGCCAAACTAAAATTAAAGTGGAGTTAAAGGACTATGCTTAAATGTCTAAGGAGGTGCAACTGGAGTGCTTAGATCATCTACCATGATTGGAAGCTTCAAATAAAGAAAGAAATCAAAGAGGCAGAATCTGAAAATGAAAAATCTGATTTGAGCACTGATCAGTATTTTGGGCGTATCTCTCTCCTCAAAAATCCAATTGACACAAGGCTAAATGGGTTGGAACCGTGACTTAAATATCTACAACTTTTTAGTTTTGAGGTTTTTGAAATTATCAATTTTTGAAGGCTGAAATTAACTCATATTAGGGTTTTGAAGGGAGGCTGTGAGAACGAATTTTGGGCAAAGAAAACCTTGTATTTTCCTTTCTCTAATGGCAGCCTAAACTCTTTGCTAGGGCTAGGGGTTATGTTTCTTCTATACGGTATGAATATTCAATGTGATTCTTTCTAGGATTTTATTAACGACACATTTGATTGTTCAATTAGATTTCTTTTGATGTATTAGTTCTTCCATACTTTCAATAAGTTCAATCATGTTTTTCTTATGTTTAGATGAATTTCTAATAGTTTCAAATAGAAATCAGGTTTTAATGTGAATGGGTTTTTCTGAAAACTTTTCTAACCGCATTATTAATTGAGATTATCATGCGTTCTTGAATTGTCTCAGTTCAACCGAATCATAAGTTTTTAATTGTATAAGAACAATCAATTATGAAATATATAATTTCTTAGATCACAAAGAATTTTATATCGATATAGGGAAACACCCTGATGCCCTGGTATTTACATTATTGATTTTAATCAGCTTTTATTATTATTCTTGTTAACAATCACCAAGCAAAAGTATTTTTCTTCTTCATCCAAATTGTTATTTAATTATATTGTCCTTGAATTTACCCTGCTCCTTGTGGTTCGACCTCGGTACTCCTAGAATTATATTGCTACGATCTCCTACACTTAGGAGTGAGCAAGCAGACCAACCATAAGAATTAAACCTGTTGTAGAGATGATAGAGATGTATGTATTGGTCTAAGAAGCACGGACACATATACCGATACTTGGGTATGATACAGTGACATAAACATTTTTAAAAAAATTATAACATAAAATTATCAATACGACACCAATATAACATGGTTGAAAACTCAATTTTGTCTAATTGGAAGGACCTATAATAAGAGCATCCACAGCAGTGGAGCTAAAAAATTAGCATTTTAGCTCTACCAAAAGTTACTTTATCTATTTTACCTACACACATGCTGCAGCAGTGGATCTATTTTAGCTTTCAACACAATAAAATAATATAAATATCACAATAAAATAATATATCTACTACAATAAAATAATCAATCTCACTACAATAAAATAATATATTCACTATATAGCCACACACACAACCACAACCACCACAACCACCACCACCACCACCACCACAGCCCACAACAAAGAAAAAAAAAATTAACCAAGCCCACACCCACCAAACCCACCAGGCAACACCCACACCCACCACCATGAAACCCACCCAAGCCACCACCACGAACACACCGATCTACCCACAAACCCACCCACAGCCCAGCCACCCATCGATAAACCCAGCAACCCACCGACGCCGATCTACCCACACAACCACAAGCACCGACACCGATCTACTCCATTCCTTACTAGGTAATATATCCACTGATGTCGACGAACCCAGCTACCCATCGACGCCGATCTACCCACACAACCATAACCACCACCACACCACAGCCCACAGTAGGGGAAAAAAAAAAAAAAAAGCAACCATGTAAGGGCGAAATGGGTTGGCAGCATGGATCGACGACGAGGGTTTGCGGCGTGCCGATGGCGTGGGTCGGCAGCGTGGGGGTGGGCTGGGTGGGCTGGCAGTGGTGAAGCAGATCGATCAAGCAAAGAGTAGATGAGGGAGAGAAAAAAAAAATGAGAAGGAAAAAAGGAAGAAAGAAGAAAAGCCGGAGAGAGAAAAAGAAAGAAAGAGAAAATATTTTTTAAATGAAAGAGGAGAGAGAAATTTAATAAAATAATATTTTTTTGTTTAGCTCTCATGATAAACCTAGTAATCAAAAAAAGAACCAAAAAAATGATAAACCTAGTAATCAACACCAAATGGTGGGAAAAAAAATTAGTTAAAAAAAGGGATAAAATCTAGATGCTAGCAATTAGAGTTGATTGAAATAAGTATACCCACCCAAAAAAAATCCAATGATAATTTATTAATCAAATCAAACAGGACTGTTGAATCTTGGGAAATATATATATATATATATATATTTATATATCTTATAATATGTATACCAAGTCAACCATATAACAATCTATTGAGTGAATGTTTTGTGATTTAATTTTAGTTGAAACGACGATGTCAGTCCCTCAAATTTACCATGTGAGCGTAATTGGTCCTCAAGTTTTAACTGAGCACAATTAGTCCATCAAGTTTTCAAAATAAGTAATATAAATCCTTTTGTTAACTCATTTGAAAACATAAGGGATCAATTGCGCTCACTTGAAACTTGAGGGACCATTTACGCTTGCAAAGTAAACTTGAGGGATCAACATTGTAATTCAGCCTTAAGCTCCGTTTGGATAGCGGCAAGCGTCTGACGTCCAACGTTTTTGCCCTTTTTTTTTTTTTTGACCAGCGCCTCTTGCACTGTTCAGGGGACATGAACAGTGCATTAAAGAAAAGCTACAGTGTTTTCAGCAGTGAACAGTAACCCAGAAATTATTTTTTTATTGTTTTCAGCAATAAGTTTTTAATTTTTAGCAAAATAAGCAGTATCCAAACACACACTTAATTTTATATTCTTTTGCCAGAATTGGTTTATAAATTCCCATAAGATATTCACTCACTGGATTCTTGATAGCTCACTAGCTCTAAATAGTTTATAGTAGGTCTTGGTCAAGCCATTACAACTCATCTTGAGTGATTCACGTGTGGTTTAACACTATGTTTGGATGGTAAAAATTCCAACCACCCTACCTCTCCCCTCTTCTCTTTTTTCATCTCCCCCATCCAAACATACCCTAACTATGGCCGTCACCTCCAACCAACTAAAAAGCATTCAACTTCTCTATCTCTAGTGGAACAATCTATTCATCTAAAATAGCACCAATATATTCTTTACATTCTGGCTAAAGGATTGGTAGTGCTGGATCAAATACTTGGTTGGCAATAGTCATGTGAAGATCCATCAAAAGTGGACCTTTATGAGATGCAAGATCCTCTATGTTAAAAGTAGAGATGATCTCATAGTTAGATGAAATTGTCAAAATGACATACACATTCGGACATTCCATAATTTCGATTTGACTAGTTTCAAGTCTCAACACTTTGTTCCTCAAAAAATATTTCAACACTCTGAATGGTTTCACACACACATACAGTACTATATAGGCTGATATTTTCCTACAAGCTCAAAAAAAAACACTAAAGTTGTTGTGAGAGAGATAACATATATACTCGAAACATGATATACTATCTCCTATTTTGAACCATGACATTTCAATCTTTTAAATTCTTTATGTGACTCTACTTTTATTGATTGTAACTTGCTGGAACTTTGTTTGCTTTTGTCAAGGATATGACATTATAATCGTTCTGTTCACTGACATTTGGAGACTGTTGACAATAGATTTATTGGTCAAATTATTGGATGCACATTGGGCTATAAAAAGAATGGATGCCCTTTCAAACTCGTTTGGGCTTGTGTTCTCTAACATTTAAGTAATAGGATCTAGATAAAAAGGCAAATTAGGCCGAGGACCAGTACCTATGGCTATTACTCACTAGTGCCCCTTGCCCAAATGTAGTTGGCTCAAGTAGACAATTACTAATTCACCTCATAAAAAAATTAGAAGTGCTAATCTTTGTAAGGTCTAGGCACACAATCAATTGTTTAACAACTTAGCACCACTCAACCAAAACTACTTCATCAAATTTTTGTACTATTTGAAGAATGAAAAGTGACTTTTATCTTTATCTACCTACTTTTTCAAATACATTTTCCAACAGATTCTCTATCCCATTCTTTATCTCATTTAAATATTATTTATTTATTCATTATTTATTCTTTTTTTAACAACTACACATCTTCCTACATTTTTTTTATTCAACACCTGATTATTATAATAGAAAAAAAAATATTTGAAGAATGAACAGTAACCCATCAGACTTGATGAACTACTGTTCATGAGCCAAAAAAAATTTTGGGTATAAAGAATCCATTGGAGTGGCTTTTTTTTGTCTCATTCTCTATTATAGAGAATATTTTGCCTTTACATACACCATTGGAGATGCTCTAAAGAATAAATAGTTTTATTCAATAATCTATCTTTTACATTATCTTTTTTATCAACTTTTTTTTTATTTGAATAGATACAAAGAACTAGTAGTAGTTTTGTACATATGTACTAATGTACCTAGTGATACACTACCAGTTTTCTCAACAAAAATTTCTATCACTTTTTTTCATTTAGCATCATCCTCTTTATGGATTTTTGCTTGGAGATTTTGATGGCCTTGTAGTGAGAGAGGGCCTCATTTGGACAATTTGTTCTTCATCAACTCCCATTTTCTTGGCATAAAGCCCAGCCTCAAAGAAGCGTTTTACAGCATCATCTACATACTCCTTCCCTTGCCTAACATTCATTCCCTTCCCTATTTTGTCTGGGAAACTTGTGAAGACATTTTCTCCTTTTAGGACAGCCGCTAGCTGCAATAGCTCTTGCTGGAATTCAGTCACCTTGGCCTCTTCATTAGCCTCAGTACTCCTAATCTTCACTGGAGTAGGAAGTTGAACTATTGAAATAGCAAGAGAAAATATTGTGATTAATTCAAAGAGACCACGATAGGTCAAGAAATTTACAACAATAAGTTTAAAGAAACAATAATTTTCACGACTATCAACATGACTTATCGTAATTGATACATAATAAAAGTACTAACAGCACTAGATTGTCAGGTAAATGTGACGTTACTCTAATTAAAATTTTACAATATGTCATGTCAGCAATTTTGAAAAAACAAAATCTGAGAAAAATATCACGTCACTACTTACTAGCATTTACAATTGTGGGTTTTTTTTCACTATGCATCACAATGTTTCTCTTATTGGTTCACATCAGCTCATGCAAAAATTAATATCTATTTTAACATAAAAACTTGTTTTCTTTTAATATAATTGCTTTTCAAAAATATTTACTTTATGTTATCTATTTACACTAAATTTCACTAAAATATTTTTTTTATCAATTTTTTTTATTTTGGTATCAAATCATTTTTTCTATGTATAAGTAAAAAAGAATTAAAAATAGATTTATATGTATAATAGTAATTATATATACTGTAGCAACCAATTAAATTTACAAAAGTTTACATGTGCTGAGGTGCTCTTAAAATGACTAACCTGGGCAGTCAGTTCTGGGTTCTGTTCTTGTTTGGACAAGTCCTTCAAAGGAGCCAGCCCATTCAACCCTCTTGGTTAGAAAGGGTGAGGACAAGTTGAAAAGCTTCTTCACTGTTGCTGGGATGGATGAGTGTTCATATTCTGACGTTGGAAATGGTGAACCATTGGGCCCATGTACAACTGTATCACTACCACCGTCACAAGTTATAAACTATAAACCAAAAATATCTGTATTATAATAATGACTAGGGTTTCGCACCATGCTTTTGGACAAAACAGATAAAAACGAAAAAGTAATGGGTGAGGTTCCCATTATCCCAATGTCTGCCATTTATCCTATTCTTAAAAAGCAGTGTGAAAATGGAAGCTTCTATATATGACTTGGGCCTAGCTGAAAGCAAGACATAATGGTAACCACAAGATCATAAAGACAGTGCCAAGAAAATGAGGTTCATCATGAAATTGATCAATCTAATGCTTCAAACTACAGTACAAATATGTAATTATATAATATGTTGAAGTAATACAAATTGGAAACGATACATGATTTTTGTCAGAGGACCATGAATAATATATATGGTATGTGAATTAAAAATTGTGTTTCACAGAAACTCTTACAAATAAGAATAAAATACAAATAATACAAGACAAATGGTATATAACAACTCAAAGTATCAACTTAATTACACCCAAAATATTCAGATTGAAACCCCAAAAGTGATTCTTAAAACCTGTTGCAATCAGCAATTATTACTTGGACAGGGGCAATAGGAATTTTTGTTTGGGCCAAAGTTGTGGCATTAATATATTTATCAAAACAACCCCTCACACATATTTATATATACACACAAACCTTTTTTTTTATTATACACACACTTTTTTATTTCATAAGTTTTTTATATACACACACCTAACAAAAAAAAATTAGTTTAGTATTTTCAATCAAAATTATGTTTGATGGCAATCTTTCATAAAACAAATTCATTTTTACCATTTTCATAGTGAAAATCTTAAAAAGTTTCATTTTCAATACAAATTATCAAATTTTATACTAAAGTAAGTGTGATGAGCCTTTTTGAGGTTTTTTGGGCTGGACTGCCTCCTACTGTACTGGACCCGAGTGTTCTGGATAAGAGAGTTGGGACCGGTCCAATTATAACTCACCTTGATCCGATTTGTGCACAAACCATGCCCCGTTTACCAAAACTTTGGTCACATGCCCGTGGCAGGTGGAGCTGTTGAAGAAAAGCTATGGCAAGCAGATGTAATAATAATAAAAGAAAGCACATTTGCCGTTAGACAGAATAAATAAAAGATCCTTAATTAAAACGGAGATCACAACGACTAGAAATGCTTTGTAAATGAAATGACGGAAATAAGTAGGGAAGAAATGGGTTATCAAGAAAGGAAAAGATCAATCCGTTGTGCTAAGTTATGTTACAGGACCATGACCAAGGAGGGAACCATTTCCTCAATGTGAATAATCTCTCAGGAAGATCCTGCCACAGAAATTAATTACTTTGAGGGAAACAGACCTAAATGGCTTGTGCCCAAAAGAATCCTTTGCCTCTGACAGAGAGTAGGCCTTTAGAGGGAGAAAAAAGATTAGCCTATTGGTGCATGCCTGCCATTCTATGCTCTCTGTTTTTTGTTGTTTTCTAATTCTTCTTTCTTTTTCCTCCTTTTCTTTTCTCAGTAGTTATTTTTATCTAGTAGTTTTGTGGTTCTCTACTAGAGGTTACTATTGCCATCTGATGATCCCCCTACTGTGCACGGCAAGGGTCCTTTATATACTGCCTGTCGTGACTGGTTTTTACCATTTTAGCCTTTAACAACCTTTGTCTGATTTGGGTGT
This sequence comes from Quercus ilex subsp. ballota, assembly GCA_032727855.1. Lineage (NCBI taxonomy): Eukaryota > Viridiplantae > Streptophyta > Magnoliopsida > Fagales > Fagaceae > Quercus > Quercus ilex. The sequence continues at coordinate 19,609,648 of CM064908.1, read as the reverse complement.
CCTTGCCGACCACCACTGGTTTGTCAGTTGTCCAGCCACCACTACTTACTTGTACTGGCTGCGCCACCCCTCATCACCAGACAAAGAAGATTATTTTGTTTGTTTGTTTACAGTGGCATTCTTACCTGCTACGGTGTGGATGCTCTCTCTCCCTAGTCCTCATGGCATGCACCTAGTGGTTCCAGCTCATCCTTGCTTCTTTTGGGTAGTATGTCATCCCAGCAGGACATTTTTCCCAAAAAAAACCTAAGCGGGAACCCCAGAATAGGTTTTCCCCTCTCCCCACCGCCAGACCATACCTTCCCTTACCTCTGACCCATGACCCACCACTTCCTGTATTGGGTTGGTACAGGCTGGTGATGCCTGGGCCTTGCGAGTGCTCCACTCTTAAATGCGTCCAAAACTTGTCCGCTGCTTATACGTCTGCTGTGGTCTAGAGGCATATCCATGCATTCTGCCGCTCATCCTTGACCCATTATGGTGTGAACTACCCTCTGATTCCTTACAGCTTGCTTTATTTCAAGGGCTAGGCCTTGTCCGATCATGGGCTTTCCCTTCTTGAGCCAATTCTTTGTTCCTGCTGCCATTTTTTGCCACCAATTTTGTTGTTCTTGTCGTGGTGTTATTAGACCCATGCCTATTGGGCCTTCTTGGGTCTGCTGCTTTTTTCTTCTTCCCAACGACTTAATATGGTCATTGATCTTACACTCATGCTACTTTGGGCTTTTCTTAACTCATTTCATTTCTAGTAGGCTCTTCTGTCCCATTTCTTTCTCCTTGAGTATCCTTGGCCCATTTGCTTTCCTTGGGCATCCTTGACCCATTTTCTAATTTCACACAACCATGGGCTTTTACTAACTTGTTTAGGCTTCCCTAACACAATTACCCCATTACTCTGCTACATCACATATGCCCATGAGTTTACTATTTCTCTCTCCGAGCTCTTTTAGGCCCGTCTACTTTCCTCGAAGCCCACTTGTGTACTTCATAGGCCTATAAACCATTGTTCCTGCCATCTGGGTTTAATGATTTTTCTAGCCATCCACTAACTCTTCTCTGCCCATATTGTTGGGCTTCTTCTTACTATTGGGCCTCAAAAATAAGTATCAACAGTAAGTAAAAAATCTTTTAATTGAACTAATAAAATTTTTAAAAATATAAATGATTCAAAACTTGGAGCAATAAGTTAGGCTCCAAACGTATTTGTAGTTATTTTACTCTAACCCATTATGTGACAACTAAAGAAATATTTCATATATTGTTTTAGTGACAAATTTTTTTTAATAAGTCAATAACTTATTAATTGCTACATAACGAGTTGAAAAAAAATAGATTCAAACATGTTTGGTGCCAAATTTTATCAAATATTTAACGGATATAAAAGCATATTTTACAATAAAAAATAAAATCACAAAAATAAAGTTATGTCTCTATAAATATTAGACCAATTATTTTTTTTAAGAGTAGAGTTAGACTGATTCAAATATTTAGAGGGAGGCAACTCTTATTTTTGTAGGCTAAAAATTGAAAATATTAAAATAATTATATATATATATATATATTTGTAGGGTCCGTTTTCGTAGCCCAAGCCCACTAAGTGCGGAATTTGAGCCCAACAAACCCAAACCAATAAATTTGTAGAGCGTGGGTGAAAGAACTGTGCCGGATATGAATTGAACAAGAGCTGGTGGTAGTATGGGCAGTAATCTGACATGCAATCACGTAAAAACCATGAAGGGCTAAAGGTCCGAAGAGGAATTTTATTGAATGTTCTTAGGTTACAGATTCCAGAGTTACAGTAAAGTGATTTTTTGTTCTTCTTCTTCTTTTTCTTCGATCCCTCTCTATCATGGGCTCTCATTCCTTATAAAGCCTCTTTCCTAATCATCCTAACCCTCCACTTGTCCTCCATCTACTAACATACTTGAGTGTAGGTCACATCAAACATCTTATTTAGCTTCTTGGGAGTGGCAGTAGGTGAAGTTGCACTGTTCAGGGGTCTTCTCCACATAAATGCGGCCAGAAAGGTTGCGGCAGGACATTAAATGCGGTGGTGGCAGCTTTTCCTTGAGATATTTCTTCATCCTTATCATCCACAGGAGTGCCCAGAGCTTATCTTTGCCACCAACATTGCCATGATGGGCATTCGGGCCTTCTGTAAGTTTATTTGATCAGAACTATTCGTATCCGAGGAGTATGCCCTCCTCAGACAATGGATGACCTCTTCGGATTATGCTTTTCAGCCATCTTTGGGTCCATTGCCCTCAGGTGAACACTATCTCAGCCCATTATTACTCTTCGGACGTAAGATGACCTAGAGAATAGGCCCCAGACCCAATTGGTAGATCTGGGCTTTTATCCCCCACAATATTAATTATAAAGGAAATTGGCCCCCCCACCCGTATACATAGCTCCACCCCTGTACTTGGAGATGCGTAGTTAAAAGGATTGTAAAGTAAAGGGCGATACGTGGTTAGAGAGTTGCATATATATATTTGTGTCTAATTCTCGTTATTGCCATGCTACATTACTGTCGGCCGCTTAGTGGCTTACTGACCTTGTACAAGACTTGCATTAACAAAAAATGACATACCTGAAAATGTGGAAGCAAGGCAAGAGACTATAGCAGAAGAGATCTTGAGTAGATAAAAAGCAATGATATGATAAAGACTCCAAGATATACCAGCTTCCTTCAATGTTGAGCTTCCTATATATAAGTTCATGTTGTTGCTCTTGGATTTGATGGCTAAATCAGCTGGCTTTTCTTTCTCATCATTTTATCTTGAGTATTTTAAATTTTAGGAGGTAGCCCTTGTATTTGTCTGATTTCTTTTCTTTCCTTTCAGTTGAACCGCTTTTTCTTTTTAATATATTTAAACTTCTATAGACAAAAATGTCTGCATACATCTATAGAATTCTGTGAGACCCAAGCCAAGTGTTACTTTGCACTCATGACTCATATATGTGGTGCATTACTATACACTGATCTTTCGGGATCCACATTTCTCATTGTCTATTCTTGGGACTTCATTGCCTTGTATCTTCAGAGAATGTCTTTTCTAACCCTGATTGTCATTGTGATTTGCCTAGCCGGTGGTTTGACTATGACACATTATTAATAATGTATATGATTTATGAATTTACTCTTACATATGTGTTTGATGACTGATATTAGCATGCTACATAGCCTTTCTACCATTTCCATTTGCACATTATCGATTTAAATGCAACGTGTAATCTCTCTCTCTCTCTCATGGATCCTTCACTATTCTTTTTGCAGGTTAGACTTGTGAAGGTGGTGAATGAGGTGGAGAAAACCACCAATACAAATTACACTTTACAAAACGAACAGTATAGGTAAAGAAAATGAATTTCTGGATGAATCAAATAACAGATCTTTCTTTAGCAATGAAGTATAAACATGAAGGGCACTAATTCTTTTGTATTCATATATGTTAGATTACTAGATGAGTTTTGATTTCGAGCCTCTACATTGAAAGTTTTCAGCATTCGGAATTGTGTGCCCTTGGTGATCAGGAAACAATTTTAAAACAAATCAGCTTTGTTAGCCAATGTTGTCACTATTTTAGGTTGATGTTTTAATTTGTTGGGTGCTTGAGAATTGTTGATGCCTATTTTTTACAAAAAGACAGACCCAATGGTAGAAGAAGCCCAACAATATAAAAAATGTGGAGAAAGAAGATAGTAAAATAGAGACCATTGAGTCAGGATGGCAGGAATAATGGTTTACAAGCCCACGGGATAATAAGTGGCCTCAAAGAAAGCAAAACGGGTCGAGGAAGCCCCAAAAGATGAAGTTGTAAGCCCATAGGAATCATAAGAAATAGAAAGAAAGCAAAAATGGGCCGGAGGAGCCCAAAGTAAGGAAGTAGTAAATGGGATTGGTCCAAAGGCCAATAAACCCAAAGGCAAAAGATGTGGTAACTGGGCGAGGAAAGCCCAATGGATTTAGCAAAAGCTCATGGGAGTAAAAGAGGTAGGAAAGATTGAAATGGGCCAAGGATGCCTAAGGAATGAAATGGGCCAAGGATGCCCAAGGAATGAAATGGGCCGAGGAAGCCTGAGGTGTTGAATGGACGGACCCAACAGGAATATTGGACAGTATTATGAGAAATTGGTATGGTAGACACTACAACCCACAAGCCCAAAAGTTATAACAAGGCAAAAAGGGATGAATGATATCACAACAGGAACAATGCAGTAGTGTGGTAGGAGCACCAGCCAGCCCACGAACAAAGGATAAAAAAGGGGACATAGGCTGAACTAAAGAAGATAAAGCCCACACCCAAGCAATACTCAACCCGAAGAAGAAATGAGATGCAAATAATGAAGACCCAAAAACTCATTCATGCTACCAGAGTTAAACAAACACCAGAGCATGCAGTGGAATCAGACAAACCTAGAGGCAATGGCAAACATGTGAGAGCCAGAAAAGCAATAGACACATATAGAAGTGGAGCACGCATAAGGCCCAGGTACCACCTACCTGTACCCAGCCAATACAGGGGAGGTGGGTCATGGGTTAGAGGTAAAAGAAGGTGTGGTTTGGTGGTGGGGAAAAGGGGGAACCTGTTCTGGAGTTCCCGCTCAAAGTCTTTTGGAGAAAATATCCTCCTAGGATGACATCTCACCCAAAAGAGTTAACATGAGCTGGAGCCACTAGATGCATGTTATAGAGGTTGGTAAGGAAGATGATCAACTCTTATCCGAATGGGAACGCCAAAGGAGAGTTAAAAAAAAAAAAACCATTTTTGTCTAAGAATGGGGCGTGGCACGACCAACACAGTGTAGTGGTGGTGGCTGGACAGCAGACAGGCCAGTGGGCAGTCCTAGAAGGACACCCACAGTGGGCCAAAAACGGTTAAAGGGGTAAAAATAGTAAATCTTGTCGCGGCAGACAATGTAAAAGGGCCATAGACGTGCATAGTAAAAATAAGTGGGGCAACGAGAGAAGAGAAGGAAAAAAAGAGAAAAACAAAAAACTGAGTAATGAAGAAAAACACGAGTGATAGGAGTAAAAGCATGCATCAATAGGTTACCCACTTCTCTCCCTCTCAATGACCCACTCTCTAACAAGTTAAGAATCTAAGATTAAGTCATCTAAGTCCATTTTCCAAAGTGAGTAACTTCAACAATAAGATCCCCCTTTAAGGTTACCCATATTGGAGATTGGTTCCCTTTTGGACTTGAATCTGCTGAAGGGTCAAGTCCATTCCTCTTTTCCTTTGCTATGATTGACTAATGATTAACATGACACCTCGTTATTAACCTATTCCTACCGTAATCACGTATTAATACTTCTTCCTTTTGTGGAACTATTCACGTATTATTGTTGTTAGCAAAGAAAAATATCTCGATTAAAGTATTTTAGTTATTCTGTTGTATTGCATTTTTCTTGCTTTAACACTTGTAACAGTTATTTCTGCCATAGGCACGTGAACACACTCGAGATTCCATCTTGTGCACAAGCTGGCCTAAGGTGTGTCTTAGTTAGGCCAGTCCCGACTCTCTTACTCCAGAATTATAGGGTTGTGGCACAACAAGAGTAACCCAAGCCAAGACGCAAAAAAAACCCTAATAACGCCTTAAAATGTATACTTGTTATATATTTATGTGGACGTATCACTTTATTACTATGCTTAATTTACATAATTAAGCCATGATTTGCATTAGACCCTATTATTTATCTTTACATAATTTCTTGAATAAGATGTCATTCATTATGTGTTATTTTCTACTTTCTGATAATCATGTGAGAAAGATGAGTTTACAGGAATTTGTGAGAGAATGGAGGCCAAACTAAAATTAAAGTGGAGCTAAAGGACCATGCTTAAATGTCTAAGGAGGTGCAGCTGGAGTGCTTGGATCATCTACCATGATTGGAAGCTTCAAATAAGGAAAGAAATCAAAGAGGCAGAATCTGAAAAGGAAAAATCTGATTTGAGGACTAATCAGTATTTTGGGCGTATCTCTCTTCTCAAAAATCCAGTTGACACAAGGCTAGATGGGTTGGAACCATGACTTAAATATCTACAACTTTCTAGTTTTGAGGTTTTCGAAATTCTCAATTTTTGAAGGCTGAAATTAACTCACAAGTTACTGCTATAAACTTTGACGGGAATTAAAATAATAAAAGTTTTATTTTCTTTGGACACTTAGACATTAGGGTTTTGAAGGGAGGCTGTGAGAACGAATTTTGGGCAGAGAAAATCTTGTATTTGCCTTTCTCTAATGGCAACCTAAACTCTTTGCTAGGGCTAGGGGTTATGTTTCTTCTATACGGTATGAATATTCAATGTGATTCTTTCTAGGATTTTATCAACGACATATTTGATTGTTCAATTAGATTTCTTTTGATGTATTAGTTCTTCCATGCTTTCAATAAGTTCAATCATGTTTTTCTTATTGTTTAGATGAATTTTTAATAGTTTCAAATAGAAATCAAGTTTTAAAGTGAATGGGTTTTCTGAAAACTTTTCTAACCGCATTATTAATTGAGGTTATCATGCGTTCTTGAATTGTCTCAATTCAACCGAATCATAAGTTTTTAATTGTATAAGAATAATCAATTATGAAATATATAATTTCTTAGATCACAAAGAATTTCATATCGATATAGGGAAACACCCTGATGCCCTGGTATTTACATTATTGATTTTAATCAGTTTTTATTATTATTCTTGTTAACAATCACCAAGCAAAAGTATTTTTCTTCTTCATCCAAATTGTTTTTTAATTATATTGTCTTTGAATTTACCCTGCTCCTTGTGATTCAACCTCAGTACTCCTAGAATTATATTACTACAATCTCATGCACTTGGGAGTGAGCAAGCATACCAACCATAAGAATTAAACCTGTTGTAGAGATGATAGAGATGTATGTATTGGTCTAAGAAGCACGGACACATATACCGATACATGGGTATGATACAGTGACATAAACATTTTTAAAAAAATTATAACATAAAATTATCAATACGACACCAATATAACATGGCTGAGAACTCAATTTTGTCTAATTGGAAGGACCTATAATAAAAGCATCCACAGCAGTGGAGCTAAAAATTTAGCATTTTAGCTCTACCAAAAGTTACTTTATCTATTTTACCTACACACATACTGCAGCAGTGGATCTATTTTAACTTTCAACACAATAAAATAATATAAATATCACAATAAAATAATATATCTACTACAATAAAATAATCCATCTCACTACAATAAAATAATATATTCACTATATAGCCACACACACAACCACAACCACAACCACCACCACCACCACCACAGCCCGCAACAAAGAAAAAAAAAATCAACCAAGCCCACACCCACCAAACCCACCAGGCAACACCCACAGCCACCACCATGAAACCCACCCAAGCCACCACCACGAACACACCGATCTACCCACAAACCCACCCACAGCCCAGCCACCCACCAACGTCGATCTACCCACACAACCACGAGCACCGACACCGATCTACTCCATTCCTCACTAGGTAATATATCCACTGATGTCGATGAACCCGGCCACCCATCGACGCCGATCTACCCACACAACGATAACCACCACCACACCACAACCCACAGTAGGAAAAAAAAAAAAGCAACCATGTAAGGGCGAAATGGGTTGGCAGCATGGATCGGCGACGAGGGTCTACGGCGTGCCGGTGGCGTGGGGGTGGGCTGGGTGGGCTGGCCCTGGTGAAGCAGATCGATGAAGCAAAGAGAAGATGAGGGAGAGAAAAAAAAAATGAGAAGGAAAAAAGGAAGAAAGAAGAAAAGCCGGAGAGAGAAAAAGAAAGAAAGAGAAAATATTTTTTAAATGAAAGAGGAGAGAGAAATTTAATAAAATAATATTTTTTTTGTTTAGCTCTCATGATAAACCTAGTAATCAAAAAAAGAACCAAAAAAATGATAAACCTAGTAATCAACACCAAATGGTGGGAAAAAAAATTAGTTAAAAAAAGGGATAAAATCTAGATGCTAGCAATTATAGTTGATTGAAATAAGTATACCCACCCAAAAAAAAATCCAATGATAATTTATTAATCAAATCAAACAGGTCTATTGAATCTTGGGAAATATATATATATATATATATATATCTTATAACATGTATACCAAGTCAACCATATAACAATCTATTGAGTGAATGTTTTGTGATTTAATTTTAGTTGAAACTACGATGTCAATCCCTCAAATTTACCATGTGAGCGTAATTGGTCCTCAAGTTTTAACTGAGCACAATTAGTCCATCAAGTTTTCAAAATGAGCAATATAAATCCTTTTGTTAACTCATTTGAAAACATAAGGGACCAATTGCGCTCACTTGAAACTTGAGGGACCATTTACGCTTGCAAAGTAAACTTGAGGGATCAACATTGTAATTCAGCCTTAAGCTCCGTTTGGATAGCGGCAAGCGTCTGGCGTCCAACGTTTTTGCCCTTTTTTTTTTTTTTTGACCAGCGCCTCTTGCACTGTTCGTGGGACATGAACAGTGCATTAAAGAAAAGCTACAGTGTTTTCAACAGTGAACAATAAACCAGAAATTATTTTTTTTATTGTTTTCAACAATAAGTTTTTAGTTTTCAGCAAAATAAGCAGTATCCAAATATACACTTAATTTTATATTCTTTTGCCAGAATTGGTTTATAAATTCCCATATGATATTCACTCATTGGATTCTTGATAGCTCACTAGCTCTAAATAGTTTATAGTAGGTCTTGGTCAAGCCATTACAACTCATCTTGAGTGATTCACGTGTGGTTTAACACTATGTTTGGATGGTAAAAATTCCAACCACCCTACCTCTCCCCTCTTCTCTTTTTTCATCTCCCCCATCCAAACATGCCCTAACTATGGCCGTCACCTCCAACCAACTAAAAAGCATTGAACTTCTCTATCTCTAGCTGAACAATCTATTCATCTAAAATAGCACCAATATATTCTTTACATACTGGCTAAAGGATTGGTAGTGCTGGATCAAATACTTGGTTGGCAATAGTCATGTGAAGATCCATCAAAAGTGGACCTTTATGAGATGCAAGATCCTCTATGTCAAAAGTAGAGATGATCTCATAGTTGGATGAAATTGTCAAAATGACATACACATTCAGACATTCCATAATTTCGATTTGACTAGTTGCAAGTCTCAACACTTTGTTCCCCAAAAAATATTTCAACACTTTGAATGGTTTCACACACACATACAGTACTATATAGGCTGATATTTTCCTACAAGCTCAAAAAGAAAACTAAAATTATTGTGAGAGAAATGACATATATACTCGAAACATGATATACTATCTCCTATTTTGAACCATGACATTTCAATTTTTTAAATTCTTTATGTGACTCTACTTTTATTGATTGTAACTTGCTGGAACTTTCTTTGCTTTTGTCAAGGATATGACATTATAATCGTTCTGTTCACTGACATTTGGAGACTGTTGACAATAGATTTATTGGTCAAATTATTGGATGCACATTGGGCTATAAAAAGAATGGATGCCCTTTCAAACTCGTTTGGGCTTGTGTTCTCTAACATGTAAGTAATAGGATCTAGATAAAAAGGCAAATTAGGCCGAGGACCACTACCTATGGATATTACTCACTAGTGCCCCTTGCCCAAATGTAGTTGGCTCAAGTAGACAACTACTAATTCACCTCATAAAAAAATTAGAAGTGCTAATCTTTGTAAGGTCTAGGCACACAATCAATTGTTTAACAACTTAGCACCACTCAACCAGAACTACTTCATCAAATTTTTGTATTATTTGAAGAATAAAAAGTGACTTTTATCTTTATCTACCTACTTTTTCAAATACATTTTCTAACAGATTTTCTATTCCATTCTTTATCTCATTTAAATATTATTTCTTTATTCATTATTTATTCTTTTTTTAACAACTACACATCTTCCTACATTTTTTTTATTCAACACCTGATTATTATAATAGAGAAAAAAAATATTTGAAGAATGAACAGTAACCCATCAGACTTGATGAGCTATTGTTCATGAGGCAAAAAAAATTTTGGGTATAAAGAATCCATTGGAGTGGCTTTTTTTTGTCTCATTCTCTATTATAGAGAATATTTTGCCTTTACCTACACCATTGGAGATGCTCTAAAGAATAAATAGTTTTATTCAATAATCTATCTTTTACATTATCTTTTTTATCAACTTTTTTTTTATTTGAATAGATACAAAGAACTAGTAGTAGTTTTGTACATATGTACTAATGTACCTAGTGATACACTACCAGTTTTCTCAACAAAAATTTCTATCACTTATTTTCATTTAGCATCATCCTCTTTATGGATTTTTGCTTGGAGATTTTGATGGCCTTGTAGTGAGAGAGGGCCTCATTTGGACAATTTGTTCTTCATCAACTCCCATTTTCTTGGCATAAAGCCCAGCCTCAAAGAAGCGTTTCACAGCATCATCTACATACTCCTTCCCTTGCCTAACATTCATTCCCTTCCCTATTTTGTCTGGGAAACTTGTGAAGACATTTTCTCCTTTTAGGACAGCCGCTAGCTGCAATAGCTCTTGCTGGAATTCAGTCACCTTGGCCTCTTCATTAGCCTCAGTACTCCTAATCTTCACTGGAGTAGGAAGTTTAACTATTGAAATAGCAAGAGAAAATATTGTGATTAATTCAAAGAGACCACGATAGGTCAAGAAATTTACAACAAAAGGTTTAAGGAAACAATAATTTTCGCGACTATCAACGTTACCTATCGTAATTGGTACATAATAAAAGTACTAACAGCACTAGATTGTCAGGTAAATGTGACGTTACTCTAATTAAAATTTTACAATATGTCATATCAGCAATTTTGAAAAAACAAAATGTGAGAAAAATATCACGTCACTACTCACTAGCATTTACAATTGTGAGTTTTTTTCACTATACATCACAATGTTTCTCTTATTGGTTCACATCAGCTCATGCAAAAATTAATGTCTATTTTAACATAAAAACTTGTTTTCTTTTAATATAATGGCTTTTCAAAAATATTTACTTTATGATATCTATTTTATACTAAATTTCACTAAAATATTTTTTTTATCAATTTTTTTTATTTTTGTATCAAATCATTTTTTCTATATATAAGTAAAAAAGAATTAAAAATAGATTTATATGTATAATAGTAATTATATATACTGTAGCAACCAATTAAATTTACAAAAGTTTACATGTGCTGAGGTGCTCTTAAAATGACTAACCTGGGCAGTCAGTTCTGGGTTCTGTTCTTGTTTGAACAAGTCCTTCAAAGGAGCCAGCCCATTCAACCCTCTTGGTTAGAAAGGGTGAGGACAAGTTGAAAAGCTTCTTCACTGTTGCTGGGATGGATGAGTGTTCATATTCTGACGTTGGAAATGGTGAACCATTGGGCCCATGGACAACTGTATCATTACCACCGTCACAAGTTATAAACTATAAACCAAAAATATCTGTATTATAATAATGACTAGGGTTTCGCACCATGCTTTTGGACAAAACAGATAAAAACGAAAAAGTAATGGGTGAGGTTCCCATTATCCCAATGTCTGCCATTTATACTATTCTTAAAAAGCAGTGTGAAAATGGAAGCTTCTATATATGACTTGGGCCTAGCTGAAAGCAAGACATAATGGTAACCACAAGATCTTAAAGATAGTGCCAAGAAAATGAGGTTCATCATGAAATTGATCAATCTAATGCTTCAAACTACAGTACAAATATGTAATTATATAATATGTTGAAGTAATACAAATTGGAAAAGATACATGATTTTTGTCAGAGGACCAGAATAATATATATGGTATGTGAATTAAAAATTGTGTTTCACAGAAACTCTTACAAACAAGAATAAAATACAAATAATACAAGACAAATAGTATCTAACAACTCAAAGTATCAACTTAATTACACCCAAAATATTCAGATTGAAACCCCAAAAGTGATTCTTAAAACCTGTTGCAATCAGCAATTATTACTTGGAGATGCGTAATTAAAAGGGTTGTAAAGTAAAGGACGATAAATTGTTAGAGAGTTGCATACATTATTTATTTCACATTGGTGATTGGTGAGAGTTGCAAACGTTCTTTATTTTATATTGGTGATTGGTGAGTGGTCCAATATTTCACTTACCTTAGATAAGACTTAAGCTTTGGTATAGATATTATTGTGGCTGGTGATGTTGACAACCATTATATATAACAACAAAATAAAGAGACTTTTATCCATGGGGAAAAGACATTTTATGCCTAAGAATATCTTCTTCTGCTTCTTCTTTTTTGAGATTATAGCTTTTCTTTCGGTTAATTTATTACTATATTATTATTTTTTATATAAATATTACTATATTATTTGTTCGTGTACAATTATTAAAGCCTCAAATTTTTTAAGTATATTTGTACTTTATTAACTCTTAACAAGTAAGTAAATAAACTTTTAAAACAAAGAGTGCCAAATCATATACACAAAGAACATTGAGATATTTTTCATCTAGAAGAGGCATGACTTTCCTCCCATTTCCTAGTAAAACACGAAAACCAAATGTGTCTTTTTTTTAATTAAAAAAAGAGTGTCAAGTTAATTATTTCTACTAAAATGACTTTTGCACGAAACATGGATGTGATTGTAAAGTTCATAATAGATTAGTCTTACCTTGATTAAGGTACATTGGATAAACTGTCATTTTATTAATAAAAAGGGTACATTTAGATTAGTTTTTATTGAAAATTTTTAAAGTATAATTATATTTAAAAAAATTAAAAATTGGGTAATGATTATCACACAATGAGTGTGCCAGGCTAAAATTGTATTTTGAAAATTCAAGAAAACATGTACCTTAGTATCCGTACATGTGATAAGTCGTGTGCAACAAGATTTACCGTCAAAGATTTAGACATAAACAAAGCAAAAATGGGTAAGACTTTAATTACTTACCAGTGCCCTTTTCAATCCAAGGAGAGATGACAATGGTAGGGACCCTAACACCCAATCGATCAAACTTGAAATTAAAAGGTTCAGGTCCCACAATCCCATCAGGGTTAGGGACTCCCCTCACTGGTGTAGGCACATGATCATAGAACCCACCATGCTCATCATACGTGATCACCAAAAGGGTTTCATTCCACTGTGGGCTAGCCCTCAGTGTCTCATACACCTCCTTCACAAACATTTGACCATTGTACACATCATGTGATGGATGATCATCATTGGCTGGGGTCAATTTATTGTCAAAGTAACGCTGTTCCAGCACAACATAACCTGGGAGCTTGCCTTTTTTTGCATCATTCTTAAACGACAAGTCGTATTCATGGAAGTTGCCCACGTACTTGAGCTTCCTTAGGTTTCTGTAGAAAAGGGTTGTGGGTGCAGACTGGTAGTATATGCCGAAGGATATTCCGGCATCGGCAAGGTCTTCAAAGGTTGTTCTTTGTGGGAGTCCCTTTGCTAGTACTGCAGCGATGTTGGTCGTTAATCCAGCTGAAGTTCCTGAATGCACGTAAAGCCTGTTCGGCTGTGTCGAGGTGGGTAGTGAAGCAAACCACCTAAAATGCATACAAATTGATGTAATAATAAATATAATTGATATATGTGGTGATAATAATAAACAAATGTTTCATGTACTTTGTTGCGATTGGTTTATCAAGGTTACATGGTCAAATTTGTAATATTTCTATTATATTACTTTATACAATAATTAAGGAATAATTTATGGATAAATTAATAGGACAAGACTTAGACATATTACTTAGATTTTGTTCCCAAGGGTGCGTTTGTTTTGGCTTCAAACCATTTCTGGAAATGCTTTTCCGTAAAATTGTATGTTTAGTAGTTACCAAAAATTGGGTCAAACTGAAATGGTTTTCTGTGTTGACCGTAAAATAAGGCTCCCGAGGCGTAAAAGCATTTCCGTTGTTATTTTATCTTCAAATCACTTCCGGAACGAGAGAAAGAAGGACCAGACGTGCAAAGAGAGAGAGAGAGTGAGCCGAAATGGAAATCGCGCCGTCGATCACGCCTTAACCCCAGACACCGAAGAGAGAGAGAGAGAGAGAGAGAGAGAGCACGAAGAGAGACTGGAGAAAGTGAGGTCGAGCTCGCGCCGTCGAGCTCAGCCCACCGCCCTAAGCCCAAACGCACCATCGAGCTTGCGCCAGCGAGATCGCCACGAGCTCGCGCCAACGAGATCGCGCCAACGAGATCGCGTTGGGGAGATCGTCCCGCCGAGATCGCACTTTCAGATCGCACCCCTCTAGATCACACTGTGATCACTCTCTCTTCCATGATCGCACCGTGAGATCGTCCCTTTCCCTCGATTTGTGATCACTCTCTCTTCCGCCTCCCTCTCTCAGTTGGACCGAATGGTGTTGTGTATTGAGAATGGTTTTGCTTTGATTTTTGTTTCTTATAAAAGTTTACATATTGCAATTTTGTGATATAAAACTTGTTTGGAAGCTGAGAAAATGGCTGAGAAAATGTGAGCAATCAAACACTAGAAAATGTGAGAAAATGTGAGCAATCAAACACTAGAGAATGTGAGAAAATGTGAACAACAAGTAAAAAATGATATTATATATTTGTTTGGAAGCTGAGAAAATGTGAGCAACAAATAGAAAATGTGTTTTCTATAGTATTTTCAAGAATACAGCCAAATACCAGAAAATATTTTTCAAAGCATTTTTTGAAATGCAACCAAATACTTGAAAATATTTTCCTTTCCCGAAAATAGCATTTTTGAAAAATATTTATTTTCCGGAAAATATTTTACATGAACCAAACACAGCCTTAGATTCTCCTCTTAAAATTTTGCCACGTGATTTTTTTAGTATATTTTTTTAGTTAAATAGTCACATAACAGAATCTTTAGAGATAAATATAAAAAACATGGTATTATATATAAGTTTATCCAAATTAATATGTGAGTGTGACCCGGTGAAAAGAGATTAGGTTATAATTGGAACTTAAGAAGTTATAATATATGGCACATTGAAAAAAAATAAGGAATTATTCTTTTCTCTTCTTTTTTTTAACCAGAATTTTTTTGGATGGAAAGGGACAGGGAAGAAAATGTTTTTTTTTTTCCTTTTTTTCATAAAAATCAATAAATAAATTTTTTTTCTTTGGCATATGTCAAAATTAAATTAGTTTCTTGTTGTGAATAAATGCTAAATTCTAGATAAAAGTCCTAAGCAGAAACTTGAAATTTCCTCAAATAGTTATCCAAACCTAGGACTTGTTAAATGACATCTTCAAATTCTAGTTCCTCCCTAAATTCCTGCTCCAAATCCTCTATACAAAGTCCAAACACAAGGTCAGTTAATAAGGTTGAGTGGATTTGTTCCGCTAATTTGAAAGAATTCATTTCACTAGAATTCAATTAATTCAGAAAATTAAATGGATCTAGAAGTCCAAAAGTTCGAAAAATAAAATTGAGGAAGCTAAATGGTTATGCAAATATATATATATGTGTGTGATTAATTATGTGGAGGTGATCATGATCAATAATGAATAAAAAATTAAGAAGCTTAATTTGAAAATTGAAAGCAAACCATGCATGTGAACATTTAGAATTTCTTTTAATTTTGTCCCATAAACAAAAAAATAAAAAATAAAAAATCAATTACCTGTCAAACACTGCAAATTCAGAGACGAGAGCTTTGTAGACAGGAACGGTGTCGGGTTCAAAGCCATTCATGACATCTTGAGACATAGTGGTAGTGTTATCCATAGAGAAAGCTTGTTGAACAAAGCCATTCATGGGAGGTGGGTTAGCTGAGGTGTCATTAGACCCAAAAACTTGTTCACGTATGGCTTGGAAAGAGTGGCCTGGGTCAGGGTCCACGTATCGGGACTGGTTGTTGAAGTAGAATCGCTTGGAGTTTGGGTCAGTGACAGATAGTGCATTCCATTCAGAGCCAGTGACACCATTGATTTCTGGGTTCAGTTTCTTCATCCAACCCAGCATGTGATCAAAGGACCTGTTCTCCATCACAAGGACAACAATGGTTTTGATGGGACTTGCATGAATTGGGCTGTGGAGGAGAAGCATGAGTGAGAAAATGCAAAACATTTTGGTAGCCATTGGAGTAGTTCTTTTGGTACCCATTTTTTTAGAGAGAGACAGACAGACAGAACAGTACTGTGTATGTTTGTGTGGAACTTGGCTAAATCCAAGAAAGAGAGATAGAGCCCGTGAGCTTGTCTTGCGGCTCTTGTGAGCTCCTTTTAAGGACAACTGGTGGTGACCGGTGACCATCGATATTCTTTGAAAAATGATAGGAAGTTCACAACTTTGCCACGTACAGGTTATGAGTGATTGGGAAAAAAATAGTAGGTCTACATATTTACTATTTATAATTTGTCCTGTGACAGATTATGTCCTAGCATTATTCAATTCCTTTTGAATAAAAAAATCATGTGTCTTATTGTTTTACAACAATTTTATAAACAAGTCTAATTCTAATTTGACATTGTTGAAATTGTGGATTGTAAATGGTGCGAAAAAAGCAGAGGATTCATATAAAATTGGGTTTATCTATAGATTCGTTGCATGTTTTATTTTAAGAAAAAATTAATAAATGCCTTAAGAGCATTAACTTATAAATATTTTTAAAAACTTTTTATCAAAAAATAAAAAAAATAGTAACTGATTTTTTTTTTTTTTTTTTTTACAACTTATATATTTCTCATAAAAGTGGCATCAAAATTTTAATAAAATAGTCCATTAAAAAATGCCTTAAAGACACCTGTTAACCAAACCTTTTATTTTATGGTTCACCAAATGTAATATATCATGTATTAATTACTTTCCATTTTAAACTTACTTTAATTATAAGTGTAAAAAAAAAACTTACATTTGGTACACTGAATGAGAATTACGATAAGAATTATAATCTTTATTACTAGGAATAAAATTTGTTGTAATGTAATAACTAAACTTATTCATTAGTTTGGTTGTGAATTATAATATTAGAATGAAACTTAACATTTATTTTAGGAAATTTCTTACTTATACAATTATATTTTCTTAAAAATTGTTATTTTTAAATTTAAGAGATATATGTGTTGTTTTTTATGATTTTTTATTTTTATAATTGTTAGATGTATATGAAAAGTTTGTTTATTTGAAAATATATTAAGTTTTGAAATTATTGCTCTTACTAAGGAATAACTAATACAACCTTTTAAAGATGAATAGTTATTCCTCATTTTGAAAAATAGCTATTCATAAGAAATTATTATTCCTTGTAATAAAAACATAACCAAACTAAATAATAACTAAACCATATGAATAACTATTACATTACAGCACCTATTACTAGGGATATCAATTTTTGCCCGACCCGCGGGTACCCGGCCCGGCCCAACCCTAATGGACCGGGTTTTACCCAGCCCGATAAGGAATAGGGTCAAGTTTGGGTTTTTTTTTTTAAAACTCAAACCGGGTCTGGGTCGGGTCCAAATTTTTGTAAAAACCCGGCCCGACCCAACCCGTATATATAATATTATTATAAAAAAAAACCCTAGGTATAAATACTACTCTTTTACTTCTAAAAATCATTTCCCTAACCCTAATTTCTCACCTCTCAGCCACCTCTCTCTCCTTCACTCTCAGCCACCCCTCCCTCTACCTCTCTCTCTCTCTCTCTCTCTCTCTCTCTCTCTCTCTCTCTCTTGCTGCTGCTGGTCCCTCCTCCACCTCACCGGTCTCATCGGTCCTTGCCTCCCTCACCGAGCTGCTCACTCATCCACCTTGCCGCAGAGATCACTAAGTCCTCCCTCACCACGCCGCTCACTCCTTCATCTCGCCGCAAACACCACTCACTCCTCCACCTCGCCACAGACACCGCTCCTTCCTCCCACCTCTCTCACCTCGCCTTGATTGGAAAAATATGGGATTTTTGTTGGTTTTTTGTGGTTCTGTTTTTGGAGTTTTGGAGGAGTTGAAATAGTGGTCAGCTTAGACTCTGATCTGTTCTGTATTTTTATTTTTATTTTTATGAAAGATCTAATCTGTTTTTATGGTCTTAAACTTTGATCTGTTGGGGGGTTTTTCATGGTTCTATTTTTGGAGTTTTGGAGGGGTTGAAATAGAGGTAGGATTAGACTTTAATTTGATCTGTATTTTTTTTTTTTTTAATGAAAAATTTTATCTGTATTTATGGTCTTAGACTCTGATCTGTAGTATTGAGCAGAATTTTTGTGCTTTTTACTTTGTTTTGCATTGTTCTTGTGATGGTTTCTATTCTACACGACTTAAAGATTCAAGCAAAATTTTCTTTTTTTTATTGGGCCTGAGGTGGTAGGGACCGCGGGGCCCATGGAGCCCGATGGGGCGGGTCTGGGGCGCAAAAAAAATCCGTTTATTAAATGGGGCGGGTTCGGGTTTTCTGGGCAAACCCATGGGTCGGGTTCGGGCATTAAGAAACCCGGCCCGAACTTGACCCGTTGCCATTCTTACCTATTACAGTCTA
The DNA here is from genome assembly GCA_032727855.1 of Quercus ilex subsp. ballota. Taxonomy (NCBI): domain Eukaryota; kingdom Viridiplantae; phylum Streptophyta; class Magnoliopsida; order Fagales; family Fagaceae; genus Quercus; species Quercus ilex. The sequence goes on along the minus strand of CM064908.1, from coordinate 19,591,146 downwards.
CCAAACATGCCCTTACTTTACAAGGAGAGTTTAAAAAAAAAAAATTTAAAAAAACATGTAATAAACCTTACATAAATAGAAACCTCATCTATGAGAACATGAGGTGTTGTCATATGGCACATTTTTAGAGAATTTTTTTATTTAGCCTTCGACTTTATCATCTTCTAATTACCACCATGTTTCATTTTTTAACCTTTCACCTAAGTAAAGTTTTTACTCAATGTATATCCATTTAAACTTCTATCTAAGCAAGGATTTAGATGATATGTAATTTTACAATAAATATTTTTGTTTTCTTACCATTTAAATTTAATAAAATTTATGATAAAATATTTTTTATATATGGGGAAGAAAGAGAAAAGACTCAAAATAATGTGTAAATGCCAAGAAAGTACTAATAGCCAATATGTAAAAACCAAGAGAGTAAAAGGCGTCGGCATATATTATTTGTCTAGTAAAGCATATATATGAGTTAAAATATTAACATTTTTCAAAAGAAAATTTTTAGAAAATTGTATCATTTTCCTATATTTGATAGAAACCTTAAAATGAATTGAAATATTATATTTTGGCTTTCCTTATTTAACTTGGTGTGAGATAAAATCGTTTTATAGAAAATTTTAATAAAAAATAACTTTATCTCACGCCAAGTTAAATAATAAAAGTCAAAAAATAGTTTTCCTTTGACCTAATTATTTTTTTATATACAAAAACAGAAAAACACAAATAAACTATCTTTACGAGATTTTCTATCGAAATAAAGGAAGTATAAATATTTTATTGCATTACTTGCTTAGTTGCTTAAAAAATCGCTATACGGAAACGTGGCATGGTACATGCGACAAGGAAGATATACAGTACTCTTGTCGTATTTTTGACATTTTTGTTTGTCCTGACTGTATGGGCAGTGAGGGCATTGACAATGAAACATTCATAGACTTGAAAGGGAATTATATATGAAGCCACGAACAAGTAAAAATTACATTAGAGATTTAATATAATTTTACCCTTTTGTGTGTGGACAAAGAAAGCTTGATGATTTGCTTAAAAAAAAAAAAAGAAGCATAATGAGTACATGACTACATTGTTTTTGTAAGTTGCCAAAATCTAGTTCCAAAATTTTATGGATATTTTTCCTTTTTTTTTGGTTTTGTTGCTAAAGGGGTATTTTTCCTTTTGAATCTTGATATGGACAAGATAAAGAAGTTTCATTAGGAATTGGGATAATTATCCGATTCAGAGTGTTGATTAAATCTAGCTTCTTCTTCTTCTTTTTTTTCAAGGATTTGAGACAGAAAGATTATCAAGGCCATTTATCAATCTAATTTGAAATGAAGTAATCGTATGTATTTGTATGGACGTTCATTTCTAAATTTTTTTTTTTTTTTTTTTTTTTTTTGAGAACCAAATGTATCATTTCATTAATGTGAATGTAGAATAGATTACAAAGCTTCCTTAGTAATAATAGCAACAATACAAATTGATGATTCCTCTATTAATCTATCTACATGTTCGATTATTTTTTATCATCATAGAGCGGATGTCATAAGTTTAAAATATCGTCTTTATCTTTAAATATTAGTGTAAGGACCAAAAGATCTTGGCAGTCCAAGCTCACTTAGAACAGTGAATTGTACAATTCAACCTCAGCCCAAATCAATAAAATTTGTAAGAAAGGGAAACGAACAACAAGTGAGCGCTCTGCCCGAGGATGAAAATAATGAAGAAAGGGTTGATGTTATAGAATAGATGAGAAAATGTCTTCTTACAAGCCTGCCTGAGGAGGCCAATGTTATACAAAAATTTGCACTATTTACTCTCTTCTCTCAATGTTCTTGTTTCTTTTTTCTTTTTGATACTTGTGTATGGATGCTCCTTCTCTGAAAACAATCTTTTTCTTATATACTCCCCCTTTCTTCGCATCTTGACCTTCCATCTTTACCTCCCCAATTTCTTTTCGTGACACTTTTCCCTTTAAACATCTGAAGAAGGTGGTAGATGGAGTTTGCTTAGTTATGAATTACACTGTTCAGGTCACTTTATCATCAACGCAGCTGATAAAACTGTTGCCCATCATTTAATGCGGAGACAACAGGCTACTTCTCTCTGGAAACTTCCCCTACTCCTCATGATTCTCTTTCCTCAACCAATCCTTCCCACCTCAAACTCCTAAAAACCTTTTGCCTCTTCATCTCCCCTCCTCAGGTGAACTCCCTCCTCGAGCGTATGATACCCCAAAACCAACACTACAACCCAACAATCCCTTCTTCAGTCCCCCCCAATGGTTATTTTACCAACCAAGACACTAGAAGAGGGCTTTACTTGGGTATGGATACCTAAAAGTTTTTGCCAATTGTGAAAAATAAAGTTGTATATATACAACCCTACTATTTATGGGTTGTAAAAATAAAAACACATGTTTTAATGGAGTGAGAGAGGAAGAGAAGAAAAGAGGGAAGAGAGAGATGGGAGAGAAGAGAGAGAATTGATTTGTTTATATTATTTGTTAGTATAGTTTATATTTTTTTTTAAGGGTAAATTACACCCCTAAATTTTGGGAGTCTTTGGATTTTATACCTTGAAATTTCAGAATTTGGATTTTACCCCCTGAAGTTTGGTAATATTTGGATTTTACACCATTACGTTTCAAAATTTAGATTTTACCCCCTTAATTTTGAGAGTTTTTGGATTTTACTCCTTAAAGTTTGAGGATATTTAGATTTTACAGGCTAAAGTTTCAAAATTTGAGAATGTAAAATTCAAATACTCCCAAACTTTAGGAAATTAAATTCAAATTTTAAAACATTAGAGTGTAAAATCCAAAAACTATCAAATTTCAGGAGGTAAATTCTAAATTCTGAAATTTCAAGGTGTAAAATACAAACACTACTAAATTTTAGGGGTGTAATTTATAATTTACCTTTATTTTAATGAATTGTATGTAAAAATAGAAACTAAAATATTAGGTGAATTATAAAATAGAATGGTAAAATAAATAAAGACGGTTTTGAAGATGTATTATAGATACGTTTTTTGCATTGCGGATGTTAATCCTTAGGCTCTCTATCCCGTTCCTTTTCTTCTTCTCTTTTAACAGACACAAGTTGACAAATTTAAAGTTCAAAGACAAAGTAGAAAATGTTGAAATAAAGGTAGATTATGTCCTTTGCTGCCACGCACTTGCTTGAAGATTAGCTGGTATCAACTAACAACTGACAACCACATAAGCAAATTGTTAAAAAGATGTTACTACATCAATGTCAATGAAAATTAAAGGCACATGCTCCCCATAAGGCATGCTGATTGCTGAGTGCGACAATTTATAAATGCAGCCAATCTGATTGCGACCCAGCTTTCATCTTCCACGTTACTCTAAACTTATGTTTTTCTTCATGTTCATACGAGGTTGGAGTCCGAGCTCAAACAAGGATTTTGATTAATTAAATTAACTTGGTACTTTGGTTTGCTGGGTGTTATATCATGCTACTAATTTGGAGTGGCATGTTCTATCCCCTATGCTTTATTCTTCCCTTTTTATATCTGTTTTTTGTTACTATTGGTAATAACTCTTTTTATGTCGGATGAGATGATTACAAATCCACACGTTTTGATTCGATGGTAAAATATAACTAAGTGGCCAATTACTAGTTTTGACTTGATGGTAAAATATAACCAAGTGGTCTAAGTAGAGGCAGTATTTGGTGTAACGGGAATATATAACATCTTCTCTTATGCGGGAATAGATTCCATAATTATGAGATCCACACCACGTAAGAGATGTTATATATATCAGCTATACAAAATAAAAATTCAAGTGGAGACAAATTAGTGTCCATAGATATATTTCTTCTGCAAGATTGACATTGAGATTTGAGCCATGTAAATGTAATTATATTTCTTTATTGTATATTAGTCCCATGTGCCAAGTTCAAATGTGTAATATTTAACTACTTATATATTTCTTTCCTCGTATAATAGTCAACTATTTGCTCTTGTAGTTTGGGGGGGAAAAAACCTATTTGCTCTTGTATTATGTAAAAAATAATTAGAGATGGAAGTTTGCAACAATGTGAAAGACTTTGGCATTTGCAAGCGATCACTATCGTTAAACAAACGCTTTCTTCTTTGTTTTTAAGGCTTCAAATATTTGGGACAAATTATCTTTATATTAAAAAAAGATTTTACGTTCAAATCTCACGCACCTCTCTTAAATCTCACAAGTTAAGTATATATATTGATGATAGAATTAATGAGAGAGAATATTGAAATAGAATAATTCACCCTCATAAGCAATGTCCGATCCCTTACTAAGCCCATCAAAGTATATGCTCCTTGTAATTTTTTTGCTTATTAGTAAGTCTTTGCTAATTATCAACATGCATGTTTAGACAAATTTTTTTAACCAAATTACACTTGTAAACCTTAAAGTTCATGATTATTTTCATTTAATTCCTTAAGTTTTGGACTGATCATTTTTTCTCATAAGTTTAATAATATTTTCATAATGATCATTCCATTTATCTCCATCGCTGATTTGGCTATTAAATGCCATCAAAACGATAGTCTCTCTCTCTCCCTCCACCAAAAAACCATTTTGAAAAGAGAAACCAAAAGGTCCAACTATAAAAACATAACCGAAATAGACAACATTGAGAAGCAAGCTTAAAACTATGGAAAACGATTTACCTCATCATTTTTGTGTAAAGGCAAAATTATTTATTACTTTGAAGCAATACTTCATCTCACATAAATAATAAGTCTCACCATAAATTTAATTAGTCAAGGTAACTATTTTGTAAAATGAAACAACACTTGCTCTTACTACTTTTTTTTGACTGAAAAAGGTAGTTGCTCTTACTACTAGAATATTGAATAATTACTCTTATTTAGAGGCAAGTACATCTGTGTGTCACCAAAGGTGCCAAATCATTTGTGTAAAGGCAAAATTACTCAGAACTCTGAAAACAATGCTGCCTCTCTCTCTCCTCCCACATAAACAGTAGAATTTACTATTGATTTAATTAGTTAAATTCATAATTAAGCAACGTTTGCACCCAAAATGTTGCATAATTACTCTTGTTTAAGGACCGCAAACGTTTGTGTGTGGCACCACTGCACCAGGCCCAACAAGTCTTAGCGTCCGTTTGACGACTTGTCTTTTTTGCTCGCTTTCAGTACTTTCTGTCTCACTTCTTCTTGTCTCATTTTTTAGCGTCCGTTTGACGACTTATCTATATAAAAAAAAAAATTATATACCCACTTACTTCTTTTTGTCTCATTTTTTAGCAAATAAGCTACCAAAAATTGAGAATGCCAAACTCACGCTTAGAATAAAAGCCACAAGACTAGCTCCCCAACAAAAATGGCTAGGGGGAAAAAGAAAGTAAAAGTAAAACGAACACCAAACTTGCCAAACAATTAGTAAGAAATCAAAGCAACGAAAAGCCAATATACCATGAGATATAATCACTTTAACATGGGAGGTATATTCCACAGATTATTTTCATAATAAAAAAAAGTTCGAGACAATCCCGACTTCAACACCAAAGTGTTATTGAATTATGACCCTATCATATACTCAAACCCAGTAGATGATAAATATAACATAAAAGATCTTTAAACAACGACCATAGACATCACACCGGCACTCACCCAAATATATTCTTCTTGTCGTCATTACCAGATCGCACTATCCAACTTGCTGATACCAAAACAAAGATCATAACCAGCAGCCACTGGAGCTCTCCAAAGCTTCACAAGCGAAGAAATCGGAGTAGCATTATTTATTATCAGCAGCTAGCTGAAAGACCGTTACAGTGATTTTTGACAGCTAGACTGTCATAACAGTTAAGTATAATGAGGAGCACATCTTTATTCCACCAGTTAGATGACTGAGACATAAGTCCCAACACCAACAGATGATCTTATTAACACGTTCTATCCATCCCAAGTAACCAGACAAGGCATTTACTTCATATGAACTTCGCATCATATTAGATGTTTCCATATTTCTCTTCCTCCGGGCTGGAAAGCTTTGACGAAATCTGTTAAAAATCAAGGCAATCAATATACAATTAATACCACACTTCACTCCCAAACAAAGAAAATTAGAAAAAGAAAGCCACGAAATCGGATTCTGGCCCCAAACAAACAATAAACTATGCATGTACATTGCCTGGAACTGTTTATTAGTCTCTGTGTTTGTGTGCATGATGTATATGGATAAGATGGAAGTGGTCAAGCTCCACATCCCCATAAATAAATTCAATTGACACTCCTCTAAAAATTTCCTCACTGTTGACTTTGATTGTGGGGTAGAAACACATCACAGGTAGTACTGCAATATACAGTCACAAATGTGACTGACAAGCAGAGAGAGAGTGAGAGAGCCATCCATGAAAGTTATCAGATGGATATGGTTCTAAACCAGAGAGAGAGAGAGACCAAAACAATCTTTCATTCTATCCCTAGCCGCGGTTTCTTTGCAAATTAATACATCTTTTATACCTTTAGCAAGTCAATTGGAAAGAGCTAAAGATATACCCTATGTAATTATGCCTTACAAGTCCACCAATATATAACACACTGATCTCAACAAAACTGCTCGCTCATGGGCAAGCAAATTTTGACCCACCCAGTAGTACCACCTAAGAAAAGAAAGCATTCAAGTTGGGGTGAACCATTACACAAACAATTTGTGGAAACCCAAATCCAACCCAACAAGGAAGTTTTGGTTCAATTTAGGCTCAGATATACTACTGAACAAAATAAAATTTATTAGTTCAAACTTTTTTTAAGTATTCTAAATCAGTTACATATTTCCACAACCACATTAGACTCGGAAAAAATAATTTTGAATCAGACAAAATGACCCAACTCTAACCAAAACCATTGCAACGTCTAATTTCCAAGCAAGAAAATATAATAAAGCATTTGTTCAAATAATATGTGTGAGTGTACGTATTGGACGCAGTTTTCCTCCAAAAAGTTCCTCCAACCCACTACATGGCAACTCAAAAGATTATCTGTGTGCTAATGTCATGTGACTTTGTTTAAGTGAGTCAATACACATTGAAGGTCTTATAAACTGCAATCATATGGGTTGGAGGATATTCCCCAAAGTTGGAGGAAACCTTTGTCCTTATATATATATATATTGAACCAGAAAGGGGTTCGTACTCATTGATATTGGGGATTCAATCTAAATAATGGAAAACCACAACTAGTAGGAAACGTGCACCACAAATACCCAGACATATTGAAGAGAAGGAATAAGAAAACCAAACAAAATGGCATATGTGAAAAATACTTAAATATATAAATACTCACTTGTGTAATAGCAAGTGCCTGCAACAAAGCCAATGCCACCCAAGCTCCAACAAAAATTCAACATTGACAAGGCTGCAAAGTTGGAGTTCAAATTTGGTAGCAAAAGGATGCAGTACATTCACCAGAATCATTCTTGAGGACCTGAGGAATGTCAGAATGTCGGATCAACCAGTTTCTTCTAATAATAATAAGAATACCAAATATTTACCGACCACGACTTAAAAGAATAAATAAATTGATCTTACCACCTATACTCTCGTACCGACATCACACGAAGTAACGACCTGTCCAAACGGACTGTCCTTTATATTGTTCAGGCAGTGGAGTAAAGTGCTGATTTCCATTGACAAGTTGATGCTGCTGCTGCAACTGCAACTGCTGTTCATGGTGTAGATTTAGCTGCTCAAGCATCTGGTATTCTTGCCAGCCTTTTTGATTTTCTACTGAGAATGGCATGGCTGGAACTTGTTTTCCAGGAAATGGAAAACTGACAGTCCCATTCATGCCATTGCTGATACTGATGGGCTGGGGGTTTGAATAAGACGGGTAATTGACCGAACTATTTGACATAGAGCCTTTAGCTGATGCTGGCAACTGATATCCATCCAACCAGCTATAATCATCCATCAATGGACTCTCATTCACCAAATCTGAACCAGAGATGGGTTCATTCACTTGTTTAGAAGGAACAGGGCTGAAACCAGGTGGAGGCCCAATGTGTCTAACAGGCCGACTAACTGGACTTTTTCTCAAACCTACTGGCAATGCTGATGATGTCTTTACAGCCAAATTGTCAGACATGGCTCCAGAAGATGCAAAAGCATCAATCTTAGATGGTATCACAGCTTCTGGGACTTTGGCAAGACTGTAAGACATACCAGAAGTATTAGGACCGATAGCTTGCTGGATGGAAGCCGAAAACGCAGCAGGAGTGGACATGTGTTGCTCGGATTTCATTATATGACCATTCTCCACAAAGCTTAGACCTTTGAAACCATTAGCAAGAAGAGCTTCACCTTCCAGTGGCCACTTCAAAGCATGAGATTGAGCTGATTGAAAATGCTGGGGGACCATATTACCAAAGGATGTAGGCACTTGTGAACCCACATCAAGAGCAATCTGCTGCTGAAGATTACCTAGAGGAGCTGAAACAGGATTAACAAGAAAATTCAGATCACCCGCAGAAGCATTTTGACCAGGCTCCAGGCCCCCATACTGATCCCATTTTAAACCAACCACATCAGTCCGCCTCTCAGCCACTGTTGGTTTAAAAACTATAACTTCATCCTCCTCTTCCTCTTCCATAAGTAGCTCAGGATTTGGCTGCAGGACACCCAAATTCTTTGATGTCTCCGTTTGTTTTTCAATCATGATACTGTTTGTATTAGGAATGCCTGAATAAGTGGTTGGAAGCATAAAATCATCCAAGACTTGAGGCTCAACACCAATAACAAATTTCTTCACTTTCGAATCAAAATGTATTGTTTCTTGATCAACCCTAACCACATTTGCTAGAGCCTTCCCTGCAGCTAGAATCCTTTTAATACGAGCCATTTTTTCCTTGTTACCATCACCTCCAAAGGAATGCTTCCTTGAAAAATCCAAAATGGTTTGAGCTGGAATTAGTGGCAAGAAACCTCTTAACTCAAGGTCCTCCCACAAAGCAAGCCTGTTTTCAGTTTCATCTTCTTCATACCTGCTCATGTTATTAAAGCAACTCTCATCTTCATCATCATCTATGGACATTGGCCCATTGGACAAGAGCTTGTTTAAGAAAGAAATGCAATGGTTCCAAAATTTTGATATAATCGTTGCCTGTTTTTCATCTGCATCACTGCCTGCTGCAATATCCGGGCAACATGCCAACCATTCTACAAACACCAGAATGCCAGGTAAGAGGCAACTTGAAGAAGGTTCACGTAGCTGCACACATCTCTCCAATATGCGTCCCATCAACTCAAAAACTGCAGTAAATGCATTCTGGAGTAGAACAGCACGCTGTACAATTTCCGCATAAGTCTGACCTTCAGCCTCTTTTCTTACATTGTGAACTGTAAATACTAGGATGGCGATAAGTCTAACAACGAGAAGTCCATTCTCACGAGCATCCGCACCAAAATTCAGATCTTCTTCGGGCCCAGAAGACAGAAGCTCACATAAACCACTGCTAACCAAAGAGAGAACTTCCGCAAATGTCTCCAGGCTACAAACACAAAGTCAGAATTAATGTCATTATCCACAGAAGATGAGAAACAGTCAGTCCAAAAAGCGTGGTCAATTATAAATTCCAATTAGTAAAGATTCCACTTGATACCTTGTACGTGTGAAAAGAATGCCATTTAGACGAACAAATCGGATGCAAAAGGATTTATACATCTCAGGCACAGCAGATGCTCTCTCCTTAACCTGGCTACTTTCTGAGTTGATATCTTTTGGTACAAGTTTTGCATCCCCTTTCCCTCTTCCTTTGCCAGTCACCCGCACAGGTGACCCCTTAACGACAGAAGCTTTAACATCCTCAGGTAGTTGTGAGTAACTCTGACGATTCTGGCAAGAATAATAATAATAATAATAAAAAGCATAGTCAAACATTAAAACAAACTTTCTTATGGGATCAGAGATGATGACCCTAAGGTCAAGACACAGGCATCACACAGAAAGTAGCTTTTAGTTTGCAACAACATAACCAAACATACAGGTTTGCTTGAGAGTTCACTACGCTAAACTTCAACAATTTCATCAAACAATTTGTTTAACCACCAATTGGCATGACCAAACCCAATAAAGGCCAATCTCTAAGCAGTCATTACCATTCTACTAATCTATTCATTCCATGTGTGGAGATCCAAAAGATGTCAAACTGTGAATAAACTTGATCATGTAAGAGTCAACAACTATTTAGTACTTCAAAGAAGCACATTCCCCAGATTTATTTTGATTACTAAAAAAAAAAAATGACTATTTTACTGAGAAATTAGTATCATTGCAGTTGAAAGATCATTTCATGTGGTTTCCAGGCCAAAATATATATGTGTTCCCTGTGGGTGGCATTGAATGCAACCAGTTTTCAAGTCATGATAACCCTGCATGTGTCATACATTAGTGGCAGATCCTAAGAACATGGATCTTATGTGGGGTAAAAGGATCCATGTAATCAACCCCAATTACGTGGTACTAAGGCCTAGTTTAGTTTATTTGAGTTATATCTTATGTAATAATATTATCCCAAAATAAAATGTTGTACTATGTCTATTTCTTTCAAATGAAGACAGTGAATTGGATTCCAAACCAACAATCATGTTATTAATTATCTAACTGGTTTTACGTTGTCTACATATTCGATAACTTCTAAACAGAAAATGAAAATAGCCTTACTTTCCTTGCTTCCTATCTCTATACTAGTCGGTCAACTTTTAGGATTTATAACCAGGGAAGCATTTCACATAACAAATCAGTACCTCATCTAAAAAACTAAAGAATGAGAGTATAAGTGCATATTGACACAATAGACAATCCTACACATATAAGACTAAAAAAGGACAGAATTTTCCTCCAAAATCATTTTGGAAGAAAGTTCTTCTAAATTACCATGCGGCGACTCAAATGAGCATCCCCTTGTACTTTTAGTCACATGTTTTAGATGATTTAATGAGTCATCTAAACAAAAAATACATGGATGATCTTGAACCGCAACATAATGAGTTGCAGCTAGAAAGAAAGCTTTCATTAAGAAAAATATGATAAACCCTTATATATACCATGAAACATTTTGAGAAAAAAAGGCCACATTCTCAGGGAAATAATATATATATTCTAGACCAATAAATACAAGCATCACACCTTCTCAAATGCAACAATCAAGTTATCCCTTGCAGTTGAAAATGGACTATCCACTGCCAAACTCCGGAAATATCGATAAACAGCCGCCAGCTCATCCCCCGAATAGGAAGCCAATATAGCAAGCTGAGATAACAACCAGAGAATTTGTCACACCGAAAGATCAACATTAAAAACACAAAACAGAAAAACAAATCCGCTGTATATAAAAGAATAGATTGGATCAATTATAAAATGGTAGTAAAGGGCAAAACCTGGTGATGGGGATTTCCACTTGATGGCCAAAGAGATGCAGCTTGCAAGTAATAACTTGAAGCTGCTGCAAACTCCCTACTTTTGGAGTCACCCTCCCCATATAATCCTTTGTAACGTGCAAGGTCACCCAAGTATATCAGACAACGATGACAAGATATCAGACCTTTCTTCATTTCAGCAGATTTCTTCCCATCTTTCTCCATAACAATTCGATTCTCTGACTCCTCAGAGAAATAACCCAGAGGAAGCCCATACTTGTCTCTAATTTTCAAAATGAGTTCATGGTAAAACCCAGTTGCTTCTGAAAGAAAGGTTTTAAACTGCAATCTTATTTTTGTAATTCGGTCCGGCCGTGCAGGGCCTTTCACACCCTGAGATGTGTTTGAGCCTGCAGAAGCTAGAGCAGAACTAAAGTGTCCTCTCAGTTCCTCAATTCGCTTGTAATGTAGCTGCCATAAAGCATATTCAATGTTGTGCTGCTCAGAGAAACCATGATCCTCAAGAATTATTGACTCATAATTCTCACGAATCTGTTGCCAGGCATTGGGATCTGATGGGATTCGTGCCTGGGCAGACCTCCGACGCTTATTCTCCAGTTCAATATTCTGCATAAAGGACAAGTGTGATTTTAAAGAAGACATAAATCACACACGCACACACACACAGAGTCCTGGAAGTGAAAATTCTATTAAAATTTTTAAGAGCATAAATTAGTTGAAGTTAAGACAGATAATAAGTCAAGTTCCAAAACTACAGGAAAAGTAGATACCTTCTCATAAAGACGTTGGGCACGCTCCCTTGATGGAGGAGCAGACATTTTATCCATTTGTACAATCATCATCCATTTAATATGCTCTTGTAATTCCAAAAGGCATTAATCTGTAAATTTTTACAGGCACACAATCATCAACTTGAAGACAAACAAGAAAACAATTAACCTTTACAATAAAGAGATGAGGAGGAAAGAGAAGAATAACAGTGCATTCCAAGTGAAACAATCCACATCAAATCAATCATGTAAAAAAAGTTTATAACTAGCCAACAACATCAATAACAAACAAAATCAAATTTTAACCAATTCCTCATTTAAAGATACTTGAGCACATGCACAAATTGTTCATGACACTTTTTCCCTGTTTTGTCTGGTCTAGTTCAACAAGTAGAATTGCAGAACTGCAGGCTAACATTTTTCTTACTAAAACCACGGCCTCTTAAAGCTCCTTCAGGGAACAAAAAATCCCAATTCGGATTAGTAAATTACACGTATATCATTTTCTTTTCTTTTTCTTGAAGATTTTATAGATTTTACTCCTTGAAATATCTAAAGCTGTTACAAATGGTTCCTAATTCCTAACTTTCTAAAAGTGCAAAATTTCAATTTCATAACACTTCAGACACCCAACCCGGCCAAAATTTGTCTCGTACTCTGCAATAGCAAGAAAACTAAATCTAGTTTGACCTCCACATCGTTTCTAAATAAAAATCATCCGAAAACATAAACAACAGAATTACTTCTTACATGCAAAATCAAAGCCATACCCGAAATGTAGAACACAAACAAGCTAAAAACAAAAACTCTTAGCAACATGTTTACAGCTACATCATATATATTTTATACCATTTATTACACCTAACCCAACAAGTCTACAAACCTTGAGACATCAAAAAAAAAAAAGTCAACAATAAGTTTTCAAACAAACCCCAATTCAATTTAGCACGGGATGTAACTCCAGAAACCTCTTCCACCATTTTTCCCACACAAACCCACCGTTTGGCTGCCAGGAAAATGTGGGAAAATCAAAGAAATCCAAGGATTTATATGATTTCTTTTAACTGAACCCCCAAACAAATAGCAAACTGTTTGAACCTGACATACAATGATCGACTTAATTAGACAAATTAATATTCCAAATCCTTTGACCCTTTCTTTTTTGGTATTCGATTTCCTCGGCATCCAAACTAAAGGTTAAATAAAAATAGTATAAAAAAAACAAAAATATTTTCAGCAAGAAAATAAAAAAAGTAAAGAGAAATAAAACAAGATCCCCAAAATTTTCCAGAGAATAATACGATTTTCAGAATCCAAAAAAAAAAAATCAATAAATTAATTGAATGGAAAACTGACCTAGCGAATCGGATCCACGGTGTGAGATTTGAGGGGATCAGAGCATCCGATTGTGAAGAAGAAGAAGAAGAAGACCAAAAGTCTTTGTTAGGGTTTGGCTTAGAGAGAGAAAGTGTGTGTTAGAGAGAGAGAGGTGGTGGTGGGTTTGGTAATAGGTATTAGGAGATGATGAGGTTTTTACAATTTCAATGTGTTTTCTTTTTTCTTTCTCTCTCTTTATTACATAAATTCGTCCCAGGCGGCGACGAATTTAACGACGCCGTTTTACAGTTTCTTTCTTTCTTTTTTTTTTCTTTTTTTTTTTTTTTGGTTAAAGACCCTTAATTTGTGCTACAATTAGATTCGTGTCAATATTTGCACACAACGCCTCAAATTGTGAAGCATTTCTAATGCTTTGCTTTAAAATAATAATAAAATTAAATAACTCTTACTTATGTACTACACTTTGAAAAATCTCATTGATTGACGGTGTATATGAAAAAAAAAGTTATGTTAATAACATATTTACAAAATTTTCATAACAAATTCAAATTATAATCGATAATAATTTATTATATATGATTTGTTGTGAAACTATTATGAACATAGTACTTCTAATTATATAATGAAAATTAGACATTTGAGTCCAAATGGTGCCTCCCATGCAAGGGTGAGCTGTCCGGTCTAGCAACAAAGACTACATTGGAATGTAATAATTTCTAACAATTTCAAAAAGTAACATAATAGATGAAATTGAGATATTAAAATTTAATATGTGTCCTTTAAGTATATTGAACTTTTTTTTTTTTAATGAACAAATTTATTGAACCTATTGCCATCTTTAGTATCTCAAAGGAACATTTGTAATACTATGTATGTTAAACAAATTTATATATAAAAGTTATTTTATAATTGTCGTCTAAAATGTATGCTCTAAAGTTTAAATTAGTGCTAGTATATAAATAAATTAATACATTAATGAGTATAAAATTTTATTTTTCATTTTTTTTTAGGCGTTGGTGATGATGTTCACGCGCCCAGTGGTATTATTTTAATATTTATGCTCTCTTTTGCTTTTCCTATCTTTAAAATTTTAAAATGACCTCAGTCCTTTCTTCTTTTTCTTATTCCTTTTTTTTTTTTTTTTTTTTTTTCAAAATGCGGGTAAAAGTGTGGAAACCCAATGAGCTTCTGTTTTTTTTTTTTTTTTTTTTTTTTTTTTTTTTTTAATTTTTATGGGAGCTTTTGTTTTTTTTTCTTTTCTTTAAATAAAGTAGTAGTTAAAGATGGGTTTCTTTTGTTGTAATCCATTAGTTTTTTTTTCTTTCTTTTTTTGGTATAGTAACGTGTGAGTCAATTAAAAAAGTATTTATTTATTCATTTTTATTACTTTCTAATTGATAAAATAGGTAATTAATTTTTTTTTTCTAACTATCTAGTTAGTAGTTAAGGTTTTGAAACTATATTTTTTACTAACATTTCGAGTTAAAACACTCGATTTAGGGTCTAGAAATCAAGTTTTTGAGACTCGATTTTCATGAGTTGTTCATATCTAATGTGGCATTTTTTTCACGTGGCGCCTACCTGAAAATCGAGTCTTTAGGACTCGATTTATAACAAAAATAATTACAAAATATAGACCCAAAATACAGAAACGCAGAAAGAGAAAAGAGAGAGAGAGAGAGAGAGAGAAAAGAGAAGAAGAAGAAGAAGAAGAAGACATGGAGTTAGCGCTGCCCAGCCGCCCCCAGGCCGCGCGCGCCCATGCCGTGCTAGCCCAGGCAGTGCGCGCAGATCCGGGCAGATCTGTGATGGGTTTTTGGGTTTTTTTTTTTTTTTTTTTAATCTGGATTTTAGGTGCTTGTTGGGTAGATTTGGTTGGATGTTTTGTATTGGCTGATCTGATTGTGCGGTTCTTGGATTTTTTTTTTTTTTTTTTTTTGTGGGAATGGCTCTCTTGAGACTTAATTTTTTTTTTTTCTTTTGCTTTGTAAATCAAGTGTTAGAGACTCGATTTCCGGGTAGACACCACGTGAAAAAAATGTCACATCAGACGTGAACAACTCATGAAAATCGAGTCCCAAAAACTCGATTTATAGACCCTAAATCGAGTCTCTTAGACTCGAAATGCTAATAAAAAATATAGTTTCAAAACCTTAACTACTAACTAGATAGTTAGAAAAAAAAAATTAATTACCTATTTTATCCCTTTCTAATGCAATGAGACTCGGTAAAAAAAATTTTTGAAAGGAGAGTAATGATAGCTATTAACAAAAGCATTCTTAATAATCAATGCCGAAACAATTCCAAACCTTTTGTGACTGTATATAATTTATGTTATTTTAATCAATCCTCTCATATCCTTCTCATAACTCTTAATTAGTTTTTTTTTTTTTTTAAATTAAAGAGATAAATAATTATTTTAAAAAAAATACAAAATGCTAGCTGTAGGGACTGGGTTTTTGGTTGCCCAAGCCCAATGGGCACGGGTCAAAAGCCCAACGAACCCCGCAATGAATTTATAGAGAGTGGGTCGAAGGTCTAGGCACCTGCCGGCGCTCGGGTAGCGTGGACTCCGGCATATTTGATTTAAAGGAAAAAAGACTTAGAACAAATTACATTTGGGAGGGGCTCCTCGGCCCATGGCCGAGGAGGCTCTTACCCCTTTTGCTCTCTCTTTCTTTCTTTTTTCTCTTCTCTTTTTGAAGAGTCTCCTCCCCCAGGAGGAACGTCTTTACATTATATATCTCCCTTACAATTGATCCTGGCCCTACATTTGTTGAGCAATTAGGCCCTTTGATTAGATGCTTGTCCCATCAGCCGTCTTCCCAGTCTCTTTGGGAGTCACGGCCTCCAAGGTGACACTGGTGGAGGTCTTTTCATCATTAAGGCGGCCAGGGTGGTTGTCAGGCGTATTTAATGTTGAGGTGACCGTTTGGTTAGAGCCTATCCCTCAAACCCTCGGATGTCCGATGATGAGGTCGTCCTCGGACTTGGATTGTCTCCTCGGATCGGGCCTTTGGCCCAGGAACGTAGTGGGCTGGGCCACAGGATTATTTGGCCCCACACTAGCCAAAAGACCCAACACTATTGCACGCCAGAAGCAACGAGTAGATTTTATACACTCTTTTTTTTTTTTTTTTTGATAAGTAGATTATACACTATTTTTGCATGTTGAGATGTTAAGAATCCAGCCTCCTGTATTGGTTTGTTGGGGAGTCCGATTTTGTGAGGTTGGGTATTTAATTTTGGTTGTTTAGCCTTCAATCTTTATCTAAAGTAATTATCATCATATTATAGTAATGTCTCTCATCCTTCTGTAGATAAAAGTGTAGTTGTCCTTGCTACAAAAACAAAATCACATTTATTCTAAACAAAAAACAAAATAACATTAATGACACCACCAAAGTCATTAATGCATGGGACTGGGAGGGATCTAATTTGAGTCCCTAGTAATATATTTTTAACCATTTCAATTTTCAAATAATAATAATAATATCATTAATGACTATTCTATTGGGGTATGCCGCGACTCAATCTTATATTAATAATGTTAGAGATCTAAACTTTTTTGGAGTACAAATTTGTTTACAAATTTTGATGTAGTGAGTGGTTATTGGTAAATGAAAAAGTGATGTTAATAATGGGTCTATATGAAAATCAATAAGAAGCTGGTCACATCAACAGTTTGTAAAAATATTGTAAAATAATTTGTGTCTATAGCATTACTCGTCTTATATTTAGAGTCATTTCACTATTTACATTTATTACTTGAGTTATAATTATACATAAATGGAAATGAAAACAATGTTTTTAAAGGAATTTAGAAAACTAAAACATGTTCTATTTTTGGCAGACTTCTAACTCGTTCTTATCTTCTAATCTTTCAACATTTGTAGAACGTTTGTAATTTATTCAAGTTTTTAATAAAGGGGTAGCCACTTGTGTAATGATACTCAGGGGTGGAGCCCAAGGGGGGCACCTGCCCCCCTGACTCCTCCCAAAAAAGTCCTTCATATTTTTCTATAAAGCAAATCATACATACCCCTAACATGACCCAAAGAAATAAATAAAATACAAATTTTTATTTGAGAAAGTTTAAAAATGCAACAAATTTTTATAATATTTTCACAACACTTATATTTTTGGTTGAGATGCATTTCAAAATAGATATATTTTATTTTTATTTTGACCAATGTTATACTGATATTTTAACTTGTTTTAAAAATATTGTGAGGTTTTGTGGTATTACTCAAACAATTCCTCTCACTTTAAACAATGAGCCTGACACAAAATAAATGCCACTGCCACCAAACCTGTTTAGACTTTTGACCAATTTCAATCCTTTTTCTTTTTATTTATCCAAACTTCTTTCCTTTCATTTCAGTTTAACCACATGGAACTCAAACTTTACACAAAATAATAATAATAATAATAATAATAATAATGTCTTGTATGGCACTAAGCTGTAAAGCATCCATTATTTATTTCTCCTTCATTTCTTGCATTTTCATAGTTTCAAAATTTGATTTTTATCATAAATCCAAATTTTAAATAATTATAAGAATAAAGAAAGAAAAGTTGAATTTTATTATATCAATTTATTTTGAGGAATCAAATTAAATGTCTAAACTTGATGTATATAGATTAATCTCTTACTTTGATGATTGATCGTCAAGAATGTTTTAGAATTGTTTATTTATTTTACAATTATTTAAATTTTAATAGATTTTGTATGACAATTATTGTTGTTTATAATTTTATTATTAATATCGATTAATAATTTTAGGCTCTTTTTTTATTATTTTTTAATCTTGCCCCTCTAAACTGAAATCCTGACTCCGCCATTAATAATACTTATTTCACAGAAGATAGACACTTGCATAACATTTTAGGACAATACTTTTATTATATTGTAAATGATAACCCCTATTATAAATACCGTCTATAGGTACATGGTGCATTTCTACCGATTTTAAGAAGGGGATTATAGCTAAACTAATTTGGTTGAGATCTAAAAAGTATTCATCAAGTCGCATCATTCAATATGAGAACTAGGTACTTATCGAGACAATTAAACCACATCGTTATTATTGTTGTCTTTTTCTTTTTTTCCGACCACCATGGTTGACGCCTTTGGTGACCATTGTTGATAGTCGATTTTGGTCGGTTACTTGTTATTTCTTCCTTTTTGAACAACCCTAATTAAGTCATAAATAAGAAAAAAGGTTATTATGGGAAAACAAATATTAAAAAAATTATATAAAAAAAAAATTGTGGCTATTGCACGCTCCGTCAAGGGAAGTGTGTATACTGTAAAGAGTCCCATGAAGCTCTGACTCAGTTGTGGGAATAAATATGAGTGGGTCCATGCTTTGATTTAAGACATGCATTGCTGAAACCGTGGCGCTTACTCAATTAGCAAGTTGATCGTAATCCAAGCGCTACGATCACAGCCGTCAAAAATCTTTGCCTTTTCAGTTGGACGGTCAGGATTGTACAGTTTAGAGGGCGTTGTAATCATCCCCTCTTTTGGGTAAAGAGGTAAATGGCAGCCAACTAATAATTTCCACCTATTTCCACCTACAGAACTATCACGATCATGTCCTATTTCTTAGCCCCCTAAAGTATATATATTTATTATATTATATAAATATTTATTTTCGTTAACAGGAAAATAATCAAATATACTAGCCTCAGCAATGAGGCTCATTTTGTTGTAAGTGTTTTTTTTTTTTTTTATAGGAACTTTTCTTTTCTTTTTTAAGAAGGAAGACATCGAACTTTATTGAAACAGAGGGGCCAAATCAGCCTGAACAAGATGATAGTTGCAAACTTAATAGAGTGTGTAATTTGAATGAAAGAAGTTCCTATAAATATTATATAAATATTTGCGCCACTTTGTTACCCTCTCTCTTTGTGTGAGAGTAAGACACTTCTGAGAAATTTCCTACTAAGGAACAAGCATCCCTGATCAACAAACCATAAGCAGCCAGCCCTACATCTTTCGTTTTCAGAGCTTGTGTCAATACCATTGAATCACCTTCCAATATAACATTATCAAGACCAATTTCAGCAGCAAACTCTAGAACTAGGGAAGCAGCCATAGCCTCGATCTCCACTGCTTTGAATGCTTGGTTCAGCGGTTGGGCCAATGATGCGATCACTAGGCGGTCTCCATTACGAATAACCACACCAATACCAGACTTGTTAGTGTCGGAAAAGAGCGCTCCATCGTAGTTAATCTTGAAGACATTCTGGGCAGGAGGAGACCAAGTGATCCGCTATCGTCTCTGTCGAGGATGAGCTGCTAGTTTGATTGCTTTGAACTCATTGAACCTGTTCTTTGCAAGCTGAGCCAATTGGGTTGTGGAACAACAAGACTGCTGGGTCCTCAATTGATTCTATTGAGTCCAAATAGACCAAACAAACATTGCAAACAATTCTAGAGCTTTGTCATTTTTTATAATCCAGGCCATAAGCTCACCAAAGCACTGGAAAGAAATATGAACCCGAAACCCCCACAACTCCATCACTCCCCAAACCCCATCAAGCTCAGCACAACTCCACACCGCATGAAGAATATCTTCGCTACCACCTGAGCATCTAACACATGAATGGTCAGTAATAATTTGTCGACGAACTAAATTCCTTTTAGTAGGGAGGGAATTTTTGCAAGCTCTCCAAATAAGGTGTTCTACTTTGTTTGGGACATCAAGAGACCAGACAGCCTTCCACAAGCCTTTTTCATAATCTGGAGGTTCTTCAAGTTGATTGAAGTCTACCTTTTCTCACAGAAACCAATACCCCAGTTTGCATGAGTACTGCCCATTTGGAGACAAAGGCCAGAAAATAGAATCATCAGCCTCAAACCGGGACAGAGGGATCTTTTTAATAAGCTTAGCCTCCAGAGGAATAAATATACCATCAATCATCCCTTCATTCCAGCTTCTAGTTTCTGCATTAATCAAGCACTCAACAATCGCCTCCTCCATAGACTCCAACACTGGGGAAGTAATTCTAGTTAGATGTTTAATTGGCAGCCAATGGTGCTGCCAAATCTTTATGGATCTGCCATTACCAACCCTCTAGCACGCTCCCTCTAATATGATATCCCTTCTTCTAAGAATGCTTCTCCAAGCGTAGGAACCCGAAGCCAAATCCTGAGCATCTAAAATGGAGCAATGGGGAAAGAATTTGGCCTTGAACACCTTATAGAAAAGTGATTCCCTATTATTCAATAGTCTCCAAGCTTGCTTCGCCAAAAGTGCATCATTAAAATGAATTAGATCTCTAAAGTCCAAGCCACCTACCAACTTTGATTTGGTAAGACCATCCCAACGCATCCAATGGATTTTTCTTCTATCGCCACGTTGACCCCACCAAAACTTCTTAACCATAGCTTCAATCTCATGACAAAGTCCCAAGGGGAGCTTAAAACACCCCATAGCAAAGGTCGGAATGGCTTGAATTACTACCTTGATTAGAACTTCCCACCCAACTTGTGACAAAAGCTTACTTTCCCAACCTTGCAACTTTCTCCAAACTCGCTCCTTGATGTAATTGAAACTAGCCTTCTTACCTCTTCCCACCAGATATGGAAGCCCTAGGTATTTCTCATAGAACTTGATTTCTTGAACTCCTAATAGTCATTTGATAGTATCTTTTATTGCTTGTGGGGTAGATTTACTAAAGAAAAGTGTTGTTTTTTCCTTATTGATCTTTTGGCCTAATGATTGTTCATACACCCCAAGGAGCTTTAGAATATTGCTGAATTCCTTAAAATTAGCTCTACAAAATAACAAACTATTATCTGCAAAAAACAGATGTGTTAGTTTAGGGCCTCTTTTGCAAAGAGAGAAGCCCCTAAGATCACCCAAGCTAGCTGCACCTTCAATCAAACCATGCAACCCCTCCATGCATAAGAGGAATAGGAAGGGAGAAGGGGATCTCCTTGCCTAATCCCTCTAGATGGTGTAACAAGGCCTTGGGGTCAATATCGAGTAAGTGACAAATCTCACACAAGCCATAATCAGAGTAATCCATTTTGCACAAAAACCCATTTTCAACATGAAAGTTTCCAAGTAAGTCCGTTCGACCCTATCGTAGGCCTTACTCATGTCTAACTTGAGGGCCATAAAACTTGTTTTACCAGAGGTTTGATTTTTCATGCAATGTAATGTTTCAAAAGCCACTAGGATGTTGTTTGTAATAAGTCGGTCTTTTGCAAATGCTGACTGGTGCTTAGTAATAAGGTAAGGCAAAAACTTCTTCAGTCTATTTGCTAGCACTTTTGAAAAGATTTTGTACAAAACATTACACAAACTTATAGGGCGAAATTTAGTTACCAATTCAGGACTATCAACCTTGGGAACAAGAGTAATGAAAGTATGGTTAATAGGGGAGGGCAAAATACCTGTGTTCAACCACATGAGGACAGAGCTAGTCACATCCTTATTCACCAAAGGCCAAAAGTGTTGATAAAACAACGAAGGCATCCTGTATGGGCCAAGGGCTTTTAATAACACCATTTGTTTAATAGCTTCCAAGATTTCCCATTCATGAAAAACTCCAACTAGATTAGCATTCATTTCTTCTGTTACTACCTGGGGAATTTTGTCTAGAGCTCCACATTGGCTAGCCGGACCTGAGCAAGAGAAGAGCTCGGTGTAATAATTGATAAAGGCCTGACTAATATCCTTCGTCTGATTCAGCCACCTCCCAGTAACGTCTCGAATACCTAGGATTGAATTTTTTCAGAATCTCTTAGTGGCTTTATTGTGAAAGAATTTTGTGTTGCTATCTCCTTTGCTCAACCACAAAACTCTAGATCTTTGGCTCCACAATCTAGATTCTCTATCGATCAAAACATTAACCTCGGCTTTTAATAGACGAACATTAACATGGTAGGTTTTTTTTTTTTTTTTTTTTTTTTTTAATTTTATCAATTTACAATTTTAACCTCATTTTTATGTTTATGGAATAAGGATAAGTTAATTAAATTAGAGGTATTTTTGAAATAAAAAAAGACAATAACTAACTTTCAAAATCCTCTTAATATATAACTAGTCTTATCCCACGCACTTCGCGCGTGCAATGAGGCTCTTTTTTTTTTTTTTGGTTTAGTATTATAAATTCTCACTCATTCTAATTTGAAATTTACATTTTTTTTTCCATAAAAATTGTGCATTTAAGGCTACCAATATAGCTAGAAGTGTCATAAGGTTAGCAACAAAAAATGAACAAATCCACACATGAACATATGATTTCAATATTATTTCAATGTTCATTTTTTGTGGCTAACCTTATGACCCTTCTAACTATATTAGTAGTCTTAAATGCACAATTTCTATGGAAAAAAAATGTAAATCTCAAATTAAAATAAGTGAAAAATTATAACACCAAACCCCAAAAAAAAAAAAAAAAGCCTCACATGTTTCTTACTTTTTATCAAACAAAAAAATGTACATCTGCAATTAACTTCTATATCATGAAAAGCAAGGGATAATTTTGCCTTAGTAGACAAGATGTACATGCATCTTCAAGAGCAAAATACTTATTCAGTGCTTACTACACACTCGCTAAATTAAAATATTATTCCATGCCTCAAATCCTTTTGGCCAAACTTGTATACAGTGTTTTTGTTAGCAGTACCACCTCCATCTCCCTTGAATCTCCCTCACCAGTCACCACCATAATACTAGGGAAAAAGAACCACAATCAAATATAGAATTTCCTGAGGGGAAAATAAATCAAATATAACATTAGGATAATGAATTATTATAATGAATAAATTCATGATAAATTCTTTTGTAGACACCCCCATAAGTAAGTCGATCCCTACAAAACGTGTATAGCCTTAGATGTCTTCACAAAAAAAGAAAAAGAAAAAAAGAAGAAGAAATGTATAGCCTTAGGCGAAGGATCCTTACATTGCAAATTAATACGACTGCAATAATTTCATAATAATTTTTTAATGTTTTCTAATTAAAAAAAAAAAACTTGTTGCCAAGTGAAAATTCAACAAAATTTGGCCATTCAAGTCAAAAAGCTAATTTGGCATATAAAAAATATAAATGAAAATTACATAAAATCATGGTACAAAATTTTAATAAAAATTGTAATATTTACTAAAGCGTTTTTCAAAATAGATTTGTCAAGTCTATAGATTAAGATGGTTTCAACAGCTTATTGAATTTGGTTTCAAAAAGAAGAATTTTTAACCAAAGATTTCAACATTTAAAATTACATCCAATTGACACTGGTGCTAAACTACTAATAACATAGTACAATTTTCTATGTTCGATTAACACTCCCTTGAAAACAACAACAACAACAACAAAAAACCTACATAATTCATCAAGAAAATTGGGCGTTACTCACATAGGTTTCAACCTCCATTCTTGAACAACTTTTTATTGCTACACTTGTTAAGGGCTTCCACTACAAACAACTGCTCCATTAGCTAGTTTTTGTTTTGCTTTGGTTCGGGCAGCCAGTGGCGACGCCACGTACAGCTCAGGGTGTTCCCAGGAACACCCTGAGCTGAAATTTTTTTTTTTTTTATATATAATAAAAAAAATTTTATATTTACTCTGGTCTAGGAACACCCTCAACACAAAATTAGGAACACCCTCAGATTAAAAAAAAAAAAAATTGTTCTACACTTCTACTTTCAAGCAAAAAAAAAAAAAAAAAAAAAGCCCAAAAAAAACCCAAAAAAACAAATTTGAACTAAAATCTGAAAAAAAAAAAATTTGTAACAGGCAAGCCCACGGTAAGCCCAAGTGCCCAACAGATTACAGACAAACCCACAGATTCTCACAAAAAAAAAAAAAAAAAAAAAAGAAAGAAAGAAAGAGCAGCGCCTCATAAAAAAGAAGAAGACAAACCCATAGATTCTCACGGAAGGCTTTATCAATAAAAAATAAATCACTAAGCTAACCCTAACATAAAGGCAGACAGAGGTCACAGAGCATTGAGCAACGCCGCTTGTTGAGGCTCATCCAAGCCAAGTAGCCAACGCCGCTCGTCGTCGCTTATCGGATCGGAGGACAGAGATCGCTAGTGCCAGATCGGCAGATCGCTCGCCCATCGGCTCGTCTGCTCGTGCCCAGTCCAGTTTAGGCCTCCTGTCGCCCTCTCTACTCGCTGCTCGGCTGCTGCCACTGCTCCGGTGCTCCCTCCGACAGTCCGACCCTCCCTCAAGGTATTTCCTTTTTTTTCTAAGCTAACTTCTCTCGGTCTCTCTCTTTTTCTCTCTGACTTTCACTCTCTCTCTATCTGAACTGATAGTCTGAAATGAAAATTAAGAAATGACTCCACTCTCTCTCTCTTTATTCTTTATTAAGACCAACTCCCATAAAAAAAAAAAAAAAAAAAAAAAAACCAACTCAGTAACTCTCTCTCTCACTTTTGATTGGCCACTTTAGTCTTTAGCTTTATTAAATTTTGTCTGTTTTTGACTTTTGGAAAATTGAATTTGGCTTTCAATTTATCTTATCTGTTGCTGTTGGCGTGTGTAGTGTGTTAGTGTTGGTGTTGGTGTTGGTGAAATATTAATTGTCTTTTAGTGTAATGTGTGATTGTGAAATTTTCTGATTGGCAGGGTCGGGCTGCATAAGTGCACATTACACATTTTTAGTGCTTCAATTATTGTGCTACACATGGGATGTGTAAATAATGTGCATATCAGTGGTTCTTTTAGTGCTTTTACTGTAATGTGCACATGAGGCTAAATAATATAACAAATTAAAGCAGTATAATTAATGACAAATAAATTAAAGTAATATAGTTTATTGTTAGGCTAAACAACAATAATTAAAGCAGTATAATAATTAATAAACCAATACATTATAAAATACAAACAAATTAAATTATGTTAGGCTAAACAACAATTAATAATTTTATAATTAATGAAACAACAATATAACAAATTATAGTTTATAAAAGATAAACAAATTAATAAAACAACTAAACAACGTTACAACAATAATTAATAATTTTATTAATATTTCAAATGAACTTATAGTTTATTGTTTATTATTTTACTAGAATTATGAACAAATATTTGATAAGAAAACCATGTACCCAAAATTATCTCCTGTGCAAGATTCATCTCGTGTTTTTTAATTGTTGTTGTTGTTAATATATAAAATTTTCTTTTTATTAGATTGTGCATTTTATATTTGTTGAGAAACACCCTGAAAAAATTTTCTGGAGTCGCCACTGCTGGCAGCACAATCATCAAAATGTGAAAATAGTTCTGGAAACACGTTTTTGCTTGAGAGACTCATGGTGGATGGAAACATTTAGATGTGGTGTGATAACCGATAAGCATAACCAGTTAAGAGTAGCAAGAGTTTATGTTAGAGGGAAGTTTTTGTTTTGGAGTGGGAGACTAAATTAAACGTGTTTTTTGTTTTGGATGGAACATGGGATAGATTTTTTTTTTTTTTTTTTCAAATTAGGAACATGGGTAGATAACCCTTTTAAAAAAAAAAAAATTATAACAGGGTAGATAACTTTTTTGATAGAACGTGGGTTTTTTTTTTTTTTTTAGGTTTTTTCTTTTTAATTTTTAAAAAGAAATTAAAACTAAAGCAGTTTAAATTGTAATCAAAACATGTATATATCTGTTTACTTTCTTTTTTTTTTGGGGATAAACTTGAGGATTTTTTTTTTTTTTAATTTGATTTGAATATAAACGTGAGGATGATTTTTTTTAAAGAAAGGAAAAAAAAAACGTATAATTGCTTTGAAAAAGTGGATTAGTGGGAGAGTGGTCCAATTTTGTAAGAAATTTTTTAGGTGAGAGTTAGAGATATATTTTTACATTGTTATCCTCAAGTTTTCCCCTACTTAAACTTAGACAGTAAGGCTATTTTTGAACAAAAAAAATTTGGTCCAAATAGGAGAAGCCCCTTAAATAGTAGTATAGAAGATGAAGTTTCAATTTGTGAGGAGTTGAAACAATATGAATAAGTTTAGAGCACAACAAAATTGAAACTAAATTTTAGAGAGATGCTAAGTTCATAACATTTTCACAACAAATTATAGGTGGTTAGTTGTTATTGGTTCTAATTTGAACCTACCACTGAAATTATTTTTCTACTCCACCAATAACAGCCTATAACAACTTGCCACATAGAATTTATTGTAAAAATATTGTGAACATATCATTTCTCTAAATTTTATATCTGTCTAAATTGGCAAGTTATTAAGGGTAAATAATAAAAGGATAAAATTTAGTTACAAAACTTATTGTAGCCTAAGGCTACAACTTTACTCAATAAATAAATGTTACTACATATTTTGAAAATCTAATCGTTGAATTGCATGTTCTACATGCTCTTATTACCATGGTTTTGAAACTCGGACCGTTTAATGAACTGAGAAAGGGAGAGATTCAAGGTTTTTGAGGTCGGACCGAGGTCAAACCGTGATGCATCATTTAATTTTTTAATATATTTGATACTTAAATTGGTTTGTATTTATTAATTTTTCGTTCTTGTCCAACAAGATGTGCGCGACCTAATGGTTTGCATGTTGGACATGTTATTTCACTTGCAAGTCCTATTAACAACATATTTTCATCAATTTTTACCAAAATAATGACATGGATGTACCAGGTTCTTATAGAACTGGTCCAAGGACTAGTTGCTTGTTAACCTAGTTGGACCGACCGGTCCGGTCCAGATTTAAAAAATAATGCTTATTATACATGCCAAGTTTTGTGTCAATCTGATATTATTTACTATATGATCTATAAGCTTATATATTATGCATAATTTTAAACTACAAAAACTTGCAATTTAAACAATTTATTGATGACATTGCTATTGATTTTTAAATTTTTAGAAATTTTGCAAGTATGGAGGATATAAGAAAAAGATGTAATCCAATGGTGGATTTTTCAAAATTCACTTTCAATAAAAAGATATTGAGTAAATTTGTAGACTTGGGCTACAACCAATTTTGTAACTAAATTTTGTCCATAATAAAATAGTGTCAATGATGAACACAAATGAGAATTAATAATAAACTCCCAACTCAACATGTATAATTTCTGTTGTACAATATGTTGTGTTTATAGCAGCATTTCTTCAACAATATGTGAATAGTAAGAGCATTATATTATTAGACTAGATATATAGCTAAGATCATTATATTATTAGATTAGACTAGATATATAGCTAAGATCATTATGATTGAGTTACCTATAATTCAATCAATTGGCCCAAATTTAAGGTCTTCATTGGTCTAGCAGTTAGCTTTATAACGTCCAAAATGCCAATGAAATTCGGAATAAAAATCCTCTATTCCATTTAATATTTTATCAATTATAGAATGTTATTTGTCTTCAAACATACTCCTAAAAATAAAATCAATTATAGTATGTGTCATTTGTCCTTTTTTGTTTTTCCTTTAATTTAGTTATTTGATAGGTAAAGAAAAAAAAAACATATAATAATGTGTTGTTGTAATTGGTAAATCATAAAATGTATCACTTCAAATGGGACATTTTTCTCATTGTTTTTATGTCTAGAATGGTTTTTCCCCATGCCTTGCCAGCCTTGGTGGTGTGGGTTCGTTTAGCAATAATTGAGATGGAGAGACAGAGCATTGTCTTCATTAGTGATGACAGGTTTGTGTCGATGGTAGTGTGGGTTGTGCATTAATTGTCGAGTTGAAGAGAGGGACTCGTTTATTCCATTGGTAATAATGGTGGATTTGTGTCATTGGTTTGGTGGTTGAGTTTTGATCAACTTGGGTTGATTTTAATCTCCCTAGGTTGAGGTTGAGATTTACTCATAACACTGACTATGGGGCTTTCTTAGAAAATTTGTTATAGTTGTGTGTTTTGGTGGAGGTTGACAATAGTCGCTTCAGGTATATTTTTACGTTATCTATTAAAAAACTTAAATTATATAAAATTTAATATAAAAAAATGACTTGGGTATATCAACATAAAATATATGAAATTTAAAATTTCTTTTTACGAGTTCTTATATTTTGAAATCGTTGTATGATAGTTTCGTTATCAATATTGTGATTGCAAAGTCAAGAAGAGAAAAACTACTAGTGCCACTAAGAAAACTCAAGACCGTGATATGTCTCTCTTGGTACCATTTTTTAGGAAAAATTAAATTAGGGATTTTATTTTATAGAATTGGTTGAACAAGTTACAAATTCGAATAATTATGAATTTTTGTTTTTGAGTGAGTTTTTTGTTGAATATTTTGTTCATTTGTTGTTGTTTAGGCTATATTTTTGCTGTTATTATTTTTTTTTTTTAAGAGTTAAGGATTATATTTGGGTGGCCAATATTATTTTTGGAGTAGGCCACAACATGCTAATTTAGGGTGTTTTTTTTTTTTTTTGTGATTTCTTGTAATGTTGTTACATTATTCTTACCTTTGTTGAACAAAAATTTTTGAGATTCTCAAATCAAGATGTTGAATATTTATTTTTAGGATAGGCAAATAAGTTAATTTTATATAGTGGTGATTTTGGGTGATGGCAGTGGCCATTTGTGTGGGTGGTTGATGAAGAAGAGGAGAGTCAAGGGAGAACCGGAGAGAGGAAAAATATTATAATAAAAGAATATTTAAATAGGAGTGTAGAAAATTATGGAGAGTCTAAATGCATGCATTTATGAAAATGAGTTAGCTAACATTTTAAAAAATTAATAATACTAAAGAAAACGACTTTTTAATCTTCAATCTGACTATAACTTTTCCGAGTCTAGTGCTTCTTCTTTTTTTTTTTCTTCTTTTTTTTAGAATCTTAGAGCATTAGCATTGGAAAATTCCAATTCTACTCTATTTTGCCATTCCAAAAAGCTATTTTATCATTATACCATACCATTTTACAATATCTCTAGCATCCTAAACTTTTATTTTCCTCTTCTACTCATTAAAATAATATATCTACATAACAAAATAATATATCCCAAAATTATATCTTCTCTCTCCCATCTCTTTCCTCTCTCTAATTTTTAGCTCTCTTCCATTTGCAACTTCTGCCGAAGCCTTCATTTCCGGTGAGGTGGTGAAATAGTCCAACAATAACCCATCAACTCAAACACCCAAAACTTCATAGATCAACCAAAAACGCATCAATCAACAAAACCCACAAACAAAAAACCCTAAATTTCACAACTCGGCTTCAATAAAACCCAAAACTTCATTCGCTCCATGACGAGCTCATACTCGCATTGCTCCGGTTGTGGATTGTGGGTCGTGGATCGTGAATTCGTGATATGGGTTTCGCCGTGCTCGATGGTTGTGATTCGGTGGGTTTTTGGGTTTCGCCATGCTTGATGGCGTCGCCGTGTTGGTTTCGCCGTGCTCGATGGCGTGATATGGGTTTCGCCGTGCTCGATGGCATCACCGTGCTCAGCATCTAGTGGGTTTTTGGGTTTCGTCGTGTTGGTTGTGATCCGGTTGTGATATGGGTTTTTTGGATTTTGCTGTGCTCTGTGATGCTAGGTTGGTTGTGCTGTGGGTTGCAGTCTGGTGAAGCTTCAGCGATGGAGAGACATAGATGAGAGACAAAGATGAGAGAGTTAGAGATAATTTTTTTTTTTTTTTTTTTTTACAATATTGCTATAGTGCAGTTCTACCTTTAGAATTGCACTGTAGCAGTATTGTAAAAAAATTTGCAATACTTGGCTTTACAATTCTTTGATGCAGAGCACTTTGGGGTTGCAAATGTCAAATTCTCCTTACATTTGGCATTTGCATTCCCCAATGATAATGCTCTTACCGAGGTTAGTGCTAAATGCTAATGCTATAATCTCATTTGGAGTCTGAAATTCGATAAGGACATGGTGTAAAACCCATATTTTACACCATCTAATAAGAGATTGTCACATCAATTTTTTACTTAAAACTCAATCGACACATAATAACATTTCAATAAACTCACAGTGAAGTTTAAAAATTATACTATAGTTTAATCTAAGTATATAAGTGTGCAAAGTTTTATCCTGGAAACTTGAACCCTGATCCTTACCTCCCATCCCACAATAACTTCGTATTTGTGGAGTAACCATCACGCTAAGGTGCGTGGTGGTCGCATGAAAATATTTAATAGTAGTGATGATGAGGTAGTAATCTCGGTTTTCTCACTAAGTATCATGAATGAATCACTTGATACAAAATTACTAAAATTAAATTGAACACATTACGTAAAATTAGACAACAATTAATAATTAATTTGAATTTAATTTAGATTTTAATTATTCTTCGACTTTAATACAATATATACGATAAGTCAATAAATTTTTTTTAAAAAAAAAATTCTTTTTATAATCCAATAATTAGAGGTGAAATTATTTGAACATTGGGTATCTTTGTTAAAAATATAAATAAATATTAATTAATTGAGTTACAAGACTCTCAGCAAAAATAAACTATCTTAATCACAGTTACACAATAATATCTCACATCATATATATTGTTTTGTCAACACTTTACCTCACATTTTACTAACAGAATGATGTGGTTATGACCTTTTACATGGTTGATGACTTGAACTTTCCAAGCCCAATGAATCAAATTGAAATTTCATGTAAATATCTAGGACTAACAATAAGACTCTCGGCAAAAATAAACTATCTTAATCACAATCACACAATATAATATCTCACATCATATAAATTGTTTTGTCAACACTTCACCTCACATTTTACTAACAGAATGATGTAGTTGTGACTTTTTACATGGTTGATGACTTGAACTTCCCAAGCCCAATGAATCAAATTGAAATTTCATGTAAATATCTAAGACTAACAATAGGTGTTTTTGACTTTCACGTTCATAGTAATAGTTTTCTTAATTTTGGTTAGACAGCACTTTGAAAGTTTCTCAAGTCTTGACCGTGAAAAGGGAAAAGACCCTATTTTCAAAATATCATGACTACTGACTAGACTTGTTAGCATGAAGAATTTGAAAATTTTGTACTAATAAAAGTAGAAAAATATCTCAATTTTGATAAAAATTGAAAAAGAAAAAAGAAAGGGAGAAGGAATTTTATATCAAAATTAAAAACAAAATAAAACTTACAAGTTCTTTTCCAATGTTGTCTTATAGTGATTACTATATGCTTTCATTATGTTTATGCGTTGGAGCTTTTTCTTCTCTCATTTTTATATATACTTCTTCTTTCTACTTTTTACCTAAGGCTTTATGGAATTATTAAGTTATTTTTAGCTTATTCATATTTGATGTGTGTTTGGAAAGAGATTATAAGCTAATTTTTTAGCTTTTATATTCCGCATTTTAAAACTTCAGGGTTTTTTTTTTAACGTATTCTTGTATTTTTAAAATACAAGTATATTTTAGCACGCTTTTAACAAAAAAAAGTTTTTAGTAAGAAGTCAAATAAGTTGTTTTCGAACAGGCACAATTACATATTAAATTTTATTGTATTTTTTAGAAAATATATTTAAATTTTTTATCCTACTTATTTTTAAAACCCAATAAATAAATAAAAAGCTCTCCCAAACTAGTATTTACATTCAAAGAAGTCAAACATGTCGACTCCTAGACCTAGAGTGATCTAGCCCAATAAAATTAAATTTGTATGTGGAAAGAAAGAAACTTTACAAGAAAGATTAATATTTGTGGCAAGGTCTTATGATAGGAAGTATCAAGCATCCAAGGCTTGGTCATATCTTCATTGAGGCCAACAACCAAATTTTAAAACAAAAAACAAAATAGTATGAACGATTTAGTTGAATGTGTAGCTGTTAAGGCTAGGTGAGAAAACAAGATGGATTCAGGGTCTGTTTGGATATCGTTTATTGCTGAAAACTGAAAATACTGTAAAAAAAAAATAATTTTTAAATATGAACAGTGTCATGTGGGACCCATTTTTAAAGTTTTTTTTTTACTGAATTTCTTACTTGTGGATCCCGTGAACAGTGCACAGGACCCACTATTTTCAACCAAACGCAAAAACACATGTTCAATGTGCATTCCAAACGTACACTCAATGTGACTTGCATGATTGCAAAATTTAAGTTTAGGACAACTTTTTTGTTTGAAAAAGAAGTTTAGGACAACTTGAAAGGCGATAAAGTTTAGCCTGCAAATTAATATGCATATTGACAACTACAAATATACATATATCATGGCTTTGTTCTCCAAGTTGAAGCTCAATCTGCGATTTCCAGCTCATGAATGAACTTTAATGAGCAACTTTACAGATAAACATGGCATTAGATATTAATTTAGTATACCAAGCATGTGGACTGACTTGAACAAATGCGTGTCGTGTGAGCGTGTATTAAGTGACACATTTGGTGTCTACTAGGTCGAACTGCGTTACATAAGTGATTACAAAGAAGCCTCGATTTCTAAGCCATAATCCACTAATTTGGATCAAAGTTATGACATTAAAAGCCAGTCATAAATCATTATATCTCAACCCCCACGTTACTTGATCCTAAAATTCTCTCAACCCCCACATTAATACAACATCACCTGCGACTGCGTCTGAATATCAATGCTCTTTACACTATCTATTTGACTATTCTTCTTTACTCCTATTGCTACAGTAATGGTCACAACAAAATTAAGACATAAGGAAAGATAACATTATAAAATAAGACATGCTATAAGCAAAATATAACATTAAGGGTGTGTTTGTTTAGAGATGAAATAAGGTGAATGGAAAATTTTGAAAAAAAAATAAGAAATAAAACTTTTTTGGAGTGTGTTTAGTTGGGTAGAAAGAAAGTAAAATAAATAGTGGGACCCGTGTATTTTCTCCTTAGATCTACCAAAAAGTTTTTACTCTAAATGGGAAGAAAACTGAGGGGGGAAGCTCACGAAATAAACTTCCAAAAATACCCCTAATGTTGGACTTCACCTCCAACGTGTTCATTTTTTTTTTCTTTGATTTTTTTTCCTCTGTTTACTAACTTGCTTGGTTTTTTTTTTTTTCCTTTGATTTTTTTCTTTCCCTGTTTACTAACGTGGCTTGACCTTTTTTTTTTTTTTTTTTTTAAATTTCTGTTTACTAACGTGCTTGGCTTCTTCTTCTTTATTGTTTTTTCCCCCCTTCCCTTTCTTTGATTTTGTCTGGACGTGTTAGCTTTCTTCATCTTTTTTTTTTTTTTTTTGGGTGCTCATATGTTTATTTTCTTATTAATTTTAGTTGGTTTTTGTTTTTGTTCCTTTAAAAAAAAAAAACAGTTTTGGGTTAATTTTTTTATACTTTTTTATTTTTTATTTTTACTTTAATGAAGTGTCTATCTATACACAATTTTTTTAAAGTATAATGTGTTACTTTTTGTTTTATTTAAGAGGAACATGATGGTAAATTTATATAAACTTTTTTTTTTTTTTTGATGAGAAGACTACGACTTTTATTAAGAAAATCAAATAAAAGATACATTATGGAGAAGAGCTTGCTCTAAGAAGTAAGGGGTCTCTTCCATCCAAGTCAAATAATCAGCAATGCCTAGGGCATGCTTTGCTAACAAATGTGCAGGTCTATTACCTTCCCTTTTCACATGTGAAAAATCAATTCTATCCAAAGGCCTGCAAGACATCAGAATACCCCGTACCATAGATGCTATCGCAGTTGGCGGAGTAGAGGAACCACATAATGCATTGTAGACCACCAGAGAATCACCTTCAAGGATGAAGTCTCGGACACCCACATCACGTGCAAACTCCAGCCCCACTTCGAAAGCACCCAAAGGATCATTGAACTTCCTGCTTAGAGCAGCAATAACTTGCCCGTTTGAATCTCTAATCATCACACCCGCACCAGCACATTTCTGGGCCGAGAAGATAGCGCCGTCAACGTTGACTTTGTATAAACTTTATTTTCAATCAAATAAAAAAGTTTTTTATCCCTCTACTTTTCCACCCTCCCAACCAAACACAAATAAGGGAAACTAAAATCTTTTTCATTCTCCCACTTTTCCATCCTCTCTCCATTTTCTATCATCCTATTTTTCCATCCTCTCAACCAAACGGACACTAAGACATAAAGAAAGAAAAAGATGATATCAAAAGTCAGTTTTACTCAATGAATTAATACTTGCCTGAGTGTATTTGCTATCACTTACCAGGAAATTAATTGGCAGTTTGAAGCAATGTTCACAGCCAAGATTTAAAAAGTCAAACATATTATAATTTTTTCCTGATAATTTTCAAAATATATATTGTAAAGATTAGAGGCCAAAATACAGAGGCGTGAAATATGCATTTTGTGCGTGTTACAATCTAAACATCAGTTTATGGGTACAAGTGATGTTTTCAAACATTTTGATTTCCATTCATTATTTTTAAAACAAAAAATAAATATAAATGTCAAAAAATATTAATTAATTAGTTAATTATCATGTCCCCACTGTATTGTCATGATTTTTCAAAATTCATTGTGCTCTCCATGTCTTGTGTCGGATCCTGTTAGATGTTCTATAAAATGAAACCAAATCAAGTCAAATGAACACTACGTACAAATATCAATCAAACCAAAGAAGAATGAAACCAAATAAAGTAAAATACCCTTCAAACCAAATCAAGTAAATAAGAATATTGTATTATTAAAAAGAAAAAGAATGAGGTGGTATTACATGTTTCGGCTGCATGTATCCACCCTCTCACAAGGGATGAGTCCCACAAGTGTAGGGTCCACTCTCATGTGAGAGGGTAAATATATGTAATCGAAGCCTGATAGATTTCCAAAATAAGAAGAATGGGAGGCCCCTCTCCATCTCCAACCTCTAGGACAAAATCCCAAGACAGAAGGGAAGAGATGGTAAGGGTCCATCTCAATTACGAAAAGCCAACTCCACGAGTCAATTTTATATCTCTTGGAACAAAAATAAAATCCCAGCAAAGTGGGGAAGAAAGAGTGGATTAAATTTCTTTGACAGTTGGCTCAAGAGACAAAAGAGTGGTAGAAATGGATATTGCACTGCTTCAGAAAGATGTTTAGAGTCTCCTCAAAAAAGACAAACTTGAGCTTGTGTTCAAGTGCCAGATTTGCTGCTTACAGAGCAGCTGAAACTTCACCAATCAAAGGGTCAGATGGAGTAAACTGGATTGTACAAACAGTAACTCACCTGAATCGTCTCTACAAACAACCACTGCAAAAGCTTTACTTAGGCGAATAGCAACATCAAAATTATCATAATCTCGGTCTCCATCAGTCTCCACCATATTCTTTATGGAGGAAGAAAGTGTCATTTGAGCTAGAACTCAATGAAAGACTACCTAGATTTTTATTTTTTTTTTATTTTTGCATAACTACTACCTAGATTTTATGGTACACACAAAATGAAAAAAACTCTAAAATTTCTGGGTTACGATATAGAATTGATAGACCTATATTTATCCCCCCCCCCTAAAAAAAGACCCTGAGAGACCTATAATTAATAAAAGAGCAGAGTGGTGGTAATTTGTACTACCAGATCAAACTCAGTTAGCTTTTATCATAATCATAGCCTGCTTCTTCTTTTTTTGTTGATAAATAACGTATTTTATTGAAGAAAATATAATCATAGCCTACTTCTATAAATCATAGTTGTGATCTAAGATCCTCCTTCCTAAATTAGTAAACTTTTATCATTAAGGAAAAATTATATCATCAGTTTATTTACAAATTCCCTAAGCCATAATCCACTAATTTTTATCAAAGTTTTGATATTAGAATCAGCTAGATCCGCACTGAATTATTTTTCAGATCACCAATCAAAGCTGTAACAGCACAAAGGGAGATAATACACCACAGTTTTAATTGTCAACTCAGATTGGTAAACAGCATATAGATGACATGCTGGCATAAAATTAAAAGTGAACTTTAGGCTGACAACAGCTAAATTTTTAACACAAGGGAAAGAGAAAAGAAGCAAAGGCTTGAGACATTATCAAAGACCAATAATACACAAACATAAACACATGCAAATGCTTATTCACGCACAAAGTGTACAATAAAAGCTCACATATTTACAGCCAAACATAGTGCATACATTACAATTAGATTGTGGAAAGAAATGGTCTAAAGATGATTCACATCTTCAAATTTTTAAATAGCAAAAGGATATTAACTATGAGGCTCCAATTTATCACTAAATGAAAATCAGCATTTGACATAAGCGTAAAATTAGCATATATAAATAAGTACACTATTAAGAATGGACACAGACCAATTGGTAGAGTGAAAGGACGTAGACTACTAACTCTCAATGTTTAATAATCGTAAGGTAGCAATGTCAATAGCAGTAAAGGCAGTTATGTACATTATATGTATTTCAGAAGAATCCAAATTAGATTCAGATATTTGACATTTTCCAACAAGGACAATGATCCTAAGTTGCTCTGTATCTCTCACAGAGAAAAGCTTCAGAACAAATTAAAGACTAGAAAATGAGAACAAGTATAATTTTTAAAGATGATCTGCTTCAACTCCATATCTCATTAACTCTGACGCATAGCTCACTATGTCTCAGAACTCATGACAGATCTTTTAGTTTTCTGAAAATTCCAACTTCTCCATTTTATGTTGCTTAGCCATCCAAAATCAATCACAGCTTGTCCAGACTGTAGCTTCACGAGGTGGCTTCTATAAGGTATTAGTATATTCTTGAGACCTGCCAATCATGAGGACATGACAATCAGAACAATAGAAAAAGGCAAAGTGATCAATACCCATAAAGAACACAACCTCCCCCCACCTCAACAAAGAATTAAATAACAAAATATGTCTTCTTTTTTTTGGGTGTGCTTAATCATAATGCAATGTATACCATACTAAAGAACAGGGTTTTGATGAAATGAATACCTGTAATGCACATTGTCTTATAAAGATTAGCAATACGAGCATCTCCTTTTGTAGTCATATGTGGCCTCTCCAAGCACTCAAGAAACACCAAGTCAGCCTTAAGTAGCTCGGCCTGATCATGACTGTCATAACCAATATCGTGACAATAGCAGCAGAAGTCCAACCAATCAATTGGCCTCTTGTCCCAAACTAGAGATCCATGGTCTTTCCCACTCGACCAATTAGGTCCACAATAATGTCCATACCGTGGGAACAACTGAGAAAGAAATGCTCTTGCACCTGTATGCCATGGAACCCTAGAAACATATGGTCTGAAGCGTAAAGCCACAACGCCTTCATTGTCAATAGCCCCGCGGGGTTGCGCTCGCCTCTTTAACCCTCTATTGATAGTAGTTGGTGTTCGAATTTTATCTCTAGCATTGAATGCCCATGGAAAAAATGAAAGCAGGGACCATTGCCACAACTTGATACCAAAAAGAGCTTTTTGTTTAGGTTGCTCAACTATGGCACTCATGGAACTAAGGGTTGTCACTGAACCACTGTTTGGTTGGGCCTTAAACCATGGAAGACCACCAAGAAACCCGAAATCCATTGTCGAGAAATTCAAGATGTCATCAAATTGAACAATTTAGCCACAATAGAAACCTTACACATTCAGTTTTTAACCTGCCACCAATATTACACAGCTATATATCAAGAAGAGTCCACCACTATGGAAATGGGTCAACAAATCAGCAAAAACCCATTTATTTTCTAATCTTACCAAAGTTAAAAATCAAATCTTTGCATAAAAAAATTCAATTGGGTTGAAAATTTATCACAACCCATCATGACTCTACATGGTAGTATACCTTCAAATTAATAAAATCGCCATTCAAGTCACAAATCATTAATGAAAAATACGAAATTCACAAATTCTTGATCATTTTAACAGGTTGTTCACTCAAACCTTGTTAAGGACGAGAGAATTCAACAAAACTA
This sequence comes from Quercus ilex subsp. ballota, assembly GCA_032727855.1. Classification (NCBI taxonomy): domain Eukaryota; kingdom Viridiplantae; phylum Streptophyta; class Magnoliopsida; order Fagales; family Fagaceae; genus Quercus; species Quercus ilex. The sequence goes on along the minus strand of CM064908.1, from coordinate 19,552,829 downwards.
GTAAATTTGAAGTTGATATGCTTTAAATTATATCAAAACAAAGAAGAAGAAAAAATATACAACTCTAAAGTTGTTTCATTCTTTTGCTCTCCAGCGTTTTCTCAGCGAGGAACCAAACAAAATGAATATGGAAATATTACACGAAAGGATACAAATATATAAGAAAAAAAAAAAAAGAATCAGAGAGACATAAACATCAGTATATTTGGGAAGAACTTACTTTTGTTGATAATTCATCGACTACTGACAGTTAAAGAGGTCCTCAAAAGCGTTTAGTTGAGAGAGAGAGAGTTTTAAGTTTTTTGAGACAGAATTTTATATATATATAGTATTCTATTTCTTATTTTCTTATTTTTGTGGGTGAAGTGTGGACTTGACTGGATAAGGTAGACTAAAAATGTACTTTCATTTTAAAAAATAAAATATACTAAAAAAATAATTTTTTTTTTCATTTTTTAAATAAAATAAAAATATACTAAGAAATAAATTTTTTTATAATGGTTAAATTGGCAAAGAGCGATTTTGTTTACAATAAAAATAATGTTTGTGATTAACTCAAATGAAATAGATGTTACATTAATCATAATTTTCTACCTCAACAAATTATGAAAAAGTTCAAAAAATTTGTTATGCGGAAAGCAGTACTTAGAATGTATGACCACTTGATTTTGGGGCAAAGAACTAGGACTTTTTTTTTTTTTTTTTGGGTGGAAGAATTAGGATTCTTTTTATTTCTCATTTTAATTTGTTTATAATAATATTTTATCACATTTTTAGGCTAGGAAACTGTTACGTATAAGTTATATTTTGAAAAACTAAAGTGTTCGTTTGGATGGGCTGAAATTTTCAGCTTATTTTTACTACTATTTATAGATTTCACTGTACTTTTTGATACTATTCATAGATCTCATTATACTATTCAGCTTATTTTTCAACATTTTTTTTTTTTTTTACATTTTCAGCAAAAAATTTTCAGTTTCAGCTAAATAAACTATTCTCAAATGGACCCTAAGTCTTATGTACGTTCTATCCCAAAAAAATTAAAGACCATTGTAATAGTTTATTATATAGTCTAAACTTAAGACCGTAAATTAAACGAATTAATTACAAAAACTTGAGCTTAGTTCGAGAATAACTTATTTATATTAATATATTTATCAAACTAGCTTGGTGATGAGGTTGAATTTAACTCATGTTTAAAATAAAATAAATCAGTCCTAAAATTTTAATATTCAGTTTAGCTAAACTAAACCCCTAGTTTGACCTAGTGCACTTAGATGTTCAACACATGCCATCGCATTTATTACAATAACTTCAAATTCCAAATCCGTAATTTTTTTATTATATAAATTCTATAGCTACAACAAGAGAGAAGACATTTGAATCTTGAAAGTCTTCGTTGAAAATACTAAGAAATGTCAATTAAACTACAAAGTTCTAAGCCAATCCATAATCCAAATCTGTACTAAAATCCTAACAATTTGGGATATCAAGGTGCAAGACATTATGATGGAGGGAGACTCACTACAACAATAAAAGCTTTGATTTGCAACCGAGCTAAACCTCTCAAAGGTGGAGCACATCATAGATGGAGAAATAAATCTCTTAGTGCTTTTAAAAATTAGAGCATGTAAACAGAGTGGAAGTATATTGTTTAGCTAGGCATCCCAGCATATAGAGAATGTAGAAGTTTGAAAAACACGGTTCTCTGTTTTCTAATCTAATCGGAGTTCCAATGGTGGCTGAGCCAATAACATTATAATAATTTAATTAATAATTATTTCATAACGTAAATAAATAAACTTATTCAGGTGCCTGTTCTAGTTTGAGGTGTTTGAAAATAAATTTCAGAGAGATTATTTTGAACCTAGAAAAAATACTTATAAACAGACTCCTTGTTAATTTTCATGTAAAGTTAGTCAAGTGCCTTGTGAATATCCTAATGAAGTTAGTAAAGTTAATCAGAAGTTTATGCTTTGCTGGAATCTTTCCTTTTTTTTTTCCCTTTTTTATTAAATAGTTTGAGGCCCTTCATACATTTTCACTGCACTTTTAACTTGATCTTTCAGAGATTGCTTCTAAGATGCTTGCTTTCCCAAAGAATGTGGACTAAAATAACCATATAAATTAGTAAACAAAGAACAAACCCTGAGAAGTAGCAGATATTAAAAAGGCAAGGCCAGGTATCAGAATTTAAGTAGATGATATAATTAAAATTGTCTTGAAGGTCTGTTACATAGCAGTGATTCAGCAATGCACGTTTATGTAAAAATTTCTCAAATAGGAAAACTATTGTTCACTATAAATATGTTTGTTCAATAACATACATTCACCACCTACTATTAACAAGATAAAACACTTACTCTACTTACATTGTTTATAACCAAAAACCAACATAAAATAAAGAACCCAAGGAACAAAAGGAAAAAGACTTTCTCATCCAAAATCCAATCACATTCTCTCACAAAAGTGGAGAAGGGGAAAAAGTAAATTTTAAATATGAAAAAGAGAATAATATTAAACAAACTACATTGGATTACAGAGGCTACAGATATACGCAATGGTGTCAAAGGATATACAACATCAAGAAGTCAGGCAAACTTCTTCCCAACACATTCAATGAAGCATCATCTCCATTCAGTCAATTCCATGGTGGGGATGACGGTCTATAGACAAAGTCTTGAGAAGATGTTGTGCCGTAGTTCAAATCAAGGTTGTGGAGCTGTTCCATAAGCTGAGAACGCCTTTCCTTGAAGAAATCAAGACGAGATGTTAATTCTACTAATGTAGACGATGCTGCAGATGGATGTCTTGGATACTCTATCACCTGAAACCAGGTTGCATGGTCAATATCGAGACAGTAATTGGGAAGGCAGATATAAATTAAGTGAATACTCTGAACTAAAATTGATAAAAATTTGAACATATAGAATGCTATTTTTAAAAAAAAGGGGTCAGGGTCTTTGCAATGATTTGCAAATCATTGGATTTGACAAGGTAAATTCAGGTGTCAAATCAAACAAATAAAATATTTGAATGACTTTAATTATCAGAAAAAGTCAAAAACACGTGTCAAAATATTTTGCTATTGAAGTGCCATTGATTCACAGTAAGAATGTTGTCTTGCCTCTGCTGCTCTGGAAGTGGAGGGCACGGAGGCAGAATCAACAGCACATAGCTCATCCATAGACATACTTGTCGAAGCCTCTGTACTTTTAGAATCACTCAGGCTTGTTGAATCTATAAATTGCTTTCGAGAAGGCTGCTTGATACTGCTGCCAGGTGCTAACGCTTGTCCTTTAATACTTCTCCAGTCTGTGCCCAACAAACTCTCCTGTGGCAATATGGCCAATTGAAGATGTACATTCTTTGAAACAAGAGTTTTGACAAAATAAATGAGGTAAAAGGTCAAACAGGATATTAAAAGGGACAACATTATATGAACAAGCATTATGTAGAAATTTAAAAGGCAATTGAGAGAGATTAGAAAGGATGCTTCAATGACTAGTAGATTGCCATCTGAACGCAAACAGTAATGATCAACCAGCAAATTTTCTTTTCTACGGTTACAATCAATTTAACAGACGAAGGAAAAAAGAGGATCAATGTGCTGCACCCAGATGGATTGGGTGAGGCGATCCAGTCCTATGTATAATCTGGTTTCCTCATTTCTGCTTTAAATTGAAACATACAGCACTACAACAGCCAATCAGCTAAACAGAATAATGCAGATAATGACTACCTCCAGAATGTGGTCTAAAAGTTCTGCATCAAGATTTTTCAATTTCATATAAAGCTAGCTGAGGAACAAATAACCCTACACCAATACCAAAAGGAGGGTAAAAACACAAACACATGGGTATAGAGAGGTAGCCCCATCTGTGGCAGCCTGAGGCTAATGAGCATCCTATTCTCATTTCAATTTAGTTTTGTTTAATTTTGGAAATCAATTGCGGTTTATTTTAGGCTTTTGGTCAACTAGGTTAATTGAAATTTTATTTAATTTCCTAGAGTCAAGGATATTTTTGTAAAGCAATAATTAGGCCTTTCTAAGTCAAAGAGGATTTAGTCATAAAAGAATATATAAGCACAATATTGTACTCCAATGGAGACTGTTTGCTTGGTTGATAAAATTTCTAGAAAATTTCCCAATGGTCAAATACTGACTCCATCCAACACAAGATGGTTCTCTCTTGCTTGGTGCTGACTTCAAGAAAACCTAGGTGTTGATTCCTAGGTTACCTTTTCATTTTTTTTGTTCAATTTTATAGTTGCATCCATATTGGTTTTGCCCTGCATCATTCATCCCCCAATATCTATGGAGAGAGAAGTTAAGGATTAAGCAATACGTAAAAAACTGAATGTAATAAATGAAGGAAAGATAAGCAGCCTTGGCCCAAATGTTTGCCAAGCCAACTGTAGTAGCTAATTCTAGTTAATGCTCAGGTACTCATTGCCTAGGTTGCACCGACACGCCATTTTTGGCAAAGTACTGGTGTCCGACACGTGTCGGACACGGATACCTGTAAGACTCGCTGGACTCCAATGTCCGAGCGGTGTCTTTTTTTTTTTTTTTCCCTGCTTCTCTGACACAGTAAGGAGATTTCAGACCGGTACAAACAAGAAGAAAAAAGAAAAGGAAGAAGAAGATGAGAAAAATGGGTCCGTGACTCACTGACTTGGTGCCTAATGACTGAGATCTGTGCTCCAAATCTTTCATTTTTTTTTTTCCTTCTAAACCCTTTTCTAAGTTAGATCCCATTCCTCTCCATTGTAGCTGCCGCTACATCTTCTTTATTCTCCTTCTTTTTTCCAGCGTCTTTTGGTTTCTTCATTGCTAATGCACTACAAGTCTACAGCTGTGTGCTTTCAGCTTTGTGTCTTTCAAATGTTCTTATCTAACTATTTAGTCAATGATGTCAGATGGTTAGGTGGGAGTGGTGTGGCAATTTAATGCACTTATTGTATATTTTTTGCTATTTTAGAGTCATCACGTGTCTTTCTTTCTTTTTCTTTTTTTCCTTTTTCTTTCATTCCTTCTCTTCTTCTTTTTGGATTTAATTCATTCCTTCACTTGTTTTTTATTGTAAATATTGTATTTTTTAAATTCTAGACAGTATTTTATGTCTAAAAATATTTAAAAATATGCCTAAATATAAAATTTAATTAATTATTTAATTGCCATACCCACGCCGTGTCGTATTCTTATTTTTCAAAAATTGCCGTACCCCCGTATCCATACCCGTGTCCATGTCGGTGCAAATTAGCTCATTGCTAGCCTCTTAAGCTTCATAAATTACTGGTCTCAGATGAGAACAGCGATATCATTTGTTAACCAAGCTAAAGTTCAATGTCCATTCATGTGAAGCAGGATGGCATCTAGATCCACCAAGCGGGGATCCCCCCACCCCCTTTCTTACACCCTGCACTAGGAGGGAGTCCATGAAAGCAAAAGGAATAGTGAAATTGTTTACAAGTGTGATGCCACCATTTCTGATTTGGTATCAGGTGACATTACACCAATAACCAAGGACCATGAGGAAGAAAACAACAAAAGAATGAAGAAAGAGAAAGTTTAAACAGATTTGAAAGGGTGACAGAAAATGGAAATTAAATAATAGGATGATGAACAATGAATTAGAAAGATTAGCACCTCAATACTATACAAAATTCTACCTAATATAAGCTCATCTCATTTGCGATATAGACAAAATGCTGAAAATTTATAGAACATACCTCGGTCCTCTGTTTCCTTTCTTGATTACAATAAGCAAGGGTTGTATCAAAATCTTGCTGAAGAAATCTCCTGCAGTAAATATGCTTATTTGGTCAAACAAGAATGTCAGTTAACAAAATTTTGAAATAAAATATAGCAGCAATTTCCATATTAAACTGAAATAGTATTAACATCCTTAATTTTCATAATGCACTATGTTGCTCCAGCATCACTCTATCAAAAGCACACACATGGATATAAACATACAAGCAAAGATACATCAAACTAAACTAACAGAGATAGCCATATCGAGCATCAAAATCCGATATGGGTACTCTTGGATACAGAGGGATATGTCTTTAACTTTCTTTTTCTTCTCTCCCTCTCTCTCTATGAAACTAAAGGCTTCTTAATTGGTTTTATTATTTAGAGATATTTTACACCATTCAGCATTTGTTGTTTTTAAACTAAAAATTAGCAAAGTATGAATTTAAGAATATTTATTTATAGAATCACTGATCAAGGTATTCATGTTGTGTCATATACCAAATTTTTTAGAATTAACATATTGCCATATCTGTACCATATCACATATTTCTTTCCATTGTTAAGTTACACACCCAGTGGGTCTTGAACCCACAACCTCGCCCACCATCTCGCTTTTACAAGAGGAGGAGGTGCAATTTGAGCAAGAGCCCATTGACACCCGTACCATATCATACATGTTTCCTGTCTCCGTTTCAGTGCACTTAGGCATACATAAATACACATATTGCTACAATGACATTGACAGATTAAGAGTTGACATTAGATAGAATTAAATCACATGCGGATCGCAATCAACCTTCATGATGTCAGGAAAAAAAGGTCCCTTGGTACGCAACTTATAACATGGGTATATACATGCCAAGATATAAGGCAAATTGAAAACTCAAACCAGTAAGCTTGAGAAACAGCCCCTACGACCTAAAGTAAAAACAAGGCATGCAACTACTTATAACTTAACACCATAAGCTGACCATAGAAAAAAGATAACATGTTTTCTAAAACTCACTGTTGAGAATTATGGTTTTGGACATTTTGATAACGGTCACATGCATCAGAGAGGGAACCATAGTGATGCTGTCTCTGTTGATTAAGTTGATGGTGGAGTTCTGCAACTTTCTGCTTCAACCTGGCCACATCTGCTTCAGCAAGTGCAATCTCCTCTAGCTCAGCCCTTGTCTTCGCATCAGTTTGAAGTCATAAGCATGTGTTATACAAGCATTTGAAATGAAAAGTAAAGAAAACTACCTTAAGATCTATACAAACCTTAGAATCCATGCCACGTGTACTGGAAAACTGTCCAGAAGACATGCTCAAACCGACTTCAAGTGCAGCTCTAAGGTCTCTTTCAGCTTGCAACTGCTCTTGCAATCTTGAAACCTGTAGTCATTTAAAAGTCAGAAGACTCAAACGAAGTAGATGGTGCAATTAATCTATGGTATTAAATATGCTCCACATGAAAACAGGCAAGGTCGATATGGCTTCAACATATAAGTGCATGCGCGTTAAAAACATGCAAAAAATAAAAATAATAGTTACTTATGTCATACATTGATGCTACAATTACTTTTCTTCAAAGGAATACTAAGGAAGGTCAAACTGAAAAATAAGCCAGATGCTTAAATTGTAACAGATTCAAACACTAATGTATTAAGAGATAACTTATCTATCACAAATCTCAAATATCTTAACTTTGCACAACTCTTTACCTGTTCTAGAAGAACTCAGATCCAAGGCATAATACAATAAAAAAAAAATTATAGAAATTTGTGCAGAATGCACTAGCATCTAACACGCCAATATGCCAGAATGTTGAGCCTGATACAATTACAATCAATGATATGCTTCTTTTAAAAAGTAAAGTTCTTGTAGTTCAATTGTATCTAAGATTAATTGCACAGTTGTCTCAACACATTTTGGGGATTATAACTTGAAAGGTATAGAAAGATTGTAGCCCACACCCCTTTACCACAGACATAGAGACCTCACACTCTTTAACATTCCTGATGTCAAAAGTCAAATGGAAGAGTGAACCCAAGAATAATAAAAAAGCAAGAGAATTATACAGGTAGTAGGTATGGCCTTTTATCTATATTACTTGTTTATTCTAAATTACAACTTGCATAAACGCATAAGTGTAGGTGCACGGATTAAGAAATGAATACCATGAAATTAATTTAGGAGCTTTCTGTCAAAAGTTGAGCATAATAAGATGGTTATACAGAACATAACAAGAACATATAAGGCAGAATATCAGTGTTTATAGCATATGTACCAAAGAGCAAGAATATATTCAACATCAAGACAACAAATCCTGACATAATATGTGGAATACTTCTTATTTTATTTTATGAATAATATGTGAATATTTAATGGGCAAGGAGGAAATACATCTTGTTCAAGTGCCAGGCGCCGCTCATGCAAAGCTTGCTTTCTTCTCTCCAAGCTTGCTTGTAAAATTGCGTTTCCTCTAGCCTGTGAATATTGATGGTTAATCCTGTTAGTAAAAAACACAATTATGATTTAGAATACAATGGTTTCAGCAAAAGCAATGTTACCTCCTTTGCAATTCTGTGTTGCAAGTCATTTTTGGCAATCTCAAGCCTCTGAATAGCAAGCCTACAAACAATACACCAAATTAATTTTTTACACAAATGGGATTACCTGTATTGAGCAAATCACATTAAACAAAGGCCTTTTTATATACAGTTGCCAAAGCTTTCTAAAAAATAAAATAAACAAGTCCGTGCAAAAATACTTTTCAAATATAAAAAGGAATATAAATGACAGTCAAGCCTTTACAGATGCCCAAATTAAAACTAGAAGCCAATGATTTATCTATTTTTCCCTAGTAACAACCAAATCTCAAAACAGTGTATTCCCAAGGTTTAAAGGTTCTGACAAAAGAAAAATCAAGTTAAAAAGTTAAAATCATAAAATGTGCATAGTGTCTATGTTTCCCTAATAACACAATGTTATTGACCATAGTGTCATTCTCATCACATAAGGGAGACTGTGTGCGTGTGTGTGTGTGTGTGAGAGAGAGAGAGAGAGAGAGAGAATAATAATAATAATAAAGGTTCAACATTGACCAACATCGTTTCTCAACCAAAAAAAAAAAACATTGACCAACATGGATTAAGCAATGTGCTAATGCATATTATGAGTATCTTACTCTTCTTCTCCAGACGAATCAACTGATTCCATTGAGGGTGTCTTTCTGGCCTGCATAAAAATCAAAGCATTGCACTTGAAGATACAAAACCGTAGAAAGTAGACTAGAACATCTCGTGATTATTAAAACAAAGCATATGGCAACTCACATTGCTCCGTCCCCAGAATGTTGATCGCTTTGCATTAACATTGGACCCTGTAACTTTACCCACTGGCTTTCCAGCACCTGATTCAAAAGCAGGCATGGGCAAAGGATGTGCCGTATCCATTGAGGACAGGATCTCCCCCATTAATCGGTAAGACTCGCCAGCAGGTGAGACACTTGGAGTGTTGATCTCATTAATGGAGTTATCACTCACATTCTTCTGCTTGCCTTGTTCCTCGGACAGTTGACCATTAGGATCCCTTATCTGTTGATGATCAACACATAAATTTGAACTCTCAGCCAAAGCATGATTCTTTTTACTAGGGGATCCAACATCTGAATCATCACCCCCAAAGGCCTGTTAAGCGAACAGAATTAAAGCAAACATCAACAAATGTGGTCTACCATAATCAAAAAAATCTTACATATGTATACACGAGTGTGTGTGCCTAACATGCATGTGTACGTGTACTATGACTGGTTACACCTTATAACCTTCCACGCCCAAATGACAACATCACTTCATAAAAAAAATCAGCTTAACTTGGAACTAAATCAGATGTCTAGAATGGTGAGATTTCATTTCTTTTCCAGGCACATCAACAAGGAGACAACTTTCAACTCAAATAGGATTATCAAACTTTTGACGCTTTCATCAATAGAAAAACTCTGGGAGATGCCTATTACAATGAACCTTTTCCCACTATAATTTAACAAAGAATTGTACTGAAAGTAAAATATTTGTTAAAAAGTTCAGTATTTTCATCTTCAAAAGGGAACTAAGATAGATAGCCAATATTTAAGGTTTGACTAGTTTTTATGAGAGCTCACTTAATTGTCAACAAGATAGCTAATTTAGATCAAAAGGATCAACATTAAAACCAAGATCAGCATCTGGGAGCAAAAGATAACATTTACAACACATCATGCAGGACAAGATAAACATAATTTGATATATCTACTATCTTAAACTTGAAGCAGCAATGGTAAGACCATTGAAGACATAACAGAGCACAAGATTGCAATCAAATGTTCGTTAGATGTCTCTACGTGTATATACAAATGCATGCACGAATAAAGCAAATATCTATATGCATAAACATATTTAAAAATCTGGGCTTCTCTCATGAGTGTTGCCTGCATGTGTGATTGTAGAGAGAGAGAGAGAGAGAGAGAGCACCTTATAATCATAAAGATCACTCCCAGCAGAACCACTACTTTCACTCAATTTTCCACTGTGCACACGTTCCGGTTCATCATCTGTTTCAGGATCAACTTCATTTTCTGCATCATGGTATCCATTGTCTTTCATATCTAGATTTTCATCATCAGTTGAATCTTCGGTCCCACTGTTTTCAATCCGAGAATCAGCTGAAATGGAGCATCTGTTGAGATTTTCTTCCTGCAAGAACAGATCACATTAGCTACACATTACCATTTAATTATGTTACAATAGAGCACTTGCTTGAGAGTCCAACAATGACAAAGTCAACATAATTCTGAAAGTAAAATCAGAATTAGGTCTTCATCCTAGCATGTTACATGGACTGAGCAGTCTAAATTGAGGTACCCAAGTTGAGACAACACTCTGTCTAGCAAAAAGATCTAAAAACTAAGAGGGAAAGGGGGAGGACTCTAACGCATTACTGTGACGTCAATAACTTATTAGGCTACATTGCTGAGTCCATGTAACATAATCTGCAATAAGGCAAACCACAAACCAAATGTTTACCTTTGAAAAAGGTAAACACAGAAAGCGGTTTAAACTCTACTCTTTTAATCAAAAAGTTGCTGGATGAAGAGTATCTTACATCAAAAATATTCTCATACTCCTCCAATAGAGTTGTAATAATTCCTTGAGCATTATTAGCAGCATTTGCAGCAGCAAGAAGTTGGGCTGAACTATCACCATTAATATCAAAGTCATCCTCCAACTCACACTCGCCAGCTAATAGAGGGCGTAGAAGCAAAGGCGCCATGCAAGCAGCAACAGCTGATGGAGTCATCCGGTTCTCATGAGCATGACAAGAGATAGTATGCATCATCTTCAGAATTCTGTGGAAAAATGTCATGAAGTTAGTAACTACATTCAAAATAAGAAAATATAGTCCTGCAACAAGCTTCACTGAAGAATCCCCAGCATCTTCAGTCTTCATTCACAAAATATGCATATTTTAATCATATTTATCTTACAACACTGACAAACATGAATGCCACCAAGCACGGATGCATCTGTTATTTTAATTTTACTAGAGCACACGATTAGGGTACACCCAAAGTAAATCACTTTTATTAAAGCCCATCATTCCACATTCAACTAATGAAACGTAAGCATCAGTTTTTACTAAATGCTTATTTATCTTTGCCAATAAAATAGAGATTGTCTCAAGAAGACAGTGCTCGAATAGTTTATGCATACTAGGCCTATCTCAGAATTAGCTAGAAGGTAGAGCACATAAATAGTTAGAACATAATCTTTATTGGATTTCTTAAAATAGCAACTCCAAGCTTATAATTAAGAAATTTCTGTTAAATAAGGCCTGCGTGGAAGAAGCTTAGATGCCCTTTCCAAACTATCTCTAAGGGAACGATGAACAATCCTTCTTTACATAGCCAATATTCTTCATATGATAATACAGTTGTCACAAAATATATTTGCACTGATTTCTATCGCTTCCGACAAATTACCAATTGTCCTAAAAACTTTTTTTTTGAGCTAAACGATAGAATTGTCTCAAAGACTTAAGTTATTAGAAAATTGTGAATTTAATCATTAGCCATAATTCTAACACTCCTCACATGTAGGCCTCAACTGCCCCTTAATAAGTAATGTCTAAAATATGAGATTTTTATCATTTTAAATGGGAGGTAGAGACAAAGATTGAACCCAAGATCTTCTACTCTAATTCCATTATAAATATAGAATTGTCCCAAAAATTTAAGCTGTCAGGAACTGTTAGAAAATTGTGAATTTAATCATTTAACAATAATTCTAACACTCCTCCTCACGTGTGGGCCCAAACTCTCCCTTAATAAGTGGGGCCCAAGATAGGTGATTTTTTATATTTGAAATGGGAGGTAGAGTGGAGACTGGGATCAAACTTAAGACCTCCTACTCTGATACCATGATAAATTATCAACTGTCACAAGAGCTTAAGCTATTAGGAAATTGTGAATTTAATCATTAAACCATAATTCTAGCAGCTTCTTTAATGAGTTAACAAAGAAATACCACATAATCCACCTTCAAGTAATAGTATCAGAATCAATGTCTTTACCTCCAAGGTTCCCCAGGTTGCTCCTAACCCCATAAGATTAAAATATTTCAGCCCTTCTCATAATTTTGTTGCTTTAGTTCCTTCTTTCATATATTCATATAGTTATTAACAAAAGAAAAGGTCTCTGTAAAAAAAAAGGTCCTTCATTCTTATATTCATTAACAAAGGAATTTGTAATTGCCAGCCTTAGACACATTTTTCACTTATCCAATCATTAGATTTTTTTTTTTTCTTACCCCTTTTTTATGATGTGGAACCTCACCAAGGCAGGTCCTTTGAACTCACCCCTAGGGAGTAAACCATGGATACATGACCCCACCTGCCAGAACCATGTATCAAGTAATCTAGAGGAACTCCTAGTGGGGATCAAACCCAGTATGTCTAGGTCTACGGTTCATCCCAAATCTGACAAATCCAAGTTCTCAAAGAATTTTCCTTAAAGATTTAGATATAGGACACGTGCTCAAACAAATGGATATCACTGCTGTTTCGCCTCAAATTTGATTAATCAGCAAAAGGCAGAAAATTTATACATTGTATCCTTTTCCATTTTTAGCTCACAAAGGAGAGTGATCTTCCCACTGAGATAAGCATCAGTTGGTTTCAGTTTACTCCCATTACGACATTGAAATTTTGAATTTGTTTCATGCTGGTTCTGATTTGTCTTCAGTGTTAGTATTTTTTTTTATCACCCAGGAAGCGAGAAATTTGTACATCCTTGAGGACACAGATGGGTTGATATATACAAATCTAGAGAAAATACAGTCCATTTTCCTTTACAGCTTAAATGTCCAATAATACTCCAACTTCCTCCAATTAATCCCAGCCAGTTTGGTTTGGCAGCCTCTCTTGAGAAATATTTGAAGTTTAATGGAACCTTCCAGGATATTATTGGAATAATTTAATTTCTGTTTGTTAGTAAGAATTCAAGTGTTATGGAACAGAGATCAATATGGACAGAGTAAGATGGTCTTGTGGGGGAGTTCTAAGGAAATTTAAATAAGAGAAAGATCCATTCTATTGCCAAAAGCTGACAAGACGACCTGGGAAATGCTTGGAGTTTCCTTATCTTTGGAAAAGGGCTATAGAGAAAAATAAGCATTCCTTTATGTGATCCCCAAAAAAGCACAACTAAGCTCAAATTTGCTCCCATAAGAAGCTATACAGGGCACCATATTACCCATAACCTTCACCCTTCCATGGTCAAGTTGATACAACACTGGCAGCGGTGGGGCTATATGCCTTACAGACTCTCAAAAATAGACATCAAGTAAAAGAGAGAAAGGTATTACCTCTGTAATAAGCGCCGGTTTGGTTCAGGAAATGTCTCCAATATTGCTGCGCGCATTGCATTTATCCGAACTTCTTTCCGATCAATTTCTTATATAGTAGGAAAAGCAAAGCAACACCATTAACTCTTTAAGTATAAATGTACAATCAAATCCACTATAAAAAAATATAAGCTGATAATTTCTATGCACCCAAATTTTATTAGAAAACAAAAATATATTGAAAAACAGAAAATCATTTGAACCAAACAGCTGAACATAATCCATAGTCTTTCTTTAATATGTGTACCAGTTCCAATATCCTGTTGACAGAACATAAAGAACTTTACTATTCCATATAAAAGAGAAACCTAACCCCAGAACTGGAGTACTGCATCACACACAGTAGTATACATAGGAATTGTTTCCTCCGAGGCATAAACATCAAGTTCAGTCAATGATCCAAGATGCATCTTTATTTATACGTGCAATCAGTTTATATCAACACACAACCTGACAGGAAAGCGGAAACCCATGTTCAATTAGAGCCAACGAAACAGAGCAACTAGTACTATGGAAGGATCCAGTCTCCAACATAGCATTCTCAAGAAATGCATAAGAAAGAATCCCAAATGCTAAAAAGTGACTTTGCCTTCAATTAACACATATCTTTATTTTTTTTTCCTGTATTTTTTGGCTGTCTTTTATGCAGGTGGTACAAAAATATAAAATAAAAATAAGAGCTATAGTAGTAAAATAAATTTATTAAGAAAAAAAGTAGCAATAATTGTGTACCAAACTACACCGGGAGGATTACAAACTCAAGTTCAAAGTCTCTATAAAATCAAGAAAATGACAAGGAATACTGCCAAGGTTTGTCTTCCGTTCAAAGAAACATCTCAGCGCAGTATTGTTTGGTGACAGGATGCTCAACCCCTTCAAACGCTTTGTTATCATGCTCACCAGATTGCCGACATAACACATAAACAGGACCACCTCCCATATTTTAGCACCTCTATGGCGATGGAATTTACCTTCCATATCTTAGCGCCTCTATGACGATGGAATTTCCTTGCCAACAGTAAAGCATCTGACACACAATCTTTCGCATAAATCAAGAGACCAAATAAGGCAAACACAAAGGACCTCTAAATATATTAACACTGTAAGTCTTTAGCTTTTGTCAACTTGCATCCTAAACTATCATCCTTTTCGCATGATTGATTCATTCATTTTTTTTCACACCTAAAGTAAAGAGTCTAATGACTACAATATGCTTTGCAACCATCTCCCAGATAAATGCTACAGACTTCTCAACTCTAATATTAGAGATTTCCAGCCTATTATTAGCTTGGTAGGGAGTGTGTATAAAATCTTGGCAAAGGTTTTGGCAAATCGTTTGAGAGTAGTTTTAGATCAATTGATCTATGAGACTCAGAATAGCTTTGTGAGTGGGAGACAAATCCTTGACTCGGTTCTTATTGCGAATGAGTGTGTGGATAGCCGAATGAAGAGTAGGGTTCCTGGAGTCATTTGTAAACTTGATATTGAGAAAGCTTACGATCATGTGAATTGGGAGGCTTTGCTGTATTTGCTGAATAGAATGGGTTTTGGAGTGAAGTGGTGTAAGTGGATCCGCACTTGTATTTCCACTGTTCAATTCTCTATTTTGATTAATGGGTCTCCAGCTGATTTTTTTGGTAGTTCAAGGGGTTTAAGACAAGGGGATCCACTATCTCCTATGCTGTTTTTGATTTTGATGAAGGTGTTTAGTAGGATGTTGAGAAGAGTGGAGGGAGCTGGCTTGATCCACAGTTTTAAAGTTGAGGGTAGGAGGGATGGTGGGGAATGTGTTTCACATCTTTTGTTTGCAGATGATACTATCCTATTTTGTGATGCAGATGTGGAGCAAATTCTTTATATTCGGTTGTTGTTACTCAGTTTTCAGGCGGTAACAGGTTTGAAGGTAAATGTGCACAAGAGTGAAATGGTTCCAATTTGGGAGGTTGGTGATGTGCATGCCCTAGCGGAAATTTTGGGCTATGGAGTTGGAACTTTGCCTATGTCTTATCTTGGCATGCCATTGGGGGCTTCGCATAATTTCCCTTCAATTTGGAATCCTATTTTGGAAAAAATTGAGCAGAAATTAGCTGGGTGGAAGAGATTGTATTTGTCTAAAGGGGGTCGATTGATGTTACTCAAGAGTACGTTATCTAGCCTTCCTACCTATTTTCTATCTCTATTCACCATTCCTACTTATGTGGCTAATAAGATTGAAAAGTTGCAAAGGGACTTTCTATGGGGTGATAGCAAGATTCATCTAGTAGGTTGGGATCAAGGTAGTCAAAGGCGTTAGGCGACCTTGAGGCGCTAAGGCCTTGTATCGCCTAAGGCGACGAGGCGCCAAAAAGGCGCTAGCCCGAGTGAAGCAAGGCGCTAAATATTAAATATAGTTTTTTTTAACATATATAGAGCTTAAATCATATATATTAATGCACTGAAAATTATAATCAAGCCTCTCTTACTTTGTTCCTAATGCATAGGAATTAGTCTATAAAACCAGTTTTTGTATTGAATCCAATAGAGCCCAAAAAGAGAAGAAGAGAGAGTATAGGAATAAAAATAAAAAGAGGAGAGTTGCTATTAGAGACTAGAGGGGGAAAAATTGACAGAGGGGAGCTAAGAGGAAAGAAAAGAACAGAGAGAGCTGCTCTGAGTAAGAAAAGAGTAGAAAAAAAGAAGAAAGACAAAAACAAAAAAGGAAAGAGAGAAAAGAGGCCCGGAGAATGAGAAGTAATAGTAAAAAAGAGAGTTTTTTAAATTAAAATTACATGTAGGAAATAGGAATAAAATAATGTTATAAAATTTGAAAGTAGAAATAAAACCTGTTGAGGTAGGGTACTGTTGGGCAACTGCTGTAGTGGCTGGAAAGTTCATGTACTTATATATTATTTTATTATTTATTTGTAGTGGCTGGAAAGTTCTTGTACTTATATATTATTTTATTATTTATTTGTGGTTTTCAAAAGCTGAAGTCTGAAACATTAGTGGTTGCCAACACAAACCCCACTAATGTTACTAAAAGACAAAATTGAGTTATAAATTAAAGAAAAAAGCCAGTCATCTTTTTAACGTAACCAAGTCCTCTGCACCTTGTTCCTCAAAAAAAAAAAAAGGTCCTCTGCACCAGAAAGAAAACAAAACCAACGGAAAGAAAACAGAGGCGACAGAGGCTCTCACCTAACGCCTGAAAAAACGGTTCAAGGCGAGTGACTAGTCGACAGAGGCGCTCACCTCACTAAAGGCGCCTCGCCTCAGTGACCTTGAGGCGCTTTTATGCCGCCTCGCCTCGCCTGAGCGCCTAGGCGCTCGCTTGAAACGCCTTTGACTACACTGGTTGGGATAAAGTTTGTGCGCTTATAGCTAATGGTGGTTTGGGGATAAGGAAAATTACTACTTTCAATAGGGCCTTATTGGGGAAATGGCTGTGGCGGTTTAGGAAGGAAGAGGGTCGGTTATGAAGGAGGGTGGTAGCGTCAAAATATGGGGAAGAATGGGGGGGATGGACCTCAAAGTTAGGTAGGGGAGTTCATGGGTGTGGTTTGTGGAGAGGTATTTGCATGGGATGGGAGGATTTTAGCAAGAATTGCCAGTTTGTTGTTGGGTTGGGGAATAGAGTGAGATTTTGGCAGGATGGGTGGCATGGGGATCAACCTTTCCAAGTGGCTTTCCCAAGGCTGTATGGTATTGTTATTGATAAGGAGGCTTCTGTAGAAGCTTCTTTGTCAAGGCAGGGGCGGAGGATAGAAGATTTTGGGATGTTCGTTTTATTCGAGAATTTAATGATTGGGAGATGGATGAAGGGCTGCATTTTCTTCGTATATTAGGAGCTAATATTCCTCTAATGGATGTTAGAGACCGGATGAGATGGAAGTTGAAGCCTAATGGAGAGTTTGACATTCGGTCGTATTATAACAAATTGCGAGATTCTCCCTCAATTGTCTTTCCTTGGAAAGGAATATGGAAAGTAAAGGTCCCTAGGCGAGTTTCTTTTTTTGTTTGGTGTGCAGCTTGGAATAAGATCCTAACGGGTGATAACTTAAAAAGATTGAGGGGATTGGATTTTGTAGACTGGTGCATTATGTGCCGGCATTGTGGAGAGATGGTAGACCACTTACTTCTTCATTGTGAGATGGCTTATCGGTTGTGGAGCTTTGTCTTAATAACTTTTGGTTTGTCTTGGGTTATGCCTAGATTAATCTCAGATTTGCTTTTTGGCTGGTGGAATTGGTTGGGGAAGCATTCGTCTCAGATTTGGAACTTAGTTCCGCTATGTATCCTATGGTGTATTTGGAAGGAACAGAATCGGAGGACTTTTGAAGATTTGGATAGTTCCGGTGTTCAGATGATTGCCTCTTTTAGTGGAACTCTTTTTGATTGGTCTCAGGCTTGGGGACTCACGACTAGTGATTCTCTCCCCTCTTTTCTTAGCTCTCTTTCTCTTTTGTAATTTATCTGTTGTTTGGTTTTCCTTTTTGTTTTTTCAGTTTTCTTCTTCTTGTATTTTCTAGGTTTGCTCTATGTTTTTCATGCATAGAGTAGACATTCGTATATATAACATTCTTACTTATCAAAATAAATAAAGACAAATCATTACAACCATGAACCATCCCTTCTGAAAAAATATAATAGAAAGGACACAAAATAATAATAATAGTTGAACTTACTGTAAGCCTCCAGCAATGCAGTGCAGCACGATGCTGGAACTGGAGAAGAGGGTAACTCCCTAAGGATATGCTGCAGATTAAACAGTTTCAATGAATATTGAACTCTAAAATTTAAAGGCCATGAAGGGCATTGAGTAGTCAGCAATTACCTTAACGCAGTCTCCAACAACATGAGCATCCTCATCAGGAGCAAACTCAGTCTTGCCTAAAAACGATAAGAAGATCATCAGGAAGGGAATAACCTCAATTAGAAAGGTATGTGTACAACCAGTTAACATAGACTAAAAACAAACTACACATTCAACAAAACTAAAATAACATCTATAATTTTTTCCTACTTCTAGTAATTGCTTGAGCAGAAAAGCTACCTTGTTCATACTCTTGAACCCTGTGGTCTACCTCCTCAACATCTGCAGACTGTCGTAAAATACCTTCAATATTAGTTCCTGTTGAATAAAACAAGGTCAATAAGCAGAAAGTGTTGGATCAGGAGGAAGACATTTTCTTTGCATTTTAATCTCTCCTTAATTGAATTTCCAAATTTGCTTTTCCACTATGGTTCTATGTAACACTTTGCACTGATGATCTCAAGATAAACTAAATTCATGAACATCAAAGTTGCGAAGTAACACAGGTAACCCTTTGCTAATGTTTGTTTGGGGTAGCTCAGTCAGTCATGTAGTATCATCCAGCTGGCATTCACTTCAAACAACAAGAATTTGTCTTTTCAGGGGTAAGTATATTGTAGAAATTTGTGATGGAGTGATAGAGAAAAGAGAATAGAGAATACATGATGATTTACATGGTTTAGCCTTGTGGCCTACATCCACGTTACAAGAGCCCAAAAAGTTACATTATCTCATATGCTTTTCCTGATAATACATTACAACGGAATCCATATTTATAATGGAGATTACAAACAAAAGTCAATGACCATTTGAATTTGAATTGCATATTGATTGCTTCAATCCCTTGATTTATTAACCAATCCTATTATTTTCTCGGGCAATCAATATCTTGATTTGGTCTTCAATGACATGAAAATGAATTATACTTTCTAACATATATTAATCAGCCAGATTTCATTTTTAAATATCCAAACTACTATCAAGTCATGAGTCATTCAAATACCATCTTCCTATGCTTTTTATATTTTTTACGCAAATCATTAACAGGCAATCTGATATACGTACCAACAATGCAACCAAAAAGATGTGACACCTACCTAGTTCAACTAGCATGGGTGTCATTCGAAATGAAACAAAATAATTTACACACACACAAATAAAACTTGAAAAGGGAATGAAATCAATCGAATCCGGGGATAGAAATAACATAGATTGGTGCCTAAAAAAAAAATTTGTTCATGAATAATAAAAATAGAAAAGGCTTAAATTTACGAAAAAGTAAAAAAGCACTTGGTGTAGAGTAACTAAAATAAATAAAATAAAATAAACAGACAAAAAATTGATATCACAACTTACCGTACTTCTCAAGAAAACGAAGAGCTTTTTCAAGAAAGGATGGACCTCCATCAATATCTTCTAGTGCAAGCAAAATTGGTCTTCCAACAACCAAGGATTTAACCGGACGCTTATCCCTCCCTGGATAAAATACATGAATCTTGTAATATTAAACTATGTGCACACACGCACAATAAACATGTGCACAGACACAAAACTCAAAGAAGATTAACTGATATTAGGATGAAGATTTCTAATAAAAAGTACAAACATTGATTGAAGGACCCATCAATTGAATCATTAGTGTCACCCCGAAAAATCCCATTAACAATAAGGGCAGCACTTGGTGCTTGTGCAAGGGCATGCTCTAGGGCTGTCTTCCACTCATACAAATCCTCAGACGTCTCAGCCTGGCATTTGGAAAATTAACATTTTTTTCAGGAATGTGAGATGCAATGATACATAAATATTTTCCTTCCACTATGGAAGAAACTAGCAGTGATAATTAACTAGTAAATGAAGCACCTTTAGAGTAAAGGCTCGCCCATCACGCCCATCTGGAAACAATACAGTCAACAATTTTTTATCTTCCCTAACCACAACACTGCAAGGCAAACAATTACATCTATAAGCTACATGGTTGATAATACTTCTACAAAAATAATAGCAGTGATCATGCATACCTCCCAGAATTGTTTAAGTCAATGCCTCCTAAAGTCAGATTTACTTCACCACCTCTTTGCGGAAGTGCACTCTACATGACAAAAATAAGATGTATTTGTTTCAATTAACTTATTTAAAAATTATTACTGTCCCAAAAATTGTGTATAAAGAGCTGGAAATACCATATAACTAAACACAATTTTATTGCCTAACAAATCATCTCTCATTACCCATTATGTGTTGTTCATTAAGTGGATAACGAAACCAATTCTTAACATCTTTCACAATCAAGGTTTGATAAGAAGGATAACAAGTAAAGCAAAGGACAAAACTAGCAGCACTAACCACTAATAAAGACTAGCATTTAAAAAAGACAAAAATAAGAGCATAAAGTTTTTAATTTCTTTGCATGCAATGAGAGAAGAGACAGGAAGATCTCCTCACTGTTCAGCTTTATATTTGGTCCTCGCCTTTCTCTTGTTCTTAAATTAAACTACATTTCTAAATCCCTTCTCACAAGAAGTTAGAAAATTAGTTTAATAACACTTTGCAGAGTGCCTCCCAAAAAAACCTATTGGATTATCCCAGAATTAAATAAGAAGTCCATACAAACAAATGATGTTCCCACTGTGAAAGCTGAGAGGGGGAGGAAAGGGGTTCCTTATATCATGAAGGAAAACCAAATTTGATTGCCCAGAAAAAGGGTTGTAACCAGTAATGGAAGAATATATGCAACTCAACAGCTAGAGTGTTGGTAATTGGAGGACTGATGTTGATACCACAATTTAAAGCTGCAGAGGGATCCCTTTTGGCAGGGAAAAAATTGAGTTTCAACAACAATTGACAAAGTAGAATATTGCATCTTCTTTTGACAAGCTCAGAAAACATAGGCCTGGGCATATTCTAAGCTTTAGAGGACTTAAAGCTTTGAACTATATATATAGGTGTGAATATCTTAATCTAAAAATAGTGTCTCAAAGTTGGCAGCAAAGATGAAAGAGAAAGCATAGAGGACATTCAAAATGATGTGCAGTGTTTCTTTGTAGTCAATCTACATTGCAGAACCCAGTGGAGAGGCAACAACAGATTATGCCTCCTTTCTAGAAGGGGCTTCTACAGCCAGTTTAACTAAATGAGGTCCTACTACACGTCCTTTGTGGGGGATCAGAGGAACTGTCAAGCATGTCTCCCTTTGTCTGGTTGGCAACATGTATAAGCTTATGGTAGTTTTTCAAATCAAAATTAAGATTTATGATACTCATTCAGAAAAAAAGGCAGACATGCCTTTGAATGAATGGCTTTGGGCACAACTTACATTCAAGGACTTGATGTGTTTATGGGATTCAGCAATTCATGCCAAGTATGCCACTTTGCTACATTTCCAATAATGCATTCCTAGTAATGCAAAAAGGATACACAATCCACCAATAATAAAATACTCATGCAAAAAAAAAAAAATTTTGATAGATACCAATAATAAAATACTCATGCAACAAATTGCAGCTAGAAGCATCCTCCAATAATTTAGAACAATTAATAAATAAATAAAATTAAGAGTTGGCAAAGTAAATAAACCATATGAATGTAATCCAAAGCAAAAAGAGAGATAGAGGTTATCTACTACTACTAACAGGATCATTTTTGAAGAAAACTAGGGAAGTGCGTGTGAGGATAAACCACCGCTTCTTCCAAGATTTCCAGCCTATTCCTGCAGAAGTTCAATAAAGCATAGCATAAGCAATACCAAACAACTTTTATGTAAAAGTAAAATAACGAGCATAATACAGTTATTTGTAAAAAGAACTTCACACAACGGGAAAACTCCAACTGCAACAATGAAGAAACCATTTACATGAACTATTTTATAAGAAGATGGAGCCAATGGGTGAAACAATGTGATTGCTTAGGACTAATTCATAGTCCAAAACAACCCCAACACTAATTGAAAGATTAAACATTGATGGGAGACAATAAATGAATAAATTCACCATTTCTTAAAAACTTAAACTTTTAGGAGAATAATTTATCATGGTATCAGAGTAGGTGGTCCTAAAATCGAACCCTGTCTTCTCTCTAACTCCCATTTTAAGAACTTAAAAATCTCAAGTGTTGGGCCACTTATTATGGGGGAGTATGGGCCCACACAAGGGAGAGTGTTAAAATATTAATTATGATTAAATTCTCCATTTCCTAACAACTTAATTTTTTTGGAAAATTGGTAAGCTATCACTGAGCAACAGTAGCTTGTTTACTAATTGCGACCTCATAAAAATCAGGGAGGCCATTTCTAAGAGGTTCATCACCACACCACACATCATCTAAAACTGAATACAATTTCGATCCCCTGAATAAGATTACCATCCCTAACAATGAATTTCACATTGTTTGCAAATATATTCCATCATCTTCTAATATACTTCCGCAGAGTCACCCTCATCCTCTAATATACTTCCTCACAGTCACCCTGTAAGACCCCTAGCCTCAGTTGAACACCACTAACCTTCCCCTTCCCCATATTTAGCCCCCACAACCTTTTCTCCAAAGAGAATCCCTCTCAGTAGCATAATCCCAAAGCAGCTTCCCTTAATGAGCTTGGTTAAAGATAACTGGCCTCAAGATCCCTAAACCTCCAAATTTGACAGGGAAGTAAACCACATTCCACAACACTACGCGGCATGACCCAAAGAACCTCAAATAGTGAACACACCATGTTCCACAACTCTTGAGCTACTGGGCAGTGTAGGAGTAAATGGTCAGTGGTCTCCCCGTTCCTCTTACACATGCAACACCAATCCACCACTGCCACCTTTCACCTCCTTAAATTATCAATGGTTAAAATTTTCCCCAAAGCCACTGTCCAAATAAATAAACTAACCTTTGTAGGCACTTTTGGTTTCCACAACGGTTTCCACGGAAACGAATCGAGGTTTAGGGGTTGTAAGGCCCTATCATAAGAACGAACATCAAAAACACCCCAAGGAGAGAGTTTCCAATACATTTTATCCACCCCATTCCTTCTCCAAGATCCAGAATATATAAGTTCCATGAAGGATGCAAACAATTCTAACTCCCAATCTTAAACCAGTCTAGTAAATCTGATATTCTAACCTCTTCTTAAGATATAGTAGATTCCAACCCATCAAAGATATTCTAATTTTTATTTTTTCCACACAATCCATGCAGCAACAAAGAAAATTAATTCCTTCATTAAAATTTCAAAAGTTCTGTAATGTTTTTTTAATACTCCAACTACTTTTTTCTACTAGCAAGTTACAAATGAACCCAATGAATCTCGAATTCATGATCTTGTCCTCCACCTAGTTCTTATGAAGAGAAGAAATACAATTTGAGCTAGAGCTCATGAGCGATGCTCCAACTACTGAAAACAATTAATTTCTCAAAAGCTATCAAAAATATTTTAGGAAAAAAAAATACTCTAATATACTTTTACCCCATAATCATAAAAATACTTTCAATCCATGTGCTTCTTTTTCCCTATTACTTTTTTATTTAATAATCCTTTATGAATACTTCTACTCCATTATCATACAAAAGCCATGTAATTAAAAGTAAATGTGATAACAATCACAACAAATATATATATGCTGGAGAACCTGAACAAATAAAATTAATGAAACAAAAAGCAAAAAAAAAAAAAATTCTTTACCGACCTTTTGAAGATATGAAAAGAGGGCCACTCTTGAAAACCTGTCAAAACATCTGATGTGTTAGAAACCATGAACAATCACTGCCTACCTAGTGCTGAATGAAACTAAATTTAGCATTACAAAGGGGATGGAAAAAATTTTACATGCTTAGAGGACCTATTATGATTTAATTAGTTAACGAAGCATGCATTACCAAACCCATCAATAAAATCCAAATAATTAAAAGTTAAGCTAGAATGATTTAGGGAATTATTAAATTAACTGCCATTTGAAAAGCCGGAGAAAACCTTCATATAAAATTTAGTTGTTTTTCAAAAGATATCCTACTACATAAGCCAAATAGTTTGGGGTTGGACAGGTTCAGTTAATGATGTTAAAAGCTTACAGAAAACTGTTTGAGAGCTTAATGAGATACTTGGTTTTTTAAATGAATTAAGAATGGCCTACATGTGTGAGGCATTTAATACACAGAGCTCAGTATAGTACCCATTGGGATATGGTGAACAAAAACAATAACCTGAGTAACTTTAAAATTCTAGTAAAGTGCACAAAAACTCAAATAACTTTTTGACATCCAACAATATCAAATTTGTATTCACTGGAGTCCCCTCTAAATCCTCATTACTTCTATTTTCTAAATTTCAACTGGAAAATTGTTTTCCCAAGTCACTGAAAGACATAACAAGCAGCAAAACAACTTTGTGCTCAAAAAACAACGAGGTCAAACCTATGTGTATGCATGAACAGTGAACACGGACAGAGGCAAACACACATTCACACATCACAGACAGATGTTAGCAGTTCTCTTATGAAAATTTGTTTTTATTTTTTTTTTTTAATTTTGACCAAATGACAAATTAATTGAAAACCACAGATTTTGGACCCAACTTTTGTTCCCAATAAGGCTCATCACATCTTGATACCTATTTTTAGTATGAAGCATAACAAATTTTCTCACATATTATTAGGAAGCTAATACCAATCCTAGCTAGTAAAGCCCCATGGTGCCACACTAGAAACCTCGAACAGAACATTCATTCCTAAAAATTCTCCGCACCAACATTGTAAGAGCCATGAGTCATATCATCCACATCGGTCCCATAAAAATCAGTTAATAACAATACAATCCAATTAAAAATAAAATAAAATAGCGCTACAGCAACATTACATTAATAAACACAATATCAAAAATATATTATCAAATTTAGCAAGAAGAAAGTCATCGAACTTTCATTTTTCATTAACATGGATCCAATTACATTTCCTACAATTTTCGGATTTTCTAAATAAGAGAAAAATAACTAAACTTTTCCTTCCAATTCTAAAAAAATTTCTTGGTAGCCAAACAGGAAAAGGTCATAATACCGTATTAAGCCCAGGGCGGGGCCGCTCGAAAGCCGCTACAGGAGCCGACATTTTCGCCGCCGATTATCGCCGGAGCTACATTCTTCGCTCAGCATTCGAAGCAATCGAACCACCCCATTGAGTCAGATCGGCCGAGTCAGAGAATCGCCGCGATCTGAAGCGAAAGCGAGCGGAGCAAGTAAGTTAAACTTTTTATTTTTCTAGGGTTTGCGATTTCGATACCTGATAAAGACTCACCAACAACCAAACTGAACAGGTACAAAACTTTCTCTCCGACTTCAAAAAAAAAAAAAATTTTGGGTATATATATATATATATATATAAAATAATATTATAAATTCTCTTTCACTGATTTTGCTTTTCCCAGAAGGAAGAAGAGGAAGTAAATTTGGGTATAGATTAGGTGGAGAAAGAAGTGAGAAAAGCAGTAGTGGTTGAAATTTGGGGGCTGATGAGTGATAATATTTGGGTTTTTGCTTTTCACCTACTCTGTGAGAATGGGTTATGCTGAGAGGGTGTTGTAGTAGTAGTAGTGTGTGTGAGAAGGAGAGAAGAAGAGGTTTGGTCTTGTACAGTCCAAGTTCTAGTCCTACTGTGGTAATTCTCCAATCATGAAGTGCCACGTAGGCAACGTCACAAATTTCAGAGCTCTTAAATTTTCTTGTTTGTTTTAGAGGGAATATTAGCACTTTGAAATGGAGGAGAATCTAGAGTTTTCTTCTCATGGGAATGTAAAAACAAAAAAAAAAAAAATCATTTTCAAAATCTAGTACTTATTTTAATTAAGACAAAAGGGAGTTTCAAAAAAAAAAATTAAGACAAAAGGGCATTTCATTAATTTGTTATAAGAATTGTAGGGATTGGGTTTGAATACTTCTACTGTTAAGAGAGTGAACTCAAGCCAGCTAGCCTTGTATAATGAATTTGTAGAGAGCGGGTTCAAGAACTAAGTCCTAACAAGCGGACAGCGCCCAATGTAGCGTTCGCCACCGTTGAAGGAGGGTGGACCAAGATTATCCTCCAAAGCCCATTCTCGGCACTGGTCCGAGGAGCTTGACAGCGGTCTCTCTCTCTCCCCTGGGGCATCCCCTCTTCTGATCTGTGTCTTCCCCTTATATAGTCATTTTTTCACAACCTCTTTCTTCCACTTGTTGATCATCCATGCCCCCTTCTTCTGATCACCCGTCCCATCAGCCACTTTTACCAGTACTCCTGTAAGTTGCAGCATCCAAGGCAGCCTTGTCCAGAGGTCACATCTCCATTAATGCGGTCGGGGGGTTAGGTGAGCTCACTTAATGTAGAAGTGACAGCTTATCCTGAACTTGTTCCTCCACCTTGCTGCTATGGCTGACATGCTGGTCTTGGTTGGCCGAGGACAGGGTCGCCCTCGGCAGGGTTCCTGGCAATTTAGACTTTCACACTTCATCCTCGGACGTTTCTCCCTCCTCGGCATGGGTCTTGGGCTGGATATAAAGTGGACCGGGGTTGCCAAGTTCTCAGGCCCCACAAGAATTATATATTTTTCATTTTAGCTTTTTTTTTTACAACTTTTTAAATTTTCATTTTTTTTCTTAATTTTTTCAAAGTAAATTTTTTTTTTTGGATGGATTTTCAAAGTAATTATACTTTAACATACTTTCAGTATAAAATTTTTAGTAGAAAGTTAGATAAATTGTTCATAAATAAACACTTAGTTATGACTTCTTAAATGTATAGTTAAATTCACCTGAGAAAAAAAAAATTGTTGAGAAACTTAATGTATAGTATTTAAGAGATTTCCTTTTTATGGAATTAATACTGTTGTAGTTGCTGAGTAAATGAAAAAGAGGATGGGACTTTGCTAGGTTTTTTGGTGTAATAGTAAAAAAGAGGAAGCTTCCTATATTATTCTTGGATCCGAAAAAAAGGGGTTTTTGGGTTCTATTTTTTGGAGCTTTGGAGGGGTTGAAACAGTGGTTTTAATCACTGAGTTGTTACTTGTTGCTATGGTTTTAGGGTTTAGTCTTACTCTAATAAAATACTAGATAGAACATGGTTAGATTAATCACATTATAATTGAAGTAATGTGGGTACAAAATCAAAGTTTTGAGAGGAAGTATGTACATGAAACTTAAAAGCTAGCCAAAACATTAATAGTAAAAGAGCTAGAGAGTTAGGAGACATTTAAATGGTATAATTTATGGTACACCTAATCCCATTAAATGGACCCATGAACAGAACGTGGAAAGGTATTGTATATTAAATTAAGGTGGCTAGGTTTAATAATTGAAGCAAACTGGTAGACATAATAAACTATTTATTGGTCTGTTGGCCATAACTCAGAATACCACGCACAGAGAGACACAGTTACAGTATAATAGAGCACCTCATCAACTGGAAAAAGAAATAAAAGTACCGCTGTCTAAATAGAACCACAAAAACACAACAACGTTAACAAAATACTATTACCTTGGACTCAGGTTATCGCAACCACACACTCTCGATTATTCTAACGCGTGTACACGCGACACAATCACGAGGGGAGCAGTAACAGCTCAAGGGGACGAGGGACCACATTTTAACAGAGTGAGTGGAGAGGACGCTGAGGGAAATAGATGTGCTTGGTAGATGTTTGTTTTATAATAATACTATGTAGTATTTGCTGTCTTATTATTAGACTGTAATCGTGGTACACATGTTATTATTTATTGTCGCCGCGTGCCATGAGGTCAAGGGATCTACATTAGAGACTTATTGTAATGGTGACCATTGCGGATCTAGTTTGGTGGAAAGAGTTATTACTTGATATGATATTAGCTATAGCTGGAATTGAGCAGTTTAAATAACGGCGCTTTAATAAATATGTTATGCCCATAATGTTAGACTACGATAAATCAGTGATATACACGATATTACTTTCGTTGTCGTCGCCGTTGCGGTTCCGTAGGGTTTATGTTTCCATATATATACTCTTAATTTGAAAACAGAAAAAGACAGTTAATGGATGTCTACTAGACTTTTGTCAACTTGGGTTGGAACGTGATTGAAATGTCCTTGACGCATTGTCTTTGAGCGTTGGGGGTGGTTCCAATAAGCGGTTAGTTACGGCTGTCAATGCGTGATGGACGGTGCTGATGCCTCCACCATATGTTGTGTCACTTGCATTGCAAGCCTACAATTTAGATGGAGTTATCAATACTTTTGTTGTGGGTGCCCAGTTTTCTGCCGGTTTTGGCTTAATATAATACTACTAAAAGACTAAAAAAAGTACTATTCTATTTTATTTTTTGATAATCTAGTACAATACTTCTTTATTAAGCTAAATTTTGACAACATGCATTTAAAATATATATATATATATATATATATATATTTATATTTATACCTGTACTCTTATTTTTTATCGAACTGACTAAAAGCTATGTACCTTTACCGGTAAATGTTATGTAGAGTTATTATATATGTTTTTCAATTAAATTTAAATATATGGTTATATTGTGCAATGCAACACATATAGTGTTATATTTTTTATAAATAATTTTTTTATAGGTTGATAGTTAATGATGAGATATCTTTGTTTGAAACATTAAGGGGTCCGTTTGGTTGGGAAAATAGAAAAGTGGGAGGATATAAGAGATTTTAATTTCCCTCATTTGTGTTTTGTTGAGAGGAAAAAGTGAAGAGATAAAAAAAAATAAGTTTATAAAAATTTACTTATACACCTTATTAAAAAATGATGCTCAATAAAAAAATAAAAATAAAAAGGTAGCAAACAACCAAAGAAAAAAAAAAAGGCAATCATCCGAATTCATTAAAAAATAAAATTTATGCCAAGAACGGACCTTTTATTTTCTATCATCCATGTTTCACTCCCAACTAAACAGACCCTAAAGAGTGTCAATTGAGCTACAAGCCTCAAAGCATTATATTTTCCTAAGAATAATTAAACTCAATGTATTATGTGTTTCAATATAATTTACTAAATTATTTTTATTGTCCTTAAATTTTGCATTGCTTTAATTTTGATCATCTTCATTTTGACATATTATATTTGGTTCTATTTTCATATTGACCCTTTCATCCAATTCCATTTTAACATTTAATAATTTTGCAACGAATGTCATATATGGGTGATATGTCTTAATCGACGTGCATTCCCATTTTCAACTTTATCTTTTGATTCCCTTCTCAAAAAAAAAAAAACTTTATCTTTTGATTTTATAGTTGAGAATGTGGATGGTTGAAGCATAGGATTTAGTTAGAAAAAATTGTTATTGTGGATTAGGGGTTTGGTTGTGCGCATGGGTTGTGACTGGGTTGGGCACGTTAAAGTTTCAAATGTGACTTGAAGTCACCATGAAGTAGCTGAGCACAAGAGCCATTAAAGGCCGCCATAGTGGCATAACCTAGCATTAGAAGTTTATAATTATTCCTTTAATTTTATTCCAACCAGATTCAAGCATATTACAGAATAAAACTACACGTTGTCTAGTGTTTTGCACCTCTATTGATACCTCTTTGTGTTTCTAATAAAAACATTTAGGGTTTAAATCCATTTCTATCTCATCCATCGAACTATAAAAAAATTAAAATAATAAAAACACAAAACAAAACTACTTGTTCACTATTGGTTCTTTCTCTTGTCAAACAAATATGACCTTGTTAATGAGTTATTTGATTAACTTATTATTTTCCCATATATAATAAACATCACTACTAACTTTTTTTATCCATTCACAAATCTATGTTAATAAATAATAACTAGATTATTGCTAAAATTATATTGTGTGAGGTAAAAAACCAAGGCCCAATAGAAGATTGGGCTTGGATCAAGGCTCACTACAATTAATTTGTAAAGATGAGTGTGTAGACCAACACTTGGGCTTCCTAACTAATGAATCACAGCAAATAAATGAATCAAGACAGAAAGATTAAATTCAACAAGGTTAACCAAGGACAAATGAGTATGTTTGTCTTTCCTCGAAATGGCCGAGGAGCCCTGTTACACTTGGGGTGTTACAAGTTTGAGTGTTATTCTCTCTCTAATTAGTGGATTCTGATCCCTGTTCAATGGGAATCTTCCCCCTTTTATGGTGATCCAGCTCTCATCCTAACCCTCCGCATGGAGGGTAGTTGATCTCCTCCAAGATTCTAGTCCTATCTTCCCTTTTGTAGAATGTGCTGAGTACAATACAGGCTATATTGGCACTGTTCATGTGTTATTTAGCCATTAATGTGGTAGGCATGGTTGTTGCAATGCATTTAATGCGGAAGTGATGGATGCTTCCCTGTGAAGTTTCCCTTCTCCTTTATCCACACGTGTCACTGTAGCTTTCCTCTTTCCTACATTAGTTTTGTGTGATCTTCATCTCATCTTCTTTGGGTGGTCATCGCCTAAAGGTCTTCCTTGGGCTATCCAACTCCTCGCCATGAAGCTCTTCTTCTAAGGTATCTAGGCTCACTTGGATCAAGTTGACTATCAATTAGGCTTGCATACTCTTCGGACTTGGCCCAACTAGGCTAGTATCCTTGGATTCCCCCCACATATATTATTGAAGCAAATTATATAGAATTATATTCAATTGTGAGCTTATGAAAATTATATTTACCAACCTTATATCGTTAAAAGATATACAATCTTGATTAAAATGTAGACTATATATACTATCCTCTCTCTCTCTCTCTCTCTCTCTCTCTCTCTCTCTCTCTCTCTCTATATATATATATATATATAAAGATTCATACTCACAAGTTTATTCACTAAAACAACATTATGTGTTGAATTTGACTTGTTTAAAAGTCGAGTATAAACTTAGATTTGAACTTGACTTGTTTGTTAAACAAAAATATATAAACAAGTTTTTAGTTTTTGCCTTTGTCCCCCATCCTCCCCCACCCCAAAGTTGAACTCAAATTGTTCATATATTTTTATAGCCTCATAGGCATAAAACAAAACTACTTTGATAGACTTCCACAAATCCTTAAAATTATGGACCAACATTGTTGAGAGACGCCCCCACCCTCAAAGATAAACAACCATAAGGACATGTGTGATCCAAGCAAAACCAAAAACACATAAAATGCAAAAATTCAAAAGGAGATGATAGATTGATGGTCAACTTGGAAGAGAAGTTGAGAGCCTTTAAAATGGTATTCTTGCCAAAAATCTTGCAATTCAAGTAACACATCTTAATGATTTCATTATAGATATTAGGGTTCAAATCATTCCCCCATTGTATTTATCAATTAAAAAAAAAAAAAAAGCATTTCCTCCTCCTCCTTTTTTATTGGATGTATTTCTTCAATTTTTGTAATCAAGTTTGCTATTTTTTTATTATATAGATTTAATATACTTAATTGGTTATTATGTGTGATTGGAAGAGTTTAGGGGGTATTTGGATTTTTGATTTCCATAACTCAATTCTCAGTTTCCAAAACTCATAACTCAAAAATGGTAGGACCCATAGCAAAAAGGTTGTTTGGCAAGGAGATAACTCTGTTTCTATAACTTTGTTTCCATCACTTAATTCTCTGATTTTTGAGTTATGAGTTATGGAAACTGAAAACACATTTTGGCTGTTTTCAGTTTCCATAACTCATAATTCAATGACATTTTTGTAATTAAACACACATAGGGACCCACTCAGCCGCAACTTTTGACCAATCTTTTTTTTTTTTCTTTCTTCTCCTAGTTCGGTCTTCAATTCTAGGTTTTTTTTTTTTTTTTTTTTTTTCCTTTTTTCTTCTGGGTTCGGTGAGTTTGGGTACTTGAAAAAGAAAACCAAAAAATGTTGCACCGAGTGACAAGTATGGGGCCCACAAACAGTGTGAAAAATATTGAGCGATAAGTAATGAGTGATGATGCCAAACAGGATAGGGTGTTTTAAGTTATGAGTGATGAGTAGTGAGTGATGGGTGATGAGTGAGGAAAATTGAGTGAGGAGTGATGAATGATAAAAAAAAAAATCCAAACATGGCCTTATATTCTTTGAGTAAAAAGTACAAGTTGTATCTATAAAATGTTAAAAAAAAAATCGTAATTAACTGAAAAAGGTAGGAAAAAAAAAGGGTTAATTGCAAATTACATCCCTAAAATTTGGGATTGACTAAATTTTACACTCTAAAATTTGGTTCCGTTAGCAATTCACCCCACGGTTAATTTTTGCTATGAAGTGATACATCATCATACTGATGTGTTTTATTTTTGCCAAATAAGCTTCAAAACTACGTTGTTTCAGCTATGACCAATAGAAGAGTTGGCACAAATCAAAACTACGTTGTTTCAGCCTAAAGTTAAAATACTAACATCTAGCTTAATTGACACTGTGAAGACCTAACTCTAATATCCAAAACACAACCCACAAATCCAGTTCTTCAACTTGGTGAAACCCACGGACCCAGCTCCTCTGCTCTGCAACTTCTACTGTGAGTCAATTTGTCTGCTCTGCAACTCCTCTGCGATGCATCATTATCAAAGCTTGATCAAGGCAAGTCAAAAACCCTTTTAAGTACCCAACATGGCTCCACATCGTGTCTCCTGACCAAAATTATCTTGAGCACCGAAGCTTGGATCCAAAGATCTCTGTAGGATCACGTGCATTTGGAGGACCAGTTGTAGATATACCAAGAGAAAAAATAAAAAATAAAAAAGATAATGTTATGTCATTGGTGTAAAATTTATATTTTTTGTTTTTGTTTTTGTTTTTTTCTCTTTACTGAATTAAAAATATTACGAGGAATTCTCTTCTACCAATGGACTGGATGACCAATCACTTTACTTGGTTTTATTTACATGGTGAAAATATAGCAGAGATATTATTTGGTAAAAATAGAACACATTAGCATGATAATGTGTCACTTAATAACAAAAATTAATTATGAGATGAATTGTTAACATAATCAAATTTTAAGACGTAAAATTAAATTTTTGAAATTTGAGGGTGTAAAATTCAGTAATCTAAACGTAATTTGCAATTAAAAAGAAAAAAAAAACCAATAACAAAAACAAAGTTCATAGTAAGCCTACAGCCCTAATTGGCGTGCCACATGCTAACCAAACACCAAAATCACTCTTTTGGATACTCACAGCTAACAACATTAGTTGCACCCTAAGGCGTAGATAATGTCATAGCCGGAGCACTGTTTCATCTTCACCCATCATGCGAAAATCAATACAAGACTTTGTGTAACATGGGTTGAGAAATCCCCAAGTTTTTGAAGGATATTCTCTAAGCTCTGGAGCCTTGCAACTGCCACTGCTACTGCTAAAGCTTCATCTTCTACCTCAAACAACACAAGAGGTAAAAGAAGTTTTCTTCTTTTCCTCACAACTCCAACACATTTTTTATATTTGTTCATCCTAGTTAATACTACTACTATGAAATTTCATTGTACACTCAAAATGATCGCAAAAACACTGTTAAACCCTCACACCAAGTCTTATACACATATCCCTTCTGATATTTATGCTCTCAATGTTTACTTCAAGTTCAAGCTCTTTTCTTCAATGCCAGCTCTTACTTCTTCACACACTCACATAGAAACCCAATTAAGGTCCCTCTGTGAAAAACCCAATTCTCAATTCTCTGAGGCTGTTTCACTCTTTCACCGTGCTGTTGATTCTAGCCTACTGCCTTCTGGGTCAACCTGCAATTTCCTTATTGATGCCCTTACAAAGTCGAAAAATTTTGACTTGGCCTTTTTGGTTTATAGTAAGATGACCCAAGTTGGTGTTTCGCCGAGTTTTATATCTTTGAGTGGTTTAATTGAATGTTTTTTGAGTATCCGTAAGCCTGAATTTGCGATTGGGGTATTGGGGTTGATGGTGAAGCGTGGTTATAGGGTTAATGTGTTTGGTGTGAATCTTATATTAAAGGGGTTGTGTCAAAATAATAAGGTTGGGAAGGCGATGCTTTTGTTTCGTGAAGTGGGGAAAAATTGTGTATCGCTGGATATTTTTAGTTACAATGTCGTTATAAATGGACTTTGCAAGGCGAAGAAATTGAAAGAGGCGGTACATTTGTTTGTTGAGATGGAGGCCGTGGGT
Source organism: Quercus ilex subsp. ballota (assembly GCA_032727855.1). Lineage (NCBI taxonomy): Eukaryota > Viridiplantae > Streptophyta > Magnoliopsida > Fagales > Fagaceae > Quercus > Quercus ilex. The sequence continues at coordinate 19,518,292 of CM064908.1, read as the reverse complement.
TGTCACCCGAATTTGGTGACATACACAACATTGGTGGATGGTCTTTGTAAGGATGGTAGAGCTGATGAGGCAGTGGGTTTGTTGGAGGAGATGAAGAAGAAAGGTTTGGATGCAGATGTTGTTTTGTATAGTGCACTTATAAGTGGTCTTTGTAATGAAGGGAGTTTTGATAGAGGGAAAGAGCTTTTTGATGAGATGTTGGCAAAGGGAATTTTTCCCAATGTAATTACCTATACATGTTTGATGCATTGCCTTTGTAAGATGGGGCGATGGAAAGAAGCCATTGCAATGCTGAATGACATGACAGAACATGGAATTCGCCCAGATGTTGTTACTTATACAGGGCTAATTGATGGGCTTTGCAAAGATGGGAGAGCTACACAAGCGATGGATTTGTTGGATTTGATGCTTAAGAAGGGTGTAGAGCCTAATACTGTAACATATAATGTTATAATTAACGGACTATGCAAGGAGGGCGGGGTTGGAGATGCTTTTAACATACTGGAAATGATGACTAAGAAGGGGAAGACGCCAGATGTGGTTACTTACAATACATTGCTGGTAGGTCTTTGTGCTGATGGGCAGGTTGATGAGGCAATGAAACTTTTGAAGTCGATGTTGAAGGATGAGAACTTTGTTGAACCAAATGTTACAATATTTAACTCATTAATCCAAGGATTCTATAAGGAGGGCTTCCTTGATGGGGCTGTGGAGGTCTATCATATGATGGTTGAAAGGGGGATCTCAGGTAGCATGGTAACTTATAATTTCTTGATTGGGGTGTATCTGAAGGCAGGAATAATTGACAACGCCTTGGAACTCTGGAAACATGTACTGAACTTGGGATTTGCTCCAAACTCGACTACCTATAGTATTATGATTAATGGGTTCTGCAAAATGCATATGCTTAGTTTTGCTAAAGGACTTTTTAGCAAAATGAAGGCTTGTGGGCTTAGTCCTATGGTGATTGATTGCAATACACTGATGGCATCCTTGTGCAAGGAAGGTAGTTTAGGGCAAGCTAGGGGGCTGTTTCAAGAGCTGAGAAATGCAACTCATGGACCAGATGTTGTATCATTTACTACAATAATTGATGGAGTTCTTAAAGCAGGAGATTTTCAATCTGCTGAGGAATTGCTAATGGACATGCTTGGAATGGGTTTAGCTCCTGATTATATGACCTTTTCCTCATTGATAAGTAGATTATCAAAACTTGGTCAGTTGGATGAGGCTAACAGTGTTTTTGAGAAAATGATAGCTAGCGGTTTTACACCAGACACCTTTGTATATGATTCTTTACTAAAGGGCTTTGCCTCAAAGGGAAAAACCAAGGAAATCATTGACTTACTTCGTCAAATGGCAGATAAAGGTGTTGTTCTTGACTCAGAAATCATTTCTACCATCTTGACATGCCTTTGCGATATGTCAGAAGATCTTGATGTTCTGGAGATTCTGCCGAATTTTTCCTTAGAAGCATCAAAAGAAGCAAGCATTTCATGTGATAAGCTTTTATCAAAACTGAATAAGTCTCACCCAGAACTTAAGTAATGTGCTGCATGATATTCTGCATCTCAAGACAGGTTTGCTGATGCCAAAATAGATCTCCAAAAATGCTCTATTAAGTAAGTCTTTATGCAACCTTTTCCTTTAATGCACTTTTTTTTGGGGGCAGCATACTCTGTACATTTTTTTATAAGTAATAAAATTTATTGGAATTAAGGATCTACCTCATGTACATAGGGTGTATACAAAAAGTTAGCCTAAAGAAGTATGACAAATGTGAATTACAATTGAAATGTGAGGGAATCAGTAAATTCTACAAAGGAATGAGTATCACTAGAGCATGTGATCATTCAAACAATGATCTAATGAAATATGTATACAGTTGAACCACCGAGTTTTCCCCCATCTTCAAAAGTTTAGTGGTTCTCCTCTCTCAACAATGTCCACAACAAGCATAGGGGGGCTAGATTCCAAACTAAAGGAGCATTTCAAACCAATTTCTCCAACCAAACAAAAGATCACCAACACTTTTTGATTAAGAGGTGGTATCTCATGAGACCACCCTCTCACATCATGTGTGGGTTTCATGAGATTGTTTCATAAGATACTGTTTCATAAGAAAATTTTACCTTTAGGTAGATCCATAAGACTCCAAACATGGAGAAAACATGTCCACAAAGCATATGCAATATCACAATATAATAGCAAGTGATCCAGTCTCATCACTGCATCTACACATGCTGCATCAATTTACTAGAGTAATTCCTCTATTCATGAGATTATCACATGTTAGAATTTTTCCCCAAGCTATTGTCCACACAAAGAAAGCAACCCTTTTTGTTGCTTGAAACATCAAACACTTCCAAGGGAAGTATGTATCACTCAATCCTCTCAAGGCCTCAAGATAAGAGCGAACATCAAACCTTCCATTATCATTCAACCTCCACCTCATTTGGTATATTGTTTTCTTATACATAGCCAAAAGCTTTCTTATGAAGGATTTCTTCTGAGATGCAAGATTTATTACAATGACATATAAATTTATAGTAGGTCACAAATGTTTGTTTTTTTTTCTACCTTTTTTTTAGTTGGGATATATTTGAATGGTATCATTTTATTGCATTTGGTTGGCTCAGGTTGTTTTGTTTCTTCCCATATTCAATCATTTGTGCCTCCCAGCATTGCTTCTTTCCATCCAGCTTATACCAGATAGTGTTGTAAGGAACTTATTATGTCTATTTTGTTGTCTAATGCATTGGTTAAGCAAGTGATTTTGAACTTAAAAGGAAGAAAAACAAACTCCAAAGGTTCTGTGAATTAAATAGTAGCATTACATCCTCTGCAATCCATTATGACTTAATTGAGTAGATTCCACTCTCATTTAACGTATGCTAGTGCTGCTTTACCCATTACATTCTATATATTTTCTGTGACAGGGTCTTAGAGCTCTGGGAAGGTTCAGTTGTGCTGTAGTGAGAACTTTGGTTCTGAACAAAAAATAACTTGGTATCCTCTTCATATCTGAGTGTTGAGCATTGGAAGGTTCTGGATGAGGTTTAGCACTTCGGTTCAACAGATACAAAAATACCATACTTCAATCCAGGATTTGCATGCAGAGTTGCTAAAACTAAAGGGTAAGAAGGAAGAATGAGGCGGTAAACACCAATGTTTAAAATCAGATGTCTGACCAATATATAGCCAACTGAGAGAGAGACAACTATTATTGTGGTTGGAACATAATGCACTACAGAAAGATGGAATTTTGAGTAGATTCTTATCCATATGCAGCATTAAAGATGAGATATCAAGACTCTCAAATGCATCTCCATAGCAGGAAGACGGCTTACTGAACATCAGGCTGCAAAGTTTCAAGGTGAGGTTCTCAATATAAAACAGGAGAACAACAAGGTTTCCAAATTAACTACAAGCAAGCCTCAATTTTGTGAGAGTACTGAAGGTTGACATTTCAAAGATACTAGTGCAATCAGATGAGGCACTTAGAATTTCAGTGTCAAATAGAATCTTAACAAGTCAGGCTCGAATTCCCTTGTGTTTCTTTCTTGTTGGGGGTTAAGTTGAAGAAGTGCAAAGCCAATAATATTCTCATGTGTGGATCCGGCATTGCAAAAATAATACAGCAATCTAGCAGCCGGAATATGTAGAACTTTATATTATTTATTTTTTGTGTTTCAGAATCTTTCTCGATTCTGATAGTACTTTTGTTGATACAAATTAGAGGTTATTGTTGCTCTTGTTATTTGGGTGTCTAACCAAAGAAAATACGCTTCCTTAAAGCATGTTTGTTGTATAAATATATGGTTTATCAGTAAAGTTCTTCTTCCTTATGAATATATGGTTTATGAGTAAAGATCCTCTTCCTTGATACGATCTCCACTTTCGTTTCAGTGAAATGAACAACTCTGCATGTCTTGTTTTTTGTATGCTAATATTTTTATCTTCCCATGGCTTTCCTGGAGTGTATATTCATATATGAAAAACATGATTATGCAGTTCACATGACTCGAGTTTGGTTCTACTACGCCCCAAAAGTTTAGGAAGAGGATAAATTTGGATACTCTTTTAACTGTTGATTGACATCAGGTCAAAATTGTTAGAACCGCTAATCTATCTGTGACTCCTTGAATCGTAAACATGAAATCTTGAAGGTGAGAATCTCTTGCACATGTTTGCACCAGCTTGAAGTGCATTTAAAGGCACTATAGTTTTTATTCTTTTGTAAACATTCTTGATTACTAAATGAAAGATAGAAGGATTCTACCTTATACGCAAGTATACATGAGAAATGATTAAAATTAAAACAAAAAATTATACATATAAACATATCTGAAAAATAGAGTAAGGCACACAATTGTAGGCCACGATTGAGGAGGTCTCAGAAATCAGGAGGAAGAGTGAGATTACGAGTTTAATCTAGTAATGGTGCCTATGTATTGTATTTATTGAAATAACCTAGGCATTTCTTTCTTTCAAAATACACAACACCAGGCATATTTTTTTTTAATTTTTTTTTAAAAGCATTCCAAATTGCATTGCTCTTGTGTGTAAACACTTTTGTCCAACATATAAACACCTCAACCGTTTGAAGAGCAACTAACATAATCTCAAAAAATAAAAGCCCGTATCAAATCTACAATAACAGATGGTCAACTGTGTGATCGCAAACCCTTTTAGAAATATAAATCAACATTAGTCTTCTTATAAATTCTATTTGTAACAAAATGTCAAGTTTATTATTGGTGCATTTCTAATTGGAGATTGCAATTTGTAAATTGTAACTCCTGCTTCCTGCAATTCCAGATTGATGGCAATTCTTTAGGGCCTAAATTTCAGATATTTACTTATTTGAAAACACTAGTTTCAATAGCTTCTTGCAGAAAGGTCAGAAAGGATATTCCTGTTGACTCTGCTCAAATGCATCCCCAACAATACCATCACCCTGAACATAATGGGGGATAAAAACTTGCACCATACAGATACTCGCCCATAATTTAATTTCCACAATATAATTTTAACGTTTAAATTTACACCAACAAAATTTCCTAAAAAAACGCAAAATAGGACCCAAAACAATTCTGTCAATTTGCACAAGTTACTTAACTTTCTCCTCTTCAATCTCATTGCCAGCCTCTTCTTTGATTAAAACCTCTGGCTTTTCATTGCATCCATCTGCTACCATGCTTGGCAAATCCGCCTGTTTCTCATTTGTGCCTTCATTCTCAGATTTCACCCTAGGGGATTGATTGTCATTTCTAACTGGTGAACCCCTCATTTCATTATCATTTGCATTTTGTTTAACTTCAGCCTGTCTCTCAATGACAGCTTTGTGATTACTTTCAGCTGTCATCACGTCCAAAGAACTACCATTACTCTTAATCTCAGTCATTTGTTTTTTGAACTCCATTTCCATGTCTGCTGATGCTGCTTTATCTTCTTGAGTTTGCTCAATACGTGCATCTGCTGAGACACAAACTCCATCTCCTTCAAGTTGCTCTTTAGGTGCACTACGTGACTCAGAAACTTCAATCTCTTCTGCCCTCTTTATTTCTTGCTTTACCAAAAGTTCAGAGGGCAGACCAGAGCTAATAGAATTAGTTGGCTCAGATGATGTATTTGATGATGTGGGGAAAGCAGATGCAGTACACCGAACAGTTGGTGAGGCAGCTTTCACTGAACTAGGATGTGAAACAGTAACAGCAGGAGAGGAGGAACATTGTGTGGCTTTTGGGCCAGTAGAAACATAATGTACATTAGTTTGGGTCTCTGAGTGAGTTGACACACCAGCAGGCATGGATGATTTGGTTGAAGAACCACCTGTGGGTTTGAAATGGACAACATTTTTTGTCTGAGTAGCCTTGAAAAATGATGCAGCAGCTGATGGAGAAACAATGCGGGCACCAGCTGCAACTGCAGTTGCTCTTAACACAGAATCTGAACCAATATTAGGCTGCATTGAAGATTTTTTTGAAGATACTTGAGATTTTGCTGTGGGGCCCAATGATCCTATGGGAGGTGGCTTTGTAGGGATCGGGCCTTGTTGAGAGCAGCCTTGGGCTTGTATAGAGCTGCTGCCAACCTTAGCAGCTTCAGCTGTTGTAGTAGGAAGCACAGATTTACTTGCTGTATTTGTGACAGCTGTTCCAAATTCAAGAAGAGTCATCCAAATATGGAACAAATAAGTATCAAAAACTAATTGCGTTAAAAAATCAGAAAGAAAAACATAGTAGACAGTCAATCATGTAAATTAAGATAATCAAATTAAATAAACTTTGTAAATCTGTGAGTTCAGCTAAAGAAGTAATATTAGAGCTTTAAGAACTGTGCATAATTTATCTGATCCTCTCAGGAATCATCATCTGGTCACCTTGTCAAAATCTTATCTAATCAGTCATTGTGGACATTTATTAAATCCAAAATACTTGATCTTTCTCCAATTGGAAAAAAAGGTAATTCAAACACAGCTAATTGTTGAAGCTATCACCAAAGAAGCTTCAAAACATTGGCCTTAACTGGACAAAAAAGGCTATGATGAGAAAACTATATCAACTGTTATTGTCTATTGACCTTCCACCACAGCCTTAGTGTTAAGTAACAGCTTATGGAGGTTTTCAAACACACTGTCCCCCATGAAAGATGTGATGTGCTCACCAAGTAGTACCGCAAATGAATCCAACAAGAATGATAGACGGAAAAATCAATAAATCATGCAGTGCTAGAATATTTCATAATTTTATTTTGGCAAGGCATTTCAATAAACTAAAGACAGAATACAATGGAGAAGAAAATTACCAGGGCGTGTTGATGTTAAGTTTTTAACCGGCATATCAAGGGCTAGGGACATTGCATGATGAGCTGCTCGCCGTGCCTCAGAAAGTTGTGAGCCAGTGGAGTTGGGTTCCAAATTCAGGTTGCCCTTTCGCTTCCTTATAATGTTCCACCTCTGCATATGTTGCAAAAATCCATAACAAGCACTAGAAAAGAAAAAAATAAAAATAAAAACCCTAAGAGAGAGGGAGAGAGATAGAGATCAGAGGGTTGACAGAGGTTGAGTTTCACTGGTATGACCTACACCCTACCACAGGTTCAGATAATTACCTTGATCATTAGTAGAAAAAAGGTAAGGAAAACTATGACTGCAAAACTATCACCAAGAGGTAAATGCACAACTTACCTTATTCTTAAGATCACCAAATGGACAATTCACAGTATCCACTAATGAAAATCAAACAAAACTGATAGCAGATGCAAAACATCCATTGCCGGGATTTGAACCCGGGAAAACTGGGTGAAACCCAGACATCCTGACCGGACTAGATGATAACGGATTTTTGTCGTATAGTAACTAAATTTCAATCGGTGCAATTGACAAAACTCATCAATGACAAAATAAGGAATGTGAAAAAGAGAGTCACATTTGCAAATAATAAGTTCTGCAATTACATTATCCAACTACATACTAAAAATATTAGTTTTAAGACTACAATAAAAATATATTGTTAAGATACAGCCTAACTATTGGAAATAATAAAAAGTGTCCAGAGTCAAGACCCTTTAAAATCTACAAATGATATTTTCAAATCTAATGATAGCAACAATAATAAAGATGATGATGATGAAAGACAAAACCAGTCAACTTATATCTTATTCTAGAATGTCCCAGACAGCACAGTTGTTAAATCCTCGATATTTCTCATTTCCTTTATATATACATATACACTTTGTATTTCATAATTTATAGCCACCCAAAAGTGTGAATAAATTAATTTATATTTGCTAGTCATACACACAAGTTGAAAGTCTATTTATGTACTTTGATGCAGAGAACAACAAAACTGCTCTACAATATTATTATTTATCTATCACATGACATGAGATAAAGGGATCCTTAAAATCCAATGCACTGCAACTCTTTTCCCATGATCTTTTTACGGACATGATTTTGAACAGAACAACAACTATATACAGATAGGAAAATTCACAGACCAATAAGTATGAGAGTGAAATTCCAGTTTTTATAGCATGTACTCAATTCCTCCCCAGCAATGTCGTTGCTAGTGGTAATCAGTGACCAAAAAAAAAAAAGTACTTTTTAATTGTGTATAGATTAAGTTAACGTAAATATACACAAGTATTAGGGTATTGTCGGCTGTCAAGCCATCACATGGAACTTTGGTGGCTTATTAATACACTACAAAAAAGTCAAAGGACAGTCATTGAAGAAATTTGATGTCATCATCAAAACATATAGGCAGGAGATAAATTCTAGGATTCCATAAAAAGCCACAAATTTGAATATGAAAGACCAATTTGTGTGGCAGATTCCTAGGGCCCCATTAGAGAATTAGTTTGTACTGAGGTCTATTGTTTAAAACACAACAGGGAGCTTTAAGTTTTGTAAGTCTTCCAAATAAACCATCAAGTTAATACCAATTTATTGTAGTTCGTTTTGAATTTGAGATCCTGATCACCCTAAACTTGGGGGTAGGTGGAGGGGAGTCCCTTTTATTTTTTCCTTCAAGGAACATGATTGACACTAGTCTAACTCATGGATCATTCAATACAATTTAATTCGTTTTTCCTTTCTGTGGAAAGTATGAGAAGTGGTGGGTGGATGATGCAGACCATCCACCTACTCTTCGATAGCAATCCATACACAAAAGTTATTTTCTAAAATTAAAATTGAGGACCAGGGCCTAATATTATTAAAAATAAAACATTCATATGGTGAAAATTAAAACTGCAACTTGTGACTCATTTTACAAAGAATTTTCAAAGTGTTAAAAATATGTATTAACATATCATATGGCCCTGAATTGTCAAATCAGGTGATTCCCAGCTTATGCAGTTTATTAGCAAATGATATTTAGGAACAGGCAGGAACCACAGTAAATGCATCCAGCTGAAGTAAAGTGCTTAGTAGCCTATCTACCAGACAGCACATCTCAGTGATTTCCTTAGAAATGAAACAACCATCATCCACCCCTCGGCCAAAGTGGTTCAGCAAAACCACACAGAGTTCAGCAAAACCACATAGAGCAACTAAATTGGAAATAGGTATACCATAGAAAAATTCTATTAATTGCTAATCTAATGGTTACTAATGCACGAGGAGTGTTCATTGATGTCCATGTAACACAGTACTCACTGGGATAAAGAAAAGGCATTGATGAAAAATACATAGAAATGGTTAAAAAGGCTTAGGTGGGCTAAGGAAAACAACCTGAGATAGCTGTGAAGCTGTTCTATCGCCCTTGAAGTCTCCCTTTAAAATATTTGCCCAATTTCCTTCACCACATTTCTGCACGGCAGCAATCAGTTCCTTATCCTCTGCCTCTGACCATGGTTTTCTTTTCCTTCGAGGAGGAAAGTTGCCATTGGCTGATCCATTTCCATCCAAAACTTCAGCAGGTGTAGGTGTAGCTGCAGGAAGTGACATTTTCTGAACGAAAACAGGAACAGTAATGTTTGTACCCTGCATTGAACAAGTTGCTTCTGAATTTTCCAGAGGAGCTCTAGATGACAGCCCATTGGGTATATTTATAGTTATTGGAGCCTCAACTATTGAGCTGCTTCGGAGACTAGAGTCACTTGGTAAACCAGAAGCAATCAGTACCTGTACAAAGCAACCACCCTTAGAAAATAAGCAGGAGGGAATTAGAACAAATGAAACTTTAATATCAGAAAATAATTCAAGCGCTACGATTATTCAGAAACATCAAACCCGTAACAAAAGTGAAATATGATAAGCCAGCCAATGTATTTTATCTAAATTACTGAACAGATAAATGATGTTCTGCCTTCTTGGCATACTCCAGAAGTTAGTCAGATGGATCGGAGCTGAACTATAGAGTTAAGATAACCATGCTCAATAAAATGCAATCAATCAAAATGTCATAAATGCCTATAATCAAATCTTTTTTGAGTAAAAGCTCAGCTGTAGCCCCACCCACTTAAGGCAGATTGCCAATAAGATAATTTACAATCTACAGAAGACAAATTTCACCCTTTATGCATGGTACAGATTTGGCAGTGGGTTGGGTTAGGGGGAACATTTGTGGCTTGTTCCTTGGCCATTAATTGATGTCACATACCCCGGTCTCTGGCCATAATTTTTGTACTGTCTAAGCTTGAATTTTTTTGCAAATATTAAAACCTCTCCAAAGAATATGTGCATATCAAAATTAGCAAGTCACTGGCAGTTATTCAGAACCTACTTGAGCTGGTATGTATAACTTAAATAAATTTAAAAAACTCTCCTACTGTAATTCCAAACAGTGATATTTACTACATCAAAAGGTTTCTAATTACTTCTAGAAACATACACATGTCTAGATTGGATGCTAGATTTTTTTTGTTTCAAGAAAGAATAATTCCAAACAAAGAATTGCTAAGGCTATTTGGCCATAAACATAAGTGCAAATAGAAAAACGAAATTCATCTAGCTGACCCCACTCATTAGAAGAGTTTACCTAGAAAATGCAAATGAAGAATTCTAAAGCCAATAATTCATTTATTATGCAATTTATTTAACATACCTTCACACATGCTGCCGCCTCAGTCGAAGCTTCACCACTAACAGAAGGAAAAGTTTCCACTTCACATTCTAAATCACTGTCATCATCCTGCAAGCCAATTTTAACACCATTGTGCTATGAAAAATATGTGTATCTTAAATATAATGATGAGCATGTGTTGAATTTTTTGTTTTGAAGAAAATCACAAGCTTGCAAGATAATTTGTGGATATGTCTCTCCTGCAAGAGGTGGGTGTTAATATTTATCTGAATTATGACAAAGTTCTATGATAATTACACATCTATGCACAGGACAAGTATTCTATTATTCCATAACTCGACTAGACTTGATTACCACTTTGAGTACATGGGTGTGCAAAAGATAATAAATTTCTACGTCAAGTTAGCAAAGCTATAATACATTCATAATTAATACTTAAAAGAAAATTTCTAAAGAATACATCAGTGAATAGTATATAATGATGCTCTTCACAGATTTCCCCAAAACCTAAAACACATTACATATTTAACGACCTAGCACATGCCACTACAACAACAAGACCTTAGCCCCAAAGATCTAGTATCCATTATGGATCCTCAACAGACTAATTGGTATCGACCCCATGAATTCTTCACTACCATTCTATTATATATAACCCAAAATCATACTCTCTGCCAATACAACTGGTATTCAACAATAATTTTGCATCAAACTCAACCGAATTAACACAAAACAATAAAGAAAAACAAAACATAAACTTCAATACTAGCAATCATGACTGTATTCCCACAAACCCCATTTATAAATAGTGACAACAAACCACTACACCCACCAAATTTTTTTAATTCAGCACTCAAATATAGTTGCATACAATAAAATAGTTCTAGTTAAGAAATTCTATAAAGGGAAAAAAAGAGTGAGAGACTAACCAGAGGGTGAGGGGCATATTGGAAAGAATCAAGCAAAGCGTGGTGATAAGCTAGATGGCGCCATAACATGTGATACTCCCTGGCATCAGAAATCCCAGTTGAAGTATTCTTAACCAAAGCGTCCCAATCGATTTTCGAGTCCGCACAATGTGCCACTTCTTGAAGCAACGTTAGCACAGTCGTAGCGTTATACCTGAGACCAACCCAAACCCCAATAATAATCTAATATTTAAAAAAATTAAAAAAAAAAAAAAAAAACCCCGAGACAGAAAATCTTGAAAACAACAAAAAAGAAGAAGTAAAGTTGAAACCTTTGAAGAAGATTGGAGATGTCATCTTGAGTTAACGAGGATGTCTTGTGCTTCTTGTTAGTATTAGTATTATTGGTTTTCTCAACCATTCTTCTTCTTCTTTTCTTTTCTATATGATGATGGTAGTAGAAGAAAAATCATGGGGTTTTGGTACTCCAAAGTCTCAAACTCAAATTGTTTTTTTTTTTTTTTCTTGTTTTTTTTTTTTTGAGAGAGATAGAGAGAACGCTGTTCCTTGGTCGGGAAGTAGTGTATAAATGGAGAGAGAGAGAGAGAGAGAGAGAGAGAGAGACGGACCGTTAAAGAGCGTGGTGGACACGCGCTTCTTTGGGGATTTTAAGGTGGTCAAACCCAAATAGAAGGGTCGGGTTTGGAAATCGGAGAGTGCATCTCAATCAGAATCAGAATAGTGACTGAGTAGGCACGCGCGTTTTTCTCTATTTTTACTTATTTTAAGCCTTTTCATACGGCGCGTTTTTTTTATAACAAAAAAAAATTCACACGGGACGGGACTCGCTAATACTATTGGACTATTCTTTTTTTTTTTTTTTGAGAAGCTAGTAATTGGACTACTTATTCTAGTTAGTAAAAACGCGTATTTTTACTTATTTCGCTCCAACTGTACGGAAAACGGAAGATGTAAAAGACGGTTTATTAGTAAATACGTTGGTTTCCAACTTTCCACAAAATCATTAGCGAAAATGGGTAACTAATTTTTTTTTCTAACTATCTAGTTAGTAGTTTCAGTTTACAAACTATATTATTTACTAGCATCTCGAGTCTAAGAAGCTCGATTTTGGCTTATAAATTGAGTCTTTGAGACTCAATTTTCGTGGTCTGATGTGGCATTTTTTCTACATGGAGACCACTTGGAAATCAAGTCTTAGAGACTCGATTTACAAACCAAAAAAATTTGAAAAAATTTCAAGTCTCCAAGTCTCTCATGTCCAAGCCGAAATACCAAAAAAAAAAAAAATACAATTAGAACACAGAGAGAAAGAATCCAAAAAAAGATCAAATACCCATATATGTGTTCATCAAAGAACAAAAAAAAAAAAAAAAAAAACCCATAAACAGAATGTCGCGTGCGGCCTGCGTGACCTGGGTCGCAGTGCGACCCTGGGGCTCGCCAGCCTGCGGCTGTTTCTGGGTTTTTCTTTTTTTTTTTTCTTTTGGCTTTCGGCTTCTTTCCTTCTTCTTTGGGTTTTTTTTTTTTTTTTTTTTTCCTTCTTGCTCTGATTTCTTTTTTGTTGGTGCTGCTGTTCTTTTATATATGGGCTTATAAATCGAGTCTCAGAGACTCGATTTCCATGTGGACGCCACGTGAAAAAAGTGCCAACTCAGACCATATCAAAACATGAAAATCGACCCTCTCTTAAACTCGAGATGCTAGTAAAAAATATAGTTTAGAAACTGAAACTACTAACTAAATAGTTAGAAAAAAAAAAATTAGTTACCCATTTTCACCTGTCAAACACAAACAAGAGGTATGAAGTGTAAAAAAAAAAAAAACCAAACCTATTCGGGTCAAACTCATAGTTATAGTTTAATATACTTTTTTTTGGGATAAATTATAGTTTAATATATTTTACTTTATTAAATCCGAAATCAAATATAAAAAAAAAGCTGCCACTCACTTTTGCTGTATATATGGCTCATGGTTCCCAACACAAAATAATAATAATAATATATTGGGTCTATTTGTTAAGAGTTTTGCTAAATACACAACAAAATGTCATAATAACTGAGGTCAAAATAAAAAAAAATATATATTATATTAAAACCCACCGCAACAAAAAATAAGAATGTTGGGAAAGTAATAAGGCTTTTTTTTTTTTGGTCCTTAAACTTGCACTTATTTTTATGATTCAAAAATGGGGGGAATGAAGATTTCAACCATGATTCTACATAACTCATGATAATCATGGCTAGTTTTGTGACCATGATTACATTTGGATGTTCCAATAATTATATCATACTTGGCAAAAGTAAAAACGTCAAGATGTAAAGATTATTTAATTTATCTCCAAAAAAATATAGTAAATATTTCCGTATTTTTGCTACATATTTTTTAAAAATAAATGTATTATACCCGTACTATATACATACAGTTTTTTCACCATTTCTGTATTTTTATGCCGAATTTTTGAAATGTACTTTTTAAAAAGATATCAAATAATACTCATTTGTATATTTACCGTATCAAACATGTACCATATTTTATTAATTATAGTAATATCGAGTTCACTCGAAATTTTATGAGATTTTTTTTTTTTTTTTTGATAGGGAACATAAATTAAACAGAATAAAAAGTCTAAGATAAGAAACATCCCAAGTATCAGTTAATAATTGATGCAAAATACAGAAAGGATGGTGCGAATACAAAACAAAACTATCACTAGGAGAAAATTCTTCCTTGGCCAAAACGTTTGCACATTGATTCCCTTTGCGATTGGTATGGTAGATGTGAGCTTCCTCAAAAAGCTAGGAGAGGGACCTGTAATCAAAGATCAAAGCACTATAAGGATGAGACATAACAATTTGAGAATTATGGGATGTAAGAATTGTAACTATAGCTTTAGCATCAATCTCAATTTAGAGCAAACAAAAAGCTATTTATGAGAATTTGGTAACATAGTTAAATGCATAATTTTTGCCATGGTAGAGAAAAAAATAATGGGTTTATTATATGGAAGAGATTAACTAAGGTAAGATAGCTGTAGCAAAAGTTGTGAAATTGTTTGTAATACTATAAAAACTCATGAAATTTTTTGGGAAATAACTGCATCAATCACTGTCACGTCAGTTGAATTTAGTGATGGAGAACTCGATTTTACAAACACCAAGTTTATAAAGAGGACCACTACCCTAAATATTTAAAAAGGGAGCTATTTGGTGCTAAATAAAGCTAATTAGCCCAAATTTCTTGAAGGAGAGAGATGGTAGATGGGCAATTTCTCATCTTAAGCTCATTTTCTCTCCAAATTCAAATTAGGAAGCAATCAAAACATTCACAAAATGTAGACTTCGGGAGAAAACAATTCTCCCCCAAAATGACCCCCTCCAACCAAACACACACCCCCACCTTTTTTCTCTTGGTTTCTCTTATGCTCAACGAATCAGCTCCTTAAGTGATTGACACCTACCATTTTCTTATTGTTGGTTATAACTTTAGGTTACAACAAAATTCATAGCCAAACTTTATCCATTTTTAAAGGAAAAAAGTTTGACTCCAAACATGTTTGGAGCTATTTTGCTCAAGCCTATGACATGACGATTAAAGAAGCCACACATATATAATTTTAGTTATAGGATTTTTTTAATGAATAATGTGATTTGTTTAAATAAGACATATTATTAGTTTTATAAATCAGTTTTATAAATCATTACATAGTGGGTTGGAAAAATAACTCATAACTGATTTAAAACTAATGAATCATGCGTTGGTGGAGATTTCTCAAAACTGGTTTTGAGGGAATTTTTGTCTTTATTATTATATATATATTTTAATTTTTAAATAAATAAATGCAAAACTTAGTTACTATACATTATATTATTTAATTAAATTCAAACACATAATTATAGACTAACAAAATACAAATATTATCATTTTCAAAAACAAATAAATTCATTGAAACTTTGTGTTTTAGTTTAATTGTGAAACCAATACCAATATTAGTGCAAACGTGAAGATGACCACCTCACTCATTTACGCAATACCAACTTATCGTTATTATTGTTAAATGTTTATGTACGTAAGCACATATTATACTCTAATTCTATTTATAAGGTATACCATATACATTAAAAGTTTCTATAATATATATACACACACACATTAAAATATTATTATAAAAAATGTAATTATTGCAAAATTAAGGCAATTGCAACTATTAATTATATCATATATTAAAAAAAATAGGGTAAACTACATATTTAGTTCATAACTTTTACAATGTTTGTCAATTTAGTCCCTAACATTTCAAATGTGTCAGATTAGTCTCTGACTTTTTGGTATTGTGTCAAAATGGTCCCGGCCGTTAAGTAATGAATGAAAAATTCTGACATGGCTAACGGTAAAAATATAATATAATTTTTATGACACAAACTGCCACATGTATTGCCACATCATCACAAAAAAAGGGACTAAACCTTGTATTGCCCGCATGTCTTTAGTATATTTTCAGATTTAAAATTTTCTTTCATTTACTTTTCCTTTGCTTTCTTATGAACCAAACAGTGGTTAAAAAAATCTAGAATTTAAAACTCTATTTCCTTCATTTTCTCATATTTTTCCAACAACCAAACGAGGAAAAAATAAAACAAATTTCAAAACCCAGAGAAAGAGATGCATAAAGGAATCAAAATGAAAGAAAAACTTCAAACCACCTAATTAACTCGTATTGGGCTTCCAAGTTCACTAATGTCCACACCCCACTTCAAAAATTTTCAAACCAATCACTGCCATAAATCAAAAGCGGGGTTGGGTTCAGACTATTTAAAACCTTCGACCTTACTTTAATCCCAACTCTAACCATTCAACAATTCAAAGATCCTTCCCTCTATTCCTCTGTACATTCTCGAAACTCCCAATCGGGCCAATCCCATTTTCTTCAAATGATAGATCCAAAATTCCAAACAAAAAAAATCAAAAACCCCTGAGCACCTAAACAAAATGAGTTTTGAATCTAATCAAGCGCACTCAGCAAAAGCAACATAATCTGATTGTGATTGTGATTGTGATTGTGATTGTCTTTGCATCTCTCTCTGGGTTTTGGATATTGTTTTGTTTTTTCCTTGTTTGGTTGCTGGAAAAATATGAGAAAATGAAGTAAATTGAATTTTCAATTTTGGGGTTTTTTACCCCATATGCTTCCCAGGAAAGTAAAGGAAAAAATGAAATAAAATTTTAAACCTGAAAATATACTAAGGATAGGTGGTGGTACAAGGTTTAGTCACTAACTTTTTATTTATTTTTAATTTTTTTAGTTTGTGCTGATGTGGTTATTCATGTAGCAGTTTACGTGGAATGAGAATTATAATTTATTTTTATCATTAGTCACATTAGCATTTTCCATCCACCGCTTAACAGCAGGGATCAATCTGACACAATATCAAAAGATTAGAGACTAAACTGACACATTTGAAACATTAAGGACCAAATTGATAAACAATGTAAAGGTTAGGGATCAAATATGTAGTTTACCCAAATTGGACTCCAATTTTGTGTCATGTATCTTATCTAAATTTTCTAATTTTTGTACCCAAATAAATGATGCATTAACATTTAACTCGGAAGCCAAGAAAACCACAATAATAATACTCATTGGCCTAAGCAAGAACATCTCACCTGCACACTTTTATGGGTGATCTCAATAGAGTCTAGAGCTCTTCTAATCCCACAACCAGAACCAATAAGTCCAACGAGAAAGACTATAAAAGTAAAACATCATCTCCTCCTAATTCTATATCGTCATCCCATGTCTCCTCCTCTCTCAACCTCTACCAACTAGGAGCCTAAGGAACGGATACTTCTTGAGAAATTGGAAACGAGCAACCAAAGCCATAAGGTTGATGGTTGAAGAGGGTCGTAATAACGTATGAATGAGAATAGGAAGAAACTTCCAGATAAAGTACCTATCACCTCCACATTCAATGTACTATACTAACTCAGCTTGCCACATTAATGGCAGACTGACTCCTGAACAGTGCTCCCACAGCTTGCAGCCTACTCTACCACCACTAGAAAGGCAGTGATTGGACAAGTATCTAAAGAAAGATCAGCAGCCCTCCAAGTGGCAGGCTAGGATGCCATTCAAATGGCTATAAATAAGAAGGAAGGTCCTCCTTAAGGGGGGGGGGGTCGGAAAAAGTTTGGAGAGAAAAACAGGAAAATAGAGAAAGAAAGTAATCATTGTAATACCGAGAAGTGTATTCCTAAAGAACACCTACTCTTCGGCCCACGTGAGGAAGGACTTAAATAAGGATTTCCCTTTTCCTAATATAATTCCTTATTTGTATTGTCATCTTTACTAATCTAGTTTCTTTAATTACCAACCCGTGGCTATAAGAGATCCAAGCGTTGACCTTAACCATCAACCTCTACAAATTACTTGTATTGGGTCTCCACCCTAGCCCAATCTCATCCGAGTTGGGCCTAGTTAATTGTCTTGCCCCCTATATGTGTGTATGTAATTGTGATTGTTTTTAAATGTACTCATGTATATGCATGAGGTTACACACTAGTGTTTCCTAAATTATGACTCCAATGTACTGGTGTTTTTTTTATTTTAAAAAAAAGCATTATAGTAATAGGTAGCCTCAAAATTCTTAAAAATTGAAAGCATATCAAAATTTGAGTGTGCAATTTGTAATTGAACCACTAGTGTACAAGTAAATTAATTAACATAATCATCTAAGTTTCCATGGTATTCATATTTTAAATTAGGGAAAGCTCTGATATTTTTTGAGGATATTGTACCCATTATGATTATAATAATTTATTATTATACCAACACGTGTTAATCTTCACCATTGTTTCATTAATATAAATAAAACTTAAATTTAAATACTTGAAATCAATGATTCTGAATTCTGTTGATATTAATATAACTAGTATGTAGCATCGTGCTACCGCACGAGAATGAATATATTATTAATCATGAGTTTATTCATGTTTAAAAGGCTCAGTTAAGTCTAAATTCATATTATTAACCAGAAAATTTCATTAACAAAACTTAGCAGTGTATAAATTTTACACAGAAAGATTAACCTTGGTGACAATGTTTATCCAAAAGATCCATTCACGCTTTTGAATCTCCAATCTCTATTGGTGATTGAAATTTTCGTAGTTTAAAAATTTTAAAATTAAAAAAAAAAAAAAAAAAAAAACCCTCAGAGTTGTACTCATTTTGTAGTTTTACGATGGGTCATTTTGTAACATGATGGACATTTGTGTGAAGAAAAAACCTCTGAAGTTCCATGGCTGATAAAAGAAATTCTCTCCAATCTCTTTTTATAGACTGGGTTTGTGCGTGTTTTTATACATCCTTCATAATTGTATTATCACGAAGCAGGTCCAATGGATTTAGATTAGTACTACCGATTCTCAAAGCATGAGTGTTTAATGTGTTATTAATTTCATCTCATTGGCTTCTGCACATGACAGCAAAATTAAAAATAATTAGATTGTACATGTGTATAGTAAAATTGGACTCCAATTTCATATTCTAATTGAACAATTGGAATGATAATATATGATAGTAACAACAATAGAAAAATTCAAATAAAACTTCGGATTAAATTGTAACAATCTAAATAAAAAATTCCAGTAGAAAGACAGGGTGGAGTGATCCACTCCAAGAAGGCGACCAAACTTGCGTAAATATAGAATAATAAATCTCTCTCCGGAAAATTTACATTGTTCATAACCTTTACCTTCGCTGAAAATTTTAAAAACATAGTGACTCACATCTGCCATCCAGACATCTACAGCCGGGTTCTCTCCAATTCGCGTGAGATTCCATTGATCACTAAGTTCCTTTGCAGCCTGCAAAAAGTATAATCCATCAGTCTATAGCAGTGCTTTCTTCATTGTTATAGGTGCCAAACCTGAACAAAAAGCCAAATATAAGGATAGTGAATTTTAGGCATAATGTGCATCTAATCACATATTAGCAATTTATAACACATGTAAAGATGCAAACTTTGTAAGTGAATAGTAAACAAAACTCAGTGTCAGAACCAAGAAGAAAGCACTTTAATCCGAAACTCAGTACAAATGTAAAGATGCAAACTTTGTAAGCAATTTATAACAAAGATGCAAACTCTTGCTTTGCTATTTTTTTGGAAATTATGCAATGTATCCAAACCAAGTTCTTATCACTGATATTAATCTCTTTGGTTTTCACGTTTGACTGCAAAATCAAGAAAAAATTTAATTAGCATAGTAACTCACTTGAACCGATACATAGAAGTGGTTTTAATGAAAATGAGAATGAGCCCACATACATTTATCCACATGATGCAAAATTCAACTTCAATTTACCCAAACCAACTTCTTATCACCGATATTAATCTCTTTGATTTTCACGTTTGACTGCAAAATCAAGAAAAAACTTAATTAGCATAGTAACTCACTTGACCCGATACATAGAAGTGGTTTTAATGAGAATGAGTCCACATACATTTAGCCACATGATGCAAAATTTAACTTCAATTTCAGATTCTAGACACATGGCACAAAATCAGAATTCTAATTTGGTGTGTACACGTGGCACAAAATTAGAGTTCTAATTTGAAATTCAATTTCACACTCTCTCTGCGTTACCTATTATTAGATATATAGATTTGGTCCATAATCTTTCAGTGCTATGATAATTTAATCTTTGCCATTGTCTTTGGACAGAAATTACTGAAGTGACAAATGGCCAAAATAAAAAATTCGGTTATTGCCATACCAACGAAAACTAATTTTTTATTTTGATTGTTAACCACATCAGTAATGTCTATCAAAGAGATTACGGTAGAGACTAAATTAACACGATATTAAAAAGTTAGGGACCAAATTGACACAATTTTTTTTTAGCCAAAAAAAAAAAAGTCTAGTTTACCCTAAAATTTAAGTATGAAAATGTGTTGATTTTTTTTTTTTTAGAAGAAAGAATGTGTTGACTTGGTTTTAAAAGTTAAAGAGAATTTGATATATGTAGGAGCATTGGGCCTGGGAGCTCATTATCTATGTATATATTGAGCCCCGAAGACCAGAGGTCATCCGAGGATGAGTAAATATTGTCAAAGGAGTCTGTGTTAATAGATGAAAATGTTAGTTTTGATCGTAATAGTCCAGGAGGGTGGCACGAGGATGAATGCCTCCTCGACTAACCAAAGCCGAGGTCTGAATAGGTGGTCTGCCGTTAAGGGGAACGTTCCAGAAAATTCTATTGAAATGGATAAGCATTACAGAAACATGTGACAGGGGGGAGTCCTAAAATATCTATGGAGAAAACTGCTACCATCGCATTAAATATTCTGCACCTAACTCTCTGGCCGCATTAATGTGGAGGTGATATCTGAACAGTGGTTTTCAACCTTACAGCTATTGCACAAAGACTTTAGGAACGAGCTGATGGGACAAATATCAACACCAAACATCTGACCTGCACGTGGAAGATAAAGAGGAAAGAGGGAAGAGAGTATAAAAGGGGGAGGAAGCAATGAGAGAGGGGGATCGAGAAATTAAGAGAAAAAAACTGTAGTAATCACAAATTGCATTTGTAACATAACTTGAGGTAAATATATAAGAACTGATCTCCTCAGACTGTGCCGAGGACAATTTTCTTTAGTACAAGCTTGTCTTTTTTCATTCTCTTGTGATCTGAATCTACTTTAGTGACTGTCTGATTCACTAAGGCCCAATTTTTCCAATCCATTCTCTACAAATTTATTGTTTTGGGCTTTTTGGGCATAAGTCCATCCACCTTGTGGCCTAGAGACTCAAATCTGGTCTTTACAATATAATTGATAGTGTATTTTATTTTTTTTAGTCCAGTTAATGTATGCCCTTAGAGCATATATTAATCATCTATTTTAAGATACGTTTTATGAGAAATTAAAAAAGTTAGTTTACCCTAAAATTTAAGTATGAAAATGTGTTGATTTTTTTTTAGAAGAAAGAATGTGTTGACTTGGTTTTAAAAGTTAAAGAGAATTTGATATAATTTATAGTTTTTTTTTTTTGTTCAGTTAATGTATGCCCTTAGAGCATATATTAATCTTCCATTTTAAGATATGTTTTATGAGAAATTGAAAAAGTTGTTAAAAAAGTTAGTCAATTTTACATTTTCCTATAAAAAGTTTTCTAAAATGGTTTATTAATATATGCCATAGTAAAACATTTTTTTTCTAGTATCAATAATTAATGAAATTAGTAGCATGTTCTAAAAAAGTAAAACTGATTTATTTTCAAAATAATGGTCCTAATTGCTAAGAGTTTTTTTAACTCAATCGACACATAATATTTCCAACTGAGACATTACCATTCAAATCCTTTCGACTAAAATTCTCACTCCTAAATATCGAATTATAAAAAATAAAAATAAAAATGATTTCAATTTTGAAAGTTTAGAAACCAAATTAAACTTTTAACAATAGTTGACTGGTTAGTAAGGGAGTGTTTGGTACATGCACTTAAAAACATGTGTTTTGTTATTTGAAAACGTGTGAAACTATGTGTGGGTAAAAAAATGTGTAAAAATACATGTAATAATGTAATATTGTTTAAAAACTAAAAACATGTTTTTGAGTTGCCATTCCAAACAGACCTAATTTATTCTTTTTTTTTAGAGAGTTTCAATCTATGGCGTCCGCTCCTGATGATAGCTCTTTATCATCAGACCAAGACACCAATCAGTTTTTGGTGTAGGCGGGGATTGAACCCCAGATCTCTTATACAACCATCAGAGACTTTACTAGTTGAGCTAACTGGAACCCACTAACCTAATTTATTCTAAAAGCTATTTCTACACCAATATAAAACCTTAAAAAAATGACAAAATTGATAATTTAAAATTAAAACTCAAAATTTATTTATTTACTTATATTCACTCGATGACCAGAAAACCAATCCCAGGTTTCCAGAGAGAACAGAGTGAGCATCGAAGTCGAAGTCGAAGTCGAACAAACCTTAAATGCTGCGTCACGCTCGACTTCTCCTAAGAAAACCCTCTTCATCTTCATCCTCATCCTCTCCTAATTTCCCAAAACAAAACCCTTTTTTGCTTTTCGAAAACACTTTCTCTAACTCGAAAAACACACAACAACAATGGTTATTTCGACATGTTTCAGGGTTGGCCTCGAGCCCGAGCTTATCGATATGGAGAAGAAAGAAGGAGATGGGCAAGGAGGGTCTGATAGTGGCCAAAGAGCTCAAGAGGCTCCGCTCCAACTCGGTCCGACTCGACCGCTTCATTCGCTCCCATGTCTCTCGCTTGCTCAAGTCTGATCTCTTCGCTGTTCTCGCCGAGTTCCAGAGACAAGACCAGGTCTTCCTCTGCATGAAGGTAAGTTTAACAATGGTTCTGTTTGGTTGCCAAGAAAGTTGAGGAATAGGGAATTTTTTTGCTGTTTCACTACTTCTAATTTCAGTTTCTTATTCCATCTATTGCACTACTGGGGGTTGTTTTTATTGGGTCATGTTTTGTTTGGTTATTGATAAATGTGAGATTTTGGAAATTGGGGAAATGGGAAAGTTTAGATTTTTGAAGAATTGTTCTTCCTCTGCTTGAGTTTTGAGAAATTGTAGGAAAAGGGAAAATTTAAGAATGGATTCAAAATCTATACCTCTATTAAATTTCAATTTGTCTTCCCAGATATGGAAGAGCATAGCATACTAAGTACTAAATAGTAAGTTCATTTGTTAATTTAAGTGATGACCTTTGTCAGATATCTGATTCCTTAGGTTGCATAGTGATATTTGAATGCAGTGTTCTAGCCCTTCTGTGTTTATAATAGTAAGATAAATACAGCTGGTTGGTTTCAAAGGTAGTGTGGTTGTATTAGTCAGGTTTTGTAACAACAATTTTTTTGTACTATGCTAATAACAAATGCAGTAACTTAACTAGCATCTTTCATTTCCTGATGGTTTTGTTATCTCTAACTCATAGAATTTGACATCTCATAGCTTTGTAATTGAGGAATAAGCTTCCCTGCAAGTACACTTTACAATAGTTATCTAGGATATTTGCTGCATTTTCTAAGCCGCTGACCTAATTATTTCTATGCACTACAAGTTGCCACAAATCAAAGTAACTCATAAGAAAAAGTTATCTGAATTGCTAGCTGCTCTCTCTCTCTCTCTCTCTCTCTCAAGCATTCAGTAGGTTTTAAACATTCATAACATCACCCTTTACCCCATTCTTTTAAGGAGTGGAGGTGGTGCCATTTAGCTAGAACTCATTTATTGTGCCTTTTTTAATGTTTCATTGGTTTAAATCCTCCCCACCCACCCACCCCCCCCCCCCCCCCCCCCCCCCCCCCCCCCCCCCCCCCCCCCACAAACAAAAAAAAAAAGTGCACAATGTGTGACTATCTTGTAATATATGCTTCGCAGTTATATGATGTGGTGCGAAAAGAAATTTGGTATCGGCCAGACATGTTCTTTTACAGGGACATGCTTATGATGCTCGCAAGGAACAAAAGTGTTGATGAAGCAAAAAGGGTTTGGGAGGACCTGAAGAGAGAAGAAGTTCTCTTTGATCAACATACATTTGGAGATCTTATCAGGGCCTTTTCAGATAGTGGATTGCCCTCAGAGGCAATGGAAATATATGATGAAATGAGACAATCGCCTGATCCTCCAATCTCATTACCTTTTCGGGTGATATTGAAAGGGCTCATTCCATACCCAGAGTTAAGAGAGAAGGTGAAAGATGACTTCTTAGAACTTTTTCCTGGTATGGTTGTGTATGACCCACCTGAAGACTTGTTTGAAGATCAAGATTGGCGAAGGGAGAGTGAAGATGATTAGATGGTGCTGCTGCTTATGTGCTCGTCATGTTAACTCCACTGGAAACTACTCTTCCTTAGGGAAGGTCGCCATTGGCAATGGCGAGAAGCAATCAGATGCCTGTGATAACTTGGTGCAATTGTTGGTGGTTTATCATGGTTGATGTGCTCCTCAATGCTGTAAAAGCTCACTCTTGGTCTTTCAGAGTCTTGACTTTTCATGGCATGCAGTGATGTGAGGATTGAGGGATAGCCTTTATAGAACTCCTCAGCGCATTAGTTGGTTCATGACTCGTGATGCAATTTTGAGTGACTTGGTTGAAGGTGTATGTTGAATCATATTTCTTTTATATTTCTTATAGCATTTTGTTGTTTTCTGTAAAGATAGTGTATGATAAACGCAGTTAACAAGAAGAAAAAATCCTATTGCTGGAGGAATGCAAATTTAATTGTGCTAGAATAGAAGTTAAAGACTTAAAGAACAGGTTTTTTAATTCTCAAGGTAGCTTGGACGCATATAACTATATAAGTCAATATCTAATTTTTATTTACAGATCTTGTGGGCAATATATCATATTCCTTATTCCTATATCGGTTCATTTTTAAAGAGGGAGTTGCATGTTGGAGTTGTCTTAAAAGGGTAGAGACGCAGAGTACTCCTTTAGAAATGAAATGGAAGAGAGAATTTATAAAATAAATCCAACCGAATGAAATGGAATATGGTATATTTTCTATAATTTGTTTTGAGAATTTATATGGAGGTGTCGAGACTCGAAAGTTAAGAAATATATAGTTTTATTATTACCGTTCAACTTATAATAGTTTTATTCTCTTATAACCATTTCAATCCTTTCTATTAAATTTCTAAACAAGGGAATGAATGAAATATTCTTAAAAAAAAAATCTCAAACGAACTGTAACATTTAGTTTTTTAATTGGAAAAAAACAAAATCTAAGAAAGTTAGGAAAAGTACAGGAAAAAATTGTTAGCCCACCAACTTTGCACTAGAGGCCATATTTATATTTTTAATCAAACCTCAATTAGGGGTTTGTATTTAACTCACCAACTATACCCAACCCAAGCTAATATTTTTGGTGCTTCAGGTTGGCCTTTTATAAGTTGATGAATTGGGCTAGATTTTATGTTTATATTGAGGTTTTGGGTTGGGTAGACAAAATTTTCAGTCCAAGTAATACAATCCAACCCATTATACTAAGGGTCCGTTTGGATACAGCTGAAAACTGAAAACACTATAGCAAAATAATTTTTAAATGTGTGAATAGTGTCGTGGAACCCATTTTTATATATTTTTTTTGAATAAAGTGGATGTGGGTCCCGTGAACAGTGCTGCTATAGTACCACTACAGTGCCTTGTCTATAAAAGTTGACCCGCGTGCGACCAAAGAAAAAGGAGGAAAACGCAGAATTATAAACGCAAATGCCCAATCCAAACGGGCACTAATATTTTAAAAAATTATATTTTAGATTTGTTGTTTTACTTAATTAAAATTTAAGGATTTAGTTTGAATTTGTTAGTTTAGTTTATTTTTGATCTTTAATACTAATTTTGATGAAATTGAAATATTATGCCCAATTGTATAAATTGTATTTATTTATTGAACGACAAGCTTAAATAAATTATTGAAAATCCTTTTTTTATTGGGACAACCAAATTAGCCCCTAAGCTAATGACCCAAACCAAGTCGATGCTTTTGGGTTGGGTTTATTTTTAGAGTTGGCATGAATCCTATTGAAGATTTCTCAACCCAATGAGAGTGGGTTGGGTTGGAAAATCTCTTAAATCCAACAAACTCGACCCATGCACACAATTGTCCACTGGCGGAGAAGGAGGGGGGGGGGGGGGCATGGCCCCTCTGGGTTTTGATAAAACCCCCCCCTCCTTGTATTTTCTATGAAAAAAAAATTTTATTTTTATTTTTGCACATTGGTCCCTGTAGGGGCCTTTTCGTTGTGCGTTGGGCTGGGCTGCCTCCTGCGGTAGTAGGCCCAAGTATTTTGAGTAAGGGAGTTGAGACCGGTCCAATTGCAACTCAATTTGGTTCGGCTTGTGCGCAAACGTTGAGTCCAAGTTATCCTCTGTTTCTGCCATAGAAGACTTTTCTCCAGTTTTTGCCGCAGAAGGAACTTTCTGCTATGCAATGAAGCTGTCTGCTGTGCAATAAGGCTTTCTGCTGTGCAGTAAAGCTTCCTGCTGTAAAGCCTTCTGTTGTGCAATAGAGCTGTCTGCTGTACATTAAAGCTTTCTACTGTGCTTTAAAGTTTTCTGCCGTGTGAATGACTACTCTTCATTTTTACTGCAGAAATACTTTTCCACTTCTTTGGCCCGGCTTATGCGCAAACCACATCACGTCTGCTAAAGTCTGTTTATAAGCTCACAGCAGGCAGAGTCATTGTTAAGGGGTTATGGCAGGCAGATATAATATAGATAATGTAAAGAAAGTACAGTCACTATTCTTGCCACAATAAGTAAAGTAAATGACTTAAAAGGCCTCACGTTCAAAAAATAAAGCTTAAACAAGGGGTAGAACGGGGTTAGTAGAGTTAAAAGAATGGGTCTGCCGCACCAAGTATTACCGCGGGGCTCTAACCAGGGAAGGAAAAACTGCTCCCTCAATACAAGTAACTTCAAAGGAGAATTTAATTGTCTTGAGAGGCCAGCCCCAAATGGTGTGTGCCTGAGTATAAGTCGTTTTTCTTCCAATGGAAAGCAAGGCTATTGAAGGAGAGAGGGGGTTAACCCATTTGGGTGCATGCCTGCTATAAAATACTCTGTTTTTCCTTCTTCCTCCTCTGTTTTTTTTGTTTTATCTTTTCTTTCTGTTTTCTTTCTTAGAATTCTTGCCTT
Organism: Quercus ilex subsp. ballota; assembly: GCA_032727855.1. Taxonomy (NCBI): domain Eukaryota; kingdom Viridiplantae; phylum Streptophyta; class Magnoliopsida; order Fagales; family Fagaceae; genus Quercus; species Quercus ilex. Next base: position 19,491,146 of record CM064908.1, on the reverse strand, counting down.
TCTTTTCTTTTTTCCTTTCTTTCTTTCTTTTCTTTGTTTTCTCCTCCCCTTTTTTTCTCTTTTTCAATTCTTTCTTTCTTTCGAATTCCTCCCATTTTCTCTTCCTGTACACAGCTACGGGTCTCTTATATAGAGCCTGCCATGACCAGTTTTACTGTTCTAGCCCTTTAATGACCCTTGTCTGGTATGGGAGCCTTTTGCCGACCACTTACCAAGTCAATGGTTCTGACTACCACCATTGACATATGGCTTTCAGACAATGAAGGTTCATTTTCTACTCATCCAGTGTGTACTCGCTCCCTCTCGGTCTCTCATGGCATGTATCCAGTGGTTCTTACCTAGTCTTGCCTCTTTTGGGTGGCATGTCATCCCTGCAGGACTGTGCCCACTGAAAGAGCCTGAGCAAGAAGCACAAGAATGGGTTTCCACTCCTCTCCCCACCGCCATACCGTGCCCTCACCCATGACCTCACCCTTTCCCATAGTGGCTGGGTATAGGCTGGTGATGCCTGGGTCGTACGCATGCTTTACCTTCTTGATATTTCATACGTTTGCCGAGGTCTGAGAATGGGTGTGCATATCCTGCAGTGTGCTTTTTGGCCTTTTCTAGTGTGAGTTGCATCTCCAACATTTATGACTTGTCCCTTTCTTTGGAGGGTTGGGTCTTGTTAGATCATTGGGCCTCCCTTTAGTTTGGGAGTTTGCTTCGTGGCTTGGTATCTCTTGCCATATCAGATTGTTATTCCTGCGGGTTATCTCAATCCTGCCGGGCCCTTTTGGGCCTGCCGTGTGTTTTTCTTCTCAGTTTTCTCGCCTATCCTTTTTATACAAAAGGATTTGGGCCTTTGTGGGTCAAATGATGTTGACTGGATCAAAAGGGTCTTGGGCCCAATTTATCTTCAACTGCCGAAGGCATCCTGCCAGAAAACTGTATTCTGCGGCAGACTTGTATTCTACGGCAGACTTGTATTCCGCAGCAGATTTGTATTTTGCTGCGTTTTGCTGCAGATTTGGGTTTTGCTACGTTTTGCTGCAGATTTGCGTTTTGCTATAGATTGCTTTCACTTGCACTTCTTTCTTTGGAAATTTCTTGCTTTTTGGTCTTCTTGGTTGGTCTTTAGGCCTTGCTTCTCATTGGGCTTTCTTCTTCATGGGCCTTTGGGTACAGATTTGCAAAAAATGGGCATCAACAGTCCCTCTAAAAAAATAGTGTGGCTTCACCACTGCTATTGTCTAATATGTCCATAAAATGTGTCTTAAATTATAAGGATACTTTGGGGAAAAAAAGGGAAGTCAACGTACATATACAAATTGGTGCTATTGTATATGGCCACACCTCCCATTTTGTTAGAAATATTATGAAGAATGGGCACGAAACACCTCTTGATTTGTCAAGTATGTTAAAAAAAAAATGACATAGATTTATAGTAAATTTAATTATGAAACAATGTTTTATGTAATGTTGAGGATTAAGACATGAACAATGAAAGGGGAAAAAAAAAAACTTTAATGACTTAGAGACACAGATGAATTCGTTATCTTTTCTAATGTTAATTAGAGAAACGACATAGAGATATTAATTAGAATAATACGACCAAAAAAAGTACAAATTTGACTAATCCTAATGAGTTGTTGATGAGATCATAAGAATTCATAATTAATCTCGATTTAATTGAGATTACAACTCAACACCCATTGTTTTGTTTTGCTTTTGGCAATAGCCCAAAATTATTATAAACTTATATTATTAAAAAAAATGTTAGGCCACGTCAGCACCATACCAAAAAAAAAAAAAAAAAAAAAAAAAAAAACCTCATTCAAATCAGAAGATTCAGAACCCATCGCACCATAAAAAAGCAAGAAAGAAAAAAATTATCGAGACAGCGATAGTGTCACAAAAACTCACCCATTTTTCTCTCTTTCTCTCTGAAAGGGATTTGAATTTTTTGTTTTGGTTTTTTGCATAATTGAAAATAAAAATTATGACGTCTTATTGTTACCGGATAACCGCCGGGGCGGGCGTGTCGAACCGACCAATTCGGCTGAGCAGGATGACACGGACGGTTGAGATTTCGCGGCTCCCTCAAAAGTATTGCTCGAATCATCAACAACAACAACAACAACGGTCAAGAATGGTGTTGAGATCGAGGAAGATTATTAGAGCGGCGGTGGTGGAGGCGGTTGGACCGTGCGGCGATGGGGAGGATAAGGCAGCGGCGGGGCCGTGCTCGTACGCGGTGGAGAATTTGCCGTCGTTAACGACGGAGGAGGAGGAGGAGAGCGAGAGCGATCAGGATCGGACTGTGGAAATGGAATCAGAGAATGGAGAGAAGAAGAATAAGAGCATGGATCAGAGTCAGAAGGTGAAGGTGGTGGTCGCAGCGGCGGTGACGGTGGTGATGGGAGTAGGGAATCGGGTGTTGTATAAACTGGCCTTGGTTCCGTTGAAGCACTACCCCTTTTTTCTCGCTCAGCTCGCCACTTTCGGGTACTTCTTCTCTTTTCTCTTCTTTCTTTCGTAACTTTTTTTTTTCTTTCCTGATAGTTACTATACTTTCGAAGCTCATTTTGGAATTTTACTAGTTTGGAACCTCGAGTGAAAATCAATGCGTAATAACTCATTAAAAAAAAAAAAAAAATTTCAATCTAGATTCTAGAACTACTACTTAATTTTAATTTTTAATTAAGACCAAAAAAAAAAAAAAAAAAAAAACTTACAAGAAATCATGATCGTCGGATTAAACGGTTGTGGCGGGAGATTTAGATCGGACTAGGTACTAATACATTCTATGGCATATTATTTCGTTTATTTTATTTAATTTTTAATTTTTGGGATTAGAATATTTAAAAGTTTTTGGAAACCGGGTCTCATATTCCAGTTATGATTATTATGTATGGATGTAATAAGTGTGTTTTAGGTCCCATGCATTGTGAAAACATGGTTAAAAATGAATTAGATAATTATTGCTTGTTATTGTTTCCATCCATGTCATCAGTTAAGAAAACTTTTGTGTGTGTGTGTGTATATATATATATATTATTATTATTAATAATTGGGTTTGACTAACCTATGCCCTTAGGTTTATTGGTTTTATTATATATAATTTGAGACTTGGGTGGTTGTGCGCTTTTATATTCAAGTATAGATTAATTTAAAAAAAAAAAGCTTATATAATATTAAATACATTGTAATTTTTTAATTTATATTTTGTTTGTGGAAAATATTGACTTCATTATACTAAAGAGACAACAAAGTTTTTGTACACAACCTGTCGACAAACAAACCCATACAGCCAGAATTGAAATAGACAAATAGTGATCGATCTATAGGTGGATTTAAAAGGAAAAGATTTTTATGCTAACGATTGTAGGAATTTTTATACAACCATCCACACATAACTATATTTACATGTTATTTTTAATGAGTTATATGATTTACATGGGGATGATTTTTTTTAACTGTCACGTGGGTTTGATAAAAATTCTTTGCATAAAAAAGGTAACTCTTTCAATAAAAAACAAAAAGCTTTAAAGCTTAACTACTGTGATTGATTTGTGACCATTTGTTTCAGAGCGTTCGTACATCTATTCTTTTTTTACTAAAAGAATATTGCAGCCGCACTTGCCATTTGGTTCATAAAATATTTCTTACTACTATTATATAAGTTATGACTAATAAACTTGTTTCTCACAAAAAAAAAAAAAAAAAACCAACTAATAAACTTTTTGCTTTACTCATTCTTTAATTTGTTCTTACAAAAAAAAAGATGCAATTTGAGGCTGGCACATTGCTATTTCTTTAATTTATTAATTAAAAGCATTAGCATTAACATTAGCATTAGCATTAGTATTAGTGGTGTTAAAAAGTCATATTGTTATTTTTGGTACTACAAATACTAAAAAAAATACTGCAAGGGAAAATCCAAAAAATTAGCTGTTGAGCTATAGTGCACAGTCAAAGATGGTAAAAAAAAAAAAAATTATTAATAGTTATATTATTTTATTGTGTTAGTGCTGGTGGGGGTGGGGGTGGGGGTGGTGGTGGTTGTTGTTGTTTATTGTAGTAGATATGTTATTTTATTGTGTTGAATGTTAAAATAAAACCAGTAAACCACTAATATTGAGTGTTTTGTAAAATGATGTAGTAAAATAGATAAAGTAGATTTTTGTGATGCCAAATTGTTAAATTTTTGGCACTATCAACGCTAATGCTCTTACTATACGGCACATTTGCTTATGATGTTTTTATTCTCACCCGCCACCTTATAGCATATATAGCATATCGCACGCCTAAAGTAATTTTTATTTATTTATCTATACTATTATTTAAGGGGTTTTCCTGTTTGGATTCCTCATTTTTTTAGTTCAAAAATGGAAACAAAACTAAAGGACAATCCGGTAAAAGTGCAATTCTAACTTCCACTAAAACATTGCCTAAAAAATAGGATCACTCTCCTATTAATTTTCAAATTGATTTATTCACTTATAAATTAAATTTTCAAAATAAAAATTATATATTACAAAACAAGACCACTAACCAAAAAAAAAAAGAAAAAAGACTAATTACACGCGCGAAGTGAGTGTGATGAGGCTAGTTTAATTTAATCATTTGAAGCCACACACCTAAACGCCAAAGGATTTGTTATCTTGTATAACATGCATAAAATCCTATAAGCACGAAATCCACTCCATGTGAGAGATGATTTTGTATATAATTATTACACTACCACTACCACTACCACTACCACTACCACTTTCACCTAAGGTGAACTGTTGTTTTATATCACCATTATACATTTAACGATACTTACATAGATGGGTTTCTTAAGTATAGAATTTACTTCTATGCGAGAGATGATGTTATATATAACTGTTACAATATTCTAAATTCTCACCTTATAATATCATTTTTATTTGAAGTTTTATAATGTGATTTATGAACTAAATAATTTTTTTTTTCCTGATGGGCAATAAAATGTTTTTAAAATCAAGTGAATCAGACAAATATTAAAATTTGGCCTTTTTCTTCTTCGTGTTATTATTTTTCATGTGACCACAGCCTTGGATTCAAAGTTGCCATCATCCCCGGCGGCCAAATTTTAAAATCCATGCTTTGCACGCTACATTTCTTTTTTCGAATTTCCATTTGTCTTTTGCCGTGGGCTGCCGTGCCCAATTTCCCGACTCCTACCCCAATTTTAAACTCCACGCTTTACAAGCTGCATTGCCATATGCTTTCAAGCTATATATTGATGAAAGACCAAAGTGATGTCTATCAAAAAGCATAACCTTTTTTTTGTTTGATGTGACACTCCAAATGCAATGAATGACATTTTAATTTGGTGAACATATCAAAGGGGTTATGGACTTACGTGTTTATATATATATTGTTTCGTATTCAATGGGAGTTGTGGTGTAATAACGAGGAAAAGTCTGTGATGGAGATATTTTGGCTAATCACATCGATAATATTAAATCATATTAGTTAGAATTAATTAGAAAAATATTAGACAAAAACGTTAAAAAATACCAGTATTGTAACTATTGTTTATTAATTAAAATAATTATGTTAGTGTTAATTTTTATTAGTAGATTCCAATAGTTACCTATAAACAATTATAGTAGATGACAATCTTTTCAATAATTTGGTGTATATATATAAACTTTTTTCACACGTATTAGTACAAATGGGTTGTAGACACGTGGCTGTGGCTTTAAAAAAGCTTCCATTATTGCCATGGTATATACGGAAACATAGAAAAGGTTAAAAGATTCAACAATTCAGAAAAAGAAAAAAAAAATTTATATTAAAAGGTTCAACTCTTTTTGTTGTCCTATTTGGCACAAAAAGAAAAAAAGAAAAGAAAAAGATTTGAGAAAAAAAGTTTAAAAAAGAAAGACGCAGCGACCGCGAAGTGTTAAAGTCCAAATTGAGTGGTGGGCCCAACTTCAATAGAAACCAATCAAACCATAGATCTATAGTGAGACATGGTGGGCCTAAATTTTGGGAAAGGAGTCTAACGTCATAATGTCAAAAGCCCACATAAAAGGGTGGTGGGGGACTAGGGAGAGATGTGATATAATGACCTGCGGTTACTTTCTGCCTTTAGATTTTGATGGTTACCATAGTTTCCTGGTGGGCCACGTGGAAAATTCCAATAACAGAATCTGCCACGTGTTTCTCTATTCCTTTTTAGCTGAGTTAGACCCTTGTGTTTTTGGCTTTTTGCTGCGGTCCGGCAAAAAAGAATCACATTCAATTTTGGCCAATTTGCATAATAACCTCCCGAGATTCTACAAATTACAATTAAAGTCCTTGTTATTTTGGTTCTTCCCCGTTAGTTTTCTAGAAGAGTGATGTTCGTTAGGATACTAACAAATTTTACTAAAATAAGCTTTACAAATTTAGGTATTATAATAAAAAGGGAAAAAAAATGTTTAGAACATTCAAAATATATATGTATATTTATATTTGGTTGAAATTCACCAATTATATTCATTATTACGTTAGTTTGTAAATCTTATGTGGCAAAATTTGTCGCAATTTTAGTGTTTTTTTTTTTTTTTCAGTAATAATTAATGACATATACAATGCCAAAAAAACAGCTTTTATATTTTTTCATAAAAGTTTCCTAAAATAGTTTACTAATTAGTAGTAAAAACATAAATAAAATAAGAATAAAAATTATATGAGAAAGAAAAAAAAAGGAAAATTGTCAATAATTGATCTTTTAAGTTTTAACTACATGACTTTTAAATACATATACATATATATAAGGTGGTTCAGTGGTTGTGCTTTTTATATTTATACATTGTAATTAATCTTGCTTTGATCTTTGTTTGTGGTGACATAAGTCCCTTCCTACACCTTTGAATTCTTCTTTACTCTGATTTCTTATAAATTGATCCTGACTCCTTGTTTACTATAACTGGTTTATGTAATTAATTAAGGTTGTGAGTTTTTTTTAATGTAATTAATGGAATTACTCTGAGGAAGGATTAAATACTTTGCCTTCACTACTATGGACTAAGTTGTGTTTTACTGTAAATTTTGTTTTTCAGATATGTAATTGTATACTTCTCCATATTGTATCTCCGATACCATGCTGGCATTGTTACAGATGAGATGCTTTCCTTGCCAAAAGCTCCATTCCTTGCTGTTGGTCTCTTGGAAGCCCTTGGTGCTGCTACTGGAATGGCAGCTGGAGGTAATGCCCATTTCATTATGCTTTTATTTGCTTCATGGGATTATATCTACGGACATTCTTGGTTGCTAAATTCTAAATGTTTTGCTCTATATGATCTTATAGTACTTCTGTCTTTCCATCAAACATTCTGGTTGCTTGAGAATTAGACATTCAAAAAAGAAAAACACATCCTGGTTAGTTATTTGATAAATCCTGCACGTCAAGAAGCCATTATCATACTCGACAGGAATACCAAAGAAAGGCTAGATAAGATGGGTAGATTATAGAAGCTATGTTAGGCTCTTTTTTGCGCAAGGCCAAGTGTTGTAACCAAAAAGTCTGTCAAGTGGAGGGCCATAGCAAAGCACCTTGCTCAACATCCTATTAAGAAGTAACAGGAGTTTAAGGATTCTTTTATATGAGAGGTTGTTGTCACCGTAGAAGAGGGCAAGACAAGGGAATTTTTACTTTGACCGTGCACAATGTTCTATCAAATTTACCCAACTTTGGGAGTTCAACATAGTAGGTGAAGAAACAACTGCTCTAGTGTAGGCTTTGAAAATTAATGTACTCCAAATTTCCTATATTCATATATTATCCATTGCTTGAAGATCTTATATATAGATTTTTTTCATTGTCAATTAAACATCGGTCCATGCACATTGCTTTTGTCTCAACATTTAAATTTCTATTTATATGCTGATTGCATAATGAAATCCTTATCTACTGCTGAATCGGGGGCCTCATCTTTGTGGGCTTGTGGTTCTCTCTATAGTGCTTCTTGTTCGTTTAGTTTTCTTATATTTTACTTTTTGTTTAAGTACTTATGATAGGGATTCAATTCAAAGGATGCATGTAAATTTATCTTTGACAGCTATCTATTACTTCTTGGTTTTTGCTAAGATAATCGAGTTGTGTTATGCTTTTATTCCACATACAATAGTCATTAAAATATCATATATTTTATTTCTTGTCCTTCCTTGGATCAGCAATTCTTTCTGGAGCATCAATCCCAATTTTGTCTCAGGTAAGAGGCACTAATGATAACTTTCTTAATTTTGTTTTATATATTTTTTGACAAGTAAAAAATTTTATTCAAGTAGAAGAAATAATTCATGCACACATGACACACCGTATATATAATAATTATTAAATATATTGATGAATTGCTGTGAGTTCTCTAGTCGTAGTGTTGTGTTAAAACACATTGTTTTGAATCTGAATGGCTAAAGCTTGCACTTTGTGGTTTAACAAGTGATCCAGCCAGATGGATTGCATGACAGAAATATAATTGATCATTTTGTGTCTCTAATAGGGACAATATATACGTGGAAAAGAAATATGGAAGTAAAAATTTATACTTTAAAATTACTTTAATGTATATAAGTGAATACAAGCACTAATATAGTGCATACCATATATGTTTAATAGTTTTTATATGCTACCAGGTTGCATAATTAATCATTCAGCAGTTCAGGAACCCAGTATCCACTGAATTCTGGTGGCGAAGTTTTTCTCTGGAATACCCAGTTGGGTTGTTCTGTGTTTTGAAGCACTACATAAAAATAATATAAAGAATGGTGATGATGGGCTCAAGCATAGTGTAACTGAAAATCTATCTGGAGTGGATTGGCTCAAAATGTAGAATGCAATAACGCTTTTGCTCTGGTTCCATATTTATTTATGCAAAATCTAGTATTCATATTCCCAATAGCTCATGCAGGCTTGAGACCAGCCAACAATGTTTCCTTTTCAAAAGGTAGCACTGAACTTGAATAATCAAAATGATCCTGAATTATTTTGCAGACCTTTCTTGTGTGGCAAATTATTCTGTCAACTGCTTTTCTTGGAAGGAGATATAGAGTCAACCAACTACTTGGATGCTTTCTTGTAGCCATTGGTGTAATTATAACAGTGGCAAGGTAAGCCATATATATATATATATATATATATATCTTCAATTAAGATTATTGTCTCATGTTGATGCTCATCTATTAGCTATAGATGATCATAAAGTTTGAGAGTATAGGTTTAAGAAAAAAGACCTTGAGGCAGTAATATAAAGTGGGCAAGCTCTCAAGTTTATTGTCTGTCTCATTCATGATTCATGGGATTGTAATCTAATAACATGCAACACATCTTAGGTCCTACTGGACCAAGATATGGGTGAGATATGCTGAGAGACTATGGTATAAAGAGTTTTAGACTCTAAAACTGGTTAGCATTGTTAATGACAATGGTTCTACATCTTCATCTATTGACGCAGGTTGAAACTAAAACTTGATGCAGGATGGAAATAGGAAGTACAAAACAATAAAATTAACATAAGAGTTAGCACCTAAGGTTGCCAGGAGACAGAACCAAGCGAGATAGAAAATGTAGGAGTAAGCATCTAGTAGGAGAGAACAAATATAGGAGTCAACACCTAAGGTTGGCTGGAGTTAAACAATTGGAAAACTCCAAGAGAAACATTATTAATCAATATTGTTATCCATCATCTCTATAGGAGTACAATACTGTGCTTATATAGGCTACCTAGGACTAAAAGCTAAGTTTAATTCTAATTGACTTAGGAAACCTTATTATAAATGTCTTGGAAAATCCCAATTATAATTACAAAAATAACCTAGACTTTAGGAAATCATATAAAGTACTAATTACCTAAGTAACTTCTAAGACCTAAAATAAAATATAATCAACCAGTAAAATGATAATTAACTCCAAAAATTAAATAAAAATAAATTAGAATATAATTTCCTTCACTGTTCCCACATCATCTTTGCCATTGGATCAGATGATTGAAACATTTTCTAAGTAATTTTTCTAAACTCCTTTCAAAAGTTTGAAATGAACTGAAGCAAAGGGGCTGGTTGTGTCTTATTAATAATTCCATTGCCCTTATTACAGTAAATCCTTTATTGGTGAATGGTGACTAAGAAGAAATCTTAGGAAGAATGCTTGACCAGATAAACTAAATTAGAATCCAACTTGAAAATTAATGGACATTTTTACTAACTTCAATTATACTACATATGGTAATCTTTAGAATCTTTACAAAGTAAAGTAGTAAACCCCAAACCAAAATCCATTTGCTCATAATAATTGTTATTACAGATGTCTTACAATTTTACTTTTTGATTGCTTGACTCTGTTTACTTCTCAGTGGATCTAGTGCTGGACATTCATTGAAGGAAGCTGGTATTTTTTGGAGTGTTTTGATGGTAGTTTCATTTTTATTTCAAGCGGCTGATACGGTGCTAAAGGTTGTTGGCTTTTCTGACTGATTATTAAATTTTCCCAGTTTTCTACCTTGTATTGTTCTGCAGTAACAGGCAACTTTTTTATCATTTGTAGGAAGTAATCTTTTCAGATGCTGCCAAACGTCTAAAGGTCTGTATTGTGGGCTCTTTTAATCTTATATGTTTCTAGATTGAAAGTATTTCTCATTTCCAACTTTTATATCATTTTGAACCATCATCAAATGATGACAACATATTGAAGGGGTAAAATACATTGCATGACCAAAAGTAACCTTACACAGTCAAGGAAATGTGAGATGACTTTTTCAATTTCTCAGTTAAACAGAAATGATTTTTTATTTTTTTTCTCATGCAAGATTCAGAAGCTACCCAATTGTATGCATGTTGGTGATGTTGTAATTTTAAACTTTCCTATATGTTTGTAATTATTAGTTATTTCTCTAAAAGTTTAGTTATATTGATACAATTCCATTTTTCCTGTTATAGGGAGGTTCAGTAGACCTATTTGTTGTAAATTCCTATGGATCTGCCTTCCAAGTAGGTTTCTTATGGTCAGATGGGATCATTATCTCTCTTTTTTCAAAACTATTTTCATTGTCATAACTAAATGGTAGCCTAAGGTGCTTGGATCTATGTTTAGTGCAGGCCTTCTTTATCTGCCTTCTTTTACCTTTCCTGTCAAAATTATGGGGTATTCCATTTAGTCAACTGCCAAATTATCTTAAAGACGGTGCTGCTTGCTTTCTGAACATTGGAACTTTGTCAAGTGGTAAGCTACATTTTGTTTGCAAAATTATCTTCCTAAATCTATTAGCAAGCAAAAGAAGGCAGATAAATACACCTCATTCAACACTATCAATACACTCCCTCTCTTGACATCTGTTAAGGAATTAAACAAGATTGATATCTCAAAGCCAAACTAATGCAATATAGAACCTGAGTTAATTTTGACAAAGAAAATAAGGTCTTATTCAGTGGATCATGCTTTTGTTGGGTGTGGGAGAGGTTCTTGGTAGGCAGCCTTACTCCCAAGTTTTGGAGAGGTTGATTCTTGGACTCAAACTCATGAACCATTTCTTGGGAAGGGTACTTGCCACCACCAAGGTCTGATCTCTCTCTCTCTCTCTCTTCCCTAGAGTGAAACTTCACCTTTATAAAGATGGAAATCTTATAGAAGCTCTTTTAAACATCAAACCTTGGTGTTCGCTGAGTTGAATCTGAAATTTCTGCTAGACTATTAGGCTTTTAAAGATATGGGGTGGAGTCCTGCTTGTAGCAACATTGCCAATTATGTCTTCTGTACCTGATAAAATAATTCAATTAACATTTCTGTTAAAACTAACGTATATAATATGTCAAAGAAGAATAGGGAAATCTGAGAATAATACATAGATTTGCCTTTACAAATGCTTGCTATTTCAATTGTAATTTGAATGCACAAGCATAGGGAAATTTGATAATTATACATAGATTTGCATTTGCAGCCAGAAGTGTTGTAATCCTCTGCGTTTCAGTTATGGTTTCACCAAGATAAATAAATTAAATTGAATCAAGTTGTGTTCCTTTTATTTCACCTGCTACAGTTATCTTTCTGCTATGATAGAATTTCATTTTGAATGAAGTGATTCATTCAGTTACGTTCAAATTTCTGGCTGCAGGATGTGATGGTGCTCCACTGCTACCTTTGCTGTTTATTGTTGTCAACATGGGTTTCAACATATCATTGCTCTATCTGCTCAAGATCTCTTCTGCTGTAGTTTCTTGCCTTGCTTCCACATTTTCAGGTATGTCATTTGTTTTGTCAATGCAAGTCTTGTACAAGGTCAGTAAGCTCAACAGTAATTGCTCCAGAGGGTGCATTATCTGAGACCACTAATGTAGCATGGTAAAAACAAGAATTAGACGCAAATGCATTAGTCATCTCAAAGTCATCTGGGAGTCAATAAAGCATTAGTTAGTGATTTTTAGTTGCATTAAGTACACTCCATAGCAAATATCCCTGAGGACCCTCTTGACTTGAGCAATATTCCCACTTTTCCCTTCTCTAGAATTGGCCAAGCTTAGACAGAAGTCAATTTCAAACCCAAATCCTCAAAAATATCGAAGTTCTGTTTCACAAGGAATGTTTGCTTGTGAAACACTGACCATATTGTACTCAATGAATAATTTTAATTAATATGTTGGCCTCATCTTGGTTTTTATTTTTTATGGCAGTGCCAATTTCTGTTTATGTGTTCACGTTGCCGCTACCCTACCTTGGTGTTGCATCATCCCTTCCTACAGGCTTTGTTGCAGGTGCCATAATTCTCGTTATGGGCTTGCTCATCTATGCTTGGACACCATCAGTTCCCACTAGCGCCTCGCCATCGCTTCCCAATTAGATTATGATCATTATTACTACAGCCATTGTTGCTCATAAGTGCAACAGGAAAAAATTGAGGAAGAGGAAGACAAATTCTATTTGTAATTGTAATTTTGTTGCATGGAAATGAAAATTTGCATTTTGGGGTTTTCTTTTTTTGGTGAAAGTAGGTAGGGGGGTGGGGGGTTGAGAATTTGGTGTAATTTTAATGCCAACAAAAGAGCAAAGAAGAGTGAACCATAAGGGTTGGATAATTGAGAAAATATTGCGTTGTGCACTTTTGTTTTTATTTTTCTATTATTATATATTTTAAGTGGGGGAAGGGGATCGAACTTTGGCCGTTTGCGGTAGAAACACTATGAAATACAAGTTAATCTAAATAATGAAAATAGAATAAGGTGGTGGTGCAATAAATCAGACAATCATACTATTACGGATTTGAGAGATAGTGTAGTGATTCCAACAACTCCTATGGTGTTTGGGTATTAGGGTTCAAATCCCACCTACCTCTCTCCTATTACCTCGCCAAAAAAAGACAACTATACCATTAACATTTTTGTAATATTGATAATTACCATTTACTTTTACCTAGAAAATGTTTAAAATATTAATTTTGTGTAGGAGCCATCTTGATCTGGCTATATCCTGAGAAATCATCCACGAAGGACATTAGACTACTGGTGGTGTTATCCCCTAAGACATCTATGTGAGGCAAAGGGAAGTCGTCCTTAGGACAAATCTTGTTTAGATCTCTAAAATCCATACACATTCTCACTTTCCCATCCTTCTTGGGTACATGCACTACATTGGCTATCCATTCGGCTTGGTGCACAGGTTTGATGAACCCTACTTTCAACTGTTTTGTGACTTCCTCTTTGATCTTAAGAAGCCATTCAGTTCTCATACGTCTCAATTTCTGCTTGACGGGCACCATGTGAGAACGAGTATCAATGTGATGTTGTGCTATCTCGGGATCAATGCCAAGCATATCTTCATAAGACTATGCAAACACTTCTTGGAATTCTGTTAGAAATTTTTTAAGATCTCTTCTTTCTTGTTGATTTAGGGTTGAGCCAATTTTAATTAAGCGAGGATTCTCATCATTGATGAAATTAATATTTTCAAGAATTGGTTCTATAAGTTCAATTTTCTTTTCCAATTGTTTATTAATTCCATTTTCAAATTCATTGGAATCATTTAAGTGCAGAATTTCAATACATGGGACACATCAAAATAAGTCAAATCAGATTTCATCTTATTAAAAATGTTGAAAAGTACATTGGAACTTGCATTACAAAATATCTTTTTCATGCTATTAGAAAACCCAACCCAAGTCCAATTCCTAAGTTGCCCATCAATAGGCAGGATGAAAGCAGAAGGATCACTTGGCTCCTCGGTGGTGATGGCGAGTACGTTCCCCTCCACTTTTAGCATAGCTCCCATTGCTTCAGTGTCCATGTAGTCCATCCAGTCGACCTCTTCTTGAACTTCCTTGATTATCATAGTAGACTTCTCCTTGAAAGTGAGCTTCTCTTTAAAGAATATCTCCCAGTTGAGATTCACTTTCCCATCCTTATCTACCCAAAGCTTGGGAAAGCCACAGAAAGGAAAGTCTCCTCCTTCCTTTACAAAGTTCCAATTGAGTCTAATGGGCTTTGATCCTTCCTCCACATTCCTACCAGGATGATCTTTCTCCAAAAAGGATGGTTTGTAATGCTTCCCACTCCTAGTGATATTTGCCACATCGTCATTTGGGAACCTTTTCTTCAATTTAGACATTCCTTTGGGAAGTATCCCCCATACGACTATAGCGTTCTTCAAATTCTCATCTTCTTCATCTCATATTTCTTGGACTTCAACTGCGTTGACCTCTACACTCTTTATCAATTTCGAGCAATTTCAATTGATTTCTTCCACTTGCACCCATTTCTGATATGGGGGAGGAGCTTAGTGATATTGGGTAAAGGATTCTTCCTAATGTTAGGCTTGGTGATGATATTTGGGTTTGGGAGACTCCCATTGTTTATCAAATCTTGTATCTCATGTTTAAGGCAAAAACAATTGTTGGTCTTATAACCAGATTTCTGATGAAAGTGTCAATATTCATTGAGGTTTCAAGTAGGAGGCACAGGGTTAGGCATTGGTGTGGGATCTAAGGGTTTAAGAAATCCTTTGGAAATTAGGTCCTCATATGCT
Organism: Quercus ilex subsp. ballota; assembly: GCA_032727855.1. Taxonomy (NCBI): domain Eukaryota; kingdom Viridiplantae; phylum Streptophyta; class Magnoliopsida; order Fagales; family Fagaceae; genus Quercus; species Quercus ilex. The sequence continues at coordinate 19,476,142 of CM064908.1, read as the reverse complement.
TTCATTCCTAGGTTGGAAAACTCTTGGTGGGCTTTCTTTGTGAAGCTTGGATAGGCTAGAGGTTGTTGAGGTATGATGGCACTTATGTTTATGAGATTGGGTGCTTTAGAGGTGGTTGCTCCTCCCCCATATGTCTTCTTGATTGGAGGCTTGTTCTCCCCTTTCTCCAATTGCCCATTATTGATGGCATCCTCAATCCTAGTCCCACAATCACATAATTCTCCAAAGGAACTAATAGATGATGACAATAGCCTAATATTGTATGTTGGAAGCAAATTCTTAATGATTATGTTGATTTGGTCCTTCTCATTTGGCCTATTAACCATCTTGGATGCTTTCCCTTTCCACCTTGTCATGTATTCGGAGAAAGTCTTTGCAACTTCTTGCTTAGTGGTCTCCAAATCCCCTAAAGTTACATCAATGACAATATCGAAAATGAATTGGTCCACAAACAATTCTACTAGGTCATTTCATACCATAGTTTTGCTCGGATCCAAGCTATAGTACCATCTTGATGCACCTCTTGTGAGTGAGAGAGGGAATGCATGCAAAGTTTGCTTCTTATCTAACCCTTTCATTTTAGCAATGCTTATGTATAAACTAACATGTTGCTTAGGATCTCCAGTCCCATCAAACTTTTCTGCATTAGAAATCTTGAACTTGGAAGGCAATGCAATAGAAGCCTTGGAACTCAATCCACCCATGTTGTAGAGACAATCATCCATCCTTTGAGCCTTGCAGAATGCTAGTTGCATCTTCTCCATTTTCTCCTTCATAGCCATAGTATTTGCGGTGAGTTTCTCAAATTGCTTGTTCCTTTCATAATCAGCCTTATATTTTTGGTCCCATTCTTCCTTTTCCTCTTCATCATGTATCTCCACATGTACGAGTTTCTTTATTTTGCTTTCTTCTAGCTTGGAGAGGTGGCCTCCCATTTTCTTGAGAGCTTCAACTTGATCTTCGATAGCCTTGTATATCTTGTGTGAGTGCTTCATCAATTGGAGCAGCCATTTCTTTTTGAGGTATTTCTTCTTGAAGTATATTTTCTTGAGGTGTGAGTTCGACCTTAATCAAGTGTCTTCCGTTGCTTTCTTGAACCCAAGTTGAAGTGGGGATGTGCTTACTTGATCTTGGTGGTGCAATGGTGCTTGAAAAGAAGTCCCATTTTTATTAAGCCCATGTCCCAATTGAAAGCTTATCTTATTTAGATTTTTTTAGAAAGTCTTTAAGTCCATTTTAAGGAAGTCCCAATTACAAAATCACTTCCTTTCCTCTCATGAACCTTGGCCCTTGTTTCTATGGGCTTGGCCCGTTTACAATAAAGTTCTTATCTTACTCTCGTGGGCTTCCATTAGAATGTGCTTAGAGATTTTCAACCATTTGTCTCAAATATGGGCCAACAATGCATTCATCACCTTTGGGCTCTTCTTTTCTTATATTCGTTGTCAATTTTTTTAAAGTAGCCTTCTAGCTAGAATATATTGTGGCCTTCCTCTCAAGGCCCATGGATCTCTCATCATTTTGGGTCTTGGCATGCAACAAAGAGGCCTAGGATTAGGGAGATTCATATTGACTTTATAGGATGTTGGATGCTAAGTCCATAGCATATTTGTTACCTTAGGTCCAATGTTCTCCTTTTCAAGAGGCCATTGATTTTGGGCTTATGATAGCAACTAGGCTATGGTTCTATGAACCTTCCAAGTTAAGATATATCTTCAGACTTTTGGGTAAGCCTCTTATATGTGAGAACTTCTTTTCTTTTCATCCCAATATCTTAGGGCATGCCATAACTTTTGGGCCATCCTTTCAAATTTTTACATCTTTTATTTGTCCTCTAGACTTAGGTGAACACAAGATATATGGTTGAACAAACAAGAGATATAAACGGTACCCTCTTTTGATAGGATCTAAGATCTCTCTAAGTATGGGTAAGCTTCTTAAAGCTAAAGGGATAGATCAATAGGTCACTCACAACTAGGTGGACCATGATTCCAACCTTAGGCCTAAATGGACCGTAATGGATTGGTGGCAAACCGGTAATGTACTTAAAGCCCATTTTAGGCGATGGCATAAATTGTGAGTTGGTGAGATGAACTTCAGAAGATTTTGGCCCGAATGGAGTCTCCACCTTCCCACTCATCACCAACCATGGCAAAGGGACAAAAGAACCAAGTGAAAGTGTGTGCAAACAATATTAAATAAGCCTTTATCAAGATTAAGAAACAAAACACATTGGAATCAAACTCTCTATCCCTAGCGGAGTCACCACTGTGGGCGTAAGTGCCCGCGAGGCGGTGTCATCCTCGCGATTGGGTATAAATGGAGTCACCACCTAGTTTAGGTTTAGGAACCATAAATATAGTGTCCTTTGTGGAAGGACTAATCTTTTACCAAAACACGTGTTTGAAGTTTACGAATGGGGATGGGAAGGTGTTAGGCACCCAACTCCACTCGACCCATGGGTCGGCTTCCACTCATTGTGTTCCAAATCTTAATCTCATTAAAGACAATTTTAATATGTTATTCTAACCCCCACACACTAGCATGCTTCTAAAACACATAATATGGCATAATCATCCCCAAACCTAGCATTCATCTATCAAGGCATACAAACACAAATCTCCAAGGGTAGAAACACCACATGGTAGAATCAAACAAGCATGTTATGGCATCCGAACATCAAAGGCATAGCATTCAATCCAAGAATATTTATCATTTAATCAAAACAAACTTATATTCAAACCAATGCATGTTTTTGTGAATGCATGACTTACCTCACTACATCACAGCACCTATGCATCAATGCATTTTCATATTTTATGCATGTTCATGACATTCAAACAATCTAGAACCCTAACAAACAAACAAAAATATAAAACAAAGCAAAACAAGATAAAACAAAGAGACAGAGACTCAAGGATAGACAACATACGGAAAACGAATTAGGGTTTTTAGGCTTGAGTATGCGTGCATACATAGGGCATGTGTGCACATCCCAATTGTATGTGTATGCATACTTTGAGGATGCGTACGCATGCAAGAAGCATGCGTACACATACACACTCGAAACCCTAACCTAGAAGCTCAGAAAACAGAAAATCTAACAACCTAACATGTTTAGAACACAAACACAAAGTAAACCTAGACTAAACAAGCATATTAAAGCAGATAAAACACATATAAGAACACAAAATCAAAAGAAAAGCAAGGAAAAGTGAAGGGCCAAAGTTAGAAACTTTACCTTAACACTAGAACTCTCTAGAGCTTGATTTTGACTGTTCCCCTCAGTCAATATAGTCACAACCAATTCAAAATAAGTTATTAAATTTCAGAACTCAAAGATCAAGACTAGAAAAGGTCCTAATCGAATAAAACTTGACTTGTGGGTGTTTTGTGAAAAACTCTCTCTTTGATTCACTATTTCCTAGTGAATCTTATGTGTTTTACCACCAGAATTCGTCCTATTTATGGCTTTATATAGTTGAAAAATAGGGGTATGGGGCGGCTTCTAGATGATGTGGGCAAGGGCAGCCCAACATTATTTGGGGCCAAAAGTGAAAAATTTATACGAGGCTTTTAATATATAAATATTAATTATATAAAATTATTTAATACTAATCAAATCAAGGTTAATTTGATACATTAAATACATAATTTGACAAATAATACTAACTAAACTAATGTTAATTTCATATAGAGAATTGACCATTATAGTTGAACCATAAATATTAATAAAAGAAATAAAAATATATTACGATTAAAAAAAAAACTTTATTTTGGATATATAACGATACATAGTTAAGTAAAGTTAAAATCTAATTTTTAATTTTATATCTTGTTTTTAAGAGAGGGAGATAGATATTATTTGGTGTGTGGCTTTGTAGGATATCAATTTACAGAAATTAAAGTCTCAAATTATTAGGGGAGATTAATCTATAATTGATGATTTAACACATTTGCAATATTTTTTTGAAACATTTTAAGTTTCAATTGGGTTAGGGTTCTATATGTCTAGTACTTGAGAGTCTTAATAGAAATGAAAAGGAAAAATGCACTTAAACCACTATAAAATGTTCACAATATGACGTGACATTGACTCTCATTGATGAAATTCATCAATCTAACTAATGAATGTTTAAATCACATTTTTTGTAATTAGTAACATGGCAATTTGTATGCCAATAGTAAAATTTATAATATCCTTAACATCACTAATAAAAAAATGTACAACCTTTAAAAAATATAATTTTATAAAATTTGGGCCTTTAACCATTGGAAGTGGGGCCTTTTTCCCTAAGGAGATTTTTTTTTTGGGCCGGCCCTAGATGTGGAATTCGTTCCAAACCAAGTTTTAATGTAGAAAACCTTTCATTTCATAGTTTTTGGAACTCTAGCGTGCGCACGCAGAGCTTGAGCATGTGTGCGCATACGTGTATACGTATGCATGCCCTAGGGTTTTCGTGGTCTTCATTTTCCAAAAATAGTTTATTTGGTCTAAAAATAAGTTATATTTTTTTCATAAACACTTTCCTCAAGTTAATTTTCATCTGATCTGGCCTTAAACCAACCTTGGGCTTTAGAATTCTAACATCATTGGGGAATGGGGGCTTGAGTCATAAGGGGTAGCGCTCTTTCTTCCTCAGGATATGACTGAGCTAAGGAACCTCAAGAAGCATGAGGTGTTCCTGTCCTTTAAGAGGGACCTAGCATCGGTAAACTTTTTAGACCCAGTTTTTCTTTTTTTATACTTACTGTTACTCCATGTATGCATTTTCCATACAATATTAAGCCCTGGGCTAACTACTTCTTGGTGTTTTCTTTTTGTTAGGCTGTTCAAGCATCCCATGTTACTGAGGAATGGGTGGATCAGGCCATGGCTCAACTCAAGGAGGAGGAGTCAAAGAAGTCCGTGGCCACTAAGGCCCAGGCCTAAGCTGAGAAAAAGGCCAAAGAGACCCTCAACCGCCTGACTAAAAGCGAGAAGGCCAAAAAGAGCGCAAAGGCTGTTGTGGCCAGATTTGAAAGACAAGCCTAAGAGCAGCGTGGTCACCTTTAAAAGGCAGAGGAGTAGCTGGCCATCATCAAGGAGAACATCGAGGCGTTAAAGAAGGAGTAGGAAGGCAAAAAGGAAGAGATAAAGAAGGCTGGGCAAGTGGCCTATGAGCTTGGGCAGGCAGAGATCAAAACAACACTTCAATCTCAACTTAAGGAGTTTTGCCGAGGGTTCTGTCAAGAAGTCTGGGCTGAAGCTCTGAATGTGGCCGAAGTGGACTCTTCTTCGGAGTTGAGGAATCCAGAAGGGATCATCTATCCCTTTGCTCTTAGAAACAAGGGGGCTAGTTCATCTGCCCCAAGGACGAGCTCTTCCGCTCCAACTCCTCAACCTCCAACTAAAGGAGGGCAAAAAGAAAGTGTGGTAAAGAAAGGGATTGAGTCTGACAAGTAGGGACTACGAGGGTAGGTTTAGGTTAACATTCTCTTGTAACAGGACTTATGATCCTATAACCTACCTCCCTTAAGAATCTTTTAAATTGTAGCTCCGTACCATATAATTAATGAAAGCTGCTTTTTTTCTTTTAACATGACGTGTACATAGTGTATTGTATTACTCTTTCTTTTTACTTCTTGCTTTTGTTCTTTTTTGTTTTTTTTTTTTAAGGAAGAGTTGCCAAAGAATAGGTGATCAAAACCATCGTGAATATCTTAAGGGTCCAAGAGCCACATCAATTTCTAGGTCCTTATGTGGAAATTAAATAAACCGAAAGTTCATTTAGCATTTATAGAACTAACTTTAAGTAAGGTAGGAGTCTTAAGGAGTCAAGCAACCGATGCTCTATTTAACCCTTAACTTATTTTTAGAGCTAATTTACCTAAGACAGGGAAATCATCTTTAGAGAAACTAGCCGAGGAGTCAAACCTAGCTGAGGTTCTGTTTCACCTTTAGATTATCTTTTAGAGCTAATTAACCCAAGGCAAGTGACCTGAGGAGTGCCTAGCTGTGGTTCTATTTAACCCTTAGATTATTTTTAGAGCTAATTTACCCAAAGTAGGTGACTTGAGGAATTGAACCTAGCTGAGGTTCTGTTTAACCCTTAGATTATTTTTTAGAACTAATTTACCCAAGGTAGGTGATCGGAGGAGTCGAACCTAGCTGCGGTTTTATTTAACCCTTAGATTATTTTTAGAGTTAATTTACCCAAGGTAGGTGACCCGAGGAGTTGAACTTAGCCGATGTTCTATTTAACCCTTAGATTATCTCTTAGAGCTAATTTATCCAAAGCAGGTGACCTGAGGAGTCGAACCTAGCCGAGGTTCTGTTTAACCCTTAAATTATTTTTAAAGCTAATTTACCTAAGGCAGGTAGGAGTCGAACCAAGCCAAGGTTCTGTTTAACCCTTAGATTATCTTTTAGAACTAATTTACCCAAGGCAGGTGACTTGAGGAGTCGAACCTAGCTGAGGTTTTGTTTGACCCTTAGATTATTTTTAGAGCTAATTTACCCAAGGCAAGTAACCCGAGAAGTCCAACCTAGTCGAGGTTCTATTTAACCCTTAGATTATCTTTTAGAGCTAAATTACCCAAGGCAGGTGACCCGAGGAGTTAAACCTAGTCGAGGTTCTGTTTAACCCTTAGATTATCTTTTAGAGCTAATTTATCCGAGGCAGGTGACCCAAGGAGTCGAACTTAGTTGAGATTCTATTTAACCCTTAAATTACTTTTAGAGTTCAGTGTAGGGGTTGGCCCTTATTGTTTTGAATTTGGCTTTGGATCTTGACAAGCCTAGTATTAATAATAACACACCAAGAAAACGTGAACTTAAACCAGACACAAAGCATGAATAATATTAAGTCTTTTCATTAATAATAATACTTACGCAAATTATTTACATTCCATGGCTGAGGGAGTGTGTTTTTGTCTAATTCTTCCATGTGATAAGCCCTAGTTCCTACCACTGATGTGACCCCAAAGGGCCTTTCCCAATTGGGGCCTAGCTTTCCCCATGCTAGATTCTTCATATTTCCTACAACCTTCCTCAGGACTAGGTCCCCAGGTACAAATGCTCTTATCTTGAGGCCTTTATCATACCTTTGTCTGAGCCTTTGCTGATAATGAGCTAATTTGACGGTGGCAATTTCCCTCATTTCTTCAATCAAATCTAGACTGGCAAAGAGGTGCTGCTTGTTTCTGTTATCATCAAATTGGTCGATTCTCATCGTCAGGAATCCTGTCTCTAGGGGGATAACTGTCTCAGAACCGTACATCATAGAAAAAGGGTTTTCGCAAGTCGATCTCCTTGATGTGGTATGATATGCCCATAAAATGTGGGGTAGCTCATCCACCCATTTGCCCTTTACCTCGTATAACCTTTTTTTTTAACTCATCCACTATAACCTTGTTGGTGGCCTTGGTTTGTCCATTATTTTATGGGTAGGCTGGTGTGGAATATCTGTTTCTTATCCCCAGTTCACAACAGTATCTTTGAAAAGCTTTGCTGTTGAACTGGAGACCATTGTTTGAAATGTGAGTGTATGGTACGCCAAATCTTGTGACAATATTTCACCAAATGAACCTCTTCATGTCCTAATCTTGGCTATTGGATAGGGGTTCTACTTCAACCCACTTGGTGAAATAATTAGTTTCGACGAGGAGCCATTTACGGTTCTTCGTTGCTTTTGGGAATGGCCCAACAGTATCCAATCCCCACTGTGCAAAGGGCCATAGACTGGAAATAGGGTTGAGGATTCCTCTCGGTTGATGGATGTTTGGGCCATATTGCTTGGTTGCACTTCTTAACAAATTCTTGGGCGGATTTTTGCATGCTGGGCCACCAATACCCTTGGGTAAGAGCTCTATGTGACAAAGATCTTCCCTTTATGTGACTTCCATAAATTCCTTCATGAAGCTCTTCTAGCAAAACTTCTACTGCCTTAGGGTGTATGCACAATAGGTATAGCCCGAATAGGAGCGCTTGTACAATTTTTGTTCCTCGAAAAGCTAGTATCGTGGGCCTTCCTTCTAATCTTCTTGGCCTTTACTTTGTCTTCGGGAAGTGTTCCATTTTTTATGAATGACACCACTGGGTCCATCCATCTCGATCCGATGTGCATTACGCTTATTGATACGGGAGTTTTGTTGCCATAACCCGAGTTGGCAGGTTTTCTATTATTATGATCCTCAACAAGTTTTCTCCTATGGAGGTGGCTAGGGTTGCAAGTGAATTAACATGAGTATTTTTGCTCTTGGATACTTGGTTTTTGGTAAAGGTTCCAAAGCTGGCTTGCAGCTGCCTTACTCGGCTCAAATACCGAAGACTTAAATGGATTTCCCTTCGAGTTTTTTGACAAAGTCCAGGCCGGTCATAAGGGCTTCGTACTCTACCTTACTATTGGTGGCCAAGAAGTCTAATCTCAAAGATTTCTCGATGGTGGTGTGTTCTAGGGAGATCATGACTATCCCAATTCCTGAGCCCTTCTAAGCCCCATCCACGTACAACTTCCAATGTGGCAGAGGGGATGATGCAATAGCCATTACACCTTTGTCTAGCATACCATGCTCCTCGCTATCTCCATTCTTTGCTCCTTCAGTGAATTCGGCCACCAAGTCGGCCACAACTTTCTCTTTTTATGGTTACCCAAGGGAGATATTTGATGTCAAATGCTTCTAGTATGGTTCCCCACTTCGCCACTCTCCCGGTGAAGTCTGACTTTCGGAGCAAAGCTTGCAAGGGAAGTTGGGTGAGGATAACAATTGTATGGGCCTGAAAGTAATGGGTAGCTTCTTCGTGGCATGTATAATGGCCAAGATGGCCTTTTCTAAAGGGAGATAACTGGTTTCCGCTTCTTGGAGGGACTTGTTCACATAATAGACGGGTTTTTGCACCCCCTCTTCTGTTTAAACTAGAACTAGGCTAATTGCATGGGTCATAATTGCTATATAGGCATACAAGAGCCCTGTTACATTCCTCAGGTTTCTATAAGATTGGAGGATGAGTCAAATACTTCTTTAATCCCTCAAAAGCCCTGTTACATTCCTCAGTCCATGTAAAATCCTTCCATTTGTGAAGTAACTGGAAGAATGGCTTACATCGGTTAGCTGACCAAGATATAAATCTATTTAAAGCGGCTGTCATTCTGGTCAGGTGTTGTACCTTTTTCAGGTTTCGAGGTGGGTGCCAACTATGAATGGTTTTGATTTGATCAGTATTAACCTCTATTCCTCGGTGGGTGATTATATATCCCAAGAATTTTCTAGATCCTATTCTGAAGGAACATTTAGAAGCATTCAAGTGCAACTTGTATTTCCTTAGGACTAAGAAAACTTCATCCAAATCTCCTAAGTGCTCAGATACTTTTTTGCTCTTCACCACCATATCATCTATGTAGGCTTCCATAATATCCTAAGCACAACAGTATTGGCTAGCAATTTAGGATAAAAGACTTCTTTGATAGCCCTTGCCCTTTTCAGCTTATCAACTTTTTCTTTTATTGCATCCACGTGCTACTTAGAGGAATACCGAGGTTGTTGCTTCCTTGGTATTGCTGCTAGGTTCACATTAAGGTGATGGCTTATAAAATTTGGATCGACCCCCAGAGCTTTATACGTGCTCCATGTAAAAACATCCAGGTTATTCCTTAGGAAAGCTAGTAGTTGAACCTTCTCGGCTAACGGTAGTTATGTCCCTACTTGAATAATATTTCTCCTCATTCTCCTTGAGGACCACTTTCTCCAATTCTTCACACTGTATATTGGCTCCCCTCATCTCGTTTGGGCCCCCATTCTCATTAGTTGTTAATTACTATGCAGTGGGGCTTGGGTCCGGATGACTGATCTGTAGCACCTAATGCCTCACCGCAGTAACCATGTATTGCCTTGCGACTATTTGACATCCCAATAACTCCCCAACGTGCCCCTCGGTTGGGTACTTTACTTTCACATGCAAGGTGTAGGACACGACCCCCATTGCATAGAGACAAGGCCTTGCCAGAATAGCAGTGTAAGGAGAATAGGCATTTACTACAATGAAGTCCACTTCAACTACCTCGTTTCCTGCCTGCACTGGCAACCTGATCATCCCCCTAGGAGTAACTGTCTTTCCATCAAATCCAACTAAGGGGATATCATAGGGCTTCAACCCTAGCCTTTTGTATAAATCTGGATACATGACCTCAGCTTTACTTCCTTGATCTACCATCACTTTTTTCACGACTAATCCTCTGATTTGGAGCATAACCATGAGAGTGTCATCATTGGGTTGGAAAGTGCCCACCTTATTTGCCTCGAAAAAGCCCAAGATTGGCTCCTTTTTGCTCTTACTCCACTTGGACTCCCAGTGCTCTTCTCTAGCTGTCAGCTATGGAGTAATGGTCATTACCCTAGACGAGGCACCAACCTCTCTTCTTGGTGCAGCAAAAATAACATTGATGGTCCCTAAGGGTGGGTGTGGTGTCGAATCCCTTTGAAGACTAGAGCCTGAATGCTTTCTACGCCCAGATGGTTGGTGCATGAACTACTTCAACTTTCCAGCTTTAACCAACTGATCCAAAAATCATGCAGTGTCCTACAACCTTCGGTTGTATGACCTCAGTCTTGATGATATTGCCAATATAGGTTCTGGTTTCGCTTGGTGGGATGCCCCCATCTCGTTTGGCCACTTGAAATACAACTTATTTTTTTTTATCTTTTCTAGTACCTGATACATAGGCTCCTTGAATACAGAATTAACTGCCTGTGCATTATTTTGGGGTGCTTGATTGAAAAACTCTCTCGTCGGCTTGTTGGGGTCAAAACAATCAGGTTGAGGGTCTCTTTGCTTAGGCGTGAAGACCTTCTCCTTTCCTTTACCCTAAGATTGGTCATCTTCCACCCTCTTATGCTACTCTACTTTATCTATTAGTTGGTGCATATCCCTAGTAGGCTTCATGGTAAAGGATTTTCTTAAGTTTGAATTCATAGGGAGCCCCATTTTAAAGGTTCGGACTGCCACGTTATCAAAGTCTTCATCAATCTCATTGAAGAGTTCCCAATATCTGTCCAAATATGTTTTCAAATACTCCCCCTCCCTCATTGCCATAGAAACCAAGGAATTCAAAGGTTTGGGGACCCTACTGCACGTAACAAATCTAGCACCGAACAACCTCGTTAATTCTTCATATAACTCTATGGACTCTTTCTCCAACCCATCGAACCATCTCATGGTCATGGGGCCGAGGCTGGAAGAGAAAACCTTGCACATGAGGGCCTTGTTTCTAGAATGAATGGCCATCCTCTGATTAAAATGGCTTACATGCTCCATCGGGTCTATTTTTCCATTATAAATGGTGAATGTTGGCTGCATAAAACGGTGGGACAACTCAACATTCTTAATATAGCAAGAGAAAGGGGACTGAGAAATCTGACGCAGGGCCTTACTTATGGCATCACTCCCCAAGTTTCCTAAGGGAGGTGTTCTATGTCTTCTATGAGGATGCCTTTCTCCCCCCACCAAATGAGAGGGTTTTGCATGGACCTCACTTTGTGGGCTTTTAGTTCTCTGTCTATAGCTCTACTTATCTACGGAGCTAGAACTTAGGCTTGGTGAACGGCTCCTGGACTTCCTTATGTGCACTCTTTGTGTTAGGAATACTATAAGCATATGGATAATAATTGTTGTATTGAGATTTAGTTAGTTAGTTAGTTAGTTACAATTCCAAGCATGTTAATCATATTTAGCACATGTTGGAATTATAAATGCACATGGGGAATAATAGAACCAATAGGATAAGGCCATGTGGGCCAATGAGCTTAGAGCTAGTCTCCTATGAATATATGATTGTAATTCAACATTAGATATCAATGAAGAATAAACCAATTTCTTAGTGCATTAGTGCATCTCTCTCTCTCTCTCTCTTTTAATCTCTCTATTTCTCTATGGAGGGTGACTACCTCGAATTAAGTCAATTTCCTTACAATTCCCACCAATCCCCCTACATTTCATACACATCCCCATTAGGAACCTCTAGGTTCCTAACACTTTGACAAAGCCATTGTCGCAGGTGACGAACCTCCACTCTGAGATCATGCATCTCTTGATTTTTTGGAACGTGCCTTGAGGACACAAAGTGGCTTCAACTTATGTGATTTGAATGAACAGGTGCATCCCTTATATTGGGAGACTGATCTAGAGCTCGGTCCCTTCTACGTTCAAGGTTCACAAACTCATCCTTATGCCTGAATCCTACTGACTCTTGTCCTTCGCTTTGAGCCGTAGTTCCACTTCTCCTTGAGTTTGCCATTTCTCAATCACTCAAAACTATGAGTAAGGATTTAAGGTGACCTTCCCACAGATGGAGCCAATTGTAGGGGAACCAATGATCAGGCCTAATTAAAAGAGGAATGGGCTGAAAAGCAAGCTCAATGAAATTAATTTGTAGAGGTGGATTATTGAGGTCAACCCTTCGAGCTGTAATAGCTTCACTTGGTGATTTAAAGAAAGGAAATTGCTAAGACAATAGTTTAAGAAAAGAGTGATAGAGAGAAAAGCAAAGATTTTTATTCAAGTTCTTCCTCAGGCTGGCCGAGGAGCAATGATTCTTTGGATTATACACTTCTCAATTATACAATTCTTAATTCCTCTCTCTTTACTTTCTATTTCTTTTTCTGATCCCCCTTTTAGGAGGATCTTCCTTACTATATATAGCTACTGGGATTGCATCCTAGCCTTCCACTTGGATGGTCATTGATCCTTCCTTAGATACTTGTCCCATTGTTACTTTGCTAGTGGTGGTAGAGTAGGATGCACGCTGTGGGGCACTGTTCAGGGGTCATTCTGCCATTAATGCTGTAAGCTGAGTTGGTACAGTGCATTAAATGTGGAAGTGATGGGTGCTTTATCTGGAAGCTTCCTCCTCTCATTGCTTACATGTCTCTACTTCCTTCCTCGACCTTCAGTCCTATGGCCTTGGTGGTTTTTCTAAAGTCTCTCGACGCTTCTCAAGAGGGCCGCCTTCCTCGGTTTCACTATCTGGATTATCTTGATTGTGTTACGCTTGAGTTAGTGAATAGTTGGGCCCAACTGCTCCTTAGGTCGACCCGATTTGATGATCTTCCTTCTTCGAGCTTCCCCCTCCCACAATAATATATATATATATATATATATTAACATTAGTAAATAATGTTGTAGGAGGTAAAATTTTAATCCAATTATAAAATGCCACATCAAAATTTAGTGACAAATTCCAAATTTATGTGTCATTAAATTAATTAAATCATATGATGACATGTGTCATCCAAATTGACATCACATTGGCATATTGAAATATGCTATGTGTCACTTGGCCCATAAAATAAAGATAAATTTCCTATTCAAAATTGATGGATAATTATCTTTATTAAAATAAATAAATAAAATAAAGATAATTATTTATCTTTGTTAATTATTATTTTTATCAAAATATGATCTTTATCATAATAGATAAATAGAGATAATTATCTCTAAGCAAAATTTGGCTTAATTAGAGTCTACTACATATCATGAAGCATATCAATTCAAAATGGAGTTTATTCTCTAAAACCACTATAAATAGAGGACATCCCCTCTCATTTTCAATACCAAGTTTTCAAGAAGTCAAAGTTCTGGAGAAATTCTGCCTCTAAAGCACCAAAGAATTTCAACCCAAAATCCGAGAATCTTTGAAGAACTTGAAGAACATTCAAAGGACTTGAAGAACAACAAATCTCTAACAAGCTCAAAGCCAGAGATTTGTTGTGAAGACCGTTTGATCCATCTTCCAACCAAAGTCAAGAAAATTTCGCGTTCGAGTTAAGATCACAAAAAAGATAGAATTAGAGGAGCACATTTTTTTTTTTTTTTGTAAAAGAGTCAAGACAAAGAATTTTACTCACTACTTGATTAATACAAAATTATATTTGTGAAACACTTTTTCAATTTGTTTGATTTTCAAACTTTGCAAAATTTTGTGTTTACAAATGTATACATGCACCATAAACTTTTAAGAATATTAAATGTGAAATATTTATAACATACCATTAATTTAGTATTAAATGTATTGGCACATGTCAGATATGATGTGTTATGGACAAATTGCTATTACCATGTGGCACTATTCGTCCACATAATTCTAAATATATAAAAAATTGCCCTACTTGTCATCGTTCTGTGCATCCACCAATTGTGAGATCCAACTTTTATAATATATATGAGTGTGTGTGTGTGTGTGTGTGTGTAGATAGATAGATAGATGGGGAAAATTACACTTTACCACCATAAACTATACCTCTATTACACTTTGCATCTCGACGTTAAGTTTGCTGTTAAACTTTGATGAAAATTCAAAGTTTAGGGTGCACAGTGTAATAAGGAGTATAGTTTAGGGTGGTAAAATATAATTCATCTTTTGTTTTTAAAAGATTATGAAGAGGAGCAATTAGGTCTTTTCTCGTGGTGCTATATTTTTCCATTCAAGTTAAAGGTAAACTTGATGTCGAGCTGCAAAGTGTAACAAGGTTATAGTTTAGGGTGCAAAATGTGTATTTGAAAAGTTTAAGGTGCAAAGTGTAATCAATGGTATAATTTAGGGTGGTAAATGTAACCCTAAAAATGGTAGGAGCATTGTAATTGGAAATTAATTTCCTTCATTCATGGGATATGTTGTCATTTGTTTCCTACTTTCCTTATCTTTTCCCCCCCTTTTAACTCAATTTCCAAGTCTTGAGCTCCAACATTAATATTTAAATGTTGATAATAGGATTTCATTTTTTCCTTATTAATGTCAATCAATAATTTAGTAAAATAGAAACAAAAGAAAAAAATTTACCTAATTCATGCGCATCAACTGTTTTTTTTTATTTTTTTATTTTATATATAAAGACAAATTACAGTAAAATTGACACGTGATCAGGGGCGAGCCAACAAATTTGGAGGCCTAAGACGATATATTTAAATTGGGCCTTTTTATTATCATTTAAATAATGTTTAACTAATGTTTAATATCATAATTTTTTTATAACAAAAATTCGTTCTAATATACTTTTTTTTGGGAAAATGCTAAAACTATAATAAATTTTACTAAAAACAACTTACAAATAATGTAGCAATGAATATGATTAGTGACATTTCAAGAAGATAATAAATAAGTATTTGAATAAATGATGTTAGAGATATTGTAAATTTTACAACATGAAACTTACAAAGGTGTATCAACAATTACAGAAAGTAAATTTTTTTTTTTTGTGAAGAGATTACAGAAAGTAATTCAAAAATGTAGTTAATAGGTCGTTGACGTTCACATATCATATTAATTGTCACATCAATTTGTAAAAGTTTTCAAGTAAAATTAATAATATTTCTAGCATTTTCCTATTTGAATTCTTTATTGCGATTAGTATACATATATTTGTAAGACCTATGTATTTAAAGTTGTATTATCTCTTACATTACTTAATTTTTTGGAACTTCTTAAGAGTAGAGGAAAAATGTAAAACTAATTTTTTTTCCCTATATCTCCAAAAAGATATATTAATTTTTGCCCCAAAATTTGGGGGCCTAAGGCGATGGCCTAAGTAGCTTAGGCCTAGGGCCGGCCCTGCATGTGGTTTGGCCTATTTGTATTTTGCCTATCTGTGGTTCAAAACTTAACACTTTACCCAATTGAGATTACTTCTGTTAGTCTTCTGTTACCCACTTTCCTTAAAAATAAGGGTAAATATGTCTTTTTGCTCCATTTTTATATCTCTTTCCTCCCCCAAACAAATATATATATATATATATATAATAAGAGAAATAAAATCTAAAAGTAGATTTGTAAAAATTGTAAACCCAGATTCATGAACATACTTCCTCTTGGTATGAACGGTAGAGTACATATTCGAGTGTTGCAACTTTCTGCCATGATCCATGGCAAGAAAGCCACCAGTTCACCAACGCCAGAATTCAATATCAAAATCATTTTTTTAAAAGAAATAAATACCTTTATATATAATTTTTCCCAACTGCCAAATCGCCTCAAAAAATAAGGCTTAGCGCTTCAACTGAGAATTTTAAAATTCACCGCTCAAAAATGTCCTTATAAGATACATGCTGACATACACAAATAAAGGAACGAAACACACAAAAAAATAAAAATAAAAATAAAATAAAAATAATAATAATAATCTACATATTGAAATTGAATATTAACCAAATGAGGTTGTGCACCATCTGATCTGCGACCAAACAGAAAGAAAGAAAGAAAAAAAAAAAATATATATATATATATATATATTAATTACTGCCACTATGCCTCGAGGTTCTCATCACAGAGGGCAGAGACGCCATTGACGGGCTTGCAAGAGCTTAAACTCCAAGTAGCCTTTTTCCCCATTTCTCTAAGGTCATCTTCCACTATCAGCACCTGATTCCCACCAGTAACTTTCCCTTCTCTCTCACCCTCACGTCGACTCATTTGTACTAGTTTTAATTTCAAAATTTTGGATGTAATTGTTTGGAATTTCAATTGTAATGTTCATCACTTTTTGTAAAAAATTCAAACCCTAACTCTTTGATTTGTTTTAAATTTGTTTGTCTTAAAAAAGTGTTTTTAACAGACGTGAGTAATAGGAGACTAACAGAGGTAATCTCAGGTCGACAAAGTGTTAAGTTTTGAATTACATGTAGTCAAAGTGCAAACGGGCCAAACCATAAATGAGTTTACTGTAATTTGCCATTTTTATAACCTAATTCATGGACATGCATTAACTTGATTAAGAAAAAATGTATTACTATTAATTACCATAAGAGGTGGAGATCCTTTCAAGATATGGAAGTTTGAAAATAATAATAAAAACATGACAACTTTTAAAGGAAAGTTTGAGTAATAAAATAAATAATTTTCCCCCTAGTAATACAACTTCCAGGATATGTTGTTAAAAATTTATTAATTTTCTAATTAGGCCCCTATTTTATTTTCAAAGGCATTTACAAAAAAAAAAAAAAAAAAAAAAATATTTGAAAATTCATCTAATTGGGGCACCTTTTTGTTACCTGATTAAAAATAACATTAAAAAGAAGGTTATATTGGTCTAAGATGAGGAATACACTAGTTATTGTTCAGAATGAGAATTTTATAGGCAATAAAATATTGCCAATAATTTTCACTTAATTTTTTTTTCTGCCACCGTAAATGAAAAAATTAATCCAATCACAGCTTGGAGCCAATAAAGTTTGTGTGGGGGGTCCGTGGACGGAGGAGGATTGGACCAGGGAATAATTTGCTTAGTCCAAGCCCGAAGATATAAATGTGTTCTGAGGGTTTCACCCACCCAATGATGGAAACAGAGTCAAGAAAATTGGTGTCTTGTGATGTTCTAAGGTAAGGAGAAGGGGTAGATATGGAGGCAAGGACAATAGGAGGAAGTTTCCTAGAAGGAACACTTCCCTCCTCCGCATTGAATGCCCTGCACCAATCTTATCAGCTGCATTAAAGAGGAAATGACCCTTGAATAGTAATTTCAGAGCTTGCAGCCCCTTCCACCACCTTCAGTAGAGTTTTGATGGGACAAGTATCCTTAAGAATGCCTGGAGGCATACAGGTGGAGGGCAAAGATGCAAGGAATGGGGGATATAAAAGGAGGGGAATCTCCCAGAAAGAGAGGGGGGGGGACATTTTCTCTAAGAAATAGAAAAATAAGAAAGTAAACAGTGCATTATCTGGTGTAGAACTTAAACAAAATATATATAAGAAACTAATCATTGGACCTACCCGAGGATAGCTTTTTTATTATTATTCTTTACTTGTGTTATACCTCTCTGTTACTCTAGGCTCTTCGGCCTTAAATTTGAACCTAGCTTAGAATTGCACTTGAAGTATTTTCCCACTCTCTAAAGAAATTCCATTGTTTGGGCTTGGTTTGAAGGATAAGGTACCATTGTTCTTAGTGGGCTTGAGCCTTTATTTTCTGAGTACTTACAGTTTGTAAGTTAAAAGAATTAGGTTTTTAAGATTTGGTTAAAAAGATAAACTAGAATTTATTTTTGAATTTGAAAGTAATCCAAAATGCTTGGAGCCAATAAAATTTGTATTTTAGAAGTATTAGGTTTTTTAAGATTTGATTAAAAAAAATAAGCTAGAATTTGTATTTGAATTTAAAAGTAATTCAAAATACATGGAGCCAATATTTTTGTATTGTGGTAGTAGTGGTTTTTTCATTTTTTTTTTTTTTTTGAGAAACAATAAGTTTTTCAAATTTGATTGAGAGTATGTGTTACAAATTTGTATTTGAACTATCAAAGAATTCCAAAAATGCTAGGAGTCAATTTTGTTAAAGGAGATATGCTACGTCTATAACATTTTTACAACAAATCACAAGTGGTTAGTTGTTATTGGTTCAAATTTGAACCTAACACTAAGATTACTTTTTTACCTTAACAATAACAACCAGTAATAACCTGACACTTAGAATTTGTTGTAAAAATGTTGTAAACATATTATTTCTCTTTGTTAAAGAGCCTTTTTTTTTGTATGTGTAAATGTAGATTTAGAATGCCTATATATATATATATATGAGGATTTTTTATTTGGGTTTCATCATTTTACGTACTAAAATTTATTCACACAAATTTTTAAAATTTCTAAAATACCCATATCTTTCAGTTAGATAATTTTAAATTTAAAAACACAAACTAACAACCATACACTTTTGGTGCGATGGTCGCTCCACAAATATAAGTGCTTGTGGGGTGTGGGGAGTAAGGGCCGGGGTTCAAGTTTCCAGGAGGAAGCTTTACACACATACACTTAGATTAGGTTAGGGTATAATTTCTATCTTGTATAAAAAAAAAAAAAAAAAAAAAAAAAAAAAAAAAAAAAAAAAAACAAACAAACAAACTGGTTAAAAGAGTAATTTACTATTTTTTAAAAAGTTCCTACGTTTCAGGCTTTCAAACTTTTATCAACTCTCACATAGAGAAAAATCCTAAAAATTATGACATTATCTCTATCTTACTTTTAAACATTATTTCACTAAACTTAAAAATAAAAAATAAAAAAAGCCTCATCATGCATTAAGACGTTCAATTAAAAAGTTAAGTTTGTACCCTTTTATAAGGGAGCCCAGACATTAAATTTCTATCCTTGAAAATTTATATATTTTTATAAGGGAGACTAGACATTAAATGACATTCAATTAAAAAGTTAAGTTTTTGAAACAAAAATAGTTACAAAAAAAATTCTAATCATTCATTAACTTAATAAAGAAAAAATGCATTAACATTTTTTACCATAATGGGTGGAGATCCTTCCGATATATGGAAGTTTGAAAATAATAATAAAAGGATGATAGATTTTAAAGGGCAAGTTTGAAAGCAAAGACCCGAACATACTTAAATTTAAATTAAAAAAAAAAAAAAAAAAGACTGAGAGAGAAGAGACCTGATCACCTAGGGGTGGCAAAATTAGACACGACCCACGAACCCGACATGAAATTAGTAGATTATGGGTTGAGACTTAATGAGTTTGTATTATATTTGAGTTGACATGACTAACCCGTTTAATAAATGAGTTGGGTTAGTGTCAATCACATGGAACCTGTTTGACCTGTTTGATTCGTTTAATTAAATGACATTTTATCAACATATCCTTCAAACCCTAGGTATATAAACTTCTTAATTGTTGTGGTTTATTTTCTTTGACATATTATGATTGATTATATGTGATATTGAGATATGCTTTAGTTTTGAATTATTATTTGTAATGCAGTTACTTATTAGTTCTAATTTTTATATAAAAATATTTATTTGTTTGGGTTTTCATAATTCATATCAATTTGTTTAATACTAAAATTATTATGGGTTGGGTTCAAGTTATACCTAGTGTAACTTCACAAGAGTTACACTTTTTGTGAACCATTGATTACTATTAAATCTAAGAGTAAAAAACACTCATAGCAGCTAGAAATTAGTGATTTAGGCATTAACTCTTCTTATTAAAGGAAAAAAAAAAGTCACGGCATTAACTCTTTTTTTTCTTTCTTTCTTTTCTTTTCCTTCCCTATCATCATCTTCTAAGTTTGAATTTTGACTTTTATTTTGAAAAGACTAACGTTCCTTTGATGAGCATAAGCCAAGAATTTTGATTTTACACTTGTTTTTAATTTTTCATCCAAACATCTAGAATGCGATGAATTGACTTCAACAATTTTGCTTATTATATATTAAAATAGTAATAGTTTTCTTGTATCAATGAAGCTATGATATCCCGAATTGTATTTATTTGTGTGTGGATTTGGATTATGACAGTGTTGTAAGGGGTTTTATACTTCTATTAACTATTAAGTTGATTTGGTATGTATAAATGATAACAAGTCATATCCAGATTATATCCCAAAAGTACATGTCACAGTTAGAGTTCCACTGTACTTTTGGGATATAACCTAGATATGACTTGTACGTTCCTAAAGTCGTGATAAAAACCTACATTAAATCAAACTCCGAAAGGCAAAAAGTTTTCTGGAACAGTGCTAAGGGAAAAATAATGGTATGTATAAATGATAACAAGTCATATATATATATATATATGCTATGGCTTTTTTTATTTTTCCTTAATAAGAAGAGTTAATGCTAATTTCTAGGGAATAATAATGACACTACTATGAGTGTTTTTTTACCCTTAGATCTAATAAACGGATCCACACGACTGACCCGTTTAATAAATGAGTAGTGTTAGGGTTGAAGAATTTTGACTCGTTTAATAAACATGTCGGGTTAGGGTTGACTCATATAGTCTAATACTCATGACTCGACATGACACGAACCCAACACGCGAACACGAATTGCCACCCCTACGATCACCTGACCTTATACCCAAATGGTTGGGTCAGTTTCCTTCCTACCAAACCTGATTTTTATCAGGTCAGAGTTCGGGTGGGCGTAAACCTGATCTCAGCCCAGACGCAAATTTCTCAATCTCAAATTAGTGACAACAATTTCACGAGGCACGATCCTAACCGATTATTTTAGGCCTCAGAGTTTTTTCATATGATTCACATCCAAACTCAAACATACATATTTATAAAGATCTTGTTGAAATTGTTGTTTCACAAGACCATACATTCATAATACCCCAAATATTATTATTTTAATCTTCTAAAACCCAGAAAGAGAACACTATTGTAGATGAATCTTCTTTATTACAGTACACCATGGAAAAACATAGTTAATCGTATTTATAACACTTTTGACCACCTTCATAAACAAAACATAGACCATAAGATCTAAGCATATAAAGACAAGGATTGCATGTGTCATAAATAGGATCGAACATCATGTGGTAGCTAAGTCTTCCCCCTTGCCATTTGAAATCGCAGGCGACTCGTATATCAGTAAGGATTTTCAATTTGTCACCATAGGCAATTTCACGTGTAGGCGAACTACTCGATTCGGTGCCACAATGGGCAGTAACTTTCAAGTCCTGACGACTCACGTAATTATAGGTAACAACTTTTGCAGCTTCTGTATTCATAGAGAAAGTAGTAACAATTATAAACAGTGCAAGCAACAACAATGGAAATTTTTTTATTTATTGAAAGGACTCATTTTGTTTTTCTGTAAAAACAGAGTTGTTAACATGTTCTTTATTTATAGTGTGGCTGTAGATATGTAGTTCTATTTTGATTTTAGAAAAAGGATAAGATGCAGTTAATACCTGAAGTTTGATTGGCATTAGCCTAGATTTTGAGGTTGGTTGGTGTCAGCCCAAATTTTGAGGGTGTTTACTGTATTTGACTTAATTAAGAAAACATGGCAATGATTTTAGTGTTTATTAAGGAAAAACAATCTACAATATCTGTTTACAAGTTAGGTAATGCTACATCCAGAAACTATTTTACAACATTTTTACAAATTGTTGTCGTAACCAATTCTTACTAGTTCTCATTTGTGTTCACCACTAATATCACATTTTCACTTACTAATAACTACTAAGTCAATACTCATTTTTCACTAAAATTTCAATTAAGAATGGTAGTTTTAGAAATGTGTACCTTTTTTTTTTTTGCAATGGAACATTAAATGATATTCCCTCAAAAATTGGATTTTCTAAAATGCCTAACAAATTGGGACAAATGGAGTAGAATAAGTATAATTTTATACACAAATAGCCCATAATAATTACCTATTAGTGATTATTATAATTATATATTTAATAATTCAGTAGAAAAGCACAATCATAATAAATACTTATAAATTATTACCATAATTATTATTTAAGAGTTCAATATTAAAAAAATCATAATTAATACATATTAATGACTATTGTAATTAAGTAATGCTATAACTATAAACTATTTTACAACATTTTTACAAATTGTTGATTTGGCCAACTTCTTACCGGTTGTCATCTAAGCCCATGACTAACATAATTTTTTTCATTTACCAATATTTATTCACTACATCAGCAGTTTGTAAAAAAATTTGTAAAAAAGTTCGAATTTCTTGCATTACTCATTGTAATTATCATAATTAATATTTCATACACAAAAAAAATTATAGTAGATGTACATTAATAATTATCATAATTATAAAAGAGAAAGTTTTTATTAAACTTTCTAATGCATTGCACAGATTAAGTTCTCACAAATTCACATGTCATTATTCTAATATATAAATATATATTAATTAGCGGGTTATAATTAGTTTAACCAGTAAATGTTATTGTTGAATAAAAGATATCTATCAAGAAATATATTTTAATTAAGTTTAAATTCTATTCTATATTTAAACTCTCTATTAGATAATTGCTACGGTTTCAACTTATAGCGTCCACTTCTGAAGATTGCGTTCTTTATCAGTAGACCAAAACCCCAATTATTATTATTTTTTTTTTTTTGTAGACGAGAATTGAATTTCACATTTCTTATTTAACCATTGGAGACTTTACCAATTGAGCTAATTGGAACCCATATAAGTAATTAAACTTAAATCAACTTAACTACGTTAATCTAAAAATTCAAGTGTCATATTTTTAGTCATTTTATTTCAAGAGTTTGAATCTTAAATCTCTTATTTGACCACAATAAACTTTACTAGTTGAGTTCAATTAATTGGAACCCACAAGTAGAGGTTCATGATGTTTACTCTTTATCAAGACAGAAATTGATTTTTTATGTAGGCTTAATTCGAAACTGAGTCCCTTATTGAATGTCAAATGATTTTATCATTTAAGCTAATTAGAACTAATTTATGTGAAAACTAAAACCTACTAATTTAAGTTTGTTTCGGCATTAATCATTTTTTAAAATGACAATTTGTTTACTACATAGCAAAAAAAGAAGAATGAAAAATATTTTTTTTTATAAAAAAGTATTATAAAAAATGTTTATAATTTATTTTATTTTATAATTATTTTAATAAAGGTCATGTGGCATCCTATGTGATATGCAATCAACATCAACATCAAAATCATTATTTTTATTTTATCATTAGCCACATTAGTTTTCCATCTTCCACTTAACAACAAAGACTATTTTAACATGGTTTTTTCAATGTGGTGATAAAAATACACGGGTTTTTTCATGGTACTGCAACCTGTAGGAAGAGACAAAATTTCATTAAGGGGCTTAGGGATGAATATGGAAATTGGCAAAGTGAGGAGCATAGCTTTTCGAGTTTGCTCACAGATTTTTATGAAAAGCTATTTACGTTATCAAATCCTCATAATATGGGCCGAATAGTGGATGGGGTACAGGAGTTGGTGACAGACTCCATGAATGCAGATTTGACAAAACCATACACAGCAGACGAGGTGGAAAGGGCGATAAAAGAGATGGCGCCTTTAAAAGCTCCAGGGCTAGACGGGATGCCTCCACTATTTTATCAAACCTACTGGTCAGATGTAGGTATGGATACTACCCAGGCTGTACTATCATGTTTGAATTCTGGGTCCATTTTGAAATCTATCAATCACACTTTTATAACTTTAATCCCTAAAGTCCGAAATCCGGAAAAAGTGTCTGAATTTAGACCAATTAGTTTGTGTAATGTTCTTTATAAAATTGTGAGTAAGGTGATTGCTAATCGCCTTAAGCCCTTGCTAAATTCTATTATAGCTGACTGGCTTATCACTGACAATCTCCTTATTGCCTTTGAGTCTTTGCATCATATGAAAATGAATTGTACAGGGAAGACAGGTTTTATGGCACTCAAGTTAGATATGAGCAAGGCCTAGGATAGGGTAGAATGTTCTTTTCTTGAGAAAATAATGTTGAAGATGGGTTTTCAAGAGTCATGGGTGGATTTGATCATGGAGTGTATTACCACAGTTACTTATTCTATCCTGGTGAATGAGGAACCAAAAGGTTTGATAACTCCGTCTAGGGGTCTAAGGCAAGGTGACCCTCTTTCACCTTATCTCTTCCTGTTTTGTGCGGAAGGCCTGGATGCTATTCTTCAGAAAACAACAGAGAATGGTGAAATACAAGGTTTTTCAATCTGTAGAAATGGGCCAAAACTTACTCATTTATTCTTTGCAGATGACTGCCTTTTGTTTTGTAGATCTACTTTGGAGGAATGTGAAAAGATTCAGGAGTTATTAGCATACTATGAGGAAGCCTTGGGTCAGATGGTGAACAGGGACAAAACTACTCTGTTTTTTTTTAGTAAGAACACAGAAGTGCTAGTACAAGAAGCAATAAAGAATTCCCTTGGTGTTCCCGCAATCCAACACTATGAGAAATATTTGGGTTTACCTTCTTTTATTGGTAGAAATAAGAAGGCTTGTTTTACACAAATCAAGGAACGGGTTTGGGCCAAGATGCAAGGTTGGAAGGAGAAGTTGCTCTCACAAGCTGGGAAGGAGATCATGATTAAGGCTGTCATTCAATCTATCCCTACTTATTCCATGAGTGTGTTCAAACTACCAATGGCATTGTGTAAGGATATTGAAGCCATGATTCGCAAATTTTGGTGGGGTCAAGGTGAAAATAGGAAGATTCATTGGATTAATTGGAGTACTTTGTGTAATTCAAAATCCATGGGTGGAATGGGTTTCCGGGATATTCAAAGGTTTAATAATGCCATGTTAGCTAAGCAAATTTGGCGTCTTTTCCACCAAAGAACACTCTGTTGTTCTGAGTTTTCAGTGCAAAATATTTTCCCAATTGAGACATTTTAGGTGCCCCTATTCATCCCAAGTGTTCTTATGCTTGGAAGAGTATTTTGCAAGTACGAGGAGTCATCCACAAAGGGGCTGTTTGGCGAGTGGGTAATGGCCAATCGATTGATATTTGGAATCACAGATGGTTGTTTGAAACTATTCCTGGGCTAATTGTGTCTCCTAGATCCGAAGCAAACTCTAATAAGGTTAGTGATTTGTTTCTCCCTAACTCTAGACAATGGAATCTGGATCTTATAGATGATGTGTTTTATCCTTGGGAAGCGGATGTGATTAAAGGGATTTATGTTAGTGAAGATAGCACTGAAGATAATCTCATATGGCCCTGAACTACAAATGGTGAGTACTCTGTTCGTAGTGCCTATCAGTTGTTGTTGAGTGCCATAATGAACTCCACTGCTAGTTCGTCATCTTCAGAGGGTTTCAAGGGGGTGTGGAAAGGGATTTGGAAAATCCGTGTACCGAACTGTGTTCGTCACTTCATGTGGAAGGCAGTAAAGGACTCATTACCAACGAAACTCAATCTGCACTGACGGCACGTAGTGGGGGATGCTCTTTGCCCTCTCTGTGATGATACTCAGGAATCAATCCTACATAGCCTGTGGTATTGTGAGCAAGCCCAAGTAGTGTGGCGGTCAATAAGGAGTTTTGCGCCACTGTATGAGAAACATCACCGTACCTTCATGGATTTATTTGAAGGTGTTTTGCTGCAAAATTCAAGCTTCCATATTGCATGGTTTGCAACCATTGCGTGGTGTTTATGGCAAAGGCGGAATAGACTACGAGAGCACCAACCTACGTGGCCACTGTTGGAAGTTGGCCGATGAGCACGTATCCTGGTGGAAGAATTTTTTGAAGTGCAAAAACAGGGCTTGATACCATCTATCAGTCAACCTCCAGTTCGATGGACACCACCTCCAGAAACTCTATACAAAGCAAACTTTGATGCAGCCGTGTTTGAGCATTTGGGTATGGCTGGTTTGGACGTGGTTTTTCGAGACTCAGGTGGTAATGTCATAGCAGCTCTAAGTCAGAAGATTCAGCTACCCCACACGATAGAACTGGCGGAAGCATTGGCAGCTAAGCGAGCAGTCACTCTTGCAGCAGAACTGAGCATTTTCAAGGTCATGTTTGAGGGAGATTGCATGCGGGTTGTATGGGCTTTGAATGATTATGGCAGATGCCTTACTATGTACGGTCATGTGATTGAGGAG
The DNA here is from genome assembly GCA_032727855.1 of Quercus ilex subsp. ballota. Classification (NCBI taxonomy): domain Eukaryota; kingdom Viridiplantae; phylum Streptophyta; class Magnoliopsida; order Fagales; family Fagaceae; genus Quercus; species Quercus ilex. Next base: position 19,449,789 of record CM064908.1, on the reverse strand, counting down.
ACTCGACGATTGGGCTATTGTTTGGAAACTTGTAGTTTTCATCATGTAAAGAGGGAGGAAATAAGTTAGCGCACTCCCTTGCTCGTAGAGCAGTTTTATTTGCAGATATGGATGTTTGGGTGGAAGAACTACCCGAGGACCTGGATGATGTATTCCAGGGTGATTTTGTTTTGTGACTTTTTCAGTGTTTTCTAGATTAATAAAGATTCCCTTACCTTTTTCTCCAAAAAAAAAAAAAAAAAACTATTTTAACACAATATTAAAAATTTAAGAACTAAACTGACACATTTAAAACATTGTGGATCATTCTGACATATTGGACAAAAATTAGGGACCAATATGGTAATTTACGCTATATTTTATTGCAACAACTAACAAGAATTTGATTTCTCATGATCCATAACGATATAAATTATCAATGTGTATAATGCAAGATATTCAAAGGCCTTGTAACTTAATTGACACCTCCCCTACACTTTATTTATGTTAAGTTGTACATATTTTACTTGGAAACAATATAAATGCTCCTCGCATTTATGATAAGAAATTTAAGTTGCGATTATCTTTTCTTTATTTGCATGCCAAAATTTGCACAAGGCATGTTGCTGTGTTATATACATAGATGTCAAAGCAATGACTCGTTAGCCATTTTGAATATAAATATACGTACATCTTTGACATTTCCTTTCACTAATTTTTTTTCTAATTGATATAGCCATGAGAGTCTTTAAGAGGGAGTTTCACGCACATACATATAGATTAGGCTAAAATAGAATTCCGTCTCAAAGTTAAAAAAAAAATTCTAGCGAAAATTTTTGCTGGACATGTATGCACATATTCTATCCCAAATATTTTTTCAATAGGGAACACTATCATGAGTGTTCTTTATTACACACCATGGAAAAGCATGTGTTATCAGCTCTAAAGGATAGCAATCTTCTTAGCTCCAATAAGGGTATGTTGCAAACATGGACCACTATGTCGAACCATCCAAACACGAAAAAATTTGCTAAATAATATAATTTTTGGAAAAATTTGCTAAATAGCAACTGACCAAACTTATTTAGTTATGTAGCACTTTTTTGAAACTCCAGTTCATCAAACTCGAGTTCCAAGTAAAACTCGAGTTTCACACATCATGTTTGATCAAATTGCCATAATGCTTGGAACTCGAGTTTGACAAACTCGAGTTCCAAAAAAATACTACATAACTAAATAAGTTTGACCCGGTGCTTTTTCCCTAAATATTTTTAAAAAATTATGCTATTTGGCAAAATATGCCATCCAAACACAAGGCATTTGTCCCTCTTAGATTTGTAAATATCACTAGTTTGGGTTGTACGTGCCGCCCTTTTAGTAAGAAAATTAAGATGTAATTTTTTTGGGAAGAAGTACAAAGTCATGTACTTAAATTTAAAATAGCCTTTTAACATATGAATATCTATTTACTATGACAATTTCTTAGAACCTAGTTGCTAAATGTAATATCTACTCACTAAAAAATTCTACTAAGAATGATAGTGAATGTCATTATCTTTCAACAATAAACAACTAAATTTTGATAAGACATTCACTACAAAAAAAAGGGGTCTATAGCCGCGTTTTTTATAGCCGCATTTCTAAACACGGTGTAAACACCACAGCAACAGACTTATGGCCGTGTTTTTCCAAAACGCGGCTATAGGCCAGCTTCGAGCTGTGTTTATAACCGCGGGTAAGAGTTCGGACCTATAGCCGCGTTTTAAAAACGCGGCTATAGGTTTTTTTTTTTTTTTTTTAACAAAATTTTGGTTTTTTTTTTTCCAGAAAACAAAAAAAAAAAATTTGGGTTTTTTTTTTTTTTCCAGAAAATTCAAATTTTGAAATTCAAATAAAAAAAAATTCAAAATTAAACGCAAATCCAAAAATTTCAAAATCAAACACAAACTCAAAAAATTCAAAATCAAACACAACATTCTCACAATACAAAAACACCCAAAAAATTCAAAATCAAACACAAACCTAGAAAATTAAAAATTAAACACAACATACTCACAATACAAACACACCCAAAAAATTCAAAATCATACACAATGTGCTCCAAAATATAAGAACACAAACTCATTTAAACATAATCACAATATCAGCAACATAGTAGCACAAATTCAAGCACAGATGCAAAAAATTCAAAATCAAATATTGCTAGAATATCCACTTCATTCAAAATTTTCAGTAGATCTAATGACAAATCAGTGTGCTTGAGATGAAGAAAAAAAGAAAAAAAAAAGAAGAAGCAGCATCTCCAAAGAAACAAAAAACAAAAAAAGAGTTACCCAGATAAGAAGAAGGAAGGGAAAAAAAAAAAAAGAGTTAACTAGATGAGAAGAACGAAGAAAGAAAAAGGAAAAAAGAAAAGAAAAAGAAGAGTCACCTAGATGTGAGGAAGGAAGGAAAAAAAAAAAAAAAAAAAAAAAAGGAAAGAGAGAAGACCTGAAGACTTACGGTGGAGTGAGTGAAGAATGAAGAAAGAAAAAAGAAAGAAGAAGAAGAAATAAAAGAAAAGAAGAAAGTGGGGTAGGTGGGGATGTAGGTGGGAAAAGGGGGGCACGTGGGAAGCTGAAGAAACAAAATTTTTTTTTGGGTGTTACATATAGCGGCGTTTTTAAAAACGCGGCTATAGGTCATCCTTTAGTGACATATTTATACGACTGGACCTATAGCCGCGTTTTCTAAAAACGCGGCTATAGGTTCTTCTTTAGAAAAATTATTCGGTTGGACCTGTAGCTGCGTTTTTGAAAAACGCAGCTACAGCTTGCCTTTAGCTGCGTTTTAAAATGCAGCTAAAGGTCAGCTATAGCCGCGTTTTTTAGAAAACGCAACTATAGGTCCCTGTTAAAAAGAATTATTCAGCTGGACCTATAGCCGCGTTTGAAAAACGCGGCTATAGGTTGTCTATAGCCGCGTTTTTGAAAAACGCAGCTATAGCTTGAGGATTTAGCTGCATTTTTAACAAATGCAGCTCAAAGTCTAGCCTGGAGCCGGGTTTTACAAAAACGCGGCTTAAAGTCTAGCCTGAAGCCACGTTTTACAAAAACGCGGCTTAAAACCGCGTTTTTTGTAGTGATTGTCACAATATAAATTTTTTTTCAATGAATGATAATATATGCTACAATTGAAACTCTTAATCAAATGAAATACTTGCAATCGTCTACAATGAAGATTTTGTTATCCATGCATACTTCTCTCTTTATTTTCTTATTTTATGAGCATAACTATGATGTTTAACTTAATTTTTAATATGAAAAACCCTTTTAAGCAAGAAAATAAATTAAAAAAGAACAAGATAACAAAAGACATATGCCATCAAAGTTTCCATTAGATAAAAATTATAAGTATAGAAGATTTAAACTTATTAAATTAGTGTTTTCTAGGTAACAAATAGAACATCATATATCATCATTCTCACTTTCCAGGCATGACTACCACATAAAATTCAAAATACATGAAGAAAATTTTTGAGACATTAAAATTTAGTGGGGTGTTATTTAGACATTGCACAATAGAATATTCTAGAAATCATAAGATTTCGTTAGGGTTTATCTAAGAGTGTAACAGTTGGGGTATATACTACTTTACAAAACATAAAGGAGGAAAATTTTCAACTTTAGTTTAGGGAAGGAATGAAACTACCCCAAACATAAAGGGTGAAAATGCTTTTTGCCTCTTTATTATTATTATTATTATTATTATTATTATTGTAAGAACTAGAATTAGACCCTCAGCCCACCAATAATGGATGATGGCCCAACAAGCCCAAAACAATATATTTGTTAGAAAATGGACTTTACAGGGAAAACTTCTCAACAAATTAAGTATGGGCCTTAACTGATTGGATTCGTACCAAGAAGACAAGAAGACACAATGTAATAGAAATAACACTCCTTGGTCAAGTCCGAGGATGAAGTATTCTTACATTTAATCAAGTTTATCTAAGTACAAGATGTTCTTTTTTCTTTTTTCTTCCTTCTCAGGTTGCATGCCCCTTTTTTTATGGGAGCCTTTTCCTTATAGTCCTTCCATCCTTCATCCCCACCTTCCACTTGTTGACCTTTTAGATGATCTCTTGGATGCTTGTCCCATCCAAAACCCCCTCGAAACTTTATGAATAGTTGTGAACTAAGATATCACTGATTAGGTGTCATTTCCATATAAATGCGGCCAGTTGGTTAGGTGCAGAGCATTTAATGTGGTGATAGCAGCCTTCTTCCAAGATATTTCTTCCTTTGTTGTTGGTTACCTTCCTTGAAGCTTATCCATAAAAGGAATGATTACCTTTTGTACAGCATTCCCAAGGTGGCTGGGTTCCAACCTTCCACAATGCTTTCCCAAGGAAGCTCGACTCCTCAGGAACTATCACCAGTTTGTTGGTATACTTCCTTGTCCTCGGCTTGTTGATTCCAAAACTTAATAAACCTTATGACCATCCTTGGGTTTCTAGGTGTCCTCGGGCACGGCCCATGGCCCAACTCATTTACTCGGCTTACTTACCCTCATAATAATAATAATAATAATAATAATAATTATTATTATTATTATTATTATTATTATATGAGTGTGTATGTAAAACTTTGTGTGTGTGTGTTTTTTTAACATTAAACAATGTGTTAAAAAAAAAAAGTCAGCCCAGTAAAAATGTGCATAAAACAATGAATTTTGACTCAACAAATTGACTAATTCAAAAAAAAAAAAAAAGTTTAGTAACACAACAGAATTTCACGATATTTTTACAATACATTTATTTTTAGCTATGACGAGTCCTACTCTAATATTTTATTATTTTATTTTAGAGTAATGCTATATCCACAACATTTTCACAAAAAATCTTAGATGGTAAATTGTTATTGGTTTTAAACTGTAAATTTAAAATACAAACAAAAAGCCAATTGAAGAAAATTGTGCTAGAAACAGTGAATTTTGGCTCCCCAAATTTTATTAAACCATAAAAGAAGTTTAAGAACACAACAAAATATCACAACATTTTCACAGTATCTTTTATTTCCAGTTGTGGTAGGTCTTGGTCTGATATTTTATTTTTTACGTCCACAATAATTTCATGACAAATCTTAAGTGGCAAATTGCTATTGGTTTTAAACTGGAACCACCCACTTTAAATTGTGTATTAAAAACAAAAAACAAAAAACCAGCACAAGAAAACTGTGCATGAAATAATGAATTTTGACTCACCCAAATTGACTAAAATAAAAAAGAAGTCAAAGAATACAACAAGATGTAATAATATTTTCACAATACCATTATTTTTAGCTATGGAGGTCCTGATTTGATATTTTATTGTTTTATTTTAGAGAAATGTTACCTCCACAACATTTTCACAACAAATTTTCAATGAAAAATTGTTATCGTTTTTAAATTAGGCCCATTATTGATATTACTTTTTTATCTATCAAAAATACATTGCCACTTAGAATTTGTTGTGAAATTATCGTGAAAATATTGTGAACTTAGCATTTTTTTATATATTTTATTTTGATCTATAAAGACATGAGATCTCAGTAATTGTAAAAATATTGTGACAACAACAAGATATTATAATATTTTCACAATACATTTATTTTCAGTTGTGGTTGATTTCAATATTATATTTTATTATTTTATTTTGAGCTATAAGAAATTAATAAATAATTGTGAAAATATTGTAAGAATATTTTGAGTCGCAATATTGTGTTAGCACATATAAATATTTAAAAGAAAAAAAAAACAAAAAGAGCATAAACCAAGCATACTATGAAAAAATAAATAAATATAATAAAATAAAATAAAAAAGGCCGGCTCGAGCAAAAGGGTGAGTTTTGCCTCATCCAATTGAAGAAATAAAAAATTACTGTAGATTGAGGCTATTGGCTCTTTTATATAGTTGGTAGAAATGATTGGTAAGCACCATTGAAAAGTACATGAAAAAAATTGAATTTCCCGAAACTTTTCGATCAAAGTCGAACCCATATTGGCCTACTGCATTGGCAAATTACATGAGCACCAAGATCAACATTGTTGGATTTGCAATGAACAGTAACACCAAACCTTCACCCAATTATTTATACACATCAATATGTTCGGCTTTTGCAATCATTATAAACAGCACAATCAAAAACAATAAGAATACGTTTCTATGGAATCCACTCATATTGTTGTTTGTAAGCTGTAACTGGTGGGTGAAATTTAGGGCCATGTGGTGTACTCTCCTTTTTATTTTTTTGAAAATTGAGGCACCTAAGGAGGGAAAATTATTGTGTATTCTCGAAATAATATAAATGTGTACTCGTCCTCTCTTAGATAAATGATGAATCCCAACATGAATTTAATTAGTGAGACCCACCATTCATGTGAGAAAGGGGAATACGTATTTATGGTACTCTGGAAGTACACAATAATTTCCCCCTAATGAGTTTGTCTTACGCTAACTAGTAATTACTAGCATGATTATAGGCATTTATATCTTTGATGATGTCCTTAAAGAAATTTCCAATTATGAACCTTAAATTTTTTAGTATCTCTTAAATCCTTAATTGTCTTCTAAGTCAAAAATTGGATGACCAAAAATTTCTCCATTCACTTATCTTTCCTCCTCATATAATTATATGTTCTATTAAGAATTTTTTATACATGATGAATTAAAAAAAGTAAAGTAAGTTAAAGGGGAAAAAAATCAAATAATTAATAGGAAATTAGAGGTAAAATTCGAATCACAAATATGGAACATCACAAAACATGTTATCATTTATTAGTTTTTATCATAGAAGATGTTATTACTTATTACCACTAGGTTATCACTCATATCCCTTTAAAAATTATAAATTAAACCGAAGGAGTATGTATCAATACATGTACTTTTTTTTTTTTTTTAGAGAGTTTCAACTTATAGCGTCCGCTCCTGATGATATCTCTTTATCATCAGACTAAGACATCAATCAATTTTTGGTGTATGCGGAAATTGAACTCCAAATCTCTTATACAACCATCAGAGACTTTACCAGTTGATGACATTGGCTGAATGGTAATACTTATATTCTCCTTGTTATTCTTAAAAATTTACCGGTCCCACCTCAAACCCAGTATATAAGCAGCACGAGATACAATTTCTTCTCCATAACTATTCTAGGCTTCTAGTTTTAGCCATCATCTGAATTTCAAACTGAGATTTACTAACCATGAAAATATATAAAGAGATATGAAGACAGCAATTTGCTTACCATGAAAATATATACAGAGATACGAAGACACATTTTTTCCCCACCGGGGATAGATAGGTTCTCTCCGCAGGGAGACCGTGCCACTGAACTGCAAAAAGCTAAACACGACAAATGAGCACCCTAATATATTCATCATCTATATAGAATTTTCTGAAATGAGAGTTGTATATTTACATAACTAATTGACTACGTATTGTGCCATTTTTTTTCAAATACAAATAACAATGATCGCCTACAAGCATGGTAATCTACAGAACCTAATTTAAGACAATAATGTATTAAGCCCACCAAACAGGAACCACCCTGCTGTACACGCTCAAGGTCATCAATCATGTAATTAAATCATACTGCAAATGCACTGGCTTCTATTTTTGGATGTATCATTTAGGCAGATGAGCTTCTCTGCTAATATGTTGTCATAATTTAAAATCCATCTTTGCACTGGTCTGTAAGCTTGATGAGGCCAGATCAGTATCTTCCATCTAAAACATCCTTTAATTTAGTACAACCAAAGGGTTTACATTTCCATTGTATCCCTACTGGAGCTGTTGTCAAGAACAATATCAGCCGGGTCTCCAATCCAGGGCCGGCCTTCTCTCCATTTAAACTGAATTCTTAGCTTCCCATTAGCATCCACTCCAACTACCTTGCCCTTACTAACATGTGTCTCCATTCCCCAACCCCATCTTGGGGTTACTAATCCTTCTCTAAATTTGACTGTGTCACCCACTTTAAATGCTCTCACCTTCTCCACCTCCCATTCCTTGCATATCCAAGGGCGCTCCATAAAGCAAAATGAGACCCACAGCTCTCCTTCCTCCAAGCGGAAAACCACCCCAACACTCTTGTGAGTCACTTCTCCCCAGTGGTAAACTGGTGTTGCCACAGATGATTTGACCCTTATCCAATCTCCAATTTTTAATACCTCTTCCTCCACCAGTTCCACTTCTGATGGGTCGAGCATCCATGCCTTTGAGCCAGCAGGAGTGTGTGTTCTTAGTTTTCCATCTGCATCAACTGCTATTATGGAAACGATGCTGGCATGTGTATGACCTGACCACCCAAATCGTGGATTTTTTACATTGGTCTTCACTCTCACCCGTTGCCCAGTTTTAAACCTATCCACTCTTTCTAGCTTGGCAGTCTGCCCTGCCCATAATTCTGATTCCCCACAGAACCCAACAAGGACAGTGCCATCCCATACATCTTTTTTATACCCTAGTCCTTGTACAACACCAATGCTTCCAGGTTGCAGAGATTTCCATTTACTAGCATCATTTTTAAGTTTTACCCATTCTCCAACCTCAAACATCTCCTCTACCTCAAAATCTGCAGGATCTCCTCTCCACAAACCTGACAAATTGAAGAATGAAACTCTTATTTCTCCATCAGCATTTACTGCGGTTACGACACCTCTTGAATTGGGGCAAGCTTCTCTCCACCCCCATCTTGGTTCTTTCAATCCAGTACGGAACCTAACATGCTGCCCAATTTTAATGGGTGAAACCTTTTCAACTTCAGTGCAGTGAGCAATGAACCTACCGGTACGAAAACAAGAAACCAGCTCTAAATAAGAGTAATCCTGTATGTTGTGCACTACTGCTACACCGTCTCTCCCAACACTATTCCATTCATAATTTGGTCGTGTTCCCATACATTGCTTCATCCGAACCCAGTCACCAACTGCCAATCCTGATAACCTTTCTGCATCACTTGGAGAAACTTTCCACAAGCTCACTCTGCCAGCCACTCTTACCTAGAAAGATATTCCAAACCAATACCAAGAATTTAAGAGTCAAAAACTCAATACCAGCAAACCCTGCACCAAAAATTAATAACAATAAGCATACTCACATTAAGGGTCCCATCCATGTCAATCCTTGCAATTTTCCCTGAGGTAGATGGCATTTCATTTGACCATCCAAGTAATGGCTCTGTGATAGATGGCATCACTCGAATCTCTTGCTCCACTTCAAAAGGTGACACCTTCTCCATGTCTGTCACAGAGCATGAGAAAATCTTGCTTCTGAAACAAAATGCAATTCCCATATCACCATCCTCCTCCAAGCTACGAATTATTCCTGTACTTGTCCTGTTGACATCTTCCCACCCATATTTTGGAGAAGGTACTGAAGCTTTGACTCTAACCCAATCACCAACCTGCTCATTTTGGAAAAAGGAAAAAAAATCACTCACCACAGACATTTCCGTGAGAGCTTGAGTGTACAAGTTGGGGCTAAGTAATGGATATTACCTTGAAATCCTCCACCTTTTCCATGTCTGATGGATCAGCTTTCCATGGTATGTGCCGATTTGGTGTTTCAATTATCAGGAGACCATTACTCTCTATGTCACTTATTTTTCCAACACTATGATGCGTCTCACCATCCCAAGGAAATCTGGGCTCTGCAACGGATCTCTTTACACATACTTGGTCGCCAATCTGTATTAGTACAAAACATATTAAATCTAAGAAAAGCAAGGTTTTTCCCCGTGCATGCAGCCAGGGTGGTGGAGGAGGTGTAAAAATCAACTTCTATATAAAGAAAAATAATAATTTCCTTACCCTAAATGGGCTGAACGACTCCACTTCCTCTGGTTCACAAAGCCATGGGCTTGCTAAGTAGCTAAATTCTATCAGAAGACTACTATCAGGTCTAATACCATACACTACCCCAATACTGCCTGGGGTCACAGCTCCAAAACCATGCTTTGCGAAGGGAAGATTGTGACGAACACGAACCCAGTCACCAACCTTGAACTCTTCAACCCTTTCAAAATCTGCTGGATCAGCTTGCCATCCCCTAGATGCACCGGTAAATCCAATACGTATAATTCCATCATCATCATCAACACACAGGACAGTTCCAATGCTGTCACATGATTGTCCGCGCAACTCATACCTGACAACATGAAAGTATATTCTTTACACTTTGTAAAAGTTAAAAGTGCACATGATGTCAGACATTATTCTACTACAAAAAGGTTTTAAAGCTAAAAACGTAGCTGATCTTTATAAGAGGTAAATGCATATATGGAATTCTGCCTCTGCCAGCTTCATGACTACAGTGCTATCTCTTAGTAAAATCATTACTTAAGCATCACAGCTAGGATTCCTTGGCATCACTCCTTGGAAAGGGTTGCATCACATAATATGTAATAGCAATAGTAGCCAAACTCTTCTTAAACATAATATCAATAGAACTCAAGACACCTGATCCTAGTAGAACTTGGACATTTTGAAAACCTAATAAAACTGGGACTCCTTGAGCTTATACCACTAAGCCCAAACTAAATAACTAAACTCAAATAAAACCCAAAATAAGACCGAATGGACCACAGAACGGCCCATGTCCGGAAACAAGGAAAAATTCCCAAAATACTTAAATAAATAAATAAAACTAAAGAAATCTGACCAGAAACTAATTGATGCTAAAAGAAAAGACATGACAAATAAACACACACGATTTGCTAGAAATTCTATTCGAGCTCCCAAGAAGCCTTGGCATCATCTGACATGTGTCAAATTAATACTTGGATATTAGAATTAGCTTTGGGATGCTTTTTATAATGTAATTTTTAATGGTTAAAGCCATGGTCCTCCATTGCTCAATTTTGTTTAAGAAAGATAAAAGATGTAAAAATAATCCACATTAAATTATTGGGCAAGATGGTGGATGATGCCTTACTGTATTTGTAGCCTGTAATTCATATTAATTACAGTTTTCTCATGACAAAAAATTATTTGCAAATTTCAACAATGACTGTACCAGGAAAAGAATGACAACCATGAAGCATCAAGCTTAAAATTTTATGCTAGTTAAAGTAATGTATCAAACCTTGGCTTTTCAATGTCAGCTTTGAGTCGCACAAGCTGTCCCCTTTCCAAAGAGAGAACTTTTATAACTTCATTTGCTAAGACATGAGCTAATCCAGTGCAAAATGATACATCAAGGCTGTCACTGTTTTGGACATACTGTACAAAGCCAACACTCCCATGCCTTGCACCTTGCCAACCATGTGCAGGGGTTTCCACACTTCTTTTAAATTTCACCCATTCCCCCACTTGAAATCTAAAAATATAAACCAAAATACAAGATAAGTCCCTAAATTTAACATGCTCTAAGGAGCTTAACAATGATACTAGTATATAAAGCATCATCCATCAATTTTCAAATTAATACCGTACTCACATTGTTGGAGACAGATGAAGTCCCTTATTCATAAGTGCTTCCATAAGATCTTCAGAAATCCATTCTCGTGGTAGGGCTTCCAATAGATCATGCAATGTCTTACCACTGTAACCAATCAGAAACAATAATTTAACAGTTATTTAGCACAACTTGACATCACATTTGGTAACAATGCTTCAACGATTTACTTGAAATTACATACATGCCAAGAATCTTGATAATCACTATTTGTTTTTTTTTTTCCTTTTAATTTCATTTTTTGACTGCAAGAATCTTGAGCATTGCCTTGAGAAGAAAACTGAATCAAACACCTCTAATTAGTTAATACTTGCCTGTGGTTCCTTACTTCAATGGCAGCACCTGGATACTGCAACATAAGTACAATGCACTCAAGACATTCACGTATCAACTTTGCTGCATCAGCAGCTATATGAAAAGCATTGTCACCATCGTCATCCTAATCATCGTTGCCGAAAAAAAAAAAATCAGTTCATCCATATTTTAAATAAAGAAAAGAATTCATTTAAAGTGAGACGAGGCATGGAATCTAATACATGGGAAATGAACAAAGAATAATTCAAAAAGAAAAAACAAAGTGGAAGTTTATAAACAAGCCATATGAAATGCATACTATAGAAGAAAAGAAATTCAAGCTCTCATGCAAGGATAAAAGTATACATTTGACATATAAGATTTTGCTGAAACCGCGCAAGGTCTTTTATTTAAGATTTCATCATTTTTAAAAGGAAAAAAGGGAATCAAGTTTAGCTGAAACTATGAAATTTTGGAAATAAGAATCCCAAGATTTTATAAAAGCTATTGTTGCATAATTCAGCCTTCTGCCAGGTAATCACAACTGATCATAAGACGGTTAACATCTGACCAATAATTTGCGGTCACCTTTGTTTAACATTCTTAAATGATTCTACATTGTGAAATAATTCAACTGAAGTGAATCACTAACATAATTAAAGCAAGAATTTTATGTTACACACCAAATGGGACTCGCTAGATGGTGAGTCCCCTTTTTGTTTTTGCTTTTAATTTTTTTCTTAGGCTGAAATGTTCAACACTGCTGGTTGATTCTTCTTTTATGCTATGTGAGTGATACTATAATTGCAAGGAACTAGCTTACTATAGCTGAGTACATTGTCCTCAGCAGGACACTAGTAAGATTACCATAACAGCTATTTTGAAAAAGAAGGGCTGAAATTGCTATCTAGAGAGAGAGAGAGAGAGATTTATGTTACATGCGACAAGCATAGTCATTCTTCACATTTATTACATAATTCTCATGAATTGTAAAGAGAATCAAGAATTAAATTTATTTTGTTAAAAATAAACAACATTTATATTTTGCTATAATTAGTCCTATTTTATACATTTTCTAAGGCATATCCAATAAGAATGCAGGGGATGTGAGCATTTTGGACACATTTAAATATTCATCCAATAATTTGGTTAAACTCTGACTACATACACAGGGAATGCGAGCATCTTTACCATCTTTTCTAGAAAAACATTACAAGCAACAAAGATTAAATTTTTGCTAGATTGCATAAATAATGGAAACATACTTATCAAAAAATAATAATAATAATGGAAACATAACATTTAGAAATATGAGGACCAACCTGCAAATTACAATTTGCACCAGCTGACAAGAGTAATTTGACACATGGTTTTGCACCTTTTGCCAGTGCCAAATGAAGGGGTATCGTATTGTGCACGTTCCTGATGTTCACATCAACTCCAGCGTCAAGAATAATCTACACAAAAGCAAAGCAACCACTTTGAGAAAAGTTTACAAATCGAATACCACAAAACACGTTATGCTGAAACTTTACAAGCAATTTGAAGAAAGAAGCCATGAGCTGCTTTCATTTTAATTTAAGTATTAGGGCTATTTCTATAATTTTCGGCTTTCTAGCTCCATTGGGTTTTTGTGCGTGTGTTGAGGAGAAAAAGGGGTTTTTTTTTTTTTTGTGTGGGGGGGTTGGGGTTGGTGGTGGTGGTGTTTGTTAAGGTTCAACATTATTTATGTTATTCTAATAATTACCTAGTATGGACTAAGAAGTCAAAGCCCATAGAGTTCAAGACTACAAGTCCAACATGGGTCAAGTGTATATATTTTTTCATTGGTTTGTTATACACTCACCTAGTGGGTCTTAAACCCACACGACTGGTGTCACTTTAGATTTCTAGAATCAGCTTTACTTTTAATCCATTGGTCATATTATGGGTTTCTTAAATTAGAGTTAGGTATTAGGTGTTTATTTATATGGATGTAATGAATGAATTTAATCATGGACACATTTTGATAAAATATCAGAAACTATGAAGCTTCAAATTCAAGGGTTTTTTTTTTTTTTTTTTTTTGGTTTCTGCTGAGGTATAATACCAAGGAAACCCTAGGTGTGATGCCTAGAATTATATTTTTCTTCTTGTCTCTCTAATTTCCAGCAATTCATCCAGCCTTCAAGTGATAAAGCCCAACCTTAATTTATCACCAACAGAATCCTGAAATCCTCAGAATAAAGTACTGACACAACCCATCTTTTATTCACCTCAATCCCTCAAAACAAGTCTATTGTTATTCCCAAGTCACAATTAATAGCTATGAACCAGATTTTTTTTATTTTTTTCTGTTTTGGACTCCAAAAAACATATACATCTTATTATTCCATGATTAAACCTTAATCCAGCCTGTTCTACCTCAAAACCCTAACCCAAACAACCCTAATTTCCCTCAAATTCCTATGCCAGGAAAAAGTCCAGCAACCAAAAGTTATGTTACACTCTTTTCCTGCCAAACAGTTATTTGTCCAGTAAATTAAGCTTCCAACCAAACTTCAATAAGTTTTTGCATCATGTATCTTGTCAACCTTATTTCAAGATTCACGAAAGATCCAGGAAAGCTCCACTTAGCTAAAAGAAATCCTATGCTATCTTTAAGGCAGAAATGTCCATAAGTACATTTATTAACTTACGCCGCGACATATACTAAAACAAACATAGAGATGGTGAAGAAGCCCATCAAATCACCTTAACCAACTCAACATCATTGGCCATGGCAGCTGTATGCAAAGCTGTTCGATACTGTTGCGTGTCTTGGGCAGTTGGGTTTGCTCCAGCTGCAAGCAGTATCCTTACCAGCTCTCTGCCCTCTACACAGAATATTAACAATAGACACGTAAGTGATACAATATTAAATACACAGAGTAAATGAAAATAACCCTCATCTCATACACAGCACATAGCAGTTGATTAGTAGAAAGAAAATGGAAAAAAGCTTCATATAATATATTCATTCTGATGCTTAATTCAACTAAAGATCATAAGAAGCATGTAAAATTAACTTTTTTATTTCATATCAAAAGCTGCAAGCACCAATGGCTAAGCTCCAAGAAACCTCAGTTTCAGTGGAGTTGAGGATTCAAAACAGGGTAGCACTCATCCATTGGGTTTCATCTGTGGCTCCAGTCCTTTTATTACTTGGAGGCTGAGAGGAAGTGGGGAAGACCATAAAAGAAATTTATCAGAAGTTTTCCCCAACACTAAAAGGAAGGCAAGCTACAGCTTCCATTGCATATTAGATTGGCACACGTACAACACATTACTTGTTCCATCAAGACTTATTACAATAAGCAAAAACAATGTAGAAGAGAGCTTATTTGAAGACAGCAAAGAAACCTCTATAAATAAAAAAAAATTAAAAAAAAAAACATTTTAAGTAATTTGCAGAACTTAAGAGGAAAGAAGAAGGCTCCAAATAGAACTTGATAGAAGGCTCAACAACATAATAATTTAAGAGTGTCCAAAACAGCAAACCGTGTCAAATCACTTGTACCTGTCTCGCGATCTTTCTTTAGAGCAGCTGCCAGACATAGTGCAGTCCCAGCTGGACTTGGAATGTCGATCGCTTCAGAAATCTCTCTGGGTGATGTGATTTCTGCCCACCTCTTAACTACAGCCACATTTAGAGTTGCTATACACAAGTGTAGAGGACTGGGAAAAAAGAAAAAGAAAAGGTAAATATCAAAATCTAATAGTAGGAAAGACCAACAAAATGAAAAAAGAAAACATTATAATCAAAAATATTTATTCTATTAAAATACCTAGAGCTAGCATTGTTGTTTTTTGATGGGTAATATAAACTTTTATTAAAGAAACAAATGTAAAAATAAAAATAAAAATAAAAATAAAAAAAAGAAAGGAAAGAGGAATCTAAGAAGTATACAGGTATTTTACCCAAAGATTTCTTATGGAAATCATCTAAAAAGATAATCAATAAAATCATTTAACATAGGCGGTCTACTCGAATCCAGTGACAATCAATAGAATAATGATTCTATGAGTTGAGATTTAAACCCCTGTACAGATGCACCTTGATCTTCAAATGACCTCCTATTCATCTCCCTTCAAAGGAAAGAGGAATCTAAGAAGTATACAGGTATTTTACCCAAAGATTCCTTATGGAAATCATCTAAAAAGATAATAAAATCATTTAACATAGGCGGTCTACTCGGATCCAGTGACAATCAATAGAATAATGATTTTTATGAGTTGAGATTTAAACCCCTGTACAGATGCTCCTTGATCTTCAAATGACCTCCTATTCATCTCCCTCCAAATATGCCACATTAAGCAACCATGAAACACATTCCATACTTTATTTCTGAAAGTTTTTGGACTATGTTCCCAACCTTGAAGCAGATCTTTCACCATCTTAGGCATTACCCAATTCACTCCAAAGACTAGGAATATTAAGATCCATAATTCCATAGGACAATGAAGTGCCAAATCATCCACAGTTTCCTCACTGTTCTTACACATGACACACCAATTTGCCAGCACCATGCCCCTCACCACTAAGTTGTCTACAGTAAGAACTTTCCCCAACTTGCAGACCACAAAAAAATACCAGACCTTGTCAGGGATTTCAAAACCTCAAGATTTTCTACATCTAAAAATGTGAGTATTGCCTTTTCCATTAGATAAACATGAACAGAAAACCTCAACCACCTCCCCCCCCTTTTTTTTAATAAGTAAGATTGAAGTTTTATTGGAAAAGGAGGGTTCTTCTACATAGTTTTTATTTTCTGTTTTCATTTTTGTTGTACATATTTTCTCTGCCTACTTCATTTTCCTAATGAAGTAGTTTTCTATTAATATAATTCTTCTTACCTACAAAAGAATTGGGAAAAGAGGATTACTTCATGTTCACAATGATGAACACAAAGAATCTAATACAAATAATCAAACAAAAAACCTAAGAGCTCAAAAATGGAAGTATAATGTGCAAAACACCAAGCCCAAGCCCAAGCCCACTTGAATAGGCTAATTATGAATGAAGATTTCAATTACTCTATGGATCACTCAGAGTCTTCAAATGTGAGAGAATTTTGTTCCTTCCACGCAAACCACATCAAACATGACGTCTTCATATTTCAAATGTCTGACGAATGTTTTCCAAGTCAATTCCTCCAACCAAATAGAAGGTATATTACTGTTAAAGGCATCACCCATTGAACCCCAAACATCTGAAAGACTTCACTCCACAAAGCATACACAACATCACAATGGAGAAGTGGTCCACTGTTTCCCCAGCGCTTGCTCAACCACTTTTTATCTATAAAGTTCAGTTTCAGCTCTGATTCTAACAAACCATTTAGATGAGAAAATTCTTGTGAATTCTGGTGTATAAAATAAAAGAAAATTGGTATCTTCCAACATGGTTGGGAAATGAGATGATATGACAATTGATAGTTTTAGAAATTTTATCAATATTCTGGATTTTCTTGAACACCATCAAGCACTGTATAAAGATGAAGTCCCCCCCCCCCCCCCCAGGGCGCGTGCTCCAAAAATAATCTTAACTGGGTAAAATTACAAATCAATCTTTATAAAGAACTGAAGACGTTGGATGAATTAAAGGTTTTATGCCAGCACAGTCTTTTTGAGTGAGCTCATTGTTAGGACTTTACTGATTCTTCGTCTCTTTCAGAGTTTATGTTTTCCCTTAGATTATCTATCTGATTTCCTTATCTTTTGTTTTGCTGTTTGTTTCTTCTGTTTCTTGTTGTTCATAATCATGAACAACTTGTACTTTTCATTTTTTCTCTTTAATATCAGTTCTCTGATTACCTATAAAAAAAAAATAAAGAACTGAATGATAAATCACAAATACCAATAAAATCATTACTTATAAAGCTATTAGCAACATGATGAAAAAGTGTACCTGATTCTATATTTATTAAAATTAAAAAATATATATATGTAATAAAATAAAATAAAGTGCAAAAGGAGATTCAAACCATGAACATGGGGACAACTTACAATGATAGGGAAAGGGGATACTCTTTGTTTTTCTTATAAAATTGACAATCAAGAAGAAATAGATATTATGTTCTAGATTTGCAGGTATTTTCCTATTCTACTAGCATTATAATATAGAAATTTTATGCACGCATAATCATTTAGAATATTGACAAAGTGTTCCTACTTAAGATAGGATATCATACATCACCATTTTGTATTATATTCGTAAAGGCATATAGCAAGTTTCACAGCTTTGATTCTTACGTTAATCCTTTTGAATTCAGAGCACCCATTGATTTGCAGCCCCCATTTTCTAGTATTACAATAGCACAGTCCGTAAATTTTTTGGAGACGGCAATATGCAGTACAGTTTCACCATCATCATCCACTGCATTGGGATCAGCTCCCGCCAATAGTAATTCCTGTGATTGTCATGGGACATTTGAGAAAATATAGAAGCAACATAAAAGGAGTAAGTACTCTTAAACCATTGCTGGCTAAGTGAAAACTTACATGCATACAATCCGGTTGCCCATAATATGCACAAACATGAGCAACAGATCGACCAAAGCCTTCCATTGACCTAGATATGGCATTAGCTGATTTTCTGATGAGAGCGCGTACACATTTTGAGGACCCAACTGCTAAAGCAAACACTATTGGAGGATTCCCATTTTCATCAGGGACATCCACATCCACATTTCCATACTCCAAAATAGCATCAACAATCTGAGGGCAACCCCGTCTACAAGCCAAGTGCAGAGCAGTTTGACCATCAGAATTATGTGCTTCCAGCAGAGAAATGATTGAACTACTATTATTCCCTGATGCAGACTTAGCAAGCAGATCCCTACATATGCAGAGAAGAAGACATTGGAGGTTCTGAACAATGACAATGATTCTTAAGTACATACATGTAGACTACAGTAAAGGAGTGTGTATCAAAATTGACTAACCTAACACCATCCAGATTCCCTTCAGATACAAGTTGATGCAGATGGTTGCTTTTAACGCTGGAAATGTCCAAAACAGATGTAGGGGACAGTTCCAACATATCTATTCCAGGACTATTAGCTGGTTCACTGGATACCACAAAAAGAAAAAACAATAAAAACAGGTTTCATATAGCCAGAGTACACATTCTTTAGAGTCAAGGTAAAACATAAACACACACGCTCACACCTAGAGTACATAATTGATAAAATCCAGGCAAACAAAAACACACGCATTTTCCATCTTTGCAGCATATCTTCAGAAAACTTAAAGTGAGATAGTTATGTCAAAATAAACAAATAACATAACTTTCACATGAAGCCCTTGCATTTTGATCTTCGACCATTGATTTATCTTTCACGGTCCTGTCTAGATTTGATGTTTTATACTCATTATGATTCATATAGTGTTTTTAATGGACTCAATCACCAATGGTAGCACAAGATTGTTGGTACTTTCATGACATGGTACTCAATGGGTTCGTTGTTGCCCTGGCTTATGCTTCAGCAACTTCAACTACTCATTAGAATTTACCATATTCTTTTCTTTTCTTTTTCTTTTTTCATACATAAAGAATTCCAATGGATAAACCTTGAAGCATCAATAACAATGCAGGATAGTGAAATTGCTTACTTATTCTGATTTGCAGGACAGTGAGGTATTCGTTGCAGATGCCGAAGAAATATAGCAAGCATTGCATGAAATGTTGGTCTTTTTGATGCCTTGAAGTGTAAGCACTCACCAATCATTTTCCACAAATCTCTAGGAATCCCTACACCTACAACACTTGAGTATTGTGGAGGTGGCCTGCCTTCCTTGACAACAGCACGATAAATTTCTTCAGCACTTAAACCATCCCACCTGCACATATCATGTTAGGTAAGTAAAGAGAATTCTTATGTCTCATAAGTTACAGGAAATTATAAAAACACATACGGAATGGAACCAGTGCACATCTCAACCAGGGCACAACCAAAACTCCAGGCATCTGATTCTGCAGATATATGACTCACATCATCCCTGAATAAGTGCAGTGACTTCTTTAAAGGCTCCCACACCTCTGGAGCTGTGTAATGTGGACTCAATAATGTACAATCAATACACCAATGCATTTTTGAGAACTCAACCTCTGGACCAGGTCGAGCTTTTCGGCAAGAAGGTTTCTTCAAAATTATTGGAAGCCCATAATCAGAAACCACTGCACGGCCACTTGCATCCAGAAGAAAATTGGATGGCTTTAGGTTCATGCAAACAACACCTGCTGCATGGAGTTCAGCCACACCACGTGCAATGTCTGCCCCATATCTGCATCCAAGAAATTCAAAGAAAAACAATGATAACAAATAGTAACCAGTAATTTAGTGTAATCCTGGATGAATTGAAAGGATAAATAAATATTTGTAATTATGAGAAATGACTTTTGTAAAGTTGAAGCAGGAATTCAATAAAATATTTTCCAAACAATTATAAAATGAAAATGACAAAAAACAGTACAGTAATTTATAATTGTAAAAGATTCCAGAATAAAATAAAAGAAAAGGCAATAATTCACCAGCCAGCCATTGGCAAAAACTAGAAATTCAATGTAATATTCACACAAAAGCATTATGTAGAATTTCTGTCATAACTGCACGCAACAAAACAAATCTCTCAAGAGCTTCATAAATTTTTTTCTGCTAAAACATATCCTCCTTCAATCTCATATATAAATTTTATACAAAGCAAAAGGCACCTTAAACAAATGGCATCAATTTTTAAAGTAACTATATTCAAAGAAATTCATGTGGTAAAACTCTTCAGCTCGCAAATTTAGAAGATCAAGAACAGTCCGGAGTCAAACAGGTATTTGTGGAAATTAAATTGTTCATGATAAAACTGCCAAGTTTTGAGTGAAGCATATTTCTTTTTATACAGGTTTTTTATCATATATTACCAATGTTGTCAAAACCAGGGTCCCAGACTAATACAAATTTCAAAAGCTAGAGCCATTTATAGGTCCTAAATTAAAAAAATTTAGAACCCCAACTATAGTAGTATTAACCTTGGAACTATCCATATCTCCCTACACTAGGGCAAATGGAATTTCCTTACTTCCTCAGTATGGAAGGTGGATGGTGCCCCAATAATTGGATTCAAGCATATCCCCACCCCTTCTGTTTTGTTATTGATTAGTGCAAGGCATTCATACTCCCTAAAAAGTGTAGTGTTCCTATTGAAAAAAGCGATTTGGGATGCCATCTATGGTAAATAAATTCTAATAGATTTTACGTCAGTGCACTGTAAGTCTGTAACCTAGGAAGCACGGACACTGATACAATTACGGGTGCAACACAGTGACAGAAGCAATTTCTGAAAAATTATAACATGACACGGGGTACGGTGACACGAACAATTTCTGGAAAAATATCAAAGCTGAAATTTTTGTTCCAGACTGATAAATTATTAGTTGGCCCAAAAACTTAAGCCATTACGAAATGGTGATCCAACTGAAATTGCATTTAGAACACAACTAAAACAATCCTCACTAACTTTCATCCAAGCAAGCATGTAAGGGAGAGCTTTGTAAATAACCTAATTCACAAGTAACTTTCAAGAATAGCTATGCATAAGCTACATACCAAAATTCAATTTATATATTTTTTTTTCAGATCAAATCCAAAGGCTTCAAACCCATAACTAAGCTCAACAATGCACAAAATAAGATCAAAACAACGAAACCGAGATCAATTACTTGAGGATTTGCTGAAGAGTAAGGCGGCCACCACTCCGTCGCATCTCCGATTGAACCGAACCGTAACATCTCTCCATAACAAGGCAGAGATGATCTTTCTCTCTCACCACTCCATGAAAAGCGCACACGTTTCTACACCACACCGAAGCCAATCGAAGCTTCTCGAGCTCACCTTCCACCCAATCACAGTCCGCCACGTCGCCGACCTCCACTCTCTTCACCACCACCTTATGCCTACACCGCTTGCTCACCTTCCTCAGCTCCCCTAACCACCTCTCCTCCCCAATCCCCTTCACCAACCTCATCTCGTGATCCGAACACAAACTCCTCACCACTCCCGTCCCTCCGCCGCCGACGCCAGTACCTCGGCACCTCGACGGCGACACCGACACCGATTCCGAGTCCGATTCATCGCCGCTGTCGTCGTCGTCGGAAGATAGTATGGGGAGGAGGGAGTAGTTTTTGGGGAGAGAGAGGACGGAGTTACCGAGAGTGGAGAGGTGGCGGCACTTAGGGCAAGAGAGAGTGGGCCGCGGCGGCGCCGATGCGGTGAACATGTGGGAGAGGCAGTGCTTGCAGAAGCAATGGCCGCATTGGAGCAAGAGAGGCGCGTGCGAGTCGTCGTTGTACTGAGTCTGGCATATCGCGCAGCTCGGGATTCTCATTTTTGTCTTCGATTTCTTAGCCATTATGAATTTGGAATTTTGAAAGATAGATAGATAGATAGATAGATAAAAACCAGGAACTTGAAAATTGTAGTGAAATGAGGAAGAAGATGAAAGAAGAAGTGAAAAAGGGGAGATGGTAGAAGTGGACTTTTTCCGTTTATATACGGTTCGAAAAATCTACGCTTTCGGTAGGTGGGCTTGAACCGTGTGTTTGCCACGACAGCAAAATAAAGGAGGAAATGGGACCCACTTTCTATTTTTGGTTTTTTTTAATGTCATTAACATTGTAGAAATTATGCGATATTATTATTTTCAAGTTACTAAATTACCTTTTTTTTTTGTAAAAAAAATAAAAAAAAAATTACAAAATTGATTGTAATCTAAAATTATAATTTTACTCAATATCATTAATATTATTATTATATATTTTGACAATATAACTGTTGAATTGTACTTTATTTACTCTCTTAATATACCTGTTAAATTTTGTGTCAACCAGATATTATTTATTATATGATATAAGATTATATTTTATGCATAATTTTAAACTAAAAGCTTATAATTTAAATAATTTATTGATAACATAAATATTGATCTTTAATTTTCTAGAAATTTTACAAGTATGGAAGATATAAGAAGAAAATGTAATCAAATAGTAGATTCGTCAAAATTCACTTATAATAAAAAAATATTGAGTAAAATTGTAGTATAAAGTTACAACTAATTTTGTAACTAAATTTTATCCTTAAAAAAATAATAATAATAATAGAAGATCGGAATCTACTTATGAATCACATAATTTACTTATAAATCACTGTAATGTAATATAAGCTTTGTAAGTTTGTATGTGTCTTCAAAATAAAATCTAAATAATAAATAACAAAATTCTGGCTCAAATAATTTTAAAATTTTATTTTATATATTTAATATTTTTTGTATTAAAAACACGCAATATTATTTATTTATATTTGATGACTTGTTTTCAAAAGCGTGTAATAAGTCCACAATGTGATCGCCACAATTTTGAGTTTCTTACATCCTGGTGCCTGCAGGTCGCGGTCGAGGAGGAAGGATAAGAATTGGTTCGATTCATTCAACCTGGGAAGGCATATATTATTGTACCTTTCATGACAATATAGCAAGGAGTATGTGTATGACTCAGTCCATGGTCTCCTTTTGTCTGTAAAATCTTTTAAGAGATATAATTAAAATAGTTTTTTGTCCAAAAATCAAGAGACAGAGACAGATAGCAAATGGTCAAGAATAAAATCAAATCCTTTTTTTTACCCCAAAAAAAAAACAATCGAGGGTAACATACATTATACATATTAGTCTTGTCACACACGCGAAAACACGTACGATGAGGGTTTTTATTTTTATTTTTTATAGTATCATAATTTTCATTCATTATAATTTGAAGTTTACACGTTTTCTCATTAATATTACGCATTTATAACTACTAATACAACTAGAGTTTAGCACACAAAAAAAACTTGTGTTTTTATTTTATATATATAATTTTTATTTTGAGAATCTAATTTATAAATGGATAAAGAAATTATAAGGTCAAAAGGAGAGTGACCCTATTTTTAGGCAATATTTTAGTGTGAGTTAGAGTTGTATTTTTACTGGATTGTCTTTTAATTTTGTCTCTACTTAAACATAGGGGAGTATGAGCATTTTTTAACCAAAAAAAATGAGAATCTCAAATATGGGAAGTCCCTTAAATAGTAGTATAGACTAGCCTTTGAGCACGCGCTCGTGTGCTCAGAGGCTAGTCTATTTTTTGGGTAAAGATTAATAATTTGCATTTATTATAATTTGGGATTTCTACTTTTTCCAATTACAAAAAAAAAAAAAATATGTGGGGTGAGTTTTGTAGATTGGAGGAGTTTTAAAACTAACAAAAGAGTGATCCTATTTTGTAGGGAGTTAGTAAGTAGAAGTAGAAATTTAAATCAACTTAAAAATAAGAGTTTATTAGAAGTAGGAAGCAGTACAACGTAGAAGTAGTGAAGGCATTTCAACGTAGAAGTAGGAATTTATTATTTTTGTCAATTTACTATTTTAACCCCATTTTTAAGTTTTAGGTAGGGGTATTTTTGATAGTAAAAACAGTAATAACTAATTTTCTTTTGCTAATTTACTATTTTAACCCCATTTTTAAATTATTGGTTAATTAATTTAGGCGTATTTTTGACAGGAAAAAAAAAAAACTAATTTTCTGAATCCTCTTAATATATACAGATAAATGATGAGGTTTAGGAAGAGGTGTGTGAAGACAATCAAGTCCTCCAACCTGAGAATGAGTTATATTTTTATTTTCATACAACAACCTGAGTTTTCAGGGAGTGTGCTAATCAATTGGAGCTAATCCTAATGGATGCAAAAGGGGTGTTCTTTACACAGACAAATAAATAGGCAAGGGCAAGAGGCTGAATTTTAGATACATGGGATGTTGGCTAATTTGCCATGCATTGAACAAATAAAAGATGCAATGAGGTGGGAGAAGCTGGAATTGGTAGTATAAGCTTAAAACCGACCGGTTCTCTTTGGGAAACTCGGGCCTAGCTAGTGGAGGGGGAGTCATTCGAAACCACAGTGGGCACTAGGTGAAAGGCTTTACTCGATTCATAGGTGGATGTGGAATTGTGGGCACTAAAAGATGGCCTGAGGCTTTTTGTCAATCTAAATTTGGGGGCGGTTTGAGGTTGAAGTTGACACTAGGTTTGTTTTTTATTTGATTACTGAAACCCATATTGACAACTTACATCATGCTTCTCTTATCATGGATTGCAAGAACCTTCTAAACTAGCTATACCAAAGGGTGAAGGTCAAGCATTACCAACTAAGTTGATGATGACTTGGCTAAGAAAGGAGCCCAAAACCAAGAAGATTTTGTTGTTTATAGTAGTCCTCCTGTGGATGTTGGTGTATTTCTGTTTTATGATGCTTTGGGCATGTACTATGACAGGCTCTGGCCAAACTCTGTTATTTCTATTTAGTTTTTAATGTTATCCAATTTACCCAAAAAAAAAAAAAAAAAACAAATAAAAGATGCATGTATCACTGCATTCCCAAATACTGTTTTAGATCATGCTCCTATGATCTTGATTCTTGGACACGTTGAAATTGTTGCCGTTTAGGAAGAAGAGGAGACCCTTCAAGTTTGAGGCAATGTGGATGTTGCATCATGATTGTGGTGGTGTAGTAAGAAGACCTGAATACTCAACGTAATGCAGATGTAAACACCTAGTATTATATATATATACATATATATATTTATTTATCTATTTCAATAGTTGGGGAGAAAAGATTCGAACCCTGAATGTTGAAGACATCAAGAGGTGTCAACCAGTTGTGTTACAAAGTCCTTGACTCCTATACAAGACATTTAGAAGGTAATTATGGATAATGTCAATGGAATATATATATAGAGAAGCATACACATTCTCTACTTTATTTATTTATTTATTTTTATACAAGATAGAAATTCTACTCTAACCTAGTCTAAGTGTATATGTATGTGAAACTCACTCTTAGAGACTTGAATCACAGTCCTTATCCCCCACACTCCACAAGCACTAATACTTGTAGAGTGACGTCACACTAATAGTGCGCGGTGGTACATTCTCAATTTGAAACACATTGGGAGTCAACTTCAAACCATTGATATGCCTTGTTTAACAACAACAACAACAACAATCTTATTCCCAAAATTTTGGGTTTGGATATGGATTCTCAATGAACTAATCATGACCGGTCATATGTATTCTTTTGCATCATTTTATTATATCCGAAGTCATACACTCAATTTTGAAACATATTTGGAGTCAACTTAAAACCATTGATATGCCTTGTTTAATAACAACAACAACAACAACAATCTTATTCCCAAAATTTTGGGTTTGGATATGGATTCTCAATGAACTAATCATGACCGGTCACATGTATTCTTTTGCATCATTTTATTATATCTGAAGTCATACACTATATTACTTCCTTAATTGACATGTCATTTTTTACTACGTTATACTTATGTTACGTCACGTCTACAACTATCAATTATATTTATATAAATGTTTACTTTACTTTTCTTCTCTTTTCACGAGACCACTTTCCCCATAGTTTCAGTTATTTTATTTGTTCAAAACTTCAAATGACAATGCCGGCAAATTTTATTCAAAACCGGCTTGGGGTCCTTACTGCATTTAATAAATACAATATTATATTATATGTACCTTTGTTTGATACGCAAAATTTTGTCACTAGTGAAAATATTGTGTAAAAAATAGCGCAAAAAAGAAAAAAGAAAAAAAAAGACTGGTAGTTTGTTGACATATTTGTATGATTGTTTTATTTATTTATTTAAATTTTAGCTATTAATGTAATTTTTGTTACGATGCAATGAGTTTATTTAATATTAGTTAGTAATCCATGAAATCTGATAAAGCTGATTTTCTCTCTCTTATTATGTACATATAAATATGAAATTTGATAATTATAATAGTTATTAATGGATATTTATTTTGGTTGTGTTTGTTAATGGAGTTTGGCTTGACTCCAGTATATTTTTAACTTGAATCTCCTTTTATTTTAATGAGAGACTGTTACATCACCCACTAACTAAATAAAACGTGGAAATTAAAACTCATTACCACTTGACATTATATATTTAAAATAAAAGGATATGTCTAGTTAAAAAAGTACTGTAGGTAAGCCAAACCATTGTTAATGAATGATTATATATAAAATTTGATAATTATGATAGTTATTAATAGGTATTTATTATGATTATATTTTTATATGAAACTGTAGGGATAAGAACCCAAATTTGTATATTGGGCCTTGGGCCTTATCCGAGGACGTGGATATGTCTGAGGATGAATAAATGATTGGGAGAGGTCCCAAAGTTGAGAATCACGTAAGGAAAGAATTGAGGAATATAGTCCAAGGAGTATCTCCTTCTCGAATATGATAAATATCGATCAAGCATGCATTTGAGCAATTTAGGTAATCTTCCAGGGAGTTCTAACGATCAGGATGAACCTCATGCACGTACAAAAGTGATAAGAATGCAGAAATATCTAAAAGAAAAGTTGTTACCACCGCATTAAATGCACTGCAGCAACTTTTCTGACCGCATTTATGTGGAGAAGACCCCTGAACAGTGCAGTCTCAACTACCATCCTTCACAGAGAGCCAAAAAAGATGTCTGATGGGACATGTACTCAAGTGAAGGCTTAGATGATTAACAAATGTACGATCAGGATAGCTGGAAATAAACTATATAATGTAAAAGACCTCCCATAAGAGGGGGATCAGAAAAAAGAGGGAGAAGGAAGAGAAAAAGAATTACTGTAGTACTAAGAACTGTGTTAGCTTTCAAAACTATTGGTTAAATTCATAATTCATCTCCTCGGACAATCATTTCATTGAGTTTTAAGTATGTTTGAGTACTTGTTCATCTTTTAAATCTTTACTAGCCGTTGTCCAATTCGCAAAAAGCCCAGCTATTTCACCCACTTTTTACAAATTTATTGTATTAGGCTCATTGGGCCTATATCCCACATCTTTAAGATTTAGGCTACAAATCGTAACCCTACAATTGGCGCCGTCTGTGCGAAAAGCTTGAGCAATAGTGAAAGCAACAGTCAACGATGGCAGAACCAGGTCCACAACCAGCAGAATCAAAGGCGTCCCAACATGGCGATCCTTTTCTCAACCTTGAACAGAGAGGTGATCGTGAAGGAAGTGTGCACACCACATACACTGACCGAAGTCAGCCTCGAAGTGGAAGTCATATTTCTCATGTAGAGAACAATAAGAACATGCAACTGGAAATTGATTAATTAAAAAGGGAGTTACGCCATGCAAAAAGGAAGCGGACTTCTTCAAACTCTGACAATTATTCCGATGACGAACAGGACGTTAATTACAGGCGGAGGTCTCAGACCCCACCCAGTGAATCCTTTTCCTATGAAGAGGAGCATCATCGTAAGCAGCAGTTTCGAAACCTATCACGTAGAGGCGTAGGAAATGACGTTATGAGCAAGGCCCTAAACCAAATCTCCAGGTCACCTTTCACGCGTAAGATTGAAGAGGCAAAACTTCCTCGTCATTTTCACCATCCAACGTTCACCATCTATAATGGTCGAATAGACCCTGTGGAGCACGTGAGCCATTTTAACTAGAGGATGGCTGTCCATTCCAATGATGAAGCTTTGATGTGTAAGGTGTTTCCCTCCAGTCTAGGACCAGTTGCAATGAGGTGGTTTGATAGCCTGAGAGCGGATTCTATTAGTTCCTTCAAGGAACTCACTCAGGCATTTGGTTCCTGTTTTGTTACATGTCGCAGAGTTCCTCGGTCGTTGACTTCCCTACTATCTTTGAGCATGCAAGAGGGTGAGACTCTGAAAATGTATTCAGATAGGTACAGGGAGATGTTTAATGAGATAGGTGACGATTTTGATGAAGTGGCCATCAGTACTTTTAAGCTTGGCCTCCCCGCCGACCACGGTTTGAGGAAATCTTTGACTGGTGAACCGATCACCAGTGTGCGTCAACTGATGGACATGATTGATAAGTATAAAAGAGTTGAAGAAGATCAACAGCAAAGGAAAGGAAAGGATAAGGTTATCCCTCAGAAGAGGAGGGATTTCAGGTAGGATCAGTACAACATTAACAAACCACATAGGGATTATGTTGGGCAATCAGGATCAGCAAACCTTTAAGTAGTCAACGCCGTGTTTCGAGAGTCGGTGCATCAAGTTCTAAAGAAAATCAAGAATGAGTCATTCTTTAAATGGCCAAATAAAATGGTGGGAAACCCTGAAAGACGCAATCACAATCTCTACTGCCAATACCATCAAGATCATGGACACACCACAGAGAATTGTAGGAGTCTGTGGGACCATTTGGACCAGCTCGTCCGCAAGGGCAAGTTAAAACAACTCCTACATCACTCCAGTGATCAAGGGAGCTAGGCAAACTCGGAATCTCGAAGAGATGATTCTTCAAGACCCCCCTTGGGAACTATTAATGTCATTTTTACTGCACTAGGGAGAACAGGATCCTGCCCATCCAGGGTAATGTCCATAGCCCATCTATCCATAGGAGACGTTAATCAAGATCCGAAGAGGGCTAAAATAGAAATTCCACCAGTCCTGGGCTTCTCGGATGAAGATAAAATTGGAACCATCCAACCCCACGACGACGCTTTGGTAATCAACCTCAGAATTGGAGGGTATGATGTGAAGATGGTGATGGTGAACCAAGGCAGTGGGGCTAAGATAATGCACCCCGACCTCTATAAGAGGCTGAACTTAAAACCCAAGGACACAACGCCTTATAGTTCCCCACTGGTAAGTTTTGACGAGAAGATCGCTGTCTCGATGGGCCAAATCCGACTACCTGTGCAAATTGGTCCGAAAGTAGTAGAGGTAGATTTCATCGTCGTAGACGCATATTCACCCTATACAGCAATCGTGGCCAGACCCTAGCTTCATACACTAGGAGCTGTTTCTTCTACTCTCCACCAGAAGGTTAAATATCCGTCCAAAAGCCAGGTTAAGGAGATTTTGGGAGATTAATCTGTGGCCAGACAATGCTTGGTGGCTGCCATTCAACATAAGCCCGAGGCTGAGTCCTCGGCCCATGCTGGAGAGGATTTATAGCAATTAAAACCTCTGGCGTTGCCCATCGATAATTCAGCCGAAGAGGCGAAGTGTGAAAATTTAGTAAAGGTTGCTATCGGGGACGATCCGGAAAAGTTCTTTCAGGTTGGATCTCAGTTGCCTCCTCAAGAGAAGGAAGAGCTGATAGAATTCCTCAGAAGAAACATTGATGTATTTGCTTGGAATACTTATGAAGCCCCAAGAGTGGATCCAGAATTCATCTGTCACCACCTGAATGTCAACCTATTGGTCACCCCTAAGAAATAGCCTCCTCGACGCCTATCCAAGGAGCACGCTGATGCATAACGAGAGAAAGTAACGAAGCTCAAGCAAGCTGGAGAGGATTTATAACAGTTAAAACCTCCGGCGTTGCCCATCGATAATTCAGCCGAGGAGGCGAAGTGTGAAAATTTGGTAAAGGTTGCTATCGGGGACGATTCGAAAAAGTTCTTTCAGGTTGGATCTCAGTTGCCTCCTTAAGAGAAGGAAGAACTGATAGAATTCCTCAGAAGAAACATTGATGTATTTGCTTGGAATGCTTATGAAGCCTCAAGAGTGAATCCAGAATTCATCTGTTATCACCTGAATGTCAACCCATTGGTCACCCCTAAGAAACAGCCTCTTCGGTGCTCATCTAAGGAGCACGCTGATGCATAACGAGAGAAAGTAACGAAGCTCAAGCAAGCTGGAGCTATTAAGGAAGTTTTTTATCCTGAATGGTTAGCGAATACTATGGTGGTGAAAAAGAAGAGTGGGAAGTGGCGAGTGTACGTAGATTTCACAGACTTGAATAAGGCTTGCCCTAAAGATCCATTCCCTATGCCTAAAATAGATCAGCTAGTGGATGCAACTGTAGGCCATCCTCGGATGAGCTTCCTGGACGCCTTTTAAGGTTATCACCAAATACCTTTAGCCTTGAATGATCAGGAGAAGACTGCTTTTGTCACCCCCATTGGGAACTACCACTACAAAGTGATGCTATTTGGTTTGAAAAATGCGGGATCCACCTACCAAAGAATGATGGCGAGGATGTTTGAGTCACAGTTGGGTAAGAATATTGAAATCTATATAGATGACATGGTGTTAAACAAGGTAGTTTCTGAGCATGTGGAAGACCTTGAAAACATTTTTGAAGCTCTTAGAAAATATAAGTTGCGTCTAAACGCTTTCAAGTGCTCATTTGGCGTGGGATCAGGCAAATTCCTAGGTAATATGGTAACTCACAGGGGGATTGAGGTCAATCCTGACCAGATAAAGGCTATTAACAGTTTGCAATCACCTCGAAATCTCAAAGAAGTCCAAAAATTGATTGGAATGGCCGCTGCTTTGAACCGATTTATCTCTCGATCAGCAGATAGATGTAGACCTTTTTTCTTGGTGATCAACAAGTGGAAAGAGTTTGAGTGGACTGAAGAATGTGCCTTAGCTTTCCAGCAACTTAAAGACTATCTAACTCAGCCACCAATCATGTCCAGTTCTAAGCCAGATGAGGTCTTATTTGCCTACATTGCTGTGACCCTTTATGCTGTAAGTTTGGTGTTGATACGAGTTGATCGCGGTGTACAACGGCCAGTTTATTATGTGAGTAAGTCGCTGCATGAGGCCGAGGTTCATTATCTACCGTTGGAGAAAACCATCCTAGCAGTAGTGCATGGTACACGGAAGTTGTCCCATTATTTCCAAGCACATACAGTTGTTGTCCTTACCCAGCTTTCGCTTAAAGCCATACTCCGAAATGCTAACTACACAGGGAGGACAGCTAAATGAGGTACAATTCTAGGAGCTTTTGACATCAAGTACATGCCTTGTACCTCTATCAAGGGCCAAGTCCTCGCGGATCTGGTGGTCGAGTTCACTGAACCCCCATTAGAAGAATTGGTACTAACACAGTACATGGATGAAAAATCGGTTGGCATGATCTCTCAACGAGGCCCCTCATCCTGGGAGGTGTACGTTGACGGTGCAGCAAATCAGAAAGGTTCCGGAGTGGGGCTAGTGCTGGTGTCCCCTGAGAAAATCACCATTGAAAAGTCATTGAGCCTGGACTTCTTGGCTACGAATAACGAGGCCGAATATGAAGCTTTACTGATGGGAATGACCATAGTTCAAAAAATGGGCGGAAAGGCAATGGAGATATTCTCAGACTCAAGATTAGTCGTCGGCCAAGTAAAAGGGGAATTCGAGGCGAAAGATGAAAGAATGCAGGGGTACTTGAGTCAAGTTAGATGCCTGCAATCAGAGTTCGAATCTTTTAGCTTGCTGCACATCCCCAGAAGCGGAAACACGCATACTGATTCCCTAGCCATGCTTGTGACCTCCTCAGCACAGAATCTGTCTCAGGTTATCTTCGTTGAGGATTTGTACAAGCCCACGGAGATGAGAAGAGAGACAGTCCGAGTCCATCAGATTAGAGTAGGGCCTAGTTGGATGGACCCTATAATTCAATTCTTGAAGGAAGATACTTTGCCTGAAGAAAAGTCAAAAGCTGACAAAGTACGGAGGAAGGCTACTAGGTTCAGGCTGTCCGAGAACCAGAAATTATACAAACGTTCCTTTTCAAGGCTATATTTGTTATGTGTACATCCTGAAACGACTGAATCACTCCTCAAAGAGTTACATGAAGGAATTTACGGAAGCCATACTGGAAGTAAATCCTTAGCATATAGAGCCATTACCCAAGGCTATTGGTGGCCAAGTATGCAAAAGGAGGCCCACGAATATGTGAAAAAGTGCGATCAGTGCCAACGGTTTGCACCAAACATACACCAACCGGGGGGAATCCTTAATCCACTATCCAGCCTGTGGCCATTCGCTCAATGGGGCTTAGATATTATGGGTCCATTCCCTAAAGTAGTAGAAAACAAGAGATATCTGCTGGTTGGCACAGACTATTTCACCAAATTGGTCGAAACTGAGCCTCTAGCTAACATCAGAGATGTGGATGCAAAGAGATTTGTATGGAAAAACATTGTCACTCGGTTTGGGATTCCTCATACCCTTATCTTGGACAATGGCTTTCAGTTTGATGGTAAAGCGTTCAGAAGTTATTGTTGTGAATTGGGGATCACGAATAGATACTCTACCCCTGCTTATCCCAAGGGAATGGACAAGCAGAAACTGTTAACAAGGTCATAGTAAATGGATTAAAGAAAAGGCTAGATGACGCGAATGGCAAATGGGTGGAAGAACTGCCACATGTTCTCTGGACATATAGAACTACACCTCGTAGGTCTGCTGGGGAGATCCCCTTCTTAATGACTTATGGAGCTGAGGTTGTTATCCCTTTGGATACTGGTTTCCTAACGTTGAGAACCAGTTCATTCAATCCGAGTAGCAATAATGAGTAGCTAAAGAAGAATTTGGACCTGATTGAAGAGATGAGGGAAAATGCAATGGTCCATTTAGCATATTATCAACATAAGCTCAAACAGGGTTATGATGCCAACGTGAAGTTGAGACCATTAACGACTGGTGATCTAGTGTTAAGGAAAGTTGTGGGTACTGCAAAGAACCCAGCATGGGAAAAATTAGGACCCAATTAGGAAGGACCATACCGTATCACCTCAAGAGCTGGCATTTGAACATATTTTTTAGAAGATTTAGATGATCATGTAATATCACGCCCATGGAATGTAAACAACTTTAAAAGGTATTATTATTAACTAGTTTTTCCTCGATCAATATGTTTATCTGTTACATAATGGTTGTATATTTCCTGTCACGTAACTTTTCTAAGTGTTTAAACTTAAACTCAATCATGTCTATAGTCCTCGGATCAGATGATGTGAGTTGGTTAGCACTTAATGATAAATTTCCTAAGTATTTAAACTTAAAATCAATCATGCCTGTAGTCCTCGGACTAGATGATGTGAGTTGGTTAGTACTCAATGATAACTTTCCTAAGTGTTTAAACTTAAACTCAATCATGACCGTAGTTTTCGGACCAGATGATATGAGTTGGTTAGCACTCAATGACAATTTTTTTAAGTGTTTAAACTGAAATGAAATCATGCCTGGTTAACATTCAATGGCATCTTTGTAAGTATTTACCCATAACCTGAGATGAGTATAGTTCCGCTATTTTCATTCCTTACAAGGTTCACTATTCACCTCTATTAGACTTATCCTCCATGAATACTTAGTCAAAATAACTTGCACAGGCAATCAGGTTTTATTAATATTATTATTATTATTCTTTCTTATGGGCATTACCAGAGATTTTTATTAAAGCTAAAGTGACAACAATTGAGGATCTCTTGTAATAACAGTGAATCTGAAAGTATATAAAGAAAACATATGAGAAACAGAAAGGGAGATCTATTCATTGATTGCAAAAGAAAAGTACATTAAACTTAGTGACAAAATAACAGTGCGCTTAAAAAAAAAGAAAAAAGAAAAAGGAACTCTCTAAATCCTAGGGCCTAATTCTTGGTCTGGGATACTGGTGAATCGGCGGTTTCACTCGGTTGAGAAGAAGTAATGTCTTTGGCTTAAGGATTAGCTTTGTTTCTTTTGGCCTCTTTTGCTTTCGCCTTGGGAGCAGTTTCTTTCTCTTGCATTTTCTCCTTATCTTGAACTCCCTCAGCTTCTTTTCCCTAGCCATTTGCTTGGCCAGACCCCTTTGGGGCTTCAGCGGAAGTGAGAGCAGTTTGGCTTGTAAGAGGCTGGTCAGATACCTCTAGAAGGGACTCAGGAGGAGAAGGATCAGAACCTGGGAGCTCGTGAATTTTTGGATGATAATATATGCTCCCAGGTTACCTTAAAACGGAGTCTGCTGGGACTCCTGCAGCGTCAAGAGCCTTACTCCATGATACACCGCAGTATTTGCAGCAGACCCCTGAAAGCTCTTCGGCCAGCCTAATCTGCGTTTCTTCCACGCCGAGTTGATAGGACGCTGATTTCTTCGCCTCCGCCGCTTCCTTAGCTAACTGAGCAGCCTCCTTGGTCCTCTCAAGTTCGACCTTAAGTTCCAGGACCAGTTGTTTTCTGTTGCCAGATTTATCTCTGTCATGTGCAGCCGCTTGCGCTGATCCTCGGCCTGCTTCTGCATTTTTCAAGCCAGCTTCAGCATTGTCTCTGGCCTGGAGCGCCCCTTTTAGCTGCTCCGACAACACTGATTGCTTCTCTTTGAGTGCCCCAAAACTTTTTTCAGTCTCCGAACGGGAATTGGCCTCTACTCTGGCTTGATTCCGAGTGTCCTTGATCCAATCCTGAGCCACATAGACTTGTTGGGTGATCTGCATAAAAATAACATAAGTATGACATGATAAAAGTGAAAAAACAGAAAATAACGACTAAGTACGCAATTAGAAGGAAGGGCTAAATCACTCACCATGGCAAGGTCCTTCTTATGGGACAGAAAGAGGTCCGGTTGCTCAAAGCGCCTATAAGCCTCCATGTCCTTCGGCAGGAGTAGTGGCTGCTCAATGGCTTCAGCAATATGGGCAGCGTGCCCTCCTTGATAATTGCAGATCGAAGCATCCTAAGAAATAGGGGCTCCATCCACTTCCAGTCGCGGAGACCACGTCCTCTATGGTCGGCGCACCTCGGCCCCAAGAGATTCATCCCTACTTTCGACTGAAGGGGATCTCCGGCCTCGGTTGACGGGTATTTTTTGTTTTTTTTCCCTTTTTGGGGGCCCACTTCACCTTCCTCCAAAGCCTCATTGGGCCTTTTCTTTTTCATCTCGGGAAGGGGCTTCAATTGAAGATCCTTAGGAGCTTGAGGAGGGGGAGGAGGAAGTTTAACTGGGATTTGGGTTGGGATTTGAGACTTACTGGCCTCCATTGAAGTGGACTGTGGACACTTGGTTCCTCGCGGCCATAAGCTTTTTCAAGGTTTTGTTCCCTCCCTTGTTCAAGGCCATTTCGTCTTCTTCTTCCTCTTCCAAGGTGTCGTCTGGAAGAGCAGTTATTAGAATTGGGGTGTGGATGCTTGATTGCCTGTCGGTCTCTTCCTTAGCGTCCGAGAGAGGAATCACTTGTACCTCTCGAGACACCTCTTTTTCAAAGTGGAACTTATCAATCTATTCCTCTAGTGAAGAATTCGATGAAGCAACCCCTTCTCTTGCTGCGGCTGCTTTAAAGGGAACCTGTTGAACTGGGTGAGCGAGCAGTGGTACACCCTATGGGATCAGATGTGCTACTGGTGAAAGATCGTACGGAGCTAAAAAATTGGGCTGAGATATGTCAATCTGATCTATCCGATGGTCACCTGCCTTTATAGCGTTGCCGACCTCTTGAAATTTGTCCGAAAGAGGCTTGAAATCCATAATTAGGTGGACGGCCTGAAGTTGTTCGTCTTCACTTATGAAAATTTGGGATCTTAGCAGGTAATTGAGGGCTGCAATGTTGGTCAAGCTGAGCCGAGGAGCTACGTGCCTTTTATCTGTTAATACCACAAAAGAACTAAGCATAGTTAGAAACTTGAAATCCATTGTTTTTTTTAAAAAAAAAGGGGGCATATAAACAAATAATAAAACACTGTTAGGACATATATGTTTTAATTTGATTAAGAACATATGTCACTTATTTATGTAAATTGGCTAATCCTTTGACAAAACGCACTCTGCTTGTAATTGGGTAGTTCTAGGTATTTTTAATACTTCAAGAAACAATGTTTCAAGGTCAAGTGTTGAAGTCATCAAGTCTGTCCAAGAGAAAGCAAGCTGAAGTGCAAAGTTTTTAAAACTCGACACCTCTCGACAGCTACCTCGACACCTGGCTATCTGTCGAGATCTTCAGCTGATTCTTATCGCAATCTCGATAGCTTCTCGATAGCTTGTCGATCGATCGAGAAAGTTTCTCTCCCCTCGACACCTCCTCGATAGCTGCTATCTATTGAGATTCATTAAATCTCGACACCTCCTCAACACCTCTCGATCGATCGAGGTTACGGGAAATCAGAATTTTCAGCTTTTTGATTTTTGGGCCAGGCTTATGTATTTGAGCAGGGTTTCTTTTCTCACAACCCTAGACTTATATAAGGCTTATTTTAAAGGCCGTCACATAAGAAAAAACAAGGAGAACATATGCAAAAGGTGATCGATGCCTTATTCTCTCAAAAAGAAGCTACTGCGTCTTTGCGCCTTAGGGTTTTGTAACCAAGTGCTTCTTGATCTTCATTGTTGATG
Source organism: Quercus ilex subsp. ballota (assembly GCA_032727855.1). Taxonomy (NCBI): domain Eukaryota; kingdom Viridiplantae; phylum Streptophyta; class Magnoliopsida; order Fagales; family Fagaceae; genus Quercus; species Quercus ilex. The sequence continues at coordinate 19,412,831 of CM064908.1, read as the reverse complement.
AAGTGAAGAACTTTGTAGCCAACATTCTTCTTCCTTAAGTTGGTGAATGAGTCACGTACTAGGATTCGTGCAAAGGAGTTAGTCACGTACTGGGATCCGTGCAACAAAAATGGTGGCGTTCATATATTGAAGAGTTCAGAGGTTCTGAAGCGGTAGAAGGTTTCTGCTGTGAGTTCATCTACGAGAATTGTAGAGTCTAGGGACAAAGGTTTTGTACTAGATCTGAAACTTCTCTTTACTATAGTGAATTGCTTTTCGGGAAGGTTTCCCCCCAGATTTTTTACTGTGAAACTGGTTGGTTTCATTGGTTTTTCTGGGTCATCATATATTGTCTTATTTACTTTTCCGCTCATTCATTATTGACATGATATTGATGTTTGTTTGTTTTAATAAGGTTTGTTCATAATAAATCTAATTAACAACTTGGGTTTAAAACTTGTTAATTCTATCAACCGGGGTCTATATTTCTCAACAAGTGGTATCAGAGCGGGTTCACTCTGATTGGATTAATTTCCTGAGTGTGATCCATTGACCCATGTTGTCATGGATAGAGGACAATCTTTATTTATACCTCCTTTATTTGATGAAACTAATTATGCGTACTGGAAAGTTCGTATGAAAGTTTTTTTGCAGGCTCTAGGTGAACAGGTATGTCAAGCTGTTGAAGTTGGCTGGATTAAGCCGAAGGAAGCACCTGTGGATTGGGATGATGCAACAATTGTAGCTGCAAATTTCAATAGTAGGGCCTTGAATGCTTTGTTTTGTGGGGTGACTAATGAAGAATTCAAGAAAATTTCATCCACTGAAGTTGCCAAGGAAGCATGGACTATTCTTGAGACCACCTATGAAGGTACCAAGGCAGTAAAGACTGTGAAGTTTCAACAACTCATAAGTAGTTTTGAAGAAATAAGGATGGAGGAGGATGAGACATTTGATGAGTTCTATGCCAAACTCAAGGATATTGTGAATTCTGCTTTCAACCTTGGAGAATGTATTGCAGAATCCAAAATTGTTAGAAAAATCCTTAGGTCCTTACCTGAAAGATTCCATACCAAGATCACTGCCACTGAAGAAGTCAAGGACATTGATCAAATTCCTTTGACTGAGCTTGTAGGGAACCTTCAAACCTATGAGATGGGATTAGGCTCAATGGGAAAAGGTGGAAAGAGCAAAACCTTGGCTCTTAAGGGTATAGAGGAAGAGACTGAGGACTCTGAAGATGAAGATCAAAGTGAAGATGAGGATGAGGATCTAACCTTCATAACTGATGAGATTATCAAGCTTCTTCAGTTTAGGAAAAAGGATAAGGGCAGACCTCCTAGGAAACCTAAATCCTCTAGGAAGGGCAAGAATGAAAAACCCCTTATTCAATGCCATGAGTGCAAAAGTTTTGGTCATATGAGGATAGAGTGTCCAAACTACCTCATGAAGGAAAAGACTGAGAAGCCAAAAGAGAAAGGGTTGGTTGCTACCTGGAGTGATACTGAGGATGACTCTTCTGATGAGTTTGTGGATGAATGTCGTCAAGTTATGGCCTTTGCTGCCACAACCGATAAGGTGATTGTGGAGAGTGCTAGTGACAGTGAGGATTCTTCTGATAATGAAGTACCTAAGAAGATGACCCTTCAGGAAGTCTCTTATAAGACTGGCTTAAGATATGCTGTTTCCTTCAGCCCCTCCTCATTCACAGCTTCTGGATCAAGGACTATCTTTGTGCCACAATCTGAGAAAGGTAATAGAGGTATGAAATCCAAAACTGATCTGGCTAATTCTAAATCCTTTGTTAAGCCTTGTGTTTGTCATCATTGTGGTGTTGCTGGACACATTCGTCCTAATTGCTTTAAGTTGTATCCTTATAAGCAATTGTTCAAACGGTCACAGGTTTCCTCTCAAGGACCTACACATTTGTTTGGAGAGTTATTAAAAGTCTTGAGTTTTTTAACTCAATTTCAAGAGAATTCTAATTCTTCTATGTCCTTTAGTAGACATACTAGGACACGTGCCTTTTCATCTTCACGGCCAAAGACTCGTGCTGTGTGGGTGAGAAAGGAGCCTAAGACTTAATTGTCTTTTCTGTTCGTCCTCTGCTTTGATTCTTTCTATCTAAAGTAGGACTTTCTTTGCTTGATTTCTTATCTGTTTTTGGAATCATGCTTTCATGCATCTGCATATTTCTATCATGTTTTCATGCATATGAATCTTTCTTTCATGCATTCATGTTATTTATCTGTTTTTGTTTGGTTGTTTAGTTTTTATTTTGTTTTGTTTTCAAAATAAAAATAAAAAGAAAAATCAGAAAAATACAAAAACAGTGTGTGTTCTGTGTACTTTGGTACTTGTGTACCTTGGATGGCCAATGAAACAAAATTTTCCAAACTTTGTATCTCTTGTAGCTTAGATGAACATCTTTATACACAACTAAGCAAGTGAGCTTTGTGACTTTTGTTTGTAATGAGTAAGATTAGGTTATCTCTTAAAACTTAACACTCATATCACTCTTTTTGACGGGTAGGACTAGAAAATTCTACGAGAAATGCATAAATGACCATCTCACCACTGTTGCCCGCCAATCATTGTATGACACCCGTATGCTTCGGCATAGCAAAAGTGCAGTGTCATAGACACCTGTATGCTTCGGCATAGCAAAAGTGCAGTGTCAAAGACATCCGTATGCTTCGGCATAGCAAAAGTGTAATGTCTATGCTTAACATGTTAGGTATTTCTTTTCTCTCTTTATAAGCCCATGCATGATATGCTTAAAAGAAAATATGCAAAGAAAATATAAAGCTAAAAGATTAAAAATGTTTTAAACATGATTGCAAGCGTGTTTTCTAGGAGATGTGGGAGTCATAGGATGTACCTTGAAGGTGATAGTCCCCATCAAACAGTTATGATTGTGTGTGAGTTAAAAGTTATTTACTCATATCTCAGATCATCATAACATCTATACACATATGCAATCTTGCGATGTTTTTCACACACAACACGCAATATTCTTTGCTACTTTTGATACATGTGCAGGTACAATGTGATTTGGCCATCACAAAGGTTTTACATGTGCTAATGTATGCTTACTAAACTGTCTTGACTTGTTTTTGAAATATAAAATTGGTTAGACTTGTTTAGTGTGTGCGTGTGTTTTGGGATTTATGTGCTTAACATTTTTCTTGTTTTTCACATGTTTTGCATCCTTCTATTATCTTGTCATCCATAGCATCTTGTTTCATTACATTCATGCATTTATATGGATTTCTTTATACCCCCTTGATCATCCTTGATCATCTTTATGTTTCTCGGGTTAAGCTTTCTAGCTTCTTGTACCCTTTGTCAATCATGACAAAAAGGGGGAGAGAAATTGTGACTTTGTGGTTTCTTTTTTAAGATTCTACAAGTTAGGGGGAGAAATACATTCCTTTGTAAGGGGGAGATGTGTTTCATCTTGTTAGGGGGAGTGCTTACTTCCTTGCTCTTGTACCTTGGGTCTTATGAACATGTTTACATACATTGTGTTTATCTTCTTTATATGCTGATGTATGTTTCTTTCACCTACCTTACATGTGTTGTTTCTTTTCTTTCTTCATACACATGTTTCTTATACTTGTATGCAATCTATTTATTTCTGTTTCATACAAGATGCCTTGATGAGTTTTGTTTAAAAGTGTTTCAGAAATACAGGTTGTCAAAGTCTACTTGCCATAAACTCTCTTCTTGCAAAGTTTTTCAAGAGTTTGTGTTATGATAGATTTTATTGTATTCAACAAGTGAATATGAGTTGAGTGTTTTATGACTTCTCTCATATGCTCATTTGTTTGTTGTGGTTTTGTCACGGATTGCCAAAGGGGAGATTGTTAGGACATATATGTTTTAATTTGATTAAGAACATATGTCACTTATTTATGTAAATTGGCTAATCCTTTGACAAAACGCACTCTGCTTGTAATTGGGTAGTTCTAGGTGTTTTTAATACTTCAAGAAATAATGTTTCAAGGTCAAGTGTTGAAGTCATCAAGTCTGTCCAAGAGAAAGCAAGCTGAAGTGCAAAGTTTTTAAAACTCGACACCTCTCGACAGCTACCTCGACACCTAGCTATCTGTCGAGATCTTCAGCTGATTCTTATCGCAATCTCGATAGTTTCTCGATAGCTTGTCGATCGATCGAGAAAGTTTCTGTCCCCTCGACACCTTCTCGACACCTCCTCGATAGCTGTTATCTATTGAGATTCATTAAATCTCGACACCTCCTCAACACCTCTCGATCGATCGAGGTTATGGGAAATCAGAATTTTCAGCTTTTTGATTTTTGGGCCAGGCTTATGTATTTGAGCAGGGTTTCTTTTCTCACAACCCTAGACTTATATAAGGCTTATTTTAAAGGCCGTCACATAAGAAAAAACAAGGAGAACATATACAAAAGGTGATCGATGCCTTATTCTCTCATAAAGAAGCTACTGCGTCTTTGCGCCTTAGGGTTTTGTAACCAAGTGCTTCTTGATCTTCATTGTTGATGAAGTGAAGAACTTTGTAGCCAACATTCTTCTTTCTTAAGTTGGTGAATGAGTCACGTACTAGGATTCGTGCAAAGGAGTTAGTCACGTACTGGGATCCGTGCAACAAAAATGGTGGCGTTCATATATTGAAGAGTTCAGAGGTTCTGAAGCGATAGAAGGTTTCTGCTGTGAGTTCATCTACGGGAATTGTAGAGTCTAGGGACAAAGGTTTTGTACTAGATCTGAAACTTCTCTTTACTATAGTGAATTGCTTTTCGGGAAGGTTTCCCCCCAGGTTTTTTTACTGTGAAACTGGTTGGTTTCATTGATTTTCCTGAGTCATCATATCTTGTCTTATTTACTTTTCCGCTGCATTCATTATTGACATGATATTGATGTTTGTTTGTTTTAATAAGGTTTGTTCATAATAAATCTAATTAACAACTTGGGTTTAAAACTTGTTAATTCTATCAACCGGGGTCTATATTTCCCAACAAACACTAAGACAAAGAGAAGTAGAATAAGGCCGAGGACGAAGAGCCTAAATCTATTGTTAGGGGACCTAAATCTAGGATATCCCACCTGACTCTCCTGGTTGGGTTGGGCAATGAAGATCATTATGCCACGCTCTCGAAGTAATCAGATAGTCGTCTTTCATCCCCTTGTTAGATTTAGGGAGGCAGGAAATGAGCCTGACAATATTGGATCAGGATTTAAAGTAAAATCCCGCCCTTTTTTGTTTATGGCACTCGTACATGTGGACCACGTCGTGCCAAGTAAGCCCCAGGGCCAGATGCTGGTTCAGAGCATTGATACTACCTAGGATCCTAAAGGGATTGAATGCGCACTGGTGGGGTCAAATTCTATGGTTACGAAGATATTCCCTTGTAATCTCACCTATGGGGAGAGTCATTCCCCCTTCTATGAAAGCTATCATAGGGATTATGACCTCTCCCACTTCTCGGTCAGTTGCTATTCCTTCCGGGGAACAATACTGCAGGGCGACCTCCTGTGGTATGTTATATGTTTCTTTAAATATCTCTATCTTGGCAGGGCTGTCCACTAAATACTTAAATCTACCCATCCCAGACAAGTTGAAAAAGAAAATGCTAGCAATAATAACTGAGGAATTTAGAATTTAAGGGCCGAGGAGGAAAAGAAGGGTTCGGAGAGATCAAAACTTACATGAACTAAGGTGAAGGATGATCCTTGAAACGTTTAGAGGAACTCTCAAAGATTTCTAGGGAAATAGAAATGGTAAGCTCTATGATTTGACAAGTCTTTTGAATTTGAATGCTTGAAATCGCTAAAGAACTTGAAAGCTTGTAAAGTAAAGGGAAAATGAACTCCTTTGAGGCCTTATATAGAGGGTAGGAAATGAGTGGGAGTTATCCTGCCTAAACCTTGAGGAAAAATATCATCCGTTGGATCAATGTCTCACCGTTGGATGCCAGAGACATAACGCTACCTGGAGCAAGTAATGACGCTTCGCAGATTTCGAAACATCAGTAGCAATGATGAAGCGCACAAAACTATACTCCCACACGTGTAAACTCAGATATTTTGACATTTCTAGCCCTTAATTTTAAGGTAAATCAAAATTCCAATTCTTCTCCTCGGATGCGAGGGAAAAACCAAAATTTTAAGGGGCTATTGTGGGGATAAGAACTCAAATTTGTATATTGGGCCTTGGACCTTATCCGAGGACGTGGATATGTCCGAGGATGAATAAATGATTGGGAGAGGCTCCAAAGTTGAGAATCACGTAAGGAAAGAATGGAGGAATATAGTCCGAGGAGTATCTCCTTCTTGGATATGATAAATATTTATCAAGCATGCATTTGGGCAATTTAGGTGATTTTTCAGGGAGTTCCAACGATCAGGATGAACCTCATGCATGTACAAAGGTGATAAGAACGCAGAAATATCTAAAAGAAAAACTGTTACCAACGCTTTAAATGCACTACAACAACTTTTCTGGCTGCATTTATGTGGAGAAGACTCCTGAACAGTGCAATCTCAACTACCACCCTTCACATAGAGCCAAAGAAAATGTCTGATGGGACATGTACTCGAGTGAAGGCTTAGATGATTAACAAGTGTATGATCAAGATAGCCGGAAAGGAACTATATAATGTAAAAGACCTCCTATAAGAGGGGGATCAGAAAAAAGAGGGAGAAGGAAGAGAGAGAAGGAAGAGAAAAAGAATTACTGTAGCACTAAGAACTGTGTTAGCTTTTAGAACTATTGGTTCAATTCATAATTCATCTCCTCGGACAATCATTTCATTGAGTTTTAAGTGTGTTTGCGTGCTTGTTCGTCTTTTAAATCTTTACCAGCCGTTGTCCAATTCGCAAAAAGCCCAGCTCTTTCACCCATTCTCTACAAATTTATTGTATTGGGCTCACTGAGCCTATATCCTACATCTTTAAGATTTGGGCTACAAATTGTGACCCTACAGAAACTATTACATATATAATTATGATAATTATTAATAAATATTTATTGTGGTTATGTTTGTATATAGAACTATTTATTATATCATTTAAAGAAAATATGATATGGCAAGGTTCTAATTATGATAATTATTAATAATTATTTGTTATGATTATGTTTGTATATAGAACTATTTATTATATTATTTAAAGAAAATATGATCTAGCAAAGTTCTAATTGAGAGTTTAAATATATATGAAAGAATTTATACTCATTTTAAAAAAAAATTAAAATATTGATGGGTAAAATTATGATAACTCAAAAGGATATATAACAACTAAGACCTTTGTAACTCAATTAGTTGGCGTCTCCTTATATTTCTAAGAGATCCACGGTTCACATTGACAAATTCTCCCTCTCCATTGTAATTATTGAATTATCCAAAAAAATAAAAATATTATGAAATAAACTACAAGTCACAAATTTTCGGTTTTATAGAGGATAATAGGAGAGGAGGAGTTGAAGTTTAGATGAGACATCAACAAATGTTGCTACTAGTACCTGAAACACGTGACACTTTTAAAAATAGCCTTAACATTAATAATAATAAAAACACATATTTTTTTTAAAATAATTTAAGGGTTCGGAAGTCGGAACCCGGATAACGTATGTTTTTAAGGTATATATTAATCATTAATTTTAGAAAATCTTTTATAAAAAAATTAAAAAATTTGGCAAACTTTTTAACAACTTTTTTTAATTTCCTAGTCTTAAAAACAATTTAAACAATTTTTTTGTTTTAATATTATTACTTTTTGGGTTTTTCGAAATATCACTATTTAACCCAACACCCCCACCCAGTTTCTTCACTGCTTGCTAAAGAACCAGCTCCTACAAATTGCTCATACAACCCCTCTATTTCTCTCAAAAAAAAAAAAAAAAAAAAAAAAAAAAATCAAAGGAAGCAATGTTAAGAGCTTGTCATCTCCCACCAATAGCAACTCCAGCTCTGTGTGCTCTTAGACTCTCTTTGATTCCTTCTCTCCATCTCTCTTCACCTTCAAACCTTCACAGGGCCACAACATTAGCACCATTTCAAACCTCTGCCCCCCAAACCTTCACACCCACTTCGCCTTATCGTTCTCCTTGGAGCTTGAAGCGGGTCTTTCCCATGCATCCATGCCCCAAGGGCGCAGGTCTGTCATTCTATCAAAACCCATAATTTACTTCATGGTTTTTCAGTCTTTGTTGCTTTCATTGTTCTTGTTATCTATCTTATGTTTGATGTTGTTGTTACTTAAATTTCTCAGAATCTTATAAAGTTTTTATTTAGTTTTTTTTTTATTGGTAGAGGATTGTGCTTTCTATTATTAAATTTAGTATCTTTTTTTTATATATTGTTTGGTGAGTAAAAGGTGCAAAGAGAAGAGTTGGGTCATTTTCCATGATTGATTGATATATTTTAGGGGTTATTTTACAATATGCTTAAAAAATCAATGGTGTTAGTGGTACACATTGTAAAAGTGAGTTATCTCTGGTAATTCTACGTATTATTTCAATCTCATTTCATCATATAATCTCTCATTTGCTTCTTTCTTCTAATAAGTAAGGTGTAGGGATTGTTGGATTCCCCACCAAAAAAAGTTTTGCATTTAATAACTTTGTTTAATTTATCACTCTTTGATGAAAAAAATTAAAAACTTCCACAGTATGTAATTTTGTGAATTTTTTGAAGGATAAAGTTTGACTATAAACTTGGATGTACTCACATGCCTACAACTACAACTCCCACTTAAAAATTAATATGGCTACGTATTTTGAAAATATAACCGTTGGATTACATGTTTTTTATGTTCTTAGCACACACATCAAATTTCATGCCAATTGGATGTTATTTACTATTTGATCTATAAACTTATTTTTTATGCATAGTTTTAGACTACAAAAACTTGAAATTTAAACATTTGATTGTTGACATAGCTGTTGATCTTTGAGTTTTTAGAAATTTTGCAAGCATGAAATATATAAGAAGAAAATGTAATCTAACGGAGGATTTATCAAAATTCACATTCAACAACAAGATATTGAAGGAGTTGTAGTCGTTGGCTACAACCAAGTTTGTAGCCTAACTTTTTTCTTTTTTTGAAACCAAGGAGTTATATATTCTATTCCCTTTCAGCTTCATTTAGTGCCGGGAGTAACTCTGAAGGCAGCAGGGAGATATTGGTGCAGCACTTGCTTGTTAAAGAAGATGACCAAAAGCTTTTGTTGGATCTTCAGCAGAGAGTTTCAGGAGGTTTGTTTCTGTGCAGTTGTTGTCCAATTAAATCAAAATTCAATCACTGTCTAATACACGAATGTTTGGCTCTTTTATTTGATTAAAGCAATTGATTATTTGATTACCAGGCTGATATTTTTAAAGTTTAGAGTTGTTTAGGATATTGTATGTTGAGGATGATAGTTGACCTCAAAGTTTGGGACTAAGGCTTAGAAGTTGTTGTTTTTGTACAGTTGTTTTGGATGTTGTTTTCTAGAATTATTTTTCTTACACTACGATGTTCCTATTGTCATTTTTTACATTCAGGTGAAGACCTTAGTGATCTTGCTGTGGAGTACTCAATTTGTCCATCTAAAGAAGAGGGAGGAATGCTTGGTTGGGTGAGAAAGGGGCAAATGGTATGCTGATGAAATATACAAGTCTTGCAAATATTTCTAAATCATAAGGGACAAATCCTTGAGTAAATTGGGGAACTTTTCTTCTTGTACACTTGTGGTTATCTTAGGTACATTTGGATAATGCCATGGAGTTGCGTGATGTCACTGATGTGTAACTATTTTGGATTTGAGATTTTGCAATATTTAAGTAGCTTAGGAGTTAGGAGTTCACTTTTCTTTGAGAGTGCAAGATATATATATATATATATATACATACATACATACATATATATATTTGTCATTTTATTTATTTATCTTAAAAAGCCTTAGTGAAAATCAATGTCAAATTTTTGAATACAATTATAGCCACCTAAATGCATATCCATGATAAATCATGTTTTCTAATAGTTATTTAAGACTAGGTAGGATATCCTTTGTCTTGCATTTCATTTTCTCCCATATATTTGGAGTACAATATGTGCAGCACTGTACAAATAAAAGAAAATAACTGAAGAAAATTTTTGCAAAATTTATTATTAGAATGAACTTGGTTATTGTAACATCAGAATCTAGTCAATCTTCATTGCAAGTGGAATCAGTTTTGTTTGCTGCTTAGATCAGAAGAGCACTGCCTTGATATTTTATAATTGTACTTTAGTAGTTGATGGCATGCATGCAAAATGACCATGATGATGGTATATTGATATGTTACTATGTGACACCGAAAAGGATGATGCATAATTTAAAATTTCAATGTGTGGATTGGAATATAGAATTCATTTTGCATTAGATATTTTGTTGCCTTCACCAAAGTGATCTGCCAGATCTTTGATGATGGAATGTACTAGGTGCCAGAGTTTGAGGAGGCTGCATTTAATGCACCTTTAAACAAAGTTGTAAGGTGTAAAACAAAATTTGGATGGCACTTGTTGCAAGTTCTATCTGAGAGGTATGTTCCAAAAACCCATCTCTAGTTGCCTATGGTTGCAAGTGTTGGTTCTCATTTGGCATGCCCTTATTTTCTTATGTATTTGCACCTTGTCCTGCTAGGGAAGGATCCTTACTCCAAGATATTCAAACCGAGGAGTTTCATGCAAAAATGCAAGATCCCAATTTCTTGGAAGAGGCACAATTGATTGATGTTCGAGAACCTGATGAAGTGTATGCTTACTAGCTAGAGAATTGTTATTATTATTATTTTTTTCTTTTGAAGTTCTATAACTGACTAAATGCACTTCCAATCAGCATGTTGACACTGTAGTTTGGATTATTTACAAATAGTCACAGTATGGTGTAGTTTTCAGACTTTTGGAAGTTAGTAAGTGACAAGAAAAGTTGGTATTCATTAAAATACTTTGTGTTCATCGTTGTGAACATGAAGTAATCTTCTCTGTTAATAAAAATTATTACATATCAAAAAAGGAAAAGAAAAGTTGGTATTCAATAGCTGATTCTTTAATGTATTTCAATTCTATGCAAACCTGGTGGCACTACCTTTTTCTAGCATAATTCATGAGTATTTATATCTTATCTAAAATAAGTCGTGAATGTTTATAGTCAAATCGACTCAGCAACACTATTCTTGTAGGGTTGAAATAATTTTCTTTCACAATAATAGAATAATCAAGGAGCTCTTGGCTTTGGTAGTGCATATTATCTCTCTATAAATATTTTGCTAGCCATGTGTTTGTGTTTTCACTGCTCTGACTCCTCTCTTTGACAGGGCCCGAGCTTCTTTGCCAGGTTTTCAGGTTTTTCCTCTCCAACAATTTGGAATCTGGGGACCTGAGATAACTACCAAGTTGGATCCTCAAAAGGATACTTATGTTATGGTATGTAGACATTTTCAGATGCAAAAAGTTATGGTATGTTGACACTGTAGTTTGGATTATTTACAAATAGTCACCGTAGTTCAGATGTGAGAAGTTATGTAGGACATAATAACATACAAAAAGCTATAAAGACTTTTCATAATTGAATGCAAAAGATTTCCTCCAATTTCTTCAATAAAAAGTGGAGGATGATGTCTACTCTTGTATGTAGAGTAGCACTTTTTCTCTTGTCCTTGCAAGAAAGTGATGCTCTATGTTGTAGCACTTGATGCCTCACTACTGGTCCTGCAGGTGAGGTAGCCACTCCTCCTTTTATCCTGATTCCCTATGGTCTCATCGGTAAAGTGGTTTGGCATTTTGCTATGCTTTAGACTTTGTCAAAATATAAAATATGGTAAAAAAGATAATATGAGAAAGGAAGAATGAGAGGGTTTATTTCCTCTGCTCCAGTATTTCTCTCCTTCATGCCACTCAAAGAAAAGAATGAAAAAAAGAAAAGGAAAAATCAAGAAATGAATGGAAATAGGAAGAGCCGATTACTCCTGTTCTCAAGAACTTGCACCATTGCTTAGAAATACAAAATTTATGCAGTCTGATGCTTTAGCTAGATTGTTTGCGTCTCTATTATTATTATATGGGTTTCTGATTCACATCTTGATTTTTCAGTCATTGACTGTTGTCATGGGTGTTGATCTAGTTGGAACCTCTTTATATTTATGTTTTAATTATTATGGAGGCAAAAGAGAGCATAAAGCCAGCATGTATATTTGGTCAGGGCAAGGGTAGGTACAGAAAAATATTAGTAGCACGTTTGATAGACTGTAACGGTAATTACATAGGAATAAAAATAGATATTACAAGAAATGCAAAATGTTGTAATGTAATGCTTATTATTATTCATTTGTTTGGTAATAACACAATAATAGTTACTGAAGACAATGGAATGAAAGTATTTTAAATCAAACTTTAGATATATTTTAGGAAATATCTTACTCATATAATTATATTTCCTAATTTTTTTTTTAAAATTTGAAAGAGAGATTAGTTATTTTTTTATGATTTTTTATTTTCATAATTGTTATGTGCATATAAAAAGTTTGTTTATTTAGAAATATATTAATTGTATAAATTAATACACTTATTAAGGAATAGCTATTACATCCCTTTTAGAAATGAATAGTTATTCCTCATTTTAAAGAATAGCTACTCATTTTAAAGAATAGCTATTCATAAGGAATGACTATTCCTTGTAATAAAAATATAACCAAACTACTGAATAGCTAAACTTTAGGAATAATTGTTACATTACAGTGTCTATTACAGTCTACTAAACATACCCTAGAAGTATAGAGAGATCAATTGATGTTAAATGCTCCTAAACAACATAAAAAAGGCCCGTAAGAAATTTTAAAATAGATATGAAATAAACCCTATGACCATTAAATTACCAATGCTATATCAGAGGGCCTTAAACGGACATGACTGAAACAGGCTCAGTGCATGGTGTGCGCAACGTGGCTAGGTGCTGGTCTATGTTTTGTAGTGGTGTATATAGCATAGTAGTGGAGAGTACCAATGTGGAGATCTAAATGCTTCACTTCTAGTTTTCAGATTGCACCACTTGAATGTTAACACCTTTTACAATCATTGTTGGACAAGGCCAAAAATTACAGCTAATACAGAAAGGGAGGGGAATAAAGAGTTCAATCAAACTCATTATGAATCTAAAATTCATATAAACACACAATTTTAAATATGTTTTCTTACAAAGTTTATGATAATCAATGAACAATGTTGATTACTTCTACCTGTAAGGTAATGCTTGATATCTAGAGGTTTGTAGCTCATTTTCAAGTTATTGTCTTTTTAACATATTAATATACTAGTTGGCGGTGTTACATAACAAAATTTATCCCTCAATTTTTAGCGAAAGAGATAGATCATTAGTCAAAAGGCCCAGAAAACTAAAATCTTCCCCTTGAGTTTCTAGAGGAAATTTATCAGTAAGTTAGAATGACTCAAAAAATAAAATGTTGAAGTGCTAGCCAAAAGAGTCCAGTATGGTCAAGATGGCCCAAGAGTGGCTTCGATTTTAAATGAGACAGTTTGTAGGGATCCTATTTCCCTGTTTGCTTACTGTTACTGGACATACTGGCTGTTTCTGCCAATACAAGATGGTATTTGCAACTATGCCTTCCAGTTCAAACCTGGGAAACGATCATCAGAGAGGGATAGTGAGAAACAACCTTTTGGTTGTTGATATTTTTGGTCTGAACCTGGGAAGACCTCCAGATCCCACGTTCAGACTGGAAGGTCCATATGGAATGCAAGGTATTATCCCTCTATATATATAATACTGACAAATAGGAGTGTTAGTCAGATTGGGAATTTTCCTTGTTTTCAACTTGTCATGTATTGTAGTTAGTAGAAGTTTATAATGAACATTTCTAGAAAAAGATTTCATGCATTGAGGGTAACGAAATATCCCTTTCCACGTTAACCTGTTTGTGTGAAGAGGCTCATCCTTTTGCACGCTCAGTTCCAACTTCCAAGCCTGGAGGATTGAGTATTATTCCCTTTGGTTAACAGACAGCAAAGACTTCCATTTTCTTCATTTTACCTTTTTTTTTATTTTATTTTATTTTATTTTTATTTTAATTATCAGCACTGGGTAATGACCCCTTCTAAAATTGCTTCATATGAGTTTCTCAACTTTCATCTTTTAAGGAATAACCCAGTGTGATCCATTCCAAGGATGAGTTTAAGTTTACATGTTCCTTTTGTTGTCCATGTTCATTGAATGTGAATCCTTGCTTGCTTCATAACAGCATCCGTTTATAGAGTACTAACAAATCATGTCTTGGACTGCAGTGTCACCATGGCATGCGATCATTACAAGTTGCCAAGTGGTTGCAGACACAGGTACAGCCTTTTCTTTTGTAGTCATTTACCGTGAATGAATTTTTTTTTTCCAGTTCTTTGGGCACCTCATGAAAATGGAATCGTGGTTTCAATTTCATTGCTTCATAGCACCTAATTTCTACTTGCATATTCAGGACACATTAGGACATTACTTTAATGTCATTAGCTAATTTTTTTAGGCGAAAATGCACTTTTCGTCCCTATATTTTGGGTCAATTTTCATTTTGGTCTTAAAATTGATTTTGTTGCAAATTTCATCCCTAAAAAAAGAAAATCGTTTTTAAAATGGTCCTTGCCGTCAACCCACTAACGGAAACCTCCTACGTGGTAGACGTAGTGCCTTGTTTGCTGACATAGCTATTAAAATATTATTAAAAATAATTATTTGGCATTTTTAAATACCACGTTAGCATTTTAATTTTTTTAAACAAAGCCACGTCAGAAAATTTATATAAAAAAGAAATTAATTTAAAAAAAAAAAAACCTTAAATCTAATTTAATTTTAAAAAAAATATTACTTATCATTATTAATTTTCATAAAAACATTACAACTTGTTCTTCTTGTTCTTCCCAATCAAATCCAGCAACGAAGAACTCAAACCCAGATTACAAGAACACAAACCCAGCAAACAATAACTCAAACCCAGATTACAACAACACAAACGAAAAAAGAAAAAAAAAACAGAGATCAAAAACAAACACAGACCCAGATCACAACAACACAAATGAAAAAAAGAAAAGAAAAAAGAAGCAGAGATAAAAAAATTTCTTCACGTTCTTCAACTTGTTCTTCATTTTACAGCTTGTTCACCCAGCATCCAAGAACTCAAACGCATCACAAGAAAACCAAAGAAAAGAAAAAACAAATTATCATCTATCACTCTTTTATTGATGAACCCGAGTTCTCCCATTCATTCCCAACAAGAACAACTCTCTCGATCTCAAGACCCAAACAACATGACCACTCAAAATCAAGATCAACTCTCATGGTCTCAAGACCCAAACAACATGACCTACTAGACAAACCCCAACAAAACCTAGCAAGACCCAAATAGAATGACCAATCCGAAGAAGAGCACCGCGCTTTGGTGGTGGAGGTGGACTCGCTGGGATCGGCGGAGGAGAGAGAGGCTGATCTAACCCACCACGCACCGTCAATCTGACCCAAAGTCATCGAGATCGAGCTTCATTGTGGCCGAGATGGTGGTTGAGGCCGATCTGACCCACCACACACCACGCACCGCTGGCCCCATCTCATTCTCTCTCTCTCTCTCTCTCTCTCTAAACTCAGATTGTGGTTTAAAATGTTCTAATGATAATAAAAAAAAATGGTTTGATGATTTTTAAAGTATATACACTTTTGACTAACACACTTAAAAAAAAAAAGTATATACACTTAATACTAAAATGGTCTAATGGTAATTTTTTTTTTGAATTTTCTAATTAATTTAATTAGATTAAT
Source organism: Quercus ilex subsp. ballota (assembly GCA_032727855.1). NCBI lineage: Eukaryota > Viridiplantae > Streptophyta > Magnoliopsida > Fagales > Fagaceae > Quercus > Quercus ilex. Next base: position 19,397,037 of record CM064908.1, on the reverse strand, counting down.
AAAACAATTGTTTAAACTAAAAAAGTAAAATTTTTGTTTGTTTTTTTTTTTTTTAAATTAAAATTAAAATTGAGGAATTAAATTTTTTTGTTTTAATTTTTAATTAATTAAAATACTGACGTGTCATTTAAAAAATGCCAAATAATTTTTTAATAATATTTTAATGGTCACGTCAGTGCCACGTCAGCAAGTAGGACACTTCGTCTACCACGTAGGAGGTTTCCGTCAGTGGGTTGACGGCAGGGACCATTTTAAAAACGATTTTCTTTTTTTAGGGATGAAATTTGCAACGAAATCAACTTTGGGACCAAAATGTAGGGTCGAAAAGTGTATTTTCGCCTTTTTTTTATTATATGATTATGATATGCTGCCTATAAAGTAGAAATAAACTATTTAAATGTACTATGCCCCTTCATTTATTTAGTTCCAATTTTTCAGGGTTTTAAAAGAATATTTAATGTATCCGGGGGAATCCATGCATATGCTGTCAAGGCTGATCAGTCCATTCCTACTTATTGAGAATATACATTCGCCTTCCATCAAAGGAGTTGCCTTTTTCACCTTCACTGGTTCTCTCTCTCTCTCCCTCTCCCCCCCCCCCCCCCCCCCCCCCCCCCCCCCCCCTTTTTCTCTTTCTATATTATGTATTCTAAATACATGTTCTGAAATTTTGTCAACATCCCTTATAAAGTAATAATTTATGCAATCACTCATTTCTTTTAATTTTTGTATATACAGCAGTTATGATTTCTTTGTGCTCTTTGGTTTTTCTTGGATTTGATAGATCTAACCTGCACTCTAACCACCAATTATCTTGTCTGGGATTTAATTTCTTAGTATTGGATTTGTTTGACGAGTTTCTTGCTTGGTATTAAAGAAGTAGGCGAGTGGATAGAGTTTGTAAGTGTTAATCCCAAACAGTCCTTAAAACGAGTACTTAGCCTCAATTATAATGCCTATTAAGGAAGCCAAAAAGGAGGGAGGACAGGATCATGGAACATCAAGTTTATTTTTTTTGGTAATTTTAATATTGGGAAATGTAGCGGGTGGATTGGTTGTTTGATATTTGCTGAAAATTGACAATAATAAGTAACAGGAAAAAACTAATCTGAACGTACTACAAGTTTGGTGTTCACTCTTACTCTTACCATGAGGCATGTAGATACCTCAATGATGTAACTTTCCCTCTTGGAAAAGTTTTTGAGTCACCAAGGCTCCAAAAGTTGCATTCTTTATGTGAACATGTGAGGGAAGATTTTAATATGGGATAATCTCAATAGAGGAATTACTATGATATATTGGGGCTGCACGTGTAATAGAAGTGATGAGATTGTGGACCGTTTTTCTTTTGCACTATGACATTGCATATGAAATGTGTTCCTTTGTTTTTTGGTTTTACCTGAATTTGGGATTCATTTGGGTTATGCAAAGAGTGTAGCTGATCTATCATGGAGAAACTGGTTTGGTAAACATTTGTCTTTTGTTTGGAATTTAAGATAAAAATCATTGAACTTTTGACGATATAGAGATCTTGGCTTGAAGCCTTTATGTCATAAAATCATTTTTTTCAATGGTCCTGTTGTCCTAGCGAGGGAAATTATGTTGTAGAATTCATTGATTCTTTTTCATTTTGTTTGTAAAGGAAAATGCTAAAATTACTTTTTTTTACATGAACGTTTACAAATTATTGATGTGGTAAGTGATTATTGGTAAGTTAAAAAGTGATGACAGTCATAACCTCGGATGTAAAATAGTTTGTGGCTTGTTTGTAAATCTATTTCTTCATAATTTTTAGGAATACTTAATTTTAGGAATACTTCATGTATACTTGAGGGTATATGGAATTTTTTATTTATTTTATTTTTTTATATATCAATAAACCTTACTAATAATCCCAAAAAAAAGAAAAATATTACAATTTATCCCATGAGGTTTGACCCAATCACAGTTTACTAATTTAGTTAACAAACTTTCAAATACTATACTTGAATTTTTTTTTTAAATAGAAAGATTTCTTAAAATGGAATTGTTAGGATTTCGTTCAAATTTACATATTTGAGATTTTGTAGATAAATTTATCCCTTAATTTCTTCTTCCTCTTATCTTTCTTTTTTGAACTTGTCCACCTTCCTCTAACTAATATTAGAATATACCGGAATTTTTATTCCATAGAAAAGCAATGTATATGGTAGGTTAGGTTCATTTATCTAACCCATTAAAGTAAAATAAAATATTATATTTTTCAAAAAATGGTGTATTTGCTTTTTATTTTCTTTAATCTATATTCAAATTCTTAATATGAATATAGAAAAAAGTACTTATTTTCATGTGTAGTAGTGTTTGATTAATTGTTTTGAATGCATAATTTGAGTATAAAATACATCATAGTTACGAATATGCTACTATATTCGTATTTATAGAAAACAAAAACACAGAAAAGTTGTATTCATTTTTTGTATTTAAATCCAACTTTTAGGATACTAAAAATGGAAATTGAATACAAATGTTAAAACTAAGCCTTTTTTTTAGTGGTGGGACCCACTAAAAACTGAAATGAAAACAAAAAACAATGCTTTTTTTAACTAACCAAACATGCCCTAATTGATATGATTTTTGAAATTGATGATGCATTACTCATAAAATTGCTTGCATATCCTATGCATGTAGGATTTAATCTTTTGAATGAAATCTTAATACTTTTATTTTTGCCCAAACTTTAGATGTTAAATATAACATTTGGAAATTTGTGGTTAAATTTTCATAGGGCCGAAAAGTAACAAAAAATACTATTACCCCTAAGTTAGTTTAAGCTTCTTCTGTAATAAAATTTCGTTTAAGCTTATATACTCACCCAAAGTCTTGTTGCTTACAGGATTAGTTGAGAGCTTTCTAACTCAACTAACATCTCTTGTCTCGAGATATTTCTAATTGTAGGGTTAAAATCCTCATTCTCCATTTTTGTAGCTATCATAGTAACTATTAAATTATAATAAAAAAAAAAAAAGAAAATGCTAATGAGTGCCTTTAGGGTACTGATTAATAATTCATTTAAAGAAAGTTTTTATGGGAAATGAAAAAAAATTAATTAATATTTTGACAGCTTTTTTTATTTCTCATAAAAGTGATATCAAAACTTTCTTAAAAAAAATTATTAACCAGTGCCCTAAGGGTACTTGTTAGCATTTTCCATAAAAAAATGCGAGATTAAGTTTAAGTCCATAAATGGTAAGCTAAGGAGGTGAGTAGATGGGATAATACAAGACTTGTGAATTGAGGAAGAGGATCCATTTCGATTTTAGTTTTTGCTAAAGAGAAATCATAAAAGCTTTAAATTATAGCCTTTACCACCATTTCTAATATTTCAAAAATTCATGACTTAATGTATCAAAAAAAAAAAAAAAATCATGACTTAACATAATTAAAAGTCACTAAAGTTTAATTGCTAAAAAGAAAGAATGTCATCATATTTTTCCTTTTCTCATAAGAAAAAGATTAAACATAGTCCCGTAAAGTTTAAGAGGAAATATGAGAGCGAGATGCACAAACCTCAAAAACTTTGGCCCACATATATATATATATATATATATATATATCAAGATTTGTTTTAATATGGTTTGATTTTTGAAAAAGTCTATTGGTTCCCATACACGTGAGAATAAAACGTTAGATTAACATATCTTTTTTTTTTTTTTTTTTTTTTTTTTTTACTTCCAGTACTTTTTTAATTAGAATTTCTTTTTATTTTAATGAAAAACTGTCACATCACCCACTAACTAAATAAAAGATGGAGATTAAAATCCATTACCATTTGTCATTGTATATTTAAAACAACATGAAATGTCCGGTTAAAAAAGTACTGAAAGTAAGCCAAATTCCTTATCATCACTAAGAGTCTACTTGCATAGGCCGTTGCCAAAACCAGTGTTTTTTAAATAAGCGGCATGAAAACGTGAAAATCTACAAATCGGGCATATCTGAAAAAGCACAAATAAGTTAATTTTTCTAAATTGCAAAAATATACTATTTTAAAAACACAAATTTAACTAAAAATGTGTGTTAAGGCTTTTACAACAACCTATTCAAACGGGTTCTAAGTAATCCATGATATTCTTTTTGTCTTTATCTTTCTTTTTTGGTAGATTTTTTACCATTCGCTTTGATTTTGGTAAATAATTTTTAAAATAAAAAATTTTTGGGTACATATTTAAGTTTTTTTTTTTTTGGAAACAGGTACATATTTAGTTGGTTGAGACTTGGGACTTGCACATTATTTTATTTTATAGTTTATACATAAAATTCACAGGTGCGGATGGCTTGTACTTCTATTCCCTCGACATCAAAAGATTATTCTAAGAATACGTCTTTGTATCTGCAAACCACTTTACCCTTACACCTTGTTATAGCCAATCGCCAACAGACAAACAAACCGTTTTCCCCTCCTACAAATCCTCTGAATCCTTGTGCCAAAAGAAAAACCAAAAACAAAAGAGAAACCCTAGCTGGTCTCCCACATCTAAGACAAGCCAAAGACTATTTCAAAACAAACCTACCCCTACAATTCCTCACAATCAATCCCTCTGAAATTCCTCTCAACAATCCCAGCTGTACCCCATATAATATTCCACACATTTTTTTCTGTGTCATTTTTTCTTTTCCTCTCTTTCTAACCAAACATTCTTCATCTCCCTAAAACCCAATACTGCCTGCCCTGGCCACTCCACACCAATCTTCTTTTTTTCTCTCTTTTTTGAATGCAATGGGCAACTGTTGCTCTCAAGGCAAGAACAACGATGCCCCACCCAAGATCGAAAAGGGAGAATCCATCCCAAGTAACACTCAGAACAACGTAGGCATCAATGGCACAAACTCCACAACAAGCCATGCAAAGCCTGTTTCTTCTATTGCCCCGGGAACTCCTCCGGTGCCTCCTAAGGCTGCCCCGATAGGCCCCGTGTTAGGCCGGCCTATGGAAGATGTCCGGTCCTTGTACACCATTGGAAAAGAACTCGGCCGAGGTCAATTTGGTGTCACGCATTTGTGTACTAACAAGGCGACAGGCGAGCAACTAGCTTGTAAGACCATAGCCAAGAGGAAACTTGTGAATAAGGAAGATATTGAGGATGTTAGAAGAGAGGTTCAAATCATGCACCACTTGACGGGTCAGCCTAATATTGTGGAACTCAAAGGTGCTTATGAAGATAAGCATAATGTTCATTTGGTCATGGAGTTGTGTGCTGGAGGAGAACTTTTTGATCGTATTATTGCAAAGGGTCATTACACTGAACGTGCTGCAGCATCGTTGCTTAGAACAATTGTTCAAATCGTGCACACTTGTCATTGTATGGGAGTCATCCATAGGGATCTCAAACCTGAGAATTTCCTCTTGCTGAATAAGGATGAGAATTCACCACTCAAGGCTACGGATTTCGGTCTATCTGTTTTCTACAAACAAGGTTACATAAAATTTAATCATCTCTCACATATCCTGAATTTTTTGTTCTCATATTTTGAATTAGATTTTTGGTTTTTTAATGAGTAAAACTCACAATCCCCTTTTTCTGATGGTAGGAGAAATATCTTAGGGGCAACTAGTGAATGATAAATGAAAGAAATTTTTTTATTTAGGCTAATTGGTAATTGATGCTGAATTTAGTGATATGGAATCATTATTTATTTATTTATTTTTATAATTTTTGGGGAGGAGGATTTGAATTCAAAACGCCTTTAGGTTTTTTTAGAGAAAAAAAAATCTCTAGCTAAGTTACACAACTTTTAGCATATAGAATCATGACCATGGAAGTATTTTTAATGTGTATATACATTAGTATGAAAATTTTAAATTGACCAAATGCTTGGTTGATAGTAATCTAAATCGGAGGTCATTTTTTTTTTTTTTTTTGGGTATCTCAAAATATTATAGTCCGAAATGGTCCAGTGGGTGTATTAGAATAATTGTTAGATTATATTCACATTTTCTTAACAAGTTATTACAGTAAGTTGGTGCTGAGTTTGAATCATGCATGTCTCACTATACCTCCTATTTAATAAGTTAAAAAATCCCAAATGATCAATAGGATTGAAATAATATGAATTCTTATGTGAATACAATAAAAGAAATAGTAACCAGGGCAAATATTTGAAAAAGGAGTACACTGCATATGGTGCAAATTTAATAACAATGCTTTATCCAATTTTTTACAGGAGAAGTATTCAAAGACATTGTTGGTAGCGCATATTACATTGCACCTGAGGTCTTAAAGAGGAGATATGGACCAGAAGTGGATATATGGAGTGTTGGGGTCATGTTGTATATCCTTCTATGTGGTGTCCCTCCTTTTTGGGCTGGTAAGTCATTTTCTTCTTTATATGTTTTTCTTTCTTTGGCCACCATTACCCTAGCTATGGAATTGTATTTAGATTGAAACTAATTAAGAGAAAATTGGTTTGATCACAGAAGCGGAGCAGGGTATTTTCAATGCTATCTTGCGTGGCCACATTGATTTTACAAGCGACCCATGGCCCTCCATTTCACCTGCAGCTAAAGACCTTGTCAGGAAAATGCTGAATTCAGACCCCAAGCAAAGGTTGACAGCCTTCCAAGTTCTCAGTAAGTATACTTGAAATTCTAAAAAGTGATCATTAATGCACAAAATGTCATATATGTATTGCTAAGTTCTTACAAATGTAACTCATACATTAGCATGTTTTGTGTTTTCTAGATCATCCATGGATCAAAGAGGATGGAGAAGCACCTGACACTCCTCTTGACAATGCAGTGCTGAATAGACTCAAACAGTTCAGAGCTATGAATAAGTTCAAGAAAGTTGCTCTTCGGGTATTCTAGCTTTATTTCTCTGTTTGAAATAAGCTAGCACGTTAAAGCTTTGGATTTTGATTAATTCCATTACAATGACAACCAAACCTTAATCCCAAAATCATAGTACTACTCATCATGTATTCGCATGGACATGCTTCAAACAGTTGGACCTAAACTAAGGCCACTTGCTATTTGAATTTATTTGTTGTTCATCATCATATTGCTTATTTTGTCAAATTTTGTAGGTCATTGCTGGTTGTTTATCAGAGGAAGAAATCATAGGATTGAAAGAAATGTTCAGGGGTATAGATACTGACAACAGTGGAACCATAACACTTGAAGAGCTAAAGCATGGACTTGCTAAGCAAGGGACAAAATTATCTGAATATGAGGTCAAACAATTAATGGAAGCTGTAAGTTCTCCTTTCTATTTTATTTATTCACTTTTTGCAACTTTCTACTTTATTTTTAAACCTCCCATTAATTAGCATTGCTGCAAAGGTAATTATGTATAATTTTTATAAAAATATTTCTTGTGGAATTAAAGGCACTTAATTATTTATTTATTTATTTAATGAAAATCAGGCTGATGCTGATGGTGATGGGACTATAGATTATGATGAGTTCATCACAGCAACGATGCACATGAACAGGATGGACAGAGAAGAGCATCTTTATACTGCCTTCCAATACTTTGACAAGGATAACAGCGGGTAAATATATCATTCATTAATTTCACAACCTTTGTAAAATTCAAATTGTAATTTTTATGAGTGATATGCTATAACTATTATAGATTTTATTATATAGAATTTTCAAATGATGAATTATTTTTTAAATACAGAATAAAGAGAATTATTTATTATGTTGTTGACATGATATTAATAACATTTTAATTGAAACTTTAGCATTTTCTAATTTTTAAAACAATATATGGAGGTCATTCATGTTATAACTGTGAAATATTCAGGTACATCACAATTGATGAGCTAGAGCAAGCTCTCCATGAATATGGCATGCATGATGGAAGAGACATAAAGGAAATCATTTCTGAAGTTGATGCCGATAATGTTAGTAGCAAAGGGAGAACCTTATATTGCTAAAGTATTAAATTTATTATCTTGATTGATATTCAAAATTTTTTATTATTCGAATGTTTGCAGGATGGCCATATCAACTATGATGAATTTGTGGCAATGATGAGAAAAGGAAACCCAGAAGCAAACCCAAAGAAGCGACGCGATAATCTAAATCTTTGAATTTGCAATGGTCCATAGTGAGGAAAAGAGAAAGATTGCCATTTGTGTCACCCTAGATTTTTTTTTTTAATTGTTGGTATTTTTGAAGAAGCAAAGTGGGTGAAATTTCAATTTTGGTGGAAGGTCATGTACATTATCTTTGGATAGGTGAAGGAAATGTGAGGGGTTATGGGTTGAGGAGTGGCTCAAGAACAAATATATTGCTGGCATTTTGAGGGTTATGAAGTTTGAAAAAGGTTTGGTCTGGTCAATTCTCTCCCTATTGTGAAATTGTGACCTTCTAGAAAAGTCGGGCTTGCTAATTCTATGGGCCTTTTTCTAATGTATCTTTCTTATACGCCATTAGTGTAGGCATAATTACTGTTATTGTTGATGACTTGCTAATGAGAGATTTGATATTCTTTGTATGATATTTTTATAGTTCAATGTTTGTGAGCTTCCAAGTGTGTTATATGTCTAAAGGATGTATATATGTTTCCTCAAATAAATACATGAGCCTATTTTGAAGCCTTGTTTATCATGATTTGATATACAGTACATCAAACTCCACAATTGTTTTTGCTTGAAATTAAGTACCAATGCAGAATTTTTAAAAATTCTAGTGTCTGTCATAAATTAACCTAGTATCACTAAGCATCACTTTGTCACTAAGCATCACTTTATAAACAAATGAAACGATAACGGTGTTATTTTTTTTATTAAAAAAGATATGTAAGTTTTAACAGACCAATACAAAATTACAAATACAATTCTAATAAAATTTATGATAGTTAAATTTTTTTAATAGATGTTTTAGCATTTTCCTATTACTGTATTACACGACATATTGAACATGTTCATGGGTAATTCTTTCCATGTAGTTCTTATATACACCCCTTTTTTTGTTTGCATATAAGAGTCATGATAGTTGTCCCTTTATCCTTTCTTTGTCATCAAGCAATTTAACAATTTGGACTCTAATTTCGATAGTTTACTAATATAATCTCTTGTGAAAGTATTAAGATTCACATAATAGGAAAATTTTATGATATTCCTGGAATATAAAGAAATGGTACTCCATTCTCTCACATTCATAGTAGACTTTACCATGAATTTAATGAGTAAACTCTACTATAAATGTGAAAGGAGGAAGCATCATTCTCTGTGCTCCAAGAGTACCTAAGAGTTATTCTATTGGGATAAGCTCGAGTAATTCTTAGGTACCCTTGGAGCACGAAGAATGGTGCTCCCTCTTCTTACATTCATGGTAGGGTCCACTCATTAAATTCATGTTGGGGACCACCATGAATGTGAGAGGAGACAACATTATTTCTTTGGAAAAATTATTAGGTACTTTCGGAGTACAATAAATGTGTATTCCCTCATCTCACATAAATGGTGGGTCCCACTAATTAAATTCATGGTGGGATCCATCATTTATGTGAGAGAGGGGAGTACACATTTATAGTACTCTGGGAGTACCTAAGAATTTTCTATCTCAATGATTCGAAAGGAGGGACAAAAAAATATTGATTTTTTTAAAACGACATAAGGACATTTCTATGATTAAAAAAAAAAAAAAAAAACAAATGCAATTTTACATTTAAATAAAAAATCCTATTTATGGCGCATCCTTACTCTTAGGTCTCGTTTGGGAGAAGGTAATGGAATGGAATGGAAAGGAATGAAAATAATAATTTTAGAATATTCTTCCCTTCCCTTGTTTGGGAGTTTTAATGGAGGGAATGGAAAACTTATTCTCTCGTTTGAGAGTTTAAGTAGGAGGGAATGGAATGGGTAGGAAGGAATACTCATTCCTCTCTATTTTCTTAAAATCTCAAATTTTTATTCCCCCCAAAATTGAGAGGAATGAGAGGGAATTGAATTAGATTTAATGATTTTTTTACTAAAACTCCCAAAATACCCCTATATATTCCACTCTTTATTTTAAAATAGGGGTCTAATAGTAATATTTTCATAAAATGATTCAATTCCATTCCTTCCATATTACTCCAAAACAAGATTACTTACATTCTATTCATTTCCATTCATTTACTTTAATAAAACATCCAATCAAGGTTACTTAATTCCATTTCATTTCATTCATTTCCTTTACTTAAATACATTCCATTTTATTCCATTCATTTTCATTCCCTTATAATCATTCCATTCAATTCTATTCCATTCCCTTATGATCATTCCATTATATTCTATTTCATTCCCTTATGAATTTCAAAACGGAGCCTTAGTAGTTAGTTAGTTAGCACCATTGTGTTTTTCCTTTTCTAAATGACAACGAGAATATGATGAATGATCAATGTAAGAGAAAAAAGAATGTATAATTAGAAAAAGAAAAAACTTTATAGCATAGTTATAGAACCATTCCCTTTATGAATCAAGCACTTAATAAAACACTACAGTTTCATGATAATAAGGTCAATGAGTAAATCCCTATGGTATTAACTATTAAGACATTAACCCAGTGGGGTTGGCCAAGTGGTTGGGCACTTGGTCTCAAAGTGGCTGTCTTGGGTTTGACTAGGAGCTCCCTAGTTCAAGTTCGAGCACCACCCGTCGTGAACAGTAATTAGTCTCTGGTTGAAAGTTTTGAGAAAACACGGTGGGAAATCCAAAAAAAAAAAAAAAAAAAAACTATTAAGATATTCCATAATTAGTGAATTCAAAAAAAAGGAAAAAAAAAAAAAAATTACATTCTCTGAGTTGTGGGATTTATTATTTACAAATATTTCCATATAAAAGTCATGACAGTTGTCCCATTAGACTTTCTTTGTCATCAAGCAGTTTTAACTCTAAAATGCTTCCAAAAATAAAATGATTTTCCCACTGTTTTGCCTTTCTGTGTATATATATGCCTTTCAGCTTTTTCAATCACAATTGCCAGCACCATCACTTTACACTAATATTCTCACAAATTTTCATATACATTCAGCCAGCAATGACAAATTATACTATTTCTTCCAAGCCCAACTTCAACTTCTCAGCAAAATCAAACATGATCTCAATACGCGATGATAAATTGGCAAAGATTATTGCAACGACAGAGGCGAGCCATGGGAATAATGGCTTTTGGAACACTCCATGACAAGCATAATCCAAAAATGAATATGTCAAACAACTCTTATCCCTCCTTGATCTCCAGCTTCCCCACAACATCAAGTATGATCATTATACCTGATGATGATGATGTTGAGCAAGAGAGAATACCAAAAGCAAAAGCTAGCACTGGAAATATTGGGTTGTAGAAATTTATATGCCGATTATAACACAAATATTGTGGCACGTACTACTTCTCACGTGCCTTTCAATAGATCAACCCTAGGGGTTCATCACAAGTCTAAGATTCATAAACCCATCAAGCATAATTCCTGGTACGGCCATGGTGCACATCAAATTCCATCTATGATGAATCTAAAGCCTAGTCCGGTTTTCATAACCATGCAACCTACTTATGTTATGGTGAACTCACAACCTGCAGCCACAGAGAGAAATGGAGTAAATGGAAATCTTCAGTGTAGCAATGGAAATATGAGTTTCAATGATTTTCATGCCAATACTGCTAACAATGGAGAGGTTGGTCACAAATGTCATGAAGGAGAACTGCAAGAACTGGACTTGTCCCTCAAGCTGTGATTAATGAGTTCTACTAATGCTATAATCATCTATCTCAATCTTCTTAATTTTATCTGTAGCATTTTGTTTTATTGCTGTTTTACTTATGGTTATATATATGAAGCTTTGGCATTAAAAAAACAAAAAAGAAAGAAGGAGATATGAAGCTTTTAGGTTAATTTGTTGGACTCAGAATAAACTTAAGGGTTCATCACATTTTATATTGTAATTTTAAAGTTTCTATTTTGATAAATTTTTGTGGCTTCTAATGCAAATTATTTATACAAATTTCAACCTTTTGCTCGAATATTATGTGAAATTTACTTAAAATTTCTTTTAAATAAAAATGTTTCTCCTAGAAAATTATCTTCTCCTTTTCAAAACAAATTGAATGAGTCCATTTGAAGGTTAATATTAACATTTTAAGAATCTACATGTAGTGATATGACAAATAAATTAATTAAATTTTTTTTATTTAGTAAAATAAATGAATGTTTAAAATCCATATTATGCACTATCTAGTATCTAACCATGAAAAAAAAAGTAGTAGTATTAGAAAAAAGTTTGGCTTACTTTCAGTATTTTTTTAAATGAAATCTCTTTTCGTTTTAATGAGAAATTGCCACATCACACATTAACTAAATAAAATATAGAGATTAAAACTCACTACCACTTGCTATTGTGTATTTAAAATAAAATAACACTTCCAGTTAAAAAAGTACTGGAGATAAGTCAAACTCTTAGAAAAATATTGAACCAAACAATTTTTTTTTTAACCATTTAATTTTTAAATAAAAATAATTATATTGGCACTTTTATGTCTGAACCTTTAAATCTTTTTGCTTTTAGAATATAAATAATTTTGAAGTTGTTAAAAGATCAACTCTTTTTTGATAATTCAATAACTGGGGAAATATTAGAAGATGTTAATCTATTGAGTTACAAGACTCTTGGCAACTAAAAATCAATTCAAGTGTTCTATTTGAAATCATTTTTATATATAATAAATCATTAAACTCTTTATTTGAATAAAATTTTTTTTATTAATTTGAAATTTTAATATACTTATCTATATTTATGTTTAAGTTGAACACCTTTTTTTTTTATTTTTTATTTTTTATTTTTACCGTTTATCATCAACTTCATTTATTCCATTAAAAAAAAAAAAAAAAAATTCTTCAGCTTCCTGTATTTTTTACTTTGCTTATATATATATCTAAAATATATTAATCCTTAATCTAATAGTGGAACCAATAACATCATCATAGCACTTCATATTATTCTGATAATTATAGGAAAAAATTACCATTTCATCATGAAATTGATTTCCTCACCATTTTGTATTGAAATGGAAAAAACTACTCTTTTCATCACGTTATAGATTCTCTCAATTTACATTGAAATAAAGACCATCTTCATTCATTAATTTGAGCATATATAGTTCACAATCCCAACTTGATTCGGACGATCAATATACAGCTAGCTAAATTACAATATTACAGCTACGAGCACCTTATTTACGAAATTTTATATTCGCAAAATTGATGAGTCCGTGTAAATAAAGTAAAATAAAATAAATACACAACTAAATATTTATCCCAAGAAAAAAAAGAAGAAGAATAGATTACAGCTAAAGAAAAAACAAATAAATAAAATTGATTCCCAAAAAAAAGCTTACCAATATATAATATTATATATTGGTAAGCATTTTTTTTTTTTTTGAGAGAGAGTTTCAACCTATGGCGTCCGCTCTTTATAATAGTTTTTTATCATCAGACCAAGATACTAATCAGTTTTAGGTGTAGGCGGGAGTCGAATCTCAGATCTATTATTCAACCATCAGAGACTTTATCAGTTGAGCTAACTGGAATTCACTTATATATTGGTAAGCTGTTGTGATAATGGAAGTAAATACAATCAATTTTCTCTAAGCTCGTTAGGAAAAAAGATTCACACAACTTACCACGTGGCAATTTGAAAGAAAATCTACTTGTATTATTTAATGAAACATTTAATTTAATACAAGTGTATGATTTTATAAATCTCCACATAATGAATGGAAAGAAATTCCTCCCACTGTGAAGGAAAATTAGTCTAAAACAAAAAAAGAATAGTAAAACTTTTTTTTTTTTGGTGGTAATTAATAGTGACCGAGGCGAGAACTAAAGGACACACAAAAACTGAATCAAGACATTTATTTTAGTAAGGCAGAAATTTTGATAGGACAAGGTCACGCTTTTTTTAATGTATGAGGGTGAAGTTTTGCTAAAATTTTAGACCATTTAGTTGGTTAGGTATAATGCCTAAAAAAAAAAAAACCTCATATCTAGAAAATTGAGGGAATGCTAGCTTTATGTCTAATTTTGCCATGTAAGTAAGAATTATAATGGAATGATACGTTTACAGTTTCAAGTCAAGAGTTTTATAATGTTTTCCATAGACGCGTTCATGGTTCAAATCCTCTCTCCCATATTGTAACTATCAAATTATCAAGAAAAAAAAAAGAATTGAATTTCAAAAATTAAAATAAAATCCAACCCAAATTTTAGGGACTTAATTATTTTGGTTTTCAAAAACACTTTTTGAGGTTTTAATTAATGTAATCTTTTTTTTTTTTTTTGGTTGAGAAAGTTAATTAATGTAATCTAATTGTAAAGTGTAAACAGGATTCTAATCTAATTTTATTTCAATTTTTTATGTTATTTAATTAATTCAATCTATATGTAAACGGTAATTTAATTTCACAACTGTAATATATATTTATGTAACCTATTTCATTGTTTTTAAGGTTAATTAATTAATTTATATCTACAGTAATTTAATGTAGGCAGACGTTGACACTTGACATAGTAATATCATATATATTAATAGCCAAAGTATAGAGAAAATTCAATTAAATTTTGATTAGACTTTCAATTTTGCGTCACGTGTCCCATATAATTTTTAATTTTGTGCCAAGTGAATTATTGAGTGTACAAATTCAATTAAATCCAAAATTAGATTTCAATTGGAGTCCAATTTTTTGCCATGTGTCCATCTAAGTTTTTAATTTTTGTGGCAATTGAATTATTGAGTGCAAAAATTGAAGAATCTAAAACTAATTAAATTCTAATATATATATATATATGTGTGTGTGTGTAGGGGTGTTAGGCTAAGGAGCCCATATTTATGTATATATTGGGCCAGGGGCCCAATCCGAGGACATTAAATAATTCGAAGACGGGAAAATATTTTCATGAGGAACCGTGTTAGTAAGTGAAGAGGTGAAATCCGATTGAGGTTGTCCAGAAAGGTGGTTCGAGGAAGAATCCCTATATTGGGCCAGGGGCCCAATCCGAGGACATTAAATAATCTGAAGACGGGAAAATACTTTCATGAGGAACCGTGTTAGTAAGTGAAGAGGTGAAATCCGATTGAGGTTGTCTAGAAAGGTGGTTCAAGGAAGAATCCCTCCTCGGCTAAGCAGAGCTGAGGTTAGAGGGTGTGGTCTGCCATCAAGAGTAACATTTTGGATCGTTCCATGAATGAGGATAAGTATCAAGAGGGAACAGGACAGAGAAAGGTCATGAAATATTTCAAGGGAAAGCTGCTACCACCGCATTAAATGCTCTGCAGCTAACTCTCTGGCCGCATTAATGAGGAAGTGATACCTGAACAGTAACTTTCAACCTTACAGCTACTACCTAAAGACTTTAGGAAGGTACTAATGGGACAAGGATCATTACCTACAATTTAATCTGCACGTGGAAGGTGGAGAGAAAAAGGAGAAAAGAGTATAAAATGGAGGGGGGACTTTGAGAGAAAGGATGAGGAATTAAGAGAAAAACACTGTAGCCATCAAGAACTAACTTTGTATTCAAAATTGAAAGATATATATATGAACTAATCTCCTCAGACTTTGCCGATGACGATTTTCTTTGGTTTAAATCAGTTTATTTTCCTTTTCTTGTCACCTAAATCCATTATACTTGTTGTCCAACTCATTAAAACCCAATTTTCCAACCCACTCTCTACAAATTCATTGTATTGGGCTTCTTGAGCCTAAGTCCGTTCATCACTTGGGCTAGGGACCCAAATTGCGTCCTTACAATAAAAGAAACCATTATATATTTTAGAAATGCATAGTTTAAAAAAGTATATAAGTTAATACCATGTATAATTTGAACATCTTCTAAAAAAATTGTATAATTATGATTATTTTTAATTGTATCCGTGCATATGCATGAGGCTATACACTAGTTTATATAATTTTCAAACAGGGGACGAATTCAATAGCTTTATAACTTAACTGATTGACATTTCTTGATATTTTCAACAAAGATATATAGGGTTCATATTCGGGGGGGAAAAAACAAACAAACAAACAATTATTTCACAAAATTACCAAGAGCCTTGTATAGTCTTGTACTTGTACCTCAATATTTCTAATGGAAATGTCTAGAAGATAAGTCTACCTCATATTGTAACTAATTTATCAAAGGAAATAAATAAATAAATAAATAAATAAATGGACTGAAATTAACTCAGTCCACCCTTGCCCAACCCACATAATAATTTCTTCAACAAAGGAGCACATGGGTTGACCGTTGGAAAAGAATTTTGTCACCAAATGATGGAAAATGATTGAGTACTCAATAATTATTGATTACCCCCAAATGATGACATTGACGAGGACCGAAATTTGTTGAAAAATTCACTAAACCAGATTTTAAGGGAAGTGAAAAAGTCCAGATTGGATGCTCAGGTTTGACAACTGACAAATTAAGAACTCCCTCCAAATTAACTACACACATGTAAATAATAACTCCAAAAATAATTGATATGAAATTGTCACAACAAACCTACAGATGAAAATTACTCTGCTGAAGTAGTGTGATTTGATATGAGATTGTCACAACAAAACTACGTATTACAATTACTTTCCTCGAGAAGTGAGTTTGTACCGTCCAACCGAGTACCCGACCTACTCGTCGTGCTTTTAATAACTTCTTTTTTTTTAGAGAGTTTCAATTTATGACATTTGTTCTTGATGATAATTCTTTATCATTAGACTAAGACACTAATCAGTTTTTGGTATAAATGGAGATTGAACTCAAAATCTCTTATTTAACCATCAGAGATTTTGTCAGTTGATCTAACTGAAACTTATGTTCTTTTAATAACTTTAAATTATAATAAATTGCAAATTTCCCGTTCACTTTATATTTTGAGATAAAATTATGTCGCCTAAAAAGTTTGTCAACTTAATTAGTATGAAAAATGATTCTAAAAAAATATAATTGTTATGAAAAATATTGTAACTTAGCACCAACTACCCTCTTTTCACTGCACCCAACCATTCAAAAGGTCAAAACACATGCAGTTTTGTAGGCTACCACTCTACTATTCTTATAGCATCTGCACAGTGGCCTAAATCCTAATATCCTATTATTATTTTATAGTAAAATATTTTTGTTTCTAAATTCTAAGGCATTGCCTCACCGTTTACAAAGTTGGATCATTCTCATTCGCTCATACAAAACTTGTTATCTATTTAAGTATTAAAACGTATTTTTTCTATTATAAATACTCACTTTTCAAAATATTTCATGCTAAATTATCTATTTTACAATATATTTCATTAAAATATTAATTTTTTAATTATTTTTCTTTTTACACCCACAACAACCATCATTCACTATTTTCATTCATCCTCATTATATGTAAAAAAAGAATAAAAACTAAATACAAAAATAAATCGTGCTAGTATAATATAAAATGTTTATTGTAATAATAATATACTTTTACACAATTTTGCATGACCTAATGTGGGTGAATTTTGTGTTTGATTAGCTAAAATAATCCTATTGTTTTTCCTATTATACAAGCTAAATCATGCTAAACCTCTTTCATTTTAAATCATAACCGCATACCTTCTCATATGTGGAGTTGTTCTTGAAGGCGATTCCGAGTTGATCATTGAGTCCTTGAAGGCAGGTGGCAATGCCATTGCTTTAGTGGAGCCACTAATTCAGGATGCCATTGCATTTTCCAGTTTTTATTCAAAATTGCTATACTCTCATTGTAGAAGAAAATGCAATAAATTAGCACATAATTTAGCTAAATATTCCATAAACGTCTCCGACTATGTAGTTTTGATGGAGGAAGTTCCCAATGCATTGCTCTCTATTGTTCAGCATGATTTAGCCAATTTGGCCAACCAAGTTCAATAATTTTTCAAGTTCATTCTCAAAAAAAAAAAAAAAAAAAAAAAAAATGCATATCATTTTGTATTATTTTATGTTGACACCTCATTTTGCAACCCGCATTTAACCTCACCTGGAGGGTAAAAAGGTAATTTTGCCTTCAAAATATGCATCTTGATTCTGGCCATTAGATCCTTAATCTCATTTCACCAAAATGATCTTGATACTGTAATGATTAAATCAACTGGTCATAAGTTCTAATCGGACCACCAGATTGAAAGTTATCATCAAATCAAGTTTTAATGGCTGAGATGTACTATCACAAATTGAGTCAGACTATATGTGATTATGAACAATTGATTTCAATTGGTTATAAGTGTAATCAATTTGAGATCAATGATATGTCATAATTTGATTGATTAGGACTATATTTTATGGTGAGGTTGCATACACCTAATTAATTAGATAGTTAAACATTAATTATTCAATGAGTAATTTGTGCAATTATTTTTTAATTAGAGTAAATTTGGAACCAATTAAGTTTGAAATGGGAGTGATTGGAGCCATTTATGTTAATTGGGAGCTAATTTGGGACCTATTAATGTTAATTGTGCTGAAATCATTTTCTAACAAATGACCTTTGCTGACTATTTTATCGATATCTCTCAAAATATTTTGAATTTGTGAATGAGGTTAATTTTCTCAGAAACTAGACATCCGAGACTTCAATTTGAGTACAAGAACAAGACAATTCTGATTAGAATTGAGTCAGATATGATTTTTTGAAATTGGCTCTACAAGCTGTTACAGCAGCTACGGAAAAACCGAATTTTGACTTGCTCCTCACTTACACCAATCTTTCCATTTAATGCACCAAATTTTCCTCAAGGCTAAAATGAGGTCTAGGTTCATGATTCTTTGTCAACTCTCATTAAATGACATTCCATTCATATTTCCTCTACCACTACTATATAAACCCTCCATCTTCTTCATTCCAAAGTACACGAAAAACCCTCTCTCTTCTCCTCTCTTCTCCTCTTTTGAGTTCTAAGAAGTTGAGTAGTCTTGTCATATCTTAGTTTTCTTGAGACTCACTCTTCTTCTCCTAACTCTTCTTTTCCTCCACCCTTATGACCTCCCTCAAGAGTCTCCTCTTCCACCATATGGATCTTGCATGAAAGTATAATTGTTTTTTTTTTTTTTTTTTTGTGTTTTCATGATGAGAATTTAAGATTAAAACATGATAATAATTATTTAAATTCTCTTGAATATGTTTGAATGCTCTTAAATGTTCTTATGTGTTCTTCACATGTTCTTGGTTGTTCATCACATGTTCATGCATAACACTAGTTTAAATCTTTAATCTACATAAAAAATATGAAAAACATGTTTGTTTCATAATTATTTCAAATCCTTGAATCTAGGATATCACCATCCACATACATTCATTAGAATTCTATTTTTCAATCTATATGCAATGCTTGATAAATTGAATTAGGGTTTATCACATGCACACACATTAAATTTAACATGCAAATTAATTGACATATTAGATGATATGATATGAATGTTGACCACCATAGTCTAGAAGATCGGTTTCACTGGGCAAGATGGGTGCCTAACACCTTCCCACCTTATAACATAGCATTCAAACTTAGATCAAGTGTTAGTAGAGCAAATGTTTATCCATGTAATTTTCGATTTCTAGATTGTAACTAGGAAACAAAGTCATGTACTTTATCTTAGATTGTATCTAGAACCAAAGCCATGTAATTTTCCTATAATCAATGTAAATTCAATTTCAAATTAATAAAATGAGGAGTTTTTCAATTTTGGTTTTCTTATTTATCCCAATAATTAAATAAGTGGCAACTCTATTGTAAAACCTTTAATCTAAAGGGGAAGATATAACTAGTCGAACCTCCATTTTGAGAGGCAATAACACAACTCCACCCATTCACGTGGGTTTGACCTAACATCATAAAAAAAAGGGCCGGGGGTGCGGTCTCTCACATTTTATTTTATTGAATATGTCATATTTATTTATACAATATATTTGCATGTGTCTTATAATGTGTTAAATTGTTGAGAAATTTCTATATGATTGTAATTTATTGGATTATTGTATTTATCTCTAAAAATACATATAACAAACATTTTCTTATTTTTATGCAAAATTTTAAAATATAATTGCATTATACACATACTATATATGTACTTTTTTTTCATATATGTATTTTTCTATCTAGTTTTTAAAATGATGCCAAATTATATCCATCGATATAGTTTATTGAATTTTTAAAATATACTTTTTTCATTTATCGAATGTTTATTTATTTATTTATTTTTTTTGTGGTTGATGACACAAATTATTATAATATTCCTAACATTACTTTACAATTTTGGAACCTTTTATAATAAGATAGGCCTTTTTATAAATGAAAAAATTATTAAAAATTGGGGGCCTTAGACCTAGGCCTTTAAGCCGCCACTGATTCTATTATTTATTTAAAATATCCTGACAAAATTAAGAAAAGACAACCGATCTGTTTTTTTCCCTTCTCCGAGTTCTCCCTCCAAATTCCCATGCTAAAAGCAATTATCTAGAAAGTGTACATGCAAACATATGAAATTCTTCTGTCAATTGTTTTTCTCGGAAGGAGATATAGAGTCAACCAACTACTTGGATGCTTTCTTGTAGCCATTGGTGTAATCATAACAGTGGCAATGCAAGCCATATAGATATATATCTTCAATTAAGATTATTGTCTCATGCTGATGCTCGTCTATTAGCTATATTGATTCATTTTCTGTTTCTTTAAGGATTGCAAACTATGTAGCACTGATATAGACACGATACGTAATAAGATAACACGTCATTTTTTTAAAAACTAGGATACAATACTGTAAACACGAAATCTTAAGTTTGAAAATCATACAATTGAATATATTTCACAAATGTAAATTTGTATTGATGAATTTGTAGGTACAATTCTCTATATTTAGATTCTAATACAATAGAATAATTCTCTGATTTGATCTCTTTGAAAAAGTCTTTAATTCAAGTATTACGTCGATGTAGTCTTGACCCGAACGCAAGATGTCTTCCACTTGGATTGGAAATTAGATTGAAAGTTCTTTGGAACAAAATTACAATGAATTTCTAGCTGTATGCTTGTTAGAGATTTCTTGTTCTTCGTGGGTTCTTCGAATGTTCTTGATCCTTGAAGATTTGTGGTGAAAGTTCTTTGGGAATTTAGAGCTTGAATCCGATGAAGTTTCGATGGATCAAAGTCTTGAAGTTTCTGGAGGCTTTGAAGCTTGATTCCAGTAGAACTTTGAGACTTGTATGAATAATTTGGATGAATGTTCTTCAATATTCTTTGTCTTCAAAGATTTGTAGTGAAAGTTCTTCGGGGCTTTAGAGACTTGGATTCGTAGAGCTCCACTAATTTGTAGTCTATTGGTGCTTATAGAGACTTTTAAGCTTGATTCCAATGAACTTTGAGATCTAGAAGGATGACTTGAATTATTTTGCTTCAAATGTTCTTGAGATTCGAAGGTTGAAGTTATTGGAGGCTTTGGAGTTTGATTCCGGCAGAGCTTCAAATCTTTTGAATGTTTCTGAATCCCTTCCATAAGATTGAGGTGGATCTCTATTAATAGGAGTCTTAGGGAGATGTAATGACTCGTGATTGACTATTATTAATGACATGTGTTATAATTTAAATAGAGGGATTTTATGTTTTGTTCTCCAAGGAACACATGACATTATTTAATTAGCCATAGTGCTTTAATTTAAAATAACACATGGCAGCTTTTGATTAAATTGCTTATGTCATTTAAAATAACATGTGTTAACATTTGATTGGTTATTAGGTATTCTTTGTAATTTTTATTTTTCGACACTTGAAATATTGTCAATAGCCTCTGAATAATGACAGTGGAACCCACTAAGTAGCACATAGAACTTTGTAATTGACTATTTTAAACGTATTACGTGGACTTGATGGATGAAGTTGCGATTTGTGATTTGTTGGAATTTTTCTCTCTCTATAGATATGTCGAGGATACAACAATTAATTAATTAATTAATATTTTTTTTAGGTATCTATATTTTATATTTGGAATAAGTTATGTTTATTTTGAATTTAAAAAGTATGTAACAACAATGAAATGTTTGGAAATATATCTAAAATTAATTTAAAGACAATAAAATATTGTTTAAAGTACGAACAAAGAGTTCAAAGAAACTAGATGCCGATAAAAAGAGTTCAAATAAACAATATTTAAAAACAACAGAATTAAAAAATGGCTTTTGTCTATCAGAGTGCGTACTTGACATGTTTCTGTCTGTATTGGGGCTGTGGCCATATCAAATATGTGTTCGACGCCAGTACATTGGCAATTTTGCCATGTTCATGCTTCCCAGATTGTAAAGTTTGAGAGATATAGATTTAAGAAAAAGGAAAAAAAGAAAAAAGAAAAAAGAAAAAAAAAAGAAAGATCTTGAGATGGTAATATAAAGTGGGCAAATTCTCAAGTTTATTTTCTGTTTCATTCATGGTTCATGGGATTGTAATCTAATAATATGCAACACATCTTAGGTCCTACTGGAACAAGATATGGGTGAGGCATGCCAAGAGACTATGGTATAAAGAGTTTCAGACTGGTTAGCATTGTCAATGACAAGGGTTCTACATCTTCATCTGTTGACGCGGGTCAAAACCAAAACTTGATGCAACATGCAAATTGGAGACAGCACCAAGTGGGATAGAAACCGTAGGAGTAAGTACCAAGTAAGAGAGAACAAATATAGGAGTCAGCACCTAATTTTGGCTTGAGCTAGACACTTGGAACATTCCTAGAGAAATTTTATTAATCAATATTGTTTTCCATCTCTATAGAAGTGCAATATTGTGCTTATATAGGGTACTAGGCTACTAGCTAGGACTAAACGCTAAGTCTAATTCTCATTGATTTGGGGAGCCTTATTCTGAATGACTTGGGAAAACCCAATTATTGAATTATAAAAATAACCTAGACTTTAGGAAATCATATAAAATACTAATAATCTAATTAATTACTAAGACCTAAAATAAAAGGACAAAATGGGCTTTTGCTCTTTTCGGGCAAATTAAATAGCTTTTTACTCTCTTTCCCAAACTAAGTAGGGAAATGCCCCTCTTTTTAAAACTCGATTTATGATAAATCGAGTTAGAAATTTTTTTTTTGAAGCTCTATAGTGGCGTTTTAATGAGTTTATAGTGACGTTTTTAAGACCTATAATGAATTTTTTTAACTTGACTTCAATGAAATCGAGTTATAGGCAATTTGTTTACCTATAACTCGATTTCATTGAAGTCGAGTTAAAAAACGTCACTATAGGTCTTAAAAACATCACTATAGGCTCATTAAAACGCTACTATAGGGCCTAACTCAATTTATCATAAATCGAGTGTTAAAAGAGGGGCATTTGCCTATTTAGTTTGGAAAATGGGGTATAAAGCTAATTAATTTGCTCGAAAAGGCAAAAGCCCATTTTGTCCAAAATAAAATACAATTAACCAATAGAAAAATAATTGACTCCAAAAATTAAGTATAAATAAATTAGAATAAATTTTCCTTCACAGTTCCCACATCATCTATGCCATTGTATCAGATGATTGAAACATTTTCTCAGTAATTTTGCTGAACTCCTTCCAAAGCAAATGTGCTGGTTGTGTCTTCTTAATAATTCCATTGCCCTTATTATAGTAAATCCTTTATTGGTGAATGTTTTTTTTTTTTTTTTTTTTTGAGAAACTTTTATTGGTGAATGTTGACTAAGAAGAATACTTGACCAGATAAACTAAATTAGATTCCAATTTGTAAAATTAATGGACTACCACGGTACCGCCTTCTATTTGTATGGCCATCCGAGGTGGTGTTGGTTTTCCTTCAACTGTACTATATTTGGTAATCTTTAGAATCTTTACAAAGTAAACTGGTAAACTCCAAACCAAAATCCATTATTTGCTCATAATAATTGTTATTACAAATGTCTTACAATTTTACTTTTTGGTTGCTTGACTCTGGAAATTCATTGAAGGAAGCTGGTATATCTTGGCGTCTTTATCATATCATTGCTTTTTATCTTTTCAAGATCTCTTCTGCTGTATAGTCTCTTGCCTTGCTTCCACATTTTCAGGTATGTCATTTGTTTTGTCAATGCAAATCTTGTACAAGGTCAGTAAGCCCGACAGGAATTGCTCTAGAGGGTGCATTATCTGAGACCACTAATGTAGCATGGTGTACGTGCAAATTAGATTTGAGCTTATATAGAGGAATAAAATAAGTTATCTAACAGTATATCTATATGTAAAAGCTTCTAAGTGACAAAGATTCTAGCTTTGACATGACACACGTTAGAGAAGAAGAAAATGATAGTAAGAAAAAGGGACACAAGATGCACGTGGAAAACTCTAAGAAAGGGATGAAAAACCACGGTTTGAGCAAGAATGGAATGTTTTTGCTCTGCTCAGATTTGTATTATGTGAGGAAAAGAGGTCACTCTTGTACAATAAGGGTGTTATTCCTTAAAGAGAGACTTTGTTTTCTACCTTCCCATCTTATCACCTTTCTACTCTTTTCTCTTTATATTTACTTGGGTTCTTACCCTAAAATACAGCTGCATGTTTCTTTTATAATCTGAGGAATATGACTAGGTACAAGGACAGGTGTCAAGTAATCATTTCCTTATTTTAGACATTTTCACAACTATGATATTATTTGCTGACTAGAGAATAAAGATTGTGCCAATGTGGCACGGGTGCCAACGTGGCACGGGTGCCAACATGGCATGGGGGCCTGTGGGTAGGTGACTTTGTCACTACTTGGGAAACAACCTCTGGACATTGAGAGGGACATCAGGAGTACTGTGAATGATACACGTGTCTCTGAAGTGGTCCAACATGCATTCAACCAATAAGAGGAGTCCTCATAGCTGCTGACCTTAGAAAGTCACTATCTCCCTTTTTGTGAGTTCTTGAGTACCATGTTAGGTGTATATCTTACTTCCTTTCCAAGGCAGTCGAGCCTTTAGCATGGACCAAGAATAGGATCTTTTAGCCAATGATTCCTCTTCCTTTGCTCATAGCCACTCCATGTGTAGGGTATAGATTCAACCACATATGCACTCTCCCATGCCTTTGTGGTGTAATGTACATTATCCCCTTGATTGTCAATGGTGTTTAATGGCAAAGGTTTTTGACAGTCACATTGGTTCAGGCATTAACACATTGATAATCATACCTTGTGATGTTTGAGCATGGACACGTGACTCGCAGGGGTGCTTTTTAGCCGTTTTGGCGTCTCTTTGTTTCTTGCGTTTTGGCAGACAAACATTACTCCTCATAGATGCCATGTCTCTTCACTTAACTACGGTTGGAGATTTAAATAAGGAATGTTTCTTCTTCATTCTTTTCTTCCGCTAGTTCTAACTCCCCAAAACATACCTCCAACTCTTCTGAGAGCGCTCCAAGCTCTCCAGACAACAACATTCCCTCCCTACCACCAAGTCCTATGCATCCCCCTATCCCTTTTCCCATATTCTCTTTGTCTCCCTAAGTCTTCATCCATGAAGAGGTTGCTCCCTTCAACTAGAGTGACGAAGAAGAAGAAGACTCGGAGGAACTTCGGCTGAGGGCCGAAGAAGACGTTGAAGATGCAGTGTTTGCTGCCTTCATGAGAGCCCTCTCTAGGCGCAAGAGAAGACGTAGGCCCTCTCAATCAGGTTTGGAGTCTAGCGCTTTGGACCTTTTTGATTTAAAGGAGTCAGACTCTTCTGATGGATTTGATTCGGGGGAGGATAAAGGCGAAGAAGAGGAGGAGGAAGAAGAGGACAATGAGGATGAGGAAGAGATGGAGTATCTGGCTCCAGACTATCCCCAAAAAGACTCTGGGGATGACTTGGATGTTTTCTATTGTTTAGCCATCTATTGGCTTAGGTTGTAAAACTTTAATTTCTTTTGTTTTTATTATTTTTTGTGTTTTTATATAGGAAAGGGGGTGATAGGCCACTAGGGCCAAATTATGTAAATCCCTTTTTCCAATTTTTGTAAAACTTAAACACAAAAGAATATATATGAAAAAGGAAATTTTATCTTATAATATGTTTACTGTTCATTTACATTTATGTTATGCTTTATATCTATTTTACCACACATGAAATTCCTACACAAAGACATAAAAATGTAAACATGTCAGTTAACAAAATGAAATGAGACAAGATAAAATGAACCTGTTGGTGAAGGGTCACGCCTTTACACTTTGTCTGTGAAGGCGGTTTCCTTGTTTTCAGCACCATCAACTGCTCCTTTATCATAAACTCAGTTCTTTCCTTCTGTTGACACATGTCAATTTTGAAAAGATATTCCGTTTTTTGAACAAGCTTCTTTTTGGAGGGAAAAGGGGTAATTCCTCAAAGTATAAAAGAAAAAGAAATATTTCCTTCCTTATTTCTCTCATTTTTCCCTTATCTCCTTCTTCTTCAACCCAAAATCCAGAATTCTTCTCAGATACCAAATCATGGGTGTAAAACGTGGCTTAAGATCCAGTTTTGCAAAATTTTTAGAACCTTCCCCTTCAAAGAGCAGCAAGCCTCTTCTAGGAGGAAATGAAAATCCTTCCATATCCATAGAGCAGGAACAGTGGATTATTCGTCCCTTTTTTGAAGACTATCTGTTTGATAAAAGTCTTGATTGGGACTCAACCCCTTGTTTTGAAGACCCTCTCCACGAATATGGCATGCATGATGGAAGGGACATAAAGGAAATCATTTATGAAGGAAAACCTTCCATTCCTGAAATATTAAATTTCTTCTCTTAATTAATGTTCCAAAATTTTTATTTATTTATTTATTCGAATGCTTGCAGGCTGATGAAAGTTTTAGGTGTCACATAATATATCAAACATGCTTCCAAAAATTAAAGATGTACTTGAGCTTATCTCAATGATTTGAAAGGAGGGACAAAAGGAATTTGATTTTTTTTTTAAAGGACAGAAGGACATTTCTATGATTCAAAAAAAAACATGATGCAGTTTTTACCTTTAAAAAAAAATCCTATTTATGCCGCATCCTTACTCTTAGCAGTTAGCCAGTTAGCACCATTGTGTTCTTCCTTTTCTAAATGACAACGAGAATATGATGAAGGATCAATGTAAGAGAAAAAAGAATGTATAATTAGAAAAGAAAAAACTTTATAGCATAGTTATAGAACCATTCCCTTTATGAATCAAGCAGTTAATAAAACACCGTAGTTTCATGATAATAAGGTCAATGAGTAAATCCCTATGGTATCAACTATTAAGACATTCCCTAATTAGTGAATTTCAAAAAAGGAAAAAGAAAAAAAATACCTTCTCTTAGTTGTGGGATTTATTATTTACAATATTTTCCATATAATAGTCATGACAGTTGTCCCATTAAACTTTCTTTGTCATCAAGCAATTTTAACTCTAATTTTCGGTAGTTTACTAATACGTCCATATCTAATGAATGTATTAGTGTCATAGAATTTAATCATATAAATGCTTCCAAAAATAAAAAGATTTTCCCACTTTTGCCTTTGCGTGTGTGTGTATATATATATATAAAAGCCTTTCATGCTTTTTCAATCACAATTGCCAGCACCAGCACCAGCACCATCACTTTAAACATTATATTCTCACACAATTTCATATACATATAGCCAGAGCAATGACAAATTATACTAGTTCTTCCAACCCCAACGTCAACTTCTCAGCAAAATCAAATATGATCGCGTACCGCAATGATAAATTGGAGAGATTATTGCAACGACAGAGGCGAGCCTTGGAAATAATGGCTTTTGGAACACTCCATGACAAGCATAATCCTAACATGAACATGTTAAACAACTCTTGTTCCTCCTTCAGCTCCAAGTTCCACACATCATCAAGTATGATCATTATACCTGATGATGATGCTGAGCAAGAGAGTATACTACTACAAAAGCAAAAGCAAAAGCAGGCACTGGAAATATTGGGTTATAGAAATTTATATGCCAATTATAACACAAATATTGTGGAACGTACTACTTCTCACATGCCTTTCAATAGATCAACCCTAGGGGTCCATCCCAAGTCTAAGATTCATAAACCCATCAAGCATAATTCCTGGTACGGCCATGGTGCACATCATCAAATTCCATCATCTATGATGAATCTAAATCCTCTTCCAGTTTTCGTGACCAAGCAACCTACTTATGTTATGGTGAGCTCACAACCTGCCACAGAGAGAAATGGAGTAATTGGAAATCTTCAGTGTAGCAATGAGAATATGAGTTTCAGTGATTTTCATGCCAATACTGCTAACAATGGAGAGGTTGGTCACGAATGTCATGAAGGAGAACTGCAAGAACTGGACTTGTCCCTCAAGCTGTGATTAATGAGTTCTACTAATGCTATGATCATTTATCTCAATCTTCCTTTATGTGTAGCATTTTGTTTTATTGTTTTACTTAATAATTATAGAGATATGAAGCTTTGGCATAAAAAAGAAAGGAGATATGAAGCTTTTAGGTTAATTTGTTGGACTTGGAATAAACTTAAGGGTTTATCACATTTTATTTTGTAATTTTAAAGTTTCTATTTTGATAAATTTTTGTGGCTTCCAATGCAAATGATTTATACAAATTTCAAACTTTGGCTCGAAATTATGTGAAATTTACTTAAAATTTCCTTTTCAAAACAAATTGAATGAGTCCATTAGAAGATTAATATATATTGTGATAAAATTTAGCTACAAATTAGGGTACAACCTTACTCAATATCTTTTTATTGGATGTGAATTTTGATAAATCCACCTTTGGATTACATATTTTTCCTATATCCTCCCTGCTTGTAAAATTTTTAGAAAATTAAAGATCAATAGCCATGTCATCAATAAATTATTTAAATTGCAAGTTTTTGTAATTTAAAATTATGCATAAAATAGAAGTTTATAGATCATATAGTAAATAATATCCGATTGACACAAAATTTGACATATGTATTAAGAGAGTAAAGAACCTGTAATTCAACAATTATATTTTCAAAATATATAGTAACGTTTATTTTATTGAGTAATATTGTAACTTTAGGCTGCAACCAATTTTGTAACTAAACTTTACCCTATATATTAACATTTTATGAATCTACATGAGAATGTAGTGATATGACAAATAAATTTTTTTTTTTTAGACCCCTTAAAACATAATTGGATTAACCTAGTTAACAAGCCAAGTTATTACTTAGTCCAAATTCCAGATCTAGGTTATCACAATTAAACAATCATATCATGTATAGCAGCAGAAATATAAATAACATAAAGATATGATGACCCAGGAAACCACATCGGTAAAAATCTGGGGAGGATTTAACCTATCTATCCTCAAGGTAAACTTGAATCCACTATAGAAAGAATTGAAATTTTATAATAGAGACCACTAACATTCTATTGCTACCTACTAGTAGAAACTTACTGACACGGCCACGTGCAAGCTCTGAGACCACGGACTCATTCTTTCTTGGATTCTCTAGCAAGTACAAGCACTCCTGCTTGCGTATCTTTAAACTCTTATGGCAGAAACTGAATGATCATCAAGTTCTTGAACGAATCTTGAATCTTGATAACCCTAAGTTTGTGTAAAGGGAAGTGCCTCATAGATGTCACAAGAGATTTACACAAACAGCAATATGAGTATCTCTTAAAACGTGGTTAGGGTTTACCTTATATACCTAGGGCAAAACCTAAAACCCTAAACGTTTTAAATGAAATAGAGCTGAGTTGGAATTCTATAGAAAAATGCATTCTGCTCGATTTTTGATTGATCAAGTCTAAGTTTCGATCGATCGAGCCAGGCCGAAATGCATATTAACTTCTGCATCAGCTTGATTCCAACTTTACATAAAAGACACAACTTTGAGTAAGCCTAAACAAGACTAAATAACCTGTTTTGATCATGGTTTGCCAACTTTACACATTAGAGTTCTAAATACATAAATTTCTAAATCTTTAGAACCTAACATAAATAAATTATAATTTTTTATTTAGTAAAATAAATTTTTATATAAATGAATGTTTGAATCCATATTATGCACTATCTAGTATCTAACCATGAAAAAAAAGGTAGTAGTTTTAGAGAAATATTGAACCACACGATTTTATTTGAACCATTTAATTTTTAAATAAAAAAAATTAAATTGACACTTTTATGTCTGAACCTTTAATTCTTTTTTCTTTTATAACATAATTAATTTTGAACTAGTTAAGATCAACTCTCTTTTGATAATTTAATAATTGGGGAAATATTAAAAAAATGTCAACCAGTTGAGTTATAAGACTCTTGGAAATAAAAGATCAATTCAAGTGTTCTATTTGAAATCATTTTTGTATATAAAAAATCATTAAACTATTTATTTGAATACAAAATTAAAAAATATATATTTTATTAATTTGAAATTTTAATATACTTGCCTATATTTATGTTTAAGTTGAATACTTTTATTTTTTCTCAAAAAATAATTTTGAATACTTTTTTTTTTTATACCGTTTATCATCAACTTTATTTATTCCATATATATATATATATATATATATATAAAATTCAGCTGCCTGTATTTTTACTTTTCTTATATTAAAATAAATTAATCCTTAATCTAATAGTTGAACCAATAACATCATCATACCACTCCATATTATTCTGATAACTATGGGAAAAAATTACTATTTTATAATTTCCTCCCCTTTTGTATTGAAATGGGGAAAAAAAAAACTACACTTTCATCATGTAAATGTAATAGATTCTCTCAATTTACATTGAAATAAAGAACATCTTCATTCATTTGAGTATATATATAGTATTGTTGCAAATGGAGTATCAATTTGCCCAACTTGATTCGGGCAATCAATATACAGCTAGCTAAATTATAATATTACAGCTACGATATCCTTATTTACGAAATTTATATTCGCAAAATTGATGGGTCCGTGTGAATAAAATAAAATAAATACACAACTAAATATTTATCCCAAGAAAAAGAAGAAGAATAATAGATCATGGCTAAAGAATAAATAAATAAAGAAAATTGATTCCCAAAAATTGACGAGTCCATCGGAAGCAATCAAATAATAATTAAGCCAATTAAAAGCCAAAATATTAGACCTGAAGTTTGACCAATAATATATTGGAAAGCTGTCATGATAATGGAAGTAAATATAAATCGATTTTCTCTAAACTAGTTTTAAAAAAAGATTCCAACAACTCATAACGTGGCAATTTGAAAGACAATCTACTTGTATTTATTTTTGTTTTTGCAAAAATACTTGTATTATTTAATGAAATATGTAATTTAATATACAAGTATGGCTTTATAAATCTTCACATAATGAATTGGAGGAAATCTCTCAATGTAGAGGAAAATTAGTCCAATACAAAAAAAGAACAGTAAAACTTTTATTTTGTTTCGGTAATTAATAGTGACCTAGACAAGAACTAAAGGACACACAAAAACTGAATTAAGACATTTATTTTTGGTAAGGCAGAAATTCTGATAGGACGATGTCACGCTTTTTTTAATGTATGATACCATGATGGTGAAGTTTTGCTAAAATTTTAGAACATTTAGTTGGTTAGGTATAATGCCTAAAAATAAAAAACCTTAAACATTGTAGGGTCAGTTTTTGTAGCCCAGGCCCAAAAAGGATGGGTTAGAGGCCCAACGAACCCAGCACAATGAATTTGTAGAGAGTGGGTGAAAGAGTTGGGTTGGATCTGAATTAAACTATGGATGGCTAAGTTACGTGAGACAGAAATAGCATAAAATAATGACTGAGACTATTTAGGTGAAAGTCCGAAGAGACATCTTATTGAATAAACAGTAATTACAACGTTCAGAGCTACAGTCAAGCCTCTCTCTCCCCCTTTCTCAGGGATCGACCTTCTTTATATAGCACCTTTCTCCCTCATCTCCATCGTCCACCTGTTCCCCATCTGGGTATACACTTGAGCGCGTGTCATATCATGCGCCCACTTTAGTTCTTTGTGAGTGGCGGTAGCTGAGGTTTCACTGTTCAGGGGTCCTCTCCACATAAATGCGGCCAGAAAAGCTGTTGCAGTGCATTAAATACGGTGGTAGCAGCTTTTCCTTTAGATATTTCTTCATTCTTATCATCCTCAGGAGTGCCCAGATCTTGTTTTTGTCACACATATTGCCAGGAAGGGCACTCGGGCTCCCTGTACATGTATTTAATCAGAACTACTGTATCCGAGGAGTAAAATCTCTTCGGACGATGAATGTTCTCTTCGGATTATACTTTTCGGCCACCTTTGGGCCTGATGTCCGCAGGAGAAGTGTCCCAGCCCGCTTTTGCTCTTCGGACGTAGGATGCCATAAAGAACAGGGCCCCAGGCCCAAGTGGTAGATCTGGGCTTTTGCCCCCCACAATAGCCCCTCAAAATCTCAATTTTTCCTTCGCATCCGAAGAGAAAAAGTGGGATTTTGACTCGCCACGGAGCAAAAGTTTGGGAACAGACAAAAATTTAAACTGGCACGTGTGTGGATATGGATGTGCGCGTTCCATCATTGCTGCAGTTGTCTTCCGTGTTCCCAAAGCGTCACATTAATTACTCCAGGCGGCGTCTTGTCCTTTGCATCCAACGGCGGACTGTTGATCCAACGGACAGGGTTCTTTCTTGGGATTTGGGCGAAATAACTTCCGCCCCTTCGTTCGACCTCATATAAAATCTCAGAGGTTAGCATTTCCTTTTTACCTTGCAATTCTTAGACTATCCAACAAGAACAAGCATCCAAACGCTCCGAGCTTTCTCAATCGCTGACCCCAATCCTTCTCAGAGCCCTCAAGAATCTTCCTGCGAGTTCAAGGATTGATCCCTAGTTCCGTGTCTGTAAGTTTTCATTGCCCCAAGCCTTCTGTTTTCTCTTCGGCTGTCTTCTACATCGTGTTTTCATTTTTCCGTTTAAGAAAGATGGGCAAACTCGAGTACATGGTAGACAGCCCTGCCCAGTTGGAGAAGTTTAGGGCTACATACCGTATACCCCCAAACGTGGGGGTAAGGTATTGTCCTCCAGAGAAAATACTGACTGATCGGAAAACCGAGGAAGTTGTGATCCCCCTCATCGCTTTCCTGGAGGGAGGAATGACGATTCCTATGGGTCCCATCACTACTAGTTACCTCCGAAACCATAGGATCACCCCTTGGCAGTGCGCGCCTAACATGTTTAGGATCCTAGGAGCAATTGAAGACCTTAACCATCACCTAGGATTGGGACTTACTTGGCTCGACGTGGTGCACATGTACGAGTTTCTCAGCCAACAAGGGGCGGGATATTACTTAAAATCCCGGTCCGACATTGTTCGGCTGATTTCCTGCCTCCCCAAGTCCAACAAAGGGCTGAAGGACGACTACGTGATCGTCTCGGGCGCGTGGTATAACGGCCCTCATTGTCCGACCAAGCATGGAGAGCCAGGTGGGACATTAGTTTTTAGGCACTCTGACTGTAGGCTTATGATCTGTGCTCTTTAATAATTTCTGATTCTCTGTGTTGTTGCTTTCGATTTTCTAATCAAACTTTGCTGTGATTTGTAACAGATAAAGAACACATTACTCCTTGGCTCAGCCTCACCAACGTCGCTGCGCTGAACTTTTTATTACGGTCGGAGATCTTTGTTAGCGAGGACGGACAACTCCGATCGGCTCCCCTCATCCTAGGGTACAAAGTGAAACCCAAAGACTTCCAACCGGTTGGCAACGCGATAACCCAGGGAGACCGCCGCCTCAACCGTATTGACGTGTCCTGGAAGGGTTTTTTGGCACCGCACGAACTTCCACCCGTGCCACATCCAAACCCTCGGAATATACCTCCTCTCGTTCAACCACTCCAACAAGTTCCCCTCGGACAAGAGGTTGAGGGTGAAAGAGTTGGCTCCTCTAGCTCTTCACTTGAGGAGCAAATAGACAAGTTCCATTTCGAGGGGGAAGCGCCAGGAGGAGAACAAGTGGTAGAGGTCTCGGACGCCGAGGAAGAGATCGACAGGCATTCAAGCATTCACCCCGTCCTGATTGTTGCCAGTCCTGAAGACTCGTCGGATGAAGACATGGACTTAAGGAGTTTAATGAAGAAGAGGGGCCAAAAGACCGAGCACAAAGATGCTGGGACGTCTAAAGCAGTGGTGACCCTGCCCCCAGCGCCTACTCAGGTCCCTGACCCAGGTTTGAAGCCCGTACCAAACCTGCAGAAGAAGAGGCCACACGAGCCTGAAGAGAGGGAGGTGGTTGTGCCACCTAAGACTAATAAACAACAAAAGGTGGTACGAGACCACCGAAGCAAGAGGGCCTCCTCCACCGAGAGCCGAGAGGACGTAGTTGTGGCTGACGTCCGCCGAGGAGGGGGAACTCGCATTTGGTCCCCAAGGTTAGAGCTGGATGGCGCTCCCTTTCCTTGGGACACCTCCCTTTGTAACTATGATGGGGGAAGGGCAGGGTATGTTGCTGAGGCCCTGCAGCAACCACTCCTCCTCCCTCATAACATGGACTCCTACAAGCGCTTCAACCAGAAGGAGCTCTTCTTATCCCTTAAGAGGGACGTGGCCATGGTAAATAAACTCTCTTAATCCAGGTTTTATCCTTAATTGGCTTCACTTCTCTTCCTTACTTAATGTTGAAAATGTTGTCATGCAGATTACTCAACAAATTTATGTAGTCGAGGAATGGAATAAGAAGTCCTACCTCGAGGCTCAAGCAGCAGCTCAGTCTCAATCCAAGACGGAGAGATCTCTGGGTCAGTTGAAGGAGGACTATGTTCACGTGTCAGAGCAGCTGAAAGACATGACCAATCAAAGGAACAGCCTCCGGGCCGGCCTAAAGAACGCCGAGACCCAGGCCGAGGAGCAGCGCAAACAGCTGCACATGACAGAGATCAACTTGGCGACTGAGAGGGAGCTAGTGAAGGGTCTCAGAGCTGAGCTTCAAAAGGCCAAAGAGAATGCCCTAGCAGCCGAACAGAAGGCTCAACTGGCCAAGGAGTCAATTGAAGCTGAGAGGAAGGCGGCGTATCAGTTGGGGGTGGATGAGACCGGGCAGCAGCTTACTGAGCAATTTGCCTCGGTTAGTCGTGATTACTGCGGCATAACTTGGCAAAAGGCACTGGATGCTGCTGGGGTTCCCTCGGATTCCCCCCTGAGGTCGCTTGGGAGCATATATTATGATCCCGAAATCCGAGAGCTCCCAGGTCCTGACCCTTCTGCTGCTTCCCAGCTTCCAGCGATTTCAGAGCAAGGCTTGGTCAGTCAAGCTCCCCCTTCCACCCTTGATGCCCCAAAAAAGACTGGTCAGCCAGGTGAAAAGGGTAAACCGGCTGAACCAGGAAAAAACAAAGGCAAAGGGTTAGAGGGAGAGAAGACTTCTGCTGAGCCCGAGGGTCAAGCCCCAGAAGCTGCTGCTCGGATGGGCCAGGCTGCTGACAGTGTGATCCCTCCAGCAAAAGAATAGACTGATAGGAGATTGTAATTTATTCTATTTATTTATTTTTTTTTTAAAGTGAGATTGTAATTTATTCTTTTTTTAATTAATGAAGTAATTTTTCTTTTACTTTTGTTATAAGGTCTTGTACTTTAATACTATGGGAATATAGATAATTGTGATTCTAATATTATGTTAACAACGTGCATGGCTATGGTTGTTACTAAAAATAAACAGAATGTACAGGAACTATCAATAAGAGGCAACATGAACCAGGGATAATTTAAATATAATTAGGAGTTTCAATCATGGCTTATCAGAGGACGATATTTCAGCAATAGCAGTTGCATTAGATTTAGACTTAAACACTCGGATGACTGTAATGAAGTGCAAACTAACCTAAATCATCTGGTCCGAGGACTACAGGCATGATTGGGTTTAAGTTTAGACGGTTAAAAGAACTGTAATGGAGTGTTAACTAACCCAAATCATCTGGTCCGAGGACTACAGGCATGATTGGATTTAAGTTTAAACACTTAAAAGAACTGTAATGAAGTGTTAACTAACCCAAATCATCTGGTCCGAGGACTACAGGCATGATTGAATTTAAGTTTAAACACTTAAAAGGACTGTAATGGAGTGTTAACTAACCCAAATCATCTGGTCCGAGGACTACAGGCATGATTGGATTTAAGTTTAAACACTTAAAAGAACTGTAATGGAGTGTTAACTAACCCAAATCATCTGGTCCGAGGACTACAGGCATGATTGGATTTAAGTTTAAACACTTAAAAGAACTGTAATGGAGTGTTAACTAACCCAAATCATCTGGTCCGAGGACTACAGGCATGATTGGATTTAAGTTTAAACACTTAAAAGGACTGTAATGGAGTGTTAACTAACCCAAATCATCTGGTCCGAGGACTACAGGCATGATTGGATTTAAGTTTAAACACTTAAAAGAACTGTAATGGAGTGTTAACTAACCCAAATTATCTGGTCCGAGGACTACAGGCATGATTGGATTTAAGTTTAAACACTTAAAAGAACTGTAATGGAGTGTTAACTAACCCAAATCATCTGGTCCGAGGACTACAGGCATGATTGGATTTAAGTTTAAACACTTAAAAGAACTGTAATGGAGTGTTAACTAACCCAAATCATCTGGTCCGAGGACTACAGGCATGATTGGATTTAAGTTTAAACACTTAAAAGAACTGTACATATGACATGTTGTTATGTTGATTATAAGGAAAATTCGATTAATAATAATACCTTTTGAGGTTATTTACATTCCATGGGCGCGGTATCACATGACTATCCAAGTCTTCAAGGAAATACGCCCCAATGCCAGCCCCTGAAGTGATACGATATGGCCCTTCCCAATTAGGCCCTAATTTTCCCCAAGCTGGGTTTTTCGCAGTGCCGACCACTTTCCTTAACACGAGATCACCAGGTTCCAAAGGTCTGAACTTTACGTTGACGTCGTAACCCTGTCTGAGCTTTTGCTGGTAATGCGCCAATCGGACCATTGCGTTTTCCCTCCTTTCATCAATTAGGTCCAAACTCCTCTCTAGCTGCTCATTGTTACTCGTTAGGTTGAATGAGCTAGTTTTCAACGTTGGGAATCCAGTTTCCAGGGGTATGACAGCTTCAGCCCCATAGGTCATTGAGAAAGGAGTCTCTCCAGTAGACCTGCGTGGAGTAGTTCTGTAAGCCCAAAGCACATGTGGCAATTCTTCCACCCATTTGCCCTTCGCGTCGTCAAGTCTCTTTTTCAGGCCACTCACAATGACCTTGTTGACAGCTTCTGCTTGGCCATTGCCCTGGGGATATGTTGGGGTGGAATATCTGTTCATGATTCCCAGTTCGCTACAGTAACCCCTAAATGCTTTGCTATCAAACTGGAGACCATTGTCCGAGATAAGACTATGTGGAACTCCAAATTGAGTAACTATACTCTTCCACACAAACTTCTGCACATCCACGTCTCGGATGTTGGCCAGAGGTTCTGCTTCAACCCACTTGGTGAAGTAGTCAGTGCCGACCAGCAGATATCTCTTGTTTCCTGCAGCCTTAGGGAACGGCCCCACGATGTCCAAGCCCCACTGGGCAAAAGGCCACGGGTTGGTTAGCGGGTTAAGAGTTCCTCCGGGCTGATGAATGCGTGGGGCAAATCGCTGGCACTGATCACATTTTTTAACATAATTGAGGGCTTCTTTTTGCATCTTGGGCCACCAATAACCCTGAGTAAGAGCTCGGTGAGCCAAAGACCTACCCCCAGTGTGGCTTCCACAGATTCCTTCATGCAACTCTTCTAATAATAGCTCAGCCGCTTCGGGAGACATGCACAACAAATATGGTCCTGAATAGGATCGTTTATATAGCTTCTGATCTTCGGATAACCAGAACCTGGTTGCTTTCCTCCGAATTTTGTCGGCCTCCCCTTTTTCTTCAGGCAAGACATCTTCCTTTAGAAATTTAACTAAAGGGTCCATCCAACTGAGTCCAGCCCTGACTTGATGTACTTGGATTACTTCTCCTCTTGCGTCGGTAGGCTCATGCAAGTCTTCGACGAGGATAACCCTCGGCAAACCTCTCGCCGAAGAGGTGGCTAGAGTGGCCAAGGAGTCAGCGTGTGCGTTACCACTTCTGGGAACATGCACCAGGCTGAAAGATTCGAACCCCGTTTGCAGATGTTTAACTCGGCTCAGGTACCCCTGCATTCTTTCATCTTTCGCCTCAAACTCCCCCTGTACTTGACCCACAATCAACCTTGAATCTGAGAATAGCTTTACTGCCTTTCCTCCCATCTTCTGGACCATACTCATCCCCATCAGTAGAGCTTCGTATTCTGCCTCATTATTTGTTGCCGAAAAGCCCAGCCTTAGTGCTTTTTCAATAATGATTCCCTCGGGGGACATCAACACTAGCCCCACTCCAGAGCCTTTTTGGTTCGCAGCACCATCCACGTATGCCTCCCAATGGGAAGGGCCTTGTTGAGAAATCATGCCAACTGATTTTTCATCCATGTCTGACGTCGGCTTTACCTCTTCTAGTTGGGGCTCCGTGAACTCAGCTACCAAATCAGCGATCACCTGACCTTTGATCGAGGTGCGTGGCATGTACTTGATATCAAAAGCCCCTAGGATCGTCTCCCATTTAGCAATTCTTCCGGTATAATCCGCGCTGCGGAGTATTGCCCTGAGCGGAAGCTGGGTGAGAACAATGACCGTATGGGCTTGGAAATAATGCGGGAGCTTTCGCGTACCAAGCACCACTGCTAGAATAGCCTTTTCTAATGGTAAATAACGGATCTCGGCTTCATGCAGCGATTTGCTTACACAGTAAACTGGTTTTTGTACACCACCATCTGCTCGGATCAGCACCAAGCTTACGGCATGGGAAGCTACAGCGATGTACGCAAACAAGACTTCGTTTGGCTCAGGGCTGGACATAATTGGCGGTCGAGCTAGATAATCCTTTAATTGCTGGAAAGCCATAGCACACTCTTCTGTCCACTCGAACCCTTTCCATTTATTAATCAAGGAAAAGAAAGGCCGACACCTATCTGCTGATCGTGAGATAAATCGATTTAGAGCTGCGGTCATCCCAGTCAGTTTCTGAACTTCCTTGGGATTCCGAGGAGCCTGTAGCTCATTGATGGCCTTTATCTGATCAGGGTTGATCTCAATTCCTCTGTGAGTCACCATATATCCTAGGAACTTGCCTGATCCCACACCAAATGAGCACTTAGAAGCATTCAAGCGCAGCTTGTATTTCCTAAGAATTGCAAAAGTACTTTCTAGATCCTTTACATGCTCGGCCACCACTTTGCTCTTCACAACCATGTCGTCTATGTAAATCTCGATATTTTTTTCTAACTGTGGTTCGAACATCCTCATCATCATCCTTTGGTAAGTAGAACCCACATTTTTTAAGCCAAATGGCATCACCTTATAATGGTAATTACCAATGGGAGTTACAAAAACAGTCTTCTCCTGATCGTCCAGGGCTAAGGGTATCTGGTGATAGCCTTGAAACGCATCCAAGAAGCTCATCCGGGGGTGCCCGACAGTGGCATCTACAAGCTGATCGATTTTTGGCATGGAAAATGGATCTTTAGGGCACGCCTTATTTAAGTCAGTGAAATCCACACATACTCGCCATTTCCCGTTCTTCTTCTTCACCACCACAGTATTTGCCAACCACTCTGGGTAGAAAATCTCTTTAATAGCTCCAGCCTGCTTGAGCTTTGCTACTTCTTCTCTAACTGCTTCGGCATGTTCTTTAGATGGACGCCGAGGAGGCTGCTTCTTAAGGGTGACCATGGGATTTACTTTCAAATAGTGGCATATGAATTTCGGATCCACCCCAGGGGCTTCATAAGCGTTCCAGGCGAATACGTCGAGGTTTTCCTTAAGAAGCTGCACTAACCTCTCCTTTTCTTGCAAAGGTAACTGGGATTCGACCCGAAAGAATTTTTCAGGGTCATCTCCAACGATGACTTTTGTTAAATCTTCGCACCCTGCGCCCTTATCCGGCTCTTTAGTGGGCGATAACCGAAGCTTTCGTTGCTATAAGCCCTCTTCGGCTTTCGCTGATGACTCGGCTTCCGGCTCATGTTGAATGGCAGCCACCAAGCATTGTCTAGCCACGGATTGGTCCCCACGGATTTCACAAACCTGGCCTTCGGACGGATACTTGATTTTTTGATGTAGGGTGGAAGAAACTGCCCGTAAAGCATGAAGCCAAGGTCTGGCTACAATTGCCGTATAGGGCGAAAAGACGTCTACAACTATGAAATCCACTTCCACCACCTCTGAGCCAGTTTGCACAGGTAATCGTATTTGGCCCTTAGGGGTCACGGTCCTTCCTTCGAAACTGATCAATGGAGAACTGTACGGCGTTAAGTCACTGGGTTTGAGGTTCAGCCCCTTGTAGAGGTCAGGGTACATAATTTCTGCCGCACTGCCTTGGTCAACCAGCACCCGCTTCACATCGTACCCTCCGATTCTGAGGGTTATGACCAACGCATCATCATGAGGCTGGGCAGTCCCCACCTTGTCAGCATCCGAGAACCCTAAAACTGGGTGACCATTCGATTTGCATCTCTTCGGACCTTGGCCAAACTCCCCCGCAGGCAGCCGATCTACTGACATGACCTTAAATGGCCAGGATCCTATTCTCCCTGGGGCTGCAAAGATAACGTTGATAGTTCCCAGAGGGGGTTTTAAAGGATCGTCCCTCCTGGACTCTGAATTCATCTGGCCCCCTTGACCACTAGAGTGATGCAGGAGATGCCTCAATTTGCCTTCACCGACCAACTGATTCAAATGATCCCACAAACTTCTGCAGTCCTCGGTCGTGTGTCCGTGATCCTAGTGGTACTGGCAATAGAGATTGCGATTACGCCTATCAGGATTCCCTACCATTTTATTCGGCCACTTGAAGAATGGCTCGTTCCTGACCTTTTCCAAAACTTGGTGGACTGGATCTCTAAATACGGTGTTGACTGCATGAGGATTGGCTGATCCTAACTGCACAGGAAAATCCCTCCTCGGTTTGTTATTGTGGTATCGATCCGACCTGAAGTCCCTCCTCTCCTGGGGGATAACCTTGTCCTTGCCTTTTCCTTGTTGCTGGTCTTCTTCGACCCTCTTATACTTCTTAATGCGATCCATTAGCTGACGCATGCTAGTAACAGGTTTGCCAGACAAAGATGTCCTTAAACCATGGTCGGTAGGAAGACCGAGCTTAAACGTTTCTAGGGCCATTGCATCAAAATTGCCCTCCATGTCGTTGAACATCTCCCAATATCTATTCGAATACACCTTCAGGGTTTCTCCTTCCTGCATGCTTAAAGACAGCAATGACGACAGAGGTCGGGCCACTCTTCGACAGGTGACAAAACGCGAACCAAAGGCTTGGGTGAGCCATTTGAAAGAGCTGACAGAATTTGGGATTAGTCCATCAAACCACCTCATCGCGACTGGTCCAAGACTAGAGGGGAAAACCTTGCACATCAGTGCCTCGTCCCTAGAGTAGACAGCCATCTTCTGGTTAAAATGACTCACGTGTTCCACGGGATCCGTCTTACCATTGTAGACGGTGAACGTTGGTTGGTTAAAGCGCCGAGGAAGTTTTGCCTCCTCAATCCTGCGTGAGAAGGGTGACCTAGAAATCTGATTTAGAGCCCTGCTCATGGCGTCATTTCCCACGTCTTCATGTGATGGACCTCTACGTTGCCCCTTACGATGGGTTTCTCGTTCATAAGAATAGGACTCACTGGTTGGTGTCTTGGATTTATGTTGATAAGTAACTTCTGGATCATCGTCAGGGTCCTCATCAGAATACGAGGAAGCCCGTTTCCTCTTTGCACGGCGCAGCTCCCTTTTTAGCTTTCCAACCTCTCGTTGCAAATCTCGGTTCTCTTCTGCATGGGATATGTGACTGCCAATGTGTGATTGGCTCTGGTCAAGGGGCACGGTGTGTACACTTCCTTCGCGGTCTTGTCTTCTCTCCAGGTTGAAAAAAGGGTCCACGTGCTGAGATGCCCTAGATTCTGCTTCTTGCTGACTTGGTTCGGCCATCACCTACTGTTGTTTTCTCCCCTGCACAAGCTCTTCCCACAGACGGCGCCAATTGTAGGGTCAGTTTTTGTAGTCCAAGCCCAAAAAGGATGGGTTAGAGGCCCAACGAACCCAACACAATGAATTTGTAGAGAGTGGGTGAAAGAGCTGGGTTGGATCTGAATTAAACTATGGATGGCTAAGTTACGTGAGGCAGAAATAGCATAAAATAATGACTGAGACTATTTAGGTGAAAGTCCGAAGAGACATCTTATTGAATAAACAGTAATTACAACGTTCAGAGCTACAGTCAAGCCTCTCTCTCCCCCTTTCTCAGGGATCAACCTTCTTTATATAGCATCTTTCTCCCTCATCTCCATCGTCCACCTGTTCCCCATCTGGGTATACACTTGAGCGCGTGTCATATCATGCGCCCACTTTAGTTTTTTGTGAGTGGCGGTAGCTGAGGTTTTACTGTTCAGGGGTCCTCTCCACATAAATGCAGCCAGAAAAGCTGTTGCAGTGCATTAAATACGGTGGTAGCAGCTTTTCCTTTAGATATTTCTTCATTCTTATCATCCTCAGGAGTGCCCAGAGCTTGTTTTTGTCACACATATTGCCAGGAAGGGCACTCGGGCTCCCTGTACATGTATTTAATTAGAACTACCGTATCCGAGGAGTAAAATCTCTTCAGACGATGAATGTTCTCTTCGGATTATACTTTTCGGCCACCTCTGGGCCTGATGTTCGCAGGAGAAGTGTCCCAGCCTGCTTTTGCTCTTCGGACGTAGGATGCCATAAAGAACAGGGCCCCAGGCCCAAGTGGTAGATCTGGGCTTTTGCCCCCCACAAACATATCTTATAAGCTAGATAATTTTTTTTTTTGATAATTTTTTTGATAGATATAAGCTAGATAGTTGAGTGAATGTTTTTGTCTAATTTTGTCACGTAAGTAAGAATTATAAGGGTAAAGTTATGGAAGGATGATAGTTTACAGTTTTTTTAAGAAGTAAACATAAAATTTTCAAGTTAAGAGTCTTGTAATTCAACTAATATCTTAAAATGTTTTCAATAAAGACGTTTAAGGTTCAAATCCTCCCTCCCATATTGTAACTATCGAATTATCAAAAAAAAAAAAAAAGGAACTAAATTTCAAGAATTAAAATAAAATCCAACCCAAATTTTAGGGACTTAATGCTTATTTTTTTTTGGTTTTCAAAAGCACTTTTTAAGGTTTTAATTAATGTAATCTAATTGTAGAGTGTAGACAGTATTCTAATCCAATTTTATTTCATTTTTTTAGCTTATTTAATTAATTCAATCTTTATGCAAACAGAAATTTAATTTAACAACGGTAATATTTATGTAACCTATTTCTTTGGTAATTTAATGTAAGAAGATGATATCAGAGTTCCGTTGACACTTGACACACTAATATCATATTTATAAATTTTTCAAATAACAGATGAATTCAATACTCTTGTAACTCAATTGATTTACACTTTTTGATATCTCCAGTAAAAAACGTATAAGATTCAAATCCCCTCTATTGTTGTAAGTTGTAACTATAGAATTTAGGGCCCACCAAAAAAACACAAAATCCCACCCAAAAAAAAAAACTATAGAATGTAGGGAAAAAAAAAAAAAAAACCAAAAACAAATAATTGATGAAATTACCAAAAGCCTTGTATATTCTTGTACTTATACCTCAATATTTTTAACGGAAATGTCTAGAATTTAAGTCTCTCTCTTACTATTGTAACTAATTTATCAAAGGAAAAAATTTAATAAATAAAAAGATGGACTGAAAT
This sequence comes from Quercus ilex subsp. ballota, assembly GCA_032727855.1. Lineage (NCBI taxonomy): Eukaryota > Viridiplantae > Streptophyta > Magnoliopsida > Fagales > Fagaceae > Quercus > Quercus ilex. The sequence goes on along the minus strand of CM064908.1, from coordinate 19,353,262 downwards.
TAATTCAGTCCACCCATGCCCAACCCACATAATAATTTCTTCAACAAAAGATCACATGAGATGACGTGAGATGACAGTTGGTAATGAATTTTGTCACCAAATGATGACATTGCGACGAGAACCGAAATTTGTTGAAAAATTCTACAGAAATTTAATTTAACAATGGTAATATTTATGTAGGGTTGAAATTTATCAACCATTTTGTTGGCTTTATTTTGTGCCAATTTGCTTGTAATTTAGCACTTAATAACCCTGTATTTAAGTGGGATTCATGTAAGGGTAGTGTGTGAATAGAGTAATATAACATTACATTAATTGTCAAAAATTAATCTATTACATATCTTAAAAAATGTGAAGACCCTTTTGAACAACGTTTGTTTGTTTTTTTTTTTTTTTTTTGAGCACTCATATTGGTGAGGTAAAACATTTGAACACAGCATTTGATAAGTGAGCAAAGCAAAAAATTAACCATTGTGAGGGGAAAAAAAAAATCTCAGAGAGAGAGAGAGAGAGAGAAGGTTACATGGGGAGAGATGATGGAAATGATGAGAGTACATATCATATTGTAAGAAAATCTAGTATTTCAAGTGTATATGTGCAGTCCTTCCATCCCACATATACCATATATTTAAAGGAGGAATTCCTTAGTATGATTCTGAGATGTTAGTAGGTTAACCATCAACCCCATGGAATTAAATGAGTTAATTTGTTTATGTAGGGTCACAATTTGTAGCCCAAGCCCAAAAGGTCTGGGATATGAGCCCAGTGAGCCCAACACAATGAATTTGTAGAGAGTGTGTGAAAGAGCTGGGCCTTTCAGGAATGGGACAATGGCAAATAAGGATTTGTACGATGAATAAATACAAGAAGACACTTAAAAATCAGTAAAACAAACATCCGAGGAGATTAATAATATGTGTAATCAATATATTGATGAAAATTCCCCCAGTTCTTAGTGCTACAGTGATTCCTTTTCTCTCGTTTTCACCTTTCTTTTTCTGTCCCCCTCTTATGGGAGGTCTTTTACATTATATAGTTCATTTCAAGCCATTCTGATCGTACACTTGTTGGCCATCCAAACCCTCACTTGAGTACATGTCCCATCCAACATCCTTTTATGGTTCTCTGTGAGTGGTGGTAGCTGAGATTGTACTGTTCAGGGGTCTTCTCCACATAAATGCGGCCAAAAAAGTTACTGTGATGCACTTAATGCGGTGGTAGCAGCTTTTCTTTAAGATATTTCTGTACTCTTATCCTCTTGGTACGTGCCTGAAGTTCGTCCTTATTGTTGGAATTTTATGAAGGGTCACATACACCGTCTAACTACAGGCTTGATCGATGTTTGACGTACTCGGCGGGGGGATACTCCTCGGACAGCACTTCCCCATTCACCTCCCACGCAGCTCTTCATCTTGAAGTCTCTAAAAAACCCTTTATGCCTCCTCGGACATACTCTAGCCCTCGGATAAGGCCCAAGGCCCACTATCCGAATTTGGGCTTTTACCCCCCACAATAGCCCCTCAAAATTCCGGTTCTTCCCTCATATCCGAGGAGAAGAAGTGGGATTTTGGTTTGCTTTGAAGTGAAAGGCTAGAAATGTCAAAATACCTGAGCTTAAACGTGTGGGAGTATTTTTTTGCGTGTTTCATTATTGCCGCTGACATTTTGGATTTCGCGAAGCGGCATTAATTGCTCTGGGCGGCGTTATGTCCCTCGCATCCAACGAGGGAGCTTTAATCTAACGGCTGATATTTCCCCTTTGGTTTTGAGCGGGATAACTTCCCAGCCATTCCTCTCCCTATATATAAAGTCCAAAGGGGAGTTCATTTTTTTTTTTACTTTTGAAATTCGCAAGTACTCAAAATAGTCTTTGCGCTCGAAATTACGAAACGAACTGAACTCTCAAGTTCTTTCACATTTCCTTTAAGTTAAATATACAAAAGCTTTTCAAAAGGTGTAGGATTTATCGTATTTGATTATTTCCGTAAGTGTATACTCCTTTAATTTTTCTTTTTCTCCTTGGCTGATCCCAGTATTCTTTATTTTTCAATAAAACTCTCATTTAGCCTCCTTCATTTGCTTAAATGGGTAGATTCAAATCTCTGGTGGATTATCCAACTGGGATGGAGGGCTTTAGGGCCAAATACCGAATCCCACAGGGAGTGGGTTTGGAGTATTGTCCTCCAGAAAAGGTATTGACCGATAGGGAGATAGGGCAAGTTGTCATCCCTATGATTGCTTTTATAGAAGGAGGGATGACAATCCCCATAGGTAGAATAACCCGAGATTATCTGCGCAACCACAGATTATGCCCCCACCAATGCGCTCCCAACGTGTTTAGAATCCTGGGGAGTGTGGATGCCTTAAATGATCAAATGGGCCTCCGGCTAACATGGCACTATGTCGTTCACATGTACAAGTGCCATTCACTTGTCGGAGGATATTATCTAAAATCCCGATCCGAGGAGGTGAGGTTGATTTCCTGCCTTCCCAAATCCAATAAAGGCTTAAAGGACGATCACCTTGTTGTCTCCGGGGAGTGGCATGACGGTCTTCCCTGCCCAGTTAGGGAAGGAAAGCCAAGTGGGGTGTCTTAGGGAAAGGTCCTTCAGCAAAGATCTTAGTTTTCTTAGTTTCTCCTTTACTTATTTTAAGCTGTTCACCTTCTCGAACGACAATTATAAATTTTGCTGACCGCGATTTCTTCATAGAATCTTTTGCAGATAAGGCTCACGTCTCTCCAAAACTTAGTCTCATCAACATCCCTGCACTCAACCATTTGCTCAGATCAGAGATATTCCCTAGCGGGGACGGATAAATGAGAGCCGTTCATCTGATCTTGGATTACAAGCCTTTGTCACGCACGTTTCAAGACGCAGGCCAAGCAATCAGACTAGGTAGTCCTAGGCTTGCCCGAATCGACGTTTCTAAGCCTGGCTTTTTGGCTCGAAAAGATCTTCCTCCGGTTGTGTGGCCACCTCAACAAGCTCCTCAGCCGATACTTGCTTTGAGGGAAGAATCGGCTTCATCACGCCATTCATTGGATGAAGAGATCGACCAATTTCAGCTTGGGGAAGAAGAAGGGGCGCCGGGGAGACCCGTTGAGTTGTCGGACACAGTGACTGAGTCCGAAGGGTTTTCCTCTGTCCATCAACCTAAACTTTTAGTTGCTCGGCTTGAATCCAGTGACGAGGAGGGAGAAGGCGTGGATTTGAGGCAAAGACCTAGTTTAAAAGGTCTTATGGCCAACAGAAACAAAGGGGGGTCTACCTCAAAGGAGGTTCCAAAGACTCAGGCCACACCCAACCTCCCTCCTCCTCCTCAGCTCCCAACTGATCTTGGCCAATCAGGACTTGAAGAAGAAGAAGAGGCCAGCCGAGGTCCCTGAGGAGGGGGAAATAATGCCTCCAAAGGGGGCTAAGCAACAAAAGAAAGGAAAGGACTCCCGAGACAAGAAGGCCCTGTCTGTGGACAGCCGGAGCGATGCTGAGATGCGCCGAACACAGCGCATTTGGGAGCCCCGTTTGGAAGTGGAAGGCGCCCCCGTCTCCTAGGATGCCACTATCTGGGAGTCCCAGAGAGGGTATGCTGGCGTCCTAGCCAAGGTCTTGGAGCAGCCCCTCCTACTCCCAAAGAATATGGATGGTCTTAGGCGCATCAGGCAACCCAACCTCTTCATGTTGTTGAAGAGGGATCTTGCGATTGTAAGCAAGCCATTCCTCCTTTCCTCTAAGTATTCATCCGCAAATTCATTCACATACACATATGACATAACACTTATAATTCTTTTGTAATTCTTGCGCAGCTTACCCAGCAAGTTTTTGTTGCGGAGGAATGGGTCAAAAATGCCCAAATTGAAGTTAAGGCTGAGGCCCATTCTCCGCTAGAGGCAGAAAAACAGCTGGGAGTTCTGAAAGAAGAGCACGCTGAACTAGCCGAGCAGTTAAAAGAGGCCATCAAAGCTCGCAACAGCTTCTCGGCAGGCTTAAAAGAACCAGCGCAAACAATTTCACATGACCGAAATAAACCTGGCTACAGAAAAATAGGCCGTTCTGGACCTAAAGGCTGAGTTGCAAAAAACCAAAGATGCAGCTCGTGTAGCTAAGGAATGCGTTAAGGCTGCTATAGCAGCTGCTTTCGAGCGAGGGATAATAGACACGAAAAATAGTCTGACCGAGGAGGTAGCCATAATCTGCAGGGGCTTCTGTGATGAGTCTTGGGGCGGGGCGATGGACCGCGCGGGCGTTCCCGCAGATTCTGAGCTAAGGAGGGCTGAGAGTATTCACTATCTGCCTGATATCAAAGCGATTTCAGATGCGAACCCTCCTTCTGAGCAACCCCTTGCTCCTTAGGCTCCTATCCCTAAAAGAACTGAAGAAGGTAAGAAGGCTCAACCTCCAACGACGGATAAGCCATCTGAAGATTCCCTCACAGTGAAGGACATGATCTCTCAAGCCAAGGAGGCAATAGCCAAATCTCAAACTGAGGGCGTCCTTTCCCAGGCTAAGCCTTAGTTATAGGCAGGAACTTAGCGAGCTTTTTTTTTTTTTTTTGGTTGCCATTTGCTGTTAAACAATGTAAATCTTCTTTGCTGATTAATGAAGACATGTTCCTTTCTTTTACTTCTAATGTTCTCATTTAATAAGCTTTTTAGTTTATAATTAATGCTACGAATCAGTGACCCTTGAATAATTCAGCTGATCACCAATAGAGATAAAAGAATACTACGAGACGTGGGTTACAAATTGATTTATATAATTAGTAATTTCAATGCTAGATTGTAAGGGAATGCTAACTAATCCATTTAATCTGGTTTGAGGATTTCAGGAATGACTGGATTTAAGTTTAAACACTTATAAGAATTGTAATGGAGTGTTAACTAATTCATATCATTTGGTCCGAGGACTTCAGGCATGAATGGATGTAAGTTTAAACACTTATAAGAATTGTAATGGAGTGTTAACTAACCCATATCATCTGGTCCGAGGACTTCAGGCATGAATGAATTTAAGTTTAAACACTTATAAGAACTGTAATAGAGTGTTAACTAATCCATATCATTTGGTCAGAGGCCTTCAGGTATGAATGGATGTAAGTTTAAACACTTATAAGAATTGTATTGGAGTGTTAACTAATCCATATCATCTGGTCCGAGGACTTCAGGCATGAATGGATGTAAGTTTAAACACTCAAAAGAATTGTAATGGAGTGTTAACTAACCCATATCATCTGGTCCGAAGACTTCAGACATGAATGGATTTAAGTTTAAACACTTATAAGAACTGTAATGGAGTGTTAACTAATCCATAACATCTGGTCTGAGGACTCCATGCATGAATGGATGTAAGTTTAAACACTTATAAGAATTGTAATGGAGTGTTAACTAATCCATATCATCTGGTCCGAGGACTTCAGGCATAAATGGATGTAACTTTAAACACTTAAAAGAATTGTACTGGAGTGTTAACTAACCCATATCATCTGGTCCGAGGACTTCAGGCATGAATGGATTTAAGTTTAAACATTTATAAGAACTGTGAATGGTTTTAGACCCGTTAAACCAACCAGATTAAACTAGTTAATTAGCCAAGTGATTAACTTAGTCAAATTATGCAATTCTAAGTTATCACAAACATACAATCATACCAAAAAATATAAAGCAGCGGAAATATAAATAACACAATGATATGATCACCCAGGAAACCACACGGTAAAAACTTAGGGAGGATTTGACCTAGCTATCCTTAAGGTAAACCTAAATCCACTATACGAAAGAATCGAAGTTCATACAAAAGGACTTACAAGCTCCCCGCTTGACTTCCTAATGCTACCCACCAGTAGAACTTACTGACACGACCACGTGCAAGCTCCGAATCCACGAACTCCTTTCTTGGATTCTCCAATCAGCTACAAGCACCCACGCTTGTTATTCTTTAAGCTCCAATGGCAGCAACCGAGTTGATCATCAAGGTGTTGATAAAATCTCTACTGTGAAAACCCTAAATTTATGTGAAGGAAAACTACTCAAAGATCTCACAAGAAATTCATATAAACAGCAAAGTATGAGTAATAATACAACAAGAGCAACTTTAAAAACGTGGATAGGGCTTTGCCTTTTATACCTAGGATAAAAACAAAAAACTCAAAACGTTTAATGAGTTAGGGCTGAGTTGGAAAATTCTACAGAAAAATATTCTGGCCGACTTTCGATCGATCGAGTCTAACTTTCGATCGATCGAGCCAGGCCGAAATGCACCAATGCATCTGCAGCCTCTCAATTCCAACTTTACATAAAATATATAACTTTGAGCAAGTCTAAACAAGACTAAACATATTGTTTTGATCATAGTTTGCCAATATTACACATTAGAGTTCTAAATACACAAATTCCTAAATCTTTAGAACCTAACAAACTCCCCCTTTGGCAATCCGTGACAAAACACAAACACAAAACTCAAAGTTTACAATTAAAAGCCCTTTACATAAATAATGCTCATAAATACTAAAATTCAATTCTAACTACTATCCATCAGTTACAAGTGTAGACAGCAGCTCAATTGAATCAATCTGTATATTCCTGAAACACTCAATAAATGTATAAACGCATGTGTGACAGAAAAACAGTAAATCAACAAATATGTAAACTAACTTTCCCCTAAGTTAGATATAACAAAAGTAAAACATTCTTGTAAAGATTCACACAACACATAATAAAGACATATATCAATGAATAATCTCATAAATATAAATCAATAAGCAGTGAATTACAAGAAACAAGAATCACATATATCAAAATAAATGTAACTCCCCCTAACATGAATAGCTCCAAAAAAAATGATGTACAAGGTGAAGCACCTAGATACAATCTAATATCCCTACTAGCTCCGCAAAACAAACAATATACTCCCCCTCACTACAAAAACTCCTCTACAAGTCAAAACTCTACTCCCCATTTTTGTGACGGAATGCCAAAGGGCAATCACAAGCCATCATCAAAAGGAGGTGGTGAGGGTGAATGAAGATGCACCAAGTTGGCTCGCAGAGCACGTATCTCATCAAGCAAGTCCACCAAAATCTGACTATGAGCCACCTGAATGCTCATGACAGTCTCCAAGGTACGACGTACATCAAAGTCATCCGAAGGAGCTGGAGGAACATCAACAGCAGCAGCATCACCAACAGGATCAGGAACATCCTCACCAGTAGGACTTGTAGAAGAAGAGGGAGGAGGTGCGGTACCAGAGGGCTCAGACCTAGGGTGTTTAGAGCCTACTCGAAGGTGAGCAGCCCTATGTCTAAGAAAAGACGCACTTATGGGAGCAATAACATGAACGGGCTCAGAGGAAGAGAAATCATCTAGACCAAGATAAAGCAGAATCCTATGAATAAAAATAGGATGGACAAGAGCATGAGATGAAGATAAACTCCTATAAACTTCGTTCAAAGAACGAAAAAACAAATAAGGAAAACTGATAGGAGCATCTGTCACAAGAGTGTACAAAAAGACACACCGCTCGAGAGGAATTGTGTGAAGATGAGAAATGGGCCTAAAGAAGAGATAGTGCAACTCAGATAGCTCAACAGAGGTGATCCTAGGATTAGAACCCCACTGGATAGAAGACCCAGTGATGTAAGACATGAAATCACTCAACAGAGGAGACTCATCATAAGGGTAGACTGGGTGCTGGACTAAAGGTACCCCTAGAGCATCAGCCACTACCATAGGAGTAATGGTGTACTCTACGCCTCGTATCCAACTCTTTACCAAAGTGTTGGAATCATAGACGCGGATAAAGATGTTTGAAAAGAACTCTCTAATCAAGGTAGCAGGTGGAGGAGGATCAGAAATATCCACCAAGGGTAACCAACCCCGACGCTCAAAGTTTGCCCTAATGGCAGGATTGAGCTCATCTAAGACAACAGTTCGCTCAGACAAAATCTTTCTCCTAAGGTTCAGCTTATCATAAATCTCTTGGTTTTTCTTACTCGAAAACTTTTCTCGGTCAAAAGAAGGTGGGGAGGGAGTAGGTGAAGGAATAGACCTACGAGCCCTAGTCTTCCTAGGCATAGTGCTAAGGAAAGGACAAAGACACAAAGAGAAAAAACCAACAAAAAAAAAAAAAAAAAAAAAAAAAAAACCCAAGGGCAGATTGCAAGTTAGCACATAAACAAAATAGAACAAAAGTCTATATGATGCACGACCAAAATTAATGACATGATGCATGTTCTAATGCAGTAAACAAAGTTCAAATTAAGTTCAATTACACAAAATTGGCTTAAGCATAGAGTTTCTACCAAAAACCCCAAAAATTTGAAAAACCACTTGAATGTTTTGAAACAAATTGATGAAGTGATCATCACACATGGTTGAAAACAGATTAGAATGACCAATTTTATCAAAACAACAAGCCAATTTTATCAATTTAAACCCAATTGAACAAAATCCCAAATTCGGATCAATCTCAAACCCTAGAATTTTCAATTTTTCACAAAACTCAAAATTGATCAAATTAACAAGCAAAGATCATGTTAATAACATCATAGGAACAAAACCCAAAGATCAATTTCAGAAAAAATGGATTGAATCATCAAAAACCCCAAAATGCATAGGTTCGAAATCCCCAAAATAAAATACATGAAAAATGCATGAAATGTGAAAAACAATGCAAAAGGAAGGGTAATATGGACATACTGGCTTAAGGAGAGAGAAATCTTGCAAAAATTTTGGGAGAAAACGACAAAAAAATCGTTGTGGAGCCTTGCCGAGTCGGAGAGAGAGAAAAAAGTTTTAAAAGTTTTAAAAAAGTAACTTTCAAAAAGTCAGATTTGAGTTTTAAAAATCTTGATTCACGATATTCGATTGATCGAAAATTACATTCGATCGATCGAATCAATCTGAGAATTCTACAAGAATTTTAAGTAATTTTCGATCGATCGAAACAGGCAGCGGCTCACAACATTTTGAGAAAAATTACAGTTTTGAAAAACACAAACCACATTTTGAAAACAACTCCTCAAAGCATTAAAATTGTTGAAACAAAATGCATGAGTATAAGATGGAATGCTTTTTCAAAAACCCAAGTTTTAAGCCTAGTTTCTCCAAAGAAAATTTCAGTCATTCTCTCTTTAAATTCTCAAGCAAAAAAAAAAAATGTTTTGCATAATACTTAAGGTATTTTCAAACTTGGTTGGTCAGACCAAAAACACACACAATATCATGTATAGTGTTTAGCAAAGAGTAACTTGGGTAGTGGATGCAACTAGCAAGAGCTTGAGATACATGTGAGGTGATATATGAATAGCAATCAATCACAAAGTCTACAAAATCCATCACATAGAATTTAAAAGAAACTATCACCTAAAGAGTTACATTATATAACTCTCACATTTCCTAGAACATAAGCTTGCAATCATGGAAGTTTCTTGATCATAATTAGATGAATTTGACATCAAACCTAATAGTACACACCAGTTTTAATTATGTGAATTGGTATCAAGCCTAATAGTATACACCAGTTTTAATCATTAAGCAATTAACTGAGGCTACACCTTATGTTCTTTTTGTGCATGTGCTACACTTTCTCGAGCACAGAATCTTATGATATGCATTAAGGTGTTCATAATTAGCTAGTGAACAGTGGTGAGATGGTTATTTATGCCTTTCTCAAAAGGATCAAGTCCGACAGTCAAATAACATGTGACATCAAGATCAAGACAAAGTGATAAATACCATAAACATCTTTCCCACACAACATGCACTACAAAGCTTCAACTAGTAAAGTGTAATAAATAAGCTCATCAAAGCTAAATAAGGTACACAAGGCATGTTATGTGTAAATAAATTGACCAACCTTGTTTTCAAAGACCAAGAAAAATAGTGCCAAACACAATTTGCTTTTCTCTTTTTTTTTTTTTTTTAAAAGAGAAAACAAATAAATCCTAGAATGAAATGCATGAATGTAATGCAATGCAAGTCCTAGAAAAAAAAATACAAAAACACAAACAACAAAGAACAATGGTCACAGAGGAATGAGCAATGAAGCACAAGGACCATGTCAGAAAAACTCAATTAGATCGAGTCTTTTGCATCCAAAACCTTTTAGATGCACCACAAGCATTGGAGTTCCTATTCACGTTAGAGTGATTTCCAACTCCAGGATTGGAATAAAGGTTCAACGCCTTTACCAATTCACCAATGAGTGTCATAGGATCTTGTGCTTGAGGCACAGGCACTTTTGGTTTGTTTGCTCTCTTAGCAGCTTGAAGCTTGTAACAGTTAGGACGAATGTGTCCAGACTTTCCACAAAAATGACAAACCCAAGCAGGTTTACCATGCATCTTGTCCTTAGAAATGGTAGATTCCTTAGGTTTAGACTCTCCTAGATCAACCTTAATCTTCCTAAGGGGTGAAACTTCTATAGGTTTGACAACCTCACCCACAAGGGATTTGATAGTTTCACTCACAATCTCACTCACGGAAGGTTCAGAAGAAGATGAAGGAACAAAGTTCGTGGAATGTGGTGCAGATACAGAGATGCTTTCAACATAACCTAAACCAGATTTGTCAGAAGGATACTTTTGAACATTCAGCATTTGATCAAGTTTAGAACTAGCAGATCTACCAACAGATAAATCATGTTCCAAAGTTTTAACTTTATCAAGCAAGAGCATGTTCTCAAATTTCACATGGTACAAAAGATCATTAGCATCAAATAATTTAACAAGCAATTTTTTCTTTTCAAGCTCAAGAGAATCAATTTTCTTAAGGCCAAGTTCAACATTCATAGCATCTTTTGCAACAACTTTGCAAAATTTATTATAGGCCTCTTGAAGATCTGCATTCTCAGAGAGTTCCCCATCAGAAAGGTTCTCCTCAACAGACACGCTTTCATTGACTACAACAGTAGTAGTGAAAGCAATGAAGTTTCCATCCTCGTCACATCTAGACTCATCATCAGAAATCTCATTATCACTAAGAGTTACAGCCATAGCTTTACCCTTAGACCTCAAGAATGTAGGACATTCAGATTTAACATGACCATACTCTTGATAACCAAAACACTGAGCACCCACATAATTGTTTGAAGATTGACCAAATTTTTCTCTAAGTTTTTAAAAGTAATTAACCTTAGTGGGATCATTCTTCCTAAAATTTCTAGGTTCAGTAGTGTTTGTACCTCTTGCCTTTCTGTTGTTATTCCTAAGAAAATTTCTAAAGTTCTTGGTAAGGTACGCAATCTCTGTAGCAGAGAGTTCATCATCAAATCCACCAACATCAACATCATCAACAGACTTAAGAGCCATTGATTTGGATTTGTTTGCTTTGGGTAGGTCTAATTCATAGGACTAAAGAGATCCTACAAACTCATCAACAGGGATAGAGTCCACATCCTTGCTCTTAATAATGGTAGTCACTTTGGGCCTAAAGTCCTCAGTTAAAGATCTAAGAATCTTTCCAACAATTTTAGGTTGATCATAGATTTCACCCAAATTAAAAGCAGAATTAACAATATCATTTAGTTTAGCATAGAATTCATCAAAAGATTCATCATCAGACATTCTAATGCTTTCAAATCTAGAAGTTAATTGTTGCAATTTATTAATCTTAACTGCCTTTGTGCCTTCATGCACGTCTGGAGGATTTTCTAGGCAGTGTGAGCAACCTCAACATTTGAGATTCTCTTAAATTCCTCAATGGAAACAGCATTAAAGATGGCATTCATAACTTTGCTATTGAATCCAGCTGCTTCTTTTTGAGAAGTTTGCCACTCACTCACAGGAGTAGTGGGCTTCTCCCATCCGTACTCAATGGAATTCCAAACCCTCTCATCAATAGATTTCAGGAATGCTTTCATCCTTACTTTCCAATAAGCATAGTTATTCCTATCAAAGTGAGGAGGAACAATAAGAGAGTGTCCATGTTCCATGACAACAGGGGTCAAGGATCAGCTCAGAGATCAAAAAATCTCAAACAAGATAGCTACCCGCTCTAATACCACTTGAACGGTTTTAGACCCCTTGAACCAACCAGATTAACCTAGTTAATTAGCCAAGTGATTAACTTAGTCAAATTATACAATTCTAAGTTATCACAAACATACAATCATATCAAAAAATATAAAGCAGTGGAAATATAAATAACACAATGATATGATCACCCAGGAAACCACACGGTAAAAACCTGGGGAGGATTTGACCTAGCTATCCTCAAGGTAAACCTGAATCCATTATATGAAAGAATCGAAATTCATACAAAAGGACTTACAAGCTCTCCGCTTGACTTCCTAATGCTACCCATCAGTAGAACTTACTGACACGACCACGTATAAGCTCCAAATCCATGGACTCTTTCTTTCTTAGATTCTCCAATCAGCTACAAGCACCTACGCTTGTTATTCTTTAAACTCCAATGGTAGCAACTGAGTTGATCATCAAGGTGTTGATAAAATCTCTACCTTGAAAACCCTAAGTTTATGTGAAGGAAAGCTCCTCAAAGATCTCACAAGAGATTCACACAAACAGCAAAGTATGAGCAACAATACAATAAGAGCAACTCTAAAAATGTGGCTAGGATTTTGCCTTTTATACCTAGGATAAAAACAGAAAACTCAAAACGTTTAATGAGTTAGGGCTGAGTTGGAAAATTTTGCAGAAAAATATTCTGGCCGACTTTCGATCGATCGAGCCAAGCCGAAATGTACCAATGCATCTGCAGCCTCTCGATTCCAACTTTACATAAAATATATAACTTTGAGCAAGCCTAAACAAGACTAAACATATTGTTTTGATCATGGTTTGCCAATATTACACATTAGAGTTCTAAATACACAAATTCCTGAATCTTTAGAACCTAACAAACTGTAATGGAGTGTTAACTAATCCATATCATCTAGTTCGAGGACTTTAGGCATGAATGGATGTAAGTTTAAACACTTATAAGAATTGTAATGGAGTGTTAACTAATCCATATCATCTGGTTCGAGGACTTCAGGCATGAATGGATTTAAGTTTAAACACTTATAAGAATTGTAATGGAGTGTTAACTAACCCATATCATCTAGTCTGAGAACTTCAGGCATGAATGGATTTAAGTTTAAACACTTATGAGAACTTTAATGGAGTGTTAACTAACCCCTATCATCTGGTCTGAGGATTTCAGGCATGAATGGATTTAAGTTTAAACACTTATAAGAACTTTAATGGAGTGTTAACTAACCCATATCATCTGGTCCGAGGACTTTAGGTATGAATGGATTTAAGTTTAAGCACTTACAAGAACTTTAATGGAGTGTTAACTAAACCATATCATCTGGTCCGAGGACTTCAGGCATGAATGGATTTAAGTTTAAGCACGTACAAGAACTTTAATGGAGTGTTAACTAACCCATATCATCTGGTCCGAGGACTTCAGGCATGAATGGATTTAAGTTTAAGCACTTCTAAGAACTTTAATGGAGTGTTAACTAACCCATATCATCTTATCCGAGGACTTCAGGCATGAATGGATTTAAGTTTAAACACTTATAAGAAATGTAATGGAGATAGGAAGCATAAAAACTTTAATATAACAAATAAGCATACAAACGCAAGAAAACTTGTTCAATAAAAATACATTTTAAGGTTGTTTACATTCCACAGTCGTGGTATTACATGACCATCTAAGTCTTCCAAAAAATACGCTCTGATGCCAGCTCCTGAAGTGATACGGTATAGCCCTTCCCAAGTGGGTCCTAACTTTCCCAAAGCTGGGTTCTTTGTAGTGCCCACAACTTTCCTTAACACTAGATCACCAGGTGACAAAGGCATTACTTTCACGTTGGCCTCATAACCTTGTCTGAGCTTTTGTTGGTAATATGCTAGTTGGATCATTGCATTCTCCCTATTTTCTTCAATCAAATCCAAATTCTTCTCTAGTTGCTCATCATTGTCGCTCGGACTGTATGAACTAGTTCTTAACGTTGGGAAACCAACCTCCAAAGGGATGACGACCTTAGCCCCATAAGTCATTGAGAAGGGGGTTTTCCCAGTAGGCCTACGAGGCGTAGTCCTGTATGTCCAGAGGACATGTGTTAGTTCTTCTACCCATTTGCCTTTTGCATCATCTAGCCTCTTCTTTAGTCCGTTTACTATGACCTTGTTAACAGCTTCTGCTTTTCCATTACCCTGGGGGTAAGCGGGAGTAGAGTACCTATTTGTGATCCCCAATTCACAACAATAGCTTCTGAAGGCTTTGTTGTCAAACTGAAGGCCATTGTCCGAGACGAGTGTATGAGGAATCCCAAACCGCGTAACAATATTTTTCCAGACAAATTTCTTTGCGTCCACGTCTCTGATATTAGCAAGAGGCTCGGCTTCAACACACTTGGTGAAATAATCTGTGCCGATAAGCAGATATCTCTTGTTTTCTACTGCCTTTGGGAATGGACCCACAATGTCCAAGCCCCACTGAGCGAATGGCCATGGGCTAGATAATGGATTAAGGACTCCCCCAGGCTAGTGTATGTTTGGCGCGAACTATTGGCACTGATCGCATTTTTTCACGTATTCCTGGGCCTCCCTTTGCATGTTTGGCCACCAATAGCCCTGAGTAATGGCTCTATGTGCTAAGGACTTACCCTCCGTGTGACTTTCGCAAATTCCTTCGTGTAATTCTTCAAGGATGGATTTAGTCGCCTCAGGATGTATACATAGCAAATATGGCCCTGAAAATGAACGTTTGTACAACTTCTGGTTCTCGGATAGCCAGAACCTAGTGGCTTTCCTCTGCACTTTATCAGCTTCTGACTTCTCTTCAAGCAAAACATCCCCCTTCAAGAATTGAATTATAGGGTCCAACCAGCTAGGCCCTGTTCTGATCTGATGAACTAAGACTGCTTCAACTCTCACGTCCGTGGGTTTGTGCAGGTCCTCAACAATGATAACCCGGGGCAGGTTCTGCGCCGAGGATGTTGCAAGCATGGTTAATGAATCAGCATGCGTATTTCCACTTCTTGGGATATGTTGCAGATTGAAAGACTCAAACTCTGATTGCAGGTGTTTGACCTGACTTAAGTACTCCTGCATTCTTTCATCCTTCGCTTCAAATTCTCCAATTACCTGGCCGACGACTAACTTTGAATCCGAGAATGCACTTATTGATTTTCCACCCATTTTTTGAACCATGGTCATTCCCATCAACAAAGCTTCATACTCGGCCTCATTGTTTGTAGCCGAGAAGTCCAGCCTCAATGACTATTCAATGGTGATCTTCTCTGGGGATACCAGCACTAGCCCCACTCCGGAGCCTTTTTGATTTGCTGCGTCATCCACGTATACTTCCCAGGATAAGTGATTTGTCGAGAGATCACGCCAACCGATTTTTCATCCATGTTTGGTGTTAGATTTCATTCTTCTAATAGGGGTTCAGTGAACTCGGCCACCAAATTTGCGAGCACTTAACCCTTTATGGAAGTACGAGGCATATACTTAATGTCAAAAGGTCCTAGAATAGTACCCCATTTAGCTATCCTCCCGGCGTAGTCAGCACTTCGGAATACTGCCTTAAGCGGGAGTTGGGTGATAGGACAACGACCGTATGTGCTTGGAAGTAATGAGGCAATTTCCGCGTATCCAGCACCACTGCTAGGATGGCTTTCTCCAGTGGCAGATAACGAATTTCAGCTTCATGCAGCGACTTGCTCACATAGTAGACCGGCTTTTGTACACCACTATCAACTCTTATCAACACTAAACTTATTGCAAAAGGAGTCACATCAATGTAGGCAAAAAAGACCTCATCAGGCTCAAGACTGGACAAGATTGGTGGCCGAACGAGATAGTCTTTAAGTTGTTAAAAAGCTAAGGCACACTCTTCATTCCACTCAAACCCTTTCCACTTATTAATCAACAAGAAGAAAGGTCTACACCTGTTCGCTAACCGGGAAATAAATCGGTTCAGAGCAGTGGCCATTCTAATCAGTTTCTGGACTTCCTTAGGATTTCAAGGTGGCTGCAAATTATTTATAGCCTTTATTTGGTCGGGGTTGATCTCGATCCCCTGATGAGTGACCATGTAACCCAAGAACTTGCCTGAACCCACGCCAAATGAACATTTGGAGGTGTTTAAATGCAGCTTGTATTTTCTAAGGACTTTAAAAATGTTCATGAGGTCGCCCACATGCTCTGAGACTACTTTGCTTTTCACCACCATGTCATCTATGTAGACCTCAATGCCCTTGCCCAACTGTGGTTCAAACATCCTCGTCATCATTCTTTGGTATGTAGATCTAGCATTTTTCAAACCAAATGGCATCACTTTATAGTGGTAATTCCCAATAGGGGTAACAAAAGCAGTCTTTTCTTGATCGTCTAGGGCCAGGGGTATGTGATGATAGCCTTGGAAGGAATCTAGGAAACTCATTCGAGGATGGTCTACCGCTGCATCTACTAGCTGATCTATCTTAGGCATAGGAAATGGATCTTTCAGACATGCCTTATTGAGATCTGTGAAATCCACGCACACTCTCCACTTCCTACTCTTCTTCTTCACCACTACAGTATTAGCTAGCCATTTAGGATAGAACACCTCCTTAATAGCTCCAGCCTGCTTGAGCTTCATTACTTCCTCTCGTACTGCATCAGCGTGTTCCTTGGATGGGCACCGAGGAGGTTGTTTCGTAAGGGTGATCAATGTGTTAACCCTCAGATAGTGACATATGAATTCTGGATCCACCCCCCGGGCTTCGTAAGCATTCCAAGCAAATACATCAATGTTTCTCTTAAGGAATTCTATAAGCTCTTCCTTCTCCTGAAGAGGTAATTGAGATCCAACTTGAAAGAATTTCTTTGGATCATCTCCGATAGCAACTTTTATCAAATCTTCACACCTCGCACCCTCGGCTGAATCATTGATGGGCAATGCCAGAGGTTTTAATTGCTTAAATCCCTTCCAGCATGGGCCGAGGACTTAGCTTCGGGCTTATGCTGGACGGCAGCCACTAAGCATTGTCTCGCCATAGATTGATCTCCCCGGATTTCATTAACTTGACCTTTAGATGGATACTTAACCTTCTGATGCAGAGTAGAGTAAAACAGCCCATAGCGTATGAAGCCATGGTTTAGCCACAATTGCAGTATAGAGTGAATATGCATCTACAACAATGAAATCTACCTCTACTACCTCTGTACCAGTCTGCACGGGTAATCGTATTTGGCCATTCGGGATAACAACTCTTCCTTCGAAACTCACCAGGGAAGAACTGTATGGAGTTAAGTCATCAGGTTTTAAGTTCAGCTCATTATAGAGATTAGGGTACATTATCTCTGCCGCGCTACCCTGGTCCACCATTACCCTCTTCACATCATACCCTTCAATTTTGAGGGTGATTACTAAGACGTCATCATGGGGTTGGATGGTTTCAATCTTGTCTTCGTCCGAGAATCCTAAAACTAGTGGAATACTCGTTTTAGCTCTCTTCGGATCGTGATTAACGTCTCTTGTGAGTAGACGGGCTACCGACATTACCCTAGATGGCCAGGATCCTGTTCTCCCTGGTGCGGCAAAGATGACATTGATAGTTCCCAAAGGAGGTCTTAAAGAATCATCCCTTCGGGGCTCCGAGTTCACCTGACTTCCTCGGCCACTGGAGTGATGCAAGAATTGTTTTAACTTACCCTCACAGACAAGCTGTTCCAAATGATCCCAAAGACTTCTACAATCTTCTGTGGTATGCCCATGATCCTGGTAATACTGGCAGTAGAGGTTATGATTACGTCTCTCAGGATTTCCCACCATCACGTTCGGTCGTTTGAAGAATAGTTCATTTTTAATCTTCTCCAAAACTTGATGCACTGGCTCTCGGAATACTGCGTTGACTGCTTGAGGATTCGTCGATCCAAACTGTCCAGGAAAATCTCTTCGCGGTTTATTGTTATTGTAACGGCCTGACCTGAAATCCCTTATCTCCTGGGGGATAACCTTGTCCTTTCCCTTTCTTTGCTGCTGATCTTCCTCAACTCTTTTATACTTGTCAATACGGTCCATGAGTTGACGCACGTTAATAACAGGCTTACCAGTTAAGGATTTTCTTAAACCATGCTCGGACGGAAGGCCGAGCTTAAATGTATTAAGGGCCACTCCATCAAAATCGCCTTCCATCTCATTGAACATCTCCCAGTACCTATCTGAGTACGTTTTCAAGTCTTACCTTCTTGCATACTCAAGGATAGCAATAAAGCTAAGGGCCGAGCAACTCTTCGGCAGGTGACAAAACGGGAACCAAATGCTTGAGTGAGTTCTTTGAAGGAACTAATGGAATCTGCTTTCAGGCTGTCAAACCATCTCATCGCAACTGGTCCCAGACTGGAGGGGAAAACTTTGCACATCAAAGTTTCATCCTTGGAGTGGACAACCATCCTTTGGTTGAAGTGGCTCACATGCTCCACAGGGTCTGTTCTACCATTATAGATAGTGAACGTCGGCTGATGAAAATGACGAGGAAGTCTTGCCTCTTCAATCCTAAGTGTGAACGGTGATCTGGAGATTTGGTTCAAGGCCTTGCTCATAGCATCGTTTCCTACGCCTCCACGTGATGGACTTCGAGGTTGCCGTTTACGATAATGTTCTTCTTCATAGGAAAAAGACTCACTAACTGGTGTTCGAGATCTCCGCTTATAAGTGACGTCTTGTTCGTCGTCAAAATTATCATCAGAGTATGAAGAGGTCCGCCTCTTCTTTGCATGACGCAGCTCTCTTTTCAACTGGTCAATCTCTAGTTGCATGTTTTTGTTCTTCTCTGCATGAGACACGTGACTTCCACCTTGTGGCTGGCTTCGGTCAGTATGCGTAGTATGTACACTACCTTCTCAATCATGTCTTTGCTCCAAGTTAAGAAAAGGATCAACGTGTTGGGATGCCCTGGATTCTGCTGGTTGTTGCCCTGGTTCGGCCATCATCAACTGTTGCTTCCACTCTCGCTCAAGCTCTTCTTACAGACAACGCCAATTGTAGGGTCACAATTTGTAGCCCAAGCCTAAAAGGTCTGGGATATGAGCCCAGTGAGCCTAACACAATGAATTTGTAGAGAGTGGGTGAAAGAGCTGGGCCTTTCGGGAATGGGACAACGGCAAATAAGGATTTGTACGATGAATAAATACAAGAAGACACTTAAAAATCAGTAAAACAAACGTCTGAGGAGATTAATAATATGTGTAATCAATATATTGATGAAAATTCCCCCAGTTCTTAGTACTACAGTGATTTCTTTTCTCTCGTTTCCGCTTTTCTTTTTCTATCCCCCTCTTATGGGAGGTCTTTTACATTATATAGTTCATTTCAAGTCATTTTGATCGTACACTTATTGGCCATCCAAACCCTCACTTGAGTACATGTCCCATCCAACATCCTTTTATGGTTCTCTGTGAGTGGTAGTAACTGAGATTGTAATGTTCAGGAGTCTTCTCCACATAAATGCGGCTAGAAAAGTTGTTGTGATGTATTTAATGCGGTGGTAACAGCTTTTCTTTAAGATATTTCTGTAGTTTTATCCTCTTGGTACGTGCCTGAAGTTCGTCCTTATCGTTGGAATTTTATGAATGGTCACCTACACCGTCTAACTACAGGCTTGATCGATGTTTGACGTACTCGACAAGGGGATACTCCTCGGACAGCACTTCCCCATTCACCTCCCATGCAGCTCTTCATCTTGAAATCTCTAAAAAACCCTTTACGCCTCCTCAGACATACTCTAGCCCTCGGACAAGCCCCAAGGCCCACTATCCGAATTTGGGCTTTTACCCCCCACAGTTTATATTTGGATGAAACATGCACCCGAAGAATGTATGTTTGTAGAGGTTATAACTTATAACTACTTACAAATAATTAAAAAAAAAATTGAAAAGCCAAACTAGAAGCATATAAGTATCCAAATTATACTAAACTAACAAGTAATAGAGTATAAAGAAAGAATATATGTAATAGCGTAATTACCTCTCCAAAACCAATAATTTATGGTCCATTTGGTATGTATGTTTAAACAACAATTTTTAGTATTTAAATATTGAAATCTGTAGCCCAAAAAAATAGAAATGTGTTTAGTAGGAGTGATTAATCAGGAGTATTTTAATCGCAATTCTCAATTTAGGGTGTTTAAATAATGTATTTTGAAAACAGATCAGGGCAATTTTTAGTTTTTGAGTAATATTACTCAATGGCATTTATGGAAATATCTTGAAACTCACGAGACCCACGGATAAGTCAACACACATTATTTTCTTTCTTTTTCCTTCATGGCTTTTTTTCTTCCTCTCCTTTTTTTTTTTAATTCTTCTTTTTGTTGTTTTGGTGTTTTCTGTGGTGCTGGTCTTCTTCCAAATCAAACAAAACCTATTTGAATTTAATCCCTACCAACAAAACAAAACCCATAAAACCAAAACGCAAACCCAAAAAAAAAAAAAAAAAAACCATTTGAGTTCAACCCCACCCACAAAACACAAACCAAATTAAACATTTAGAGCAACCAAACGAGGGACGAAGAGCAACAGAGGGACGAAGAGAAGGAGAATTGGGTTTTTTTTGTGAAGAGAAAAGAAAGAGAGAGATACAGTAATAAGGGAAATTTCTCACCCATCAAATAAAATACTACTAAATGTACTGTTCATATAAGATAATTACCCACTTTTAAAAAAAAAATACAAATTTATACCAAACACACAATTATGTTTTTTCATAGTTTAAAATATGTTATTTGAAACATAGTATTAAACACATTTTTCGTATTATAAGTACTTTAAATATGTGTTTTCACAACACTTTTTAAACCACATTTTTCACGTTATTTTAAACAATAATACTTGTAATATGAGCCTGAAAAATTGTTTTCTTTCTATCTCTCCCACAAATTCCATTCTAGAGTTCTTTTTCCATCAAATATAAAAGCAAGCAACGTAGTGACTACTTTACCATCGGTCAATATCCTATAATAAATATATCCAAAAACGATTGTTCATTGTTGCCCCATGATAATGGCATATGGACCGAAAGAATATATATATATATAAATAAACGGATGAGTGTCGTTTATTAATTTCAGCCACCCATTCAGCAAAAACAAAGTGGTGCCACTTGCGAGAGTCATGAAAACAACCAAAATGGTTTCGACATATCACACCGGCCCTCTTTATAAACTTAAGTTTTAACGTCATGACGTGTTACTTACAGATCTTTAAAAAAAATAAAATAAATAAATCATGACGTGTTAGACCTTATATATATATATATATAGAGAGAGAGAGAGAGAGAGAGAGGTCTTTGTGCCCAGGAGGATTAATTGTCTAGAGAGTAGGGAAGTAGCTGAGAAGTCACACACTGTGAGTCACGTGAAATTCATCACCTAACAACACCTTGGCTGCTATATATGTAACGCATCGTGGCACCGCCTTATGTCACACAGCCCAATCCTAATACTCATTGTAGTATTGTTACATAGCCCTTCACTACACACACACACACACACACACACACACACACACACACACACCATGGCCTTAGATACATTTCTTCTCAGAGAGCTAGCTGCTGCCATTGTTGTCTTCTTTATCACCCGCTTTTCCATTCGTTTACTCTTCAAAAACCCTTCTAGGAAACTCCCACCAGGCCCTAAAGGCTGGCCTATCGTAGGTGCACTTCCACTTCTAGGAACCATGCCTCATGTTGCTCTTGCTAAAATGGCAAAGCAATATGGACCTGTCATGTACCTTAAAATGGGTACTTGTGACATGGCCGTAGCATCTACACCAGATGCAGCACGAGCATTTCTCAAGACCCTTGATATCAATTTCTCTAATAGGCCCCCAAATGCTGGTGCTACTCATTTAGCCTATAATGCTCAGGACATGGTTTTTGCTCATTATGGACCAAGGTGGAAGTTGCTTAGAAAATTAAGCAACTTACACATGCTTGGTGGGAAGGCCCTTGATGATTGGGCTCAAGTTCGAGTTATTGAGCTAGGACACATGGTTCAAGCGATGTATGAGTCTAGCAAACAAGGTGAGCCAGTGGTGGTGCCAGAATTGCTGACTTATGCCATGGCGAACATGATAGGCCAAGTGATACTAAGTCGCCGTGTGTTTGTGACACACGGTGAGGAGTCTAATGAGTTTAAGGACATGGTTGTGGAGCTCATGACTTCAGCTGGGTTCTTCAACATTGGTGATTTTATACCATCCATTGCATGGTTGGATTTGCAAGGTATTGAGCGTGGAATGAAGAAGTTGCATAAACGGTTCGATGTGTTATTGGCAAAGATGATTGAGGAGCACACAGCTTCTGCTCATGAGCGTAAGGGGAAGCCAGATTTCTTAGATGTTGTTGTGGCTAATCAAGACAATTCCGACGGAGAAAGGCTTAATTTGACCAACATTAAGGCACTTCTATTGGTATAGTATTTTTTTTTTTTTTTTTTTTTTTTTTTTGGGCTGAATCTATTGGTATAGTATATACTATATTATCTCCTTTATTACATTATTCTATATTTCTTTCAGGTATGCATCTATCAATTTCGGGAAGCGATTCTTTCTGTTTTTTTGGCCATGCCGTATATGTCTTTTAAAAACAAGACTCACAGTTGGTTGACTATTATTATAGTCACATAACACTTTCTGTTTTTGCTGAAATAATAATATTATAACACTTGTCAAGATTTTGTTTGACGACAAACGTGTGAAGTACTGCATGATAATGACAGTATCATCTATAAACTAGTATTTCTAACGCATTATCAGAGGAAAATATTCTTTCACGTGATATCTATTATTATTTCATACACATATTCATAAAAACAAAGTTTGGTTCTATCCCCCACTGGTTAAATTAATTAACATAATTGCATATTTTGAAAACTTAATCGTTAAATTGTATATTTTTTATATTTTTAACATGTATGTCAAATTTCATGTTAATTAGATGTTATTTACAATTCGATCAATAAACTTATTTTTTATGCATAATCTTATATTACAACAAACTTGAAATTTGAACATTTGCTGATAAAATAGTTATTAATATTTGATTATCTAAAAATTTTGCAAGCATAAATGATATGAAAAGAAAATGTAATCTAATGGTAGATTTGTCAAAATTCAAATCCAATAAAAAGATATTGAGTGAAGTTGGAGCCATTGGCTCCAAAAAAAGTTTGGAACCAAACTTTGTCCTATCCATAATTGATGTGGGCATGTCACATTTTTACATATAAAAGAGGTTGTAAAAAATATGTAAAATAATAGGGTTTAGATAATCAAATTCCTCAGTATAAATAAAAAGTGAAACTCCACATCAAATTTCACAACACGTGATTGAGTTGGTAGGTTGTGATTGTTTGATTGGTTGAATAATAAAAATTATATTAATTGTAGTTCTATGTGAAAGTGATTTTTGCTAATCACAACTTGTCATATCAACATATTATGAAAAATAATTGTAAATTTTGAGTTTCAGTTAACTCAACTAGTAAAATCTATTTTTGTCGAACAAGAGATTTGAGATTCAATTTATGATTACCCCAAAAATTAACTGGTGTCTTGGCCTAATGATAAATAGCAATTATTATGGAACTAACGCTATAAGTTTGAAATACTATCTATAAAAAAAATAAAAGAACATATAATCACATATAAAATATTTCTATGACACCTAAAAAATATCATAAACTCTCTTACACCCCCCCCCCCCCCCCCCCCTCTCTCTTTTGGCAAAAGATCATCTCAATCTGAGATGGATTTATTTCAAGGTTCAAATTAAATAATATAGATTTTATAGATATTCAGTGCTATGTTATTTAATTACACTATATATATATATATATATATATGTGTGTGTGTGTGTTTGTAATATTTAATTTGAACCATAAAATAAATTCATTTTAAATTTTAAATAACGTGATACTAGCTTAGTGGGCTCCAGTCAACATGTCTATCAAAGGAGAATGTGTTAAATTTTCAATGAATTTATCAATGCCTGTAGACTTTATGTGACCAGTTATATATTTATGATATCGTGTCATAAAAATAATAATATGTTTCTTTTATATTATCTGACGTTGGCTTAAAAGAAAATATTAAAGTTATTATCAATTGTACTATAAAAGACTTACAAAATAACATAGTAATAAATGAGATTGATGCAATTTCAATAACATAAAAAATAATTTTTTAATTACTTTTTTGTTTTATATTTATAAAAGTTGACGCATCAATTTATAAGGCTTATAAAATAAAATTTGTAGTGTCTCTACTATTATTGTATTGAATATAACTGCTATTTTTTTATATAAACAAAATAATCTTTTCCATGCTTTCCTTCTCAAAGAAAATTAGTACTTTTTAATTTGTCATTTCTCTCATCTTTTTCTCTTCTAAACTACACTTGTAAAAGATTCAGCCATTTTCTTCCTTCTATTTCTGATGAATTTCTGTATGTTTTTGAAGAACTTGTTCACGGCGGGCACAGACACATCATCAAGCATAATTGAATGGGCACTTACGGAGATGTTGAAGAACCCTAGCATCCTCAAGCGGGCACATGATGAAATGGATCAAGTAATTGGAAGAAACCGACGTCTAGAGGAAGCAGACATAGCAAAGCTCCCATATCTTCAAGCCATATGCAAAGAAACAATGCGAAAGCACCCCTCCACGCCACTAAACTTACCTAGAGTCTCAACCGAGGCATGTGAAGTGAATGGCTATTACATTCCAAAGAACACTAGGCTTAGTGTGAACATATGGGCCATAGGTCGTGACCCTGATGTATGGGAAAACCCATTAGATTTCACACCAGAAAGATTTTTGAGTGGGAAATATGCAAAAATTGATCCAAGGGGAAATGATTTCGAATTAATTCCATTTGGAGCTGGAAGGAGGATTTGTGCTGGGACTAGGATGGGAATTGTGCTAGTAGAGTACATTCTTGGCACATTAGTGCACTCATTTGATTGGAAATTGCCAAATGGCGTTGTTGAGCTAAATATGGATGAGGCCTTTGGACTTGCATTGCAAAAGGCAGTACCCCTTTCGGCTGTGGTTAGTCCAAGGTTGTCTTTAAGTGCATATGCTTTTTAAGCTTAATTATATAGAGTCAAGTCATGGGTTATCCTCATCATCCTAAGCTTTAGCTTAAGGATGCTCTCTATATTTATGTCAGTCTAATAAGTCGATCTACTGATCTTCCTTAATTTCTCTCTTTTTTTTTTCTTTTTTTTGGTTGTAAAAAGTCATGTGGCTTTATGATCATAATGCTGCTTTATCTATGCCTATCTTATTGTAATGTTATGTTTCTTTATGAATAATAAATTTTTAAAAAGTATTGTAAAAATTTGAATTCCTTCCGCTTTTAATTTGAGGACTATGTGAACTTTATATCTGACACTTTTTATTGGCAAGAACTTGGATTCTAGTAATTTCAATTGGTAAAATCTTGTCTTTAAATAAGGAAATTGAGTTCAAATCTAAATACAAATCCTGTTGGCCTAATAGTAAAAAGTAATCATACAATATTTTGCCTTGAAAGTTTTAGCTTGTGCTTGGAGGAGTATATATTTTTATTAGACTTTAAAAAATTATATATATAAATTAAGGACTAAAATAAGTTGAATAACCTATATATGATGTGTGATTGGATTTTTATATATTGAAGATTCGGGAAATTGTTAGAGATAACTAGTAGCTATCAGCTTGTCAGTCATGCTTTGATACCCATTAAAGACATTGACATTTTTGCCAAAAAAAAAAAAGAAAAAAAAAAGATATTGACTAATTTATTCACCTTATCTAGTTTCGTGGGGCATTGGTTAATGTTGTGCGACACTCTGATATGACTTGATGTACAATAACCTCATGGATTTTAACAAATAGTAGAAAAGGTAAATAAATCAACAAGCACAAATGTAGAGAACACGAGAGGTTTTGAAGTTCGATAAACAATCTACCTCCACGTTACAAGAGAAATCAAATCAACTATATTCAATAAAGCTTAAAAAGCCTAATCTTACTTACATGTTACATAGCTCTCATCATGAGTATCCTTTCAACCTCAGAGGAACTATCAAAATATTATGTTTCTAAGAGTCTTCTCTTCTATGAAGTTCTTCTTCTTAAAGTTTTCTCTTTTTCTAAAATTTCTTTTCTTCTCATATGGGAGCATCCTTAAGCCAATATTATCAAACCTTTTACTGTACTATGATACTATAAGCTTTCAAAATCTTTTTCCTTAGTGAACAAGAAATATTAACTACTTTTCTTTGACAATGAACGCATTATTTTTTATAAGAAATAGGCTTTCTTTTCAAACCAAAATAGTATTAGTTGTTAATATGAATTATTCTTACCTGAACTGATGTAATTGATATATTTTTTTAGTTTATTTAAGTTTATTGACTTATATATATATATATATATACACACACACACACATTGGGGTCAACGTTATTTATATTCATTGCAATCTCATTAGTGATATATTGTATAAATTTATTACTTAAAATAATTGGACAATGCATAATTTTCTCCAAAAAAAAAAAAAAACTTTCATAAAATTATAATTAACACATATAAATTAATATAGATTTTGTATTATTATTATTATGTACTTGTCAAATACCTAAATGATTATTGAATAAAGATAGGTTAATTTCTCAGTATTAGCACAATTTATCAAGTCTAATAAATATACTTTTTATAATACATATATTGAGTTATAAAGTAATTAATTTACATTTTAAATTTTTTTATAGTACACTTTTATATTACAATATATCCTAGAAATATAGTGTGTGTGTGTATATAAAGAAGAAGAAAAAAACTTATTATCGTATTTTATCCAGCCCCTTTAATGACTAATAATTCTTAACTGCCACCGGGAACCATTATACTTTTATTAAACTTTTTTGATTTTTTTAAATCCAATATATAAATTCCAAAGGATTTGAAATGATAGGTGATCTCATATTACACATGATCCAAATTTATCCCAACTAATCATGTGAAAATAATTAATATATATATTTAGTCAAGACACGTTAAGGACTCGAATTCCTCTCTCCACTTAAAATGTGCAAGAAAAAAAGAAAAAAATTTCAAATCGAGGTATAATCCATGTAGGGTCCACGACTTGTTGCTTCACTTTGTGCTTGGTTTCTTTGGCTCTTAGCCTGTAGAAAGTACGAACTATGAACAAGAGGGTCCTCTTTGTCACCTATCAACCAAGATCACCACGTTCCACACACCTACCACATTGTGAAGGTCAAAAAACAAACTGCGTTAGTAAATGAAAGGGTGATTATTAATGCACAAACGATATTAAATATATAGTACACAATTTATTTTTTGGTAAACTATATATTTCATCTTTTTCTTTTACAACATATTTTAATTTAATCCTTAACTTTTTAATTGTTTCAATTTGATTCAACCTTATAGTACCATATCAATTTAGGCTCTGATGTTATTTGTTGAATAGAAATTGATGACATGAAAAACAGTTAAAATAAAAAATTAGTTTATTATCACATCAACTGAAATTAATTTTTTATTTTAGCTATTAGGCACGTCAACAATTTTCATCTATAAAATAATAATAGAAACTAAATTGATACGATACTGAAAAGTTAAAGATCAAATTGACACAATTCAAAGTTAAAAACTAAATTAAAATATAATATAAATAATAGGAATCAAATACATAATTCACCTTTTATTTTTTTTAATTGATATGTGTGTTCCACATGTAGTACCAAATAAACATCTTCCACCACGTAAACCGTTTTTGTTTGTATTCCCTGAATAAAGAAGAAAAAAGTACCCAAAAATTAAGTGGAGGACCAGCTAGCCCTTCTCATTGATATTTCATTAAATAAAGGAGACGAGAGTAGTTTACCCAAAAAAAAAAAAAAGGGAGACGAGAGTAGACCCACATACATGAATCTGCCTACCTCACTTGTTTTTTTTTTTTTTTTTTTTTTTTTTTTTTTTTTTGAGATTAAATGTGGGTTTGGATACGCGTTTCCAAACCCACGTCTGCATTTTCAGACCCTTTTTTTTTTTTTTTTTCAGCGCGTGAACAGTAAATCATATGAATTTACTGTGCAAGAGACAAAAATACTGTTCATGCACTGTTCCGATACTGTTTATGCACTGTTTATGAGACCCACAGCCACTTTATTCAGAAAAATAATATTAAAAATAGGTCCTGCAGTACTATTCATATATTTAAAAATTATTTTGATACAATATTTTCAGCAACAATAAGTTTTCAGCAACAATAAGTTATATCCAAATGGATCCTAAATAGCAGCGCCTACCTCACTTGTTGGACTAATGTTCACGTCAAATCACTTATGGAAATCTTTATGTTTGTTTCTTTATCTTGTTTGAGGCAAGCCCTAAACTTAGAATAAAGTATTCATTTACAACCAACTACGTTTGGAAAGAAGCTGTTAGTTCCTTGATACATTTAGAATATGTGAAATGTGTAAGCATAAAGTTTTACAAATTAAGAAAACTTTCTGAATTTTTTAAATCATTTTCATAATGACTAATATTTGATTGTATATTATTTTGGTATTTCCTTATATATCAACAACTAATATTTGGAAGCAGAGAAATTATTGTGTACTCCCGGAGTACCATAAATGCCAACTCCCTCCTCTCACATGAATGGTGGATCCCACTAATTAAATTCATGATAGAATTCACCATTCATGTGAGAGGGTGGACTACGCATTTATGGTAATCCAGGAGTACCTAATAATTTTTCTTAGAAGCAAGGGCTTTTTGAAGCTGGTTTCCAATTTGCTAAAAATGTGGACATTCGGGAAATTTGTGGCTTTGAATGAGCAAACTCCTTCTCCATCTTCAGTGGCTCTGGTTATTTATGGCATTTTGTCCACCCTATATGACTTTCGTAGAGTTATCTTTTTCCATGTACGCACGCAAGATAATAGATTTGCACATCTTTTAGCAAAAAATGACATAAGTATTGATAATTTTTTTGCTTGAATTGCAGAAAGTTATTGTTTTATAGAACAAACTCTTCTCCAAGATGTAATTTCTCTTTCTTTATCTTAATGAAATTCATAGTCTTCACATAAATAAAATAAAAAAATAAACAAGTAAACCCAATATTATTACCTAAAAAACTTCATATGTTCAACCCATATGTTTTGGTTATTTTCTGATTTTTATTTTATGATATTTGTGATACTTTTTTTTTTTCCTCTTCTTTTTTCTTTTTTGCTGATAAAGGTGAAACATCTACCAATGCAATTTTTAATAATATTTTAAAATATTTCATCTCATTTTTTATTATTAACATTGAGATATTACGAGAAGCCAAAAATATTTTAATCCATGCTATAAGGATTAACCAACTTTTATCTTTGACTTATTTATTTTCATTGATTTATTTTGTTTAAAAAATAAACTGAACAAAAATAATTGTACCTAGAAAAAAAAATACCGTTCTAAAAACTATACATAAGACAAATAATAAGCTAAATCGAACAAACTCTTAAAGTTCAAACTAATTATGCAACCAACTATTCTATGGCAAAATTAAACCACAATTTGCTTGGACGGCCATACTTTAATATCAAATTATAATTAAACTATACACACACACACACACACACACACACACACACACATATATACATGAAAATTTTATAGTTTCTATGAAATGAATTATAACATTTTAAGTTTGTATTGAAAAATTGTATTATAATACTCACTTAACTTATGAAATTAGTTTGACATTTTTATTGTTTCTATAATATATTTAAAGTTTTTTTTATGACATAATTTTTGCTTCTTCGAAGTTTCAACCACTTAAAATTTTGAATTTAAGAGAAGTATATATTTATTTTAATGGAGAACTCATAACTTTGGAGGGTCAAAAACAAAAAATTAAATTTTAGTTTTTATTAATATCAAGAATTAGGAATTTTTTCAAAAGATGGGGCATTAGCTATCACTTTCATTACCATAAATAATAAATGAGCCATCGCTTCCTCGACTACTAGTCAAAAAGAGCATATTTATGTGTAGGTGAAGGCATGCATGCTAATGCTAGTCCTACACGTTTTAACACAAATTTTCCTTCCACGACTTTTATAAATTTATTAATAAATAAGTTTTTTTATTAATAATAATAATAATAATTATTATTATTATTATTATTATTATTATTATTATTATTTTAAGTGTTTTCTTGTTGTCTCCCACCACCTGAAAGTGAAGGCGCAAAACAACCGCAATCAATGATGGCTGAAACAACATTTATTTAATTTTGTAGATTTTTTTTTTTTTTTTTTGGAGAAACAAACACACACACAAGAGAGAAGAAAAAAGGTTCTAACAAAAAAACACACCACAACTCCACTCAAAAGTCATAATAATTTTGTAAAATTGATTCGTCCAAATATATGAAGAGTAATTTACGTCCACAATATTTTCACAAAAACTTCATAAGTCATAACAAATCTTAGTTAAAAAACTGTTATTGATAAATAAAAAATTAAAGTCAGTCTGTGAATGGAAATCTCATATTAAAACTAATAATAACCTAACACCTAAAATTTATTATGTAGCATTACTTGTAAATCAATGTCAAGGACTCTAATCTAAAGAAAATTCTTATGTACTCTCGAAACATTGTTAAATGGCTAAAATGTATTCTAACTTCTAAGCATGTATAGCCATTTGGTCCAGTAAAGGTCAAGTGCTTCATACTTCATAGCCCAGTTCCTACATGTCTGTACTGTTTCCTGTGAGGATAATCCAACATCTGGGCATGTATAGCCATTTGGTCCAGTCGTTTTGATCGTCCCTGTGGGCTGTGTCCTTATGTCCAGAGACAAGATGAAGTTACAGGACAAGGTCCCATTGTCACAATTTGGCAGAAGGGACCATAAAAGATGAGGGTAAATAATGAATTTGATAGTTAATAGTGCAGTAGGTAGTGCCTTGGGTCCCCTTTGATCACTCAATTATTGGTTTTTGGACGGATTAATTTTGTTACTGTGATGCTCCGTAAGCAATATTTTTCGCAACGAACTTTATAATGAGTCAAGATAAGAATCATATCAACTAATGATTGTTATCCTGACTCACAAGTGATACTACTTTATATGTAGTTATGTACAGTTATAAAATTTGTTGGGTAAAATGCTGTGATTTTGGAGTTATTGACATGTTATAGTCACTTATCGGCAGAAAAGTGACATTTACAGACATTTTTTAGTTACTTAACCCCAAAATAACTGTCACTTTTTCTTTTGCTTTCCCTCCTGCACGAGATGGTTTTCCCTGTTTTCGTTGCATGCATCTTGTCCCTCACATGAGGTAGACCCCACGTGACGGGTTTGGCTTGCGTTCCAAACCCGTCACGTCTGGTGTTTGCATTCAGCAGTTGGGTCCGTGCATTATTTATGAAACTCAACTGTACAGAAAAATACAAATTATGCACTATTTAAAAACTATTCATAGGATTCACAGGCACTATTTATTATTTAAAAATTATTTTATTACAGTATTTTTAACAATAAGTTTTCAGTTTTCAGTAATAAATAGTATCTAAACAAACTCTAATTCTCATTAGCATAAAAAGCCTTTGTAGCCTATAAAATAAATATAGTTTATAATAAATCATAAATTAACATAGAAAAAGGATTAAATAGGAAAAATCTGAGAATACTTTATTGTATATATTATATGTGCATCAAATGTCTTTATTGAAAATATTAGCACGTGTCAGTTAAGTTACAAAACTTTTGAATACACTGTTTTATTTAAATAAAAAAATAAAAACCTATAATTACCTTTCTGATCTACTATTCTTCTCTTCTTCAAGGCTTTCAGGGACCCTTCATCACTATTTGAAATTAATTAAACCTAACACTTAATAATGTCTTCAACCAACCTAAAAAAATCACAACTTTTGTATAAGATCGTATAATAATAACCAACTTTGGACACCCCCCCCCCCCCCCCCCTTCTCTTCCCTCCAACCTCTTTTTAATGAATAAAGCCTCCTTTAAATTTTTTTTTTTTTTTAATATATAGACCTCTATCATTAAATCATAAAAATAACTTATGGTGTTGTTAATGTTTTGCTGGGGCTTGTTTAAGCAGTGCCTTAAACCAAGAGGTCTTTTTTTTTTCCTAGCTGGTTAGTCAAAATTTCACCTCAATTTTAGTCAAATGGCTTTTTTTTACTTTTGCCACATGCTTTCTTAAATATATATATATATATATATATATATATATATATATATTCACACTCAATAGACTCTTTATTTGTTCTCTATTTTATTTAAATGTCTATTTATTCTTTCTTTTTTTATACACGTTACACACACAAACACTTTCTCATTTTCTCCTTTTTCATTTCTTAGTTGGATTCTCCCATTCAACTAATTATCTTATACATTTTATATATAAAATACGTCATCCCTCTCATATTATATATGGTCCACAACTATATGAGATCCATATAGTGTGAGAATGATGATGTATATATCAAATGCATTAGATACCTTCTTTCTTCTTGGTCATTTCTCTTGCACTCATGATGGCACAAGGATGAGGATTTATTGACTTCAAAGGCTGGTAGGTGGAATGGGTTTGATGGTAGCTTAATGGAGCTCAAATGGTAGAGAGATAAGACCTTGGTACCTCTTAGTCCTCATGTGACTAGGAGGACTACTAGTCTCACTAAAGATTAAGAAGCTTGCCCCCTCTCACCACCACGCACCCTTAATACGATAGTCACTCCATAAGTATAAGTGCTTGTGGAATATGAGGAGAAAGAGCCGGAGTTCAAATTTCTAGAAAAGAGTTTCACACGCTTATACAATTAGATTAAACTAAAGTATAATTCTATTTTAGAGTAAAAAAGAAAATAGCTTGCCCTCTCCTATGCTCCTTTCAAGTCATCCTAAAGTGAATGATTGAAGTTTTGGATCTTTGAATTGTATGGTGAATTCAAATCCACACATTCATCCAATATTTTTTTTCTTTTTTGAGTTCAATAATGATAATATGTTTGGCTTTTGTTGTAAAATTTGTATGTATAAATATAATCTTTTGAATGTAGATTAGAAATTGAGTTTGTTGTTTGTTGAATTGGATGATTTCGAGTTCCGATTAGTTGATTTGATTTGGGTGAGGGGGTGGGGGGTTGAAATGATTGTTTAATTAGAAGAATTGGTGCTGATGAAGGTAAAGAAAGTACAAGAGAGAGAGAAAAGGTTACCAGCAAAACAAAAATAATAAAAATATGATGCTTAAGCTAAAGTGACAGATGGAATTTTTCCTACCTTTAGTCACAATTATTTAGGTGACACATAATTGGTGTATCTTAAAAGTAATATCAATAGTGATATTTTACTAATTATCATTGTATGAGCTCATAAGATAATTTTTCTAATGTGAGAGTAGTATTTTACTAATCACTCATAGCCACAAGCTTGTGAGAAGCGCATTTCATAGGACAAATGCATAAGATATTGTTCACCAAAAAAAAAAAAATGCATAAGATACTTTTTCTCATGTGGGAGTGATATTTTACTAATCATCCACAGGCTTATGATAAGCATGCTCCATAAGACTGGCACAAAAGATAATTTTTCATTTTTTTTTTTTTTTGAGAAAGAAACTGGTGGATTTTATTAATGAAATTCAGCTATATCCAATTGTAAAATTGAAACAATATGGATGAGACATCTTCTATCCATACTTGAAAATCTGGTGTACATAACGCATTTTTAGCCAGACTATGAGTAACCCCTTTGTCGTTTCTCTTAATGTGAGAATACAACAATTTTACAAAACTGTTAGCAAACATTTTCGCATCTTCAGTCAGCAAACCCGTTGGTGATAGGCTACGATCTTCTGACTTCACAGCTTGAGTCAGTCCAAGAATCACCTTTAAGGATAGTACTATGAAATCCCAACTCAAACGCAAATGACAATGCATTGAGGGCTGCCAGCACCTCCATCTCTTCAGCCTTGTATGCTAGAGGGATTTTTTGTGAGAAAGAAGCCAAAACAGCTCCATTACTCTCCCATATTTCTTGAAAGTGATATTTTACACATCACAATCTAATTTGAAATTTTTTATGCCTATAGTACTATCACTAAGTATGTAACAACAGGAGAAAACCTTTTATTTTTTATTTTGCTGAATTTGATCGATTGTACCGTTGCAAATTGGAGATGTATAATGACACTTTATTATTTCAAAATGAAAACATGCTATATATTAATTTTTCTTCCATGCGACCATAAGCCATAAAGAAATAATAAAGAAATTGCATTGTGAAATATGATGTTGTATTGATCATTTAATTTAGAATTTTTTTTTT
Source organism: Quercus ilex subsp. ballota (assembly GCA_032727855.1). Classification (NCBI taxonomy): domain Eukaryota; kingdom Viridiplantae; phylum Streptophyta; class Magnoliopsida; order Fagales; family Fagaceae; genus Quercus; species Quercus ilex. Next base: position 19,318,868 of record CM064908.1, on the reverse strand, counting down.
TTTTTTTTTAGAAACGAAAGGCGTGCAACACGAGAAATTGTGGACACATCACAGCAGTATTTTATGTTGTGCTAGCTTTCATTTCATATCTTTTCATGTTTATGAAAAAATAAACAATCAATAAAGATAACTTTTTTCACTCATTGTAATTTGTACATAATAAAAAATGTAATCAATAATGGTTCCAATTGTAATATATCATATCATTGGTTATGAAAGCTATTGTATTTGCATCCCTAATTAATATTACTCAGGTGAGCTAATAATCTACATTTTCAAAATCTTAGAATAAGCAAGCCAGTTATACTTTTTCTAGTCCCCCAAAATGAATAGGCTTTTATAAATCAAACACAAGATGGAGGGGGAAATTTTTTTTTTTGTTGGTTGAGCGGCGAGGAGGGGTTGAGAATATCATCGATAATAAATGAGATGCTTAATGCATAGCACAAAGTATTCTTTAATTCATAGCGTGCATTGATTTTATTTTTATTTTTTAAAAACTTATTTAGTTTGAAAAATTTTGGCTAAAATAATTTAGTCCTTTAAATTTTAAATTTATTCAATTAAATTTTTTTGTCCAATTTTATATGCAATTAAATGAAAAACATATTTTTTTCAAAAAAAAAAAAATTCTCATGTGAAAAAATCTATAAGATATTTTTATTAATTTTATAGATTATTTTCATGTGAGAAAAATATTTTTTTAATGGAAATTTTTTTTAACGAAAAATTAGAACTTAGAGAAGTCAATTGAACCAATTGAATAAATTTGAAACTTAGGAAACTCAATTAGACCAAAGTAAACTATAATGAATTTCAATCAAATTTAGAGAGTATAATTTACATTTTAGCCAAAATTTTACTTTCGAAAAAAAAAAAAAAAAAAAAAAGGGTGGAACTTCAAAAATTGTAATAAGTCAAAGTAACAACAAAATGAGTTAGAGAAGCCAAAATGTTTATAGCTTAACTGATACCTCATGTTCGAACCTCATGCTTCGAACGAAAAATGTTTAGAGTTCAAATATATTCTCCCCTAACTAACCCCCTTTTTTTTTCTTTTTTATATTAAAAGATCATAGGGCATTGCACAGTTGTGCCCATTGCATTCATAAGGGATAGTTATTAATCCCTATTCTCATCCCATATCAGCCGCCAAACTAAGATTTCATTTTAGGGTCCAAATCATAAAAATAAAATAAAAAATTCACTGTTCAAGAATGAGGAATATATTAAGATTGTAGGATACATTTATATATGAAAAATAAAACTAGCATCCATGAACATTAACAAAATATAAATAAAAGAAGGCACAACGCAATATTTCAATTAAATCACTTATCAAAATGAAACTTAGCGTTATTTTAAATCCCAAAGATCATCTATATGATTGAGACTTGAGAGACTAGCAGGGTCTAGCACTTATTTCGGCCCTCTACTTACATAGTAAACAAAAGCTCTTACTCAAATGATGATTGAGATTTGAGAGAGTAGCAGGGTCTAGCACTTATGTCGGCCTTTTTATTTACATGGTAAACAAAAGCTCTTACTCAAATGAGTGAACCCGGGTTATAAAATATATGTCAGGTTAGACAGAGCAAGAATATTGCAAGTAAAGGTAACATTGAACGGAATTGCGGGACTACTAAATACATGTTAGGTTAGGTGTAACAAAAATATTGTGACTAAAGGAAACATAGAATGGAATTGAAGGCATAGTCTCAGTAAAAAAGAATTGAACAACAGTTAACAAAGTCTCATAGAAGAGCTGGCCTAGGACAAATAGGAACAAAGCAAAATCATATCTGGACAGCTGAGATTTTTTAGGAATTAGAGTTAGTGTTTTGTAGGAAACTGGTTAGACAGTAGTACAGAATATAGGGTTTCTTTCTTCTTCTTCTTATTATTATTTTGGATAAACTATGTACTCGGTCCCTAACCTTGTAGTATTGTGTCAAAATAGTCTCTATCGTTAAATGATGGATGAAAAATGTTGACGTGGCTAACGGCCAAATAAAAAATCATTTTTATGCTACATCAGATAACATGAGTAACGCCACATGAAATAAAAAATAAAACTAAAAAAATTTGGCCGTAAGAATCTGCTTTAAAAGTTGAAATTATAAATAAATAAAAAATCATTTGAATCCCTGTTAATGGTCATTTTCGCGACAAATTTTATGACCCGACGGAATGACTAAGCCCAATTGTTTAGCGGGTCAAACTAATGTATTTTGTCAATATATTTAGCTCTGTTGCATGATCCAAGCCCATGCGAATCGTTGGGGAATTGAGTAGGAATGGTTTTGGCGGGTGTGGGCTAGTTCTCATTGGACTTTTTACATTGGCCCAGCCTGTACGTGCTGTGAAGTGGGCTATGGACGCTGGGGGCATCTAAGGCCCGTGAAGGAGGTCCAATGCCAGAAATTTCCACCACAGATTTGACTCCATGCTCTGTGTGACTGTGCCCCTAATTTTCAGTCCAACTCCATTTTCCCATACCAAGCAGCTGACTCTAAGAAAAAGCTGGGCAGTCTAGCCCACTCAGCCACCCATATGTAGTCTTCCAAGGCCAACAGAGACCAGAGGCAGCAGCTATAAAGAGGAAGCAACTTTATTTCCATAATCATGCAAAAAGCAACCAAACCTTTCCCTAAGCATAAAACATAATACACCAAGTCATAGAAATAACATCTGAAAGGTCCAAGGCCTTCCTCTCACCTAAAAACTGGTCACAAGCATCCCCTGGTGCTTGATATAAATATGCATCACCAGCCCACAAGAAGGAACACGTTTTTTCCCTACAAAAAAACCTAAGACTTTGACACCAGAACCGAGTCAGCTACCTTAGTGTATGGACGATTTGAAGGCCTGGGGGTGAAAATATTGATATAGGGGAACTCTCCCTCCCTTGCTCAAGACCTCCATCAATTTCTTCCTCTGTGTGACTGTGGGCTGAAATTTCTGATTCATGAATATATGATTTCACACTTTTTTGTGTCTTCATTTTTGTATTGTTTTCTCTTTCCATAAAGCACCATTAGCCTTTGTGTACCCCACATTGCGAATTTTGGGCTTGGCTCTCCAAATAACTAACGAATTTAACGAACCCAAGGGGAGTTTTGGGCTCATTGCTACAATCTTGGCCTTTGTGGCAAAACGTCCCCGACATTTTGGCGACTCCACTGGGGAGTCAAGCAGCTAAGGAAGGAGAAACCATGCCTCCCAGGTCAAAAAACCAACGTACGTCCCACACCGTTGCTCCATCTCAAGGGGCAGCTGCTGACGCTTCCTCTCTGAGGGAAGTACGTCTTGAGGAGGAGGTTGAACAAGCCCCTCAGCGAATGAAGGAACTATTTGAAATGATGCGAGGCATGCAGCGAAACCAGGATAACCTTGCTCAAGCTATCCAGCGCATTGAAGAATCCAACAAGGCTCATGACAAGGAAAATCCACGGCGAGAGGAGCCCACGCTTGAAAAAGGTCAAAATGAGAAGGTGGCGGACAATAGCGAGAAGACGAGGCAAGACAAAGCCAGCGATGCTCTTAATGCTAATAATGATCCTCAATATGTCACGCTTGCCGACGTAGCAAAGCTCATTGAAAGGGAGCAAGCGAAAATCTCCAAGGTGCCAAGGCAGTTCGTCCGCCAACCTCCTTACCCATCTGAGCTGTTGCACAAACCATATCCCAGGAATTATGAAGTTCCTACATTTTCACTCTATGATGGACGACGGGGAAATGCTTTTGAGCACGTAAGCAAGTTCATAGATACTATGGGCCCACACGCTAGTGATTCGGAGTTATGCCTTCGCGAGTTTTCCAAGTCGCTTTCTGACAAGGCTTATTCATGGTACATCACAATCCCAGCCGGGTCGATCGAGTCATGGGAGGACATGGTGGAGTGCTTTTGCGGGAAGTATTACCAAGAGCAAGAGGAAGTTACGTTGATTGGTTTGCACAACACTAAGCAAAGGACCGATGAAGATTTACTCGATTACATACGGCGATTCCGAGATAAAGCCCTCGAATGCCATGTGAAGTACGAAGAGCATGAACTGGTTGAAATTTGCATTGATAATATGTTTTTTGAGTACAAAATTCACCTTGAGAATTTGGAGATCAAGCAATTTGCTCCGCTACTCCAAAAGGCTCGCAAAACCGCGGCATCATGGAAGACGAATGAGAGAACTTGGAAGACGAACGAGAGAACTTGGAAAACGAGTGAGCGGTCAAAGACTGATAAGAGGAATGCTCCTCAAGCGCTCTTGGTGGCTGCCAATGAGCCCGCTAGCAAGAAGCGCGAGAAAGGCAGGGCCGTGGAAGAATATCCACCCATACCTTGCACGTCAGAGGAATTGAGTGTCATCCTTGATCGGTGGATCGCAGACGGAGTGGTAAAACTGTACAAGATTGATAGAGAGCCAACCGAGGAAGACAAGAAACATTCACGTTTCTGTCACTACCACAGATATGTTCATCACCCAACTTTGGAATGTCGCTACATACGAAGGATGTTTCATGAGAAATTGGCAGACGGCACTCTTGAAGTAGGCCGTGGCACTCAAGGTGTACAAAGAAATCCTTTGCCTCAGCATGACAGGGGAAAAGGGATAGTCGCTGTGGTCATACATACTGGCGACGAAGAAGAAGATCCCATGATATCCGCCACACTTACTCCAGCTGCTATTAAAACATTACAAAGAAGTCCTGCGTTTCGTTCGTTGTTCAACCAATTGGGATTAACCCCCGAGGCTAGAACGGCAGCAACGGAAGCTATAGTCGGCATTGCGTCTTCATCCGGATCCCATTGTTTTACAGCAGAAGCTCACGCAAGTCGAGCCTTTCTAGAGACGACCAACGCTGTCACCTTTACTGATGAAGACATGGAAGTCCAATACCCCGATCACAAGAGGCCATTATATGTCCCAGCAATGATAAATGAAGTTCATGTAAGGAGAGCCCTTGTGGACACCGGCTCATCCCTCAATATTCTTCCATTAAGTACTCTTATCGCAGCAGGCATTTCCCAAAAAAAAATACAAGGATTTCCAATGGAGATTATCGGATTCGGGGGAGGATGCGAACATACCATCGGACATATTCAGTTAGTACTAAAGGTTGGACCACTTGTGGGGCTCACCAGGTTCCATGTTCTCGATTCTGTTGTGTCCTATCATGTGTTATTAGGAAGGCCATGGCTGCATAAGCACAAGCTCATATCATCTACTTACCATCAATGCGTAAAGGGACGCTTAAATGGAAAACCGATTCGCATCCCAGCCAATCCTACTCCTTTCGACCAATCAGAGGCTCACTATCTAGAAGCGGCCTTTTATGATCAATTGACCATGAATGGAAGGGATGCAATTGCAAAGCCCGTGGGCACCCCTTTGCCTAGTTGGGAGGATGTTAAAGGAGGGTCTGAAGTGGACCTGCGAGATCTCCTTGAAAGGAAGAAGAAACGCAAAGAGCGAAAAGAGACGACCTATGATGCTCCAAGATGTGAGAAGTTTCAACTGCCTGATGGGCGCATCGTTTATCGCTTGTGAAGGCGCGCGGGGCCTGTATGCGCCAAGCAAAAGGGCCCCGGACTGATAGAGGGGGGTTGTCTTAGCTCCTGCAGCTTGTTAGAAGAAGCACTTGATCCGACTAAAAAAGAAGCGGTATCGCAAGAAGTGTTGACCCCGCCTAAGCTGTTGCCAAACAATGAGGAACTTGAAATAATCAATTTGAGCGATGATCATAATATAAAGCTGCCTATCTCCATCAATCCTTTGCTCACGCCACCAGAGAAAGAAGAATTAGTGTCTTTGCTTAAAGAATATCGTGATGTGTTCGCATGGCAATACGAAGAAATGCCAGGTCTAGATCCCGGAATGGTGGCTCATGCTCTTAATATTGAACCGGGGGCTAAACCAGTGGTGCAGCCAAGGAGGATTTTCCATCCCGACGTCGAAGCTCAAATTGTTCAAGAGGTTAAGAAGTTGTTAGCAGCGGGGTTTATCAAGCCTATTGAGCACCCACAGTGGCTCTCAAACATAGTTCCCGTGAAGAAAAAGAACGAAAGATAAGATGTTGTGTCGACTTTCGAGACCTGAACAAGGTCTGTCCAAAGGATGAATTTCCTCTCCCTAATATGGACCTGCTTATTGACTCGGCCGCGGGTCATGAAATGTTCTCCTTCATGGATGGTTTTAGCGGATACAATTAGATCAAAATGGCACCAAGAGACGCAGTAAAGACCGCTTTCCGTACTCCTATCGGAAATTTCTATTACACCGTGATGCCATTTGGGCTTAAGAATGCGGGTGCCACATATCAAAGAGCTATGACTGCTATCTTCCACGATATGATACATTGGGAACTCGAGGACTACGTCGATGATATAGTCGTAAAGTCTAAAACTAGAGAGAGTCATACGAGAACCCTCAAGAAAGTCTTTGAGAGGTGTCGTCGTTACAAACTGCGCATGAATCCTTTGAAGTGCGCATTTGGGGTGACAGCTGGAAAATTTCTAGGATTCCTTGTTCATCAAAAGGGAATCGATGTGGACCCTTTGAAAGTGAAAGCCATAGTCACAATGAAACCCCCAACATCAGTCAAAGAGTTGAAGTCCTTCCTAGGAAAGCTCTCTTACATTCGGAGATTCATACCAGGCTTAGCGGTAGCGATCGCCCCATTCACTTCATTATTGAAGAAGGGCATGAAGTTTCAATGGAGTAATAAACATCAGTTAGCTTTTCGTAAATTGCAAGATATGATGACCGGCCTACCTACTGTTAGGTCACCAACGCCAAGCGTTCCACTGCGGCTGTATCTTGCCTCAAATGACAAGGCTGTTGGGGCTCTAATCGCGCAAGAAGGTGAAGATGGTACTGAGCAGCCCATATACTACGTGAGTAGAGCCCTTAGAGACGCAGAAACGCGTTACCCAAGAGCTGAACGCGTTTGTCTATCCTTGATATATGCGGCGCAAAAGCTACGACATTACCTCTTAGCCCACACAGTGCACTTAATGACGAAGTCCAATCCGATAAGGACGCTCCTGCAAAGGCCTGTTCTTTCGGGTAGGCTGGCACAGTGGTTGCTCCAACTCTCCGAATATGATATAGTGTCTGTCATGCCAAGGGCAGTTAAGGGTCAGGCAATAACGGAACTTCTAGCCCAATTCCCCGGAGAAGACATCTCACAAATCACAGATGAAGTGCCTAGAGAAGTCGCAGAGGTAGCATGCCTAAAGGAGAATAAATGTTTGTGGGAGATGACATTTGATGGATCTTCCATTTCCACCGGCGGGGGAGCTGGTATTGTCCTAGCTAATAGGGAAAACGAAGTCATATCCATGTCTTTCAAATTAGACTTTTTTTGCTCTAATAATGTGGCGGAATATGAAGCATATCTTACTGGCCTATCAATAGCACGAGAAATGAGAATCAAGAGGCTTAAGGTGCGGGGAGACTCGAATCTTGTGGTAAGTCAAGCAAGGGGTGATTTCTCTCTAAAAGAGCCCTCACTGGCCCCTTATCGAGCAATGGCTCAGAGGTTGGAAGATCATTTTGACGAGCTTACCATAGAACACACGCAAAGATCGGATAATCGCCATGCCGATGCCTTAGCCACGCTTGGGTCCAAAATCATGTTCGAAGGGGAAAGCACCAAAGTTACCATCCTCAAAAGAAGCGTCCCCATCACACTACTCTTGCAAGAGGAGTTTAAAAATGGGACCACAGGAGTTGAAGATTGGCGAGCACCTTTGAGAGATGCCTTATTGGAACAGGGAATAAAAATTGATGCCAAACAACTCCGAGACTATACGCTTGTTGCTGGCGAGCTTTATCGGAGGCTACCTGGAGGAGTGTTAGCAAGGTGTGTAAATATAGAAGAAGCAGCGAAGAGGTTGAGCGAAGTCCATGAGAGGACCTGCTGCGCCACGAACGAAATTCCCCTCTATCGACGCCTCCAACGCTTAGGTTATTTTTGGCCTGATATGAAGACCCAAGCAAGTAAAGTGCAAAGCCATTGCCCAACATGTCAACATGCGTTCGATAAGGCAGAATCATATGCTATCTTCCAGACGACTGATTGGAGAACACCATTTCTGGAATTCATCTTAGAAGGAGTCCTACCTACTGATAGAAAGGAGGCTTATTACCTCAAGAAACTAGCCAGGCGCTATTTTGCTGAAGGAGGAATTTTGTTTCGTAAAGGATACAACGGCGAGCCGCTGAGATGTTTGGGCCTCGCAGAATCACAGGCTGTAATGAGAGAAGTACATGGTGGAGAGTGTGGAGAGCATCAAGGAGGAAAGAAACTTCACGAACGACTCTTATCTACGGGGTATTATTGGCCTTCGATGAAGAGGGACACCACTGAGTTTGTTAAATGTTGCCACACTTGTCAAGCGCATGCGAACCTCATCCATACCCATCCCATGAGCTTGCAAGACATGAGCACACCATGGCCTTTCCACACCTGGGGGCTTGATCTTATTGGCCCCATCCATCCACCATCGAATGGCCACATTTGGATCCTTGTCGCCACTGAATATTTTACGAAGTGGGTGGAAGCTATTCCGCTCAAGAGAGCGACAGGGCCAGCTGTGGCCAATTTCATCAAGGAACACATCCTCTGCCGTTTTGGGATTCCATACAAGATTGTGAGCGACAACGGTACTCCATTCATAAACAAAGATGTTCGAGCAATCACCGAGTATTACAAAATCAAGCATTGAAGGTCCACCCCTTACTACCCTCAAGGGAATGGACAAGCGGAGGCAACCAATAGGGTCTTGTTGGGAATTCTTAGTAAGATGGTGTTTGACTATGCTGGAGGTTGGAATACGCATCTTCTCGACACACTTTGGGCCTATAGAAGCTCTACTAAAACAGCCACTAGCTTTTCGCCATTTTCTTTGGTATACGGCACCGAAACCATCTCGCCGGTGGAGTTGATGGTGCCAACAGCTCGCGCATTGCAAGGGCAAGAGCTTGAAACAGATGCAAATATGTGTGCCGAGGTGCGGATGGTGGACTTGGAAACAATGGATGAAATGCGCGACATCGCACGCGAGAAGGTACGGCGATATAGACAGCGAATGAGCAGCATGTATGAGCAGAATGTGCGCGAACGGATCTTTGTGGAAGGCCAACTCGTTCTTAAGGTAGCAGATTATGTGAGAAGAAAATTAGCAGCCCTTTCTAAATTTGCACCAAATTGGGAAGGCCCATATGTTGTGAAGGAGGCTCATGGAAGTGGGTATTATCGCCTTTGTAGCATGAACGAGTCCACCACAATGGATCCCATCAATGGCAAATGGCTCAAGCTTTATCACGCTTAGTGAAGTCAAGAAGTGCTGGTTTGATTTGGAAACATAGGTACCATGCATCGCTTGTGTTTTTCTTTAATTTTATTTCCTCTAAGGCGAAAAACGCCACCTCGCTTTTGAGGTTAGGCGTCATCCGCCATGTGATTTGCATTCTAGCTTCTTTTACCTTGCATTTTCCTTGTGGGAAACATGATGTATGAGTGTAACGAATCAATGAGAATGCCCACTTTTCTAAAAAAAAAAAATGGCATCATCACATTCTCGTTTCGCTTTTTCCCTTTTCTGGTATGTATATATATATATATATACATACATATATATATATATATATATATATATATATATATATATATATATATATATATATATATGTATACGCACATGTGAGCGCTTATGCCTCAAAAGAACATAAATCATTTTGTTCGAGCAACAGACCTTACGAATTCATAAGTGAACTCATGAAAACACCATCATGGCAAAACCCCTACATGCGAGACTACTATGCTCTCAAGAAGGTAAGGGAAGCCAGGTGGGCACCACTTCGACGACAAGCCTTTCAAAACAGTAAGGAAGTCAATGAAGTAATGACACAGCTAAATCCTTATTCGCAAGAGGAAGCCTAACACCCCCTCAAAGGTACACCTCACAAAATAGTAAGGGGACCAACGAAAAAAAAAAGAGAGGGAAGGGCGGTGACGCATGTTCATACTTGAAACCTGGTAAAACAGCGGGAATCAAAAGTTAGCGTCAAACGCTATGAATTAACACATATTAAGCAATGGCTGATTGCTGTTGCAATAGAGATACTGAGTGCCAGGATACAACTGGTGTCATAGCCCGCCATAGGTAAGGATGGTAGTTATACTATTTGACTACATAGGAAAACAAAACCATCCCCCTAAACAATGGCAGGCTGGCATGATCTGCAATGCACGTAAATACAGTATAAAAATGCCAACGTGGTGGCCTTGCATACTATACAGGAGAGGCAACCACTAAATGGCGAGCCAAAAAAAAAATATATATATATATATATAATCTGCGAATCTGCGCAGAGAATGAGGTACAAGAAGGCCCGAATCACCCTTCAACGGCAACAAAAGTCAAGCACCATGCTCATTGACACTTCCATGGAGAATGGAATAATGGTAAGCTGACTGCCTAACTAATTGCGACTTGCTTCTAAGTAGCAATACATAGCCGGCAAACATACATGATCTCAAAGGAAGGTACGCAACTACCTTAATTTAAATATTAGAAAATAGATGCATACACACCTACAAAGCATGAACAACCTTTTTTGAAGCTAAACACGAAAACACGTTTGATAATATATATTTTGAATATGTTTAGATACAAAATGGGAGTCGCATTAACCATGACAGGATAATCCAAGCGACATACCAAATACAAAACCAAAAAAAGGTCTAAGCCCTTTCCCTACAAGATACATCTGTCATAGAAAAAAAAAAAAGGGAGGGGAGGCATGTGATAAGGAGACGGTGGAATTCAAAGTAGGCCGTGAATGGCGGTGTTATCCAAAATAACGGCATTTGGAGGATTTCTTTGCAACTGAGCCATCTCTGACTTCAGTATCGCAAGCTCTGTTTCCAATTCAGAAATCCGATGCACAATAGATGCCAATCGAGTCTTCACATCTCTCCGAAACCATGATGTAGCAACATCTCGAAGATGGCAGAGAACAAAGGAAACATCCAAACCAGCCTTATGTAGGTCTCTCACAGCATCTCTCCACTCAAACAACCGGTCTTCAGTTAAAGCATTCACCTGAGTTTCTTGCATATCCATAAGCACCGCTGCCAGGAGCCTCAATAAAGGATTCCCGACAACTGAACCGACTGTTAACTGCCCAATGAAATCATTGTGCTTGGTTCGCAGATGTTCCAACAATGGGACACTTTCTGAAGGGATTGAGAATCGATGGATACGTATGCTTGGGCCTACAAAGTTGTAGAAATGGGAAGCCTCATGCTCATTATTTCTGTCCTGTTCAAATCTGCCCAAGAAAGCTTCAATGTGCTCCCTATTAGAAATGAGAGTTAGGGAATCAAGACCTGTGGACATGGGTTCAACTTGAGAATCTGATATGATGGTGGCGTCGACGGGTGTCTCAACGCCGATACCAAGGGTAACCTGAACCTGTAGGTAAGCGGCAAGGCCAGTTGAAATGTGTGTATGAACTAAGAAGAAAAGTGAAAGACGTATATGCATATACATATACATATATATATATATATGTGTGTGTGTGTGTGTGTGTGTGTGTGTGGGGTGGGGGGGTATTAAAATACTTACTGAGGCTTTCGCGATCACAAGCTTCATGTTAGTCGCCTCCCCGACGGCGTCAACTCCCTTGCTTGCATCCAAAGTCCCCTACGCACCAAAAGTCACATAGTAAGAGGCATGAAGTTGTTACTATTTAAAAAAAAAAAGAAGAGAAAAGGCGGAAAGGAAGTTTTGTCCTAAGGCTCACGGTGGTTCCAGCAGAACTTTCATTTGTGTCGTCATAGCTCTCACTTGCCATCCCATCGCCAGCGCCCACTGATGACCTTTGTCCTATAGCGATAAAGGGAGAGGCAGCAGCAATAGGTACTGCAACATTCTCACAATCGTCCGACAGGTCATCTTCAAATGATTCCGGGATGTCCACTTTTCCTTCAGAGACCACGGGAGAGGAAGGAACCTAAAAAAAAAAAGAAAAAAAAAAGAAAAAGAGGGAGCAATATTAGTCCAGTGGTGTGATAGATAAATATATATATATATATATATATATACATATGCATACGTATGTGTGTATATATAAACATATGTGCACGAATAAATGAGACAATGAAGAAAAGAGAAGGAAATAGACGTACTTGGTTGTCAGGAACCTCAGGTCCAGGCAAAGGACGCGTTGTGACAGCACAATTTAAAGGTGCGAGAGCATCATCCTTCATGGCGCGAAGTGCCAATACTGTGTGGGGTAAAACCCTCGAGCCTGCAACTATTGAGGAACGGACTTTTTTAGGTAAGGGAGGAGGAAGGGCAGAGGCGTCGACAGAAGTTTCTGGTCTTTCCCTCTTGGCTAGGGGCTTGGCATTCAAGGACTCACCACGTGCCAAAGGAGCAGAGACGCGAGCTTTAGCCATGGGTTCATATTTTTTCCAAGGTTCAGGAACTTCGCCTGCGTACGCCACCCAAGCCGCTACCTCATCATGCCAAGCCACAAAACCTATTTTCTCCTTTGCAAAATATGCAACCAATCCACGACTAAATTTCATGTGACATGACCTGTTAATTGGTGCCGAAGGAGGGGGAGGAAAAGTGCATTCATCCCTACCAGCCACTGCATAATCATTGAACCTAACGGCTATCTCATTCCAATATCGACAAGCCCTCCGGGTAAGAACCCCAACTCTCGAATTTTTAGGAAGCAATGCCAGCGAAGGCACCTTATTCAAACAAGACTGTCCAGTTCGCAGAATGAATGGAGTCACAGAATGCTCATGGTCAAGCACCACTGGGTTCTCAATTGGCACACCCTGATCATACCCAAACTGACGCCTAACTCTATGTGGGTTATATCGTGCCCAAGAACTTGAGGGACCACAAGGAAATAACCAAAGCGGAGTACGAGCTAACAAAGAACTATATGCATTCACATCAGATTCAACATCTTCATCCAACAACGCAAATGAAAAACCATCAGCAACGCTAACATATGGACGCCAGACAAAGTCAGCCTCCCTATCCATCAACTCGACCCAAGGTAGTGAGGGAGACTTAACTCCTATCCACTTAAGAAGTATGGGAGGAGATTCGTAGAATTTTTGTAAAAAATCAAGTCGGTTGTTCTTAGGACTTGGTGGATAACGCTTGCGAACAGCTATGACGGAACGAGCATGTGTTATGAGAGGAAGAGCACGTTCCCACGCCCAAACTTGCAGCAACGCCAAGTTCAAATGAGTCACCACGGCATAATACGGTGATCCCTCCATTTCGGAAATGTGAAGTGCATCCAAATGATTATACAAGTTATTTAAGCACATAACACCCACAGCGAGAGATTCGCCACGAGCTAGCAATACAGCAAGAGGAAACAAATATGCTTTTACATGATCAAAGGGGGCCTTAGTTAACACATAACGACTTAGCCAATAAACCACAAAAGCAGCATGGCGAACAAGGGTTCCCTCAAAGTTTTCAAAATACCGAACCCATGCAGCAAATCGAGAATGCTTATTAAATGGTGGAGCATCACGGCCACCATAACCAATGTATAATTGTTCAATGATACCCTCACTTCCCTCAGCTGACATAATCGGCCATGGCCGCTTACAACCTACTAACGGTAACAATAAAATTTTCTCTACATCCTCTAAAGTTACAGTGGCCTCACCCCAAGCAAAAAAGAATGTATGGGTTGCCGAATTCCACCTACGGACTAGACGGCGCAACCCGGCAATGTCTTTTTTCATATTCAGACCGCGGGACACCAATACACTACCACAAATTCGAGACTGCTTCAATAAATTCACAAACTCACTATCTTGCAACTCACTATCAACCCAACGGTCCCAATCAACAGAGTGGCCACATTCCATTCTAAAAATGATAGGAACAGGAAGTACCTCTTTGCGACGAAGTCGAAGCTCCGTCATGCTATCCGGAGGTGGAAGATTAAACTCATCAGAATCCACAATGTCAGACCCAACCTCCATTTTTTCCTCAGTCGGAGTTGCGGGATCGAGTGGCAAAGGAAAGGGGAAAGGCGAAGTTGTCGTGACCCATGGATCACAGAGCGGTCTCAACGGTGAATCATCAACCACCAACCCACCTGATGACGGCGAAGAATCACCACTATCTTTGGTTCGTGACTGCTTTGAACTCTTGCTGCCACCCTTAAAGTGCGACCGTTTTGAACCCATTTGGCTCTGAGCATATGGTAGGATGATGAGGCAAGACTAAAAAAAAAAAAAAAAGGGGGGGGACCTTGGGAAGAGCTGGTTTCTTCACTCTCTCCCTTGTACTCTTTCTTTTTTGGCTTTTCTTCTTACCTCACTGATCAGCCATGGTGACAACAAAGGAAGTGGCAAAGTGTCCAACACAGCAAAATGGAGACTGAAGACCCATTCGGCAAAAGAAAAAAAAAAATCCCTTGTGCTCTTTCTCTCTTTTCCTTCTTTTTTTGGGTTTTTTTTTTCTCGCCTCACTGATCAGCCATGGTGTTGACAAACAAAATGGCAAAGTGCACAATACAGCAAAGTAAAGTCTGGAGACCCATTCGGCGAAAGAAAAAAAAAAGAGCTGAGAAGTTTGTCTCTGTTTCTCAGGACCTGATTTTAGTGGGTATAAATAAGTGGTGAGAAAGCAGCTCTTTTATGTGGGCCTGAGGATGACACGCCTTTTACCCAAGGAAAAGGTGTGGAACAAAAAGAAAAGGGAAAGAAAAGAGAACAAAAGAAAAGAAGTACGTGACTAGGAACAAAGGAAAAAGGCATGAAAAGAAAGGAGAGAGTCAGACAAGTAAAATATATGTAAGTATATATATATATTTAAACATATATGTGTATAAGACAAAAGTCATAAAGACTTTGACATACCTGTTGTTTGAAAAAAAAAATAAGGAAAATGAAGACTAAAAAGCAAAGGAAAAGGAGTGAAAAGAAAGGAAGGAGTCAGACGTGTACATATATATATGCATATATGTGTATAAGACAAAATCCATGAAGAAGCCAACTTTGACACGCCTATTACTTGAAGTGACAAAAAAAAAAAAAAAAAAAAAAAGCGGCGGAAGGAAAGTAGGACAAATATATGTATAAGACAATAACAATGATGGCAGCAACAACATGAGACAAGGAAAGGAGATTTTAGGAAAAGAAAAAAAGCGCAGACAATGTACTAGTTTGTGCAAAGTGCGAAGATTTAATAGGCCATGGTAACATCAGGTGTGGGCCCATACTATGCTTTGTTAAGTGTTCGGAGCTTGCGAAAATTCCATGAAGCTCACACGCGTGCCGCAAGCGCCACTCGTGTGAGGGGGGCTAATGTTAATGGTCATTTTCGCGACAAATTTTATGACCCGACGGAATGACTAAGCCCAATTGTTTAGCGGGTCAAACTAATGTATTTTGTCAATATATTTAGCTCTGTTGCATGATCCAAGCCCATGCGAATCGTTGGGGAATTGAGTAGGAATGGTTTTGGCGGGTGTGGGCTAGTTCTCATTGGACTTTTTACATTGGCCCAGCCTGTACGTGCTGTGAAGTGGGCTATGGACGCTGGGGGCATCTAAGGCCCGTGAAGGAGGTCCAATGCCAGAAATTTCCACCACAGATTTGACTCCATGCTCTGTGTGACTGTGCCCCTAATTTTCAGTCCAACTCCATTTTCCCATACCAAGCAGCTGACTCTAAGAAAAAGCTGGGCAGTCTAGCCCACTCAGCCACCCATATGTAGTCTTCCAAGGCCAACAGAGACCAGAGGCAGCAGCTATAAAGAGGAAGCAACTTTATTTCCATAATCATGCAAAAAGCAACCAAACCTTTCCCTAAGCATAAAACATAATACACCAAGTCATAGAAATAACATCTGAAAGGTCCAAGGCCTTCCTCTCACCTAAAAACTGGTCACAAGCATCCCCTGGTGCTTGATATAAATATGCATCACCAGCCCACAAGAAGGAACACGTTTTTTCCCTACAAAAAAACCTAAGACTTTGACACCAGAACCGAGTCAGCTACCTTAGTGTATGGACGATTTGAAGGCCTGGGGGTGAAAATATTGATATAGGGGAACTCTCCCTCCCTTGCTCAAGACCTCCATCAATTTCTTCCTCTGTGTGACTGTGGGCTGAAATTTCTGATTCATGAATATATGATTTCACACTTTTTTGTGTCTTCATTTTTGTATTGTTTTCTCTTTCCATAAAGCACCATTAGCCTTTGTGTACCCCACATTGCGAATTTTGGGCTTGGCTCTCCAAATAACTAACGAATTTAACGAACCCAAGGGGAGTTTTGGGCTCATTGCTACAATCTTGGCCTTTGTGGCAAAATGTCCCCGACAATCCCAAACACCCATCAAACCAAAACCCATGACAACCCTTCACCTCTACTGCTTTTCAAACCCTAGGAAAAGCATCACTATGTAGTTGAGACTTTGGCATCAAATAAAGCCGTACAAATAGCATGAGCGACAGGTGCAAGAAAGTTAGAAATTGTTTAAGGAGATGAGGATGGCGGCTCAAGGTATCCATGCCTCTATCACCAAACCCACTTACACCATCGCCTTATTTTTACTCCCATATTTTAGTTGTTTACACCACGTCGTCATTGTCTTTACAGCTTGCATCGTCATTGGGCTTAACGCATTTTCTCTGTTGGGATGCTAATTGGATTGAGCATCAACGCTAGCTAGTAGTTCCCTTGCTTTGTTGCCCAAAGCAAAGGACGAAAATGGTCATAAAATTGCATATTTTAAATTTGAGTCATTTTCCCGGTAGATCAACAAGAATGTTTTCCTTGGTTTTGAAAAGTGGTGTAGGAGATGGGTCGCCATGGGTCTTGATTTGAAGAGTGTTTGGGGTTCAAATGATTTTCTGTTTGGATGCTGAGTAAGTGATGAGAATATTCTAGAATTATTTTACTTTATTTTATATTTTTAATTTTTAAAGAACATTGTAATTTAATATACTGGAGTATTTGATATTTCAACAAATTCTTAATTTTATTTTTTATTCCGTGTAGCATTATGCATGTTATTTGATGTGGCATAAAAATGATTTTTTATTTGGGCTGTTAGTCACATCAACATTTGCCATCCATCATTTAACGGCAAAGACTATTTTAACATAGGACAAAACTTAGGTACAGTACCTTAGGTGCTGTTCCTTAGGTTCCCTTCTTAAGATTTAGCCATGTGGCTACTTAATTAAAAAATACACTTTATTCCCATGAGAGAAAATCCACATGACAGAATTTTAAAAGGAGAACCTAAGAAACAGTACCTAAGTCTTGCTCTTTAACATAATACTAAAAGATTAGGGACCAAATTGACACTTTTGAAAGGTCAAGGACCAAATTGACATATGATCTAAAGGTTAGAGATTAAATATGTAGTTTATCTTTTTTTTTTCTTTTGATAAAACAGAATATACGGTTTCTAAGAGTGAAAAGGAATCATAGGAATTGGGATGAAATAAAGGGGGAAAACTAAGATTTAAATTATTGTCCCAAGGCTGTGAACAGTAACCATAAACGGCCTTTTGGCTCTTTATGGGGGTATTTGAGGTTGTATCAAGGATGTTCCAAGGCAGTGAGGCTGCCTCTTCAGCTTGAGACCCAATTTTCCTAGCAATTGGAATCTCAAGTAATATTCTATGTCAAGAGCCATTTGAAATACATTTTCCACACTATCAACAGATTGTCTAAGCATATCCCTTAGTATATTAGCTCTTAAACCAATCTTAAATCAAATTAGTGTTTGGCAAGGCTCTTCAACAACTTTACCCTGGTCTTACTTTAAAAAGATGAAGAAAAAAAAACAATACCCTAGCCTTTAACTCATCAAATCATGATGATAGCATAATCTTCTCTCAAAGTTTAAAC
Organism: Quercus ilex subsp. ballota; assembly: GCA_032727855.1. NCBI lineage: Eukaryota > Viridiplantae > Streptophyta > Magnoliopsida > Fagales > Fagaceae > Quercus > Quercus ilex. The sequence continues at coordinate 19,300,931 of CM064908.1, read as the reverse complement.
TTCATCTCTTGACATGTACCTATGGTGGTTGCCCCAATCTCCTTCTATTGTTTTCAACACCAAACCACCACAGTTTTGCCAAGCCTACAAGCTTTTTTTTTTTTTTTTGAATAGGTAAGAAAAGTTTCAGAAAAAAATACTACTTCATGGAAAGGAACATGCGGTAGCCAAAAACATACAGTAAAGACTCAAGACAATGTACAAGAACAAAGGGAACAAAGGGAATCTATAAACATCGGGAGAGAGTCACTAGATGTGAGTCCCCAAGCCTACAAGCTTTACTCTCCTGTCATCTGCCAATTCAATGGGTACTGTGCCCATGGAGTGCTACAAGATATAATTCCTTTTAAAAAGAAGGTGGTCTGAACCATATGATATAGCTGGTGACATCACAAAGAATGTTAAGATGGAACTTTCAAATTTGAAAGGTATGGTTGGTTATTTTCAGATAGTATTTTAATACGATCAGAGAGTAGGGCTTGCTAAGATGGTGCTTGTATGCTTGACAAAAGTGTGGTGGCCGAGTGTGTTGGATGCGATATGAGGAGATTGAGACAGCCACCCATAGACACAAGGCGATATGAAGGCAAAACTTTGAGAGAAGTATATGCCATCTAATTAGTGTGATAAGTAGCGTTAACAACTTGCTAACTTGAAACAAGGCAACATGTCAATGCCTGGGTATACACAAATTGTTAAGGAGCCTTGCCAAACACTAGCTCGATTTAAGATAGGGATGATATACAAAGGGAGATGCTTAGACAATCTATTTCTAGTGTGGAACATGCATTCCAAGTGGCTCTTGACATGGAGGAGTACTTGACATATCCAATTGCTAGAAAAATTAGGTCTCAAGCCCCATGGAAGCAACATTTAATAAATCTGTTGAATTGCAACAAAAAAAAATTGGTTCTCAACCTTGGGAGGCAGTATTTAAGAAATTTGTGGAGGCAAACTATGGTGATAAGGCTTCATTGTCACAAATGTTTAAGCAGTCGAATGGGTCAAAACCATCTTTTATTGGACTACTATCTTCATTCTAAAAGAGTTGTGAATTTAGTTGATCAGTCAAATGCTTATTTAAGAAATGGCAATGTCAAAGTAGCATAGGATTTACCTTTTGTACCTCAAAGGGAAGGATAATTGTAATGAAATTTGAGCAAAGCTACTATCTTGCAGCATAATATCTGTTTGATAAGTACTATAATTTTATTGATACAAAAACTAGAGCAAGTATACAGGAGTATACAACAGGGGATCATACAATGAATCACGCAAACTACATAAGTATATCAAATCAATAACAGACTATCTTGCAGCATAATACATCCGAACTGGGTTGCAGGAAATCCAACAAAAACAGTCCTTTTTCTTATGCACGTTGTAGCTTAAAAAGATTCAATTTTTCATTACACATAGAAAAAGTAAGTCATACCCACATCACAAAACCATTCCCCATAAAATAAAATCCCATTAATCTGATAATATCTTCCACTTAACTAATTCCACCACATAAAACTTCAATATTAAACTTTCCAAAATAAAATTTAACCCCAAAACAAAACCCTAATTCTACAGAGTTAAAAATTAAAGACATATAATCAACAATCAATCCCACGAATTTGGAAACCAAACACACATCGAACAGTAAATACGAAACACATCCACATACAATAAACAAAAACCCTAAAATTTCAATTCAGTGTCCACATACAAGAAACAAAAACCCTAGATTTCAATTTTCCAGAAAATACGACAGCGTATAAGGGTACAAAATACTACTTATCTTTGGTGGAGACACCATACTTTTCCTGAAGCTTGGTAATCTCGTCCTCCTTCTTCTTGTGATCGAACTTCTTGCTCATCTTGGCTTGCTGGTAGTACAGCACGATGAGGTAGCGGTTGGCGACGTTGAAGCCGGAGAGGTGATCGACGGCGGTCTTGGCGTCGTAGATGTCCTCGTAGACGACGAAGGCGGTGCCGCGAGTGTCCTTGCTGGTGCCGACTCGGATCTGCCGAATGGCGCCGTACTTGCCGAATATGTCGTACATCTCTTCGCTCGATATGTTGAACGGCAGGTTCCGAACGTAGAGTACGCGGTTCACCTCCGGTGGCAGCCGCGTGTTTCCCTTGCGAAGGCTTATGCTCGCCATTGTTGGTTGCTTGGTTTTTGGTTTTTGGCCTTCTCTAGCTGAAGACTCGCAGAGTGGAGAAGAGTTTGTAGGATTTGGATTTTTTTTTGCTTCTTTATATGTAGCAATTGGGCTTTGGAGTTGGACCCAATCATAACCGACATACTAAAGGGTCCACTAACCAGTTTTTTATTATTATTATATATATTTTTAGAAATTAAAAAAATTGTTAGAGTGAGATAATCAGTGTGACTTTTTTACCTGAGCATGAGACTTACCCTCATATTATAGTCTCCGATAAAGGCATGTTGGCTCAAGTCTTACCACTAGGGCAACCAATTAATTGTTCATAAATTGATAATATATTGCAAATAGTGTGTTTCATTTAACTCAATCAGTACCCAATAGTCTCTTTGCCCAATTGCTTGCCACTTGGCATTTCTTAGTGTTCCAAAGGAGTCCATCTCACATTATATTTATAAATTTATTATTAAAATTTAAAAAAATAAAATAGTTTAGCTGATAAAGTCTATTGTTATTGAATAAGAGACTTGAATTTAAAACTCAACTACACCAAAAACCAATTAATGTCTTGATCAAATAATAAAAAGCAATTATCATGAAACAAATGTCATATGTTGACATTCTATTGTATCTATAAAAATAAAATAAAAAATAAAAAGCTATGTCACAAATCACCCAAAATAAATAAATCAATGATTCATTTATTAGATGGTTGAAGTCCACCAATTATATTCATTGTCACATCAATTTGTAACTTTTATGTTGTAAAATTTCTAATACCTTTAACATTTTCTTTTTAATTTATAGGTTATGTTAGGTTGACATAGACACAAATCGTTTAATAAACATTTATTGGCTTAATTTGAAGATGACTCATTTCAACCCATTTTAAAACTAGACCCAAAATGAAACTTACACTAAACATTAACCTACAAAAATTCATATCGTGTTCACTAGTTGTGTCAAATATTATCAACCTTATTCATAAAGAATCAACCCAAAATTTTGGGGTATCATACTTGATGAGACATGTTCCCTTCAATTATAGTCCATAATCTCTACATTTTAGTAATTATCCAATGCCTCTGAGAGTACAAAAATGTAGTACTCTCTCATTTCACATGATACTAGATCATACTAATTAAATTCGTGATGGAATCCATTATTCACGTGAGATGAGGGAGTATTGTGTTACTCTATACTTCAAAAGTACTTGATAATTTTTCACCATAGAGTCTTGGTCCACTGGTGATTCTCATATGAGATGGATCTTGGAATTGAGATAAAGATCCTCTCCATTTGTCTTTGAAAGAGAAATGATCAACTTAATAGTAAAGTTTCCGAAAATTTATTCTTTGCTTGATAAAATGAGAATTTAAATAATATGGAACCATGTACATAATTAAATCTCTAAAAGACATGTGGGCCCCACACCTATAGAGCCCACATGTCAATGAAAAATAAGTCTCATGCGCCAAGCTCATGAGATACCATCGCCCTTATTACATGTGTCTTGTTGTAAGAGTTTCTGTACTTTCTATTAAAAAAAATTGTAAATAGTTTTTTTTTTTTTGTGAAAATAAACCTTTTCCTTTAATTAAAAATGATTTGAAATCTCTCTCTCTCTCTCTATATATATATATATATAATTTATTTATTGCGTGTGTGACAAACATTAATATACTTATTCAATGATTTCTTGGCTGTTAAGAATCCTAAGATCTAAGTTTGGTCATTTATCTATTTATTGGACATCTGACAATTAAACAAATAGTTCTAACAGATCTCATGCAACTGCATTGGCTGTCTAGCTACAATTTTATTGGCTTTGGATCTCTCTCTCTCTGTTCCCTCGTACTTACCAAGAGTTTCTAACTGAAATTGCGTTATGTGAATGGCTAAAAATAAAATTGATGTTCATTCTGCCCAATAACACCATGCCATGTTGTAGAGCAACTTTCAGTATTTCTCTCTGCATAACACACGCATTTTATAAATATAGAGTTTGTGAAAACTATAATACCAAGCAATACAATCTGTGCCAATCCCTCTAACTTCTCCTCTGGACTCAACAATGAGTGATCGGAAGGAGGTACGCCCCAAAATTATCTTCAAAAGCTAAAAACACAAAAAACATATCTTTTTCCCTTTTGTTTGAGTTTCTGATTGCTAAGTTTTCAACCAGCATTTAGTCTTCTTCTTCTTTTTTCTTTTTTTAATGATCTATTAGGCTAGTTTGTGTCTCTTGCTTGTTGTAGCATATTTTGGCAATATTCGCATCGAAGGCTCTTTTGATCATCTTAAAGAATAATGATTATCACACATTCATTATTTTATACTCTAATACATATTCTCTTTGAAATCGTGTCTAGTAGCGAGTGTGTCAAGATTTTCACCATCTCCAATAATGTTGAAAAAGAAACGAAAAATTTTCAAAACTTTTTTTAATTGTTCCCTATTTTTTTTTAAGATTTTATAGTTAAGATTTTGATTCTTTAGAAATATGGTTCAATTCTTAACATGAGATGCATTTTCTAGTGTGTATACATTTCCAACGCGTAAGCTAGAATGAAAAGATTAAAATTAAAATCTGTGTTATAATTTTTTCCTTGTTGTCAAGGTGGTGTTTCTTGTTTTTAAATCTGTGTGTATTCATGTAAGTGTGATGCTTTTCATGTCAAATCCATTTACACCACTACAAAATATTGATAAAGCCTTCACATGTAATGTAAACATGCCAAATTTTTTTTTTAATTTTCAGATCATTTTTTTTACTTTAACCCCATTTTAAGGGGTTTCCTGCCATTGTCATCTTCAATTTCTGTGATGACACCCATTTTCATGCAGGCAATTCATTAAAATGAAAATCATCTCTCTCTCTCTCTCTGTGCATGAGATGAACGTTGTATTCCATTTTACTTTTGCTCTAAGATTGAAACAAAATGCCAACTTATTAATCTGAAGAAAGAAAGGTACTGATAAATCAAAGCATATAAACATGTTTTCTTTTTGAAAATTTTAGCATGTGGACACAAAAATGCTATTTTTGGGTAAATATTTAGGATTTACAAGAAAACATACATAGTAAGCAACATTGTATCTTGGTGGCATCACCCATATAATTTGATTTCAAATCCTTCGTCCACACTTACTGACAGCTTATTTAACTTTTTGCTGAAAGTGTGTTAAAATATATTTGTATTTTGAAAATACAAGAAAAAGTAAAATTTTTAAAAACAGTACATAAATGCTAAAATCTAAACTTCTAAGCTCTGGCCAAGCTGTACATAAAACTATTTAAGCCCCACTTGCTCTGACTATTAACATGCCTCTTCATCTTCATGAAGCGGTTGTCGAACCACATTTCATTGTTTTAGCAATACAACAAGAGTTACAAAATGAGTTGCATTTTAAGTTGCTATTTTTATCTTCATTTTTATGAATGTAAAGGGAGGGAGGGAGGGAAGATGGTGGTGGGTATGGTCTTTACCACCACACCAAAGTGGGTGTGGTGCTCAGTGTTGAAAACAATCTTCTAACTTTTAAGTCTTCACTGATTAAAAAACAATATCCTAATTCACCTAAATGTGTATCAATTCTACTTTTGTAAATTTTGTCTTCATTAAGCCAGTTTCCTACTCAATGTCATATTGTCACTATGACTATTTGTATCTGAATTGTTTCTTATTTTTGCTCAATGTTGTATTTATATTTGTTACAATGTAATTTTATTTTGACAAATAATATTTAGCAATTGAGGAACAATTCTTCTTGATCAGGTAGTAAAAGTTCTCTTAAGACCAATACAATCTCAAGATGGCATACAAATTGTTTTTTAAAGAAGTTTTTTTTTTTTTTTTTTTCTTTTCTTTTTTTTTTTTAATGTTAGAAGAATTTTTTTTATAATTACAATATGTATTGGTCAATGTGCGTTGACCAAGGGGATGTTGACCAATGCAATCTCAAGAAGACATACAAATTGTTTTAGGATTGGGATGAGTGCAAAACTCACCTGGTGCATTTACCCCTCTCCACTCACATATTGTTTTTACTACTTTCACTTTCTAACCTTTTCTCACTTTTTTTATTTAATAATTGCAATTGAAAGTTGCTTTTTTGAACTCTCAATCTCAATCATGAGTTATTGCACTTGATCTTGCTCCTTGTTTTTAAAGAAGAAATTGCTTTGTAATTGCAATATCAACATGATGCTCATTGATAGCCTTGTTGCTCATATGAGTTTCTTTCCTATATAAGATATATTGACTATTTAGATATTCTCCATTTGCAGAAGAATGGCTGGTTGTCTGTTCCTGAATTTGGAGGATGGGATAAAAAGGCCCCAGCTTCTCCCAACTATTCGGTGGTATTTTCTCAAGCTCGAGCTAATAGAAAGCATCTGAAGACAGACTTGAGTGACTTGAGATCAAACCTTGAAAATGAAAGAGAGCTCATTAATGCTAATCATCATCATCATCATCATCAGGATGATCCGGTTATGGTGAGTCTCCATTTTACTGAATCAAAGTTATAGAATGATCTTTCTTTTCCAGATAGGTAATTATAGAATGCTTGTTATTTAGTCTTTCTTTTTCACTATCACTCATTGCAAAGGGAATATGTTTTCTTACTTGGGCAAATACCATACTCACATTCCAAAATGAAAAGAAAGGAAAATATCATACTCACCTTGTTTTGTTCCATATGGTCAAAGCACATGGATCATTACATTGATAGAGTATGCCCTCACAAAGCAAATAAATTGTGAAAATGACATAAAAAGATCCAGAATTTATACCATTACTCATCTCCATTAATCTAAGCAATAATGGAGCAAAGGAATGTAGGAAATAATTGATTTCACTCTGCGTTTCATCTAAGGTTGTTCATAAATCAATTTGGCAACTACCGAACAAAAATGGAAAAAAGAGAAGGCTCTATTTAGAGAGACAAAGTTTCGCTTAGTGTTAAGTGATTGCCAGAAAATTGAAACTGGTTACTTGGTGAAATACAAAGAATGATAAAATATTTTCCCATTTCCTCTGCTCATTAATGCACAATAACAAAAATGAATAGTAGAGATGGACAGAGGATTCAAATTGAAACTGTTTCATAAGTTTGAGACTTTAATTGGCATCAATAAAATCAGGGTACTGATGCAACCTCACATTCTTCTTTCTGATCGTTCTATTTGTATTGCCATGCAGAGGAAAAAGAAGATTCTGACCTACATCAATTGCTGCATTAGGCCTTGATTTCTAAGAACACAAGCCATTCAATCTTGTACCATCAAACTAAATTTTGGGTTCTGGCCTATAAATTTATAGATGGCACCTGTTGTGATTTATATTTTTCTTCAAAAAAATCTGTAATCTGCTATATGTTTTATATGCTATGTAATCTAAGTGTGCTACATGAGCCAGATTCCCATGCTTATAGTTCTTCAGATTTGACAAAATAAAGAAATGAAATCAGAATATAAGAAAAATTAGAAACAGTGATATTAGAGTTCCATTAATTGTACACCCATAGAAATACATTTCGCTCAGTGAGGTGATGCTAGTAGAATGTTCTCATTTATTTTTCTTTTATTCAAACTCTAGGCCATATATACTTGAGCATTGTGTATTCTTTACCCACCAGGCAATAAGAAAGTAAAAAGATCATAAAAATGATAGAAAGTGAAATTTAATCTGTGGATTTAAATCGCTTTACTGGAGCTTGGAGGGAAGACAGGTACTTAGCATCTCCCTTGTCAATTCCATTAAATAGACAACTGAAAGGTGGCATTTCTACATACTTTCCAGAACCAGGAACAACCTTCAGCTCATCATTTTCCCAAACAATTCTTCCGCCAGCAATAGTCACTTCAACCTTTCCCTAAGAGAACAAATGTGAACTTTTAGAAACCTTACATAACAGGGCAAAGTTTAGGAGGATATATGAATGATATATGAATGTGCATGCTCTCACAGTGAGAGAGAGGGGACTCTGAAATTTTACAAATTCAAGCAAATATGGACCAGTTAATTGTGACCAAAGAAGTTCTGATGGGAGTGCAAAATATACAGAATTATGTAAGGAAAAGATGGTCTGCAAGAATTAATAACCAAGTTGAAGTGTAGTTAAAAATTATGGTTTTCAAGACTAAATATTAGACTGAGTCTTTTAAACTGCAATTTCTAGTGGTATATGCATACATATACATTCATTTATAGTAGTAATTGTTGAACGTTGCAATGGCATGACTTTGCGGTCATGTTTCTGCATTAGGAAGTAAAAAAAAATAAAGACAAATGGATATGCTTAAACCACCAAATAAGCAAAGATTGCCCCAATATCAATGAAAATACAGAAATATGTAAAACATATGTTAAGTTTTAATCCATATCTCATGGTAACTGATCATGAAATAAGCTTTGGTCCTTACATGGTATAAGAAATAGCAGTCGGGACTGGGGAATTATAAAAGTAACATTATTGTCTTATTATAGTTCTTTTGTTTTCTTTGGCCAAATCATACAGTAATTAACCCAAGCTCTCCTACTTATTATAAAGGAGGAAACCAACTCTTGACTAGCAAAGCTCGTGGTTACTCTCATTGGCTAACCCATTGAATAATATGGAATCTATAAAAGATCCCTTAACACAATCAAATTTAATGGTCATATCATATCCCTTTAATAAGTTTTTCAAAATTCAAGCATCTTCATTTCACATCAATGCAAGTGAATCTGCCAACACTCTGCACCCTCACATGACAGCATAATTTTTCAATTAAACCAAAAATCAAATTAGAAACATCAATCATCTCATCTTAACTAAGTTACATTCATCCATTCATTCTAGACACTTTTTTTCTTCTTCTTATTTTTAGGGGACAACTGAAAAGCATTAGGTGGTAAGATTACTTGCAAAGGTTTCAGAAACACAATCTGTACATACATATAGCCCTATCTATATTGTTGAAAGTTGCCATGTCCATGACGGACAAACAATTGTGTATTTGTCCACAGATTATAGCTCACTGCCCTTGCCTTCATAAGCGCAAACCCATTATTTTAGGATTGTTCAATAATTGAAAATTTGGCATGTCAGACATTTAAAGATGTGACAATCATGCCACTGGTGCCCAACACTCATTCATAAACTCAAAAGAATTTCAGAGCTACGTTTTTTTCAAACTTCAGCAATTCTCATTGTGATATGCTCAGCAGTATTACAAGTGTGTTACACATTTTGTCTAGTAACTCAACATAATAATTACTTTCATCACCTCCTTACCATTTATTCTTCTTTTGCATGCAAAAATATATTTCAAAATACAATAAGACATATGTGATATGTTCAATACTATCAAGTCACAAGGACAGGTATAAGGCTGTTTTGTGAGTTGTTGTGTCTACAAATGATAGGTGCAAATAAAATATGAATCAAACTGATATTAGATCTTTCTCACATTACAATTGCTAACCTATTTCATAATGCATTCGTTATCAACAGATCAACTACATTAAAGATACAAATATTACCTTTCCTCTCCTTCCCTCGTAAACATTTGTATCTGATCTAGAGTGGTGGGACTTTGCAGTTATTTCAAAGCTCGAGTTTGGGTTGAGTATGATTATATCTGCATCAGATCCAGGAAAAATTGCTCCTTTCCTTGGATATATATTGAAAATTCTAGCACTGAAAAAATTGCAGATGGTGAGATAACTTGACATATGTCAGAAAGCTTAGTGGGGATTAGATCATAAAATGCATAATCCCATACATACTCATTCAGTTTTCTTACATTATCTAAATAGCCAGAGAGCATACCATTCTGTGCTTGTTATCCGAACATAATCAGTGGCAGAAATTTGTCCAGATTCCTGCATGAATACGCAAATCTGAGAAAAGGAGCAATTTCTAGAATAGCTTCTAATTCAAGTTGAATATTTTGAAGGAATGAGCAAGAAATCCATTGCAACTTACCACCATTATATCCCATACCAAATGCATTCTCTCCTCAATACCTAAAAATTACCAATTGCCATAGAGAAGCATTACAAAGTAGAATAGCATAAATTGGCCCCAAATAATGACTCAGAACCATACATAAATTCAAAAATTGCAGGGAACAAAATACATGATTACCATTAACACCATTTGGAATTTTTCGGAAATCATCAATCCCTAGAGCTTTCTGTGTAGAATTATAGGTAGCATGATCAGTTCCTACAAGCTGCGAAATGAAAAGGTTTCATGAGAAACAAGTTCAAAGATCTCCATAACCCAATATATTAAAGGTCACGGCTTAGGCAGTCTGACAATCAAAAGAAAAAATTCTGAATCCAAGGATATATAGTCTGCTAGTAGCACCTAGTTATAAGCCAAAATTTTGGAGACTGCATGTGTATTAAACAGATAAGAACACCAATATTCTTCCTGGCAGACTTTCTTAACTTTCATATTACTTAATACACAAAATGTTCACATATGTCTTTCAGGTCCTAGAAGTTATGGTTGCACTATCTTCTCTAATGATGAGGTAGAAACCTGCAAAATTCCTGTCGAAAGGGCAGCTTGAAGAGCCTTGTCATGTCCAGATGCCCTAATAGGGGGACTCATGACAAACCTGAAACAAGATCATATTGTTTGAATTTCTTAAAGCTGAAAGAATCTATCAAAAGATTGAAAAAACAATAAAAATAAAGCAAAAATGAAAGTAAAATGGGTTCTTGCTTTGCTGCAGTGACGAAGTCAGGATCCCAAAGCCCAGATTCATCAAGGGCTAACCCAGAAACTATTGGCTCTCCAATAACCCTCTGCCCTGCAGTTTAAACACAAGTAATTAATCTTCTTTAAACAATAAATCATCTAGAGAAAAGAAAAAGCATCCGGAGATCAGCATTGATAAGTTTTAGAACTGAAAGCCAACATATCGTATTTCTCTGCCTGTATGAGTGAATGTCTATATCAGTGTCTGTGTCTATATTTCTCATTTCTTTCAACTTCAGCCTTTCTGGCCATATTGAGGAGGATGATTCTGGTATGTTAACAGCCGATGTTAAACTTATAGTCACATCCTATGAGAATCATCTTTGGTGTTTTAGATTAATATTTTGTTAAGGGAAGATTGCAGAGAATGTTACCCATAGGATTAAAAAAAAGTGAATGAAATGGAGAAAATTTGGAGTATTGTGTGATTGTAAAAAACTCATAAAGCAAGGAAAAAATTTTAGGACTGCTATAAGGTTAGATCTAATCTAAGGTGCAGATGTTGGCCAATTGAAAAACCATGTAAACAAATGAGAGTAATAAGATGGTGATAAGTGGTAAAAAAGGAAAAGTAGGAATAAAAATGAAGAAATTCTTAAGAGGGTGGAGGTAGTGGCACCAATCTAGGATAATTTGAAGGAAAGTAATATCAAGTGGTCCAATCACTTTCAGAAAAGCTATGTTGGCACTGATGGGAAAAAAATTATTCAACTTGAGTGTTGTGAAAAGGGCTAAAAGAAATGAAAGAGCAAGTTTGTCAAAGATTTAAACGAAATATATGGCTTCAAACAAGGTTGAATGGCCAGAAGTTTAGCAGAGCACAATTAATTGAATATTTAAGTTATTTGGGACTTATTGCAATATTTGCGCCATTCGATAACATTGTAATTAAAGAACTAGTTCATTATTAAGGCACTCGTGATTTATTAAAAGAAATGGATCCATGGTCAAGAGGGTGTATAAATCCTAATTCCATTTCCTTCTTTCTCATATTTTCCTTCAATCTAAATCTATGGTAAACACTTATCTACACTCATCTCAACTTGTATCACCCTATAAGGTTGTCAAAGGACATGAACAGCATCTTGAAGTTTGCCAATATAAGCATCCCTTCACTTTGAAAATCAAGGATTTGAATTAATGTATTATTAGGTCCTCCTAAATAGCATTGATTCATCATAAACATTTCATTTCAATTGGAATTTGGTTAGCAATAAAGAAAGAGAACTCTAGGTTCAATTCTCCACCTTAACAACAGGGGAAATAGATTGATCAAAGAAGTTCCTGTGGGTCGAAGTGGAACAATAACTGAACCTCTGGCAGCAACATGCTATGGGGTGGCAGTCCTGCTTATGGGATCAAATCAATGTGTTCAAGAAATATTTGAAAATGGGCTAGTGAGAGCATCCACGAGGCTGAAATAAAGTCAGCAGAACATGTACAGGTGATATCATGGCTTCTTCTAGAGAACTCTATGGGTATTTTTTTCATCATTATTAGGGCTATTTTATGCAACCAACAAGCTGCAATGGAAAATAACACTAGCTCATAATACTGTAGGTTCCTAACTAGGATGTTTAGTGGAGGAATTTTAATTTTGGATATAGCATTCACATCATATACCAAGCTTATCTTTCTTTGTAGAAAGCTATCTTAAGACCAACTATATCTAAAATGATAAAACCTATCTTGTCTCTTCTTCTCCTTACAGCCAAAGCGTAACGTTAAATCTTTAATTTATCATATACATCTTCTCTATCTCAAAATTAAGTTGGAATGTTCCTCTATAGTGCTATTTAAGAATCAAAATGTATTATAAAAGTGAAACAAAAAAGGACCAAATAATTGTATTAAATCTTCATAATCCTGTTGTCTGTTCTTGCTCTTTTGAACATTGTGGGATGCAATAAGTTTGAGGCTATCAGATTCCAACTAAGGGGAACTGTGTTACTAATGCTCAATCCAAAATTTATAATTGCTATAAGAATTAGCCTCTTCTCCTACTTGTATTATATTTCTAAGAGGAAAAAAAAGATTCCAATATTAATTACATATGATTCTCCATAATTGTAGCTTAATTCTGCCATCAAATAAATTTATAAAATCAAATAAAATTTAAAGATAAGATAGTTAAAGACCTTGTTTTCGAGCTGTAGCTATTTCTTCCATAGCATCAATGCTCATTACATGAACCACATAGAGAGGAGTATTCACAAAACCTGCCAAATGAAGTGCCCGAGAAGTTGCCTCTCCTTCCAGCTGTAAAGGTATTAAAGCCAAATCATGCAAGGAGAATCTCTTCAAAGATATTCATGGTACATTGATATTTTTCCATTAGACATTTAAGTAAGAAAATAGCTTCCATGGTACATATATATATATTTACAGAACATAATTCTAAAAGTTACCATGGGGGGTCTCGAAAGAGCATGTCCCTCTGGACCAATAATGCCAAGTTCTATCATTCTTTTCTGTCCTTCATATACAGCATCTCCATTTTCCGCATGGACCATAGCCAAAGCACCAAGGGACTTGCACTTCTTCAATCCTTCTAATAGAATCTCATCATTAATCATTACTGCCCCCTTGTATGCCATGAAGAACTTGAAAGAGTTTATACCTATAAGTTGGCACATACATGAAAACTTAAACAGATTTCACATGAAATGGACAAAAAGGAAATTAAAGAAGTGTTCACAAAGGTCCAATGTAAGATGAAATCCGTACAATACAAACAGAAAATAAATACAAACAGAAAATATAAGAAAAGCAACCTTTTTCCTTAACCATGATTTCCATTTCCTTTGAAACAACTTCATCCCATTTTGTAATTGTCATATGGAAACCATAATCCATGCAAGATTTTTTTGCTTTCTTTTTATAGGCTTCAAAACCTGCAGTTAAACTATCACGGACTGGAAAAACAAAGTCAATGTGCATTGTTGTTCCACCAGCTAATGCTGCCGCCTGACCACTGAAGAAGTCATCAATTGACTCCAAACCCCTATGCTCAACTGCTAGGTGCGTGTGAGGATCAATTCCGCCTGTTGAGGTAACAAACGTAGTCATAGAATATATCAGTATCAGATCTACCTAATTACTAATCGGTTTTGCAAATGGAAATGAACAAAGCAATTAAACTCAGATAAAATAAACAGGAAACCCAAATGATAGCTTATGATTGTTAATAATAATTCTTGTCTTTGAGAGCATGTGTGCAAACAGACTGAAGAATAAAAAGAGGAGCTATTGCCAACATGCAGGGACTATAACTCAACAAGATGGACCCCACCAAGGTTGAATGCAATGCTCGTCGACCAGATATTATTGATCCAACTCAAGAGTATGGCAATAGGGACATTGTGTATCTAGAAGCCTATTTACTATGAGGTTCAAAATAAATACAACAAAGGAGAAATAGTCTGCCTCTGCCATTTGGATTGCAGACTGTATGGCTTTATTCTGAAACTGCAAATGTCATTGAAAAGAAGTAATACATAATAGTATACTTAGGTTCCAAATGTTCTCACCATACTCCTTTTTCTTCACTTGCATGGTCAAAAGAGTGAAAACACATACTGATCTATTCAGTAATTATAATATGAAAAACTAACCTGGCATGACAAATTTTCCAGTGGCATCAAGCACAGTAACATCATCTCCAACCTGCAAAAGGCAATCAAATGAGTCAGATGTAAATCAAACAATAGAAAGCATAAAATAAAAGATAAAAAAGGAAACATAAAGGATTAACAACAGGCCAAAATAATGAAAGGGGTAAGGAAACCCAGAACCAATAAAAGGGCATATATGTATGTAACAAAGGGTATTTATTGCAAAATTAACACATTTTCTATAAGATATAAAATATATAAAATCAACTTTTAACCGTGTTCTTGTGAATGGAAAAGCAATGTGTTGATAACGCACAGTAGCTTGAAATCTTACTCTGGTAGAAACCTAGAGCTACAGTGCGCTAGAAATGGTTTATATTGGTAGAACTTTTTCAGAACCCCATAAAGGATGAATTCTTTTTTCTTTTCTTTTTTACTTTTTTTTTTTTTTTTTTTCATAAGCACGAATTCTTATTTTATAGTATACCAAAAGTGTGGTTCTACAAGGGCAATTGTCAAATATCTGGGCATGGTTGGCTGAACTAACCAGTATGATTTTTAATGCAATGTGTCTGCAACCTTTTTCAAAATTAATTACCCTGAACTCCTAACAATGCCCCCCTACTAAATTAAATAATTAAATTTAAATTCCAAGAAATTCAAAACTGTTTGATGACCAAATATTAGCCTTAATTATTGTCACGTATATACAAGTGTTTTAAGTTTTAGCAGTAAAATAATTAGTTCCACTTCGCACATATACAAGTTCGGTAATCTTTGCCCTTGTATATTACCTTGAACTAATAAAACAATTAACAAACTTCTTGGTTTTTATTTGATTGAATAATTTGTAACAATCTTGCTTCCCTTCTATTCCATAATTACCATTACAATCACACGCATTATCTGCAATACCAAAATGATAGAATTGCCAAAGCATTAAATTGGTTTAAGACATGCATACATACACCATAAAAATAACACAAGCTTTCATATATATATATATATATATATACACACACACATGGAGAGAGAGAGAGAGCCATCTAATAGTATACCAATCCAAGAATAAAGAAGGGAGAAGGAAAACATTCAATGAAGCCATCCAGCCCAAGACAAAACAAAAGCTTTTGCCTGTGCAAAGGATCTCAACACCTGGAAAAGTGTTGTTACTATTTTTTCGACCACGAAAGACACCATGAAAGTACTGACAAACACTTTCAAACTTCACAGAGCTTGACTTGCATTTCAAACCTATTTTCAAACTAGGTAGATTCTTTTTTTGATAAGTAAACTAGGTAGATTCTAAGACCCAATAGTAGCATTCAGCCTCAAACTTTAAACAAGATTCTCCAGCCTATGTTGTCATCACTTGTGCCATAAATCTGTATTGCAAACAAAGTTAAAAAAAAGGCTACTTGTAAACTTTAGCTTGCTATCCTGTACCACTCTAGTTCAAATGTCAAGAAAAGCTGCTTTAACTAGAGCTTCCCCATACCATAAATCTTGCCAAAAATATAATTTCCTACCATCCCTTACATCTCACACAAGAATCTTGTGGATGTCCTTGGAACTCTTAATGTCATCATAAGGATATCCTATAAGAATTTACCATAGAAGCAGTCCATTAATCCAGCTCTTCCTACACCTCAAACCCACAACATGCCCCCAAAGTGTATGTCTCACTATTGCAAACCACTACAGCAGTTTCCCTAAGGAAATTTGATTATGTGTAGTGTGTACAAACTTTTATAGGACCTAAGTTTCTTAACTGAAGAAGGTAAAAACTGCCTTCCAGTCTACCAACTGGTATTTAAACTCAATTCACAAACATTCCAAACAAGTTTTTATTATACTTTTCTAGGCTGTTAGCCAACAATATATGCATCAGGAAAATAGACAAAAAGTAAGGAGGAGAGCTCAATAATGTTTACTTTTTACTTAAATAAGAGTGGCTCTGCCCCATTTAGGCAGATATTATTTATTTCATACAGCCAACATCCTCTTTATCCCCTCTAATGCCAAATTACACAAGCGTAGGACATAATTGTAGGGCCCTGAGCTTAAGTCCAAATATAACATACAGAACAAACCCCATTCAATGTCTAACAGCCCTTTACCAATGTGATTGTGATATGATCCAATTGCACCATTGATAACACCAGCCTCTCATCAGTTAACAACAAATCACACAATTTATACTAATTCAAAACAAAGTATAAATTAGATTTTCTGGATTACAAAATTTCATGAAAGAGAATACCTTGATATTAGGCTTCACAGCAATGATGATCCCATCTTCCACATAAACATCAGCAACCTCCTCTTTATGTGCATTCACAACAGTTCCCCCCTTTATCAATATCTTCGACGACGAAGATGAAATCCCACATCCCGGTTCACCATACTCAATCCCAGCATCACAAAACTGAAACAAAATTTTTCAAAAAATTAACAACTAAGGAAAAAATAAGACAACATATTCATTTCCTCTGACACTACCACTAACATAAAACTACAGTTTGGTTACAAAAGAAAAAACCCAGAAAGGAAAAAACAGAACAAAGTCATATTTTTGTTTGCTTTTTTCTTTTTCTTTTTTGTTATTGCATATAAGTGATCGGCATGTTCAACCTTTATCTCTTTCTGCATTAAAGCACAGTTGACTTGAGCAGTATTTCACTTTAAAGAAACTAAAACAAGTAAACCATAAAGATCAAAAGGAAGCAAGTTTTATCTTTTCTTTTCTGTTCCTTGGTTTTCTTAACAACCAAGAAGTTTTTTTTTTTTTTTTTGGCTGAAGAAAAAGAAAAGTTGAAATGGAACTGGGTATAGAGATGAGAGTTGAAGAAGATGTAACTACCTGGTTTGATTCAGAAACGGAAGAGAAGGTGAAGAGAAGTAGAAGAAGAAGAACAAGGAGTTGTTTGGTTTTGGAGCTCAACTCCATGACTGATATTCTGAGAGTCTCAGACTCAGACTAACTGAGCTCTATAAGTTCAACGAACAATACTTTTCAATGAACCAAGTCGAAGAATTTTTTTTTTTTTTTGAAAACTACCAAGTCGAAGATTAAATAAATAAATAAACATGCTTTCAATGTATTCTTATTTTAAGGATAAATAAATTGAATGCAACAAGTACGCCTGAAAAATTATGCATATTGCAAAGATTCTCTCATTTTTTCTTTTTTCTTTTTTATGCATACAAAAGATTTTTTTATTGGGATAATTTTTACATGCTCCAGGAACAATGCTCCCACCCCTCATGTGAGAGGGAGGAGTATTGCTCTTCCAAATTGACTTTAAGCGGGTTGCCAGCTTCGATATACCTTTGAAATCTCACGAATTTCCAAGGTTTATCACGTTTGTAAGATTTAAAAAATCCAGATAGGATTTTTTTTTTTGAAAATAACACCATAAGATGCAAAAGCAATAGCACCATCAATTACACTATTTCTTTCACAAATTCTTTTACATTTTTAACTTCAAACTTTAACTTTTTACATTTTTTTAACTCCACCCTTCAATGCTATTGCATCATGTGCATTGTGCAATACTCTCAATCAACATTTGTATGTGTACTATCCTTACTTGATACTTAAAATATTTTTATTTTGACAGTTAATGTTTGATTCCATTTACATAGCTCAGCCACCCATTTTTGTTAATAATATGGTTGAGACCTGATATTATATGTGTGACGTGCCTTTTTGGTTGCCAAATATTTACTTTTTAAAAAAAAGTATTAAGAAATCGCTACTCAAATTTATTCAGTTACGTAACACATTTTTGAAACTTGAATTCTAAGTATTATGGTAAACTTTATTTGAAACTTGAGTTTGGTAAATTTTCAAATCTCTATTATTTCATTTAGTTTTATGTTAGGATTACCTCTAAAGGCATCCATTGCCATTGCCTTCATGTGGCCATGTACGCTATCCAAGCCTCCTGATGACAAAGAATGGACTGAACCACTAGCTGTTAGAAAATGGCTTGAATTGATTGTAGCCATTTTACTTGACTATGGAATTGCCGATTGGACAGGACAAGTACTATAAGCCAAATAGTTCTTGCATGTGATCACTTCTCTCATTTGCATAAATTGCATGCATTGTCAATACAAGTTTAAGTATGTGTTTGGATAGGACTTATATGGCATTTGCGTTTTGCTCTTTTTTTTTTCTTTGTTGCATGGCTTTCTTGCTTGCTTGCCGACACTTTGGTATTGTTTTGCTCTAATATATGGAGCTTGTTATTCAGAAATGGTGTGGCGGAGAAGCAAATTGTGAGCCAGTGGTGTGGCAAAATGAAGGGGCTTGTTGGGGGTTGTGCAGAGAAGAGAAAACTTCTTTTTTTTTTTTTTTTTTTTTTTTATCAGAGAAAACTTCTATTTGTATTAGGTGCAACCCCAAACTTTGTATTGAGTCCCAAACTTTTGTATTGAGAGAGAGAACTTTGTATTTGTGTGAGAGAACAATTTAGGTGTATTGGGGTTTCGGCATTGTGAGAGTACCTATACACCGTCTTTGTATCCCTATATTTGTTAGTGAAATTTGTTCTGTCGCGGCCCATTGGACATAGTCTAAAAGCCAAACCACATAAATTGTTGATGTTCTCTCTTGTGTGTATTTGTGTCTATTTTCTTGTCAAGTTTTCTTCATTCCCATTTCTACGACAATTTGGTGATAGAGCTTCTGCTATTTACAACACTAGCAGATTCTAAAGGGAAGAAACCTTTGGGAGTAACATCATAAAAATATCACATGATCAGACAATGCTTTATCCAGACCATTCTTGGGGGGCTTTCATACGGTCTAAGTATGAGTTTGGATCAAAGTTTGCGTTTCTACGTTGTGTTTTCTGCCTTCTTCTTTTTTTTTTTTCTTTTTTTTTTCCCAGCGCGTGAACAGTAACATCACATGGATTCATTGTGCAGGAGACAAAACACATTGTTCACGCACTGTTCATGCACTGTTTACGCACTCTTCACGGGTTCCACAACAATATTCACACATTTAAAAATTATTTTGCTACAGTGTTTTCAGTTTTCAGTTTCAGCAAAAATAAGTTGTATCCAAACGAACCCTAAGAAGTTGAAGGTGATCTCCACTATCCTGAATTGAGCATAAGAAGATTTTTTTTCAATGTACATTTTCAACTCAAAATGGACGCACTTATTAATCAATATAACTTTACCTTCAACAGGCTTTCATTACTACCAAAGGGAGAATTCAAAGGAGAACTTCTTTTTGTGTATGTTCTAGGACAATTTGCTTCGGAAGAAATCTCATCACTCCTTGATTTTGCTCTCCTTTTCCGGTGATGACTACGTGAAGTTAAGGCTTTTAAACTACTAAACCATGATTCAGCTTCATCTTTATCCTTGCAAATCTGGTCCAGGAGAATCAAAAGCAGATTAGAAACCACTTCAACAAACAGTCTTAAACCTCATAGACATGGATAAAGGAGAGAAGATGTATTAAGAGGACAATGGAATCAATCAAATGGAACCAATAATAATGGAAATGGAAGGGAATGACTACTATTATAAAGGAAATTCTTGCCAGATCTAGTGATCTTTCATTATAAATGAGAGAAAATGACTGACACTCCTTCTCAGGCCGTGGTTACCTTTGAAAGATTGGCCGGAAAAAATTAGGGCATGTTCAATCAGTACACAACACAAAAACTTATGACATAGCATGAAGCCATCACAGATGGTTAAAGGCAAGACATGGAGCTGGAAAATAGACAAGAATACAACTGGAACACATAGGTAGACACACACAAACATAGTCAATGACATAAGCTCATAAGAAATTATCAGTACCACTTCAGTCAATAAAATTGCACCGAAACAGAAAGAACTACTATTTTAAAAATAAAGCAAATCAATAACCAGCTTACATACTGTCTGCATTATACATGTGTGTGTGTGGGCGCATGTGTGTGTGTTTATGTCTATTTAACTTGTTTAAAGGTGAAAAAAATCCAATGGATTGGTTGGAAGGGAAATGATATACAGTATAATTCGTTGGTACTTGACTGGACCTGATAGGAATCATTTTGGTGAAATTTTCAAACTATCCAGACTAAGGTACATATTAATGTTATTCAACCTTCATTTGCTGAAGCCAGTATTAAAGTCAAACCAGTTAATTTCTATTTATTGTACTTATTATGAACCAATAGCATAGACAAGTAATTCAAACAAAATGTGAACCAAAACTAAACCTCAATAGCGTAATAATAATTTTTGAGCTACAAAAGAGAGAAAATATAATAAAATCCAAATGTTACAAGTGAAAATGTGCAAAAAATATTCATATAAAAGGAATTAGCACAAAACAAACCATTTGTGAACACAAAAGAAAATTACATCAAATCAAAATACACTCATAATGTGACAGTAATCACTTAACCATGTTCATGATAACCAATAAATATTATTAGCCCAATTCACAAGACTACCATACACACTGGTCCAAATGAATTCTACTCAGGTATAGAAATCAAAAGCCATCCTCCCATTCTGTGCATACCCATTGATCATCATGATATATACCTACAATTAATCATTAAATTCTACGATACAATATCTCTTTCAGGTATTTCATTGAACAGTTCAGTACCTTAGGTATATAATTAAACATATTACAAACCATAGGTGTGTATCTTTCCTTTTAGAAAACAAAAATCTAATTTAGTAACCTTGCATCTGTTTATAATAAATTTAGTGATTTTTTATCACTAAAAAATTAATATGACTATATATTTTAAAATTTTAACTAATAAATAGTATGTTCTTTATATTATTAACACACATGAAAATTTTTAATTTTGTGCCAATTGGATGTTATTTACTATATATATATATATATATATATATAATTTTAGACTACAAAAATTTAAAATTTAAACATTTAATTAATAACATAGCTATTAACTTTTGATCTTCTGAAAATTTGCAGGATATTAAAAGAAAAAAAGTAATTTAACGGTGAATTTGTCAAAATTAACATCCATTAAAAAAATATATTAAATTGAGTTGTAGCTTAACATAAGGGACTCCAAAAATATAAATAATTTTCACAGATGTATCTTCTTCCACATGCACAAGGGAATCATTGCGTTGATTTACTAGCTGAAAAGGGTTGAATTAATATTAGGTGTATTTTGTTATGTTCTATATCTACTCCTTCCATTCCATTGTATGTCAATTATCAAGTAATACTAGGGTGTAGCTTACTCGAACTATTAACTTTAGTTATAAATTTTTCTTAAACTTCAGTTATAATTTAATGCACCTTTTTAAGCCCCACCAAAAAAAAAAAAAAAAAACAACTTTAGTCTTCTATTCTTTAATTTGTACTAGCCCACGATCCATGAACTACACATTTATAAATACAAACTTGGATAGTATCATATCCCACACAGAAAAAATTGAAGAAAAAATTTATAATCTAGCGAGTTTTCTACGTAAGATATGGTGAGAAGATATTTGTTATAAAATGCATGATTACACTATCAATATTCAATAGATGGGAGATGTGCATACAAAATAATTAACTACATCATCATTCCACATATTCCACCTTCTTCTCCCTTGAGTTTAAGGCTGAGAAGATACTCTGCAGACAAGTTTCTTGATTCTAAAAAAATTTTCTTAAGACGATTAGTAAACCAAGTTGGCCAAAAGAAAGGAAAAACTTTTCTGCAATTATCCTGCAGTGGTAAAATACCACCATTAGATTGTATCGAAAACTGATCCAGCTTCTGTTGAACTAGACAGTAGACAAGGACACTGTTGCCCGGCCTTAGGAAAACAAATTCCGGTTCGTGGAAAGCCAAAAGCAAGGGAACGTTAGCAAACCTTTCATTCTGAAGAATGCTCTTGTTTAAAATGAGGTCACAAGAGCTCAATATATATAAGTCTGGATACAAATGGTGCAGTAACATAAAACTCAAGTTGTGCCTCATAACCCATCGTGGAGATATTATTCCAATTATAGTCACACAAACTTCAAGAACCAATTACTCCTCCCATATTGGAGTTGCCCATCCTTAGACTCCCCTAACATTGCGGATCGCTCTACTACATAGGGATCAGTTTCAGGCAAAGGAATACAATGACAACGACAACTATATTCATATGCCACTATACCATTATTGAGTTCCAACCACTATATGATTATTGAGTTCCAACCAGTAGAAAACACCATTAACATGCACTGCACACTCAAACGGTCTTATTTGAAAAGTAATATGTAAATGTGAGGGAATGCTTTTTTTCCATGCTCGATCTCCACGAGTAATTATCTCCATATGACGAGTGGAACTATAAAACTAGGAAAATCCGACAAGCCAATGCGTACCAACACAAACGTTTTAGCCGCATAATCAAAATGAAATCCCATTGCAACTTTTTTGTGGGTATTTCGTGGCTTGGGGAAGAGGTGAAGCTTTCATTGTGTGTAATTGCTCAAGTAGTAATCACTTCATAATGATTGCCAAATATCATGCAGCCATTTGAAAAGGCAATAAACGAAGAACGATCAATATAAATAATTTTGAACCAATCTGAATCTGGTACACAATTGGTGAAGATGATACAGGAAAAAATGTCTCTAACCGAGATGATGTAGTAGGAAAAAATGCGTGTTCTATCCCACCAGTTATGTAGAAGCCTAGCAAAGACGATAAGTCATTTTCTTCTGTCCAGTTATTTCTCTTCCTATAAAGTTCCTTAAAATAAGAACTAGAAATAATCTCATACCACCTTTTTGAAACCCTTTTAAAATCATAAAAAGGCAGCAGTGGCAACCGGAGTAGGATCTCAATGAGAAGTCCATCAGTTAAATACTCATCCATTTACCTGCTTGCCTTGCGTTGTTGTTTTTGCTGTTATTGTTCTGCTGATAATAGATGGGTCAGAAAGAACAACAATGTTTTTTTTTTTTTTTTTTTGGTTATGAATCAGAAAGGAATTTAAGAACCATTCTCAAAAAAAAAAAAAGGGACTTAACCATGTTAATAGCATAACCTGGTTTAATAATAAGGATTTTTAAAACCATTTTAATGAAAGAACCTAGTTTAGTAGTAAATGATATTCTTTTAAAAAGTTAAATGGTTGAGTCTAAAGGCAGTGCAGGGGGCTTATGCATTTTGTGGAAAAATGGTATGTCTATAAAGGAGGTAGAATTTGACAAGAATCTTATAGCCGTCAAAATCTCTGACTCTGTTCTCGACAGGTTGCTAGTCTGTTTCTATAAGCCTCCCTATCATTCCAAGAAAAAGAAAGCGTAGGGGAATTTATTTGCTCTCTTAGAGGCTCACCATGGACCTTGGGCTTGTATCGGCGATTTCAATTTCATCATCAATGACGATGAACAATCAAGAGCCAAAAAGGGTAGCACCTTAGCCACAAACTATCTCAAAGAACTTCTATTCAAATTTAATGTAGTGGACCTAGGTTATTGGAGGAACAAATTCATTTGGGCCAAAGGAAAATGGGGTAGCGCCGCAATCAAAAGGAGGCTAGACAGAAGAGTTGCCAGTATCTCATGGAGACTAGCCTATCCAAAAGCCTCTATAACCCATCTCGGTGCCATCAAGTCTAACCACACCCTCATTCTCCTTGACACAAATCCTTCTAATAGCTTTGCCCACAGGCCTTTTCAGTTTGAAGCAGTTTGGCTAAGAGATGAGAGTTGCCATTCTGTAAATGACAAGGCGTGGAACATAGAAGCGTCGGGTTCAGATTTTGTAAAGCTTTATAAAAGACAAGCTTCAACTAGAGATGCTCTCAAAAAATGGAACAAAGAAGTCTTCAGCTGCTGTCAGGACAGAATCAACAATCTTATCCAAAAAATCAAGTAGACCCAGGACTTGCCTCCATCTCAAGCCAATGAACTTGCGGAACAAGCCCTTCAATTTGAACTCACAGAATGGCTCTTTAGAAGCAAAGTCCTCTAGCATCAAAAATCCAGGGAGCTTTGGCTTAAGCTTAGAGATAAAAATTCCGCAATAATCTGCAAACGAAGTAACGACATCGATGCCATCATAAAGGAAGATGGATCCTGGATTCATGACCTAAAGCAAAGTCATGACCTTTTCTGGGCCAATTTCATCAATCTCTTCAGAGAAGAAGACACAAGCTTTCCAGACCATCTAGAGCACTTGGTCCTTCCCTACATCACAGAAGATTTAAATGACATCCTAAAGCAAATCACATCTGCAAATGAAATTAAATACACATTATTTTAGATGAAGGACTTGAAAGCCCCTAGTCCCGACAGATTCCCAACCTTATTTTATAAGAAACTATGGCCTACTATGGGAAATGATGTAGTCAAGGTAGTGACCTCCTTCTTCCTAAAAGGCTCTATGCCTAAAGAGGTATACAATTCTTTGATTGTGCTCATTCCAAAGATTACTAACCCTACATCCATTAACCATTTCAAGCCCATTAGTTTGTGTATATTTGTGTACAAGATTATTTCCAAGCTCCTCGTTACCAAGCTTAGACCCCTTCTTGACAAGCTTATCTCTCCTACTCAATCAGCCTTTATTCCTAACAGATGGATAGCTGAGAGCCAAATCATTGTCCAAGAAATTGTGCACAGCTTGATCTCCAGAAAGCATATGACAGAGTTAATTGGAAGTTCATCAAAGCTGTCCTCCTCCACTTTAGCTTCAATGACACCTTTACAAACTAGATTATCTCTTGCATATCTTCTATTTCATTTAAGGTCCTGATCCATGGAGGTAAAACAAAGTGTTTCAAGCCTAGCCAAGGCCTCAGGCAAGGTGACCCTTTGTCCTCCTATCTTTTTATTATGGGGCAAGAAGTCTTATCCAAATTGCTAGAATATGAGCTTAGATTGAAAAATATTAGTGGCATCAAAACCAACATCTCTGGCCTAACCATCACCCACGTCATGTACGTGGATGACGTTGTACTATTCACCAAAGCAACCAGGAGAGACGTAGCACATCTAGTTAAGGTCTTGGACAAATACCGTAACTGGTCAGGGCAAGCCATCAACAAGATCAAGTTCGAAGTGTTCTTCTCCATACACACTTAAAGCCACAATTGCAGGCTTATCAAAAGCATACTACGAGTGAAAAATCTAAAAAAAGACGTAATCTATCTTGGTGCCTTGATGTTCCTTTCAAAAGCACCTTCCAAAGATTTTGCCTTCCTCTAAGACAAGCTTGAAGCCAAGCTTATGGGGTGGAGAAGTAAAAGTTTGTCTTGGGCTGACAAAAGGACTCTAATTAATTTAGTGGCTCAAACCATACCAAACTATACCATGTCTACCTTCAATGTCCCTAACAATGTTTATGATAAACTTGACTCCTTCACTAGAAGGTTTTCGTGGAAACCAAAGCAACAAGACAGTAAATTTATAGCTTGGAAAGCCTGGGATCATCTCTGCCATCCTATAAAAGAAGGTGGT
The DNA here is from genome assembly GCA_032727855.1 of Quercus ilex subsp. ballota. Taxonomy (NCBI): domain Eukaryota; kingdom Viridiplantae; phylum Streptophyta; class Magnoliopsida; order Fagales; family Fagaceae; genus Quercus; species Quercus ilex. Next base: position 19,274,934 of record CM064908.1, on the reverse strand, counting down.
CTCAGCTTTAAAAAATCCAAAAACATCAACAATGCTCTTTTAACAAAGTTAGCCTAGATGGTTGCCTCTAAAAGAGACAGTTTGTGTATGAAGATCCTACGATCAAAATATAAAGTCAAGGATGATTGGCTTCGGTCTGACGCTTTGAAAAAGGCATCCCCTATTTGGAAGGCTATTGAAAGAACTAAGGGTATCATAACTAAAGGTGCCTGCTACATGATTGGTAATGGTAAATCCGTGGACATATGGCTCGACCCCATAGGTGCCGTGGATCTGAGGTTTTATCACATCCCCTAGGTTTACCTCATCAACCTTATCACCTCTGACTGTGTCTCACCTCATAAATCCAGAGTTGCATTGCTGGAAAGCACCTTTAATTCATGACCTTTTCACCACATCAAATGCCCAGGCAATTCTCTCCATTCCCATTCCTATCAGACAAAACCCGACAGGCTTGTATGGATGCCAGATTTGAAAGGTTGTTTCTCTATTAAAGCAACATACAAACAGATTGCCTCCTAAGACAACCCTCCACCAAGCATTGATATAGACTGGAAAATGCTCTGGAAGCCCTATGTCCCTGAAAGGATCAAGATGCTGCTCTAGAGAGCAGGCTCTAATGCCCTACCTACTAGAGATAATCTTATGATTAGAATGGACATAAATAACCCATGCAGCTTACTTTGCAATCATGAACTCGAATCCCCCCTCCACCTTTTCTTCAAATGCCCCGCTGCCAAAGCTCTATGGTTCGCCACCTGTTGGGGTTTCAACGCAGATCAAGTACCTTTAAACTCCCATCTTTAACATAGTTAAACTGATTCTTTGCCCCCCAGCTTCTCTGTGCCATGCCCAAGATCAGTGGATTGTTTCTTTCAACATGGCGATCACAATTGAAGAAATTTAGCATATCCGCAATGCTATGCTCCAACAAGCTTCCACGATGGACCTTCACCAATCCATCCAAAACATCTTGTCGAAGTCCCATGAATTTGCTCTCATCATCTCTTAGCCTAAGCCCCCCAAACTCGTGCTCAATGCTCCTAAGTGGTCACCCCCCCCCCCCTCCATTGGGTTTTATAAATTTCAATACTGATGCTGCACTTTCAAGTTCTGGTTCCTCCCTAACAGTTATTGCCAAGGACCCTCATGGTACTGTTCTTAAGGTCTGGACCAGATTTGCCCCTAAGCTTTTGCCCTTCCAAGCAGAAGCCATAACTCTCCACTGGGTAGTACAACTAGCAACCCACGAGAGATGGAGCCATGTCCAGTTCAAAGGAGATTCAAAGGTTTGCTATGAAGCTGTCCTTGCCAATGGTCCTTGTCTCGCCTGGTCCATCTCCGACTTTGTGTCTGACATTTGGGATTCAACTTTGAGTTTTGTTGCCTATATTTCTTTATACATTGTTATATATTCTACTTAAACACAATCTATATCACTAGGAAATTGTCTAAAAATCAAACTAAATTAACCACTGTTTTTTGGAGAGAAAGAACCCTCTAATATTAATGAATTAACTTTAAAATAATATTAAATTCTTGGTCAATCACATTGACCATCAATCAATTAATCATAACTGGTTTCATGACCATATTTAACAAAAAGAGAGGAATTACTAGTAGCAAATTTCATAATTTAAATCAAAAATCAAATCTACATATATGCATAGTAATTAAAAAAATCAGAACCAAATACTTTTCACAAACTTCAACAACAAATCTGTTTCTTAAATAAATAAATAAAAACTTCAACAACAAATCTTACAAACCTCAAAACTTCACAGTTCATGAACATATTCTAACATAAAAATTGATAAGTAAAAGTGTAGAATTTTTTTTTTTTTTTTTTGATCTATACTTCTTTATAAGAGAATTCTCCTCTTTGAACTGGACTTTTATATGGTTCAAAAATACCCTCATTAATGAAGGGTAACTTCTCTTAGAAATAGGGTCATAAATGTTAAATAACAAATTTTATTTTGCATTCAAAAAGAGAACTCCTAAAATTTAGGATTTTTTTTCTTTCACATTCTTCTTTTTATTCCCTAAAATTTAGCTTTTTTATTCCTTTTTCATCCAAATAAAAGTAAAACACCCCCAATTTTAAAAAATAAAAAACTAAAAGAACTCCTAAAATTTAGCCTTCTTTCCCCCCCACTTCCATTTTGTTTTTCCTGCCCAAACTTTTCTCTTTATCACCCACATTACTTCATTGGATTGATTTTGAGCATTATAAGTTGTGGCTACTTTCAAATTATCGATAATACCGTAATTACCCATAATTGACATTTGTCAAGCTTTCTCTCAAGGGCCAGGGACTTAAGTTGTAAAAGGGTATAAAATGGGATGTTACACCCTAAACAAATGACCCCACCGCTTGTATATCCCTATGGGGATGATACACTCTTAGTAATTATTAAATTAATTTATCTTATTAATGGTTAGGATAGTTTTTAAAAAAAGGTTTCAAGAGTTTAAAAACCATAGTGACTAAAATTCTATTTATCTAATTAATTGTTATAATAGTTAAATTTATGTAATTATTATCTAAGTTTCAAGAAATTTAGTTAAGAGTCTCAATTAGCAATTTACCACCTCCTAGTGTTTCAAACGGAGACTACACATGATTCAAATTCCCCCTTCTGTCATTATCGAATTATCAACAAAATTCAAAAAAATTATAATTCTATTCCAACTGAAATTCTAGAACCACAAATTTCAAGAAATTAAGATTTTTTTTTAAGATTTAAACTAATTTGTCTTATCAATTTTTGGGATAGTTTAGCTCAACTAAAACTCTACTATTTAAGTTTCAAAAATTTTAAAAATTATACTTATACTGAAATTCTATCTATCTTAATAGTTGTCAAGAGTCTTATAACTTTTTTTTTATATATATGATAGAATTTCTACTTTAGTCTAATTTAAGTGTATATGAGTGTAAAACTTTTTCTTGAAAAATTAAACCCCGACCTTTATCTCTCATACCCCACAAATATTTATACTTGTGGCGTGACTATCACACCGTCTTATAATTTAATTGACACTTTCCCGATCATAAGATATTTGAAATCTAGGTGAAAAATTATTTGAGTTAATGGGTTAACTAACTTTCTCAAAAAAAGAAATCTTAAATGATAGGAATTTAATTTAAGTAAAAGTAGATTTTAAGAAATTTATAATTCTACTCCAAACTAAAATTTTATTGCCACAAATTTCAAGAAATTTAAAATAAAATTTAATACTATTTATGTTAATCATCTGACCTAATTTTTTTTTGGTAATACCAATTTTTATATTTTAATATCTTATTAAATATTAATTATTACTCGACAACATCGTGATTTGATTATCCTAATTTTATATCGTTAAGATTAGCATCAACGCCCTTTATCCAACCACTCAATCTTCTCAAGTTACTTCAAAAACAAAACATCGTGTTAAATACAAGTATCCATGAGGTCCAGTGCCTTGGGGTCTACTCTTTCCTCCTCAGTATTATACCTTTCTTTGAATTTGGTCTCTGCCTCTCTACTGCCTTAATAAACATTAATATTTTGCCACAACAAAACTGCTCGCACGATCATACCTCGCTCTCCTCAGCATGTAAGCAAATCACAATTCACAAAAACTACACAAACAATTCATTGTTATGAATCATTCTAAATTTGCTTGCTTTTTTTTTTTTTTTTTTTTTGATGGGTTGGTTTAAATTAGGTGGGAAGTTTTGGAGGGTGATCTGATTGATGTGATTACTGTTAATGTACATGATCATGATGGCCCTTGATTAATACAAAGGTATGTGCTTTTTCAATAGTTCATTAAGTATTTGTCTGTATTTACTCTTTCTCTCGCTGTTGGGTCATGCCTTGTGGTACACTGTTGATGGGATCCTAAAGGTTGAGACTTTCATGTGGTACATTGTTATTTAGATTCTATGATGTGATAGAAAAATTTGGATTTTATAGTTATATTTTTCTACCCAGTTGATTTATATGACCAGTCTGTTCAGGGCAATGCGGACCCAAGTGGAGTTCTTTTGTTTTGTTTTGTTTTGTTTGGTGTAAGAATTTCTGGGTTGTGTTCAATTTGTGCTATAATGCTGAAATCGCTAAAAAGTTTGAGCATTAGAGAAGAAACACACAATGATTTGGTTTTGCAGCTGCCATGTTAATTACTGGGAGTAGTGTAATGCCGTCTAGCAATCACCTCTTCCAAACTCTGCAGAAACGGTGTCCTTGTGCCTTGGGTACATCCATGTTAATTTCATCATATTCTTTGTTGTTTGATATTTCTACGATGACACTATGGACTTGGTTTTCTGGGTAGGACTGTATAGCACAAGAATATGCACCTTTTTCTGGGTAGATGTTGATGTGATATTAGAGTTTAGGAGTATTCTATCTATCTATTATTATTTTTTTAAATCAAGATTTCAGATGGTTGATGATTTTGACTAGTCTGTTGACGAGTCCATGGACTTGAAACTACATATGGAGTGAAAATTTGTAATTAAAACAGGTCATTATTTTTTGGAAACACAAAACAGGTTATTGTTTTTATAATTCTTTTGAATCTTAGCCTCTTAGGATTTTGAATAATTATAGAAAAAGAATGATTTATGGAATTGGACTTTTAGTCAGACCATGGCTTGGTGAAGGGTTAGAGATTCCCTAATTCCATTGGTCATTGTGGCATGAGTCTCTATCAACTGTCGTTATGTGTAGTTTCACTGTTGATGTGTTTTCTCACGTATACGATTGATAGCAGAGAGATGAATAAAGGGCATCCCTTTCTTTGACTGCTTAGCTATCTCAAAAAAATATAGAATGTGAGGAGCTAAGAGCCAATTTTAACAAATGTACATTCTTGGGCATCCCTCCCCTTATATGCAAATTATTATGTTGAGGTCCATCACTAGCTGAAGATTCTTTGAAAGCCTGCCTTTTGATATCTCAATAAAAAATAAAAAATAAAAAAATTTGTAGGGTTGGTTGTAGGTGCTCTATGAATAACTGAAGCTTCTAGTGAAGGGAAAGTAATAACAGAGGTTTTAATAGGATCTTGAAGTTGGTAGAGCTTAATTTTATAGGAGTTGGAATGGTTTGGAATTCACCTTGCAGTAATCAGATACGAAGATCTAGTTGACACCAGTATTTGGTCCTACCCCTGGCCAGATCCTGATGAGAGAGAGAGAGACAGATAAGAGGAATATAGGCAATGGTCAAGTATCAAAATGTTTGTTTTGAATATTTATTGTTGCTCTGGATTTTAACAGGATCTTAACTTTGCATTTGAGCTAAGTATAAAAATGGAAATACTGCAGTCTTGCATCATGGTTTAAACAAATAATAAAAAGGAAGATTGTAGTCATTTATTGTCTGAAATATATGATTGCTAATTTAGTATTAAGAGGAGAGGTGTATCTTGTGATTATAATGAATACAATGTTCAATTGTATTTGATATCACTTAACTGGGGTCAACCTTAAACAAGAAATACAGATATTACCACAGCCTCTTTTATTACTCACCTATCTTCATTGTTCCTATACCAATGCCTAACGTCCTGCAAAACTCCCTACCAACTATGTCCTTCTTTTCCAACATTGAAGTATATTAAAATTGGAGTTTTCTTGTGAAAAATAAAATTTACTACTTTTCTATGCTTGCTCCTTTATTATCTTAATATGAATATTCTTGGCACTGTTTCATTTAAACAATGTCTCGTTGAGGAGTTATTTGATTAGTTGTACCTTTTCGTGACAGAAACAATGCAAAATTACTCTGAGGCATACATGAGTTGCCTCTGGAGCAAGACATTACGATACAAGCTGCAATATAATAGGAATTTTGTGGAAGGTTCCCCTCAGGCTAATGATGAAATCAGTAGCCACTCAGGAGTTGGTTTCAGAGAGCCTGACAGGTCATTCCGCAACCCGCTCTTTGTGCCTCCTAATGAAGGTTATTATAGACCAATTCACCTACAAGACTTTTATGTTTGGTCTGCTTTTCATGCCAACGCTCAAATGGCACAAAAGAACCCGTTTTATGCGCTTGAAAGCCATTTTTATCCCATGAATCACGAGCACAATTTTCCTGTGTATGATCGATTTGAACCTGTGCCCTTCAGGATGTCATCACAAGGTTACCAACCAGGTTTTCAATTCCAAGAGTTCCAATATTTCGTGGTCATAGATTTTGAGGCAACCTGTGACAAAGAGAAATACCCACACCCCCAGGAGATTATTGAGTTCCCATCTGTAATAGTAAACAGTATGACTGGCCAACTGGAAGATTGTTTTCAAATTTATGTGCGGCCTACATGCAATCAACTTTTAAGTGATTTCTGCAAGGAGCTTACTGGCATTCAGCAAGCACAAGTATGTTTAAATTTAATCCCATGATCTTTCTTCCAGCTTTTTGTCTCAATCAAAGGACAGCCTGTAACATATTCAAAAATGATTTGTAATTTGTAAAGAAGGGTGGAGGAATACCTGATGGTCACCAGCCTAACCTGCAAACCCTGCACCATATCTTTCACTGGCCATTCTTGCTGCAAGCTCTCTGCCTTCACCCTTCTGACTAGTTTATAGAATTAGCAATCTGATTTTGTTACTGACCCAGTACATACTTTACTGCCTCATTCCTGAAAAATCACTATTCTAGTTAGGTAAAGCTTTGGTGCGCTATTTTACATATTGCATGCAATATGGGCTTGTTTGGTTTGGAATTTTTTAAGAATAATTGTTTATCTGATCTGATTGTGATTTTATTGATTAGCTGGTTAAAAAATTTTAATTTTAATTTTATTTGAATTAGGCTAACACTATTTTGAGATATGAAAATGGATTGATCATTTTAAGATTTAATTTACTTGAAAACTATAAACCAAACAGGCCATACATATATCACAATGTCTGATTTAGATGTGTTCTATGGTTATAATCCTTGTGCATTATTAGATGAAAATATAACAAGTTTACTACAGTTATAGAATTAAATTAGCATTTTTCAAGGAGTATAATGATTTAACTATGTCTTACATTGTTAGATATTTTATTATAGTGGACACTCTGAGAAAAACTGAAATTTCCATGCTTGATAAAGTCCAATTTTATATAGAATTTTATTTTGCATGTCATTTTGGATCTTACCAATATGACTGCTTTATAAGTTTTACCAATGAGCAGTGGCTCAAATGACACTTCCTCAAAAAAGAAAAAAAAAAAAAAAAAAATTGATGGAGGGTGAGGTCGTGAATTCAAAACCCATTAAATGCATATGTAACTTGCCAATCATAAAGGGAAAAAAGATTGCTTTATAGTCTTCAGTTGGACATGACTTCGAAGGTTAAAATTATGTCTATGATGAAGTCGAATTTTGGAAAATTAGGAACATATCAAAGAGCTCTCTCTCTCTCTCTCTCTCTCTCCTACTTCATTTTGTTTGCAAACCCTCTTCTTTTAAATATTGAGAAGCTTGGAAGATCTCATTGCATCATCTCCCCCTACCCTCTTCCTTTTTCTTTCTTTCTTCTCTTCTTACAACTCCTTCCTCTTCATAAATTTCTGAATCTTCTAATTTTATTTCCCATGTTATTTGTCCATCATTAGTTTGAATCTTCCACCCTTTGGGGCCAATACTTAAAAAAACTGTTACTTGTTCATCTAGGTTACTTCAATTCTTATTGAGAAGCAAGTTAGTTCAATACATAGGATATGAGGTGGTGAGTTTCAGCCACAAGTAGTTGAAAAGTTTGAAAATTTTATTGAATAAGTTTCAAATTCCAAATTTGAAGAAGTTGCTTTAGAATCTCAACTGAGTTTAATTGAATAATCGCATGTGATTGATAGTGCATATTTATTTCATTACTCAATCGAAGTTGGAGACGCATTGTTTCACTCAATCACCTTGAAAAGCAAAAAGAAAGAAAACATATGTGAAAAAGATTAAAATGTTTTAAAATTCTCCAAAATGTCTTGCTAAGGGAATGGGGAGATGCAATTCATGTGAAACTTAAGGTCAATTTTCCTTCTTCCATAGGGAGAATGATCTCGCCGCATATTGTATCATTTTGTTCTTTGTTGACACGCACACATACACACTAATTATTGTAATGATTGTTAGAACTAGGGCCTCAAATGGTTACATTTGGAAGAATTATTAGATGCATTCTCTTACTAGGTTAAGACAAGGACATTAATAGAAAAGGAGAAAAGAACAGAAGAACAGGATTACGAAATATTGAGGAAAATGTGGTAGGAAAAGACCAAAGCCTTAACTAATACTTCTTTTGGTTAGTTGAGTTGTTTTTGACCATTCAGTTCCATCAAAGGCCATATGCTTTGTGTTATTCTTGGCTACTACATCCTTTCTCATTGCCTCTACCCGTGTGTGTGTTTTTCTGGTCTTCATCCCTTTTGGTGCCTTCAACTTGATTTGAAGCTTACCTTTCTGGTTTTGTGGTACAATATAAAAATGGTGCAGATACAGAGTGAGATATTTGTATTAGTATCTTAAGAAACATGGGCTAGAGAAAGATGAATTTGATTAGAGGAACTGAGGGAGTATACCCATGTTTTATGTAAATGTCCATGCAGTACAGCTGGTGATGGTGTTATTATCACTGTGCACCTTGTTAAGGTGAATGGTATGATGAAGATAATGGTGCGGAGCTGTTGAGTTTATAGCAGAGGGCTTAGGGTTGTGGCCTAGGACCACCTTTGGGATTAGGATTTTGGTGGTTACTTTTCAGATTATGATGATGTATTGGTGGTTATGAGGGTCAATGTGGAACTGACATATTAGTATTTCTAGCTGGCTTTGATTTGCAATTGATATACAATATTAGCAGTATATGCATGTGGGGATCCTTCACCACTTTAGGTCCAGGCGAGCAAGGGCAAGGTTAATGGCTATTTCAGTGTACATGTAAGTATAGCTTCTTAATAATTTCTATATGCTCAAAATAATGAAAATCATTTTTGAGCAATAATTCCCACTTTTAGAAATGTATTTTAGATTATATAACAAGCGGTGCATTCTGGTGTTCATTAATATATATATTGATCAAGTGGCATTTCATGCTTGAATCACAAACAAAGTGAACCAAGTTTTATCATAATTATAGAATTCATAGGAGTTTTTTTGGGCTTGGAAGAGAACCAGTAGGATGTACATGGTGCTATTTCTCAATCCTCTCTCTTGAAGAAAAAAAAATTATGATAAAAAATAAGTATTCATTAAAAAAGTATTCATTTGGTGCTCGTTTTATATGTGTTTTCTTTAAGCAAAATTATTATTGTTTACCAAAAGTTCATTTCTTTTTTCTTTTTTTTTTTCTTTTTTTTTCAGTATTATATTTTAAAATTAACAGTTAATCTAGATATATTTGTTTATTTATTTGTTCATTGGATATTGTCAACGTAATCCATCATTGCTTCGCTGAATCAATTATTCAATTTTTCTGAAGCACTATAGACATGAAGCTTGTCAATATTCACACTGATCTGGTGGTTCCAGGTAGACAAAGGTGTTCTTCTGAGTGAAGCTCTACTTTTGCATGACAAGTGGCTTGAGGGGAAAGGGATTAAACATACCAACTTTGCTGTAGTTACATGGTCAAATTGGGATTGTCAGGTAATGTTGGAATCTGAGTGCAGATTAAAGAGGATCCGCAAACCACCATATTTCAACAGGTAGCTGATTTAAAAGTTCTATAAAATTAAAAAAATTGAAACAAAATTTAACTGCTTCCTTTTCTATCAGATTGTTTGGGCTTCTTTTGAGATTAGCTTGTTCTGTCCATGCATATAATGCATTATTTAAAAAAAATTGGTGGTGAGATGAAATTTCTCATAATAATTAAGTGATGACATGCTAGAAATAATTTGATTTGTTGATATCCAGAATCTTTCTTGTCTTTCTTTAGCATTCCAAAAGATGTAGTGACTTAAATATTTTAAAAACCAAGTGGGCTAATTTTTTTGTGTGGGAAATAAAATTTTATGATTCAGTTTCATAGATGTTCAGATTCTCTCCAAGAAAATGTCTTTGTCTTTATTGTAGGGATAACTGTATATAATTTCTTCAGTACTTCTGTAGACAAGAAGACTGATAGCAAGCAAGACCACAGCTTGTTACTCTTATACTTCATTGATGAGAGAAATATGTTTCTCACAACTTTAATCTTTACAGCAACAAAAAATTCTCTCTGCTAATATGGTTACAAATATATTCTTTATGGTGTACTTTTAGTACTATTACTCTCCTGTGCCCAACTTTAGTGTCTTGGTGTGAAATGGCACAATGTATAATGAAGAAGAAAGAATATCATTTTACTTAACTTCCCATGGGTGCACCACTTTTATTGAGTGTCTTGGTTGATTCTCTGAATGCATAAGTGTTTTGACTTTTTTGAATGGTGACAATCATGTTGTGACTTCTCACAAGAGAAAGCAAAAGACAATCAATATAGGATAGAAGATGTATGAAGGAAGTGAGATTGATGTTTTCCCTCCCCGGGGATCCTGTTTTCTTTTTGTTTTGACCATTAAAAGATGGGCATTGCAGTGAAATAGTGACAATAGGGTGCAAAACCTATATGGCATACTAACATGCACTGCCATTTCTGTACAGCCTTTTCTTTGGATTATGCCAATATTGATGTTCATTCTTGTTTTTCTCTCAAGCTGTGGTTTTATTTGGAGAATTAAATTCTTAGATATATATAATACATTGACAGTTGAATGAGTTTATTTTTCCTTGCTTGCATTATTGCTAGATGGATCAACCTGAGGGTCCCGTTTCATGAGGTATTTGGCGCGGTTAAATGTAACCTAAAAGAGGCTGTTCAGCTGGCTGGCCTGGTATGGGAAGGCCGTGCTCACTGTGGCCTAGATGATGCTAAGAACACCGCCTGTCTGCTTGCCAATCTAATGCACCGTGGACTTAGGTTTGCCATAACTGATTCATTGATGTGGCAGTCCGCAAATTTCCAGTTCCCAATGCAGCTGGATCATCAATCTGGTGTTCCTCAGCAATCCTTCAGAATTAAGCACCCATCACTGCCTTTTATCCAAGGCCACCCTTCCCAGGTTGATCCCAGCAAAGAGCGAGGCGTGTTCTGCCATTGTGGGGTGAAAAGTAGCAAACAAATGATTCGAAAACCAGAGCCAAAGCATGGAAGCTGCTTCTTTGTGTGTGGTAATTGGACTACCACTAGAGGAGCCCGATGTTCTTATTTTGAATGGGCTCCCCCTGACTCAAAATGAAAAAGGGTTGCGATCCTTTTTCGAAGAAAATAAAAGACAACAGGAGATTACCAAAAAGAAAAAGGAGAAAAAAAAAAGAAGAAGAAGAAGGAATTGGATTAGAAAGGAGATAGATAGATGGTCTCCTAAGGAAGTAAATTAGCCTTGACTACTTCAAGAGGTAGCTGCTTCTTTCAGTACATATTTATAAGCCTTGAAAGGTGTCTCTTCTCAGTTCCTCTTTAAGAAGTCTAGTAAGGAAAGTTATCTCTAACTTGTAAAGTTGACTTCTTATTGATTAAAAAGAAGTGGGAAGAAATGGTATAGCAATTTGTTCATTGGAGATTGAGAAAGCTTTTACCATGCTGGGACATGGGGTTTGACTATCTAAAATAATACTTGAGATACTTGCTTAATGCTTTTGACTGAATGGGAATGAGCAGTCATTGATTGCCTGTTTTCCTCTCTGTTGTGTGTTTTTTGTTTGTGCATTTTGCAATTCCAGTATTTGATTTTTATTTCATTTATTCATTTATATTTTTACTAATTATGATAATATTGATTCATTTGGATTTATCATAAAATGAATCAAATTTTAATCAATATATTCATCAAATAATTTTTTTATAAAAAAATCAAATTTCAGAATAGGAGAAAATGTGAATTTTTTAACACAGACAAAAGAAGAATAAAATTTATAAAAAAGGGGGAAAGTTCCACACCTCTGTGTTTTAAAACGGAAAAACAATATGGGTCAATATTTAGAAAATAGTTTTTTAAAAAATTATTTTTAAAGAACAAATGCAAATATGGGTCAATATTTAGAAAATTATTTTTAAAAAAATTATTTTTAAAGAACAAATGCAAACTTATTTTACAAACAAGATGTTTAATGATTTTTTGTTCCAAAATGAGAAAAATAAAAAAAAATAAAGCTTCAAGAGACATTGTCCATTTTGCCTCCAAGTGTTTAATTTTAAATTAATAGGTGTAGGACCTTAGATTGTTGGTTAATTACATGCATTTCAACCTATGATATTCATTTTTAATGAGAGTTCTTTATCATCAGACCAAAACACTAATTAATTTTTGGTATAGGCGAGAATTGAACTTTAAATCTTTTATTCAATTATCAGAGACTTTATTAGTTAAGATAACTGGAACATGGACACGGCTTATGTCCAGTGAAAAATTTCACTAAACACAAGCTACACCCCTGGAACATATGAATATTTAAGTTGAGTTAGTAAGTTGAAGTATGCAAGTGCTGAAGTGGAGTTGAAGACTACATAATTTAAACATATAGTTTGGTTAGGATACGAGGATATCACATTGCTTACATCTATCAAATACAAAATTACAATATTTCATGAAAAGTATGTAAATGTCAACTTTGATCCCATTTGACCATTTAGTTAATAAGAGTAAACGAGATATTGAAGAATATCATAACAATATCACGTTTACCTCTCTAGCTCAACAATAGAAGAACCAGACAACGGCGCACCATCGAATCTCAATCCAACTCGGCGGCGCCACCCTCTAGCTTCTTCTATTCCAATCCAACTCAGCCCGTCTCTCTGCCCTTTTGTTCGAAATTTCCACCGTTTATCGATTCAACAACAGCCATGTCCCTGTTTCGAATTTATAAACTTAAGGCATACCCTTCTTCTTCTTCTACTAGGCTAAGGGTTCTACTATTATATGACCCTTTGATTTCCCAGCATTACCGGTTTTGTCCTACTGCTTCAGATGTCCTAAACCGTCCATTTTCCACTTCTGCTTTCACTTTGTTTCACTTATTAGCTCCTCTCAAATTTAAGGCCTCTGCCACCCTCTATGCAAAACCCTTTTCTTCTTTTTCGTCGGCACCTAATGGTGATGATGATCATGGCGTGTCTAGTTTGACAATGGTTGAATCTGAATCTGAATGTGATTTCGATGCTGATGTTGGATTATTGCACAGTCTAGATGATGAGGGTTGTAGCACTGTTGGTGATTCAACCATGGTTGAATTGGGAAATGGTGTCAATGAAGAGGGTATTGTTGTTGATTCTATGGTGGCTAGTGATAATAATGATGATGATGATGTGGGTTTGGAGAGGTGTGAGGGTCATTTGAATGTTGCCTCGCGGGATCCTGTTGAAATGTACCGTGAGTGAAGAAATGCCGAGAAGGGTGCGAAGCAGACACGGTGTGATTGGGAGACAATGCAACAAGTGTTTAGTTATTTTGGGAAATCGGGTTGGGCGTCTAATCAGGCTCTTGCAATCTACATTGGGATGTCATTCTTTCCTACTGCAGTGCAAAAGTTCCGGAACTTTTTCTTCAACAAATGTTCTGCTGATGTTTTTAAGTATGTGGTGTTGCTTGGTCCATCCGATGATGATGATGTTTAGAGGAGTTTCCTGATGAGATTAAGCGGTTTCGGGGTATGATTGAGTCGGCAGACCTTACCGAGCCCCACACTTGGTTTTGCATTTGCACGGGCTATGAAACGGAAGATAATATATCATTGTGGCCCAACCAATAGTGGTAAAACTTACAATGCTCTGCAACGGTTTATGGAGGCCAAGAAGGGTATCTATTGTAGTCCTCTCAGATTATTGGCTATGGAAGTCTTTGACAAGGTGAATGCACATGGGGTTCACTGTTCTCTACTCACAGGTCAAGAAAAGAAATATGTCCCTTTTTCAAACCATATTGCCTGTACTGTGGAAATGGTGTCGACGGATGAGTTGTATGATGTGGCTGTTATTGATGAAATTCAGGTGACGGCAGACCCATGTAGGGGTTATGCTTGGACGCGGGCATTGCTTGGATTGAAGGCTGATGAGATACATTTATGTGGGGATCCGAGTGTTTTGAGTATTGTTCGAAAGATCTGTGCAGAAACTGGGGATCAGCTGCATGAACAACATTATGACAGGTTTAAGCTATTGGTGGTTGAAGCCAAGACCCTGTTGGGAGATCTTAAAAAAATTCGTTCTGGGGACTGCGTGGTTGCTTTTTCGAGGAGAGAGATATTTGAGGTTAAAATGGCAATTGAGAAACACACCAATCGTCGCTGTTGTGTAATTTATGGTGCTTTGCCACCAGAAACTCGTAGACAGCAAGCTACCTTATTCAATGATCAAGATAATGAATTTGATGTGCTTGTTGCTAGTGATGCTGTTGGAATGGGTTTGAATCTTAATATTAGAAGGGTTATTTTTTATAGCCTTTCGAAATACAATGGAGACAAGATTGTTCCAGTTCCAGCATCACAAGTGAAACAGATTGCTGGAAGAGCTGGCCGAAGAGGAAGCCGCTATCCAGACGGACTCACAACAACCTTGCATTTAGAAGATTTAGACTACTTGATTGAGTGTTTGAAGCAACCTTTTGTAGAAGTAAGGAAAGTCGGTCTCTTTCCATTCTTTGAACAGTTTGAACTATTTGCTGGGTAACTGCCCAATGTTACATTCTGCCATCTACTTGAAAAATTTGGTGAAAATTGCCGTCTAGATGGGTCATACTTTCTGTGTCGACATGATCACATAAAGAAGGTTGCTAATATGTTGGAGAAGGTACAGGGATTATCTCTGGAAGATCGTTTTAACTTTTGTTTTGCCCCAGTTAATATAAGAGACCCAAAAGCAATGTACCATCTCCTTAGGTTTGCTTCAGCATACAGTCAGAATGTACCTGTCAATATTGCAATGGGCATGCCAAAGGGTTCTGCTCGAAATGATTCAGAGCTCTTGGATCTTGAGACTAAGCACCAAGTGTTGTCTATGTATATGTGGTTATCAAACCACTTCAAGGAGGAAACTTTTCCATATGTGAAGAAGGCTGAGGCAATGGCAACGGACATTGCTGACTTGTTAGGTCAGTCTCTAACCAAAGCCAATTGGAAACCAGAATCAAGGCAGGCTGGGCACCGAAGCCTCAACGGAAGGAAGATGGTTATGAGAGGCCAAGATCACTTACCAAATTATATGAGAGGTAAGTATCTCTAAATGGTAATTTTGTTCGGGTTCTTCTTGAACTGGCAGAGTTTTCATTTTAATATATTTATATTGTTTTACAAGGCACAATTATAAAGGTTCTTATATCTAATAAGCACTATTTGTTGTGGTTTCAATCTGTCCTATGGTTCTATATCCATATAATCCTGGCACTTCGCCTTGTATGGTTATAAATTATTAAATTTCAATAAAATACTTTCAGGATTTGATGTTCTTTTTTGTACATAGTTTTCCTTCCTCTCGTTGTATTTTTTGGCTACTTTGTGTCTTAAAATTGGCAAATTGGGGGCAATTATGTCAGTTTAGATTATTAGATTAAGATTAGTGGACTTGTACAACTTTTTTTCACTCTTAAGGAAAGTGTTTAATTTTTTTTATGAGCTCTAGAGCAGTTTGAGGGCTTTGACATTTAGAAGAAGTCTTTGTATATTAGGAACCTCAAGTGGCAATGTTTGACAAGTTTGTGAAGGATATTAAGGATTTCAAAGCTTCTGTTTCGCGTTATATATCCCCAGGTGGGATCATAATGTCTGGAGTAAGTTCATCCTTCCATTTTGACTTTTAAAAAAAAAAAAAAATCATCATTTTATTTCTTTAGAAAAGTTTGTCCTTGCGTTGCTAACATGTGAAGTGAATGATGTTATAGGAAGAACCTGTGGACTTGAAACCTGTTATTGATTTGTTGGGTGAGTATTGATCTGCCAATACAATTTTCTTATGTACATATAAATTACCTTGTATTAGACTTTCTTTTTGAGAGAGGGAAAATTAATCTTTGTTTGGTGTTAGGTAATGGATGGCTTCCTTTGGTCGATGAAAGATTTTTACTATTACCAGTGAGTTGGGGGGTAGCGTGGTAAGGAGCAAGTTTGTGCTTTAGTTGATTACAACTCATGTATTGCAAATTATGCCATGCCAAGGAAAACTGTCATTGTGGGTGATGAGTTTCTAAATTCTATATAGAAGTGGGAATGAAACTAGCAATGTCTGGGGGATTACAAATTATATATTTATGAGATGATGGAGCTGGAATATTCGCAAGGGACAGAGACAAGTCTAGTGGTATTTATTTTTGTGCTTATTAATTTGTACAGTACTCTTTGTTTTCTTATGTGTCCAATGTGAATTGGTAAAACGTTTGCTAACATGGATACCTCTTATATTATTATGAATTAATAGATTTATGGGTAAATTTGGGAAATAGAGATCTGATGGTTGTATGAGAGATCTAGAGTCTTGGTTTGATGATAAAAAACTATCATCAAAAGCGAACGCCATAATTTGAAATTCTCTCTCTCTTAAAAAAAAAAAAAAAAAAAAAAAAAGGAGCAGACGGGTGCTGTGCTTTGTGAAGCTCACCCTTTTCCTATTAATATCTTCCCTCGGTTTTGTTTTTATGTTTCCATTGTTCTTATTATGTTCCTTGATATAAGAGTATTGACTACTACAGTAATATTTGGACATGCTTTTCTATGAGCTCTGGAAAACAGGAGATCACTGCACTTTCAAGACCTTGTTCCAATGAAATAGCCAGTACTCGAAGATCTTTTATGATCTGGTCTTTCTCATTCATAATCTGCAAATGCCTCTCTTTCTCTTCTTCAAAGGCTTTCTCTGCAGCCTGCCTTCCAAGAACTACAGCTTCCGCTTCTCTTCAACTAGGAGAATGCTGTCTTTGTCCTTTATGGAGGCACTTCCACTTCCTCAGTTTTGGCCGCAATTTTAGCTTCTAGTGAAAAAATCTGTTGTTGAAGACCTTCAATTCTTTTCTCTTGCTCTTTGGCAATGCAGAGTAGGCTTTCTTTCTCATTCTTAAGCATTTGCTTAGGCTTGGCCTGTGCAATGAGGGAAGTCTCCAGTTGTTTATAGGTTTCCTGATTTTCATCAAGGCAGACTTTCAGGCTTTCAGCATCAGATTTCCAATTCTGTAATTCATTTTCTAATAGATTGGCTTCAAGAATTTTTTCAGCCAATTCAAGATTCACCTTCTCTAAAGCCTCAAAGGCACCTCTTTTCTCATTTTCTAGTGCACTTTCCATTTGCAGAACTTGCTCTTTCAACTGAAGTTGGCATTCAGATGATTCCTCAAGCATTTTCTTATACCTTTGAACCTCGTTGTTCTTGGAAACCTGCATACATTCCAAGGAATCAACCCTCTTCCTTAAGGATGCCAATTCCTTGTTTTCTGGCCCAAGATCAAGATAAGATTTATTCAAAGTTAACTGCTCTATAAGAAAGGAAAATTTATCTTCCTTCTCTTTGTCACGCAGCTTCATTTCAGATTTTGCATAAAGCATTTTGGAGTAAGCCTCTGAAATTTCTGATTTTAAGGTTGTGCATAGCATAGAAATCTCTTTGCTCAAAACCTTAAGAGTAGAATGGCAATTTTTAAGTTCCATCTGAAGCTCCTGTATTTGTTTCTCATTATCTTTCAGTTCAAATTTACAACTGTCTATATATGTTCTCACGTTTTCCATCAGAAAACTCCATTCTGATTCTTTTGCTTTCAAATTATTGGAAAAGTTGCCATGCACCTGCTCCAAGCCTATGAGCTTGTTGAGCAGCTTTGTTAGTGAAGATGTGGCTCCAGCATTCTTCATTTGAACTTCCTGAAGTTCTTTGAGAGATTCTCCGAGGACCTAATTCTCTTGCTCTAGGTGAACAATTCTAAACTCAATTTCTTTTGCGAGTATTTCTTTTCTTTCAAATTAATTTATTAGCAATGCAATCTCTTCATCCCTCTGAACAGGCAGGCTCTGGATCTTTGACTTCTCTTCTTCACACTGGGTGAAGACATCATCAAAACTTGACTTGAATTCAGATACTTGGTTGCACATCTCTAAACGAGTTTGAAGACCTTCCAAGATTCTAATTCGAGAATCTAAGCTTGTCTGCAATGATGAGATATCTTCTAGCAATGTCTCACCTTTTCTTTTCTTTTAAAATGCACTTACTATTGCATTTATTTATTTATTTATTTATTTTTGTTATATCCTTTGTTACATTTGTAATTGTATTGGTGCAACTTGTTTCGGTGATTGATGAAGAAAGATTGGATGAGATTAGCAAATCCAATCTATTTAAACAATAAAACCAAGGGGTCCTTATACTTTTGGGTATCAGTTATCTTAATCATATACATATGTTGGGTTACACGTGTGAGTGAAGTCCCACATTGAATAAAGATGAGAAGAATGAGTAGTTAATATAACATAATTGAGCACATACCCATTGGACTTAGGCCTTTTGGGTTAAAGTGTGTCTCTATATGGAAGCTCCCCAAGGTATTTATCTCCCCATCAAGTGGTATCAGAGCTCATGGTGGTGTGCGGCGAAGGTGGTGAGGTGTTCATGGTTCCTACCCAGCGGGGACAGAGAAAGCCTCAATGGCCCACACACAAAAATCCTGGAGAAAAGAAAAGCCCAACAAATGAATATTGCTAATGGTGCTAAATAATGGTGTGATGCGAGGTTCCCATGGACATGGACGTGCGGGGTTCCCATGGATGTGCGTGTAGGGTTGACACGTGGTTCCCATGGATGGCGTACGAGAGACCCATGGATGACACGTCGATGAAGTGAAAAGCCCATTAGGCAAGGGGGAGCAAGTAAGACTTATTCATGGCTTGCAAATGGTGCTAAACAATGATGAGGTGCGAGGTTCCCATGGACATGGACGTGCGGAGTTCCCATGGATGTGCGTGCGGGGTTGACACGTGGTTCCTATGGATGGCGTACGAGAGACTCATGGATGACGCGCTGATGAAGTGAAAAGCCCATTAGGCAAGGGGGAGCAAGTAAGACTTATTCATGGCCCACAGAGAAGTCTTGAAGCCCACAAAGTGGCAGAGACTCACACGTGAGGGGGAGATTGTTGGGTTACACGTGTGAGTGAAGTCCCACATTGAATAAAGATGAGAAGAATGAGTAGTTAATATAACATAATTGAGCACATACCCATTGGGCTTAGGCCTTTTGGGTTAAAGTGTGTCTCTATATGTTATATTAATTACTCAAGGAAGCTCCCCAAGGTATTTATCTCTCCATCAACATATGGGGCCATGATTATAAGATTGTCTTTAGCCCTGAGCTCTAATTAAGTGATCAACACCCGTACTCCATTGACAATAAATTTTACTAATTAAGCTAATTGAAACCAATAAATAAAGGTGATAGTGTTAATTACAATGCTGGTTAGCCTAGTTTGTTTTGGTTAGATGAAAAAAAAAATTTAATTCCTTCCACCTATTTGATTGATAAAAGGAAAAGCTAATTTCCAAAGTTTATCATGGAATACATTTTCTTATAAGCAGACAAAATCTGCATAGTGATGTTTTTATCATTTGAAAGTTTCCGTTCCTTTTAGTAACTTTAGGGGAAATTTTTCAAAAATTCCAAACAAATTTAAATTGAAAAAAGAAAGAAAAAAAGACTGACAAATGTTTTGAAGTTAGAGTAAAGGGGACAGGAAGAAAGAATCAACAGTAGAAATGAACTTTTTTCTCACTCCATATCTTTGTAACAAGCCAAAACAAAAGGTACATAAAGCTCATGAAGTTTCTACAAAATGATGTCCTGCAAGTCGTTTTACAAAAGCTGAATTTGCATCCCATGTTCAAGCAAACACAACAGTACGCCCAACACTGATGATGAGCTAAAAGCAAAGAGAGAACCAAGTTTTGCCTAGACATATTTGGCTAGGCATGTGGTGCCCATTCCTACTAGTTCCATGGATGTGTCATGGGCAGCTACTAATGCTGTGAAATCCAAGCCAGAATCCAGTAGATAATTGTACCTTCCAAATTGCACTATCATCCCATCTTTCATAACTTGGAATTACAAAGGAAATAAAGTGCTTAAAATTTAAATATGAAAAACACATGTGTTTGTTCTTGAGAGAGAGAAAAGTAATTGAAGAAATGAAAGGGGGGGGGGGGGGGGGGAAATACACTTACTAAGATAAGATCCTCGTTATGCAAGATAAAGATGAGATGTATTGAGATTTTAGTGACGAGAAACGGTGGAGACTTTGAACAAAAGGGCAGAGAAAGAGAGGAAAATCGGTGGTTGTTATCACCGACTTTTAAGGAAAGAAGATTTGGGATGAATTAGGGTTTTTCTTGGGCATAGGATCTTATGGGCTTTTTAGCTTATGGACCGAAAATTGAAAATTCAAAAAATTAAAATTGCAGGCGTGAAGTGCTAGGATTCGAACCAGAGTTGCTCGGCAAAAAATATATCGAATTACCACCATGCTGATGCACTAAGTTGGTACAAGGCTTAACTTAAAATATATAAATATGTATAACTAAATAACTCAATAAATAAATAAATAATTAACTAATTAGTATATCGATATTAATCTCACACATTAATGTTAATTAGAAAATGATAAACATCAAGAAAGTGACCACAACTATGTCGTTTTAGAAGTAGGTATGCCTTGACCATTACAAGAATCCAAGTGTTACCAAGCCAACCATTTTGAGTCTTTTAAAGCTATCACACTATCATATGTCGGAATCCTTGGAGTTTATAAACAACTTCATCAGTAAATACAAGAAATAGAGACTATCGGAATTGCTTCTAAAACGATTATATATATATAGAGAGAGAGAGGGAGAGAGAGAGAGATTGAAGCAACTAAAAGAAGATAATGCCATAAATTATATGGCTTAGTCTCAAATCCTAGTAAATAGGTCTTACTTACACTGAGGAGTTAGTGAGGGCTCTATCAGCCACCTATATGAATGAACAAAGTATAGAGATGAAAATTGACCTTTTAACGGTCAATTATGTTCAAATTACACGTTCCAATATTTTATAGGAACAAATACCAAATGGCTTTAGAATGACGAGTTTGTATAAATTTTGCGAAACCCTGAGAGAGAGAGAGAGAGATAAGTGCTTTATGGCACCGATAAGTCTTCAACAATGAAAACATTTCATTGCTATTAAGGCTCTCTCAGACTTAGCTAGTGGAGGCTTTGCTGACTCAAATGAGGCTTACACTTATCATTGTGGTCGATATGCTAAACACTCAATGACAAAATTATTTTGATAATTTTTTTTTTAAAAGGACTGGGTTATTCTTTTTGGTAAAATCAATCAATTGTGCTTAATTGTTTTTAGCTTTTCTATTGGTAATTTTTGTTATTGTAGAAATTTTTTGGGATGTTTATTTTGTTTTAGATGAGTCTAAATGTAATAATAATTTTATGAAACAAAATTGCATAGACACTTTAGTTGGGGTGGTTATACCCGTGTCGGACACAGTCATTTGACACTTCCGCACACGTGGATCTAATAAAAATACCTAAAAAATATAAAACCTAGTGTAGTAGCCTTGATTGATGACTATTTCATACTGGATTTGTAGTTTCAATTTAAGTGTTTACTGAAAATTTTCAAATTGTCAACAATCTTTGTAGATTTTTTGCATAACTTGCTAATTGTATAGGCACTCTATTTCCAACCTTAGACACCACAATAAACACACAACTGTGATTAAGTTGCAAATGTTGCATAAGAACAATTAGAGAGCACATAAGGTTATACATCTTTGGTTTTATAGTATATATTGATGATGCACAGAAAATCAGTAGGCTAAATGCTCCGGGCTTCAATGGGCTTGAGATTGCTTGGAAGGCTTGAAAAGAAAGAAGCACAAGATCAAATGTGACTAGGGTGAACTGACCAAGAACCCTCTGTTGCTTAAGTTAGTTTTCTCTCTTGAACTCAGGAATTCCAAATCTATAAGTGGTGAAAAACTTACTTTGATTTCATATGGCTAAGTCCTTTTATAGTGAGCTCTAGAGTGGTTACTTGTTTAGTAACTACCTCAACGTGGATGGAAGTTATAAGGTTCAGGCTTAACTTCTACAATTGCCATCAGAAGTTAAGAACTTAGTGGGAAGTTAGAGTAATGAATAAGGATTTTGCTCTTACTTCAAAATAGTAGAATGTGGTCCGAATCATAAGCTTTTAGATATAGATTTACTCTGAAAATTTCTAAGTGTTTGGCAGTCATCCAGGTGACTCCATGCTGGACAACCTTCTTGCACTTGGATGACCTTTCTGGTCTTGGACGACACCATGGACAAATTGGAGGTAGTCTAATTTTTGGTTCACCATCATATATAAATAATAAAAATATAAACATCAAGAAAGTGACCTTAACTATGTTATTTTATAGGGAGGTATACCCCTGAATGTGATGGAAGCTACCAAGGGAGATACGTAGGAAGTTAATTGGTATATTCAAATATTTGGGGAAGAAACCAAGATAATTCCAGCTGATTTTTTTTTGTGAACAAGAGTAATTATTGTGGTTGGGCTAATTTCATGGGATTTTTTTTTTTTTTTTTTTTGGTTTTCGATTTTAGATCTAAATTTTTTAATAACTTTTAAAAAATTACTATTGTGATGAGCGATTATTAGTAAGTAAAAAATTGACCTTAGTGATAAGCCCAAATGTAAAATTATGGTTAGATGTGATATTAGTTGTGCTTATTGTGATGATTGAACTATCAATTGTAAGGAAAAAAAAAATATGGTACCATCAAATGTGACAAAAGTACGGTCAAAAGTAATATTGGTATTGCCCAATGTAATAATGGAACTGTCAAATTTGAGAATAAAAAATAGGGTACCACTGAATGTGACAAAAATAGAGTCAGATGCGATGTTGGTACTGCTTAATGTGACAATAGAACCATCAAATGTGAGAAAAAAGTAAGAGAACCACCCAATGTGACAAAAAAACTGTCGCATGTGATGTTGGAACTGCAAAAAGTGAGGATGAAACCGTCAAATGTGAGAAAAAAATAAGGGAACCACCAAATGTGACAAAAGTATTGACAAATGTGATGTTGGAACTGCACAATATGAGGATAGAACCATCAAATGTGAGAAAAAGTTAAGGAAACCGCTAAATGTGAGAAAAAAATTGTCACATGTGACAAAAATAGAACTGATGCGATGTTGGTACTGTTTAATATAACAATGGAACAATCAAATTTGAGGAAAAAAAAATAAAGGACCTACTATATGTGACAAAAGAACTGTCAAATGTGATATTGGAACTATAAAATGTGATAATGGAACCGTCAAATGTAAGAAAAAAAATAAGGAAACCACAAAATGTGAGAAAAGAATTGTCAAATGTGATGTTAGAATTGCACAATGTGAGGATGAAACCGTCAAATGTAAAAAAAAAAATAACAGAGACCGCCAAATGTGACAAAAAAATTATCACATATAATATTGGAACTGCACAATGTGAGGATGGAATCATCAAATGCTAGAAAAAAAGTAAGGGAACCACCAAATATGAGAAAAGAACTATCACATGTGATGTTGGAACTGCAAAATATGAGTATAGAACCGTCAAGTGTGAGAAAAAAGTAAGGAAACCTCCCAATGTGACAAAAGAACTGTTACATGTGATGTTGGAACTGTACAATGTAAGGATGAAATCGTCAAATGCGGAAAAAAAAAAAGGTAAAAGAACTACTAAATATGACAAAAAAATTGTCACATGTGATATTGAAACTGCACAATGTGAGGATGGAACCGTCAAGTGTGAGAAAAAAGTAAGGGAACCACCCAATGTGACAAAATAACTGTCACATGTGATGTTGGAACTGCATAATGTGATGATGGAACCGTCAAGTGTGAGAAAAAAGTAAGGGAACCACCCAATGTGACAAAAGAACTGTCATATGTGATGTTGGAACCGCACAATGTGGGAATGGAACCGTCAAATGTGAGAAAAAAAGTAAGGAAACCACCAAATGTGAGAAAAAAACTATCACATGTGATGTTCGAACTGCAAAATGTGAGGATGGAACCGTCAAATGTGAGAAAAAAGTAAGGGAACCACCAAATGTGAGAAAAGAACTGTCACATGTGATGTTGGAACTGCACAATGTGAGGATGGAACTGTCAAATGTGAGAAAAAAGTAAGGAAACCACCAAATGTGAGAAAAGAACTGCCACATGTGATGTTGGAATTGCACAATGTGAGGATGGAACAGTCAAATGTGAGAAAAAAGTAACCTGGTGTAGCAGGTTATTTTTGGAGTTACGGTAGAATTACTCTTGAAAAATAACATAACAATTTTCAATTTGAAGGGATCCAACCCAAGCACCAAATTTCCAAAAGATTTGTTTGAACTCACAAAAATAAGGAAAGTGAGATTTTCCTTCAAAAAGCATTTAAAGGTATCATTACTTTAGTACTATGGTGACTTACAGGATAAGAATCTGTAAGCTACAAACTCAGTAATAATAATCAAAATTGGTGTCATAAGCTTTCCAATGAAACATGATTTGAGCAGGAAAAAAAAAAAAAAAATGAGACGAAGAATCAAAAGGCCGAAACTAGACAGATGGCTTGTTTAATAGTATCTTTCAAGTATTATTGTTCAAAATAATGCAAAAATTGTGATTTAAAAAGTGTTGTGAAAATACGTATTTAAAGTACTTATATTGCAAAAAATGTGTTTAGTATCATGTTTTAAACGACATATTTTAAAATGTTGTTTTGTATGTGTTTATATAGATATATATATATATATATATATATATTTTAAAAAGTGGTAACTTTCTGACATGTATAATTATTTTATTAATATTTATTAGAGAAGAGAAGGAACGGAAAAGAGAACGAAGGAAAAGAAAGAAAGAAAAAAAATGAGGTGTGCACGAGAGAGAGAGAGAGAGAGAGAGAGAGTTGTAGTTATGTTAGGTCTTATCAAGTGAGTTCCATAGTTTTTTAAATATTTACAAAAGTGTCATTGAGTAATGTTATTTGAAAACTAAATAGTGGTAGGGGGAATTTTCTAAATTCAGTGTTTAAACACTCAAAAATGAAAAACATAACTTAAACACTCCTAAATGAAATTCCTTACTAAACACGTTTTTAGGCTCACAATTTTTAGTATTTAAACACTAAGAATGATTATTTGAACTACTTTACCAAATATGCCATATATCTCATGAGACAAGCTAACATGGGGTGCCAATTTCCATAAGCCATAACTTCATGCATAAGGTTTTGTGTCATCGGAAATTATACTTCATGAACTTTCTAATGACACCAAGAACCTACAAAACGAAGTTCAAGTATGCAATGATTAAACGTCTAGAGGATACAAGCATATCAAGAGTTTTAACTTCAGAAGTCATAACTTTATGCATAGATTTCTAAATCACTCATTTTTAGCATCATTAGAAAGAATTCTTCATGAAATTTCTAATGACAAAAGTAACACAGAAAATGGAGATTCGGAAGATTACCAAAAAAACTTTTCAAAGTTGATTGCACAAATGGAGGTCATAACACAAGAAAGGGAAACATAATATCAAATGGTTTGTGGTGTAGTGAGGATTTGAATTGAGATCCATTATCTACTACTAAACCAAAAATAAAATTTTATATATATATATATATATATATATATAAATTCTTTCTCTCTTCTATGTGTTCTTATATTTATTTTGGGATAAGATGAGTTTCAGAATTAGGAAAAGATACAAGTCTATAGAAGAAAGCACTAAATTTTTCTGTCTAAAAATTTGCTCTGTAAGACTGGGTTTGATTGTCTTCAAGGCTTCCCGTTGTATTTATAATTCTAGAAATGCTTTCGAATGTGGTGAAAGTTAAGGGGGTGTTTGGTGAGTGTTTCTAAACAACAATTTTCAGTTTTTAAACAACATTTTATGCATTTTCACACACTTTTCACTCACATGTATTTCCACAAAAGTTTTTAAACAACAATTTTCAGTTTTTAAACACATGTACCAAATGGGCCCAATGTCCTTTTGTTTGATAGTGGAGATAATGGAATGTTAGTGTAAGAGCCTACTTTTTTTTTTTAATACAATTACTTTTAAAAGAACACTCACATTAAATTATTTATTATACATTTCAATTTATTATTGTGGGGTCAAAGAATTTGGCAACCCTGACCCACTTTACATTCAGCTCAAGGCCCATGCCGAGGAGGAAGAAACATCTGAGGACGAAGTGAGAAAATCCAAATTGCCCAAAGCATCCCAAGAGAAAGACCAAGTACAATGTGTCAGCCATGGAAGCATGGTGGAGGAACCATTCCTGGATAAACTGTCGCCTCCATATTAAATGCTCGCAACTAACGTTCTGGCCGCATTAATGTGGAAATGACTCCTGAACAGTGCGGCCTTGGTTGCTACAAACCACAGAAAGAATGGGAAGGCGGCTGATGGGACAAGCACTCGAGTAGTGGCCTGCCTGATCAACAAATATAGGGTTAAGATCAACTGAAAGGGGGTATATAGTGTAAGAAATCCTTCTGGAAAGGAGGGATAGAAGGGCAATTTATAGAATTCTCCCAACCTTTGTAGAAAGACACTGAAGAAATAATAAGGGTTACGCATTTCTCAAGAGAGTGCCAAGGAGCAGAATTTCATACTTCAGCTCATGTTCTTGTCATTCCACCCACTCATTACCATGTTTAGTTATTGCAATCCTCACTAAGGCTTAGTTCTTAAACCCATACTCTACAAATTCATTGTATTGGGCTTGTTGGGTCTGAGTCCACTCACTCAAAGTAGTAGTGCTCAAACCCAATCCTTATTCAACCCCTTGCTAGACTCGGGGAGATACTGAATGAGTCTAACCTTATCATTCATCGTCTTCATATAGTAGGATTTACCCTTTAGGTGTTGGAGGTTATAGCACCAATTTACATCGTGATGGGTTAACCTCAACCCCATCTTCTCATTTAAGGCGTCCACACAACCCAGGATCCTGAACACGTTGGTGGTGCACTGGGTGGGAGCCAATCTAAAATGCCTAAGGTAGCCCCTTGTCACCGGCCCCATTGGGATTCTCATACCACCTTCTAGGAAGGCGATCATGGGGATCACCACTTCACATTCTTTCTTCCTAATATGCCATTCCCCTTCCTCACAGTATCTCAAACCCACATTACTGGGTATCCTATAATTGGCGATGAATTTCTCCATTGCCTCCTTAGACTCGACCAACCTCTTAAACCTACCCATGCCTAGCAACGGCTAAAAGACTTAAGAAAGGGCGTAAAACAGATAGTAATCAGAGAGAGAACTTGAGCTAAAGAGAGAAGAAGACTTACGGAAATGAGGAAAAGCTTCTCGGACAAGCTTTTTATGCTGAGGGGAAGCGTGAGTGTAGTTGGAGATTTGGTTGGACTCAGGATATACACGTAAGAACTCTTGATTGTGAAAGTAAAGGGGCACATCAGTTCGAATAGGCTTTTATACCCCCAATTAAAGATAACTGCGCAGGTTTTCCCACTCATAAAGCTGAAAAAATCCCCACCGTTGGATTATCATCACGCCGTTGAACGCGGGGAGCATAGAGCAGCCAAAATTTAATGAGGGTGAGCTCCGTATACTGAGGCGCCAGGAACGTGCCTTGGATAGGTGAAAAGACTCTAGCACTGACGGATGACAAGACGTGACAAGCCATTATGATGGCCCAAGGATATCAAAATCCTCCTCTTCGTCCGAGGATCCGGACAGCAGGATTTCGAGGGGCTATTGTGGGGTCAAAGAATTTGGCAACTCTTGCCTACTTTACACTCAGCCCAAGGCCCATGCTGAGGAGGAAGAAACGTCCGAGGACGAAGTGAGAAAGTCCAAATTGCCCAAGAACATTGCCGAGGACAATCTTGTCCTCAGCTAACCAAGACCATGGGAAGAGGAAGCAACGGGCCACCGAGGTAACCTCCCAGAGCATCCTAAGAGAAAGAATAAGTACAATGTGTCAGTTATGGAAGCATGGTAGATGAACGATTCCCGGATAAACTGTCCCTCCACATTAAATGTCCGCAACTAACGTTCTAGCTGCATTAATAAGGAAATGACCCCTGAACAGTGCGGTCTTGGTTGCTGCAACCCACAGAAAGAATGGGAAGGCGGCTGATGGGACAGACACTCGAGTAGTGACTTGCCTAATCAACAAATGTAGGGATAAGATCAACTGAAAGAAGGTATATAGTGTAAGAAATCCTTCTGGAAAGGGGAGATAGGAGGGCAATTTATAGAATTCTCCAAACCTTTGTAGAAAGCCACTGAAGAAATAATAAGGGTTACGCGTTCCTCAAGAGAGTGCCAATGAGCAAAATTTCATACTTCAGCCCATGTTCTTGTCATTCCACCCACTCATTACCATGTTTAGTTGTTGCAATCCTTACTAAGGCCTAGTTCTTAAACCCATTCTCTACAAATTCATTGTATTGGGCTAGTTGGGTCTGAGCCCACTCACTCAAAGCAGTAGTGCTCAAATCCAGTCCCTACAATTATAATATTAATTTTTGTTAATTTTTTAATTGTTTATCTTTCTTCACACATAACAACCATCATTTACTTTTCTCTTTCATTATCGGAATATGTAAAAAATGAATAAAAAAGTATATGTAAAATAAAGTGTTAGTGTAAATTTATACAGTTACTGTGACAACTTTGCAAATTTATACATTTTTAACTTAACTAATGTAGGTGATTTTGGGACTTAAATATGTAAAATTGAGTACTTTTCTATTTTATATTATCCGAGGCAAATGCTTTTGTAGAAAGATTGAATGTAATGTTATAATTCATGGCAATCTTTGGCTGAAGCTTGTGGCTATTAAATGATTCGTTGTTGTTGTTATTTATTATTAAAAAAATATATATATATATATATATATATTTCTTATTTATAATTTATAATATTTTTCCTAAAATAAAATTATTTTAATAATAGTTACATACTCATATTAAGAATAACATTTTATTCACAAATAAAAGGACCACATTGACAATGAACGCAAATTTTGAAGATGAAATTAACAAAATTTTTAAAATTTAATCACGAAAATTACATTTAACCCAAATTTAAAGGCAAAATTTAACTTTTCAAAAAGATTTTCAATTTTCATTGAAAAGAAAAAATGCACTTTTAAAATTGCTCTTGTTTTGAAAGATAAGTAAACCAAACAAGGCCTAGGGTTTTATAACGTTAAACCCTGAATAGCTCAACGAAACTTTGAAGCTCTCAGATATTGTTGCAATGGAATCCTCGTCAGGGTTCGGAGAAGAAGAAGAAGAAGGAGAACCGAGATTCAATGATTTTCATCAAGAGGCACCATCATCACCATCACCATCACCATCACCATCATCATCTTCATCTTACAGTCACAAATTGGTGCCCTGGTTGAGCTGGGACGAATGGCTCTTCGTCAAGGACTGTCTCTTCTCAAATTCCCCAGACTCCGTAGCCACCGCTTTCCGAAGAGTATGAACCTTCTAATTCTGTCTCTAGTTAATT
Organism: Quercus ilex subsp. ballota; assembly: GCA_032727855.1. Classification (NCBI taxonomy): domain Eukaryota; kingdom Viridiplantae; phylum Streptophyta; class Magnoliopsida; order Fagales; family Fagaceae; genus Quercus; species Quercus ilex. The sequence continues at coordinate 19,245,332 of CM064908.1, read as the reverse complement.
TGAATTTCCAGCGGAATTCATAGTTTCTCAGGGAAAATATTTCCCATGGAAAATAATAGAATTTGAGGAATATATAGGGAAAGTAGGAGTGTATATAGCTAATTTAATGGAGAGGATAGTTCTCAATGCTATGATTTTGTTATCATTGTTTTAGAGCAAAGGGTGTTTTTGAGCTATTTATTTATGAGTGTGTGTGCGCACGCTTTGGTATTTAGTTAAACAACAAAAGTTGGAGGTAAGAGCTGTTATCAATGGAGTCATTCCCGGTGTCAAGGTTGGTCCTATACTGAAATGATTTTAGAGGTTTGCTACTTTGTTTGTTTCAACTGTCACCAAACAAAGAAACAGTTCGAAATTGCAAATGCACGAGTTTGATGTATTAAAAAATGAAGTGAATTAGTTTCATGTCTGCTTAGCCCGTCAGGGGTGGGGATAGTTGCCCGTAGGTTTAACTCGCTAGAGGCGAGTCCAAAAGGATCTTCTTTAGAAAGGTTCCCTATGTTCATTGGAAATACTCATAATGATAAAGAGATTCATGAAGTCTCTATTCGTTAGTAATTTAAGCACAAAGATCTATGAACTAGCCGACATCCTGTTTTGAGATATAAAAACACTTCATAGCACTGGAGCTAAGATTTGAATGATTTAAGTTGGTGGGATTTCCATGGTTTTTTTAATTTTAATTTTCTTGCAAACCAAAGAAAGGATCTATGTTTATATGTTTGAATTCTTTTTTATTTTTGGGGGTTTCAGATATCGGCATGGCGTAGTAGAGGATGTCTTCCAGTGGCAATTGAAGTCACAGCTTCAATTATTGAAATTCAGCAAAAGGACCCTCACTTTAGGTAACCTTTTTACATCACAGTTTTAAAATCTTAGGTCTTGTCTGAATTTTACTTTAATATCTGTTGTGCTTCATTTGGAAGTGTTCCTTTTTTATTTATTTACTTATTTCAGAGGAAACTCAAATGCTCTGGAATCTTAGCTTTTCAACACTTGATGAAAATTTTAATGGGCCAGAAATCTGAAAGTAAAGTTAGAGAAGTTTGTAGATAGAAAATAGGAACACTTCAATGCAGAATAGTCGATAAGTGAGCGAGCAATTGGTTGTACATTAAATATCTTTGTGCTTCTTTTTCACAGTTTTGCTTTTCTAAGATATTATGTTTCATATATGTCAATATGTTATGGCCACAAATTAGTTAATATGATATATCTTTTCTATCTTTTTGGTTGGTTGTAGAGAGAACCAATCAAATTGTGCTTCTGATAACTTTAGAGTGGACCAAACTAGTTATGTGCAACTTTCAGAGGACATGTTGGCCATGTTGTATTGCATGGCAGTCATAAGGTAACATTCCTTTTATTATTTCATGCATTCCTTCTTTCCTTTTCTGGGTGATGGGGTAGAAGATGGTTATTTGTGGGGTGAAAATCGATGATAGCCACTGGCATCTATCTTTAATTTAATGTTATTTGTGCTATTCTTAACTTATAAAAAAAATGTTATTTGTGCTATGCTATTCTTTGCACTCCTTTTTAACAAATTTTTATTACTTAGTAAAAAATTGTGATATTCTATATAAGTTGTAGCCGGTAGGAATATACCTTTTGCATTGAATTCAATTATCCTTGGAAAAGAACATATTGTTTGTATTTTAATGGTCAATGCAACCAGGTGTTTGAATACAATTGTAAAACCTAATGTATTGTACCTAAGTTTTACCTGTTTTAAAACATTACAAATAGAAACTTGTACCAGTCCAAAAGTACATACCTTGGGTGAAACAAGTGAAATCGATCGAAATGGCTGGTATAGGCTGAAACATTACAGTATTTAAACTGGTATGTTTCAAAAAAATTTGATATTCTATATACATTGTAGCCAGTAGGAATATACCTGTTGCATTTAATTCAGTTGTCCTTGGAAAAGAACATACTACTTGTGTTTTAATGGTCAATGCTACCAGGTGTTTGAATACAATTGTGGAACCTAATGTATTGTACCTAAGTTTTAGCTGTTTTAAAACATTACAAATAGAAACTTGTACCAGTCCAAAGTACATACCTTGAGTGAAACAAGTGAAATCGATTGAAATGGCCGGTATAGGCTGAAACATTACAGTATTTAAGCTGGTATGTTTCAAAAGGCTAAAGTATACCAGTTTGGTAACCAGTATGAAATTTTCCAGCTGTACCAACTGGTACGGTACAGTACAATTTTTATAACTTTGTTCACAATTCATTGTCTTGATCCACTTGGCTACATCTGCCCTACACTCTATGCAGTACAAGTTAAGATTTTAATTTCTACTTTTCATGGATTGATTGAATTATTTGTTTGAGTGGAAGCTTACATGCTTGTTTTGTGTGGGGACAATCTAAGTGCTGCATAAATGAACAATATGTTCACATATTAGACTTGTTTTTGAAGGCTTGTGAATGGTGTTGTGGAGAAGACACGTAAGAAAACGGAGGTTTCTCTTGCTGTGGCTGCTGATGCAATTGGTATTCCACGTATGCTGATTGATATTCGTCATGGTAAGCAACTTCAACTGTTTAAAAATTTTCCTTTTCTTATTTTTTGTGATGGTTAAGCCCTCAGATTAGTCCACAGTGTACGCTACCTACCCATCCCCACCCTAATTATATGGGACAGAACACTCAAAGCTAGGGACACAATGTGATGCACTGGACTGTGAGGCCTATAAGGCTATAAATTTCCATGTCAATTTTTTTCTAATAATTCTTGGTTTGAATTGTATTGAGAATTTTTTTTAATTGACATAATTGTAGAGGGATCTCACCGTGAACTTCCTGCTCTTCAGATAGTACGTAGTGCCTCACTTAAGGTGTGTTTCATTCTTGATATTTCTGTTCATTTGTCTGAGCCATCTCTTTCTTCTGAATCTTCTTATTATTACTCTAGTAATTAGCATTTGTACACGAGAGAGCTACCGTCTTCCCAGGATTTGCTTGGTTTTTGACAGGACTATAACTTTAAATGTAGGTAACACAATGACTGTATGGATTTTGTGCAGGAAAAGGTATTTTAGTTTAGATGTACACATCCCAATAAAATTTTAAAAGTGGCTTCTTTTTGCATTATTAGGAAGGCTTGTTCTAAAAAATGGGAGTGAGGCAAAACATTACTAAATTTCTGTTGTGCAAGTATCCCATTATGTAACTTTCTACTGATACTAATATAATGAAAGTTTTCATCACTAACAAGTAACAACATGAAAATATTCCTGGTTCTATCTCCTATTGTAACAAGGTTAGTGAAAACCTATACTGGTTTTGGAAGCTGCCAGTTTTACATAACATTTTGAGACTTGCGCCTAGAACTTCATTTACTTTATGCCAGATTAAAGTCTGAAATTGGTTAGAATAGAAAATCACGCTATATGGTTTTTTTATTTATTTAAAATTTGTAAAAGAAAGATTTTATCAATAAAGAAAATGCCAAAATGGGGCAAGTCCCAAGTACACAGGAAGTATACTATGGGACACTCTAATGGTGTGTTTGGATGGCTGGATTTGGGCACATGGATTTGGATTTGGGTGATTAAAACCCAAATACCTTGTTTGGATAGTTGACAATGGGTCAAGGATTTGGATTTGACAAATCTGCCAAGGATTTTAGACTTTAAAATCCTTGAATTTGAAATAACTTCTAAACCCATAGAATTTTAGAAATTCATATAACATACTTCAATATTTATGAATTTGGAATTAAAGCATTTCCAATCCATCACTTTAAAATTCAAATTCAAGTATCCAAACGCAACCTAAAGGAAAAATAAAGAAAAAGGAATCCAGGAAATTCAACCAAGATACAAACTGTCCAAAAAGAGAGAAGATCCAAATTAAAGGCAAAAAAAGTTGAAATAGCTTGTTCCTACCATCTGCAACTTAAGATGGACCACCAAACTTTCTTTGTCTTTGACATCAGACAAGAGGGAATAGTTCCTCAGATTTTCAACTGTGCCTTTTTAACACATAAACCTGCCCAGCTGGATAGTAGATCTAACACTCTCCTAGGCATCACCCAACTCATTCCTACAAGGCACAATATAAAATCCCACAACTCTCTAGCTACACTACAATGTTGGAATAGGTGGTCTATATTTTCCAATCAGACTTGCACATGCGACTTCAATCTGGAATAATAATATCTCTTTTTCTCAAATTGTCCGTTGTTAAGAATTTTCCCTTCACTATAGTCCACATTAAAAAACTGACACGAGGAGCTTTGATGTGCCAAACAGTTCTTCAAGGGAAATGCCAATTCCCCACTCTAAAAAAAAATCTCAAAGCTTTATAATAGGTACTGACTTTGAAGCCCTGAGCCTTGCAAAGAGTCCAAATCATCATATCCTCCTGAAATTGATGTACCTTAAAAGTATACAAATCCTTCAAGAAAGTGTCCATGGATTCTAATTTCTAGCCCTCAATCACCTGAATGAATTGGGGCTTCCAGTTCCAGTGAATACACCCAGTTGACACATCCAAATAATCAGCCACCTTTACCTCTGTGTTCATTTAGTTCCTTGCAATTGGGAAAAGTTCCCCGTTTCAGTTCTTGAAGCCTTGTCTCCCCACCAATGGTCATACCAAAACCGAAGCATGACTGGTTTTGCTAATTCTATGGTAAAGATCCCCAAAGATATTTGCAATCTGATTAAATGAAGTCATTGAGGCTGTTCTGCAACAGAGATAATATTCCCCAAAGAAACTGAATAAGGAAAAGAAACAGAGGCCTTCTTTATTTACAAGGTCAGGTACAATAAAGAAACGGAAGCCTCTGTTTGTTAAACCTGCTTGCTAATTCACCCATACACAAATATATACGTGTATCTACTAAGTTTTCATTTGAGATTGATCATCTTTAAAATTCTTGTTGTCCACTTTGAAGCTGAAGAATGGGATATCAGTGAAATCTCAACCCAGCCTTGATGTGGACTTTATGCCAATAACAAAAAGAAAGAAAGAAATGAAGATAATGAAAAAGAAGATTATGAAGGTTCTGTTGATTAATGGTAGAAAAATATTTGATTTTGCCTTTATATAACTTGTTTTAAACAGACTTATCAAAAAAAAAAAAAAAACTTGTTTTAAACAGTGTATGACCTAGACCCTGATCTTATGCATCAGTTTTGTTATATTTATAAATTATAGTTCTCTGCTGTAAGCCATATGCTAAAAACAATGACAAAGATTCATTTTACGTCGTGGGAATCTAAACAATATTATGTTGGTGATTTTAGGCACTTGACTGGTTGATATCCTATTATTGGGAGCCTCAGAAGAAGGCGATTCCATTTCAAGGTGGCAGTACTGCTAGCATTAGAAAAGAAATTAAATTTAAAATCCGTGAATTGGCTTTCTGTCTGCAAGTTGATCAAAGTCCCATACCAGATTCTTCAGTAGTCAAGGGAAAACGTGAGTGTTAAACTCCCTTTTCTTCTTTCCTTTTGTTATGCTGTGATTAGAAGCCTTTCGCTAAACCTTTTTGATATATGTTTGATAAATTAGTAGATGTTACCCCAAGGATTTTGCACAAAGGATTGTAATATGCTGATGCATCTACGGCATTTGGAACTTTGCATGGCTTGTTCAATCTCACATTCTTATGAATTTATTTTCTGTTGTAGTCAAATAACTTTTTTTTTTTTTTTTTTTTTTTCTGTGTCTTTGTCAAATAACTAAAATATGATGGTTGAAAAACTCTGGTCCCATTTAAAAGATAATGCCTGCACACACACACATACATATTTATTTATTTATTTATAAGCAAGTGATGCCTTATCCATGCCCCATATATAAATAGCCTTAGCACCCTGTCTGTACACAACTATGTTCTTGCATAACCGAATCCCTTTGAAAATTTCATGTGATGTTGTTTCTTACTGAGCGTTTGAGCTCATCAACTCCCTCCACCTTTTTAGATTACCATTTTGGACTTTCTTAAGGGATTTAGTTGGTGATTATCAGAGTTATACAAGTGGAGACTAAATTGTATTAGAGAAACTAAAATCGAATGTTCTATTATGATTTTGGGATTGTAAACTTGATAATTTTGAGATTATTTCACAATGTAGTTGTGAGGTTTATTTTATCATATATATATTTTTAAGTTCAATGAAATGTTGATGCATTTGGATGCAACTTATATTTTTAAGTTCGATGAAATGTTGATGTTTTTGGATGCATCTCTTTTTTTTTTTTTTTTTTTTTTTTGTTTAATAAGTTTTTTAGCTTATTTGTTTATGTACAACTTTTTTAAAGCCTCATTTTTTGTATAACTATACTTAACCAACTTTTAACAAATAAGCAAATCAACGAAAGGTCATCCAAATGCATGCTTCATGTTGAAATATTGGAATGAAAATTTTGGTTATTTATGATTTGGAAATTTAGTTATGCTCTATTCCATTGTTGAGAGTTAGTATCCCATAAGCACTGGTTACAATTTGTTGTCATATTAACATTCCAATAATTGATCATAGTGTGACTAAATGCCCAAAATATAAGTAAACTAAACTGTCATTACAATATAAGTAACCTCACAAAAGTGGGAGCTTCCCATAAGCAATGTTTACAATTTGTTGTCATATTAACATGCCAATAATTGATCAAAGAGTAACTAAATGCCCAAAATGTAAGTAATCCAAATTGTCATTACAGTATAATTAACCTCACAAAAGTGGGAGTTTTGTGCACTGGATACAACCTTTTTGTAGTGTTTTATAATTGCATGGGAAAGTGAGGAGTATCTCTGAACATTAAATTAAGGAGGAAACCATGGATTCAGTGCTTTTTTTGGGGTGCTAAAATATCAATTATGTATTGCTAAGCCATTGCTAAAGAGGCCATGGCCTTGTGGATTGATATTACATGTAGATTGAACACATTTTGCTTATGTAACTTACAACACTTACTATTGCTCAAGAATAAGTTGATTCCATTGGCTTTCACTCTTTCATAGGTAGCAGACATTCTGAATTGCCCTGTGGGCGTAATAAGTTTTTCTCGTTTGTGGCTGGCAAGCACCAATCATCAAAATCTGTAGGTAAGGTCAATTAGATGATAGTTTTTAATTCCTGGAATGTTGAATATGGTGGAAATTTTCATTGTACTCTGTTTGCAATGCATCTTCTAAAATTTAGTTTTGGTGGTAAGTTCTTGTCCTTAATAGATAGGTATGGAACATGTGATGTTAGAGAAAATGGTGATTTAGGAAATTTGATTGCGGGAGCCAATGAGGGCTAGGCATGTGAGAGATTAGCGATGGCACAGAGAAGAGGAGAGCAAATGGGAAATCAGATGAGTGCTTGAGTAGGTGATAACGAGGGTTGGCTGGTTGGTTTTGGGAGAGAATTGAAAAGAGAGAGAAAAATGAGAGACAAAGAGACTGAGAGTGTTTTTGAGAGATTTGCCAATTAGTTGGTTTTGGGTGTGTTCATGTAAAACCCACCATGACAACCACCACTAAGAGTAGGGTCCGTTTGGATACAGCTGAAAACTGAAAAATACTGTAGCAAATAATTTTTAAATGTGTAAATAGTATCGTGGGACCAATTTTTAATGAAAAAGTTGTTGAAAAGTGAAATTTGTGAGTACATGAACAGTGCACACCGGCTACTGTTCATGAACAGTATCCACAACAGTGAATAAACAGTAAAAAATTGGCCTGTAACGCGTGAAAAAAAAAAAAAGCTGAAACGCAAACGCGCGTTTCAGCTGTTTCAGCCCAATCCAAACGGGCACTAAGCCATCTGATATTATCCGTCTGATCAGGTAATATTGGTGTTACTTATTATAACCAGACACCAAAAACCTATGCTGTCGGGTTATTAGATCTTAAGTCTGATTCCAACCAATTTTAATTACAATAGCTGCCAGAAACCTCTTGGGTCAGTTAAGATGTATTGGTTTTTTCTTTTTTTGCTATTCAGTGGGCATAAATGGTTCCACAAAGGGAAACCTATACAAATCTAAATATAATCATTTCAAAATGTTCAAATTTACAAATATAATAAGTAGAGTTACAAGTTGTCCATATGAACATGGATGCAATGACATTTAAAGAATAATTATGTGCCCATCCAGCAATCAAACTTTGCAAATATGCATTGCTAACTGTTTCAAACAACAGATACTCCCTGTGTCCCAAATTGTTAGGTCTCTATTCCATTTTGGACATAGTCATCTTTGAAAAGTTAATAAATACGTTTCCTAACTTGCCCTTTGCTTTATTTAAAAAGCCAATACACTCTTTCTCTAAAGTGTAAATTAAGGAGGGTAGTTTTGGAAATTTATACCTTCTTATGTAAAATACAATGCACTAAATGATTTCCCTTAAAAAGTTGGATTTTTTTAAATAGGAACAACATTTGGAATTGAGGGAGTATTACAGTAGAAAGAAGTTTAAATTCCGTAGGAGTTTTTATGTGTATGATAATAATGCAGTGGTATTACTTATAAAAAAAAGAGATAATAATGCATTGGTTTTAACTTGATATAGATCTAAGTTAAAAATCCTTTTTTTTTCTTTCCCTTTGGCCCCAAGGGGAGGGAGAAAGGGAGATTTGAACCAGAACTCCACTTTATGAGGCATGGCCTCTAGTTGATTGTGCTACCCACTGAGGTTAGATGATCTAAGTTGAATGATAGAGTGAAGCTGTTGCTTTAATCCTAATTAGTGGTTATTAATTTATTTAGGGGATCAGGAACAAGTTGGTTGTATTAAGTTATACATATAAAAAGTTGATTCTATTGAGTTGAACTTGAATATTTTAAATTCCTGTAAGTATTTGGAAATTCAACTATTCAAGCCATGTTGAAATGAGGTTAATTCATGGATTTGGCCATCTTCTATAATTCACTTTGAACTTAGTTCTCAAGACTCTTGAATTTTATAGACACACAGACACACACACACACATACACACACATGTATTTGAATTGAAGCACATCTATACATCCTCTGTGGAAATTGGGTTCATAACAAAGGCATGGTTTTCTTGTTGATCTTGGGTATTGTTATTGTTCATGCAACATCAAGTTTAGATGTACTACTTAGGGAACTTTTAGAATACTAAATGTTCTGTTCAAAACTTTTGATTTTGCAGTCCCTTTTTAACTTCTGGTGCTTTAACTTGGTATTGAATTAGGTCCTGAATTCTTATTGAAATATTTGAAGTGCTTTCTCATGGCTAGTGGCTCATGCCACTTCTTGCATGTATAAAATTGAACATATATTCATATTCGCTAATGGATATAATTTTTGGTTTAGGTTCTAAGAAACAGGTTTCCAAGAACTTGAAAGTTCTTGTTCGGCTATATTCTTCTTTCTCCTCAGAATTTGCATCTATGTTACTGGAGTTCTTGCTGAAAGCTAAAATCTCCCCAGACACGGTGGAGCTTCCAGAAGATTCTCAACTTGGCCCTAGTATACACACTATGTTGGATGATTGGAAGCTTGTAATAACGAAACTCTCAAATAAGGAACCAGAATTACTACTGACCCTTCTTAAAGCAGTTCTCGATAGGATTGAAACTCAGGAAGCCATGAAATATGAAAGAGGTAACCACCAATTTTGCCTTTATGTTACATCTTTTCCTTGTATTTATTCTGTGGGCCATATTAAGATATCTGATGGTAAATTGATGATGAGGTTTTGTGCATTATATTACTACATTTAATTGCTTACAGTTAGAGGAAGTATTTTGTACTGGATTCAAGTCATAAAATTTTTAGTGTAACCATGAGCAACTTATTCCATCGTTTAGTATGTTATTTTTAACAGAAATTACTTTACTCATGGATTAATTAAAGTCTCCACATCAAATCTTAAAAACAAATCTAAAAATTATGAGCTCCTTTCCACATACCAAACTGATTTGAGCTACCTGTCATCAATCTGATGTGGGCTTAGGTGCATACCTACTTTCTATTTACTTTTATTTATTTATTTATTATTATTTATTACTCGTGGTTATATTTATATAGCCAAATGAAAAGAAAAACAAATTCATATATTTAACTTTCCTTTTGGAACTTGTGGTCCATCTTCCTGCTTTAGATCAGAATTTTTATTTTTAATTTCATAAGCAGGTGTCATGAAACATGGTCAACCATGAATTATATAAAATTTTCTAGTAGATCCATACAATACATGCACATACCATGTGTTCTAGCTCTAAACATGGAACTTACTTTTTCTATTGAAAAAAGGCTATTCACATGTAATAATCTCCAAAGCTCAGATAGCTATAGCCTATAGATATGTATTTATTCTAGTTGTCTTTTCTCTTTGGCTCGTCCTTTGTCTACACCCCGTAAACTTGGGTTGCACCTCTTTTTGCGCTTTAATGAATTTATTACTTATCAAACAGTATTATTTCAAGGTATATTTGTTGACCCCTTTGTGAATCTTCTTGTAGGAGGAAAGAATCTCACATCATCAGGCTATAGGTCGGTGATCTGCCAAATTGAACACCTTTCTTCTTTGTTTGCATGGCTTGTTGAAAGGCTTAAGGAACTAAAGCCTCGTTGCCACAAAGAGTCAACAGCTGAAATCAAAGCTTCTTCGAGAGACGCAAAAATATCAAAAACAATTCTGTTAGAAGTCCTGCATAAGTGCCTTTTGGTATCAGCTTCTGGCAACAAGCATCTCATGGATTCAGCCGTGTGTCTTGCCCAGTTGATGGGAGACCGCTCTCTGATGGAGAAACTCAACAAACTCTCACTTAATTTATCGAATACGGATTTTACTGAAGAAGAAATCCCTTCTATGACAAACCTTCTTACCTGGCAAGAGCAATCCATCAGTCAAGCAGCTAAGAAGCTAGAATTGGTCAAACTACACCGAATGAAGAGCAAAGTTGTGGAGGCAACTGGTGGTGATATGGGAAGTTCGAAGAGATGGGTTGTGTCAAGGTCATGGAACCCTTGTCCAATTGGTATGTTGCCCCATACTCTTGGTATGTCTGGTCTTCTTCCTGTTCTTGAACGCAAGGATGACTGCGTAAAGGTTCCAGAAGTATCAGAACAGAAAGAAGAGAACCGGTGTAGTGGCAAGAGAGAAGCTAGTAGTGACATACAGCAAATAGACAACTCTAGTGTTAAGAAGAGGAGGGAGAAAATGGAGGTTTGTGAGTCAGACACGGTAGATGCACTTCCAATTGAAGGTGTCAAAGGCCATCTGATGATTGGTGGGATTTGGAAGGAAGTTAGAGAAGATGAGCTATTTGCCATAATGTCTGATGTAAGGATTTTAGTTTGATCACTATTTTATTTAATCCTTGCAGTTAAATATAGACATCAAATCTGATTTTTGCCATTGGTAAAATTGCCCAGCAGGAATTTTTGTTCCTGAGTTGTGCTATGAATTAATTGCTTTCTAATCGATGTTCAAAATTGTTTTCTTAATATTTAAAAGGGGTAAAAGGAGAAAATTTAGGAGTGAAAATTTACTCAAGACTAAATCAGTAAGTCTAGGAATACAACATTTTTCTATAACCTGTTGTGATTAGTACAGAATAAAAATGGTGATAGTAGTGAATAATGGATCCAGGTGAAATATGATGCTCTAATCCTAACATGCCATGTTAACAGTCTGAGGTAAGTGTTTGGCCCTAGCATTTAACATTGAAATTTTTTATTTTTCATTTTTATATAAGGTTATAAATATTTATTAATATATATAATTATGTGTTTTTTTTTGGGTAGAAAAAGGGGGTCTTATTTAATTAACAAAAAATTATTACATCATTGTATGTCCAAAGGCCATCTCAGAGGATTGCTAGTTACAAAAGGTCCCACACATACTAAAGCTGGAATAAAACGAGGGGGTAAATCCTCCAATCAAACTGATTCCGCAGCCTTATCTGCTATCTAATAAGCCACACTAATTAAAAGATTTACGAAGGAAGGAAAGAATAAAATCACTAAATTGCATCCCTTGCAACTGCCTGTGAATGGCCTCCAAAATATGACCACAAGTAGCTGTAGAATTCTAACCAGTTTGAAGCACAAACTATATCATCCCATTCAAAGAGCCCAATATCTACACAAAATCTATCAACATCATCAACGGCCAATGGCCTGATGGTAGGAAGTCCTAATGGCCTATTACCTTGTGAGTCTCTAGTACTTGTATGGTCCCATGCCCTACATGATAAGGTTTAAGTGTACCTTGATCATCTACAGTGTTATGCAATAAAAATAAAATATAGCTATAAATAGTAGAATTTTTTTCTTATTACCTTGACCACATGACTATTATCCAAATAGCTGAGCCACAATCATCTGTGGTGCTAAGCATGTTGGCCGGTGATTAATCTACACTATCTAAGTCAAAATTGATCAAACATTGATTTGTAGATAAACACGTGATGGAGGGAAGTCCCACAGGGGTGACCTGAGTACACATCTAACACATAGAAACACAAGCACAATGAGTGTCCATATAAATGCCCACATGTGATCTCAGTTTGCCCCAGGTCTCCTTTACCTTTGTTAAATTTCCTACATTATCCTTTACTCTTTGGTGATGTTAATGGAGATAATCCCATGTTATATAAATAGCCTAGCAGCACCCTTTAAAATTCCAGTACTTTGCTACAATGTACTACACCTCAGTACTTGCAATAGATTTTTGAAAGAATTTAACAGTTCGTACAACTTTGTACTCCTTTTTATGCATACTCCATTGTACTATTAAAATTTTTGAAGTCGTATTACACAAAATGCAAGCAGTACATTTAGATTCAATGATTGTAAGACTGCCCCTCCACTCTGATTGTGCGCTCAGTGCTTAGTTAACGTTGTTGTTGTTGTTGTTTTTTTTTTTTTTTTCAAAATGTATTTTACTGAATGAATGGCTTTTAATTTTTTTTTTATTTTTTTTAACATGTTTTCTTTCGGCTTTGATTTTTTCCTCTTTTGAATCAACGGTGGTCTTTTTTTTTTTTTTTTTTTTAAACCAAATGGTTGCTGGCTTTCACCTCTATTTGTTATATACAAAATATATAATATAATGTAATATAATAAATAATTTTTTTTCTAATTTTATGTATTAGAGACACAAGAGTAAATATATACAAACTGTATTTTCCATCCTTCCGCTTTTCTACATCTCAATACCAAACAACAAGAGAGAAAACTAAAATATTTTTTATCTCTCAACTTTTCTATTAGACCCCATTTTCTATCATCTCACTTTAATGTCTTTTTTATGTAATACAAATTAGAATTCTAAATACAACTAAGTAATTAAAATAATTTTAATGGTATATTGAAGAAATTTACATTGAAACTCTAAATTTTTTAATCCTTTACTCAAAACAAGCAGGGGGTAAAAAAAACTCTTTCTTTAATTTTATTTTTCTTAAATTGTGTGTTAAACGGGTTGAAATAAACCATGTAATGTAAACCCACTTAACAAATGAGTTATGTTAGGATTGAGGGTTTTTAACATGGTTATTAAATTGATTGGTTTAGGATTGAGCTATGCATTCAAATACTCTTATCTAGACATGACACGAATATGATTCGTAAACATGAATTGTCATCGTTTTATCCTTGTTATCCTTCTTTGGTACCAAATTTTTATCAATTGATTTCTTCTTCTCTACACTTTTACCATTTACAGATATCCATTTGAAGTAAAAAAAAAAAAAAATCTTTCAAAAAATTAATTAAATAAATTATTTAGGTGAATAGTTAATGTAATCAAATTTATCAATTAATTAAAAAAATAATATTTTTACTTGAAAACCTAGCTTTAGGGGTGTCCTAGATAACCAACATAAGCTAAATCCTCAGTACATCAAGAGAATAGAGCTGAGTATTATCGCAAACAAATAAAAACGAGTCAACATGAAAAGTACACAATAAGCACGTGGAAAACTCATGTTTTTCAACGGGTTGAGAAACCATGCATGGTGGTAACAAATGAGGAAGCCCAGTATGTTGTGGCCATCTATCCCTGGCCTAATAGTGTCCGTAAAGAAGCAAATGTAAGTCTAGCTATATAGTATATAGTGCTAAAAACTAAAATCCAGTTTCGCTTTACTCAGGAGATTCCACTGCTTGTTTGGTCACGGCGTGTTGGAGTGTGTGTGTTTCAAACACTAAAGCTTTGCTTGTGTCTCACATTGGTTAGAGATGAGTCTTCATGTGTGTTTATAAACCATAGTACGACTTAAGTGATAACTTGAAAGATAATGGACTAGGTGTTAGAGTTGGGCTTGGGTTGGGTTTCAGCTTGTCTCTATCTCTCTAGGGCTGTACCCTTTTTCCTTTTAGCCCAGTTCAGTTTTGGCCGTTAGGCATTACCCAAGCAGCCCGTTGGGGGCATTTAATATGCTGCCTGTTGGGCATGCACAGTAACCGTTGGAGCAGCCCATAGGTCTTTTGCTTAGTTGGCTTATATAACCCTACAACTCATACTATTAACATAGGTCCTTCTTCAGCTTCTCTAGCCGTCTCCCTTCTCTATTTGCTCTAGTTTTTCTGCACAAAATTTCAGCTTCAATTTTTGGTTTCAAGGAAAGACAAATAAGGTTGTTCTTGGTTCTTCTTGCTTGGGTGTGCGTCCAACTTGAAGATATTGCTATAGTCTAATCCTGAGGGGTTGTTCGACCAAGAGAGCCATTCGCATCAAGTTCTACTCTAGGTAGCACGAATCAACCTTTAAGGACAACGCATTTTGCGTGATTCTATAGTTTATGAGATCTTTGTAACTCTATCTATTTATTTTTGTCATTGCTAATTTTTTAGGGTTTATATTGTTGAATCAAAACTTGTTTATTTAGCCATATTTTCCAACAATCTTAAAGGTTGAGTTTTGTGTTTCAAAAATGAAGAAACAAGTTATTGATTCTCTTAAGGTCATTTCAGAAATTACAAAGCTTGAGGCTTTTGATGGAAATAATTTTAAATGTTGGAAAGAAAGGGTTTTGCCCATCTTGGAATTTGCCGAAATTGACCAGATTCTTTATGAGCCTAAATCCGAAGATGATCCTAAAAATATAGCAAAGTGGGAAAAAACAAATAAATTAGGTGTTCATACTATTAAGTGTGGTTTATCTAACAAGTTGTTTGATAATTATTGTCATTTTACTTGTGCTAAAGATTTATGGGATGAACTTAATGGTCGTTATGGATTTGAGGATGAGGGTGGTAAAAAGTTTGCTACGGCCAAATTTATGTCTTTTCAAATGGTTGAGGAAAAAAGCGTTTCTAGCCAAATTGAAGATTTTCAAAAATTAGCATCTGACCTAGCTAAAGAGGGTGATGTTTTACCCAAGAGGTTTGTAGCTCATGGCCTTGTGTTTAAGTTGCCAGACTCTTGGAAAGAGTATAAACACCGATATAGCCACTATAGAACCTATTTGAATCTTCAACAAACTATCGTTGATATTCAAATTGAAGAAACAAATAGGATGTTGGAAAAAGTTTCTAGAGCTAAAGAATTTACTTTCAAGGCTAATGTTAAAGAGGGAGGACTCTCTAGACCTCCAGAACATAATAAGAAACATGATTTCAAGGGAAAAGGAAAATTTCATAATAAAAATGACCCAAATCCTTAAATCCAAAAGAAAAAGGGTAATTGTTTTATTTGTGGCAAGGTAGGTCATTATGCGGCAACATGTAGGACAAGAGGAAACTTCAACAACAATAAGAACAATAGCAAAGACTCTATATCAAATAAGGCAAATGTGGTGCAAACTGAAAAGATCATTGCGGCAGTGGTGTGTGAGGCACACTTGGTGACAAAAGTGAAAGGATGGGTAGTTGATTCAGCTTGCACAAGGCATATTGGTGCATTCAAAGAGGAGTTTAGTTCCTACACTCCTATGGCGGTAGGCACCGAATGTGTCTATATTGGGGACAATAGGTTTGTGCTGATGAGTGGTAAAGGGAAGGTACTCTTGAAGCTAACTTCCGGTAAAACTCTTTCACTCAATAATGTCCTTCATGTACCTTACTTTCGTCACAATCTCATTTTCGGTACATTTGCTTGGTAAGGCCGGTATTAAAGTTTTGTTTGATGGTGGCATAGTTACTTTAACTAAGAATGAAGTCTTTGTTGGTAAGGGCTATGATGATGAAGGTCTCTTTGTATTTAATGTTGATCAAGTTATTAATGAAAATGGTTCATCTTTTTGTGCTTACTTAGTTGATTCCATTGATGTTTGGCATGGTAGACTTGGACATGTTAATCTTGGTAACATAAAGAAAATGAAAAAATGTGGAATTATTAATTCACTAAGTGAAGCTAATATGGACAATTGTGAAATTTGTGCCAAAACTAAAATCACCAAGAAACCTTGTAAATCCATAACAAGAGAAACCGAGCTTCTTGGATTGGTACATAGTGACTTGGGTGATTTAAAACACACAATGACTAGAGGTGGTAAAAGATTTTATGTGATCTTTGTTGATGACTTTTCTTGATTCACTAAACTTTATTTACTAAGAACCAAAGATGAAGCTTTGGAGATGTTTATAAAGTATAAAAGTGAAGTTGAGAACCAAAAGAATAAAAGGATTAAAAGACTTAGAACTGATAGAGGTGGTGAATATGAGTCTAATCCTTTTAAGGAATTTTGTGAACAAAATGGCATAATACATGAGGTAACTCCACCTTATTCACTTGAATCTAATGGGATAGCCAAAAGGAAAAATAGAACACTTAAAGAGATGATGAATGCAATGCTTGTTAGTTTCGGGCTATCTTCTAACATGTAGGGGAAGGCTATTCTTTCGGCTTGCCATATTCAAAATAAGATACCTTATAAGAAAACTAGTAAAACTCCTTATGAACTTTGGGAAGGGCGTAAGCCTAACTTGGAATACTTCAAAGTGTGGGGGTACTTGGCTAAGGTCATGCTACTCGAGCCTAAAAGGAGAAAGGTTGGTTCTAGAACATGTGATAGTGTGTTTATTGGTTATGCTTGTAATAGTACATGCTATAGATTTCTTGTCATCAAAAGTGATATATTAGAATCATATACTATTATTGAATCTGAAAATGCCATATTCTTTGAGCATGTATTTCCTTTGAAAAATAAGCAAAAAATGTTACATGATTCTAATGAAATTTCTAATGACTTTGTTGATGATGTTCAAAAAATAAGAAGGAGCTAGCAAGCTAGAAAGGAAAAGGATTACGGTAATGATTTCCTTGCCTATGTGTTGAAGATGAACCGGTAAGTTGCTATGATGCAATTAAATCCACAGATGCACATTTTTGGTTGGAAGCTATCAATAATGAATTAGAATCCATTATGTTTAATCATACTTGGAAATTAGTTTAGCTTCCACCCAAAGTTAAATCTATTGGTTGCAAATGGGTGTTTAAAAGAAAATTAAAACCAGATGGTACAATAGATAAGTATAAAGCTTGCTTAGTAGCCAAGAGCTATAAGCAAAAACATAATGTGGATTATTTTGATACTTATTCTCTGGTTACTAGAATTGCATCTATTAGAATTTTATTTGTCATTGCTTCTATTTACAAACTTGTTGTACATCAAATGGATGTTAAAACTGCATTTCTAAATGGTGATTTAGAAGAAGAAATTTATATAGAGCAACCTGAGGGGTATATAGTTCTTGGACAAGAACATAAGTTTGTAAATTGGTTAAATATTTATATGGTTTAAAACAAGCACCTAAACAATGGCATGAAAAATTTGATAATGTTATTCTTACACAAGGGTATGTGATTAATGGTGTGGATAAATGCATATATAACAAGTTTATTAATAATGAAGGTATCATTTTATTTTTATATGTTGATGACATGCTTATATTTGGAACTAGCCTTGATGTAGTGCATGATGCTAAATGTTTTCTTGCCTCTAATTTTGATATGAAAGAGGCAAATATAATCTTGGGCATCGAGATCCTTAGGGATAATGATTGCATTATACTATCACAATCTTATTATGTAAAGAAAATTCTTAAAATGTTTGAACACTTTGATATGTCACCTATGTCTACTCATTTTGACTTAAAGGTACACTTGATTAAAAATCGTACTGATAGTGTTTCGTAAGATAAGTATGCACAAATTATTGGTAGTTTAATATTTTTGACAAACTGTACTCGTCCAGATATTGCATATGTTGTTGGTAGATTGAGTAGATATACTCATAATCATAGTATTGAATATTGGGATGCAATATCTAGATTGTTGAGATATTTAAAGGGTCCTTTTGATTATGGTACGTCATGTTGTGGTTATCCTGCTATATTAGAAGGATATTGTGATGCTAATTGGATCTCTAATACAGATGAGGTAAAGCCCACTAGAGAATATGTGTTCACACTAGTTGGAGGGGATATCTCTTGGAAATCATCCAAGTAGACTTACATAGCAAGATCTACTATGGAATCAGAGTTAGTGGCCTTAGAGAAGGCCGGGTCCAAAGCCGAGTGTCTTAGGAGTTTTTTAATTGATATACCATTGTATACTAACTCTATTGCCTTTGTTTTCATGTATTGTGATTGCCAGGCTGCCATAGCACAAACTAAGAGCAAAATCTATAATGGGAAAAGTTGACATATTCGATTGAGGCAAAATATTGTACGGCAGCTTATTGACAATGGTGTAATGTCCTTAGACTTTGTGAGGTCAGAAAGGAATTTGGCTGATCCTTTGACCAAGCCACTAGCAAGAAGGCTAGTGAGTGAGACATCGAGGGGGATAGGACTGATTCCTAGGTTGTGACACTATGACTAATGCTCAACCTCTATGATGGGTGATTCCGCGTAAGGGGTTAAATGAGAGAGGTCATTAGTGGTCTATATGGGCACTGTCAGTTATTGTGTTTTTCACTATCTCATTAAGGAGATTACTGATGAGTCCATCCCTATGGTGTGAGACAATGCTAAGTTGCAGATTGTTAGAGGTTAAGCTCTAGCTCTTAATGAATCCACAATCCCTACCTGTTAGGATGTGGTGTACAACACAAACTCTTGATGGATGCCACCTATATGTGAGTGGAAGTTGTGCCGCTTCCTATGAGACTTGGGTAGGTCTCTAGAGCTCTCATGAAATCCAATGATATATGGCCTGTATAAGACGCCAACCCACTTATGGAACAACCATGGTAAAGAAAGGTATGCGAGTGGTAAGTTTGGCTATTTAATAGCTTGGTTAAAAGAGTCTAACTCTATCTTTGTCTAGTAGTTCCTTTATCCTAAGTATGGTTAAAACCTTATGGTGCAATATTGATGCATGTTTTCTTGAGTTTATTGTCTTTCCTAGTTTAGTGTTTGTAACATGTGGGGGATTGTTGGAGTGTGTATTTCAAACACTAAAATATTGTTTGTGTCCCACATTGGTTAGAGATGAGTCTTCGTGTGTGTTTATAAACTATAGCACAACTTAAGAGGTAACTTGAAAGATAATGGGCTAAGTGTTAAAGTTGGGGTTGGGTTGGGTTTAGGCTTGTCTTTATCTCTTTTGGGTTGTACTCTTTTTCCTTTTCTTTTCCTTTTAGCCCAATTTAGTTCTGCCCATTGGGCATTGCCCAAGCAGCTCGTTGGGGGCATTTAATGTGTTGCCCGTTGGGCATGCACAGTAACCATTGGAGCAGCCCATAAGTCCTTTGCTTAGTGTCTGTTTGACATGATTAATTTTGCCAACTTATTTTACTATTTAGCTTATTTTTGCTACTATTCATGGGTTCCACTGCACTTTTTGATACTATTCATGGGTCCCGCTATACTATTTCAACTAACTTTTACCTTTATCTACAGTAGTTTCGGTAAAAAGTTTTCAGTTTCAGCAAAATAGAAGGATTCCAAATAGACTCTTAGTTGGCTTATATAACCTTAAAACTCACACTATTCACATAAGTCCTTCTTTAGCTTCTCTAGCCATCTCCCTCCTCTGTTTGCTTTAGTTTTTTTGCACAAAATTTCAGCTTCAATGTTTGGTTTTAAGGAAAGGCAAATAAGATTGTTCTTGATTCTTCTTGCTTGGATGAGTGTCCAACTTGAAGAAATTGCTATAGTCTAATCCTGGGGGGTTGTTCGGCCAAGAGAGCCATTCGCACCGAGTTCTACTCCAAATGGCAGGAATCAACCTTTAAGGACAACACATTTTGTGTGATTCTATAATTTGTGAGATCTTTCTAACTCTATCTATTTATTTTTGTCATTGCTAATCTTTTAGGGTTTATATTATTGAATCAAAACTTATTTATTTAACCATATTTTCCAACATGATGAGCAAGCCGACTTTTATACAAATGTTCAAAACCTCTCCTGAAAGCAAGCTAGCTCGAGTCTTTCTCAGTAAAGTCCTCTACGGTCAAGGTGAGCAAGCTAGACTCTATACACAACCTCCAAACCTATCCTAAAAAGACGATAGCCCGTAGTAGGCATAGTAATGCTCCCATCATAGTATTGAACTCTAGCTATCACCACACCAAAATAAGTTTGTTACATCCAGTGTTAATACAACAAAATTAGTATAGTTCTATTAGACATAATATCACATCTAAAACTTAAAAGTCATTGCAATTATAACTAGTAAATTATTACACTAATAATAATTAGTTGTAATAATTTATAATTTTTAGTTGCAATTGAGGCTTTAATACTAAATTGAATTTAGAATTTTTTTTTTTTGCAATAACTTAAATTGAAGAAATCAAAATTTTTATTCAATAACTTAAATGAAAGAAACCACTGTAATAACATGATACCAATTATTTTGCGATATATTGAAATACAAATTTCAAGGAGACAACTTATTACAACTAATATAACATTGTAATAACAAAATATCAATTATTTTATAATCTATTGCAATGACAAACATGAATATATTATTATAGTGATCTAATTTCAATTATTTTACCATCTATTGTTATAAAAAATATGAAACAATTATCTATTACAATAAAGATACCGTTGCAATAATTTGACCCTAATTGTTTTTGTCAATTCGTTGCAATCTATTGCAATAAAATTCATGAAATAATAGCTTATTGCTACAAGATATTCGAAGTAATAAATTGTTTATTGCAACAACAAATATATTATTATATCGAAATTGTCATTAAAATATTTAAGGTTTATTGCAACGAAATTTTTTGTAGCACAAACCTATTTACTCAAATTTTATTAAAACAATTCATATAAACTATTACAATGACTTTGATGTTATTGCAACGATTTTTTTCGTTGTAATAAACATTTTTTGTTGTAGTGTATTATTTTACTATTTCTTATCTCAAAGTTGTTAATCCCAAAGTTTGAAAATGTGTACTTCTAAAAAATAAATAAATAAAAAACCTAATATTAAAAACTCATTCACACAATTCAATATAATATCGACTTTTAAGAACTAATGAACTTACCATGCCATTGCCCATATCAATGGCAAGAGTGGCACCAGGAGTGCCCCCTGGAACAAATATGTGATCCATCACAAATTCATACATTCCAACAACCAACTTGCTAATCATCTTCGAATCGATGTACATCAATAATCTGCTGCCAATAGTGCCATCCACAAGATGAAGTTCCTTGATTCAAGCAGTGAAGGTCCTGTACACCAAATGGTACTGCAGATCTATAAAGTACATAATATGCTCTACCACATGCTCTACCTCATGTTCTACCACACGCTGCTCTACCTCAAATCTATCGGCGAATTTGCAATAGAATTCGTGAAATAATAGCCTATTGCTACAAGATATTCTGAGTAATAAATTATTTATTGCAACAACAAATATATTATTACATCAAAATTGTCATTAAAATATTTAAGGTTTATTGCAACGAAATTTTTTTGTAGCACAAACCTATTACCTTAAATTTTATTGAAACACTCCGTATAAACTATTGCAATGACTTTGATGTTATTGCAACGATTTTTTTCGTTGTAATAAACATTTTTTGTTGTAGTGTATTATTTTATTCTTTCTTATCTCAAAGTTGTTAACCCTAGAGTTTGAAAATGTGTACTTTTACACAAAAAATAAATAAATAACCTAATATTAAAAACTCATTCACACAGTTCAATATAATATCGACTTTTAAGAACTAATGAACTTACCATGCCATTGCCCATATCAATGGCAAGAGTGCTCCTTGGAACAAATATGTGATCCATCACAAATTCATCCATTCCAGCGATCGGCCTGCAAATCATCTTCGGATCGATGTACATCAAGAATCTGCTGCCAATAGTGCCATCCACAAGATGAAGTTCCTTGATTCGAGCAGTCAAGGTCTCGTACGGCAAATGGTACTGTAGATCTGTAAAGTACACAATACACTCTACCACACGCTGCTCTACCTCGAATCTATGGGTGAATTTGCAATAGAATTCGTGAAATAATAGCCTATTGCTACAAGATAATCGAAGTAATAAATTGTTTATTGCAACAACAAATATATTATTACATCAAAATTGTCATTAAAATATTTAAGGTTTATTGCAACGAAATTTTTTTGTAGCAGAAACCTATTATCTCAAATTTTATTGAAACACTTTGTATAACTATTGCAATGACTTTGATGTTATTGCAACGATTTTTTTCATTGTAATAAACATTTTTTTTTTGGTAGTGTATTATTTTACTCTTTCTTATCCCAAAGTTGTTAACCCCAAAGTTTGAAAATGTGTACTTCTACACAAAAAATAAATAAATAACTTAATATTAAAAACTCATTCACACAATTCAATATAATATCAACTTTTTAGAACTAATGAACTTACCATGCCATTGCCCATATCAATGGCAAGAGTGGCACCAAAAGTGCTCATTGGAACAAATATGTGATCCATCACAAATTCATCCATTTCAGTGACCAGCCTACAAATCATCTCCGGGTCGATGTACATCAAGAATCTGCTGCCAATAGTGCCATCCACAAGATGAAGTTCCTTGATTCGAGTAGTCATGGTCCCGTACGCAAATGGTACTACAGATCTGTAAAGTACACAATACGCTATACCTCATGCTCTACACACGCTCCTCTACCTCGAATCTATGGGTGAATTTGATAGTGTGCACCTAAACAAAGAAACAAAACACAATATTCAAAAGAAGATATTTATTAATCTTTTACAAGTATATATACAAAAGAATTCACACAAATAATAATAATAATAATAATAGCATTTTGATTCTAATAAAAAAAACAAATAATTACATAATATTATTATATAGTAATTACTTCAAATGGACATCTTTAAATGGTAATAATTATCAATCTATCCAGACTAAGATACTTTTTTATCAATCTATTATTATTTATTATATGTAATTACTATATAGTTATACTATATACTAATTATACTATATACTAATTACACACTATATACTAATTACATTATATATTTTTTTTATAATTACATATTATCTATATATATATATATATATAACCGAAGCTTCTGAAACTCCCACAATTTTCCACATCATCATTTTAATATATAAAAAAATATAATTTTTTAAACTAAATAGTGAGAGTCCTAATAGGAGTCTCTCTCTTTTTTCCTTAATCCTAAAGTAAAAATAAAAAATAAATAAAAAATAAAAAAATTTAGGGTAAAATATCATTTTCGTCCCTAAATTATCACAAAAGTTCTTTTTTCGTCCCTAAACTTTCAAAAGTTCTATTTTCGTCCCTAAACTATCACAAAAGTTCGTTTTTCGTCCTTAAACTTTCAAAAGTTCTATTTTCGTCCCTAAACTTTTCCAAACGTATTGATTTTCATCCCTCTCACATCAGCACTCTGTCAAGCCACGTCAGCACTTCGTCAGAATTTTTGAAATTTTAGGGACGAAAATAGAACTTTTGAAAGTTTAGGGACGAAAAACGAAGTTTTGTGATAGTTTAGGGACGAAAATGATATTTTACCCAAAAATTTAAATCTGATTTAAAAATATAAAGTTTCATCCGACTGAAATTGTACGGCCACAAAACCTACTCCTCTCACGCCGCGAAACCTACTCCTTTCACGCTTTTATTGAGAATTACAGTTGGAAACGAAAACCCAACAAAAATTTGGTACTCTCTCTTCTCTGTTTGCAGTCTCTACTACTTTTTTTTTTTTTAACTTTTGCATTGCTACAAATGTTGTAGAGGATCCTAAAGAAGTGTATGTGAAGCTCTAGAAAGCCTTGACATCTAATTATGTATTATGCAGTTATGATTACTATGCGATTCAAATCTTAGTGCTAAAGACCAGCAACAGAGCCTATTGATTGTCTGTGCATGGTTTGTATCAGTTTTATATAATTATTTGCAGTTGTGATATAGGAATTTGAGTTAGAGAACATGCAACCCTTTGATTTGAAGTTAGGAATTTGCTTTTGATAATCAAGTGTGCCATTCATAAATCACTGTTGAATTTCCAATAAATCTCTACAAATTCTGAAGCACAATTATTTCTTATAATAATCCCCCTTTGGTTCTTAAATCTTTTGGTATGTGGTTATATATTTTCCACAAATTAAATTCATATACAAACTAAGGCACATTTATTTCTTATGATAATCCCCTTTTGGTTCTTAAAATTTTTGGTATGTGGTTATATATCTTGACAAGTTCTAAAATTATCTTAAGCTTCTTCAATTTATGAATCTTTGTTTTCATGGTTGATTGATTTTTTTTCCCCTTCACAGGAAGGATTTTGCCTTGAACGTTGTTGGTGTAATGCCAGATGACTACTTTGAATTTCTTCTTCAATAGGTATGATTTTATGTTTTACGGTTACAATGGCGACAAACAATATTAAACATGGGATGAGTACCAGTAATAAAGATGAGATAACTATAGATTTATCTCAAGATAACAATTGAGTTAAAGCAAAATTTTACATAGAAGTTAAAAGTAATAACTAATATGCAAAAAGAGAATGAAGATCAAAACTGACATGATATCTTTCTGGTAAATTACATATAGGATCTTAGTAATAACCAAATTCCACCTTGATGAGTTGTTTGGACATGAAATTTTTCTTTATATTATTTTGATGGTAATTTTATTCTCAAATAACATTTTGCAATGAATATTGTATATTTTATGTTTATTTTCATAAGTTATGACATTTTTTCATTTTAAATTTTATTTTAAGCAAAGTGAAATATATTCCGTGCATTGCATGGGTTAGCGACTAGTATTATATAGTAATTGTACTAGGAATATATACAAACCTACTTAACTTTTTTTTTTTTTTTTGAGAACGTACTAACCTAATTAACCTAATATATACTAATATATACACCCAAACACTTTGAGACCTAAAAGTAAATAGTGGGCTGAGCCCAAAATAAAATAACTTGTCTTTTTACCCAATATTTGAGACAATGAAATTGTATCCACACGGACAGGAAAAAATTCAATTTACCCATTCATTGTTGATAAATTAACCTAATTCATATCAAAATTAACTTAATTTTAGACTAATAATTAAACATATTATTATATAGTAATTATACTATACACTAATTACATACTATATTTTTTTATAATTACATATTATTATATAGTAATTATCCTAGGAATATATACTAACCTAATTTATATCAAAATTAACCTCATTTTAGAATAAGATTGTTAGACTAATAATTAGATTCATAAAAAACCAAAAAAAAAAAAAATTAATGAAATTCAGATAATGACTCAGATTTTAGAGCATATATCATAAAAATTACAAATTGAATCCTTAATAATAATAATAATAATAACAATAATAATAATAATATTATTATTATTATTATATAGTTATTATACTATATATTAATTACATACTATATTTTTTTATAATTACATATTATCATTTAGTAATTATACTAGGAATATATACTAACCTAATTAACCTAATTTATATCAAAATTAACCTAATTTTAAAATAAGATTATTAGACCAATAATTAGATTCATAAAAAACAAAAAAACAAAAATTAATGAAATTCAGAAAATGATTCAGATTTCAGAGTATATATTATTAAAATTACCAATTGAATTCTTATAAAAAAAAATAATTACATATTATTATATAGTAATTATACTATATACTAATTACATACTATTTTTTTTTACAATTACATATTATTATATAGTAATTATACTATGAATATATATAACTAACCTAATTTATATCAAAATTAACCTAATATTAACAAAAGATTAGACTATCACCAATTCAATCCCCAAAAAAAAAAAAAAAAAAATACTAATTATTACAAAAAACAAAACAAAACAAAATTGTACATAATGTTCATTCATTTCTCAGTCTCTCTTCAGTCTTTGCTTGCTCTATTTCTCTTTCTCTCGCTCTTGCTCTCGCAATTGCGCACGCTCTGCTCTCTCTCTAAAATTTTCTTTCTAACATGTATGAGAAGCGGGAACATTTGAATGTATTTATAGACCGGCGGGCCAGTAGGATACCGTGGAGTTGTGAAGGTTTGATGACTAGGATTATTTAGTTTATGTTTATTTAGTTTTTCAATTGACAGTACGTAGTTCATTTTATGATTAATTAGGGGGGAAATGTTTGGAGAGTTTGTTATATAATGTTTTAGTGGGGGGAATGAGATTGTTATATAATATACTTTTTGCGAAGTATGCTATTTTAGTTAGGTAAAGTAATCAACCTGCAAAGCATTCTTGGATGGATGAACATCACAAATCTGCCATTCACAGGGTGAGATTCCTTGATTCGAAGAGTCATGTTCTTGTACACCATATGGTACTACAGAAGTGCAGATCCATAAAGTATACACTATGGTCTATATCGATTCTTTTGGTGAATACATTGGTGCACACCTAAACAAACAAACAAAACACGCATAGTTTGTAAAAAGAATTTACAAAAAATTTACATGGAAATTAATCAAGAAAGAGTATAGTATGCGTGCACGCCTATACTTTTTTTATAATTACATACTATACTTTTCTTTTATAATTACATATTATTATATAGTAATTATACTAGGAATATATCATAAAAAGATGATAGACTGTAGTAGGCACAATAATGCTCCTATCACAGTATTGAACTCTAGCTATCACTACACCATAATAAATCTATTACATTAAGTGTTAATACAACAAAATTTGTATAGTGGTATTAGACATAATATCACATCTAAAACTTAAAAGTCGTTGCAATTGTAACTAGTAAATTATTACATTAATAATAATTATTTGCAATAATTTATAATTTTCAGTTACAATAGAGGCTTTAATACTAAATTGAATTTAGAAATATTTTTGCAATAACTTAAATCGAAGAAATCAAAATCAAAATTTTTATTTAATAACTTAGATTGAAGAAACCGTTGTAATAACTTGATACCAATTATTTTGCGATATATTACAATAAAAATTTCAAGGAGACAGCTTATTGTAACAAATATAACATTGCAATAACAAAATATCAATTATTTTATAATCTATTGCAATGACAAACGTGAAGCTGCAATAAATATATTATTATAATGATCTAATTTCAATTATTTTACAATCTATTGTAATAAAAAAATATGAAACAATTATTTATTACAATAAAGATATTATTGCAATAATTTGACCCAAATTATTTTTGTTAATTCTATGCAATCTATTGCAATAAAATTCGTGACTACAAGATATTCAAAGTAGTAAATTGTTTATTGCAACAAAAAATATATTATTACATCAAAATTGTCACTAAAATATTCAAGGTTTATTGCAACGAAATTTTTTTGTGGCACAAACCTATTATCTCAAATTTTATTGAAACACTTCGTATAAACTATTGCAATGACTTTGATGTTATTGCAATGATTTTTTTCGTTGTAATAAACATTTTTTTTTGGTAGTGTATTATTTTACTCTTTCTTATCTCAAAGTTGTTAACCCCAAAGTTTGAAAATGTGTACTTCTACACAAAAAAAAATAAAAAACCTAATATTAAAAACTCATTCACACAATTCAATATAATATCAACTTTTAAGAACTAATGAACTTACCATGCCATTGCCCATATCAATGGCAAGAGTGGCACCAGAAGTGCTCCTTGGAACAAATATGTGATCCATCACAAATTCATCCATTCCAGTGACCAGCCTGCAAATCATCTCCGGGTTGATGTACATCAAGAATCTGTTGCCAATAGTGCCATCCACAAGATGAAGTTCCTTGGTTCGAGTAGTCATGGTCCCGTACGCCAAATGGTATTGCAAATCTGTAATGTACACAATACGCTCTACCTCATGCCCTACACACGCTGCTCTACCTAGAATCTATGGGTGAATTTGCTAGTGTGCGCCTAAACAAACAAACAAAACACAATATTCAAATGAAGATATTTATTAATCTTTTACAAGTATAAATACAAAAGAATTCACACAAATAATAATAATAATAATAGCATTTTGATTCTAATAAAAAAAAACAAATAATTACATAATATTATTATATAGTAATTACTTCAAATGGACATCTTTAAATGGTAATAATTATCAATCGATCCAGACTAAGATACATTTTTATCAATCTATTATTATTTATTATATGTAATTACTATATAGTTATACTATATACTAATTATACTATATACTAATTACATACTATATACTAATTACATTATATATTTTTTTTATAATTACATATTATATTATATAGTAATTATACTAGGAATATATACTAACCTAATTAACTTTTTTTTTTTTTTTTTTAGAATGTACTAACCTAATTAACCTAATATATACTAATATATACACCAAAACACTTTGAGACCTAAAAGTAAATAGTGGGCCGAGCCCAAAATAAAAATAACTTGTCTTTTTACCCAATATTTGAGACTACATAATTGTATCCACACGGACAGAAAAAAATTCAATTTACCCATTCATTGTTGCTAAATTAACCTAATTTATATCAAAATTAACCTAATTTTAGACTAATAATTAAACATATTATTATATAGTAATTATACTAGGAATATATACTAACCTAATTTATATCAAAATTAACCTCATTTTAGAATAAGATTGTTAGATTAATAATTAGATTCATAAAAAACCAAATTTTTTTTTTTAATGAAATTCAGATAATGACTCAGATTTTAGAGCATATATCATAAAAATTACCAATTGAATCCTTAATAATAATAATAATAATATTATTATTATTATTATATAGTTATTATACTATATATTAATTACATATTATATTTTTTTTATAATTACATATTATCATTTAGTAATTATACTAGGAATATATACTAACCTAATTAACCTAATTTATATCAAAATTAACCTAATTTTAAAATAAGATTATTAGACTAATAATTAGATTCATAAAAAACAAAAAAAAATTAATTAATGAAATTCAAAAAATGATTCAGATTTCAGAGTATATATTATAAAAATTACCAATTGAATTCTTATAAAAAAAATAATTACATATTATTATATAGTAATTATACTATATACTAATTACATACTCATTTTTTACAATTACATATTATTATATAGTAATTATACTATGAATATATATAACTAACCTAATTTATATCAAAATTAACCTAATATTAACAAAAGATTAGACTATCACCAATTGAATCCCAAAAAAAAAAAAAAACAATAATAATTATTACAAAAAAAAAAAAACAACAACAACAATAATAATTATTACAAAAAACAAAACAAAACAAAATTGTACATGTTCATTCATTTCTCAGTCTCTCTTCAGTCTTTGCTTGCTCTATTTCTCTTTCTCTTGCTCTTGCTCTCGCAATCGCGTGCTCTCTCTCTCTGCTCTCTTTCTAAAATTTTATTTCTAACATGTATGAGAAGCGGGAACATTTGAATGTATTTATAGACCGACGGGCCAATAGGATATCGTGGAGTTGTGAAGGTTTGATGACTAGGATTATTTAGTTTATGTTTATTTAGTTTTTCAATTGACAATACGCAGTTCATTTTATAATTAATTAGGAGGGAAATGTTTGGAGAGTTTGTTATATAATGTTTTAGTGGGGGGAATGAGACTATTGTATAATATATTGTTTGCAAAGTATGCTATTCTAGTTAGGTAAAGTAATCAACCTGCAAAGCATTCTTGGATGGATGAACATCACAAATCTACCATTCACAGGGTGAGATTCCTTGATTCGAAGGGTCATGTTCTTGTACACCATATGGTATTGCAGAAGTGCAGATCCATAAAGTATACACTATGGTCTATATCGATTCTTTTGGTGAATACATTGGTGCACACCTAAACAAACAAACAAAACACGCATAGTTTGTAAAAAGAATTTACAAAAAATTTACATGGAAATTAATCAAGAAAGAGTATAGTATGCGTGCACGCCTATACTTTTTTTATAATTACATACTATACTTTTCTTTTATAATTACATATTATTATATAGTAATTATACTAGGAATATATCCTAAAAAGATGATAGACTGTAGCAGGCACAATAATTCTCCTATCACAGTATTGATCTCTAGCTATCACTACACCATAATAAATCTATTACATTAAGTGTTAATACAACAAAATTTGTATAGTGGTATTAGACATAATATCACATCTAAAACTTAAAAGTCGTTGCAATTGTAACTAGTAAATTATTACATTAATAATAATTATTTGCAATAATTTATAATTTTCAGTTACAATAGAGGCTTTAATACTAAATTGAATTTAGAAATTTTTTTGCAATAACTTAAATCGAAGAAATCAAAATCAAAATTTTTATTTAATAACTTAGATTGAAGAAACCGTTGTAATAACTTGATACCAATTATTTTGCGATATATTACAATAAAAATTTCAAGGAGACAGCTTATTGTAACAAATATAACATTGCAATAACAAAATATCAATTATTTTATAATCTATTGCAATGACAAACGTGAAGCTGCAATAAATATATTATTATAATGATCTAATTTCAATTATTTTACAATCTATTGTAATAAAAAAATATGAAACAATTATTTATTACAATAAAGATATTATTGCAATAATTTGACCCAAATTATTTTTGTTAATTCTATGCAATCTATTGCAATAAAATTCGTGACTACAAGATATTCAAAGTAGTAAATTGTTTATTGCAACAAAAAATATATTATTACATCAAAATTGTCACTAAAATATTCAAGGTTTATTGCAACGAAATTTTTTTGTGGCACAAACCTATTATCTCAAATTTTATTGAAACACTTCGTATAAACTATTGCAATGACTTTGATGTTATTGCAATGATTTTTTTCGTTGTAATAAACATTTTTTTTTGGTAGTGTATTATTTTACTCTTTCTTATCTCAAAGTTGTTAACCCCAAAGTTTGAAAATGTGTACTTCTACACAAAAAATAAATAAAAAACCTAATATTAAAAACTCATTCACACAATTCAATATAATATCAACTTTTAAGAACTAATGAACTTACCATGCCATTGCCCATATCAATGGCAAGAGTGGCACCAGAAGTGCTCCTTGGAACAAATATGTGATCCATCACAAATTCATCCATTCCAGTGACCAGCCTGCAAATCATCTCCGGGTTGATGTACATCAAGAATCTGTTGCCAATAGTGCCATCCACAAGATGAAGTTCCTTGGTTCGAGTAGTCATGGTCCCGTACGCCAAATGGTACTCCAAATCTGTAAAGTACACAATACGCTCTACCTCATGCCCTACACACGCTGCTCTACCTAGAATCTATGGGTGAATTTGCTAGTGTGCGCCTAAACAAACAAACAAAACACAATATTCAAATGAAGATATTTATTAATCTTTTACAAGTATAAATACAAAAGAATTCACACAAATAATAATAATAATAATAATAGCATTTTGATTCTAATAAAAAAAACAAATAATTACATAATATTATTATATAGTAATTACTTCAAATGGACATCTTTAAATGGTAATAATTATCAATCTATCCAGACTAAGATACATTTTTATCAATCTATTATTATTTATTATATGTAATTACTATATAGTTATACTATATACTAATTATACTATATACTAATTACATACTATATACTAATTACATTATATATATTTTTTATAATTACATATTATATTATATAGTAATTATACTAGGAATATATACTAACCTAATTAACTTTTTTTTTTTTTTTTTTAGAATGTACTAACCTAATTAACCTAATATATACTAATATATACACCCAAACACTTTGAGACCTAAAAGTAAATAGTGGGCCGAGCCCAAAATAAAAATAACTTGTCTTTTTACCCAATATTTGAGACTACGGAATTGTATCCACACGGACAGAAAAAAATTCAATTTACCCATTCATTGTTGCTAAATTAACCTAATTTATATCAAAATTAACCTAATTTTAGACTAATAATTAAACATATTATTATATAGTAATTATACTAGGAATATATACTAACCTAATTTATATCAAAATTAACCTCATTTTAGAATAAGATTGTTAGACTAATAATTAGATTCATAAAAAACCAAATTTTTTTTTTAATGAAATTCAGATAATGACTCAGATTTTAGAGCATAAATCATAAAAATTACCAATTGAATCCTTAATAATAATAATAATAATAATAATAATAATAATATTATTATTATTATTATTATTATTATATAGTTATTATACTATATATTAATTACATATTATATTTTTTTTATAATTACATATTATCATTTAGTAATTATACTAGGAATATATACTAACCTAATTAACCTAATTTATATCAAAATTAACCTAATTTTAAAATAAGATTATTAGACTAATAATTAGATTCATAAAAAACAAAAAAAAATTAATTAATGAAATTCAAAAAATGATTCAGATTTCAGAGTATATATTATAAAAATTACCAATTGAATTCTTATATAAAAAAAATAATTACATATTATTATATAGTAATTATACTATATACTAATTACATACTATTTTTTTACAATTACATATCATTATATAGTAATTATACTATGAATATATATAACTAACCTAATTTATATCAAAATTAACCTAATATTAACAAAAGATTAGACTATCACCAATTCAATCCCAAAAAATAATAATAATAATAATTATTATTACAAAAAAAAAAAACAACAACAATAATAATTATTACAAAAAACAAAACAAAACAAAATTGTACATGTTCATTCATTTCTCAGTCTCTCTTCAGTCTTTGCTTGCTCTATTTCTCTTTCTCTTGCTCTTGCTCTCGCAATCGCGTGCTCTCTCTCTCTGCTCTCTTTCTAAAATTTTATTTCTAACATGTGTGAGAAGCGGGAATATTTGAATGTATTTATAGACCGACGGGCCAATAGGATACCGTGGAGTTGTGAAGGTTTGATGACTAGGATTATTTAATTTATGTTTATTTAGTTTTTCAATTGACAATACGCAGTTCATTTTATGATTAATTAGGGGGGAAATGTTTGGAGAGTTTGTTATATAATGTTTTAGTGGGGGGAATGAGACTATTGTATAATATATTGTTTGCAAAGTATGCTATTCTAGTTAGGTAAAGTAATCAACCTGCAAAGCATTCTTGGATGGATGAACATCACAAATCTACCATTCACAGGGTGAGATTCCTTGATTCGAAGGGTCATGTTCTTGTACACCATATGGTATTGCAGAAGTGCAGATCCATAAAGTATACACTATGGTCTATATCGATTCTTTTGGTGAATACATTGGTGCACACCTAAACAAACAAACAAAACACACATAGTTTGTAAAAAGAATTTACAAAAAATTTACATGGAAATTAATCAAGAAAGAGTATAGTATGCGTGCACGCCTATACTTTTTTTATAATTACATACTATACTTTTCTTTTATAATTACATATTATTATATAGTAATTATACTAGGAATATATCCTGAAAAGAAGATAGACTGTAGCAGGCACAATAATGCTCCTATCACAGTATTGAACTCTTGCTATCACTACACCATAATAAATCTATTACATTAAGTGCTAATACAACAAAATTTTTATAGTGGTATTAGACATAATATCACATCTAAAACTTAAAAGTCGTTGCAATTGTAACTAGTAAATTATTACATTAATAATAATTATTTGCAATAATTTATAATTTTCAGTTACAATAGAGGCTTTAATACTAAATTGAATTTAGAAATTTTTTTGCAATAACTTAAATCGAAGAAATCAAAATCAAAATTTTTATTCAATAACTTAGATTGAAGAAACCGTTGTAATAACTTGAGAGCAATTATTTTGCGATATATTACAATAGATATTTCAAGGAGACAGCTTATTGTAACAAATATAACATTGCAATAACAAAATATCAATTATTTTATAATCTATTGCAATGACAAACGTGAAACTGCAATAAATATATTATTATAATGATCTAATTTTAATTATTTTACAATCTATTGTAATAAAAAATATGAAACAATTATTTATTACAATAAAAATATCATTGCAATAATTTGACCCAAATTATTTTTGTCAATTCTTTGCAATATATTGTAATAAAATTCGTGAAATAATAGCCTATTGCTACAAGATATTCAAAGTAGTAAATTGTTTATTGCAACAACAAATATATTATGTACGTTTTTAGACCCCTTAAAACACAAGTTGTTTAACCTATTTATTTAGCCAAGTGATTGCTTAGATAAATTATTCAGATCTAGGTTAATACAATCAAATCATATCATGTAAATAATGCGAAAATATAAAGAACACATGATATAATAACCCAGGAAAACCAAACCGGTAAAAAACCTAGGGAGGATTTAACCTAACTATGCTCAAGGTAAAATAAATCCACTATGAAAGAATTGAAGTTTTTACAATAAGACTTAGACCACTAACATCCTATTGCTATCTCGTGCAAAAAACTTACTACCACGACCCCGTGATAGCTCCGAGTCCACGGACTACTTCTTTCCTTGATCCACTGCAACCGCAAGTACTCCCACTTGTGACTTTAAGACTCCACTCAAAGGTTTTAGATTTTTAAATTCTTTATGCAGAACTGAAATGATCACCAAATTCTTGACATTAATCTTAATCTTGATAACTCTAAATGTGTATGAAGGTAAACACCTCTAGATCTCACAAGAGATTCAACACACAGCACATTAAAGACTTCTGTCGAGGGGGAAATTGATGCCTCTGAATAAGATGTTGGGAAACCAAATCTAAACTCAACTATGGGCTCTTGAGATGACACCCAAAGGCTATCGGTGTGATGACAAGCCTACCCAAGCAAGGAAACAAAGGCTGCATTTAACAAATCAGCAACAAAAGCCCAATAAAAAAAATACTTTACAATACTTAGTACATTAGTGGTTCTGTTCTAATAGTCCAAGGGAAATAAATTCTCCAGCGGTAAGGGTAATGTTTCACTTAAGTCCAAAGAGATAAACTATCCAACAACAGGAGTAAAATTATACTGTCTAGCAATCAATAATTAGATAAATTTAAGCAGATTTTAGGTCCTTATGTGTCTCATTCAAGAGGAATTTATTGTGCTTTCAGCTATTAATAGATTAATGTGAGGGAACAGTTCGATCGTTACGAATACATCATATTCTTCTATAGTAAAATAAAAAGTAAACATCAAAGGTTTCATAGGAAAAAGAAAAGGAGGATTAATTGACATGGTGAGAAGGGAGAGAAAGATCCCCAGCTCAGTGCAGCAAATATTTAGCTAAAATTTTGGTGAGTGTGTGTTTATAAGGCATGGACGAGAAGAATGAGGTCTGTCTTTTGAGTGAGTGGTATGGGAGAGATGTTGAGACTGAAGTCTTTTATGAGTAATGGTCTGTTTGTGACTTACTAGAAGACACTTATGAGTTGTGGTAGTGTAAGGGGGAGAAGAATATCTGGGATTAGATGAGTGTAGGCTAAAGATGATGAGTGGTGAGCTTAAGGAGAGCTAAACTACCAGCAAAAATGGCAAACGAACCCCAAAGTCTCAGAGGGAGGCGGCTGTTGTGTTTGTGGGCTGAGATGCCTACCTTTTTATAATGGAGCTTTAGGGAAGCATTCATTAACATGAGTCCAAAAAACGTAGGGTTAATCAGAGGTGGAGAACCATGGTTAATCTTCTTGGGATTTTTTGGTCAGAAGTAGAAGATTTGCTTTATGGGCTGCTTTGCTTCTTTGGGTAATGATGGGATTTTGCATTAAATGTCAAGATTTCTGGGGCTAAGCTTAATCAACGTGATTGGTACGTGTATCAAGAGCAAATCCTAAAGCTGCAACTGAGATTTAGACCCCCAAGGAGTAAGATTCAACACCCCAAGCCATGTGTCAAGTTCTAAGCCTACTTCAGGGGGTTCTGCTGGAGATCCATTTATGCCCTCCAAACCACATTTTCCTAATTTTTTTCCCCTTTAGGATTCATGGGCTTGACACATGAATCATGTTTTGAACGTTTTTTAACATTTATAGCATCAATTTGTTGGAATTTGAATAATATGGTTTCAGCACCCCTTCCGCTGGAGGTACAGTCTTGAAAACAATGATGGAGTCTCATCACCCTTTAAACTTCAGCTGATGTTTACAAGCCTCGGGTACTGTTCACGTCAGGTAGAGAGTGACCAAAAGCCGATGGGACAGCCTCTAGTTCATTCTTAAGGACTTGGTTCTCTTGTTGTACTTCAGTTAAGGATGAACAAGGGCTGTTTTGCCTACTTTCAGTCCTCTGCCTCTTGCTGGGATCTCTTAGATTGGGCTTGTTCACTTGGGCTGATTGTGTACATGCTCGCCATGGGTTTTCATTCCTCATGGACTTTTATTACTAAATATTTTTGGGTTCTTCATAAATACTTGCAATGGGCCTTTGGGCAATTAGTTGTAATGTTTGAAACAATAGGACAAGTTTCAAAATACTTTTGTAAATAATATTCACTTAGATGAATTCCATGTTGCAAATAATGTTCATGGTTTCTAATAATCGAATCATAATTTAAATGATAAGCTTGTGGGATCGAGTATTTTCCATGAGCGTTGAAGATATATTTTATGGATGTTGTGATGCAAGTGATAACCATGTGTTTCATGGGTTATAATGTGAGAACATATTCTTCAAGATAACTCCCTATGAGCTTTTATAAAACAATTGCCATGTTTTTTTGCCATAGTAATACTTAAGCAATAATTATGCCATGATACTTTTCTCTTTGCCAAGCGTTAATAATCTCGGGTTTTTTTTTTACAAAAATAGTGCTGATGAAAATTGTGCCTTGATATTGCCAATAGAATTGGACTTTGATGTTGCCAATGAATATTGGGCTTTGATGTTGCCAATGAGAATTGGGCTTTGATAAATAAATTGTCATGGGTTTAAACCATGGGCTTTGATTATGGATTTGAATTCCATTGATAAAAATTGTTTTGCTATGGATTTTAATCATGGGCTTTTCAAATATTGACAAGCATAAGTATTCTTGGGCTTTAAATAAAATAGGATGTGTTCATTGGGTTCATAGGGCCGGTTTTGGGTTTAGCTAAATGATGACAATAAAATTGGATAAAATATGAGTTTTTAGGCTTTTTGTGATAATTTATATCCTAACCCAATTTAAGCAATGAGATATGAAACATTTGTTATTAACGTAATAATAAAGCAAAAAATATTAGGGAAAACCCAATAACTTATTAGTGGTATTTGAAAATAAATAGGTGGTACTCAAATAAATTAGGTGTAAAAAAAAAAGTACCCTAACATTTAGCCCCCTAAGTCACGTGTGATCAAATTATTAGTAATACTATATTTTTTTGAAAGAAAAATATTAGGATCACACGTGCGAGTTTTTTTTTTTTTGAAAAATGGTGTCCTATTATATATAATGAGATAGGAAAATATTTGTGGGCCAATGAGAAATATTCATGGAGGCACAAAATAATATATGGGTGATATTTTGGTATTTTTGGTGAATAAATAGAAGTGATTATATAGGATTAGAGCATGTGGCTTGAGTAGAGAAATTGTACCTCAACCTTTTAGCCCCCTGAGTATGTGTGATCAGCTTGCCTTTGGTCATACATGTGAGTTTGAATGAGTCCATAAGTTTGTATTGCATGGGTTGAAAGAGAGAGAGAGATGGTGAGCTTGAAAGAGAGAGCTTCTTCCTTTTTTCTAAGACTATAAGAACCCTTTTATCTCATTCCAAATTTCTTCCATCCTCCTTTTCTGATTCAACTCTTCTTGATTGAGGTTTTTTTTTTTTTTTTTTTTTTTTGCATTTGTAGTTGATAAAGAGATTTTAGTTGTTGGTGGAATTGTGAGATGCTGGCAAGGTGATACAAGCCCTTCAATAGTAATTGAGAAGGATAATCCAATTAGTGCACCTCTGAAGTGGGGGCAGTTTTTTGCGTGTAGCCACATGTCTTTCACTGAAGGTGTGACTTTGTTAGGCTCGGATTTGTTTTGGGGAGTTCAACTCGAAACTCGACATTGGGCCGCATAGACCAATGGCTTCCAGTGTATTTTTAAGCCTACAAAATAGATAAAGCCCAAAGTCTTAGAATCATGATAATAGTTGAAATAAATAAATAATATGCTTAGCATGATAACTTTGATTAAATGATTAGTTGAACATTATTATGTTTATTAAGTGATGTCCA
Source organism: Quercus ilex subsp. ballota (assembly GCA_032727855.1). Lineage (NCBI taxonomy): Eukaryota > Viridiplantae > Streptophyta > Magnoliopsida > Fagales > Fagaceae > Quercus > Quercus ilex. Next base: position 19,206,689 of record CM064908.1, on the reverse strand, counting down.
ATATTAGAAAGTAATTAATTAGGTGTCATATGTCCAGTAATGGGATGAGTCCAATAGTCCATGTCTAGTTGCGGTTCATGGTTTATGTTCAACATAATAAGGTATGTCTAGCAGTGGTCTATGCCCAAGTAATACACATCCAACAATGATTTATGTCCAAGTAATATGTATGTCCATCGGTGGTATATGTCCAAATAACATGTCCAACAATGGTAGATCAATTTATTAATATGTATGTTTATTAAGGAAGCATCGATGAATCTATGTTTATTAAATGGTGAGATAATATTAAAGTAATTTGCATTCAGCGGTAAAATGATAATGAATAAAATATACTTAATAATATAAATTTGAAGTTAACATATAATGACTTATCTTCATATTTTGCAGCTCCAACCGTAACATCAGTGGACTTAGCATTTCAACAACCTTCATATTTTGCAGCTCCAATTGCTACTGATGTTTTTGTATTCAGCGATAAGAGCTTCTGCCAGCCCCCATTCGATTTATGGGTCTTTGTGGGTCCATTATTGATTGGCTTAATTGAATAAGCTGAAAGATTGATAATAAAGTGTTTTATTGACCCCTTCATAAAGCCAATATCATTAGTGATGTGATATTGTTCCGCTATAAGATTGTATTCCATAATCTGATGCGCTGAATTTGACAGTTGTTTGGTTCATGGAAAAGATATCCAGATTAGTGAATTAAGAGAATAACAATGTGGTGGAAGCCCCCAAGTCTAATCTAGTGAGAATTCCAGTCATGATGAATCTAGACCTTCGGATGATGGTTATTTAGATCAAACTGAGACTTTTGTTAACCCAACTATTGGTTCTATAGGTCCAACTGTCATGATGAAGCAATTTAGGGGAAGACCATTGCCAGTAGGATGAAGATTTATGAACCTATGGAAGAGGTTTCTTCAAGAACTCCTTATCTTCTTACATCCTTTCTTTCCTTTTTCTTCTATCCCTTGTCTTCACTTATGGCCTTGCATTTTTCTGCCTTTATGATTCCATCAGCTTGGTCAAGACATATTCGAGGAAGTATGATGATGGTTTTGAGGATACAGATATAGACTTCGGTAATTTTATGCCCCTCCCTCTTTCTTATCATGTATTTTTACTGCTGATGCATTCTCACTTCAAGTTTTGCCGTTGAAGACATAATGGCAATTGACAAAAGCCTTACTGATTCTGTTACGGCTGGAGAGACTACTTTTGAAGAGTTCCAACTGTGATTCGGCCATATCTCCATGATGTTCCTTAGAATAAAAATCGCTAAGTATGATATGAAATTACTCATACTACTAGAAGGAATCATGTCTTGACACTGTTCATTTGCTCTTTTGTTATTACTGTTGGATATTTAACTATGGTCTCTTACATCATGGTGGTGTACGGAAAATTTGTTGTCATTGCTCTTGAAAAGATTGATCGTCAAGGGTATTTGGAGCTATTGTAAAGAAACATTCCAGCTTCATGGTCGGATGCAAGATCGGTGTTGGTATGAGAGGACTGTTGTTCTAGCTGTAGGTTGCTATATCATACGTGTTGTGTAGCTGAATCATGTACTACTTGTGATGATGAAGATAGATGATCCGAGGAGAATATTGCATTAATGATGGCTGAACTTTATCCTTTGATCAAAGGGATGAGATCATGTGTCTTTCAACGGTGTTTCCCCTTTAGTGGAGATCTTTGGCAATGGCTTTGTTGGAGTAGATTCTTATATTTTCTTACATGTATCTTTTCAAAAATTTATTTTTGTGACGTATTGTGATGTAACGTAATCACTATGTAATGTGAAGTATGTTGTAAACCTATATAGCTGTAAATGTTGTATTATATGTGATGTTTTGAAAATTGGTTCTAGTCATGCATGTTGTGTTTTATAACTTGAAATCGGTTCAGCCATGTAGACTGTGTTTTATTTAGCCATAAATTTCCTTTATCAAGATATTTTGATTGTCAAAAAATTACAATTCTTAGGCTCAAAAAATTAAAGCAGGTCATAAAGGTAATATCTATTTTTGAAATCACTTGCTAAATGCATGACCATTTTATTTTGAAGAGTCCCAACCATAAAAGCTGTCTTCAATTTTGAATATGTAAAGATTTGAAATATGAAAAGTGTTTTGATCATTGAAAGATTGATATAATTTAGCCAAAATACAGTCATGGAAGTTAAACAATTTATTTTGAAAATGTCAAGTTGCAAAAGGTTTGTCCTTGCAAGTAAGTTTGAAATACAAATATCTATGTAAAAATGTATCTTAAAATATTTATAGTTTTGAAATAAATGTAAGATATTCATGTCTTAGAGTAAAGATAACGCTTACTCTCTATTTCCAAAGCATTTTGCAGAAAATGTGATTTTTGAGTTAAGTATGATATAGCTCCAACCATTTGCCATTAATAGCTTCCATGAGATTTTTGCCTTCCGCCATGGCTAGACAATAATAGCTGTTGTTATAGACTTCTTTTTCAAGACAAATGTCCCTGGATGTAGGGATGTCAGATTGATTGGACCCTTTAGATCAAAGCCCCCTAGTGTGAGGTAGTTGACATCCTTGATGATGCTCAAGATTCCAAAGGTTCCAGTGATATGGTTCATGTGAATTTGATGATTCTAGTAATATTATGCATGGGGTTACCATGGCTTTAGGGGGCATGGGGTTACCACAGCTTTGATGGTGATAATAAAGCTTCTTTGATGACCTCCAATCTACTTGGTTCAGTGGATGAAAAAAAAACTTTCTTTAATTGATTGGAACAAGATTGTTGATTCCAGCAGCAAGAAGTTATTGAATTTCTTGGATGATTCAGGCTTCTATATTGGGATGAAAAATTCTCATAGGTTTTATGCCTACAAAATAGACAAAGCCCAATATTTAAAAGTCATGATGATTATTGAAACAAATAATATGTTTTGTATAATGGTCACAATAATGTTCAAGATAAAGTAATATATATTTAACGTGATAGATTTGATTGAATGATGTATATGATATAATACTACAGTAATTTGTATTAAGTGGTATAGTGCTGGTAGAGAAACATATATTCAATATAGATTTAAAGATAGTGACGTGGTGACTTATCTTGAAAGGTCATGGCTCCAGCCATATATCAGTGAACTTATGGCAATCCAGCAGTGTAATGACATGAGTATAGTAGTGGCAAGTCCATATGTCATGATAAATCTCTCCATGGCTTGACATTGAGAGCATGTATCACCAAGTCAGGATCTAAACTGAGCATCATGTTGTACTCCTAAGCAAAGATGTCAATGTAATCACTATGTGATGTGTAGTATGCGTGGGGCTGCCATGGCTTCAATGGCGACAAAGCTTTTTTAAGGGATGACCGCCTATCTACTGGTTCAGCGGTTGGTACAAGAAGGATTTCCTTTAGCGATTAGGATAATATTGATGATTTTAGTTGCAAAGAGTTATGATCAGGGGTTTCAGGCCTACAAAATAGACAAATTCCAAAGTATAAGAAGCATAACGATGGTTGAAACAAACAATATGTTTCACATAATAATTTTCGGTCAATGCTTGCGATAAAATAATATATACTTAACATGATAGTTTTAATTGAATGATGAATGTGATATAATATTAAAGTAATTTGTACTAAGTGATATGAGCATAGTAGAGTAACATATACTCAATATAAATTTAAAGATAGCGACGTAATGACTTATCTTGAAAGTTCGTGGCTCCAGCCATATGTTAGTGAACTTATGGCAGTCCAACAGCATGATGACGTGAGTACAGCGTTGGAGAGTCCATATGCCATGATAGGTCTCTCCATGGTTTGATATTAAGAGCATGTATCACCAAGTTACGATTTGGACTGAGCATCATGTTGTACTCCTAAGCAAAGATGTAAATGTACTTTTTATTAGACGGAGAAGGTACGTCAGGTACTGCTGGAGGTTCCTTGAAGGGTTCAGCTATACTGCTGAGCAAGAATTCTTCTTCCATTAGATGTGTTCTCTTCTGGATACAGCCGTAAGTTTTGTACTAGCTTCATTCGACCAAGTACCCTTCTATGCGAGGCAACTACGCCTCGCGCGTCCTTATGAGTAATGATATATACTTCCATTTCGTAGCCGAGTTTATTCACATTGTGGCTGTGATTTACTGCTGGATGCTTCCTTGTGCTTTCTTTCTTTTGGAAAAAAAAAAATATATATATATATATATATATGCTTTTAAACTTATTTTGGTTCATTCTTTATTGGCTCAAAATTACCACTGCCTTATGCATCATTCATGATGGTGAGATGAAGTTGGCCACTAGCGGTGGCTCGTCCTCCGCGGAAACCTTTGGTGGCTTATTGGATTAGGCTACCCATGCTTTAGTTCATTTCTCTAGTGGGCAACTTTGTTGGGATGTAATATATGTTTTGAGACTTTCTTAGTTATAAAGACTTCTTTCCCCCTTTCTTTTTGTAATAGAAGAAGAAAAAATCTTCTAGGTGCTGTCACTACCCATGTATGCGAAACTATTCAACTATATATATAAAACTCATTTAGTTGTGATTTGTCTAGTTGTAAGTGTTGTTATTACTTGTGCAAAAGGTCACTCAATTGTAGGTACCAATACTACACGCAAAAGAAGGACTAGCTAAATATGGACATTGTTTTGTAAAAGATTCATGCCTAAAAGAAATTTTTCTGCATAAAGGGAATTTTTTTTGCATTAAAGAAATTTTTTCTGCATAAAAGGAATTTTTCTGCATAAAGAGCATTTTCTGCATAAAAAATTTTCTGCGTAAAAAATTTTCTACATAAAGGAGTTTTTCTGCATAAAGGAAATTTTCTGCATAAAAAATTTTCTGCATAAAGAGATAGAAAATTTTCTGCATAAAGGAATTTTTCTGCATAAAGGAATTTTTCTGCATAAAAATTTTTTTCTGCATAAAGGAATTTTCTGCTTTAAAGGGATTTTTCTGCATAAATGGGCTGCCCAATGTTACTTTTTCATGCGTGCAAAAGGTCATTCAATTGTAGGTACCAATATCACACGCGAAGGGAAAACTAGTCGACCATGGACATTGGTTTGAAAATGGTTAATGTCTAAAAGAAATTTTCTGCATAAAAGGGGTTGTCCATTGCCACTTTTTCATGTGTGCACGTCTTTTCTCACTGTTCATGTGGGGATATTGCACTGTACATAGTAGGGGACACCTCCATCAGTAGCTGTTATGCCTCTTTTTTTTTGCAAAAAATGATTTTTTTTAGCCCAAAAGAGAGGGGAAAAAATGTTTTGTCATCAAAGAGTGTTCATTCATCTATGTATATGTATATACATGTATACTAACATACGTACACGCATCATTACCCTTTTCTTTTAGCCATTTACATTTAAATATTGTACTTCTCATGGCAAAGGACACCTCTAGCCATAGCTACTGGGTTCCTTTTTTTTTCCTGCATAAAACCATTTTTGAGCCAAAGGCAAAGCAAAAATGTTTTGTGATTTTGAAAGAAAACAAATAGTACCCATTCTTCTATGCATGTATATAAATATACATACGTGCATTGTTATCTTTTTTCTTTTTGACTAACCATGTGTAAATATTGTACTATTCACCTTGAGGACACCTTTTTTTTTTTTTTTTTTTAATTGTTTCTTTTTTTGAAGGAAAGAAAATAGAGTGTTCACTTATATATTCATACGTGTATATATATGTGTGTGTATATATATGTATGTATACTTATATATACATAATGTTAGCTTTGTAGAAGCTCCAGCAAGGCAGCAAGGCAGTGGAGGCTGCTCTTCTAAAATTTGGCGTCAGGTGTAGTTGTAGAGTGCTAACTTTGTACCGCTGGGCTAACATCATGCTGACTTGGTTCTTGTTGGCTATTATGCAACCTTGAGGGCATGATAGACTTTCACCATGGTTGGCTCCCCAGTGGAGTCGCCAAAATGTCGAGGGGGAAATTGATGCCTCTGAATAAGATGTTGGGAAACCAAATCGAAACTCAACTATGGGCTCTTGAGATGACACCCAAAGGCTATCGGTGTGATGACAAGCCTACCCAAGCAAGGAAACAAAGGCTGCATTTAACAAATCAGCAACAAAAGCCCAATAAAAAAAATACTTTACAATACTTAGTTAGTACATTAGTGGTTCTGTTCTGATAGTCCAAGGGAAATAAATTCTCCAGCGGTAAGGGTAATGTTTCACTTAAGTCCAAAGAGATAAACTGTCCAACAACAGGGGTAAAATTATACTGTCCAGCAATCAATAATTAGATAAATTTAAGCAAATTTTAGGTCCTTATGTGTCTTATTCAAGAGGAATTTATTGTGCTTTCAGCTATTATTAGATTAATGTGAGGGAAGAGTTCGATCGTTATGAATACATCATATTCTTCTACAGTAAAATAAAAAGTAAACATCAAAGGTTCCATAGGAAAAAGAAAAGGAGGATTAATTGGCATGGTGTGAAGGGAGAGAAAGATCCACAGATCAGTGCAGCAAATATTTAGCTAAAATTTTGGTGAGTGTGTGTTTATAAGGCATGGACGAGCGGAATGAGGTCTGTCTTTTGAGTGAGTGGTATGGGAGAGATGTTGAGACTGAAGTCTTTTATGAGTAATGGTCTATTTGTGACTCACTAGAAGACATTTATGAGTTGTGGTAGTGTAAGGGGGAGAAGAATATCTGGGATTAGATGAGTGTAGGCTAAAGATGATGAGTGGTGAGCTTAAGGAGAGCTAAACTACCAGCAAAAATGGCAAACGAACCCCAAAGTCTCAGAGGGAGGTGGCTGTTGTGTTTGTGGGCTGAGATGTCTACCTTTTTATAATGGAACTTTAGGGAAGCATTCATTAACATGAGTCCAAAAAACGTAGGGTTAATCAGAGGTGGAGAACCATTGTTAATCTTCTTGGGATTTTTTGGTCAGAAGTAGAAGATTTGCTTTATGGGCTGCTTTGCTTCTTTGGGTAATGATGGGATTTTGCATTAAATGTCAGGATTTCTGGGGCTAAGCTTAATCAACGTGATTGGTGTGTGTATCAAGAGCAAATCCTAAAACTGCAACTGAGATTTAGACCCCCAAGAAGTAAGATTCAACACTCCAAGTCAGGTGTCAAGTTCTAAGCCTACTTCAGGGGGTTCTGCTGAAGATCCCTTTATGCCCTCCAAATCACATGTTCCCAATTTTTTCCCCTTTAGGATTCATGGGCTTGGCACATGAATCATGTCTTGAACGTTTTTTAACATTTATAGCATCAATTTATTGGAATTTGAATAATATGGTTTCAGCACCCTTTCCGCTGGAGGTACAGTCTTGAAAAAAATGATGGAGTCTCATCACCCTTTAAACTTCAGCGTTTACAAGCCTCGGGTACTGTTCACGTCAGGTAGAGAGTGACCAAAAGCCGATGGGACAGCCTCTAGTTCATTCTTAAGGACTTGGTTCTCTTGTTGTACTTCGGTTAAGGATGAACAAGGGCTGTTTTGCCTACTTTCAATCCTCTGCCTCTTGCTGGGATCTCTTAGATTGAGCTTTTTCACTTGGGCTGATTGTGTACATGCTCGCCGTGGGTTTTCATTCCTCATGGACTTTTATTAGTAAATATTTTTGGGTTCTTCATAAATACTTGCAATGGGCCTTTGGACAATTAGTTGTAATGTTTGAAACAATAGGACAAGTTTCAAAATACTTTTGTAAATAATATTCACTTAGATGAATTCCATGTTGCAAATAATGTTCATGGTTTCTAATAATTGAATCATAATTTAAATGATAAGCTTGTGGGATCGAGTATTTTCCATGAGCGTTGAAGATATATTTTATGGATGTTGTGATGCAAGCGATGACCATGTGTTTCATGGGTTATAATGTGAGAACATATTCTTCAAGATAACTCCCTAGAGCTTTTATAAAACAATTGCCATGTTTTTTTGCCATAGTAATACTTAAGCAATAATTATGCCATGATACTTTTCTCTTTGCCAAGCATTAATAATCTCGGGTTTTTTTTTTACAAAAATAGTGCTAATGAAAATTGTGCCTTGATATTGCAAATGAGAATTGGACTTTGATGTTGCTAATGAATATTGGGCTTTGATATTGCCAATGAGAATTGGGCTTTAATTTTGCCAATGAGAATTAGGCTTTGATAAATAAATTGCCATGGGTTTAAACCATGGGCTTTGATTATGGATTTGAATTCCATTGATAAAAATTGTTTTGCCATGGATTTTAATCATAGGCTTTTCAAATATTACCAAGCATAAGTATTCTTGGGCTTTAAATAGAATAGGATGTGTTAATTGGGTTCATAGGGCCGGTTTTGGGCTTAGCTAAATGATAACAATAAAATTGGATAAAATATGAGTTTTTAGGCTTTTTGTAATAATTTATATCCTAACCCAACTTAAGCGATGAGATATGAAACATTTGTTATTAACGTAATAATAAAGCAAAAAATATTAGGGAAAACCCAATAACTTATTAGTGGTATTTGAAAATAAATAGGTGGTACTCAAATAAATTAGGTGTTAAAAAAAAAGTACCCTAACAACTTCTAAAACATAGCTAGGGTTTTTCCTTTTATACTTGGAGTAAAACATAAAACCCTACACGTCAAACCGGACTTGGGTTGAGTTGGAAAAATCTGCAAAAGATTAATTTGCACGAGGTTCAATCGATCGAGCCTTGCAGATTTAGCCAATTAATCCTGCAATTCATTTGATTCCAACTTTACAAAATAAACACACTTTGAGCAGTCTAAATTTAGACTCTAAGTTTTGATCATGGTTTGCCAACACATGCACATTGAAGTTCTAATACATCTAGTTCCTAAAGTCTTAGAACTTAACATATTATTACATCAAAACTGTCATTAAATTATTTAAGGTTTATTGCAACAAATTTTTTTTTAGTACAAACCTATTACTTCAAATTTTATTGAAACACTTCGTATAAACTATTGCAATGACTTTGATGTTATTGCAACGTTTTTTTGTTGTAGTGTATTATTTTACTCTTTCTAATCTCAAAGTTGCTACCCCAAAAGCTTGAAATGTGTACTTCTACCCAAAAAAAAAATACCTAATAGTAAAAACTCATTCTCACAATTCAATATGATATCAACATATAAGAAATAATGAATTTACTGTTCCATTGCTCATATCAATGGGTTGGCTAAGAGTGACAACGCTCCCTGGTACAAATATGTGCATTACAAAGTCATCCATTGCAGTAATCAACCTGCAAAGCATCTTTGGATGGATGAACATCACAAATCTGCCATTCACAGGGTGAGATTCCTTGATTCGAAGAGTCATCTTCTTGTACACCATATGGTACTACAGAAGTGCAAATCCATAAAGCATACACTATAGTCTATATCGATTCTTTTGGTGAATACATTGGTGCAAACCTAAACAAACAAACAAAACACGCATAGTTTGTAAAAAGAATTTACAGAAAATTTACATGAAAATTAATCAAGAAAGAGTATAGTATGCGAGCACACCTATACTTTTTTTATAATTACATACTATACTTTTTTATATAATTGCATATTATTATATATTAATTATACGAGGAAGGGATTTGGAAGGAAATTAGAGAAGTTGAGTTGCTTGCCATAATGTCTGATGTAAGGATTTTAGTTTGATCACTATTTTATTTAATCCCTGCAGTTAAATATGGACATCAAATCTGAGTTTTGGCATTGGTGAAATAGCCCAGCAAGAATTTTGGTTCCTGAGTTGTGTTATGAATTAGATGCTTTCTAATTGATGTTCAAAATTGTTTTACTAATTGCATTGGTGACAACGAACCAAAAGATTTATCAGTTTGAGGGTGCTTATCAGTTGGTTAGGAGTGAAAATTTGCTCAAGACCAAATCAGTAAGTCTAGAAATACCACATTTTTCTATAACCGGTTATGATTAGTACATAATAAAGATGGTGTTAACAGTGAATAAAGGATTCAGGTGAAATATAATGCTTTTATCCTGACATGCCCTGTTAACAATGTGAAATAAGTGTTTGGCCCTAGCATTTAAATAGCAATTTTTTTATTTTTCGTTTTTTTTATTTTTATATAAGGTTATGAATCTTTATTAATATATATATATATATATATATATATATATATATATATATATAGAGAGAGAGAGAGAGAGAGAGAGAGAGAGAGAGCATCATTGTATGTCCAAAAGCCATCTCAGAGGATGGCTAGTTACAAAAGGTCCCATACATCAGCAACTAAAGTTGGAATAAAACAAGGAAGTAAATCCTCCAATCAAACTGATTCCACAGCCTTATCTGCTGACTGATAAGCCACACTAATTAAAAGATTTACAAAGAAAGGAAAACAATAAAATCACTAAATTGCATCCCTTGCAATTGCCAGTGAATGGCCTCCAAAATATGACCACAAGTAGCTGTAGAATTCTGACCAGTTTGAAGCACAAATTATATCATCCCATTCAAAGAGCCCAATATCTACACAAAATCTAACAACATTGTAAATGGCCAATGACTTGATGGTAGGAAGCCCTCATGGCTTATTACCTTGTGAGTTTGTGGTTTTGGGTTCAAGTAGCGGTATGTTTTATCTAGTGCTTGTATGATCCCACACCCTACATGATAAAGTTTAAGTGAACCACGATCATTGCGGTGTTAAGCAATAAAAATAAAATATGACTATAAACAGTAGAATTTTTTCTTATTACCTTGACCACATAACTTTTATCCAAACGGTTGAGCCACAATCATCTGCAGTGCTAAGCACGTCAACCTATGTCTACACCATCTAAGTCAAAATTGATCAAACATTGATGGCAAGATGAACACGCGGTGAAAGGAAGTCTCACAGGGGCGACCTGAGAACACATCTAACACACAAGAACACAAGCACAATGAGTGTCCATTTGAATGCCCACACGTGATCTCAGTTTGCCCCTGCAGGACTCCTTCACCTTTGTTGGATTCCTTATATTTTTTTCCTTTGATTTTGATGATGTCAATGGAGATAATCCCATTGTTATATATATATACATAGCCTAGCACACTTTAAAATTCTAGTACTTTGCTAAAATGTACTACACCTCAGTACTTGCAAATAGATTGTTGATAGTATTTAACAGTTAGTACAACTTTGTACTCCCTTTTGTGCAAACTCCATTGTACTATTAAAAATGTTGAAGTTGTATTACACAAAGGGTCCGGTCAATGATTGTAACTCCAATTTCGTTGTAGTATCATATGGAAGTACAATTGTTGTGTACTATATTGGTAACGCTCACAATTTCTGAATATGTTTAGGAAAATGTGTCCAGATTGCTGGGATGATGTTTAATCGTTGAATATTTGATTTCACTCAGTCTATAGTCTATAGCTAGAAAGGTTGAATCTTCTTCTCCTTTTTCTTTTTTTAGAAAAAAAAAACTACTATTAAATTTCTTCTAGAACATTTCAACAACTACCTTTAATTTCTTAAAAAAAAAAAAAAAAAAAAAAAAAAAAAAAAAAAAAAAAAACCCTTTAAATTTCTTCTAGGACATTTATCATAATTTGTGGTAAACGGTCAACCATTCTTGGCTTGACTTAAAAATATAAGGGCACTAATATACTGAATGAAAATTAGTAGATTACTGTAGGAATAGTAATAAAATTTATTACTGATAATAATTAAAAAAAATATATTGTATATATAAGAGTAATGCTATAACCACAAACTATTTTACAACATTTTTATAAATTGTTGATTTGGCCAACTTTTTATTGGTTTTTATCTAAACCCACTATTAATATTACTTTTTCATTTACCAATAATCACTTACCACATCAGTAGTTTGTAAATTTTTTTTGTAAAATAGTTGAATAATGCTAGAAATACAAACTATTTTACAAAAAAATTTACAAACTGCTAATGTGGTGAGTGATTACTGGTAAATGAAAAAGTGATATTAATAGTGGGTTTAGATGAAAACCAATAAAAAGTTGGCCAAATTAGCAGTTTGTAAAAATGTTGTAAAATAGTTTGTGGCTATAGTATTACTCAAAATAGTTTGTATTTTTAGCATTATTATATGTATAATACCTATTACTATTCATATGTTAGGTAAAATTAGAATAATTTATTGTTATATGCATTTTTCTCAAAAAAATAAATAAAAATGTTATATGCATATAAAAGTTTGCATTTATTAGAAATATATTAATTGTAAAAATTATTACAACTATTAAGGAATAATTATTATAGTCCCTTTTAAGAGAAATAACTATTTTCAAATTTTAAGAATATTAATCACGAGGGAATAACTCTTTTCTATAATAAAGATGTAATCAAATAACCAAATAGTTATTCCTTATATATAACCATTCTATTACAAAATCTATTACATTATGTCAAATATATCCTAAATGCATCGATTCTTAAATTTTTATGTGCAAATTATGATTTATTTTTAAAAGCTTATCTCAAATGAAATATATGTGCATTTTACCTGAACATTTTGATATACAATGTATTTTTTATTATTATTTATTTTTAGAATCGATGTACAGTGTACTTACAAAAGTGTTCATGATTAATTTTGTGTTATCATATTTTCAATGGACCTCCAAACCCAAAAAGTTTAAAAGGACGAGATTGCACTACATGGCCCACTAAGGCCACAAATGCTTAAGCACTCATTGGGCCCTTACAAAATTTAATTATTCAAGCAAAAAAAAGGCCGTATTCATGTAGTCAAAAGCCCACTTTTCTTAAACTCTAGTAACGGGCCGGGTAGTGGTCCAGCAGGTAGGTAGGGAGGACAAATTACTGTTTCACAGACTTAAGGTATACTTCACACTTCACACAGTGTCAACATTTTTCAAACCCTGGCATCCGCAATTGTCAAAAATGCCCACACTTTACACATGATGTAAAAAAATGTGGATATTGTTGAATGTAAAACAGTCAAAAGCCCTTTTAAGAAGGGACAGAAATGAATAATGTGACACTCATAGACATCTTGATACTTGTATGTTTTCTCTCTCTTTGGCATGATTTGTTGTTGTTTTATCATGCTCTGATACCAATATGTTATTTTTTTTAAGATGTCAAACAGCAAATTAACCATCACCATAAAACACAATATTTAATGTAGTTCAACAAACTTGATACCTATCAATGATTTAATATTAATTCGTGTTGAACTATTGATTTATGTAATTGGTGAATTACAACCACAATTCACAAATCTTTCAAATCTGATCGCAAATATAAACTAATCCAAATCTTCAATACATCCAAAGGAGGCTTAACCATTTCCCTTTCCAAATCAATTTTGAAGAAGCCTGCATGAGAGGCACAAGAAACAGCAAAGAGAGCAGCTATACTTGCATGCTTAATTTCCACAAGATTACATGATTCTGATCTATACTTTTCAATGTACAGCTGCTCCATTGAAGTGTAAAATAAATAAATAAATAAATTTAAATTTAAATTTACACCACAAAATATGGGAAGGGTACCCTTCCCATATTTTGTGGTGTAAATTTAAATTTGTATAGGTCTAAAATTTATTTTTTATGTAAAATAAACCTGGAATATTGGTATAGAAGTACGTACCCATTCTAATATAAAAAACAGGAATGTTTGGATAGAGTATTGGAAACATTGATAAATAGTTATAGACTTCAAAGCACTAGAAGACTAAAATCCAATTCAATATTTTCATTAAGAAGAGAGATTCCTTTTATCACTCTAAGTTTCTAACTAAGACGGGAGGAGATACCTTTTATCTTATCTTTAGGCTACGCTTTTCCACGTAGAAGCAGAAAAAATTGCTAGCTAGCACATGTTTGAGCACTCATGGACACAGGAAACATAACATTATATAATAAATATTCAAACCTTTGTACACATAGAAGTGGGGATGAGGGAGTGTGGAAAAGTATATGAAATTGTTCTTTCCATCTTCTTTTAAGTACATAGCAATCAATGAATTTTCTAATGCTTTGCAGAGCTTGACCCATATATTGTTGTCTTTTGGAGAAAAGAAGGTGATGTTCCTTTCTAAAGCATATTTTGTCTTTCAAGTCACTCATCACCAAGAGTATCTTTCCACCTTTTTTTTTTCAATGAAATTTGAAAAAAAAAAGCTTCATGAATATGACATTATTGCTTCTTCTCAAGCATCCCTAAACTCACTTTCACAAAGGGGAAAAAAAATTTACCAAAAAAATTACTAGATATGCATGAATATACCAACTATTTGGTTGGAACCCACTTCTCCAGAAAGTGAGAGAAAGAGAGGAGTATGGCTCTTTATCATTGGAATTTCAATCATATTATTCTAGTATGATCCTTCTTTAGAATACTGTACAGAGACAAATGCATGAGAGGTAATGATGCAAAAATCCAAGATGCAAACCCATTTCTCTTAAGGAACATAAATCCATTATGAGTTAAAGTTGTCCTTAGATCCTTTGCATGTGAAATTTAATGATTTGGCTGAGATATGGTGGAGCAGGTTTTTTTTTTTTTTTTTTTTTTATATAATAATTTTAAAAAAATATTGTATTAATCTAAACCCTGAACTTTTCAAATTTGGTTTAGGGGGTTTGATTTTCCAGTTTGATTGGGAGTTTAAATTTATACAATTTGAAATTTTCAGATTTTATTTGAAACTTAACAAAATTATATGGCTCAACTTGTAACAATTTTAAAAAGTATCTTTAAAGTATGAACAAGACATAGATACAGTACTTAGATGTTGTTCTTTAAGTTCTCCTCTTAAAATTCTGCAATGTGGATTTTTTCTCATAGGATGAAAGTGTATTTTTTAGTTAAATAACCACATGGCAGAATCATAAGAGATGTACTTAAGGAACAACACCTACAATACTGTACATAAGATACTATACCTAAGTTTTATCCTTAAAGTATAATTAATTAGCACCTCCAATTATTTCAAACAAAGAAGTTTATGGGTCAAACCTCTCTTTCTCTCTCTCTCTCTCTCTCTCTATAGAATTATGAAAAAAAAAAAAGAAAAAAAAAAGAGTTATAGTTTGATGATTAAGAGGCAGCAACATTATGAAGGGAATAGGATCACTATAAAGGGAATAGTCACCATGATAATTGATAAGTACACCATACCAACTAGGCATATAGTATGTGGTATGTTCTGTTGTCAGATACTTTGAGAAAGTTGATGTTTTATATGCAAAACCATGAGCATGATGTGTGTGTGTGTCTGCAATGATAAGTGAAGGCCTTGAAGATACTAAAACCGAGGACTTTTAAGACCAAGTCTCTGGTATATCATTTCCCCATAACCAATTTTCATGAATCAATTATTTGACAAGACATTGAAGATTAAAATGCAGATGCTTACTCTTCAAAGCAGACAAAGATCTAACATGAAAATTAACAACGAGGTATATGACAATGATACTCTAGCGTGACTATTTGTTGTCTGCAATCTGCATGTGAAAAATGTACGTACTTTCTTTTAGCCTGTGTTACTGTGTTAGGATTAAAAATTTGGGTCTTATTCAGCCCCTTATTCAATCTGTTTTGTACTTAACACACACAAAAGGAAAGGAGGTGTTGGTGTTTGGTGTCACCGTTATGCTTGCAAACAGGAGAAGAAGGGAGAGCTTACTATAACACTATTAGGTTTTCATATGAGTGTCAATTTAGTTCCTATTTTTAATCAGCTTTGAGCAATTAATCCCTAAACTTTATTTGTGGTAAATTAAATCTTCCAATTAATATGTTCAATTAAAGATTAACGAATTTAATCGTGCAATGTACAGATGGTTCTACCATGTCATTTATAATTTTAAAAATTACATGATTACTATATCTTGTGCTTAAATGTGTTATTTTTAATGAAAAAAAATGAACATATTTGATTTGTCACAAATCTAAAGATTAGAGAGTTAATTATTCAAATCAAAAGTATAATAATTATGTTGACACTCACTTGAGTCTAATTGACACTAACGTGCTTAAATCTGTTAGTTTTAATGACAAATTATTAACATATTTGATTTGTCACAAATCTAAAGATTAGAGAGTTAATTATTCAAATAAAAAGTCTAATAACTAAATTGACACTGGCATCAAAGTTAAAAAGGTGGTGTTTGTAAAACTTTCAAAATTTAAAAGCAGCACTTTCTCCCTACTTATTTTGAATTCACATAATAACAAGAACTAAATCTATTTTGTAATTTTCAGAAATGTATTGATATATAATTCAATCAGACATATATGTTTTTGTCCTCTATATATGTACTAAAATATTCTTCACCTGCAACCATACTTTATTGCACCCATAACGTGGTGGAACACTTGAAGCTAAAAATTGAGTGAATGTAGCTCTGCTCGATCTGCAACTTTATCATTTTTAAAATTTTAAAGCAAGTAACTTTCATGTAGCTTCAGTCAGCAAACCATTTGAATAAACTTTATTAAGCTGAAGACAATTTTTATTTCCTTTCTGCAAGAATCTGATCAAAATCTCTACTTGATGTAACGTATGATATTCTTGTTTATTGATGGTTCCTCTTGCTCATAACCCACATGCAATACATTTAGATTTGTGCCAATATAAGACAAAGGGTCTCTATTTCTTCATTTGTTGATGCAAAAGTGCAAGCAGTGGGTCACATGGAAATTTGAGATATATCATGTGATGTAATGCATAACACGTCCACTGCAAATTCTGAACTCTGAGGAAGTCGGTCATATTAATTTGGAATAGAATCTTCCTCATTATTTTAATCTCTTCCTTTGGACCTTAGGATTCTAAGCATTGTATGCTGAAACAAAGGTCTCCTATACGGAGGACCAGTCAATCATTGTGTAACACATGCAAAAGGCAAAGGGTGTGTTTGGATCCACCATGGTAATCAAAGAAATGAAATCAGATGTGGCTTTCATATGATTTTGGTGCACTTTCCCTAAAATGTAAGAGAAAAAAGGGGGAAAAGAGCCCATATTATCTTATTAAAAGTTAAGTTTGTCTTACCATCCGAGTGATTTGAGTCTTTGAAGATATATAGAGTGGAAGTTATAATTTTCAATCTATGTAATGATACTTACTAATTGGGAATAGAAAATGGTTACAAAATTTTAAATAATAAATTTCCTTTCCAAGCCAAAATCCAATTACAATGTTATAACAAATGTTTAAATTTTTATTTTGCCTTATGGTTTCATAGTGATCCTATTATAATCGACTTTTTCATAACTTTTAAAAGTATTGATAGTTTATATTCAATTGTACCCTGTACAATGTAATGATATGAAAACTTCTTAAAATTTTCAATTGACCAAACAAATATATATAAGCAAAAAGTAATACAACATAAAGTGGTGCTGCAAGCTTTTGGCATAAGAAGGACTAGCATTTGGTTTTTCAAAAGCCTAAATAGAGTCCCGAAGCACCAAATCACCCTTAAATGTCCCTCACCCTTAAATGCGATGTTGCGCTGGTTGATTGGTTCTGTGATTTCAAGCTTTGAACCCCAACTTTCCCCTCCTCCCCACAACAAGACTATCTGCTTATCTAAAAAAAAAAGTTTTGATCACACCAATTGATAAAGATTTTAGCCTTTTGAATTTACGAGCATATTGCAATGGAGACTTTATTTTGCTCTTTGTTTAGCACAGGGCTTCAACCTCTCTTCACCTCTGAAAGTAATGTTTATGTGGCTTTCTTTTTAAGTGTTATAAGTAGGGTTTCAATAAAATACCAAAATCTAATAAAAAAACAAGTTTACGTAAAACAAGGTCTACAAATCTCAATTGATTGATAATCAATCAAGTTTTAGTTGAAATTTAGTGCTTCTTGGATTCAACATTCTTGTGTCAACTCCAAATGGTTATTTCTGACTCATTTAAAAGAAAAATCAAACTAGGTCAAAGTTGTCTATGTTTTGAAAGCCTGAATATCTGTTTTCTAATGAAACAAGTTTCACTCATTTTGATACAAAAGATGCGGGCAAAAGAAAATCTATTCTCATCTTTAAGTAATTTTTTACCAAGACTTAACCCACTTTTACAATGAAAATATTACACCAATAAATTAAAATTTTCCCTCATAAATTCATTTTGGTGCAAAAATATGGGCAAAAGAGTATCAACTCCCCATCTTGAACATATCAAAACTTTATCTTCTTTAATAAATTTGTAACCCAGACTCAACCACCTTATACAATGAATAAGTTACACCGATAGACGAAATTTTTATAAGCAAATGTCATTGAATGAGTTAAATACTAAATAAATTAACATATATTTTCAAACAACTTGCAGTCACATCTTCCAAACTTTGGTTTTGTTTGATTTTTATGTTTAAAAATACAATGAAACTTAAGGTGCCATACAAACAAACATATGGTGTTTCAGGTGACCAATTCTATGCAAGATATTGACACAGGATTCTATCTGCCTCAGCAGTTCTGTTATGCTAACCAAATATAAACCTCGTCATCAATGTCTTGTCAGCAACACAAGATCTTGCCACGTCAATCAGCATAACTGCCACACCAAACTATACATTCAAGGCATTTCAAACTCAAGCTTTCTTCTTTAGTATGAGAGGTGTGTAAGGCCTATTATGCCCTGAGTAGCCCAAATCAATTGTAGGTACAACAGCTTTCACATATATAAAGAAGAGATATCAAGAAAAGGGACTCAGCTGACATCTCTTAATATTTTTAATAAAAACATTCATGATTCACACTCAACCACCTAAGTATCCAATATACTTAGAGAGAGAGAGAGAGAGAGAGACTCATATTAATTAAGGCTAATGTGATGGGGTCATTTGCGACATTCCCACAACTAGGGAATCTAATGGGGTCGGGCATGAGACCAATTTTTTTTCCTCTCATAGAGGGAGGCAGCTTTGAGAATTGAAATCCGCACTCCTTTGGCCAAGAGTGACGGAAATGAGAATTAGAAAATGATTTTTCATTTTAAAAGTAGTCTTTTACCAGAGGTTAAACATACTATTTTTTTTGCTCTGTGACAGGAAGGAAAAACTTTCCTAGACCCTTTAAGTCACGGGTGTGCCTTGGAATGTGTACAATGCTATGAAATAAATGAATAAAGAGGTCAGAGCTCAGAAATGAGGGAAGGCTAGGAATGTTCCAACTAACATACATAAAAATAAAAAAACATCTATATTCTTTTCCTCTTTTTGAGTAAAATATATCTGTATGACTATATGCAGATATAAGGGAAAGGTTATAAAGAGGGGATCCTCATTCCTCATGTGCTTGCCTTTGTGTCTCACTGTTAACCAACCTTATAGATCAATTGGTGAGGGCAATATACTGTGGTATAAGCTATGAAGATTTAGATTATAATACTGTTTACAACCTTTAATGTGAATTGCAAATTTTGAAAGTTGATGGACCAATTTAAAACCAACCCTAAATTTAGAGGGTATAAATTACATTTTAACTAGGATTTATCATTGTTTAGAAGTTCATAGTTACATTAACTAGAGGGTATTTGCCTTGATTGAAATACAATTGAAATGACACCTAATATTAATCCCTTGTTTGGGAAGCACAACTATATTGACAAACACATTTACTATGTCCAAAATTAAACTCTATAAGTTAACTTGAATAGATGAGAATCACAAATTTTTTAATAAGATGATTGAACAGTGTTACTTATAACAAACAACCCAAGCTCATTGGATTATCTCAGTCAATTTCAAGTAAATTATATACTCTTAGTCCGGGTTCCTTGTCACACAATTCAATCTGTTCGCAAGTCAAGTTACATGACTCTACACGTCCCTTCTTGAAAAGGCCACACCCTATGTCTTGCATTTCTTATTCTTCCTTCCCTGTTGTCACTCACTATCACTAACATATGTCTTGCATGCTCTATGAATTATAACCCTACCTATAGGGCAAGTAATTTGATTATATAACACATGCTGTAACCACAGGACTAGTCTACTATATGCATACCATTTAATGGATTTGTTGTAATATGCAAAGTTTAATACTAAATATTTAGTAATTTAGTCATTTCTATTGTACATATAAGGTCAATCCATGTTGATCTTTTGTTCTCTATCTCAAATAGAAAGAAACCTTCCTAAATTGCATGCACCAAACATATACATATACATACATATATATATATATCTATATATAGTTCATGTGATTTCTCAAAATTAAAAAGTGCATTCATTGTAGAGTATCCCAAAGTTGCAAGAATTACAGGTTCATGGTAAGCATGTGATGGCTTTCAATGAGAATTTCTAGAATAATAAGTGCATTCATAGTAAGATATCCCAATGCTGACTAAATCTTGTTAGAGAAATAATGTTTAGGATTCCTTTTCTGATTATTTAATTAGGTAAATGATCAAAATTTGATTTCTGTTGAGGTAGCTTCTAATAATTAAGCTTTCCTTACCATATGCAAAATATAGGCATGTGAATGTCCTATTTAGTTTGTTTAATTGGATCTTTTATCTAAAATTGGCATGGAACTTAAGCTCTTGTACAACCATTCTATTCCTACATTGATTCTAATCAATTACAAACTATAGTATGTTGTACTTGCAATAAATCAGAGACAAATAAACTTTTCCCTTACAATTAATTAATGTACTAATTAAATAAAATAAAATAAAAAGAGGTAGGAAAGTCAGTGCGTCCAACATATTGAAATGGACGGTGTAATTGGTGAAATCGCGGGCCTATATGCATCAAGTGTTAAAATCTATGGATCACATTAATTAATTTATGTCATCATGAGCTTTCAAGTTCCATTTCTAGATAAGAATGATGTCCCTCCTAGAAAGAAATAAAAATCTAACAATGTCTTCACATTATTATCCTAGGAAATTGCAAGACTTGGCTTCTTTATGTTTGGAACAAAAATATAAGCATTTAAAAAATATATAAAAATCTTTGATTTGAGTCTCTACCTTTTATTTTAATCCTTTTCCCCTTGAACATAGGGAAGAGCCTTCTTGATTTTTGGTCAAGGATAGTGGCAAAAATATAAGACATCAAGATTATTGTATGGGATTTGAAAGTAATATTTAGTGTATAAACCTCTAATTTGTATTAGATTTGAAAGAAGTGGTTGGTAAACCATTTTAATTTTTTCAGAAAGACTGAATTCTTAACATTAAATTTTTTTTTTTAATTTAAGGAAGTGGAAAAAGACAGTGATAAGCATATCTATTTTCTACTCAAGCATCAGGGATTCATGGTAGTTTAATTGGGGTGAAATTGTCAATACACTAAAGGGCACTACATGGTCAGAAAAGTAGAGTGCCCATATAAAATCAACTATTAGAAAGAAGAAAAAAAAAATGGGGGGGAAAATAAACAAATGTAAAAGCTTAAGAGACATCCACATACATCTCCACTGTCAAATGCAGTCAAGGGAACAATCAATAGCTAATTAATAGCTCATAGGATCTTATTACATATAGTAATTCTAGAAATAAAAAAATGAAATAGTTTACTGACATGCCCATCTGCTTTTTAAAGGTAAAAAACCAGAGAGCACAGGGATTAACTTTTATTTTAGTGACATGGTCATATGTTTTGTTTGCTAAAGTTAGAAAATTCTTTATGAGAGAGAGAGAGAGAGAGAGAGAGAGAGAGAGCTTTAAACATGTTGCGGGGTTGGAGTGAATGAATAGAGAGTCATTGTAAAGACATATGCGGTAGAAGAAGAAGCATAGTAGTCTGGTGGTAATGGCTTTCACAATGGAGAGGTGTGAAGAGATGGTGTTCTCAATGGAGTCTCAAAAGACAGTGCCAGCACCATTTCTGACAAAGACATACCAACTGGTTGATGACCCTCGCACTGATCACATTGTGTCTTGGGGTGAAGATGAAACCACCTTTGTTGTGTGGAGGCCTCCTGAGTTTGCTAGAGATCTCCTACCAAACTACTTCAAGCACAACAACTTTTCAAGCTTTGTTAGGCAGCTTAATACCTATGTGAGAATACAACACTAATCTCTCTCTCTCTCTCTCTCTCTCTCTCTCACACACACACACGTCTCTGGTTAACCTGGTCACTCTATTTTGACACCATGAAAAAGTCTTTTTCAATGGGTGATTTTCAAATCACGTTAATTGAGATAAGTAAGCTGGATGGTGCTTTTTTCCGTCTTTTTCTTTTCAGTTCAATTGGTATAAATACCTATACACCAAACACACACATACAGCTTTATTTATCGATTATATTTTTCTCTATAAGCTATACCTCTAATCAGTTTCTGTAAACTGTTTGTGTTTGATGAGTTGGTTTATATCAGTTAGGATACATTCTAGTGTGTTTCTCACTTGCTCTAGCCTTTGATGACAAGTGAACGTCAAAGTACATTTACAATATATATTCCTTTGGATAGTTTAAAGACTAGTAGTATCAATTAAAAGAGTGAGAGTCAAATCATTGATGGCTTTGCTTTATAAACTGTAGTCCTAAGACCATTGTTCTACCCTTTAGAAACCTTAGAGAAAAATTGAAGAGTGTTTTTCTTTTTTGGAAAGACATGAGATCACCCAAATGGAGATCTTAGTGTGCAAAATGCAAAACATCTCTCAAAATAAAAATTTTGTATCCTCCTCTTAGTGTTATACTTTATATTCCATTAGTGATAGTACATCACATCATAAAATAACCAAAGTTTAAAATAGAATAAATGAATAAAGAACTAGACATATGATATGTTACGATTGGTGAAACATAAAATGAAACATCAAGAATGTAATAGAGCATTATTCATTCTATTTCCATCTCAATAAATATTCCATCATAATTTTTCAATGGGTGTCTACATACTTCTAATATATAAATATAGACAAAACTTTCCCTCTCTTCTCATTCTTGTTAATGGCTATACTTTCAGGGTTTTAAAAAGATTGTTTCAGACCGATGGGAATTTGCAAACGAGTACTTCAGAAAAGGTGCAAAGCACTTATTATCCGAGATCCACAGAAGGAAAACCCCTCAGCACCATCACCAACAGTACTACCATGACCAACCACACCAATTTTTCCAACCAGATGATAATGCAGCTTGGTTTGACTCTCCATTGCCATCTCCAAAACCCAATACCGATATCCTTACGGCTCTCACAGAAGATAATCAGCGACTGAGGAGAAAAAACTTCATGCTATTGTCAGAACTAGCTCACATGAAGAATCTCTACAATGACATTATCTACTTCATTCAAAACCATGTAAAACCTGTACCTTTTGACCAAAGAAACAGTCATGCTATTCCCAAGCTCATAGAGTTGGATTCTTTATGTGAGGCTC
This sequence comes from Quercus ilex subsp. ballota, assembly GCA_032727855.1. Classification (NCBI taxonomy): domain Eukaryota; kingdom Viridiplantae; phylum Streptophyta; class Magnoliopsida; order Fagales; family Fagaceae; genus Quercus; species Quercus ilex. The sequence continues at coordinate 19,183,363 of CM064908.1, read as the reverse complement.
AAAATGTTGTGGGTGTTCATGGGGCTAAAGGCTGCAACTTGGGTAATAAGTCTTTGGTGACTTCAACTGAGGATACAAACGGTACTTTCAAGCTGTTTGGAGTCCCTCTTAGTGGCAAGAAGAGATTGCATTCTGAAGAATTGAAATTTGGGGTCTCTAATGTTTAAACTGTTGGTAGGCTCCAGTTGTTTTGGCTGAGATTTATTAGCAAAAATGTTATGTACAGTTGAGAGCTCAAGTTCAGCTGAGCTAATTAAGCTACTTCATGATTCAGTAGCAATTCTTGGAATGAGCAAGTTTGGCTTTTCCTCTACATTTTTTCCTAGGAAAAAATTAAATTAAATTAAAGACTATGAAACCTTACCAAAAATTACTAATATGCAAAGCCATCTTTCATTTTTTTTCTTTACCCTGAGCATAAGCTGGCATCTATATTCTTAGCAGATTAGGTACTATTGTAAAGAAGAAATCCTGAAAATAAAGAGAGATGGAGAAGTTAAAAAAAGAAACACATAGCTGATGGTAGTCAGCTATATGATATATTTATTAGATCATTCACAGTAAAATAGGTCCATCTTTACTATATTGAATTGTACATTATAATGAATTCATTGAGGGTTACATAAAGAGATCAACTCTAAGCTTAACCAGAGAGACTAAACCGTGTAACACAATTTAATGTATATTACAAATACCGCAATACAATAATTCAAGTGATATAGACAAGTACATTGGACTTACACGAAAATCTACACTTTTATTTCATCTTGCTTAAAACAATGTCAGCTCTAGACCCAGGTTTAAGGCTCCACCTATACGAAAATTTTATAAAAGGTCACAAAGCCCTCCATAACTTAAACAAAGGGGCGCCAAAATTGTACAAAATAGTCCTAAAAGTGTATGTAGATAATTGATTTAAAAAAAAACAATCATATACATACATACATATATATATAGAGAGAGAGAGAAAGAGAGAGAGAGAGAGAGGTTTTGCAATTTTTCTCCCATCTCCAAAAGTGCCCCAAAGTATTGAGTCATAGAGATCCAACCCAATTGAAATTCTTAAAAAAAAAAAAATAGTTATGCCTTTATCGAATAGTCAATTTTACTAACTTGTAAAAGATATATTAACAAAATCTAAATACAAAAACTTAATTAATAATTTGCATATCAAAGAACACAAAGAACGATTTTGTAACCCCCCCCCCCCCCCCCCCACACACACACAATACAATATAATATATTCTCTTAGGCTTCAAAATTTATTAAGGCAGCCCTAGCTTAATTTAAGGACAAATTTTATGATTTTTTTTTTATAAATTTTAGTCTTATTTATGTTTGAGATATAAAAAGGCATTTAGAACCTCTTATGTTATTTTTAATTTTATTTTGAATTCATTTTTTTATATATAATTTAATTATTATAGTAAATAAGGAGGGGAGATTCAAACCATGGTTCTCCTCTTTTAAAAGACTAAATAATATCTCTAAATTACTAGACTCTTAATAATTTTGATTTATAAAAATGAAAATAGATGTAGCCATAAACCTAAAACCAAATACTAGAGTGCTATGATATATTGTCTATTCAATTAAACAAATTAACCAAAGAGGTGATTGCGATGAAATCTATAACCTTAAAATATGGCATCGTTTTCATATTTCTTCCGAGTGTTCCTAGGCAAGGTGGAGCCAAGGCCCTCTTTACATAGAATTTCTAATTAATCATTATACCAAATTATCCATAAGGAAAAATTATAGAGTCGTTAATTTGTAACAGATGGTCAGAAAAGGGAGTCATGATTTTCTTTAACCAAAATGTTCTACTGTAGGAATCTGAAGCTTTGCATTATTCGTATTTCGTAATATTCTGTTTAAAATACCATAGCCATATATAATCTTTGTAAGCTTCTTCTTTCTTTGTTTAATTTTTCCACCCCCTTAATTTGTATTAATATCCCATATAAAAAATTGTTCTGATGAGACCAGATCTTATGAAATAGTTTAAATTTCTCATTTTTCACCTATTGGGGCTAATTAAAATTAATTACTTCTCAATGTGCTTTTTTTTGTTTCTTTGTGTCCCTCACTTTCAATTCCAACAGCAATTTAAACACTAACCACTACGGCTAATCATTTTTCTTTACTAACAAACTAACTAATTAGGCACTCAGCAATCTAGGTGATAAAGCAAACATTGTTTTCTTTACTTTTCAGCCAGAATTCTAGGGAAACAAACAGATCATAAGTGGGTAAAAAATAATGAATTCGAGAATATCCAGAGGGTGTAAGTGGAGAGGATATTGAGCAATCATTTCATGCATTGAGTTTGGCGTTTTCATCATGTGGAATCTAATTTTATTTTTACTTTCTGTTTTCTCTGAAAAGAAGAAAAGAGGCCATAGAAAAAGGGGGGAAAACAGTAGCCAATTAAGCAAGCAAAGTGAGAAAAAGAAGATTTTTGATGAAAATTGCTTTGGGATTGTAATATAATGCACCTTTTTTTGTGCCTCGAGTTTGTTTCCCATCTTCTTATGTAAGTTATTAAGTTTTTGGCGTAAATACACTTTTGGTCCTTACATTTTGGGTCATTTCTTGATTTGGTTCCTAAACTGATTTTGCTCTTAAGTCAGTCCCTAATTTTTTAAAATCGTTTTTAAAATGGTCCCTGCCGTCAACCTAGTAACAGAAAATGTTGATGTGGCAAACGGCGTGTTCTACACGCTGACATGGCGCTGACGTGGATATTAAAATATTATTAAAAAAATTATTTAGCATTTTTGAAATGCCACGTCAGATTTAAATTAATAAAAAATTAAAACAAAAATCTAGGTCAGAAATTTCAAAATAAATAAATAAATAAACATTAATTTAATTAAATTATGAAAAAAAAAAAAAAAAAAAGGCTTTTCAGTTTTAAAAACTGAGTTCCTATCCCAAAAAATCCCACGAACCCATCCCAACAAATCCCACGAACCCCAACCCAGATCTCAGTTTAAAAAACTGAGTTCCTATCCCAACAAATCCCCCGAACCCCAACCCAAATCAAAAACTCTTCGACTCAATCTCCTCCGGCCATTTACACGTTTGAATCAATCAATCAATGCCTTTCTCACCAACCCGTGTGACTAATTCATTTGATCCCTCACAAAGATCAAGAGAAAAAATCCCAGAAACCTCATATTCAAACACAATCATCCTTGATTCCTTAATAGCTGCTAATGCCGTGTACACAATCATCCTTGAGTTCTCCCTCTCTCTCAGATCGGCAGTGTTGTGGATTCGGTGGTTTGCTCTCTTTCTCCCTCTCTATCAGATCCGTGGCTGGGCTTTGTTCCGTGGAGATCGGCGGTGCTATGGTGGTGGGTTTGGTATGCGTTTTTTTGAGTGGTGGGTTTATGGTGGTCTGTGGTGGTGCTGGTTTACTGGGTCTGATTTTTTTTTTTTTTTTGGCGGTGGGTTTACTGCTGGTGGTGGTGTGTAGTGCCGCGATGGTGGAGTGGGGTTGCTGGGGTTTTCTTTTTTTGTTGGTGGTTGCTGGGTTTCCTTTTTTGGCGGTGGGTTTACTGGTGGTGGTGGTGTGTAGTGCCGCGGTGGTGGAGTGGGGTTGCTGGGGTTTTCTTTTTTTGTTGGGGTTGCTTGGTTTCCTTTTTTGCTTTGATTTTTTGTTATAGGTATTGTGGCTGATTTGTGGGTTGCCGATGGTGGTTGCTTTTGATTTGTGGCTGATTTTTTGATGTGGGATGTGTGGGTTTAATGGTGGTGGTGGTGGGGATGGGTTCGTCCGGCATCTACTCGTTGGGTTCTAGGTTGGTTTTTTCACATGGGTTTGATGATTTCTTCATGTTGGAGGTTTGATGATTTCTGGGCTAGCCGAAGAACATGAAGAACATGTCTTTCGAAAATAATAAAAAGAAAATAACAAAAGAATTCAACGTTTTTTTTTTTTAAATGTTTATTTTTAATAACATTAATGTTTATTTTTAATTTTTTAATTTTCTGACCTGGCTTTTTAATTAACTTATATGCTGATGTGACATTTTAAATGCTGATGTGGCAATTAAAAAATGCCAAATCAAAATTTTTAATATTATTTTATTAGCCATGTCAGCATTTACTGTGTACACAGTGCACACCGTTTGCCACATCAGCATTTTCTGTTACTGGGTTGACGGTAGGGACCATTTTAAAAACGATTTAAAAAAATCAGGGACTGACTTAAGAGCAAAATCAGTTTAGGGACTAAATCGAGAAATGACCCAAAATGTAGGGACCAAAATAGTATTTACGCCTAAGTTTTTTTTTTTTTTTTTTAATATTATTTTTTAATGCTCATAATATAGGTGCAACTTCAACACCAAGAATAGCAGTAAATTAAAGTAAATTATCTCTCAAGCATGTTGGGCCATTTTGTGCGGGGCCTGAGTCGGTGCAACCAAGACTATGAATGGATTTATCCAAGGCCCAGAAAATTAGTTGTTCAGACTTGGGTAAAGAATGCTCTTTAGGATCGGAAAAGGTTTGGCTTCAATTACCAAGAATAAAATGATGCGTGTCCCGTCATTTATAATGTACATAACTCACTTAATCTAACTAACCAAATAAGCCATGGGCATTACATATGACAAGTACTAATGTCATTTTTCTGTTGGCGGTTGGAGCCTAATTAAGACTCCAAACATGTTTAGACTCAAACTTTGTATATTAAGAATTAGGTGTCCAATTTTAATTCATGATCTCAAGTGAATTAAAAGAAAACAATATATCGTTCTAGCATGTATAGATCACTTATCTCATGTCATTTATGTATGTGAGAGTCATGCATATGGATCCTACACGTGTGTCATGAGTAAGATTTTACACGATCAGATTGAGGTTAAAATTCTTAATCAATTTCTTCTTGGTGGTGGTGGGTTAGGAAAATTCCAAACCATCACTGACCCGCCAGCCTCTATAGTTGGTTGATCGATTGAAAATATAGGTTGTTTCAATACGCAAATTGGCCGGGTTACCAATATATATTTGATTAAATTAAACCTTCTATAAATGGTTCATAAAATATAACTTTTAGTGTGTCCTTGATATTCTTTCAAATAGTTTTTTGTTTTCTCTCGAATAACAAATGAAAGAAAAAGAATAACAAAAGTACAAAAATAAATAAATAAATAAAATTGACGCCTAAGCTTTTTTAATAACCATATTTTTTTTGTTTCCCTATATATATATATATAGACACACACACACACATATATATATACACACATAAATATAATTCAACCCACAGAACAGCCCAACCTACCATTTTTTGAAGTCAAGTGGGTTTTTCGCATGGCCCAAGTGGGAGTAAAGTTGTTGTTTGATGTGGTTGAAAATCTTAGTTAATGAGAAATTTTTTTTTTTTTTTATACAAGATGGAATTCTACTCTAACTTAATTTAAGTGTATATGTGTGTAAAGCTCCCTCCTGAAGACTTGAATCCCAGCCCTTGCTCCCCACACCTCACACCCCACAAGCACTTATACTTATAGAGTAATCATCGCACTAAAGGTGTGCCGTGGTGTTAAGGAGAAATTTTTTTGAAGTTAACAAAAAATAACCAAAAGAGGTTTACTTTAATGATAAGTGTGCAATAGATACCAAAAAAAAAAAAGGTTTTTCGGGCTCTCATAAATGGAGTGGGTTCCATGGTAAGTCCTACCCTCTTTGTGAGAGCCCAAAGCACCACTGCAAGACTACCTAACTTTTGCCCAGACACACAAAAAAATTGGTGAATTTTCAGCCAAGTATCAAAAATCTTTCTATCTTATTCTTGAGTGCCCTATTTATTGTAAGTAGTATAAGATAAACAATTTTGTTTATTGTAAGTGTAAACCCCAAGTCCACTTTAAAAGAAGTATTCCCAACAACATCCCCCCCACCCTCTTCTCTAATAAAATAGCCATTATTTTTGACAACCGGAGAGAATTATATTTTCCACAAAAATCTTCTTGGAGTTGGATTTTTCTTAGTTCTTTGTTAGGAAATAAGAATTTCGTTGTATATTGTAATATGTACAACGACAGGTTAATCAATTTCTTATAATGCACTTTTCTATATTTCAATTTTTTTTTTTTTTTTTTTTGAGATAGTTTTAAATTATAACATCCGCTCCTGATTATTACTCTTTATAATCAAATCAAGATACTCTGGAACTCACATATTTCAAGATGATCTAAAGTATTCTACCAATCATATATATATTTGTTGAAAATTCTTGTTAACTCTTTACAAATGATATAATAAAAAGTAGAACTAGTGTAACCAAACCAGCCCTTTCTGGGTCATCAATTCCAGACAAACCCAAAAGCCTGTATGTTAAAACTAAAGGCCCTTGAGGTCCATCATAGACGAGATGTCATGGATCAACCCCGCCTGGCCTACACAGTACCCACCGACCCACTATCCTGGTCCATTGCTCTTCCATCCGTTTCTCCTTACAATTTACAAACAAATTTTTTTTTTTCTCTCTTAAAAATTTATAATTAAAAAAAAAAATCAAATTCATGGAATAAGATTAAGATTGCAAATGACTTTGTATCTTTGGTAATTCTTCTACGTTTCAAGAAGAAGGTCTAATTATTTTGCGGGCCTTAATTATGGAGGATTTTTCATTTTTATGCAAATGACTTTCATATATATTTGTATTGTTTGTAATGAAAAAAACTTACAGAATAAGATATATTGATGTGCTCAAAAAGACTTGTATTACATCTATAAAACTACACGTTTTACAGCTATTTATCAAGACAACACATGTGATGCCCATCAATATTCCATTTTTTTTCACTCCATGAAACTTAGCAATAATTTATTGGATTTGTTGCTAAAATATCGGTATTAAACCCAAAACTCCCGGTGGATGACCATAAATCCAAGGAAAGGAAAGAATTGGTTAGATTTTTCATAAAATCTCCTCTTATATATAGATAATCTATTTTTTTCCCTATTTCATATTTTATTTAACTATATTTTGAAAATTAAATAGATTTTTTTCTCAATTTTATTTTATTTTTAAATAGAAAACGCATATCAGTTTTTTGTGTGGGATTTATTTACTATTTTCCTTCATCTAACAGATTTTAAGAAACCAACGTTTTCATTCCTTTTCTTCTTCTTTTTTTTTTTTTCCCTTCGAGCAAAAGAATTTGAAAAATATGATAAATGGCAGTCTAATTGTAACCCTCTCTATCAATCCTCCAACGTGGGAAAGGTTGATTGGAGAATGCATGCATGATATAAACTTGTTGTCGCGTAGAAAATTAAAGGACATTTATTCATACAGTTTTAACCATAAACCCTTTTTTTTCTTTTTTGATTCATTCAAGTGATCATGTGTCTAATTACGGGTAGCTTAAGTTATTGGAGAGGATGCAACCCATGCCCATTACTACTCATTCATAAATGTCAAGATGAAAATTTTTTACTTACAACAATCAAGCAATCAAGTATTAGTCCTATAACTTTTGAAGCTAGCTTTGAATTTTCATAAACTAATTCTAAGAGATATTTCTCCTTTTTATTTTTATTTTTATGAATATATATATATATATATATATATGATGGGGAGAAAAATATATAACTCCCAAGTCGTCCACAAGCCTCGTCCATATAATGGGGAAGGAAAAAGAGGCTCCGTCGTGTCAACGTTCGTCCTTGTCGCCGCCGTCCTGAGGAACAAAGACGAAGCATGGTAAAAAGGTCTCGTCCGTCCTTAATGATGGACGGACGAGGCATTATGATAGCATCTCGACTTTGTTCCAGGTAAAGCGGGCGAGATGAGGCGTTGCACCTGTTCTCAACGGATCCATCAACCGCTCTACAGTAAATAATCAATTAATTGTAACTGCCGTGGCGGTTACAGCAGTTACTACCGAAACCCGCGATGACTGGAGAGGTTACAAGGTAACCGCTTTTGCCGAACACTATATAAAGGGCTCGTTGGCAGAGAAGCGAGGTATGAAAAAACATTCTGAAAATTTCTGGATAGCACTTTCTTTCTTTCGACGACTAGCAAAAAGATTGACTTTGCCATCGGAGGACCCTAGGCCGGCATCCACCGGTCTCCTCTGATCTTATTGTGTTTTTACAGGATTTGACCTTCAAGATTGTCGCGGTCCGAAGACTTTCAACCCACTAATTTTGTAGCTTTATCAGTTGGCGCCGTCTGTGGGAAAGATATTTGTCGCTCTTGAACTTGTTTAGTTCTGCGATTTCTTTCTCTCGTGGAAGGTTTGAAATGGTTCGGACTAGATCAAGGGCAACTAGCCCAGGCCCTCAACAGAGTAGAGACGCGTCGAGCAATCCTCATCGCGATCGTCAATCTGCACCAGATATGCAGGCCCCGTCTGTCCAACATATGCACTCTGTGGCGGCTGCGATGGCGGAGTTAACTCGCCAGAATCAGGACCTATGGAGAGAGGTTAATTTAAGAAGGCAGACACATCAAGAGCATGTAGAAGAAGGGCAAACTCAGAGTCAAGAGGGCAGAGAGAACTTTCAGCATGAGAGTCAATCCAGGGATACCACTTCGCGAAGGGCATCTGACTTGAAGAAATAGATGGATCAGATGAAGAAGGCCATGGACGAAATGAAGGAGAATATGAGGAGGGCGAACCCAGTGGAAGATTTGGTTCACAGAACTGACTCTCCCTTTACAGCTTCCATCAATGGCCATCCCCTGCCACCGAAGTTTAAAATGCCTTCTTTAGATTCATACGATGGGAATCGAGATCCTTTTGACCACATTGCCACCTTCAAGACCACAATGCATCTTCAAGGAGTTCCAGAAGAAATAATGTGTAGAGCTTTCCCTACCACTCTCAAGGGTCCGGCCAGAGTATGGTTCAGCAAATTACCCCCGAATTCAGTAAGTTCTTTTGGAGAATTAAGCAAGTTGTTTGTTAATAACTTCATAGGGGGTTAGCGTCATAGACGTTCTACTTCCAGTCTGTTAACGATAGAACAGGGGGAAAATGAAAGCCTGCGTTCCTTTATCACACGCTTCAATAGGGAAGCCCTGATCGTGGACGAGGTAGATGATAAACTACTGTTGGCAGCTTTTCATAACGGGGTCAATTCTGACTTGTTTATTCATAAACTTTATGAGAAGGAACCTCAGTCCATGGCTGAACTCGTCCATTCAGCCCAAAACTTCATGAATGCAGAAGATGCAATTATAGCTAAGAAGAGGAAGAGGGCTGAGAGAATGGAAACAAATCCTGCTCGTCATTTCGAACAGGCTCCTCGTCCAAAGAAGGGACGAATTGAGGATAAGAAAGATCGAGAGAAAAGGGCAGGTCCATCAGCGAGGAATCAACAATATACTCCTTTGAACGTACCACTCGAGCAAGTCCTCATGCAAATTAAAGACGAGTCTTCCTTAAAGTGGCCAGAGAAGATGAAAGGAGATCCCAACAAGCGCAATAGAAATAAGTATTGTCGTTTCCATAGAGATCACGGGCACGACACGGACGAGTGCTACGATCTAAAGCACCAGATTGAGAATCTCATCAGACAGGGGAAGCTGAGAAATTTCGTTGGACGAGACAACAAGGACGAGAAATTGAAGGCCAAGGTAGAAGAATCGTCACGGCCACCGCTTGGAGAAATAAGAATCATTCTGGGGGGAAGTCTTGCCGGACAGTCGTCTAAATCAAAAAAAGCATACTTGAAAGCAGTGCAAAGCGTTCAGCTCTCTGGACGATCATCGAATGCAGGGACTACGGACGAACAGGCGATCACCTTCACGGACGAGGATGCAGGGAGAGTCCATCACCCTCATGACGATGCTATTGTCATCACCCACCTTATCGCGGACTACAAGACTAGAAGGGTGTTGATAGATAATGGGAGTTCTGCTGATATCTTATACTATCCAGCCTTTCAGCAGATGAGGTTAGGACGAGACTTGCTCCGGCCTGTGAACTCCCCCCTAGTAGGGTTCGGTGGAATGAAGGTGCAACCTGTGGGTAATATTTCACTACCAGTGACAGTGGGGGCATATCCGCAGCAAGTTACCAAGGAGGTGAACTTCCTCGTGGTTGATTGTGCGTCCTCTTATAATGTAATAATTGGGAGGCCAACCTTAAATAGGTGGAAGGCAGTTACATCTACTTACCACCTGTCAGTCAAGTTCCCGACCGAACATGGGGTAGGCCAAGTACAGGGGGACCAACTAGCAGCAAGAGAATGTTATCTAGCCATGTTGGCTGCGGACGAGCAATTTCAGACAATGAATATCGAAGAAAAGAAAATTGTGGCAGAACCCATTGAAGCGTTGGAAGATATCCCTTTAGACGATGAAAACCCTGAGAGGTGTACCAGGGTTGGAGCAGATCTGGAAGCGAAGATCAAGAAAAATCTCATTTGTTTTCTAAAGAAAAACAGAGACGTGTTTGCATGGAGTCACGAAGACATGCCGGGTATAGATCCTAATGTCATTACCCACCGTCTGAGTGTATGCCCTTCCTCCAAACCAGTGCGACAAAAGAAGAGGGTATTTGCCCCAGAGAGGGACAATGTTGTTAAGGAGGAAGTTCAGAAGTTGATTACAGCGAAGTTCATTCGAGAGGTATACTATCCTGAATGGTTGGCCAACGTGGTCATGGTCAAGAAGGCGAACGGCAAGAGGAGAATGTGTGTTGATTTCACTGACCTGAACCAAGCTTGCCCCAAGGATAGTTACCCGTTACCACGCATTGATCAGCTGGTAGATTCTACTGCAGGCCATAAGTTGCTCAGTTTCCTGGATGCGTTCTCTGGATATAATCAGATTAGGATGGATGAAGCGGACCAAGAGAAGACGTCCTTTGTCACCAGTCAGGGATTATTTTGTTATAAAGTGATGCCTTTCGGTTTGAAAAATGCTGGTGCAACGTACCAACGGCTAGTCAATCATATGTTTCGCCCACAGATCGGGCGGAATATGGAAGTCTATATAGACGATATGTTGGTAAAAACTCAGGACGAGGATAGGCATCTGGACGACTTGCAGGAAACGTTCGACACACTGAGGCAGTATCACATGAAATTGAACCCTAGCAAATGTGCTTTTGGAGTATCATCAGGGAAATTCTTAGGGTTTATGGTCTCCTACAGGGGAATCGAAGCAAACCCTGACAAAATTCAAGCAATTCTGAACATGAAGCCCCCAAGCAATGTTAAGGAAGTCCAGTCCCTTAACGGACGAGTTGCCGCCCTCAACAGGTTTGTTTCTAAGGCTACTGATAAATGCCTGCCATTTTTCAAGGTTCTTAAAAAAGCATTTGAATGGACCGACGAATGTCAGAAAGCTTTTGAAGATTTGAAGACATATCTCACTAAGGCTCCTTTGTTGAGCCCGTCCGTGCAAGGAGAAGAGTTATATTTATACTTGGCAGTTACTCCACACGCAGTGAGTTCAGCACTAGTGAGGGAAGAAGACAAGGTGCAAAGACCTGTGTATTATACCAGCAAGGCACTGAGGGGAGCGGAAGGACGATATCCCCTAATGGAAAAATTAGCTCTTGCATTGATAACAGCCTCCAGGAAATTAAGGCACTATTTTCAAGCTCATGTCATCAATGTCATGACAGACCACCCACTCAAGAAGGCAATGAACAAATTGGATGCCGCAGGACGTCTGATCCAATGGGCCGTCGAGCTCAGTGAATTTGATATAAAATATCAACCTAGGCACGCCATAAAAGCTCAAGCTCTAGCAGATTTCATCGCGGAGTTTACCTCAATCAGCGACGAAGGGGGCGAGAAGGAAAATACTAAGTGGGTCGTCTATGTGGATGGTTCGTCCACACCGCACATAGGAGGAGTAGGTGTGGTTTTGCAATCTCCAGAGGGGGATAAACTAAAGCACAGAGTCCGTTTGCAGTACCAGACAACAAACAATGAAGCTGAGTATGAAGCTCTTCTCAAAGGGATGGAATTGGCCAAATCCGTGGATGCGAAGTCACTCCTCGTCCTGGGAGATTCACAGTTAATCATAGGCCAAGTGAATGGAATGTTTGAGGCAAAGGAAGAACGAATGAAGAAGTATCTAAACAGAGTAATGCGCCTTATAAAAAAGTTTGAGAAAGTTAGTTTCGTCCAAATCCCAAGGGAGGAAAACATGGAAGCTGATGCCTTGGCAAGAGAAGCTTCAGCGAGGGAAGCCATAGACAAATTTGATGAAATTCAGTACATGCCAAGCGCGGATATCCCAGAAATACTACAAGTGGAAGATAGAGAAAATTGGATGGCTCCAATTGTGTCGTACCTCAAAGACGGACGACTCCCAGAAGAGAAAGACGAAGCTAGAAAGTTGAGGGTAAGAGCAGCCAAGTACATTCTTATGGATGAAATTCTTTACAAAAGAGGTTTTTCCCAGCCTTATCTCAGGTGTTTGGCCCCGAACGAAGCTAACTACGTAATAAGGGAAATTCATGAAGGAGCATGTGGCAATCACTCAGGGGCAAGGTCACTCGTCCACAAAATCGTCCGTGCAGGGTATTATTGGCCGAACATGCAAGCAGACGCTAAGGCCTATGTCAAAGTCTGCGATCAATGCCAAAGGTTTAGCAACATCCCCAGGCAACCATCAGAGTATCTGACTCCAATGACAGCCCCGTGGCCTTTTGCACAATGGGGACTAGACATTCTGGGTCCATTTCCATTGGGTGTAAGACAAATGAAATTCCTCGTGGTTGGTATTGACTATTTTACCAAGTGGGTAGAGGCAGAACCTATGGCCAACATTACACAACAAAATGTCAAGAATTTCGTGTGGAAGAACATTGTGTGCAGATTTGGAGTACCTAGGGTGCTGGTATCAGATAACGGACGACAGTTTGACAATGCACTTTACAAAGATTTTTGCATGCACTTTGGAATTCAAAGTCATTACTCCTCTCCAGCCCACCCACAAGCTAATGGCCAGGCAGAAGTTGCAAACCGATCCTTGTTAAAGATAATCAAGACTCGGCTTGAGGGGGCTAAGGGAGTATGGCCAGACGAGCTACCAGGTGTCTTATGGGCGTATAGAACGACAGCAAGAACTCCTACAGGGGAAACCCCTTTCAAGCTAGCCTATGGAACAGAAGCAGTCATACCTGTAGAAGTGCATATGGCCAATCATAGAGTGGCGGCGTATCAAGACAAAGCTAACGAGGAACAACTCCGTTTGAACCTTGATCTAATAGACGAGGTAAGGATGGATGCTGAGCAAAGGATGGCAAGGTACAAAAATCTCATGGCTAGGCGGTATGATGCAATGGTGAAGCCAAGGCGTTTCGACATAGGAGACCTCGTCCTGAAAAGGGTTTCCTTGGCAACAAAGAATCCGGCACATGGGAAGTTGGGACCAAATTGGGAAGGCCCCTACAGAATCGTCAATTGCAAAAGACAAGGATCCTATTACTTGGAAGCCCTTGATGGGAGGAAGTTGGAGCATCCTTGGAATGTCGAGCACTTGAGGAAGTACTATCAGTAGAGTGCCAGCTTGGAGGAGCATGACTCTAAACGAGCTCAGGGATTAAAAACTGTTGTTATTATATTTTACGTAGCCTTGTTATTATGTTAAATTTGTGGACAACGTAATAGTCTATGCTGTTTAAATAAAGGCGTTAGCCTATGAAGTGTATGCCCCATCTTGAAACAATATGTTATATATACAATATTGTGTGCAATACTGATCTTCATGTAGCTAAGAGCTGAGAAGCTCAAGACGAGAAAATTCTCTGGACGCGGAGATGTATCGTTTAAATTTTTTCCAAGGCAAATTTGTCCAAATAAAAGGACGAAATGAAATTTATGCCGTCCAGGAAAGATCGTCCAAATCAAGGGACGAGGTAAACTTTATCCAAGTAAGCTCGTCCAAATCAGGAAATGAGATAAACTTGATATAAAAGTAAACTCGTACAAGGACGAGGTAAAACTTACATTCGTCATGAACTTTAACTTTTACTCGTCCATAAAATGGACGCAGTGAAATATTATGTATATCCAAAGCTTGAACAAGGAAATGCATAGACGAGCGCTTCAGCAATCAAAGATATTTCTGTCCATGGATAAATAAAAATGCAATCTCAGGACGAAGTTTGGCGAAAATAAAAAGATGAACGATGCTGAGTCATTACTTCGTGGATATTTCACACCTAGTGAAATTCCACCAAAAATGGTAAAATAAAATGGACGAGCTAAGCATCAGGACAAGCATGAGAAAAATAAAAACTCGTCCAAGCACATATTAAAGAAAAATAGCAATGTTCATTCAACTGTTTCAAGGGCAGACAACTAATGTCCAAACACCCTTGTAAAATTAAAATTTTCGTTTTGCATAAACTCGTCCTTAAACTATGGACGAGCTAAGTGTACTTGCATTACATGAGAGGGTCCTAAAATTATGGACCAAAATCAAAATGAAAATACAAAAGATAACTAGATTGAAACTTCGTCCCTAAGCGGGGGGAGCATCAACATGGGAATCGTCCTGAGGAGGCAGAGTCGAGGCAGAGTCTTCAATATTGATGTCTTCAGAGCCAGTTTGGAGGAGAGAGCCGGTTGCAGCAGCGTTCAAATTAAGCTTTATGGAGCTGAAGTCAACTTCAGGGAAGTTCTCTATAGCCTCCATTGTGAAATCTTCAAAGCCAGCTGCATAGTTGGTGTCTAGGAGATCAGTATATTGCTTGGACGCCCTGAATTCAGCCACCGCGTCCTCACGTGCTTTGGAGAGTAGAGAACTCAGCTCGTCATTCTTCTTCTGAAGATGATCAAGACGAGTATCCTTCTCCACAGCATCAGTCCTCAGCTCCTCGATCAAATTATCTAACTCTTTTGCCTTCTCATTAGCCTTAGCAGCTGCCTCAGCCCATTTTTTAGATTCAACATTCACCTCTTGGATCCTCGTCTCCAGCAAAACCCTCGTCTTATCCAGCTGTGTAGCTTGCCTGGACGCCGCCATAAATTTTGACATAGCCTATGAGAAAGGACGAGTAAGAAAAAGTTAACGAAATGATCTTCATATTATGGCTAAGACAAGCTCAAGAAGTCCATACCTTAAAAAGATCATGAACGCCTGAGTGTTCAAACTCCTTCAAGGACATGTCATAACAGGCGTTTATGTCCTCGTCAAGCACAGCACCCTGGAACCGTTCCCAGGCCAAATCTTCATTCTCAACAATGTTTGAAGCAACCCTTTGGGAAGGCTGGGAAGAAGCGGCAATGGTCGTCTTGGGTGTAGGAGTCTTAGACGGAGGGGTCTCAACGGGCGTAGACGAATCAACGTCAAACACCTGGGTAGCTGGTTGGGACGAAGGTAGGTTGGGCTTCGCTTGGGACGAGCCCTGTTTAACTTTCTTGCTTCGACGGCTGGGGAGATTCCCTAAGTCCAGAGTTCTGGACAAAGTTTTCCTTTTCTCCCCGCCCAATGGACGAGATTGAGGCTCGCCCTCAAGACGAGCCCCTTCAGCAGCTACCTCCTTCCCTTTATTTCCCTTCATTGTTGCCATTCCTAAAAAAAAAAAAATAATAATAATAATAATCTCTTTCTTTCAGAGCAAAGACGAAAAATAAACAACAACGAGAACACTTAGAATTTTCAACTTACTTCTTCGTACTGTAATCTCATGTGCAAGAGCTTCCTCAGACGGTTTGGGACCAAGTCCCCACTTGGCAAGTCGTCTGAGTGTAACTAAGGAATGGAAGTCCCTGTCTGAGTGTAGACGAGCTCTGTGGACGCGGTCACGGTAGAATTTGCTAAGGGAAGGTCGTCCAACGGCTAAAAGAAAATAAATAAAAGTTAGGCATAAAAAATAATAATAATAATATATGAAAAGAAAAGAAAAAGGGAAAACAAAGACTTTACCCTCTGGACGAAGGTTCCCTAAATCCCCAGTATAAGGACCAAATGTATCCCGGCCAACGTCCACGGGGCTGCCAGCCCAAGTGCCAGAGACGAAGAAAAACTCCGTCTTCCATTTCCTATCAGACGAGGCCAAGGACTTGATCAATCTACAATCCTTACCCCTGGCTGTGAACTGATAGAAGCCAAGGGATTGATGAATTTCAGAGGGTTTGTAACAGTAGAGGAACTCGTCCACGGTGAGAGGACGGTCCCCTCTAAATACTTCCCTCCACAAAATTTGCATGGAGATAATCAACCTCCACGCGTTGGGGTTAAACTGACACACTCCTAAACCTAACCTACACAATAATTCTCTGGTAAATGAGTTTAACGGAAATCTTAGGCCCCCCAAAAGATAGGCTTCATAGACGCCTATCCCAAAACGAGGGTCACAACACCATTCTCCACGGACTGGCAATCTGGGATTAAGCTCGTCCGGGATCTGGTACCACGTCCTAAGGTTTTTCAACATTTGCTCGTCCGTCTTAGAAGAAATATCTAGAGTGCAACTAAAGACAGTGATCTCCTCGTCCGAGGCATTGGGAGGAAGGTTAGACGAGGTACCTGCCTGGGACCCCGAGGCCTTCCGAAGTTGATCTTGAACAACTTCCAAAGGAATCCCAGGGACGCCAGAAATGTACTCGTCCGAAGAATTCCCCCCACTGCTATCACTAGTACCACTAGAATTATTGGAGCTACTCTCATACTCGTCTATCTCTTTCTCTACACTATCACTAGACGAGGAGATAATCGTCGCTGACATTTTCTTTGAAAAGAAAAATTGAAGAAACCTACAAAGACGAAGGAGGAAGGAATACCTGTTTCTAAGACGGATGGAGGCTATGGACGCGTGAAAACTCCTAGACGAGGAATGTCAAAAGCATAAAATTCTAGAAATGTGGAGGGCACAGAAGAGATTCAACTATTTATAGGATGCTGACCTGGGCATTTGAAACGACGTCACCAATACGAAAGTGACACGTGGCACCTATCTCGAAAAAATGAATCAACGAGACTAACCACCGATAAGATGCTAACACGTGGCATATGTACTTATCTTGATTTAGCTACAAACGTCTAAGGACGAATTAACAACTCACCCCATTAGTTGAACGACCCATGTGAACAAGGGGCAACTGATGGGGAGAAAAATATCTAACTCCCAAGTCGTCCACAAGCCTCGTCCATATAATGGGGAAGGAAAAAGAGGCTCCGTCGTGTCAACGTTCGTCCTTGTCGCCGCCGTCCTGAGGAACAAAGACGAAGCATGGTAAAAAGGTCTCGTCCGTCCTTAATGATGGACGGACGAGGCATTATGATAGCATCTCGACTTTGTTCCAGGTAAAGCGGGCGAGATGAGGCGTTGCACCTGTTCTCAACGGATCCATCAACCGCTCTACAGTAAATAATCAATTAATTGTAACTGCCGTGGCGGTTACAGCAGTTACTACCGAAACCTGCGATGACTGGAGAGGTTACAAGGTAACCGCTTTTGCCGAACACTATATAAAGGGCTCGTTGGCAGAGAAGCGAGGTATGAAAAAACATTCTGAAAATTTCTGGATAGCACTTTCTTTCTTTCGACGACTAGCAAAAAGATTGACTTTGCCATCGGAGGACCCTAGGCCGGCATCCACCGGTCTCCTCTGATCTTATTGTGTTTTTACAGGATTTGACCTTCAAGATTGTCGCGGTCCGAAGACTTTCAACCCACTAATTTTGTAGCTTTATCAATATATATATATATATATATATATATATAGAGAGAGAGAGAGAGAGAGAGAGAGAAATTTACTATTCTAATAAAAGGAAGAAAAAAATAGTATAAAAAGAGAAGCAAAAAGTAAATATCTAAGAAATTTTAGATTCTTAAGTGCATATGCCATGTAGATATCCATGATCTCCAATTATGTATCAAAATTGGTGTTTATTTTCCCGTTTTGTAAAACTTAAAAGTAAGGGGATTGAACCCTGATACACAATCACCAGCTGGAATCGGGATGACGATTGGCCGAAAGGTGATTGGAAATGAAAAACTATACAATAATTATTAGCATTATCTTTTTGACAACGTATCACTCGTCTTAAAAGTTTAATCGATAGACTTCCTTTTAGAATGAGTTACTCATGGCCCACATATATTTTAGGCGAGACCCTTCTATTTAAAAATATATAGAAAGGAAGATTTAAATTTACTATTCTAATAAAAGCAAAAATATAAGAGTATAAAAAAATTAAAAGCAAAAAATAAATATCTAAGAAGAAGCTTTAGATTCTTACGTGGATATGTCATTTAGCTATCTATTATATATCTCCCGTTATTTTTGAAAATTGTTGTTTCTTTTTATGTTTGGTAAAACTTAAAGGTAGGTGGATTGAACCCTGATACGAGATCACCAACTGTAATCAAGATGCCAACTAACCAAAAGGCAATTAACAATGAAAAGCTATATGTTGAAAATTATTATTATTATTATTATTATTATTATTATTATTATTATTATTATTATTATGATGATGATAATATACCACTTGTCTTAAAAGTTATAATTTCTAGATTTCCTTTTAGAATCATTGATTCAATAAAACATTCAACCTAAAAGTTTAAACCGTTAAGAATTTGTAAGTTTAATCATTTAACTTGATTGTTACTCCTTAAAATTTTAAGGACTTCATTTATATCTCCCATTTCATCATGATTCATATGAGTGGAATTGAATATTGATCTCAATCTCTTAAGAATTGAAATTTGAAAAGGGAAAAAATTATCTATTCTTTACAACCTAGCATTACAAGTGTCAAAAAAAGAGGCTATTCGAGGACGGGCCGGGAAAACTGGAGTCTTCACGAGCACCATGACTCTAAGTGGGGCTAAGGTGTATTATTGATTAAAATTTTAAGGAGTCCACATCATAGTTTGCTTGATGGAGATTGGTAAGAGAGAAAGAGAGTGATAATTTTGTATTGACAAAATAGGTGGGGCAACTAACTTCAAAGTTGATGGGTTTGATGGATCATATGCTTAAACTTTAGGAGACAAAGCATCTAAATCTAAAGTTTGTATGCCTTAGTGGAAATCTCCAAGTAAACAAGAGAATATGTCTAAATGCCATATTACCTCATCCATGATCGAACACCAAGAACTGTTTGTAAAGTTCTTTCAGTGACAATTCATCTATTTGCTCCATACTCTATGGAGAGAGAGAAAGAGACTTTTTCCTCAAATGAGAATGAGAGAGCTTAGTGACTTGTTACTTAGTGATGAGAACCAAAAGGGCTTCTATTTTTTCATTGTTTATAGCATATGCAATGAGATAAGATTCCAAGAATGCATGTCACAGAAAAATAATTGTAGTACCGCACACTTTGCCATAATTGTCTTACTTTTATTTAGTAAATTGTGATTGATTGTTTGTTACTATCATCTGAACTCACCATTTTTTATCTACTACATACGATTTGTCAGATAAGATAGTTGTGACAAAGTGTGTATAAAAGTGCGTGATCTTAAAATTATTCTTCACAAATTCACAATGTCACAATTCACATGGCGACATGCCACATCTATACCTCTCTTTCTGCCTATGGTCCTTGACTAATAGTTGTTGGTCTAATATATATTCTTTTATTTCACTTGTCCCACCCCACCAATACCATTATACTAATGACAATGTTCCTTTAGACCATCATATGAATTATGTGCCAGAATCATATCTTGCATGACTTTGCAAAATTCATTCTTAGTGTGCCAAAGTGGGGGCTTATTGGTGGGGGTCAATTTTGGTTACATTGCTCTCCGCGATCCACATCACCCACTATACCAAACAATAAAATGTTCATACTTTTTCGAGGTGTCAATTCTGAGGGTTTCTTTGGTCAGGTGGGTCTAACCTTATCCTCATTATGCACTACCCTTTGAAGAACACTTTACTCCTTTAGGGACCAATTGTTGACCACATTTGGGGTCCCTTTGAAATTGGTGTTGTTTGAAATAGAGTTTTACAAATTTTTTCATCATTACATGTAGATTTTTAACATGGAGTTTTAGTAATAAAAAGATAGTCAAAAATGGAGAGAGTATAAGAAATAAACTTCTTGTATTATTGATTGGTTTAATTATGTAACTAGCTTCCTTTACTAATTAATAAAGCTTTGTTTTTCATAAAAATTAAAAATAATAATAATAATAATAATAATAATAAAGCCTAACCAACTAGTTAACAACTACCTAATTAAAAAAGGCACGCACTACAAAAAACGCGTTTTTAAGCCGCATTTTTCTACTGGTGAAACTTTGAGCCGCGTTTATGAAAAGAAAATTTAATCTACGTACAATTTCTAAAGACTAATTTTTGAAACTAATCTAAATTAGAATTATAACATGTTTTGAAACTATTGCACTATGTATTTAGTAGTTAAATTAATAGACTTTTTACATGTGAGAAATTATAAAACATTATATTATATAAGTGTTACTATTTTATTATTTATATATTTATTTTCATACTTAAATCCAAATAACTCAACTAAGGGTTAATGTTTTTCTTTTAAAAAAAAAAAGCTAATTACTTTTATTATTATTTGATTATGAGGATTGGATTTTTTATTTTTGAAAAGAACATGGACAATTCTGACATTTCACTGTCTTTATGAAAGTACGAAATAAATCTTAAAAGAGCTTTTAGGGCAAAAGTTTCAAATTTGAGCCTTCCAAAATTGACCTTAAAACTCCTCAGCAACTTCCTTAAGTTCCTTGATAATTTTATCAAATGGGGTCTATAAAAATCACTATAAACCTTTTTAGCTTCTTTAAAACTATTTTAGAGATTTCTAGATTTCAGTTAACTCAATTAATAAAATTTCTTATCGTTGAATAAGAAATTTAGGTTCAAACTCTACCTACACCAACAATCAATTGATGTCTTAGTTTGATGTTAAGGAGCAATTATCATAAAGCAAACGTCATAAGTTGAAACACTATCGTATCTAAAACAAATATATATATATATATATATATATACAAAAAAACTATTTTAGAGATTTGCTAGTTCAATGCTAAACTTGATATTACAATCTATAGCTTCAACCAAAAAGATGAATTATAGGTAGGTAACTGACCTAATTGGCATCAAATTCTTTAAATCAGAATGTTTTAGTGCCAATCTAGTAGCCATCCATTAATTTGCTGTAGAAAGTTAAATAAAACGTTATCATTTGCCCAAAATATTTGCTTATAGTGTTGTCCAAGCATATGACTCGACCAATCAGCAAGAGCATGCTATTGTTATTGGATAGGAACACAAAGCTTTAGAAGCCACTGGACCTTGTACCAAAAATGGACACACATACATACACAGACAAATTTAAAAAGAAAAAGCAATTCAAAAAGTTTTGATTTGGACTAAAAAGGAACGGTGGTCACTCATTGGTAACCTTTATGTGATTTTCAAGTTACCATAATATGATTGCATGATATTTGTACTTCATTTCTTTCTTTCTTTTATTCTTCTTTCTTTTTCGTACGAGATAAAAGGTGGTTCTACATATAAATTATTAGCCTAATTGAGTAGATTAATAGTTGTTTAAACTATTAATTCTGCATACTTATGATTCATGAATGTGATACTTTCTCTTTAGATCAATCTAGAAGATGTATTATTTGCTAATCTAACAACTTTTTATCGATTCGACCATGTGTTGACCTCCGAGTACCCAGATCTTTTAGAGCTGAAAAATCAATTAAGCTAACTAATGAGTTAATTAAGACAGGTTCCTCTTTTGTGCCTAATTGTGAGCTATATAAAATTCTCTCTCTTATTGCATTCAAATTAAGTGGAACATTTTTTTTTTTTTTTTGATAGGGATCAAGTGGAACATAGAATACTTAGTTTGTTTAGCATGCATGATAATATATATAGGCATTAATATAAGCATGCAAGGTATAGGAGAATAAGGAAATCCAATGGTGAATTTGGCAATATATATGATTACGCCTCATATAACTTTTTTTTTTGTTAATGTTACACAGCTTAATAAGTTTTTATAACATTAAGATTTTGAAAATCTCACTTTTGGATCTCTTGACACGTACATAAAATTTCATGCTAATTGGAAATTATTTACGATCTGATCCATAAACTTGTGTTTTATGTATAATTGTAAAGTATTCAAAACAATCTTGAACTTTAAACATTTTATTAATGAGATAGATGTTCATATTTGATTATCTAGATGTTTTGTAAACATTAAGGAAATAAGGAGACAATGTACCTTTGAGAAATTAAGAAACAAAGCCATAACATAATTTATATGTTACATTTCATTAAAACACAAAAGAAAACAACAAAAACGCAAATTTTATATTGGACAAAGTACTCATACTAGATACTATGATCAATGATTACTTGATCAACCACCGCATCTACATCGACTTCAAAGATCCCTCTTGAAACATTTTTCAAATACAACAAGAGTTTGATCTCAATGATTCTACCAATTCCTTACACGTCGAGGGGTCGCATGGGCAATTCTTGAATATCAATAAAATGTTGATCAATATTCGGGAAGAGATCGAGGATCATAGCAAGATCCTAGCTATGTGATCTTTTTGATCAATACATGACTCTGAGCCCTCTGCTCAAACAAAAGTGTAATTAATCCTTGGAATTGAAAATTTCTTTTAGATTTATTATAATCTAAATGTGAATTTGTGAAAATACACATCTAATATAATTTTTTTTTTTTTTTTTAAATCTCTCTTGCCGAATGGCAACAAGGCAGCCCGGCCACCTACTAGTTCAGATCTTGGGACCCAAGTTTTCTTATTTCTGTTCTAAATGAGGATGGATGTGCTGTATCTTGACTGTTTGTTTGGATTAAATGAAATTTTCCTTATCAAAAAATAAAAAATCTCCCTTCCAAACCCCCCCCCCCCCCCCCCCCCCTCCCCTAAAAAAATTCAAATAAAATGACTTTGAGTAAGTAATATTATTGCATAAAAAAGTGTTAACCATTATCTTCAGGTTCTCAACGTTACCAGTGGCATTAGTTGAGAAAAGGACTTTTCCATTTTTTTTACCCAATTGAAAATAATATAAGTTTAAATAATAATAGTCTAATTGTGTGATGTGTTTAGATGTTGGTATAGCTAGCTACGAGTACATGGAAAAAACATGTTACGGAAATCATCTTCTTCTATTTTTTGGTTTTTTTTTTTTTTTTTTTTTTTTTTTTTTTTTTTTTAATTTGGTGTCCAACGAAATTAATTCCAATTGCATTTGTTATTGTTTGTGCGTGCTTTTTATTATTATTGATTTTGTATGAATTACGACTGTTTTTCCCTTTTGAATTAGCAATATTAATACTTATTGGGTTTATATATATATATATATATATATATATATATATATATATATATATATATATATATATATAAATAGTGTACATATAATGACATAATGAACACGAGTTTCATTTAATTTGTTATTATGGGAAAGTCAACTGCAAAAGTTGAATCTTTTGGTTGTGTACATTAAAAAGGAAAATGTCTTAAGATTTAGTATAAAATGAATATGATTGAATTAAAATATGATAAGAAACAATTATTTTGTCATGTAGTGTCTTTTCTTTTATTTATATTTTGGATATACAGCACTATAAGTTTCTTTAAAAAACATTCTTTCCTCTTTTCACGTGTGTGTATTAAAAATATTTAGTATTCTCAAAAGAAAAAATAGTGGGTTAATTCTACATTGGAAAATAAGTGTGAGTTAAAGAGGTTTAAAGTCTGTGTTGTGTATCCCAGAGGTAGGCCCTTTTGGATATACATCACTGTAAGTTTCTTTAAAAAATCTTATCATCTCTCCCTGTGTGTGTGTTAAAAATACTTAGTATTTATATTTTGTTAACATTGCATAGATATTACTTTTATTTTCATATATTAATTTAGTCTAAAATTTTAATATATCTCTTAGTTGTAAATTTTGAAAGAAAAAAAAAATCATACTTTGTCTCTTCAAAAAAGGAAAAGAAAATTCTAATTTTGTCCTTGAATTTGTCTCTCTTTCTAGGGAAAAAAAAAATCTATATATATATATATATATTTCTCGCTTTGTAACAAAGTGATATTGTTTACTCTCATTTATAAAGCAAAATAAGGTTGAATCTTGATTTTTCCGCATAAATATATATATATATATATATTTCTCATTGAGTTTTCTTTGATAAATTCTTTCGCATCTATCTGTTATTCGCTGATTTGGCCACCACTATTATAATTTATAAGTTTATAACAAAACCCTTTTACTAGAATTACTTGTATTTTAAACCTCTATTTTCTCATCTAAATTTGTATTTATTACTATTGTCAACTTCATTAAGAACTTAGTTTGTTTCACATATATACAAATGGAAAAAAAAAAATTATATATATATATATATATATATATTACATGGCTGAGTTGACCTCCACACTAATATGATAAAACCATTTGACTAGAATTACTTGAAACTTGAACTACTCTTTTCTCATATTAAAATTATTTTATTATTTATTATTTTTTCAAAATCATTTAAAGCTTATTCTGCAATATATATATATATATATATATATTGCCACTAATTAATATATATATATATATATATATTAGTTTGTTTATTGGATGATTTGGTTACCACTAATTAATAATTTGATAGTATGATAAAAGTCATAGATGATACTGATAGAACCGTTAGACTATAAATACTTGAATTTTAAAGATATTTTTTTCCATATAAAATTTTACAATTATTAATTATTGTGAACTTTTTAAGTTTATTTAGAAAACGTTGGGTCATCCTAGCTAGGGATGGCAATTTTGCACCGCCCCGCTTAACCCGCCCCTCCCCCGCTTCGCCCCGTGCGGGTTTTCCCCGCCCCGCAAAGGTGATGGGGCGGGGATGGGGCAAGATTTTAGCCCCGCACCACGGGGCGGGGCGGGGATGGGTTTAGACCTTTTAGACCCGCTCCGCCCCGCCCTTCCCCATCCCCACCCCACCCCGCCCCGCCCGCATTGCTAAGAGTTATAATTGTAAATTTTCATACCCTAAAACCTTACTATTTAAATAACATATTAATATTAGCTTATTTTATTCTCCTCAATGTGATTCTCTACCTTTATTTTGTTATGTGTTATACTATGAGTTTTGTTTTTCTTTATGATTGTCTTGTTAAACGCTTGGATATACTATTCAATTTTTTCTAAAAATTGATTTGATTTGATGAGATAAATTAAGTTATAATTTCAAGTGTATTTTTATTAATGAAATAGGTTTCATTAAAAAAATTTGTACTAATTGTAGGTCAAATTAACAAAAGTAGAGTTTTACGGGGTGGGGCGGGGCTTCGCGGGGCCCCAAGGGGCGGGGATGGGGTGAGAAAGTTTTCCCCGTCATGCGGGGCGGGGCGGGGATGGGGCAAGACAAAATCATGCGGGTCGGGGACGAAGATCCCATCCTTCGGCCCCGCCCCGCCCCATTGCCATCCCTAATCCTAGCTCTTAAGTCCTAAGCTTTCTTTCTTTCTTTTTTCTTTTTTTAAGAGATGGAACTCCTAAGCTAAGCATTCACAGCAGTGTAGCTATAATGCTATATTGCTAAAATTTAGCTCCACAAACACAAAAATCATGCTGCAGCAATGGAGGCAAAAGTTAAAATTTTAGATGATTTGCTACAGTGCACATCTTTATATAGATGTGCACTGTTCATCAAAGCTAAAAATAAAATGCATAATTTTATTCCGGTTTTGATTAAAAAAAAGGCCGCTTGCTCTCTCTCTCTCATTCACTCTCACCGTGCCTCTCTCTCTCTCTCTCTCTCTCTCATTCACTCTCGTCTAATCTCTGAACTTCATCTCTCTCAATCTCACTCTCTACTCACTGCCTTTCTATCTCTTCTTTCTTCCTCCACAAACCCAAACCCTTCTTTCTTCCTCAGAGACCCATCACCGATCTGCACAAGCCTAGCTGCCACAAACCCGTTGCTGCCGACCCACATTTAGCCTCCGACCTGACCCATTTCAGCCTCTCTTCTCTATTTTCGGCGTTTCGGTTTTGTGTTTCAGGCTGTGCTTGTGTTTTGGCTTTGTGTTTCGGGTTGTGCTTGTGTTTCGAGCTGGGTTTTTGTTTTCGACCCACGTTCGGCCGCCGACCTGACCCATTTCGACATCTCTTCTCTATTTTCGGCGTTTCGGTTTTGTGTTTCGGGCTGTGCTTGTGTTTCGGCTTTGTGTTTCGGGCTGTGCTTGTATTTCGAATTTGTGTTTCGGGCTGGGTTTTTGTTTCGAGCATGGGTTTCGGTTTTTGTTTCGAGCTGGGTTTGTGTTTCCGGCTATGATTTTTCTGCTTTCTTTTTTTTTCTTCTTCAATGGTTTTGATAGGCACGACGGAGTTGTGGTTGTGCAGTGATTTTTATGGGTTTGATGGTGGTTGTTGTTGTGTGTTGGTGGTTGAATGAAATATTATTTTATTGTAGTGTTTATATTATTTTATTGTGTTAAAAGTTAAAATAGATCCACTGCTGTAGCATGTGTGTAGGTAAAATAGATAAAGTGACTTTTTGTGTAGCTAAATAGCTAAAATTTTAGATGCACTGCTGTGAATGCTCTTAAAGGTGCTGTCTGATGAAACTGTCTCTCTCATGATATTATACTTTCACAGTATAGTATTATATTGATCCTGCTTGTTGAGATGGCTTACTCTTTTTATTTATTTATTTCTGGAAATGATAGAAAGAGATGGCTTACTTTACCATAAATAAATTTTTTTTTTTTTTAAAACCCAGAGGTTTTACTTATTGTTGTTTTTTGTTGAGGGTGAGTTTGGGAATTTTTTTTTTCCTCTCTCTCTCCAAGACGATTTTTTTTTTTTTTTTTTTTTTTAGAAACAAACACACACACATATAATGGAGAGGGAAAGGAGTTCTAACACAAATTATTAATTAACGTAAATTGTTATAGTAGAAGCAAAGGACCGCAAAGACTATTAATTGTTACATAAGATACTATATGATGAAAATTTGGGTCCTAAAGTCGTAGTTGCGTTGAGTAACTATGATTTCTTTAAGTTAAGTGACTACCAATTGATTCTCAAGTAATAGTTTCTCTTCGCTAGCGAAAGGTGGTTCCTCTCCATCTTCTCCTAGGTCGTAGAATAGCCGTCCCTTCCTTGGAAGGTGTCTTTGTACCTTGAGGTAACAGGTTTACCTTCAAGGTTAAGTGGTTTTTCCTTTCTTTCGGGGGTGGGGAAACACTTTTTCTTTTTGTTTGGTCTTGAGATTTTGCTTTTGCTGTCGGGCGTTTTTAGTTTTTCAGCCTTATGGAGGAGTTAGCAAAGTCTTGGAGTTGTCTTACTCTCTCAGATGTGGAAGGTTCTCAAGTTAGTATCACAGAGGAAGAAAGCAATTCCAGAGTTCGTTCTTGCGGCAAAGTTTCTCACCAAGAGGGCTTTGAATGTGGAGGCTATTGCCAAAACATTCACACCCATATGGAGGATGAAAAACGGTTTTAGGGTGACAAAAGAGAGCGACCACGTGGTGCTCTTTACATTTGATAACCAAACTGATCTGGAGCAAGTTCTTAATACCGAACCATGGAGCTTTGATAAGCACCTTATGGTTTTGCGTAGGTATGATAAAGAGGTTGATGTACCAGAGATTGATTTTAATACGGTGGCTTTCTGGATACAGGTACATGAATTACCAGTTCATTTTCGAACAAGGTCTGTAGCAGAAAAGATTTGTGGCGCTGCTGGTTTGGTAGACAAGAACACGAAGGAGGGTGACACTATGGGAGATGGCTTTGTCTAAGCAAGAGTCAAGGTGGATATTTAGAAACCCTTATGTAGAGGCCGTGTGGTTTCTTTGGAGAATGGGAAGGAAATCTGGGTCTCTTTTAAGTATGAGAGGTTATCAAACCTATGCTACTGGTGCAGCAGCCTCACACACGATGACCGGGATTGCGATTTGTGGATTGAGAGTGATGGCACGTTACCATCTGAAGCCCAACAGTATGGTGCATGGATCAAAGCATCACCTTTTCTGCGATCAAAGAGAAGTTCAGTATCTGTTCCGGGTTTCTACAAACAAAAAGCTACAAGTTCAAAGCAGCCTGCAAAACCACAGGTGGTGATCCAACGTGGGGGTCCGATGCTGGAGATTTTCAGGTCAGACCAAGGGAGTGAGACGCCAAATCAGGGAGGAATTAAATCCCCTGATTTTCAAGAGGTAAATCCGCTGGAATCAATGCCTTTCCATACGGATTCACACGTGGAGAATGAACTCAATGCTGGTAATACGGATCAAATTAGAGCGAGCTTATCTGCTGAGTTGTTTGAAGAGAAATTAAAGGAGATAAACCGGGATTTGAGTAAATTTGACACGGCAACAGATTTTCAGTCTAAATCAAACTCTCCCACGGGTAAGGAAAATATTTTGGAATCAATGACAATTAATGATATTTTCATGAAGGCCACTCAAGCACATGCAATACCATCAGGAAGTACTTGTGCACCATTATCTGTTCTACCTGATACTTCAAACTTCAACACAGTGAATGCAGCTACCTGGAAACGTCAAGTGAGGTATACCACAGGCACGGATGTTATCATGGAAGATGCAGTGGGTTCTAAGAGGAGTGGTTATCCTACTGGGGGTCAGCCAGAGTTACAGAAGAAAAAGAAAACTGTTTCTTGGGTTGGCAAAGGTGACAAAGAGATATTGGCGGAGGCTGGTTCCCAGCCCCGCCAGAACCAATGAGTCTTTTATGTTGGAACTGTTTGGGGCTTGGGAACCAACGTACAGAGAATCAGCTCGCAGAATTAGTGTGGGCAAAAGATCCCTCCGTTGTGTTCTTAGTCGAAACATGGATGGATGAAGCTAGGCTAATTTTCATTCAAGATCGTTTGAAGTTTAAGCATAGATTTATTGCACCTAGGAGAAATAAATCAAAGGGTTTAGTGATGTATTGGAAAGAGGAGTTTGATTTAACCATAGAGACTTTTCAAAGAACCATATTGATGCCACAAATTGCAAAAACAAGGAAGGGGAGTGGAGATTCACAGGTTTTTATGGAGAACCAGATACACAACTCAGACATGAAGCTTGGGCACGTTTGAGAAATTTGAAAACACGAAGTCAAGCACCTTGGCTATGTGCGGGAGATTTTAATGAAGTTACAAAGCAATCGGAAAAATTGGGTGGTAGAACTCGGCCTCATAGTCAGATGCAAGCTTTTAGAGATATATTGGATGAGTGCAGTTTTATGGACCTTGGGTTTGTGGGATCAAAGTTCACATGGCATAAGCATTATGATAATTTCACATTATGGGAGAGATTAGATAGGGCAGTGGCAACCAATGAGTGGTTTTCCTTGTTTCCGGATACACAAGTTCATCATCTTGATGTTACCACTTTGAATCATAAGCCCTTGTTAATTAATCCTAATGGAATGGACTGCAAGCAACAGAGGCCTTTTCACTTTGAGCAGATGTGGATGAGTGAACCGGGGTGCTGGGCAACAATTGAGGCGGTATGGCAGCAGGTAGGAGATGATTTAAGGGGTGAAAAAGTGATTAAAAAAAAAGTTGATAAGTGTGGGAAATGGCTAACCAAATGGAGCAAGACTTGTTTCCGAAACGTGAAAAGGGAGTTGGAAAAAAAGAGGAAAAAATTAGCCCAGGCCAAGAGGATAGCATGCAGTGGGGGTTCGGTGATATTGATGAAGAAATTGGAGAAAGAAATAAATGTACTTCTTGATAAAGAGGCACAGATGTGGGGGCAACGGCCTAAGGTGCAATGGCTGAAAGATGGGGATAGGAATACGAGGTTTTTCCATAGCAAAGCCTCACAACGAAGAAGAAAGAACTACATCAAGCCTCAAGTGGCTGTATAATAATGATGGTCAATGGTGTACTAATCCTAGTCGAGTGGAGGAGATAGTTTTGGAGTTTTATCAGGTTTTTTTTACTTCCCAAAACCCGGAGAATTTTGATGAGATTTTGGCACAAATACCTCGGGTTGTAATAGATGAGATGAACAGTGATTTGATGGCTGAGTTCCAAAAAGAAGAGGTAGAGACAGCTCTTAAGCAGATGGCTCCTTGAAAATCACCCGGACCGGATGGAATGCCACCCATTTTTTACCAACATTATTGGTCTTTGGTGGGCAATGATGTGGTTGATGATATTCTGTATTTCCTAAATTTGGGTAATCTCCCTCCATCTTTGTGTCATTCATTTATAACTTTAATCCCTAAAGTTCATAGCCCCGAACATATTTCACAATATCGCCCTATTAGTCTCCGCAATGTATTGTATAGAATTTTTTCAAAAGTTCTGGCTAACAGGTTGAAGAAAATTCTTCCCCACTTAGTGTCTGAACAACAAAGTGCTTTTGTGAAGGACAGATTGATTTCTGACAATATTATGGTGGCTTTTGAAACCCTCCATTATATGAGAAATCATAGTTCGGGGGAGACAGGGTATATGGCACTTAAACTAGACATGAGTAAGGCGTATGATAGGGTGGAGTGGTTGTATATGGAGAAATTTATGAAGAAGATGGGTTTTGGAGACACTTGGGTAAATCTAATGATGCAATGTATTTCAAAGGCTACTTATTCTGTTTTGATTAATGGAGAGCCACATGGTCACATCACACCCTCGAGGGGGCTACGCCAAGGAGATCCTTTATCTCCTTACTTATTCTTATTATGCACGGAATGGTTCCATGGTTTGTTGAGAAAATCAGAGGAGAATGGAGATATAAGGGGTGTTTCTATTTGTAGAAGTGCACCAAAGCTAACACACCTTCTTTTTGCAGATGACAGTCTTATTTTTTGCAAGGCAAAAATTAATGAGTGTGAGAAGCTTTTGGAGATCCTAGCCACTTATGAGCAAGCATCGGGGCACAAATAAATAAAGATAAAACTACTTTATTTTTTAGTAAGTCCACTTCCCAACAATTGCAAGCTTCAATTCAAGCAGCCCTTGGAGTACCCGTGGTCAGGCAATATGAGAAGTATTTGGGATTACCGAGTTTCATAGGGCGAAAAAAGAAGGATAGCTTTGACAACATCAAGCAAAGAGTCTGGAAAAAGCTTCAAGGGTGGGAAGGCAAGCTTCTATCACAAGTGAGGAGAGAAATTTTAATTAAAGATGTGGCTCAAGCATTACCTACCTACACTATGTCATGTTTCAAACTACCGGTTACTCTTTGCTATGACATTGAAGCTCTCATTCGAAGATTCTTTTGGGGGCAGCGAGGAGATAGTCGAAAAGTGCATTGGGTAAGGTGGGAAGAGTTATGTAAGCCAAAGGAGCAAGGAGGGATGGGCTTCAAGGATTTGTCCCGTTTTAATGATGCTTTGCTCGCTAAACAAACTTGGAGACTTCTGCATGATAAATCCCCTTTGTTCTACCGGATTTTTAAAGCAAGATTTTTTCCAAATTGTTCAATCATGGAGGCCACTTGTCCAAGCTCGGCATCCTATGCATGGAAGAGTATTATAAAAAGGAGAGATGTGATTAAACGTGGAGCAATTTGGAGAATTGGAGATGGGAAGTCAGTACATATTTGGGGGGATAGGTGGCTGCCACAAAAACATTCAGCACTTGTTTTATCTCCACGGGTAGATGGTTTGGCTGAAGCAAAAGTCCAAAGCTTGATTGATGAAGAATGAAGATGTTGGAAGACTGAGTTAATTGATGAAACGTTGCTGGATTTTGAGGCAACAATGGTGAAAAGCATTCCCCTCTGCATTATCGAGCAACCGGATGAATTAATTTGGCCTCACAGTGCAAATGGAGTCTACACAGTTAAGTCGGGTTATAGGTTTCTGCAGACAGAATTTCAGAATCAACAACCGGGTCAGTTTGATCATTTGATGCTCAAGCCACTGTGGAAAGGGATATGGAGTCTCAATGTGCCAAGAAAAGTGAAAAACTTAGTTTGGCGAGCTGCAAAAAACTCACTCCCCAGGAAGCGAAATTTAGTTAAAAGAAAGGTTTTAACTAATGACTGCTATGATCATTGTAAGATGCAGCAAGAAGACACACTCCATGCTCTCTACCTCTGTATGAAATTGGAGGAAATTTGGCTCTCGGTACAAGCTTGGAACCAGAGCAATCTAAGGCAAACGACAAGCTTTGTTGATCTCATGGGTTGCATTTTGGCGGAGAACAAGGACCCGAACCTACTTGCTATGGTTGTATGGGCTGTATAGAAGAGAAGGAATGAAATGAGGGTAGGGAAAGGAGGCGAAAATCTCCCAAACCTGGTGCAGCAAGCCCGAAACAGATTACAAGACTTCTTGCTGCATAATTCTGCAGCAACGGCAACTACAGGACGACCTCCAACGCGATGGCAACCCCCAGCGCACCAATAGTACAAGATTAATTTTGATGGGGCACTTTTCAAGGCTGAAAACCAGGCTAGAATTGGGGTGGTGATTAGAGACAGCAAGGGGCAGGTGATGATCTCTTTGGCGCAGCGAATTCCAATGCCTAGTACAACTATTGAAGTTGAGGCCTTGGCAGCTCGACGGGCAATGGAGTTGGCATTGGAAACTGGTCTCAATAAGGGGGTGTTGAAGGGTGATTCGCTGATCCTCACGAACACTTTGAAGTCAAACTCTTACAGCCTTGCACAGTTTGGTCATATTATCAATGATATACGGTACTTAACCTCTCAGTTCTCCATTATTTCTTTTTCTCATGTAAGGAGGCATTGTAATACTGTAGCCCACTCAATTGCGAGGCGGGCAATTTCTTTTTCTTCATTACAAGTCTAGATGGAAGATGTACCTCCAGAGATTGCAGATGTACTTCAAGCTGATTTTCATAGCCTTAGTTGAATAAAAGTCTTATGATGTGGATTCTCAAAAAAAAAAAAAAAAAAAAAATTGATTCTCAAGTAAAAAATAATGCTACCATTTCATGGGCGGCTCCACTTAGAGCCCAGGGTTTTAAATGAACCTTTTGAACTGGCCCAAAAAAAAAGAACTATATATAATATTTTTTAAATTTTTTTGTTTGTTTTGACCCTCTAAATTAAAATTTTGAACACTTTGACCTTAGATTTTTTTTTTTTTTTTAACTCGGTTGAAATAGGCTTGAATATGATCCTCTTAACAATATTCTGGCATTTTTAAATACAAAACAAAAAACCCAATAACAAACCAATTTGATCTAAAATCAGAAAAAAAAAAAAAAAAAAAAAAAAAAAAAAAAAAAAAAAAAAAAAAAAAAAAAAGCCTAACAACAAAAGTAGAAATTTATTAATCTTAAACCTTTAAAAAAACTCATTTAGATCTTAAAAAATTTGAAATAAATCAATCGAATAGGAAATTAATGGATAAATAATTGCTTGATTGTATATATTGAAAAAGATGTAGCTCGTAAGATTGAAAGAGATGTAGCTCCACTTGGAGCCTAGGGGTTCAAATGAACCTTCTAAAGTGGCCCAAAAAAAAGATCTATATATAATTTTTAAAAAATTTTTTTTTGTTTGTTTTGACCCTCTAAATTAAAATTTTGAACCCTTTGACCTTAGATTTTTTTTTAAAACTCGGTTGAAATAGGCTTGAATATGATCCACTTAACAATATTCTGGCATTTTTAAACACAAAACAAAAAGCCCAATAACAAACCAATTTGATCTAAAATCAGGAAAAAAAAAAGTCTAACAACAAAAGTAGAAATTTATTAATCTTAAACCTTAAAAAAAAACTCATTTAGATCTTAAAAAATTTGAAATAAATCAATCAAATGGGAGATTAATAGATGAATGATTGCTTGACTGTGTATATTGAAAAAGATGTAGCTTGTAAGATTGATAATGAAGAAATCATGTAACGATTTCAAAATATGAAAAATTGTAGAAAGCAATTGTAAAATTTTATGTATTTCGGTTTTTGTTTTTTGTTTTTTTGTGATATCGATATATTCAAGTTCTCTTTTGTTTTATATTTTTGTAATTTATATTTCTTATTGACCTCTTAAAAAATAATCCTGGAGGCGCCACTTTACCATTTATTAAAGATTTTAGTATATTATATATAATTAAAATCTACTACCAAGAAGTTTCATATTTTTTATAAAGTAATAATTATTTAATTAATATTATTTTTATAATCTACAATAATTGTTTTTAATAATAAATATTGGATCGTGGACAACTTACTAGTAGTATGTGATTCAATGTAAGTATTACAAGTTGTATGATATAATTTCGTCATATGACTCATTATAAGTATATTTTTAATTCTATTAATAATTTTTACTTTAAGTAAAACACTACCACCAAAGATTTAAAAAGAAATTAATCTTCGATTGAAACTCAATTATCAAAAGTTTTAAGAAATTCAATAGAAGTTTCATCATTTATTTTAAATAATTTTATGATATATTATAATTTTTGGCTTTTTATAAAAATTTGTTCTTACTAATGTGCATTCATCATGCAACATAAAATGGTATTTTTTTGGCATTTTATTTTTACTTTTTATTGATCAATTTTAATTATATTATTGAAATAATTTTTTTAGTTTACATATACTTCTTGATTGTCGCATGTACATAATAGCAGTCTTACAAAAATTTGAGTTATATATACAATATGGGAGTTGAAATTTTCTTACAACTGCGCCCACTAAAAAAAATGTAAATAGTCAACTATGAGAGTTTTTGTTAAAAAGGCTAGGTTCCTTAAAATTTGAAAAACCTGTGGGTAAATTCTGGATAGTCGATTGTGAGAGATTTGGGCTCCTTACAAGTCGAAAACCCTATATATATGGATTAAATAGAAAGAAACAAGATATAAAACTTTGGTCTCCTAAAAAAAAAACAAATAAAGACAAATCAACTACATATTTTTAAATTCTAGATTTTCCTCATAGAGGTGGTAGTAATTGTGATGGTGATGACAATAGTCTATATTAATAAAAAATTTCCCCATGAAGTTTGAACTTAGAATTTGGGTGCTTGAATAATCTAACATTGTTTCTTTTACATTATTTTAATAATCTGGTATAAATTTATGTTTTAATAATAAAATTGAATCATACACGTTTACACGACTCAATATAAGTATTATAAGTTGTATGACATAAAAAAAAAAAGTATTATAAGTAATTCTATCTGTTATTTCAAAAAAAAAAAAAAGTTGTATGACATAATTATGTCATATGACTCATTATAACTACAATAAATTATTAGTATTGTTTATTATTACCTTATTTAAGTAAAACTCTATTATCAAAGATTTAAGAACAAAATAAAATCATTTTATTAATACTCAATTATCAAAAGGTTCAATAAATTAATAAAAGTTTAATTATTTGTTTTGAATTATTTTAAGGTCTATTATAATTTTGTATTTTTACTATCTATTTTATTACTTAATTTTATTTAAATTATTAAAATAATTTATTTAATTTACATATGATTCTTGACTAAGCCATGGACTACATGAGCATAATACAAGTCTTATAAAAATTTGAGTTATATATAAAATGGGAGAAATTTGAAATTTTCTTACAACTGCACCAACTAAAAAAAAATTGCAGAGTCAATTATATAGCTTATCTTACAAATATTTGAGCTTATCTATGGGCAGAGTTTCCAGAGAACCCATTATGAGAGATTTGGTCTCCTTGCAATTTCAAAAATACATGGATAGATAAAATAGAAAGATAGTATTTTTTTTTTTTCCCTAATTGTGGTCCCAAAAAAATCAACTATATCTTTTTATACTTTTACATTCTAGATTTTACTCGTAGAGGTGGCACTAGTTTTGGTGGTGACAATAATTTATGTAAATAATATATTCCCCATGAAAATTGGATGCTCCCAAATATTTCACAATAATTTTGAATTACCTTTCTTTTAACCCAAATCAAGGAATTCAATATTTGAATGGGTATGTGTCTCAAGAGGAAACCAACAACAAAGTAACTATCACTTATTATTTTCAAAAAAAAAAAAAAAAAATATATATATATATATATATATATGGGGGTGAAGCCCAACCTAACATATTAGGCCCAAAGCCCTATTTGAGGGTTACTGTTTTTCCGAAGAGATGAAAATACTTGAGAAGAAGCCCATGTAAAAAAAACATGTCTGGAGAGGAGCATGGGACATAGTCCGAGGAGATATTCAATTGTCCGAAGAGTCCATTATCCTCGGATCCGAAGAAGCTTGATCAAACAAACATCTGGGAAGTTCAAATGATCCTCCAGAGAAGTGTAATGATAGAAATGAACCTCAGGCGCGTGCGAGGATAGCAGGAACAGAGAAATATCTAGAAGACAAACCTCAACCACCACATTAAATGCACTGTATCTACTTTTCTGCCCGCATTGATGTGGAGAAGACCCCTAAACAGTACAATCTCAGCTACCGCCACTCATACAAGGCTAAAGAAGATACATGATGGGACATGCACTCAAGTGGATGCTTAGATGATAAACAAGTGGACGATGAAGATGAAGGGAGAGTGTGCTATATAAGGAGGAGAGTCCTCTGATAAAAGGGAGAGGACCACAAAAAGAAGAAAGGAAAAGAAAAACTACTTTACTGTAGCTCTGAAACTTGTAACCTAATTCCATTCAATAGAATACCTCTTCGGATATTCATGTCTGCATTTGTCCTACGTGATTACATGTTAGTTTATTTGTAAATACCATAATCAACTCTTGTTTAATTCATATTCAGCCCAATTCTTTCACCCACGCTCTACAAATTCATTGTCTGGGGTTCATCGGGCTCATATTCCATATCTTGTGGGCTTGGGCTACAAAATCTGACCCCACAATATATATCACTTATTTAAGATGACTGCATTGGAAAAAAATTAGTTCAAAGTAAAATAATATTGAAACTA
This sequence comes from Quercus ilex subsp. ballota, assembly GCA_032727855.1. Lineage (NCBI taxonomy): Eukaryota > Viridiplantae > Streptophyta > Magnoliopsida > Fagales > Fagaceae > Quercus > Quercus ilex. The sequence goes on along the minus strand of CM064908.1, from coordinate 19,146,534 downwards.
ACTTTAAAATTATTTTTGCAGAATTATGGATTAAAATACAAATTACTATCCAAATAATTGGAACAATTTTTAGAATTTACACCCACTGTGGGAAATTCTAACTCCAGGCTTAAAATTACCCATGCCAATTTTTGTAGATATGAAATAATTTATCATTTTCAGGTGACAGAATTAAATAAAGTTTATAATGAGATGGGACAATTTCGACAAGCAACATTTTAAAGGTCTTAATCCTGTCTGGTCTCAGTTATGGATCCAACTTATTGATGTTGAGACCTGAATCATCTGATCAATACCCTTGCAACTTGTTGAGGCCAAAAAATTATTAGTTTGTCTAGTAAATTTGGTGCACTTTTTTTAATGATTATCTGAGCCAAACAGTGCAAATATTCTTGGTCCCTCCTGTTTCAATACTCATATTATATTGAATTACAAATTTGAAATTTTTTCTTTAAAAAAAAAAAGAAAAAAAAACATATATATATATATATATATAATTTGATTGTAATTTTGTAGAGAATAATTACGCTTAAGATCTAGATTCTCATAAATCTAATTTATTTTGGAAATCTAGTTACTTGGAAGAATTTGTTAGTCTTAGATTCTTAACTTCAATTAAGTCCCACAAAATTATCATAACATGAGATGACTATTGACATTAACAATTAAAGTATATACTTAAAATCACGGCGTGACAAAAAATGAAATCTTCAATAATACCCCTCTTTTTTCGTTTTTTATATTTATGTTGAAATGGATAATTTTGCTATCTACTCATCAGTACTCTATTTCTCTCTTTTCTATTTTTGTTAGTTATATTATGGAGTATATTAAAGGATACCTTTAATATAATTGTTAATAACGTCCTTAACATATTTCTCTTTAAGCTGAGAAAGCAAGAGGCAAAAATAAATTAATAAAAAGTTGAACTAGATTATTTTGAAAATTTCACCTATACAATTGTTTTAGGACACTGAATAATTAGCTTGCTTCCAAGCCGGCCAACCATAAAGAATCAAGAGATCTTTTTCGATGCTAACTAAAATCTCGGGTAATGAAAAAAGGCAACTAAAAGCGACGAGCCATCATAGTTGAAGCTTAGCTCTAGCCGTGACTTGTCATATGTACTGGGTCAGATGGAATTTTATCATTATTCCCTTCTCCAATCGAGATATTCCCCTCTCTTGCCAAAAAAAAAAAAAAAAAAATTGATTGAATTATCAAAAAATTGAAACGTGAAATACAATTAATCCTATTTATTATTAAATTGTTTGCTTTATTGGTAAGCCGACAATTGAAAGCCAAGTCCTTTTCAGCATAAAGCTAGCCATGTTGCACGTGAATGGAGCCTTGAAGGTTGAAACGTGTCAGACCTGGATTGAAGCATTTATGTCTGATACCAATTGGAATAAGCAAATTCATATGCAGATTGACGGACGAGGTTAAGCTACGTCATTGGAGATGGGCACACATCCCTATGCATTAAACTATTACAGTATATCGCAATTATAGAGGATTAATACGCAAATCATTCAGAAAGAACCAAAAACAAAACAAAAAACAAAATAGAGAAATCCTAGATATCCAATTATTTCCATAATTTGTTTTTCACAATTTATCAGGATAATAAGACATTATAGAGAAATGTCAACTTAATGTATAATCACCAGGACTAATACTTTTAACTCAAATTAGTCAATTGTTGAAAAAAAATTGTAAAATATTTTATATCCCTAAATTTATTATTGAAAAATAATCACCAAGCAATGTAAGGAAAATAGAGTTAATCTATAACAAAAGTTTGAGTTTACAAAATCAAAAAACATCGTGGTTACAAAATTATCTTGAATCCAATAAACCCACTTGAGGTTGAATCTAGATATCAAGAAAGATTTATGATGTATGCCAACACAAAACAGGATAGCCCAGGAAATTAGGAAGAAGAAATCTCCCTCAATTGAGTGCCCTTTGATCCCTACAAATTCAGGGAGATTTCAAATATATATATATATATATATATATATATATATATATATATACATCTTTGCATTTTCCAATCACTTCTTGAAAATACTACACCTTTGTAATTTCATCTCTATCTTGATAGATGGTTCTTGACATTGAGAATTTATCAATTACCTTAACTAGTAAGTGTCCGTTTGGATCACATCTGCATGTCTGCGTTTCTGTGTTTTTCCCTTCTTCTTTTTTTCTTCTTTTTTTGACCAGCACCTCTTGCACTGTTCATGGGACATGAACAGTGCATTAAGGCAAAACTACAATGTTTTTAGCAATGAACAATAACTTAGAAATTATTTTTTTATTGTTTTTAGTAATAAGTTTTCAATTTTCAGTAAAATAAGCGATGTCCAAACACACACTAAATCTATTGGACTAAAAGAAGAACTAGTAAGTCTTTTTCTTTTTTTTCTTTTTCTTTTTTTTTTTCTTTTTTTTTATATTATGGGAACTAGTAAGTCTATTGACAACATATGAGTGAACTTCTTCAAACTTTAGCCTCTCAACAATAATGTTAATGATTTGTCAAACACCCATAAAGAATAAGTGAGTCAAATCAACTCTTACAGCGTATATATGATCTCTACAAGGCTCCATCTCCAAACTAAAAACAATAAAATATTCAGCAAAGAAAAAAAGCTAATTAAAAGCAATTATAACCGGTTACATTGTTCCTAATTGATCAAGCTCTTAAGTTTCAAAAAAAAATTGATCAAGCTCTATGATTTGTCAAACACCCCCAAAAAGAACAGTAGTCAACTCTTAGAGCATAGATATGAACTCCACAAGGCTCCCAAGTGAGAGAGAAAGAGAGAGAAAAACCAAACCCTTCAAATTTGATTGCAATACGCAACACTCTTTATGATTAGTTTTTAAGCGGTCAATGTGAAAGCAATCTATGAATAAGATTATATTCCTTAACCTAGATTAGAGGACACCAAAAGATTGATAAGAAATGTTCAACAACTTCCTTAAGACCATGATAGCTTGAAAAAATTAATCCTTAGTTGGTTTCATGTTAAACGAGTATCAAAGTATGACTTAGACCTTAGCAACCAACCTTAGCTTAACCCATTTATTTTATTGAGTTTAAATCCAAATTCAACCAATTAGCTATTGGTTGACTCAAGTGCCTATATTTTTGGCTAGTTATTAGTGAGCAGTGAGCACCACTAAGAAGTTTGGCTCCATTGAGCTGCACTTACTAATTAGCTTAAGATTATTAGGAGCTTTAGCTCTCTCAATTTTGATAATCTCTTTTTGGGGTCATGTACATCATTGCACACATGACACACGAAAAAGAGTGTTTAATGATTAAAATTGAATTTTGGGTTAAATTTGAAAGATATAATTACATACAGCTTTTCTCTATATTTTACTAGTGTTAACTGTTGATCCCTATACGACAAAATTGCAGTAAGTTTTAGTTTCAACATGATGTGATAAGATTAGCATGCTTGGTCAAAATTTTGATTGAGTAAATAGTTAGATGTAACAATATTGCCAATGAGTCTATTTTAAATGAGATCTATTATGTGGTTTTTAATTAGTTCAACTGATAAGGATTTTTTTTTATCAAATAAATGACATTGGTTTGAATCTTGGTTTCATAAAAAAAATTTATTTTTTGTTTGATAATAAAAAGGCAGGTATCATGAAACGAATACCATAAAATCAAATTTTATATGGAGAGAGAGAGAGAGAGAGAGAGAGAGAGAGAGAGAGAGAGAGAGAGAGAGAGAGAGAGAGAGAGAGAGAGAGAGAGAGAGAGATTATTATTAAAAATAATATAGGACCATAGATTTGATTGGATCTCATTGGAGTAGGTGAGGTCCGTCAATTGTAAATATCGTAATGCTACCATGAAAACCTTATTTTCAATATGAAAGCAATAACAAGTTTTAATCAACTCAAATAATAATTTAAAAAATAGAAAAGTTTAATGGATGCTTTAATGGCATTGGTAATTGGTTTAGAAAATATTTTTAAAAACTGTTTTATAAGAAAAGAAAAAAAAACTGATTTTTTTTTTTTTTTACAGTTTTTTATATTTTCCATGAAAATGTTGTCAAAATTTTCTTAAAATATTCTAAGAGCATTCTTTAACAATACCCATAAGAAAAATTCATGATTGAATAAAAGAGTTGGATTTGAATTTTATTTCTAGAAAAGACTCTGTTTAACCAGCCAAACAAAATTAAAATATAAATGCACATTAATAAAATGTCCTTAATTACTGATGCGCCACATGTTGCTAACCTTTTGATTACAATATACAATCGTTTGATTAATTACTAAATAAAAGTAGTTTGAGTTCACACAGTAGGGGTTTGGCTTACTTTCAGTACTTTTTTAACTAGACATGTCCTTTTGTTTTAATGAAAGACTGTCACATCACTCACTAACTAAATAAAATGTGAAAATTAAAACCCACTACCACTTGTCATTGTATATTTAAAATAAAAGAACATGTCCAGTTAAAAAGTATCGGAGGTAAGCCAAACCCACACAGTAGAACATCTCTCGAAGTTGTGTCGTTAGTTACCAACCAATAACAAGAATATCTTTAGGACTTTAACTGCTTAAGAAGAATCTACCAATGATAACTTTTATTATCCTTAATTATTCTCACACTTGTTGATGTATATTTTTTACTAAAAACTTAATTATTCTCTCACGGTTGTTGATGCATACTTTTTATTAGAAACTTCATAAATTTAAGTCCAATTTGCATTTTTTTTTAAAGGGAAATATTAACGAATACCCTAATGGCATTGGTTTAGGAAATGTTTTTAAAAACTTTTAATTAAAAAAGAAAAAAATATTAAATTTTTTTAACGGCTATTTATATTTTCAATAAAAGTGGTGTAAAAAACTTTCATAAAATGGTTTATTAACAATTGTTCTAAGGACACTTGTTAATATAATCATTTTTCTAAATGAGATTTATTTTATGGGTTTCAATTAGCTTAACTAATAAAAGTTTTTGTTTTTAAATAAGCAACATTGGATCAAATCTTGCTTTCACAAAAAATAATTTATATATTTGTCTGATGATAAAGAGATAAATATCATAAAGCAAATACCACATAATCAAATTCTGTTTTATATATATATATATATATATATATATGTGGGGCCAGCAAGTCTTACGGCCCAGCCCACTTCATTCTAGGGCCGGAGGCCTGAGCCGAGGAGGCTCCCAAGATCCGAGGAGGAAGACGAGAAGCCCAGGAACCCAACAGGCCACGCCGAGGACGACCCTATTCTCGGATGTCCGATACCCTCAGACAACCAGCAACACACTTAAGGGAACCTTCCTGACTACTCCAAGGGCAGAGAGGAAGTACCACGTGCCAGCAATGGAAACCTGGAGGAGGAACAAGTTCATGATAGACTGTCACCTCCGCATTTAATGCACCTGACTACCGCCCTGGCCACATTAATGAGGAAAGGACTCCGCACCAGTGCCGCCTTGGTTGCCGCGACCCACAAAGAGAATGGGAAAGCGGCTGATAGGACAGGCACCAGAGTAATGTCCTGATGGCTCAACAAATGTAGGGTTAGGATTGGTTGGGTAAATGGTATATAATGTATGGGATCCCTCCTGAAGTGGAGGGGGGGGGGGGGAGAGGGTCAGGCTCCTCGGGCAAATGCCGAGGAGTAATTTCAGCAAAGAATCCAGGCACTTAGCCTTTGATGACAATGAATCCAGGATGAAGTTCCGTTTGCCTGCAAGGGCCAATTTCTTCAACCCACTCTCTACAAATTTATTGTTTTGGGGCCCACAGGATTATATCCCTTCTAAATTCAGAGGGTCCTTCCAAATCGAGTCCCTACAATATATATATGGACAAAACTTAAGCACAATATCATAGATGCAGTTCCTTAAGTTCATCTCTTAAGATTTTGACATGTGAATACTTAACTAGATTTTGACATATGTATATATATACATATCACCTACTCCAATGAGATCCAATCAAATCTATGGTCCCTCATTATAAATCTTTGTTCTCATATAAAATATGAGACTATAGATTTGATTAGATCTCCTTGGAGTGGGTAAGGTCCATCAATACTAAATTCTTAATGCTACATGAAAATCTTATTTTCAATATAAAAGCCATAATAAGTTAAAATTAACTCAAATAATAATAAAAATTTATGATCGAATAGAACTATAAAAGAGTTGGATTTGAATTTTATTTTCACAAAGGATTCTATTTAACTAGCAAAACAAAATTAAAATACTACGAAAATGTTAACGAATGTCCTAAAAATATTGAGTTATGATATATTTTTTAAAATAAATATATAGAAAAGAAAATAATAATTTTCTCGATGACTTTTTATATTTCTCATAAAAATAATTTCAAAACTTTCCTAATTTATTAATAAATAATAATTACCCTAAGACACCCGTTAACATAACCCATAAAATATAAATGCATGTAAATAAACTGTCCTAGCTGGATGTGCCCCATGTTGCTAATCTGTTGGTAACAATTCACAAAAGTTTGATTAATTACTAAACTAAAAGTAGTTTGAGACCACACGGCAGAACGTATCTCAAAGCTGTTAGTTGTTAGTTACCAACCAATAAAACAAGAATATCTTTTAACAGCCCAAGAAGATTCTACCAATGATAACTATTGTTTTATCTTTAATGGTTCTCTCACACTTCTTAACGTACACGTTTTAGTAAAAACTTCATAAATCTACAAAGATTTATTATTATTATTATTATCTTTAATTACTTTCTCGTATTTGTTAATGTACACTTTATACTAAAAATTTCGTAAGTTTAAGTCAAATTTACTAATTTTTTTTTCTTAAGTTTAAAATCAAAAAATAGTTAGCTGTGTATGAACCAAAATAACTAATATGAGAGGATTAATGTCTCTGGCTAAACGTTTTTTCCTCCAATTTGTAACCAAAAGAGAGAGAAAGAGAGAGTTTAGCAATTACCATGCATTTTCTATGGAAATCAAAAGAGTTTATTTGATGTTTTGTCCACACAAATATACCCTCCAAAAATATTTGTTCAGTTATGGCCGCTCATTCAATCTCATAATTACTACATATAAGACAACCATTTGTAACCATCCTCTCATATTTTTCCCTCCCTTAAAATTTTGTACACAACCTGTTTGCTATTTTGTCTAAGAGAGAATAGAAACAGAGATTATTTAGAGGCCTGTGGGTGGAGGTGGGTTTGATTGAATTGAAGAATTTATTTGATGGACTGAGGTGTGAGAGGGACCCCACACTTCACGTCCATCATCATCTTCTTCAATCTTCATAAATCTCTTTTGGCTTCTCTTCCTCCTCCTCCTACTACTCAACAAAGCTCCTCTTGTTTTTGTTGTCTTCTGGTGTCTTTTTCATTAGTTTAAAGTTTAAACAGGTCTTGTGGTGTTGGTGCACCTAATTCTGCTTCAATCCCAACTACCCAGATCTGTTTTCCACCTTATTATTTGCAAAACATCATATTATTTACCAAAGATCTTGTTTTTGTTGTTTCAATAGCAATTCAAAGATTTTGGAGATACGGGTCTTTGTATCTAGACTTATCTTGGTATCATTTTTTTTTTCTTGGGATTCAGCGAGTTCCATGTGTCAGATAAAAAACCCATAACAGATCTGAGTGAGAGTGCCCCACCTTCATTAGGTTCCTGGTTCATCCAATACAACCCAATTTCACTCTTTATCCCCTCTCTTTGTATGACAGCTGTTGAACTTGTCTGTACGGTTGGGTTCTTTACTTGGGGGGCCTTCTTTTTCGTTATCCAAAATAAAAAGGGGTGAAGAAGCTCTTAACTTAACTTCTTTTGCTTTTTTAGATAAAGATTGGATTGGCTAAGGTGACTTCCTATGCATCAAAGTTTAGTCCTCTGAGGTGTTCATGCTAGTTGCCCTCTTTTATTCCTGATTACACTTTGACAAGGAGGCCCACCTCTGGGTTTGGTGGGCTTTGGTAGAACCAATAAAAACCCAATCTGTTGTTGAAAGCTTTTTGAAGATCCCACCTTGCTTTCTTTTTTTTTTCAAGGTGGTTGAGACATGAGAGAGAAAATTTGAGTTTTTTTCTTTTGTACTATTACCGTTGTGTTTTTTTTTCTTTTTCCCCTCAATAGGTTCCTCCATTGATAATTGCCATTATATTCATTTATGCGCAACCCGTTTTTGACCCTTATTAGTAGTCCCTCTTTCTAAATGGTACTTTACTTCTTGATCACTTGCTTCTCCTTCATCCTCTTTATAAAGTCCCTACCTCTCAAGCCACTCCCACCATGGGCTAATGAGATGAGACTGTTGTCCTTCTGGTTTTGGAAAGACTTACCATCATCCTTTCCAATATCCCAGTTGATAAACAATAGCCTGTCAAGTTTCTATCTTTCTCTAATCCCACCTTACAAAATGTCTTTGATAAAGAAGAGCCTAAGTTCCAAAGTTGAGAATGTAGAGGAAGAAACTGCAGAGATGTCAGTGTTGGACTTGCCAGAATTGGCCTTGGAACGCATTCTTGAGATGTTACCACCTGCTTCACTATGTACCATGGCTGGCGTTTGTACCTCTTTGAGAGAGAGGTGTAAAAGTGACCACCTATGGGAGAAGCACATGAAGCAGAAATGGGGCAGAGTAGTTGGTGCAGCTGCTTACAGGAATTGGCAACGGCATATTTCTTCTAAAACAGATTCAAACAATCTCAAGCAAGGCAAGCAGAAGGGCCTGATAAGGCTTCTATCTCTCAGCTGGCCTGTTTCATGGTTTAGATCCAAAGTTGATGATTGTAGCAAACAGAGGAGCTCTTTGCCGGTTGATTCAATCATGTCTTGGTATCTTGCTCTGGAAACTGGCAAGTTCTGGTTTCCTGCTCAGGTCTATAACCGTGAGGTATTGACTGTAGTTATATGTATTCAGCTATGTATAAAGCTTTATTCAGCTTCAATTTTATATTTTGGTTGTTCTCTTTTGAACTAGTTGTGCTGTATTGCAGAATGGCCATGTTGGGTTTATGTTGTCATGCTATGATGCTGAACTTAGCTATGATCCCCGCACTGACACCTTCCAAGCCAGGTAATTGAACAAATAGCCCTTCGAACATGGATTTTTTGGTGGTTCTTAGTATTCAATTTTTTTCATATATAATTTTGGACAATTGATGATAATAAGTGGTTATTTGATCTAGGTTGCTTAACTTTAGATGATCTTGTCTATTGCAGGTATCCACCTCATGGAAGGAGAGAAATTGCCATTGAGAATGCCGTGCCATGGGAAAGGCTAAGAGCACCACCTGTTGAAACTACTCCTCATGATCTTCATAGCTCTGGCTGTTTGAATGAGTTGTGCCCGGGTGATCACATTGAGATTCAGTGGAGAAGAAACAAAGAGTTCCCTTATGGTTAGTTTCTCACAGATATTATGAGTATAGATATGATGAATTTTATCTTTATGAATATAGGGTAGCTACTTGTTTTAATTTTCTAGATCTTTCTCTTCCCTCTTTGCTTTGCTGTTTATTTTTTTTATATAATTTGGATTGGTGAGAGATGGATAGAAGCATAGGAAGAGTTTTGGAGAAACTTCTAGGAATTAATGAATGTGATGTCCAGAAAGATGAATAGACATGTCATGTTACCCATATTCTGAAGGAGAGGGAGAGTGGGAAAAAAAGTAAAGAAAAATGACAGTTCAACCTTATTCCTGTCAAAGAAAAGTTGTTCAATCATAGTCATCACAGTATTGTCTTTCACAAAAAACTGTTTACACCTAATTAGGGAAATGTTAACAAGCACTGTTCGGTGCTTGTTAACGTTTCCTTTTTTGTGTTTCATTTAAAAAATAGAAGAAAGTTGTCAAAAAAATTGCCAAAAGAAGTAAAGAAAAATTGCCAAAAATTGAAAAATTATCAAAAGCTAAAAAAGTTACCCAGAAAGTTATCCAAGAATGTGTTGTTAACGGACACCGTAAGGTGCCCGTTAACACAACCCTTTTTTATATTGTTCAATCTAAATTGGTATGGAAAGTTTCATCATAAAAAAAAAAAAAAACTTGTTGTCAATCAGAGCTGAACAGAGAACTGCTTTTAAATTTAAATTATTCTTCCTTGCATTTGGTGTTATGGTGTTGTAGGGAACTTGGAATACATAATATAGTAATATATATTAATTATTTGTAATAGTTCACTTTTTGATAAGATGTGCCATATATGCTGCAGGTTGGTGGTATGGTATTGTAGGTCACTTGGAATCATGTGATGGAAATGAACTTTACTGCCGTTGTCATAATAGTGGTGAGTTGATCTAATCCTTCTTTTCCTTGCATTAGAATTTGATACTCCATATGAGTCTGTGACTGCCTAGGAATTGGATGAAGGAGGCTGTAACCGATCCAAACTTACCCAAATTTTCTTCTCAAAGTATATAGAAGTTTTTAGAGTTTTATATTTATATTTTTTGGTATTGGCAAGTTTGCACATGTGCCTACTAGCGACATTACCCTGAACCATTTCTTAACGGGGAGGATGTGTAGTTTGAGCTTATTAGATCGGTTGGGGATTAAAAATGTGTAAAAGTTGAAGTTAATTTTTTAAAATGTTTTCTAGAAGCCAATAACTTCTTTAAAAATGTGGACGACATGAATGTAAAGTTTACTTTCACAGACCACACCAATTTTAGCAAGGTCCCTTTCTTGAACCCCATTTTTCAATATGTGGACCACCATTTATTCTATTTGATTGGTCCCCAAGACATATATCATTGTCAACATGTCATCACTTCCACCAACATAGTGATAACTTGTGTCTCAGTGGAATATTTATGGCCAACCATACTGAAAGAACTCAATGCTTCCCATACCCTGTCTTTTACCAAGTTGGAATTTTATCTTGTTCTGTGGGCCACAATGATTTTTATAAGCTTCCAAATTTCTTTGATTTTTCCGACTTCTTGGCTGCCAAATTGTGCGCCTCAAAGTGACATGATTCCACTGCTCAGCTCACAAAAAATCCACCCTTTCCTTGACCACAACAAATTATTAAAGAAAGAATGATTTATATTAAAAACAAAAAGAAATTTATGCTTGCTACTTGCCACTTGACAAATGAGGCAACAAATTGATCTGAAATTCAGTTGTTTCAATCTTAGAAAAATCTGGTTAAGGATGATCGGTTCCATGCTTCTACATCTGTGAGTCACTTTTATCATGGAGTTGGGGTGTTTGGAATTTGGATAGGCATAATAACAATGGAATACTAAATTTTATAATTTCCATGAGTAGTTCAAATGGTCATCCAAATTGTCTGGAAATTGCAGAAAGAGTTAGGGAACACAATAATATACATTTTTCTCCATTTCTTCAAGATTTTGAGTCAATTGCCTCAGTTTAAGGCAGTGTTTTAATAATTTGCTTATGCTGATTTACTGGTTAACTTTTTGTAGTAATAAATTCAAATGAATGGTATATGGAAAGAACATGAAGAACAAAAGAAAAAGGCAAAAGGAAACAATGGCATTAGTAACTCTTAATGATGTTTACTAGATGCTAGTTTTAGTTGTTAACCTTGAATTTGTGCCAACAGACACTGTGGTGCTGGAGTTCAATCAGTACACCCCTGGTTCACGGTGGAGACATACAACCATTAACAGGAAAGACCACAGGGAAGAGGGGAATGAGGCAGATGGGTTCTATGGAGGAATCAGAAAGCTTAAGAAAAAGGATGAAATTTCCACTTGGAAGCAACTTTGGCCTAAAGAAACCTTGGAATAGTAAGCTTTGTATGGAAAGGGTTACTATACTCAACAACACTTTGAATGTAGAAGGCTATTCTTCTGAATCAAGTGAATTTTCTTTACAAAAGTGGATGCAAGAAGTTGAAAATCAGCTTTTTGATCCGGTTGCATGGATGTGGAGGACATGTTCCCTTTTTCTATGAACATTATTTTTTTTTTGGGAGGTTTCAGGATGCAATGCCAAATCACTCATGTAAATTACCTTCCATTTATGCCAAATTGATGTACAATATTTACCCCCACGATATATTGAATTAGTAGATAATCTTCCTTTTTAGTTGTTGGAACAACAAAACATAAGAAATTATTAAGCTTTGAAATCATACAACATTCATTTCCCCAGATTTTGGATTATCTATTGTTTACCTGCATTATTGAAAATCAAATGGAGAATCGGTAACACCTCTCTCTCTCTCTCTCTCCCTCCATGCGCAAGCACGCACCCCCTTTAAAGGATGGACTCCAATAAGCCTTTTTTGGTTTATCCATCCTCTTATGCTAGCAAGTTGATTTGACAATTTGCTTCAAGTAGTTGTGGTGACATTATCCTTCGAACAAAATAAATAAATAAATAAAAATGCCTAATTTAGACATCCGTTTAGAAAGTACTTAATGGCATATTCTTTTCTTTCACTTTTATGATAAAGTGAGCTATTTTTATATTAAAAAAGAGAAATGAGTATGAAAAAGTTGAATTCTTAATAAAGGGATGAAAATACTCTTCTCACATTTGTTTCTAAATCAAACGATTAGCCGTATTTATTATTAAAAAAAAAAACTCAAATATTACATGAGTTTAAGTTAAATGTGAGAAGGGCATTTTAAACCTTTATCAAGACTTTAATTTTTCATAAACGTATCTCTTCCTCTTATAAAAATTGCTCACTTCTCTATAGAAAGTGAAAGAATAAAGTCTTACATTAAATACTTTCTTGAAGCATCCGTTAACCATATTCTTTTTCTAATCCCAAAAAAAATGGGAGTATTTTGTTGTAAATAATTCTCTACCTTAATAGATGCCTTGAAGCATCTGTCAACAAAAGCCAAAGAATACTCAACAGGAAAAGCAAATTAGTGTATTTGAGGATCTTGAGAATGATGAGCACCATCTAATTCTATCTTAGGTCTTATCCTAATTAAAGGCATCTATTGAATGGTTCATGTTTCTCTATGTGAAAGATTCCTGAGTCACTAATTGGAAGAGACAAGACAATTCTCTTTTGCATTGGTGATGATTAAAAATTTGACTCAGACATAGTAGGCTGTTGGATAACTTGGTGGTGTTAAGCTCAAACAAGTTTAAAGCTTGGATAAACCTAGTTGAGCTCCATATTGCTGCATTTAAGTTCAAGGAACCTGATCTTAAACAGGGCTATAGTTTGAATATGTGCCAAAGGGATCTTTAATGTTTTGATTGAGGACTTAATCCGATTCATGATGTTGATTGGTTAGGAATAAGTTGAAAAAAACACACAAAGGACAAGCTCGCAGTACTTTTTTTGGATGTAACTTTTTACTATAAAACCTTTTTTTTTTTTTTGAAAATTTGTTAAAGTATAGTAGTTTTACCTAAAATAAATATGAAAAAAAAAAAGTAGTACATAATTAGATTAGATAAACTAAAAAAACAATATCATAGACATATGGTGTATTTTTAATTATATCAACTTTTACAGTCTATTAGAACAAATGGATCTTCTGTTACATCATTCAAATCTTAACCCAAATTTAATTGTTTAACGAATTAACTGTTACTAATTACATTGCCCATGAAAAACCCACTTAATTGAAAGTCACACAAAAGGGCTATCATAATTCATAAAGATAAGAAGAAGAGCACAACATTCTATCTGGCACAAACTATTTTTTGTTTTCTTTGTATTTTGTTTCTGCCACTTATACCCATTCACTCCACATACTTTGCCCCAAAGCCCATGCATAGAAGAAGCCTTGGCCTGTATTGTATCACAGTCATCTTAGCAACTTTAGCCACCTTTTTGTCCTCTTTGCATTGGGCTACATTTTGCTCTCTTACTGATGCACTCCTGAATAGGAATTTCTTTATTTTCTGCCTCTTATTTTCCCTTGAAAATGACCCTCCAATTTCTTTACCACTCTCTTCAGCTTCCACAGTGGGGCCTGAAGGTGTAGTCATGTTGGTCTTGCTAGGAATTTCATAATCCATTTTCACAAGTCTCACTTGTCTTGCAAATGACAACCCCTTGGGCTCTGCCAGCTTCTTTGGGGTTGGGCCTACTTGTTCTATGTGCTCATGGAGATTGTTCAATGTAGCAAAAGCAGAACCATTGGACTCATGCTCCATTGGAATTTTGGGGCCCAATTTCTTGTCCTGATGGTGGATCGAGCCCGTCGAGTAATTGGACTCTTGTGGTCTTGCGGCCCGCAATGGCGAAAGGGACCGAGCCCGCCTATGATTGTGTCCCTGTGTTTTCCCTCTCTTTTCTTCCCTTACATTCTCCAGAGCCACCATGAATGGATCAAAATCATCATTCCACGTGCTCCGGCTAGAAAACGAGAGCTTAAGACCCGAACCCGGGGACCGAGGGGGTGACCCAACTGGGCTTTGGTTGCCACTTTTGTTGTTAACATATTGAAGGCGCGGTGGAAGCTTGAGAGGTGATTGTGGGAGTACTTTGCCATCACTAAACAACTCATCAGCAAATGCCATAGTTGGAAGTGAAAGTGAATCCTCACTCTGTCTTTCTAGCTTTTGTTGTTGCAGTTGATGTTCTAATGGGTTCTCAAAATTCTGGTACGATTCAGTGTTGTTGCTAATAAGGCTGAAACGCCCACTAGTATCAAATTCAAAGTCATCAAAACTGGATTTGGCATCTTCATATGTTGGTGTTGTAGGCTCAATTGCAAACCCAAGTTGAGCACTTGATAACCCTCTTGTAGGACTAGTTGGCACACTATGGAAGTTCATGTTCTCTATGTTGAACCTACTTGGACTAGTGGGTGCACTCACATAAGAGAATTGATTTGGGATCTCCATTGAGTGAATGGAAGAGATGAGGAAACTTTGTTTTAACTTTAAGTTTGATGGGTACCTTGGAAAAGGGATTGAGTCTAGAGATTTTTGCTCCTGAATTAAAGGAAAGCCTTGTCATATATATGAAAAGTTAGTTTCCATTGAGATAAAAAAAAAAAAATATGGAAAAGTTAGTTTCCATTGTCCAAGGTAATATTCAAAGCCTAAAAAGTATAGAAACTAAATGAAAAATATTTAGTGGTTCATGTCCTTTTCTATGCACTTGGTACATTGATAGGGTCAAGAGTTCATTGTATAATGAAAATGCATAATGCATTTTCATTATACTTTCATTATACGTTTCATCAAAAAAGTATAATGAAAATGCCTTATGATTATTAATTCTCGTTGCTATCATATCTTTTTAGGAGTTATAAAACTACACCTAATCTCTTGGTGTCTTGCTAGTTGATATTCATCCATGACGGGATATTCATCTTGCGTGTCTAAAATATTCATTGCATTAACCACTCACTATTCATGGTGCTTAGCCTTGTAGTTTTCTCTCTCTCTCTCTCTATATATATACACAAAAGACAATTACGAATAAAATCATGTCACCTATTGTTTTGCGTTTAAGCAAATAAATATATGCAGTGCAAAACAATAACAAAGAGAATCAAGCATCCCAACTTTGATTTACCAAATATTTTCCAAGTGAAATGATTGAGTCACGGAGCTAGATTGTGGTTGAAGTTGATCCAAGATTTCAACCACTCTGGGATAATCAATCAGCCTCTATTTTAACTCTGCGACATTCCCCTCACAACAAGTGAAAGACATAAAAACAAAAACAAAGACAAAAATAAAAATAAAAAATAGGAGAAAATGAAAAAATAAATAGGTGATCGAATATCCATGTTGGTTTGTCTATAATCAACAAGAATAATTGATTTAGACTTGTGCAATTTTTATTTTATGATAAACACATATGAGTATGACAATATAGGACTCTCTCAATATCTTGCCTTTAGAGATAGTTCATAGTACTTCTTGTGCATGTACCGTTAGAAATTAGAATAGCCATTTTTATTTTTTATTTTTATATACGCTAGAATAGCTTAGCCATTGAGTAGCTAGCTTTGGCACTAATAATACATTGAGGTTCAATAGGAAGTCAAGGAAAAGATCTACGGTTAAATGAAAATTAGGTTGGGATATATATATATATATATATATATATATATATGAGAGAGACAGAGAGAGAGCCCAAACTTATCGATATGAGGACCCGACTTGTGATCAAGTCTAATATATGAGAAGCACCTTATATGGCAGGTATATATGTATACAATGCATTGTATATACCCATTGCAAAACATATTTCTTTTACTAAACTATATCAATCTTTCTCCCTTTGTCTTCTCTCTTAGCATTGTTCTCTCTCTCTCTCTCTCTCTCTATATATATATACACACACACACGCACATACACACTACAATATTTTTCCCTTACTTTTTTTTTTTTTAAGTTTTCATATATCTAAATTTTCAAAACTATTAATAGTTTGTTTGTTATCAGCTTTATTTATAGAATATCTAAAAGCTGAAATATAAGATTTATTTTTACTATCTCCTTTTAAGCAACATTAGCGTAGCATTTGGGTCCACTTTGATCTATTTAATCTATTTCGGTCCAATTCAGCCAATTCAGTCTAATTTAGTCCACTTCAGTTTACTTAGGTTCATTTAGTCCAATTTGATCTAGTTCTATCCATTTCAATCCACTTCAGTCCAGTTTGCTCCAATTAGGTCTATTCGGTCCACTTAGGTCCATTCAGTCTACTTCGGTCCATTCAGTCCATTAGACTAATTGAGCCTTAAATTCATTCCTCTTGTAGGTTGCCTTTTAAGTTTTGGGCTCAAAAAATCAATTTTTTTTATATAAAAAAATATGATGGAAAAATATGAAATTTTATTTTGTTTGGGCAAAACTTTTTAGCTTTGGCCTAAAAAATACAAACAAAATAAGCATTAGAAATTAAAAATATTAGCCTTAAAAAAACAATAATATGATAAATATACAAAAAATTATCTTAAAATTCAAGTTTTGATAACATAGGCAATATACTTATATTTGGAAAAGAAAAAAAAATGCTACAATTTTAAACTTATATGGGAATTTAAAATTAACGTAACATGTTCCATAAAATGGTGGTGTACATATAAAAAAAAAAATTTCTTAGATGTGTTCAAATTAGTCAACCAATTATGGTATATCTTAAAAAAAAAGTCAATTTAATAACATTTTCTTCATTTATATAAAACAATATTATAATGATGTAATTTAAATATTTTTATTAAATTATATTTTTCATATATATATATATATATATATATGTATGTATGTATGTATGTATGTAAAAATACATTATATGTTCCATTACATAAAACTTATAAAAATATAAAATATTTTTAAATAATACATGCACTATTTAAGCTACAAATTTTACATTTTTTTCATTCATCACGTGGATTTGAAACAAGCTTTAACTGATTTTCAATTATTAAGTGATAAGCAAATACCAAAATTTTGCAACTAAATGCAGAGTAGGATAGATATGACCGATTTCTTCTTTTATTTCTTTTTTACCAATAAGATCGATAGAGATTTCTATATTTCTTTGTACACCTATTCATATAATGTTAAAGGTAAAAAAGAAAAAAAATCATTTTTAAATTTTAACATATCTTATAATATTAAGAAAAATACAAATTACACATTATAAGTTTGATCAATTATTGTCATTTCTGTCATTACTAAAAAGTAATTTTGTTAAAACTAAGAAAATATTAAATTAATTTTGTTAAATACTCAAAAATGTTAAAGTAATTTTGTTAAAATAAAATCTAAAATTTTATAACGAAAAAAAAAATCACTATCAATGGAGCATCAACAAGAATAACGAAAAAAAAAAAAAAAAAAAAAAAAAAAAGAACCCATACCTATGACCAAAACCCAAAATCAAACACAACCAAATAAAACCGAAGACCCCTAAAAAAAAATTTCAAAGAAATACCCTTTGCAAATGTAAATCAAACACCACACAACATTAACACAACCTCCGTCACCAAATTCACCACATAAAAACATTCAAAACCCAAACACAATTTGAAACCCTCTTCAAGCCAAGATTCAAAAGTCACTTAACAACCAAATATGATGCCTAAACCCTCATTAACCCAAAAGCACCAACAAGACTTGTTCTCTAAACTTCTAACTAGCCCAATAGATAAAATATTTTATCGTCGAATAAGAAATTTAAGATTCAAACTTCGTTTACTTCATTAACAAATTGATGTTTTAGCCTCTAATCATGGAGTGGACGCAATAAATTAATATTTTATGTATTTATATAATAAAAAAAATTAAAGAACTAAAATACTAAAAAAAATTTAAATAATAAAAATGACAATGATCAAACATACCATATATTTATTTTTTAAATAATTTATATTTTTGCCTTAATTTTATTTCTTATGCTTCTTCCTCTTTACCCCTCAGTCCGCCCCAGCATTTTTTGAACTCTGTCTATCTCTCTCAGTGTGTGTGGTTTTGATGGAATGGAAGCCCTCCAATTCCACTTCCAAATCAGCCCACACCATCATCAACAACTAAACCAACCCAATTTCTTCATGAACTCACACTCACTCTCACTCTCCTCCAAGCTTCTCAAACCCACAGCAAACCGTCTCTTCTTCTCTACCTCTTCTTCTCTAACATCCTTAACAAACTCAGACCACAAAACCCCACCTCCAAAAACTCAAAAACTAGAGCTTTCAACCAACGCTTCTAGAGTTAGAGCTGTGAAGACCTCCCAAGCCCATGAACATGCCCAACTGAAGGAGAACTGGTTGGACTCCCTCACTTGCCCATCGAATGCAAATGGGGCCTCCACTCCCACCAATGCCACAGCTTCCAACTGGGTTATCGGTGTCGACCCGGATATTCATGGCGCTTTGGCTCTCTTGAACTTCAACACCCTCCATTCCTCCATTTCTTCTGCTCAGGTAAAATGGGCTTCCTTCAAATTTCGTTTTTTCTTCCATTTTTATCACATATATCTGTTTTGTTTGTTTTTATCAAATTTTGAGTGAGATATGTACAAGTTGTGTTGGATTTCTAAGTGGGTATGTTGAGCGTAGTGGTAAAATGTGGTTCTTTTTTGGGTACAAATTGCTGAACTTGTTGGTTAAATCTCTAGTGAAAGAAGATGGGATAACCCAGAACTAAAGCAGTAAATTCAGGTAAGGGTTCCTTTTATTTTAATCTGTCTTATTCATCACGTTTTGAAGGCTTTTGAGCGATTTCTTTTTAAGAAAATAGATGGGGGATTCATTTGATGTTTTTTAACCCTCGTAGATTCCCATTTATCCATATATATACCTTTTTGAGAAACAGTCACACACACACACACAAGGAGAGGGAAAGGGGTTCTAACACAAAGGCACACCACTGCCCCACTCAAAAGCCATGGTGCCTTGTAGATGATAACTTTGCATTCTGTGGATAGTACAGTGTGATATGGGATAGTGTTCTTCCTCTATGTATTATGCTTTGAAATTTGTGAGAAAGAAATGCTAGACACTTGAAGGGGCCAATTTTGATTGACTAAAACACATTTCAAGTTGATGGTGGGATCTTCTCTCTCTTCTTCTTCTTCTTCTTGTAATTATTAAATCCCTTAATAACATAGGACTTAGCTAGAGTTGCATTGCACCCCTTGGTGCTTTTAAAATAAAATTTTCAGTTATGCATAAAAAGAGAGCGAAAAAAAAAGTCTTTTGCTGCAAATTATGACTATAAGGTGGGGTTTTCTTACATTTCTTGTGTGGGGCCTCCATGGATTCAAGTTGTAAAGAAGTAGGCTAGTACAACTAACAGAACTGCTTACATCCCATTTGATAAGGTGCTGTTCAAGCTAACAGTGACTTAACTTGTAGGATAGGTGAGTCAATCTTGAGTAAAGTACTGATAGTCATGCTACAAGATAAGATTAGAAAGCTAGCTCATAATCAAAAGTAACATAAATTACCTTGGGCTTGAGCAGCCTGCTGCTTGGCTTAATGTGCCTTAACTTTGAATGCGAAGCATAATCTAGCCACCATATTAGTATAAATATTAAAACTGGCAACACATTTTAAAACTTGAAATATTTCGTGATCAATACAGATTGCTTCATCCAGTTATAGGTTACTTTTAAAATAAATTTTGGATATGTGAGAACCATAAATCTAGATATTTCTAAGCATGGCTTCTAAAAGAAGATATGTGTGGTGAATGTGTATCATAACATTTTGCATGGTTTTGCTTTGTAATTCATCTAGTAAGATTATATAGTAGCAAGGGCTCTATGGTCACTATTTGGGGTAGAGTTGGTGATCCTTGGGAAAATTATGGAGATGCTTACATGATGAAGGGAAGGTTTGGTGGCAATACTAGCTAAAAGATTTGGTGTACAATATGACCTTGCATTATGTGGATTTTAGGGCAAGAGCACCGAGATCAAACATTTAATAGCGTTAAGCTCAACCGCAATGCACTTAAGAGTGTGTTTGGATGAGATTATTTTGATTAAAAAATAAACGGTGTAAAAATACAACTGTACTTAGTAAAAGTGATGTCTTAAAAAGTTGTACATAAGCGGGATGAAATTAAGCTGACATTTTAAGCTTAAACAAATAAACCCGAATTCTTTATTTCTAAAATCATTATATGATTGGATGAATTCCCTTGGAAGCATCTCTTGTAATTATTTTTTAGACCTACACACAATATATGTATGTATGTATCTCAACAATGGATGTGGATTGTTTTAAGAAGAAGATTCTATTTTATTAGCTTCTGAGGCCTTGCATGGCTATAATTTTCATGTTTCAATTGATAAGCATTCTGCACTTATTGATTGTTTTGTCATGAGAAGGACAATACAAGACTTGACCTGTCATGTTTAAGTGCTTTATCTGTTTTTGGTTTTATTGCATCTTGCTTTGTCTGGTTCAATAATACTGATTCTCTAATGAGTTTATAGGCCTTGTGGACGTCTCAAGCTTAGAGACTTTCTTCTCTGATGTTATTATTGTTGGTCTAATGCTACAGGTTTTTGATACTCCACACTTGCCAGTACTGGTTGGCAAAAGAGTTCGACGACGTTTAGATGCCAAGTCAATTGTTCAGTTGCTTCGCAGTGTTGATGCTCCCATAGGTATCAGGGTTTTTTTTTTTCTTTACTCTCTCTCCGCACCAACCCCCCAGAAAAAAAAATTATGTTTTTCAAATGGCCCGATTTGAGCACTGAGGTTCAGCTGACTGCTTTATCTTCTACTTGCTACTCTATTCCACTGTCATTCTGACACCTTACTAGATCCTTTCTTTTTAATTTAAATCTTGTGAGTTCATCACCTTTATGTTGGTAAATCCTTATGAGAAGATACATGCTTTTCTCTTTCCTTATGTTGTTTTATTTTGTATCTTCCCATGCTGTGCAACATCTGGAAAGATGTCTGGCTTTCGTTGGTTGGTTTTTGAAGCAATCTTCTTCAGATATACTTATATGGATGCTGTCTTGTTATAAATTCTTGAGTCTTTTTCTAATAAACCAACTCTTCTTATTTTTCAGGAACTACTGCATATATAGAACAAT
This sequence comes from Quercus ilex subsp. ballota, assembly GCA_032727855.1. Classification (NCBI taxonomy): domain Eukaryota; kingdom Viridiplantae; phylum Streptophyta; class Magnoliopsida; order Fagales; family Fagaceae; genus Quercus; species Quercus ilex. Next base: position 19,125,023 of record CM064908.1, on the reverse strand, counting down.
CAATCCCATATCCACAGGATGGAAAACAGGTTTTTCTCTATAGAAGATTTTGTTTTTGTCCTTTCCTAGTGCTTTGTTTTATGCTCTTGTCATGATCACTGCAATTTTTTGTTCTTGAAAGTTTAGCAATTCCATTTGTGGTGTTATGTTGGTATTCTGTCAAATAACAGTGCAAAAGAACCTTGCTAATCTACCACTGTGATCAAGAGAAACCAGCTAAGTCCCACCCCTATGCCACGGCAGCAGGGAGAGGTTCACTTTTGATCTAATGCATTACTGTACTAGTGCAATCAAAATTAAAGCTGCTCACTCTGCAGTTACTTGTCATCTTATCTTGACACTTTTTGAGTTTTCCACTCAATATGTACCAGTTTATGAGTTTGGGCTCACCCTAATTCTTAGAAAGGAATCTGTTAGTGATTAGAAAGAATATCATTGACATTTTCTTTTAAACAACCTTTTTTCCAGTTAGAACAAAAAAATGTTCTGAAAACTTTCTTCTTTTGTTTAATCCCTTTGCACCTGCACCCACTATTTCTGTATTGAATTGACATCTCACCTTTGAAAATGGGAGTACTGCTATACATGTGAGTTTTTCTCATTAATGGGAAGTTCGTTACTCAATGGACATTAACAGTAGAAACTTTGAGATTATTATGAAATGTCAGAAGTTTTAAACATTACTCCCCCCCCCCCCCCCCCCCCCCCAACAAAAAAAAAAAAAAGTTTAGTTGGAAAGGTTCGTTTCAAAGGCATAGAAACAAGTATCATGAGAACTATATGGAGGGAGAGAAGCAAAAGGACATTTAATGGTGTGAGCTTCCTATGATGTAGCTTAAGTCTATATTTTTGAGATCATTGTATGAATGGAGGCTTTCTTTTAGCTACATCCTGGGTTCATCTCTTTTAGATTTCATAGATTGATTGAAATTTGTTTTTTATTCTTTAGGTGAACCTTTTGCATACATTTCGGATACTTAAGGTTTTTCTTTGGTCTGATAAAATCTGTTTATTACTTATTAAAAAAGAGTTAACTAAACTTCTGATCCATCCTGCTTCACAAATTTTGTTTTCTAAAACATCCTTAGATTGTTAGATTGTGTTCAGTTTTGCCTGAATTTAATTTACTACCAATTTCTTATAGTTCATGCTATGGTATTTTCTGTTTCTGAATGAAGGGGTGGTGGAGTGGAGGATTTGGGTATGGATTGTGGATTGGGGTCTTAGTTGCCTCAGGATTTTCTGTTGTTCCAGTTCCATCTATATCATGGAAAAAAGAATTTGAACTAACTGGAAAGAGCTCTACTAAGGTTGGTTTGATCTTAAGTTTACACACTAGCAGGGCCTTTTCTCATTCATATCTAATGCAGTCCTCTTACTTTGATTTGTTATTCTTCCAAATTTCCCAGTAATTGAGCTGAAAGCAAATATAATTATGTGAACATTATTCCATTAGGTTGCCTAAAAAATTTGAGAATACCCTTAAGATATCACATTTATATTGTTGAAAAAAAAAATTCAAATCATAAATCTGATGTGATAGTTTAATTATTAATTACACTTTCTAATATTTTGCCTTTGCACCTAGATTTTTTTTTAAATTCCACTAAGCTAGTGCACTGCATAGGTAAAGTTTAGGGATTTTCTCTTGCTTTAGATATTACTTTGTCACTTTATGCTGGCTGTGTTTTTTGTTTCAAACTTTTCTCTGGTATTTCTTTTTTCCGTCAAGTAGAACATTATCAACTTCCTTTTACTCAATATAGATGTTGGATTTTGACTTAACAGGATAATAGCCGGAGAGTTGCATCTGAATTGTTTCCATCGTTAAGTCCGCTACTGAAAAGAAAAAAGGATCATGGTAGTCATACTGTCCCCTTTATTGTGTAGAAATTTATCCTATGTTAATGTTATGATTAAATGATAAAACTTGGGCCAAACAGTCATGTATTGTGTTGGAGCTTAGTATCGTGTGGCTCTTTGGTGTATAAATCGTTGCTTTGACATATACCATATATGGTTAAGTCTTTAGCCAACAAGCCCACACAGTCCACAGAATAAATGTTGCCTTGTGAAGGGTCTGGACCATTCCAAGTGACTTCATGGGTAAATACTATTCCCAAAATTTCTTTATGGGACCTTCTTGTACACTTTCTGTGTACTAGATTGTCTTATTTGGGTAATAAAAGTTTTATTACGTGACACCAATAAAAAGTAGGGTAAATACCCATTGTTCTGGAGAGACAAAATTTTGTAAATTAATCTTTTGTTTGTATCACTTAAACATACTGGGTTAGTGAAAATGTAGTTTTGTTAACATATTGTTTTCCCATTTTCTTTGGTTTTGATTGATTATCCTGAAATTTGCAGGTAGGGCTGAGGCTCTACTCATTGCTACCTATGGCAAGGGCTTGAAGAATTTAAACCCATCTTGCATGTCAGAGGAATTGGCCCCTTGACATTGGCAGATAGCCCCAGCAGATCTATTTGACTACATTTAGATTCTAACATTCCAGATGTCAATTCTCTGAAACAGATTAGTGTTACGAATGAAAATTGGACCGATTGACAAAGCGGCTTAAGATGTTTGCTCTAACATTTTGTGATACTGAGTAGAAGACTGGCATAACCATTTATTGACAATCCTATAAGTATTGTGGGATTGAAGCTCCCATCCTGTACAACTGTACATCCCATTGTAATTTTGCACATATTAATCAAAGGAACGTTAGGTCATTTTTGTTAACTATTTCTGTTTTCAGTAACTTATGTTTAAGAGTGAACAAAAAACAGTTGTGTGTGTGTGAGGGTCTGCGCATGCATCCCACGTCTTCTTCGACCTGGATGTGCTCTGTGAGCGCATACACATCTTCGAGGCTGTGATTGTGCTGTCATGGTGGCTCTTGATGACCTAGTTATGATTGGGGGAGACAGATTGATGGTCAACGGGGAAACATAAGGCAGAAGAGAGAGAAGGCAAGGTGTAGAGGTAGATGGGGGTAATAATGGTGATTCCAATGGTTCCTCAAGGTTGGCTTCTTCTCTGCGGATTTTTTCTTGGGGTTGGATGCCATTGGAATTTAATTTCTTTCTTTTATTCTTGGAAAACAAATACAAAGATTTGAGAAAGAGAGAGAGAGAGATTTTGAACTCTGGTACCAGTTCATTTGTGGCTGTTTTAGAAATTTGAAAACAATTTTTTTGGACTATGAAAAAAAAAAAAAAAAAACTGTTCTTAGAAACAGAAAATTGAGGGAAAAAAATTAGTTACCAAACCTAGTCTCAGATTCCTTAGATAGGACAGGGTCACTTATAAAAGAATTTTTTTTTTTTTTTTGGAGATAATTATAAAAGGAGATTGAAAGAGCAATTAGACAGCAAGTCTTGAAAAGGAACCAAAAAGCATAAAAAAAAATAATAAATAAATAAAAAAAAACAAAACAAAACAAAACAAAGGGTCTTGCTACCTGATCTCACAATTAGCAACAAAATTACATACTAAACTCAAAAAGGCTATTTAAAGCCAATCTATATATATAATAATAGGTGAAGTAGAGAGAAACTCAAATAGAATTTTAAATTAGAGTTTCAATTTTGTGTCATGTGTTATTCCAATTGTTCAATTGGAATCTGAAATTGGAGTCCAATTTTACTATACATGTGTACAAAGAAAATAATTAGAAGAATATAATATGATTTGGGATTGTTTTCGAGAGAACCATTACTCTAATTCATTGTTTTTATTTATTTTTACGTAGGTTCATTGTTCTCTTGGTTCAAACTTCAAAGCGCCTAGGGAACTGTAACAGGAAGCCGAATATGGAAAGTGGCTATGGGAATTGAAAATAAATTTCAAAAAATTAATTAAAAATAAAAAATGAAAGAATATTGCAAGAGATGCACCACTTGGAAAAATTGAATTCCAATTAAAATTCATTGGACTTGGTAATGAGATGAGATGAAATTAATAACACATTAAACACTCAAGCTTTGGGAATCGGTAGTACCAATCTAAATCCATTGGACTTGTTTCGTGATAATACAACTATGAAGAATGTATAAAAACACGCACAAATCCATCTCTCTATAAAAAGATATTGGAGAGAATTTCTTTTATCAGCCATGCAACTTTAAAAGTTTTTTCTTCACACAAATGCCCATCATGTTACCAAATGACCCATCGTAAAACAACAAAATGAGTACAACTTTGAGGGTTTTTTTTTTTTTTTTTTTAATTTAAAATTTTTTAAGCTACGAAAATTTCAATCACCAATAGAGATTGAAGATTCAAAAGCGTGAATGAATCTTTTGGATAAACATCGTCACCAAGGTTCATCCTTCTGTGTAATATTTCCATTTAGTTTTGATTCTCTTAATTGATATAGTGATGGGTTTGTGTGTATGCGCATACATTGAGTCAATATTAACATTTTTTGAAATCCTTTGGTCCTTGCTTGATGATTGACTTCTCTTGCAGATATCAATCTTGCACGAAGATGGCTTTCAACCTATTTGGTGTGACCTTATTGAAAACAATATTTAGCACATGAGAAGAATATCAAATGTCAACCTTGTGAATTCTTAAACCTATTAATTAGTCCCCTTTATGGCAAATGCCTCTCTCTTAGTAGCTTCATGGCTGCCAATTTAGTTTCATAGTACTCTATTTTGGCTTATAGTTGTGCTACTTTTGAACATTTTTTTACTTAAGTTTGATTGCTGTGCCAAATGTCTCTAAAGTTTTATTTACTTAAGAACCAATTAATTGTATGGGCTTAATTACCCTTTAATTACCCTTTCAATATACGCATGATTGCGACTGTAACTTGTATACTATATCATTCTATAATTTGATCAAAGTTTGTTTTTGTTTCTATTGTTGCTACCCTTTCTCTGGTGGAACTATTGTGGTTCAACTTGCTTTCTTTTACACACACACACACACACACACATATATATATATATCTATATATATATACTGCTAAATTTTGTTAATAAAATTTTATGGTTAATAATATGAATTTAAACTTAACTGAGCCTTTTAAACATGAATAAACTCATGATTAATAATATATCCATTCTCATGCGGTAGCATGGGTTACATACTAGTTTTCATTAAAACGTGAATCCTCAGCTTTTGTCTAGGGTATTTTAATGGCTCGTCCAGAAAACTTCTTCCCTCAATTGGAAGGGTTGCAGTCATTTGCTCTATCTTCCCACGGTTATATTTCCTGTGAAGGTTGTGTATACCCTTGTGCATTGCCTGTGAAGGTTGTGTGTACCCTTGTGCATTTATTGAAGGGTAACCTCAAAAATGACTCCATCAAGATTTCCAACAACACTTCGAGTCCCAGATACTTCACTTATGTGCATCCCATACCGGGTAGCTTCACTAATAACCAAGGAATCCATACTGCAGAGAGGAAAATGAACATGTAAGAGAGAAGAATTCTGAGAAAGGTTAGCATCTGCAACAGTCATCTCCTAGCAATCAAAATTAACAAAATAATTTCCACCATGATGTTTCTGTGATCTAGTTAACAATCCAGATTCATGCAATAAATCAATAAAAAGTAGCTACAGCGGACAGATATAGAAGATATTGATAAAGTACTGTACAATAAACAGCCATTGAACAATGAATATTCATGGAAGGGCATTTGCAAAAATGGACTCTGGGCTTAGATAAAAATCATTGTAGCTAGGGTGATAAATAATCAAAGAAAGAAGGTGAGAAGGGAGTATCATGTATATCCCCTTTTTAAAATTTCTAACATATTTTTATTCTGCAAAATTCCTGGCACAAGATGTGATACCTAATAGGTCAGATCTTCTAGATTTTGCCAAATCTTTTTATTAAAAGGGTTGGCCAAATTTTAAAACAGTAGCCTAATAATTCAGTGGGAGTTCTATTTGAATCAATCCATACTTGCATCAGACCCATATATGTCCAAGGTTTTGAATTCTGTTAGTTCTATATATTCCTAAAATGTTTCAACAATAAATTACATCAGAATCAGTAGGTGTGCACATCAACAAGGAATCCAGTCAATCCACATGGTGCTAGGGGGTTTAGAATAGAATATTTCAGTGACAATGAAGTAATAGTACTGTCTATCTATAAAATTCATTAGATGAAGCAATCAACAAAATTTGGTTGGACATTGTGAAGAAAATCACAATCCACATCTGTTTTTTTTAAAATAATAATGAATTACTTACGTCTTAGCTCGGGACACATAGGCAAGTATGAATTTGCACTTTCCTTTTCCTCTTTTTTGAAGAAGCTGTTTCACAGTGTCAAAAAGCAAAGGAATGCTGGACTGCTGAAAGCTTATATACTGTCAAGGAAATGTGATGGTGTGAAGCAAAGATGAAATGCATGATACATGATAAAGAGATGTTTTAGGTTTAGCAGCCATAGCTTATGATAATGAAACTTGGCCAGGTAAATGCTTTCAATACAAGTGCAACAACATAAGTAACAACAACAATGACAAATGCAATGAAAGGTATAGAAGAAATTAGAGAGACCTCATACAAAATAACCATTAAGAACAACGTGAACTCATAGAAATGCTATGATTGACATAATAGATTAACTATTACATCCTCAAAGAAGGATATGGATAGTTGTTCCAACTAGCCAAGTTCACAGATTTACTTCAATTTTATGTCAATTGCAGATGCAGGCCTGACAATTTTCTGGCTTTTGTGCAGTTATGCACTTTATCCAACTATTAGTACTTTAGTAGTTGAATAAAAGTGAGTTTGTTTGAAATTATTAAAAATGTAGAGGAAGAAAGAAACATTTAAGGATATAAATGTCGGCTCCAAGAACTAAATCAAACCCTCCAGAATATTTTTGTAAAATTTGGTTAATCTGGTCAGAATTTCCCCATTCTAGCTTCTCAGCTACTAATCCTGCATATAGGAGAGGAGGGGGAGGGGGGGGGGGGGGGGGGGGAGAGAAAAAGAAGAAGAAGAAGAAGATAGTAGGTAAGCCAATTATATATCTTTCATTTTGAGTTTATTTCTCTCACCAGCACAATCATTTGGATTTTCAGAAGATGCATGCAGCTCTACATTTTTCTTCAATATCTGAGGATATAGGTAATATAAATAGTCAAGATTGGAGATTACCTACCAAATGTCAAAGCATTGAAATTTAATTTTGTTATCTTGCCTTGAGGACTTCATCATTATGGTCAGTCAACACAAAATCACGGCAAAATCTACTGCAAAGTATTCCAGTAATCCCTGTATAAACCATGTCATGGTACCAAGGTCTGACAGTGAACCATAATAAAGCTAATTAAAACAGTCATAATAATTGGGGAAAGAGAGAAAACATTGCGTAGAATGTAGTCCAGAAGTTACAAATGATATGAACCAAAAATTCCATGTGGTCTTAGTCTTAGTCTCACAAGATACATGTACTGTACAGTGTACACACAAACTTTGACGAGAAATTCATTTCCAACAACAAATTAAAGTTCGAGGACAATGTATCCAAATCAGAGTAGCGATTCCAGCTTTTCTACTTATCATAACAAAAATCACATATTTTTAGGGATTACATATTTTTTGAGAGGGCAAGAAACAGATAATCCTTATATTTTCCTGACGAATGTTATTAAACATAATATACAGTGTACATTCAGCTGAATTAAGTAGTCAATTCAAAACCTTCTCCACTAACAGATGCTTTCACGTAAGAACGTAGTATTATTCTTGAAATAAATAAAATTAAAAGTAAGATAGAGTAAACTGACACATAAAATGTTCACATGTACTCCATGAACAAAAACCTTCCTCAAACACCCAAGGCATCTGGCAATGTCTCTCTTAGTCTCTTATTATATTTTGGCAAATATCTAATTTATTTTTTAGTTTTTTGATGTTCAATTCCTGATCATGACACACATATCCACTATAGTAAATTTTTCCTTATTAAAGATGAAGAGTTAAGACTCTTAAAATAATTACTTACCAACTCCAGAGCCCAATTCAATAGCAGAACATCCTTGTAGCATCTCATCATTCTTTGAAAGGTAATCATTCAACAGCATGGCCCCAGGCCAGACCAATTGTCCTGTCAGATCAAAATCAGCTGTCTCAAGAATAGTTAGTACCATGAAAAAATTATGTATAAATCGATAAATTAGTAACATAGAGGGAAATAAATTACTATACAATTCATAAGACCATACAATTTGAAAAATAGGATGATTCATTTGGGTAAAAAAATTCTATGTAAGATAAACCAGTAGAAACTTAAATCATTGCAGAAGTAAGAAATTTTGACTTCAGACCTAATAGAGCTTGCTAAAGACACTAAGCTAACTACACAAAAGTTTGGAATACTACAATATTCTAAGCTCTCCACAAGATCAAATATTCTTCAACTAACCTCTCATTATATTGCAACTGGAGTCCAAAAAAATTTCATGCTAACATGCAAGCGAAATGGATTACTCCTTTGGGAAGATCAATCACCCCAGCTCATAATTGCAATTGCAATATACTTAGGCAACCCTGCTGAACATTGTTAACGTGACAGTTCATTAAAAATTTATCATCCAAAATATCTCTATCCAGCTGGAATCCGAAATATATTTGTCTATTTGGGGCAGCTGAAACTGGGGACTATAAGCACTGTTTGTTGAGACCCCTTCTTCTTTCTTAGTCATTTATGCAAGAAAGGGTGATCGATAAATATGTCACCTTTTGATAGTCACTAGAATTTGATTGTGGCTTCATTTAGCAGGCTGTTTCAAAATCCCGTACCCACTTACACGGTATAAAGAAAGATATAATGGGAAAAATTACACCATTGGGGTAGATTTTAGAAAACACAATATTCCACTAAAGACTGGATTTTTATCCCATCCAATGATTTCCACATTTGTATATTGATAAATATTAAATAGATAACTGTGCCACTTACTAGTGTAATGACAAAACTTAGTGTTGTTGCTCAATTTTACTGAATTCTTCTTTGGCTCATTTAACAAACTCTATAACAGTTTCACAGGTTTTCAGATTAAAAAACCTTATTTTCCAGAACAACAATCATCTTGCAGGCCATTATAGACCAACATGCTAAAGTCACTAGCTGTATCATTGGAAATCAATATCAAAAATACATAAAATAGATATAAAGTTGTTCAATTTACCTATGCCCAATTCATATTTCACTCAAAAGAAACCAAAAAAAAAAATCCAAACAAATAATAAAGAAATCAGATAAAAACATGAAATGGGTTTAACTTAATATAATTGTATTGCAGAACTGAAACAGTATTCAGAAGAAACTCACTGGAAGCAGAATGGAGACAAAAGAGCTGAATAACTTGAGACCCAAATGTGAATGTGGTGAGCTGGTAACTGCACATTTTGACACACCATGTTATAAGATACCAGCTTAAAAGAACAGACAGACTATAAAGCAGAAAGAGAGAGAGAGAGGGATTGAAGAACTCACTTGTCATTGATGAAAAAAGATTCATCCAAGCAAACTATGTCTTCTTCTTCTTCTTCTTCTTGTTGGTCTTCTTTGCTTTCCATGTTTTTCTTGTTTCTGGACTCTCTGTATTGGAGAGACGGCTTGTTTATGCTCTTTGACTTGTTGGGCTTGGGCACTCTTTGAAGTTCTGTAGGCTTTATGCTGTGGCCTAAGGAAGCCCTATTGTGGGGTTTCCCACTTGAGCTACTAACCCGTATCATGTTAATATTTAAGGTAAAATTATATTCTAATCCTTAAATTTTAGGGATAGCTCCAAATTTTAAACCCTACAATTTATGCGAATATTTAAGGTAAAATTATATTCTAAACCTTAAATTTTAGGGATAGCTTCAAATTTTAAACCCTGCAATTTTAGAAGTTTCAAATTAAACCCTAAAGCTTAAGATTGTTACAAGCTAAACATTATAGTTTCATTAGTTTCAAATTGAATCATAAGTTTTTTAAAATCATATTAATTTAAATTGTGGACATTTTAGATTTGATTTGGGGGCTTAAATTGATATGATTTTAAAGATTAAGATTGTTACAAGTTAAACCTTATAGTTTCGTTAGTTTCAAATTGATTCATGAGCATTTAAAATCATATTAATTTAAATTGTGGACATTTTATATTTGATTTGGGAGCTTAAATTGATATGATTTTAAAATGTTAGGTTCTATTTACAACTAATGAAACTAATAGGGTTTAATTTGTAATGGTCTTAAATTTCATGGTTTAATTTTAAACTTTTGAAACATTTAAAACTATAGGGTTTAATACAATAGAGTTCACTTTGAGTTGTTCCTCACAGTTTTAAAATGCGGATACCAAATATGGCTCTCCCTTTCTGTCCCGACTCCCTGAGCAATGTGAGACCCCAAGATCGTATCACCTTTTGCACCCGTGTCACACATGCTCTTGGTGTTTGGGACTTCACATCCTGTTAGAAAGACTTTTATAAATCTTTTGTGTTCTATGTATGGATATCTTAATGTTGTTTCATTAGTCACTTCTTTGGCACATATTATATACTATATAATAAAAGTTGGGTTTTAAAAATCGTTGCATCAAATATTTATTTTCTCTTTTACAACAAGTGGTTACAGTGTTACACCCTTTTTGAGCCAAATGACCATTTGTTTGTTTCCTTTTTAATTATATTATTGAAAAGCAAAATAGATAAGCTCCAAGCATTCCACTCAAATATGTAAATCTTTTTTTCTTTCTTTTTTGGTTCCGAAGAAACTTAAAAGGAACAAACTTCGTTCCAAACAAGAGGAAATAATAGAAAATATATATTTTTACATTTTTATGACGTTTATGTATCCAAATAATTAAATCCGTGACGTTTTATAATGTTTTTGCATTCATTGTGTTTATCTATCCTCTCGCCTTTGTCTCTCTGGAATGGATTGAAATTTGAATGAGATATTCAAAATATAAAACTTAATGTTTTTTATGTCTTGAAAGTTATTTTTAGACCCCTAGAACGGGTTGCTACTGATTTCAACAAAGTTCACTTAAGCCAAGTGATCTATTAATTCAATTTTTGTTTGCAAGTCTCATAAATAAACCCAGTGGAAAAATAAATCACAGCAAACACACATAGGATTTGATTAGAGAGATAAACCCTTAGACAAAAAGTCAAAAATTCTCTCGACCTAGCCACTAAACGAATTCCACTATGAAGATAGTTGCATTACATAACAACTTACAAAACCTCCGACTCTTACTAGCAAGTTAGCAACAGACTGCACCAATCATTTCTCTTCACAGTCTCTAAACACAAGTTTGATCTCTTGAACACTCCAAGATCTCTTATAAATTTTCATCAAGTCTTTGTGGTTCCAACAATCCAAATCATTAAAGGCTACGCTCAATGTTTAAGTGAAGATCTCCTCTCAAGGATGGTTAAATTAATAGGAGAAGGTCATAGATATGGGAGAATGCAAAAAAAAATCTCTCTAAGGGTACATAAGCCTTTACCTTTGTTCTATTGGATTAGGGATTATTTTTCGTGCATATAATGAGTACAACTACAAATCAACAGTTGGCAGATTGCTTGCGAATCATGGAGAAATGATATGGAAATTTTATGAGTAGCTCGCTTGACCGAGGTGTTGGGTGCGGGTCAAGCAAGCTTCTCTAAAATTCAAATTCTAAATATGTCTCTTGACATCTCGCTTGACATATCAAAACTTGGCTTGACTGAAATCTTCATTACAATAACTTCAATTTTCAATATTCTTTTTTTTGTTGATCCGATTGAATATAACTCAAATAACAAAATTACATGTAAATATTTGCATTACATTTGAAATTTTTGACACAAAATTTGCCAGCACTAAAATAAGCCTAACCTATAAAAAAAAAGGACTAAAAATAGAACACTTGAATTGATATTTTAATTACTTATTTTAAGTTTAAAAAGAAAGAAAAAAAACTTTAAAACTCATAAATAAAAGTTTAGAACAAATTATATATATAAAAGAGGATTCTCCTCTTTCAACTAAACTTTTATGTGGTTAAAAAATACCTCCATTAATGAAGGGTAATTTCATTTAGAAATAAAGTCATAAATGTCAAATAACAAATTTCATTTTGAAAAAAAAAACTCCTAAAATTTAGGATTTTTTTCCCTTCACATTCAAAAAAGAAATTATAGTTATTCTTTATCTCTAAAGTTTATCATTTTTATTTGTTTGAAATATAAAATTATATTTTTTAAAATTATAATAAATACACATTATTAACATTTATTAAAAAAAATAGAAGAGCCTCTGAGCACACATAACGTGCGTGCTTAGAGGCTAGTGTGTGTGTATATAGTCATCTAAAGAAATGGAAATAAATATTCATCTAAGTACTTAGCTAAAATCTAGTATTCAGTCAAACTGAACTTACGAGATACCAGTAAGTTTCAATTAGTTTAACTGTTAAAATTTCGGATGGTTGAATAAGAGATTTAAGGTTCAATCTACACTTACACTAAAAACTAATTGGTGTTTTCATCTGATGATCAAGAGTTTTCATCAGAAGCAGATACCATAAATTAAAACTCTCTGATATATGTATATATATATATATATATATATAACTTACAGGACACCCAAAAGCATATTAAATGTGATGGTTCACCGACATTCTAAGTCGACAACAACCAAAGTGACCAAAACAAAATAAGTGGCAGATTAAAGCCTTAAACACGTGTACTATCGAATATGAGAAATATCTCAAGCGGGTCGCTACATCCTTTGAATCTTGTGATGGATCTCCATTCACATTGCAGAGCCACAATTTTGATAGAATATTTCAGATTGCTGCCCATCAAAACACAGCCACGTCGAGGGTCACATAACCACATTTGTTTACAGCTTACTCACACCAAACATTAATTTGCTCTGAATGTGTCTGTGGAGTGTGATGTGAGTAATTTGTAGTTTGTTCGTGGATAGGTTTTTCAACCAGGTTTAACCACAAAATTTGTCATAACTTAAAATTATAATATTATTCAATATTTATTTTTATTAAAAATAAATTTTAACAAATTTACTATTGAATTATATTTTTTTCATATATTTTTTATGCTTACAAAATTTCTAAAAAATTAAAAATTAATTGCTATATTATTAATAAATTATTTAAATTGTAAATTTTTGTAGTTTAAAATTATACATAAAATATAATATTTATAGATTATATACAAAATTTGACATATATATTAAGAACTTAAAGAACATGCAATCCAACAGTTAGATTTTTAAAATATATAGCAATGTTAATGATATTGAGTAAGGTTACATTCTTAGGTTACAACCAATTTCATATATAGCTAAACTTTGTCCTATTAGTTTATCATAGTCACTAATTATTGTTTAACACAGCCTGTTACACACTGCAGGACACACAACCTATAAAATCGAATTTTAAAATCATGATTTCAATTATAATTGTAATTTTGTTTTAACTAAAATCATGTTTTGAATTTTAGTTGTCTCCCTTACATACATTATGTACCTTATCACCGCTCCATATCACATATATAATTTGGGACGCATAGCAAATTAGCATTGAGCATTCATCTTGGTCCATAAACTACAATGGAATGTTCCAAATTTTGCGTATTGGTGGTGGTGAAGAGATAAAAGGAAAGCCACACGTCACCCAGTTCCTTTTTTGTATACAAGTATATTTTTTTAATTCACTTTTGCAAAATATATTGTTTTTCTTACAATAATTAGGAGTGGGAAGGTTCCAATGAGATGAGATAATACCATGAAACTACAATATTTTTTTCTGCTCCTCCTTTTCTCTTGTATACCTTCTTTTTTTTCTTTTTCTTTTTTGAGAAAACTTCTCTTGTATACCTAACACAATTTAACTAGCAGCCAAAAAAAAAAAAAAACCCTTTAATTATAGCCATCCACCCTTAATTACATGGGTATTTATAATATGCATCCTAGACTTTAAAATATCTATTCAAAATCTTAGTTTGACAATAATTTGCAATATCCACACACTATCAAAACCAAATTTATAACTATATTTGAATTTAAATAACAATGCGTTTAAGTGAGTTCAACTAGTAAAGTCTCTTATTATCGAATAAATGATATGAAGTTCAAATCCTGCCTACATCAAAACTTGATTGGTGTATTAGTTTGATAACATTGAGTGAAATTTATAAGTTGGAAACTCTATTGTTTCTATTAAAAAAATAAAAATAATAGGCTTTTTTTTTTAATTTAAAAAACCTTAATTGCATATTGTCTTTAATATTTTTATTTATTATCTGTTTTAAAATTATGTTTCCTCTCTTATTTTCGATACTCTTGTTGCACTATAATTTAAGGGTAATTACAAACGTAATATATTCTCTCCTTTGATTCTATTTTATTCTTTGTATGGTTTCAATTTTTATTAGATGTTCTTTAATTCCTTTGATCATTTCTATTGCAACTAGGGGTGACAATTCGTGTTCGCGTGTTGGGTTTGTGTTGTGTCAATTCATAAGTATTCGACTATATAGGTCAACACTAACCCAACATGTTTATTAAACGGGTCAAGATTCCTTAACCTTAACACTACCCATTTATTAAACGAGTCAGTCGTATCGACCTGTTTATCAAATTTTATAAAAATGAAAAAAAAATTATAAAAAAACAAACAAATAAATATTTTTAATATAAAATTTAGAACTAATGAGTAACTACATCATAATTAATAATTTAAAACTAAATCACATACCAATGTCACAAATAACCAATCACAATATGTCAAAGAAAATAAACCACAACAACTAATAAGATTATATACCTAGAGTTTGAAGGGTATATTGATAAAATGTCATTTAATTAAACAGGTCAGATGGGTCAAATGGGTTTTACGTGTTCAACACTAACCCGACCCGTTTATTAAACGGGTTAGCAATGTCAACACAAATATGACACAAACCCTTAAGTCTCAACCCATAACCTGCTAATTTCATGTCGTATTGTATCGAGTTTGCGGGTCCAATTTTACCACCCCTAATTGCAACTTAGTATACTTTTTTAGTTTGACATTAGAAACTGCAACTTGAATTCTTGAACTTTGGTGTAGTTTGGTAGCTCATGTATGTGCTTTAATATGGCTTAATCTCTTCCAAAAAATTCTAACTTTTAATTTTTTTAAAAAAATTATTGGACTCATGCACTAGGCTACTTGCCATTGATTTCATTATGTCATCGCAGCAGAAAATTTTGAAGTCCTAATTTTATTTTCACTTGCTAGAAATTTATAGAACACAATCATTTTTCTCTATTTAATACATCATTATCACTTCAAATTCAACACTCTTCAAAGAATTTGTATTCTCTTTACGCATTGTAGGGTCAATTTTTGTAGCCCAAGCCCACGAGATATGGAGTGCGAGCCCAATGAACCCAAGACAATGAATTTGTAGAGCGTGGGTGAAAGAACTGGGCCGGATATGAATTAAACAGGAGTTGGTTATGGTATTTGCGAATAATCTAACATGCAATCACGTAAAAACAATGGTAGACCTAATGTCCGAAGATGAATTTTATTGAATGAAATTAAGTTACAAATTCCAGAGCTACAGTAGAGTTGGTCCTTTTTTCTTCTCTCTTTTTTTTCGATCCCCCTCTATCAGGGGTTCCTCTTCTTTATATAGCATCTCTCCTAATCATCCAAATCGTCCACTTGTCCTCCATCTGCTTACATACTTGAGTATAGGTCACATCAAGCATCTCTTTTGGCTTTTTGGGAGTGGCGGTAGTTGAGGTTGCACTGTTCAGGGGTCTTCTCCACATAAATGCGGTCAGAAAAGTTGCTGCAGGGCATTAAATACGGTGGTAGCAGCTTTTTCTTAAGATATTTCTTCATCCTTATCATCTCCTAGAATGCCCAGAGCTTATCTTTGTCACCAAAGTTGCCAGGAAGGGCATTCGGGCCTTCTGTACGTTTATTTGATCAAAACTATTTGTATCCGAGGAGTAAAACCTCCTCGGACAAAGGTTGACCTCTTCGGATTGTACTCTTCTGCCATCTCTGGGTTCGTTGCCCTCAGGTGAACTCTACCCCAACCCGTTTATACTCTTCGGACGCAAAATAATCTAAAAAACAGGGTCCCAGGCCTAATTGGTAGATCTGGGCTTTTGCCCCCACACGCATTAATCCCTGTCATTTTTCATCTTGATATAAACAAAAAAACACATGTGCCCTTCCAAATCATTCAAAACACTGAAAACTTTGATACAGACCTAAACACTGCCATTTAGAACTCAATTTTAAATGTGTCGCTTAACATCTCACTTGACATATTCAAACTTGACTCAACCAAAATCTTCACCACAATAACTTCTGTGGGGGGGTAAAAGTCCAGATCTACCTATTGGGCCTGGGGCCCTGTTTTTTGGGTTACTTTATGTCCGAAGAGCAATAACGGGTTGGGGTCGGGTTCACCTGGGGGCAACAAACCCGGAGGTGGCGAAAGAGTACAATCCGAAGAGGTCACCATTTATCCGAAGAGATTTTACTCCTTGGATACGAATGGTCTTGATCAAATAAACGTACAGAAGGTCCGAATGCCCTTCCTGGCAATTTTAGTGACAAAGATAAGCTCTGGGCATACCTGGGGATGATAAGGATGAAGAAATATCTCAAGAAAAAGCTGCTACCACCGTATTTAATGCCCTGCAGCAACTTTTTTGGCCGCATTTATGTGGAGAAGACCCCTGAACAGTGCAACCTCAGCTACCGCCACTCCCAAAATGCTAGAGAAGATGCTTGATGTGACCTATACTCAAGTATGTACGCAGATGGAGGACAAGTGGATGACTGGGATGATGAGAGAGGAGACTATATAAAAAAGAAGAGCCCCTGATAAAAGGGGAGGACCACGAAAAGAAGGAAAAAAAGAAAAACTACTTTACTGTAACTCTAGGACTTGTAACCTAACTTCATTCAATAAAATGCCTCTTCGTACATTCATGTCTACTTTTGTTTTAACGTGATTGCATGTTAGTTTATTCGCATATACCATAACCAACTCTTGTTTAATTCATATCCAGCCCAGTTTTTTCACCCACGCTCTACAAATTCATTGTCTTGGGTTCATAGGGCTCATACTTCATATCTCGTGGGCTTGGGCTAAAAAATTTGACCCTACAATTGGCGCCGTCTATGGGAAGAGCTTGTGCAGGGGTGAAAACAACCGTTGGTGATGGCAGAACGAATTCAACAACAAGCAGAATCTAGGGCATCCCAACATGCTGACCCTTTTCTTAACCTGGAAAGAAGGCAAGATTGTGAGGGTAGTGTGCACACTGTGCATATTGGCCAAAGCCAGTCACATGGCGGAAGTCACGTGTCCCATGTAGAGAAGAACCGGGACTTGCAACTAGAAGTTGAAAAACTGAAAAGGGAGTTGCGCCATGCAAAGAGGAAACAGATTTCCTCGTATTTTGATGAAGATTCCGACGACGAGCAAGATGTCACTTATCAGCAGAAATCTCAGATACCGGCCAGTGAATCCTTTTCCTATGAAGAAGAGCCTCATCACAAGAAGCAATCTAGAAGTCCATCACGTGGAGGCGTAGGGAATGATGCTATGAGCAGGACCTTGAATCAGATCTCTTGGTCACCTTTTCCTCGCAGAATTGAGAAGGCAAGACTCCTTCGGCGTTTTAACCAACCAACGTTTACCATCTACAACGGTAAAACAGACCCGGTGGAACACGTGAGCCACTTTAACCAAAGGATGGCTGTTTACTCCAGAGACGAAGCCCTGATGTGTAAGGTTTTCCCTTCCAGTCTGGGGCCTGTGGCAATAAGGTGGTTTGACAGCTTGAAGGCAGACTCTATTAATTCCTTCAAAGAGCTCACTCAGGCATTTGGTTCACGCTTTGTCACATGCCGAAGAGTAGCCAGGCCCCTGTCTTCACTATTGTCCCTGAGCATGCAAGAGGGCGAGACTCTGAAGGCGTATTCGGATAGGTACTGGGAGATGTTTAATGATATGGAGGGCAATTCCGATGCAATGGCCCTCAGCACGTTCAAGCTCGGCCTCCCTACTGACCACGGTCTAAGGACCTCCTTATCTGGCAAACCAGTCACTAACATGCGTCAGCTTATGGACCGTATAGAAAAATTTAAAAGAGTTGAGGAAGATCAGCAGCAAGGGAACGGAAAGGACAAAGCTACCCCCCAGGAGAGGAGGGATTTCCGGTCGGATCGTTACAATAGCAGTAAACCGCGTAGAGATTTCGCTGGGCAATCAGGATCGACCAACCCTCAAGCGGTCAATACTGTATTTAAAGAGCCGGTGCACCAAGTTTTGGAAAAGATTAAAAACGAGCCATTCTTCAGGTGGCCGAATAAGATGGTAGGAAACCCTGAAAGGCGTAATCATAATCTCTATTGCCAGTATCATCAAGACCACGGGCATAGCACGGATGATTGCAGGAGCCTGTGGGATCATTTAGATCAGCTAGTCGGCGAGGGTAAGCTAAGACACCTTCTGCATCATTCCAGCGGCCGAGGAAGGCAGATGAGTTCAGGGCCCCGAAAAGATGATTCTTCAAAACCGCCTCTGGGAACTATTAATGTCATCTTCGCCGCACCAGGAAGAACAGGATCCTGGCCGTTGAAGGTTATGTCAATAGTCCCATCGCTGACAGGGCATTTCGGCCATGGTCTGAAGAGATCTAAATTGAATGCCCCCCTGGTTATTGGATTTTCGGACGAAGATATGATAGGGACTGTTCAGCCTCATGATGACGCTTTAGTAATTACCCTCAGAATTAGAGGGTACGATGTGAAGAGGGTGATGGTGGACCAGGGTAGTGCTGTGGAGATAATGTACCCCGATCTCTACAAGGGGCTAGGCCTAAAACCTCAAGATTTAGCACCATACGATTCCCCCCTTGTGAGTTTTAAAGGAAGGGTTGTCACCCCGAAAGGCCAGATACGCTTGCCTGTGCCGACCGGCTCTAAAGTAGTAGAGGTGGATTTTATAGTTGTGGACGTGTACTCACCCTATACATCAATTGTAGCCAGACCTTGGCTTCATACACTGGGGGTTGTTTCTTCTACTTTGCATCAGAAAGTCAAGTACCCAGCTGAAGGGCAGGTTTATGAGATCCTAGGAGATCAGTCTGTAGCTCGACAGTGCTTAGTGGCTGCCATCCAACATGAGCCCGAAGCCGAGCCCTCGTCCAGGGCCGAAAGGGGTTTATAGCAATTAAAGTCTCGGGAATTACCTAGTGAAGATTCAAACGAGGGTGCTCGATGCGAGGATTTAGTGAAAGTTGTCATTGGGGACGATCCCGAAAAGTTCTTTAAGGTCAGATCTCAGCTGCCTCTTCAAGAGAAAGAAGAGCTAATAGAATTACTGAAGAGGAATCTTGACGTGTTTGCCTGGGATGCTTACGAAGCCCCAGGGGTGGATCCCCAATTTATTTGCCACCATCTCAAAGTCAACCCATTGATTATTCCCAAGAAGCAGCCTTCTCGGCGCCCATCTAAGGAACATGCAGAAGCAGTGAAAGAAGAGGTGGCCAAGCTCAAACAAGCTGGAGCTATTAAAGAAGTTTTTTACCCAGAGTGGTTAGCGAATACTGTGGTAGTGAAGAAGAAAAAGGGAAAATGATGAGCCTGTGTAGACTTCACTGACTTGAATAAGGCTTGTGCCAAGAATTCATTCCCCATGCCAAAAATTGATCAGCTTGTGGATGCCATTGTCGGCCACCCTCGGATGAGCTTCCTGGATGCTTTTCAAGGCTACCACCAGATACCACTACACTAGCTCTGGATGACCAGGAGAAGACTACTTTTGTCACCCCTATTGGTAATTACCACTACAAGGTGATGCCGTTTGGCTTGAAAAATGCGGGGTCTACTTATCAAAGAATGATGACGAGGATGTTCGAGCCATATCTGGGTAAAAATATCGAGATCTATATAGATGATATGGTGGTGAAAAGCAAGGTTGTTGCTGAGCATATGAAAGACCTTGAGAATACCTTTGAAGTTCTTAGAAAGTACAAGCTGCGCCTAAATGCTTCTAAGTGCTCATTTGGCATGGGATCTGGCAAGTTCTTGGGGTACATGGTAACTCACAAGGGAATTAAGGTTAACCCCAATCAAATAAAAGCCATCAACGATTTACAAGCTCCTCGAAACCCCAAGGAAGTTCAGAAACTGACCGGAATGACTGCCGCCCTGAATCGATTTATCTCCCAATCAGCAGACAGGTGTCGGCCCTTCTTCTCTTTGCTCAACAAATGGAAATGATTCGAGTGGACGGAAGAATGTGCTTTGGCCTTTCAGCAGCTTAAAGATTATCAAGCTCGGCCACCAATTAAGTCCAGTCCTGAGCAAGATGAAGTTTTGTTTGCCTACATTGCTGTAACTCCCTACGCTGTGAGCTTGGTGCTGATACGATCAGATTGTGGAATGCAGAGACCGGTTTATTACGTGAGTAAGTCACTGCATGAGGCCGAGATCCGTTATTTGCCACTAGAGAAGGCTATCCTAGCAGTGGTGCTTGGTACACGAAAACTACCTCACTATTTCCAGGCCCATACTGTCATTGTTCTCACTCAGCTCCCCCTCAAGGCTATACTCCGGAGCGCTGACTACACTGGACGGATTGCTAAATGGGGGATGATATTGGGGGCTTTCGACATAAAATATATGCCCCGCACTTCGGTCAAGGGCCAGGTCCTTGCGGATTTGGTGGCAGAATTCACGGAGCCCCAACTATAAGAAGTAGCGTCTATGTCGGACATGGATGAAAAATCAGTTGGCATGATCTCTCAACAAAGCCCCTCCCACTGGGAAGTGTACGTTGATGGCGCGGCAAACCAAAAAGGTTCCGGAGTTGGTCTAGTGTTGATATCCCCTGAAAAAATTATCATCGAAAAGTCATTGAGGCTAGACTTCTTGGCAACGAATAATGCGGCAGAGTATGAAGCCCTACTGACGGGAATGTCCATGGTTCGAAAAATGGGAGCAAAGTTTGTGAAATTGTTCTCAGACTCAAGGTTAGTCGTGGGTCAGGTACAAGGTAAGTTTGAGGCGAAGGATGAAAGAATGCAAGGGTACCTGAGTCGGGTTAAATGTTTGCAATCGGAGTTTGACTCTTTCAGTTTGCTGCACATCCCCAGGAATGGTAACGCACACTCTGACTCTTTGGCCACACTTGCCACTCCTCGGCGCAAAATTTGCCAAGAGTCATCCTCGTTGAGGACTTGCATGGGCCTACAGTGGCAAAAAGGGAAGTAGTTCAGGTTCACCAAGTTAGGACCAGACCCTGCTGGATGGACCTATAATTAAGTTCTTGAAAGAAGACATCTTGCCTGAAGAAAGGGAGGAAGCTGACAAAATTCGGAGGAAGGCGACCAGATTATGGCTATCCGAGGACTAGAGATTATATAAACACTCCTATTCAGGACCATATTTATTATGCATGCATCCTGAAGCGGCCGAGTTACTGCTAGAAGAATTACATGAAGGAATATGTGGAAGCCATACGGGAGGAAGGTCCTTGGCTTATCGGGCTATTACTCAAGGCTATTGGTGGCCGAACATGCAAAAAGAAGCCATCGAGTATGTTAAAAAGTGCGATCAGTGTCAGAGATTCGCCCCAAACATTCATCAACCAAGGGGAACTCTTAATCCACTATCTAGCCCATGGCCTTTCGCCTAATGGGGTTAAAATATCGTGGGACCATTCCCTAAAGCTGTAGGAAACAGGAAATACCTCCTGGTCGGAATAGACTATTTCACCAAGTGGGTCGAGGCTGAACCTCTGGCCAACATCAGAGACGTGGATGTGCAAAAGTTTGTATGGAAAAATATTGTCACTCGGTTTGGAATTCCTCATACTCTAATCTCAGACAATGGCCTGCAGTTCGATAGCAAAGCATTCAGAAGTTATTGTGGTGAGCTAGGAATTATAAACAGATACTCCACCCCTTCTTATCCCCAGGGTAATGGGCAAGCAGAAGCAGTCAATAAGGTCATAGTGAATGGCTTAAAGAAGAGGCTGGACGACGCGAAAGGTAAATGGGTGGAAGAATTATCACACGTACTGTGGGCTTATAGAACAACGTCTCGCAGATCTACCGGAGAGACCCCCTTCTCAATGACCTATGGAGTTGAAGCTGTCATACCTTTGGAAACTGGATTCCCAACACTGAGGACCAGTTCATTCAGTCCGACCAGCAACAATGAGCAGCTAGAGAGGAGTTTAGACCTGATTGATGAAAGGAGGGAAAACGCAATGATTCGACTGGCCTATTACCAACAAAAGCTCAGGCAAGGCTACGACGCCAACGTAAAACTGAGACCCCTAGAACCTGGTGACTTGGTGCTGAGGAAAGTGGTCGGCACCGCAAAAAACCCAGCTTGGGGAAAGTTAGGACCCAATTGGGAAGGGCCATATCATATTACTTCAGGGGCTGGCATTGAGGCATATTTTTTAGAAGATCTGGATAGTCATGTAATACCACGCTCCTGAAATGTAAATAATCTCAAAAGGTACTATTATTAATCGAACGTTTTTTTCAATCAACATGCTGATTTTGTATATGATTAGTTCTCTAAGTGTTTAAACTTAAATTTAATCATGCCTGTAGTTCTCGGACCAGATGATTTGGGTTAGTTAACACTCGTTCTAAGTTCTCTAAGTGTTTAAACTTAAATTCAATCATGCCTGTAGTCCTCGGACCAGATGATTTGAGTTAGTTAACACTCATTCCAAGTTCTCTAAGTGTTTAAAGTTAAATCCATTCATGCCTGTAGTCCTCGGACTAGATGATTTGGGTTAGTTAACACTCGTTCCAAGCTCTCTAAGTGTTTAAACTTAAATCCATTCATGCCTGTAGTCTTCGGACCAGATGATTTAGGTTAGTTAACACTCGTTCCAAGTTCTCTAAGTGTTTAAACTTAAATCTATTCATGCCTGTAGTCCTCGAACTAGATGATTTGGGTTAGTTAACACTCGTTCCAAGTTCTCTAAGTGTTTAAACTTAAATCCATTCATGCCTGTAGTCCTCGGACCAGATGATTTGGGTTAGTTAACACTCCTTTGCAGTTCTCTAAGTGTTTAAATTAATTTTACCTTATGCTCGGATGTATTTAAATTAACTTTAAATTATGTTGGCCCTTTTCTTTTTGTGCATGTTTGAAAAGACCTTTGAAACTTTTATAACACTCGTTGCATCTGTTATTCATTAGTAGTTCCCATACAAATTGCTCTTTTCAATGCCAATCTTAGTTATGTGTGTTATTAGCATGACATGGTATTTATGTTTACATATATTTTCATAATTACAAAGTATAGCTCTTCGTAGCAAAAGTAAGTTATGTGATGTGCAATAAGGATACCAAAAGTAAAAGAAAAGCTGTTTCATTAATCAGAAGAGGGTAGTTTACAATCCCTTACCAAAAAAAAAAAAAAAAAAAACCCTAAGTGTCTATGCTTCAGCCTGAGGAACCATAGGGTCAGCAACCTGGCCTGTCTGAGGAGCAGTAGCTTCTAGAGCCTGGTCTTTAAGTGGCTCAGTTGGTTTACTCTTGTCACCTGGCTGACCAGGCTCCGTGGAGGCCTCAAGAGGGGTTGGAGGAACTTGGCTGACCAAGGAACTTGGCTAACCAGCCTCTAGGTGCTACGTTGGAGGGAGGTCTGACTCTGGGAGCTCTCGGATATCTAGGTCGTAGTATATGCTCCCAAGCAGCCTCAATTCTGAGTCAGCAGGCACCCCAGCAGCGTCCAGTGCCTTGCCCCATGTTACATTGTAGTAGTCTCGGCTAACCGAGGCAAACTGCTCCGTTAGACCTTTTTCGGTCACCTCTACTCCCAGCTGGTATGCTGCTTACTTTTCAGCCTCAGTTGCCTCCTTGGCCAACTGAGCATCCCTCTGGGCTAGCTTGGCATTCTCCTTAGCCTTTTGGAGCTTGGCGCGAAGTTCCTTCACAAGCGTTTTCTCAGCTGCCAAACTGGTCTGAGTCTCATTCAGCAACTTGCGTTGGGCTTCGGCCTGGTTCTCAGCATTTTGCAGGCCAGCATTGAGGCTATTCCTCTCATTGGTCACCTCTTTGAGCTGCTCGAAGATTTGGGAAAATTGCTCTTTCAAGCTGCCCAAGGCTTTCTCCGCCTCAGACCAAGAGTGGGCTTCTGCTTGGACTTCAATGTAGGCATTCTTGCTCCACTCTTCGGCCACAAAGACTTGTTGGGTGATCTGTATGATAAAGTAAAAAAGTTAGCATAAAACAAACAAAAATTAACGCGCCAAACCAAAGAGGAAGATTACTTTACTTACCAAGGCCAGGTCCCTCTTCAGGGACATGTAGAGATCATACTGGTTAAAACGCCTGTATGACTCCATGTCTCGGGGGAGGAACAATGGCTGCTCCAAGGCTTCGGCCACTCACCCTGCTTTTCCCCTATCATAATTCCTGAGGGAAGTCTCCCAAGAAATAGGAGCGCCGTCCAGCTCCAACCTGGGGGACCATGTACGTTGCCCTCGGCGCATTTCGGTAATAGGAGGCTCATCCCGGCTTTCAGTAGACGAGCCCCTTCTGCTCCGATGGTCTCTCGCCACCTTCTGTTGCTTATTCGTCTTGGGTGGCACCACCACCACCTCCCTCTCCTCAGTTTCGAGGGGCCTTTTCTTCCTCAGGTCCGGTACGGGCTTTAGGCCGGGCTCAGGAACCTGAGGTGGCGGCGGAGGCAGATTCGCCACTGGTTGAGAAGTCCCAGTGCCTTTCGGCTTGGACTTCTTCCCTCTGTTCTTCATTAATGCCTTCAAATCTGACATTTCTTCCTCTTCCGAAAAGATTTCCGGAAGAGCAGTTATCAGAAGGGGTGGATTTACGCTGGATTGCCTATCAATCCCCTATTCGGAGTCCGATGACGGTATAACTTGTACCCCGCCCGAAACTTCTCCTCCGAATTGAAATTTATCTATCTGCTCCTCTAGTGAGGAGGTCGAAAAGCCAACCCTTTCACCTGCAACCACCGGTTCAAGGGGGACTTGGGCAACTGGTTGGCCGAGCAGCGGTACACCCTGTGGGTTGGGGTGTGGCACTGGTGCAAGGTCGTATGACGCTAAAAATCCTTTCTGGGCAATGTCTATGCGATTGAGATGATAATCCCCTTGTGTTATCGCGTTGCCGATCGGCTGAAAATCTTTCGGTTTCGCCTTGTATCCGAGAATAAGAGGGGCCGATCGGAGCTGCTCGTCCTCGCTTACAAAGATCTCTGATCTTAGTAGATAGTTGAGTGCGGCAGTATTTGTAAGACTAAGCCGAGGAGAAACGTGGTTCCTATCTGTTAAAAATCACAGCAGGGCTTTATCAGAGACTCGAAACTAACAACACAAAGAGAATAAAAAAATGTTAAGAGGCGAGGATCCTAAGTCTACTGTTAGTAAACCTAAATCTAGCATGGCCCACCTGGCTCTCCTGGCTTGGTTGGGTAATGGGGACCGTCGTGCCATGCGCCCGAGACGATCACATAATCGTCTTTCATCCCTTTGTTGGATTTGGGGAGGCAGGAAATGAGTCTAACCTCATCAGACCGGGATTTGAGATAATATCCCGCTCCTTGTTAGCTGTGGCACTCATACATGTGCACCACATCGCGCCAGGTGAGGCCCAACCCTAGATGGCGGTTCAGATCGTCAATTGCTCCTAGAATCCTAAACATGTTGGGCGCACATTGGTCCGAGCTAAGCCTATGGTTCCTAAGATAATTACTGGTGATGGGACCCATAGGGATGGTCATCCCTCTTTCCAGAAAGGCAATGAGGGGGATAACAACTTTGCCCGTCTTGCGATCTGTTAATATTTTTTTTGGAGAGCAATATCACACACCCACATTCAAGGGAATGCGATATGCGGCCCTAAATGCCTCCAACTGATCAAGGCTATCCACCAAATACTGGATTTTACCCATAGCACTCAAACGGAAATATGTATGGCCGAAGAGAAGACTAAAGGATCTAACGGATGACCACTTACAGGAACTAGACTGGAAAGTGATCTTCAAACTCGCAGAAGGATTCTTGAAGACTCTGGGGAAGACTGGGATCGGAGACTGAAAGAGTTTGATGGAGTCGTGTGCTTGTTCTTGCTGGATTGTCTGAGAGTTTGCAAAGTAAGGAAAAAGTAACTTCTTCTGAGACTTTATACCAGGTCAAACGAAAGGGCAGAGGTTTTCTCGCCCAAATTCCGGGGAAGAATCGCGTTCGTTAGATCCACAACCCACCGTTGGATACAAAGGACAAGGCGCCACCTGGAACAATTAATGCTGCGCTTTGGAAATATGAAAACAGCAGCGGCAATGATAAAGCGTTTTTATCTATGCCTACACACGTGCCAGGTCAGATATGTGGTTGTTCTCAAGCTTTTTACTCTGTGACAAGTCAAAATCCCACTTTTTCTCTTCGGATGCGAGGAAAAATTAAGATTTTGAGGGACTATTGTGGGGGGGTAAAAGCCCAGATCTACCTATTGGGCCTGGGGCCCTGTTTTTGGGGTTAGTTTATGTCCGAAGAGCAATAACGGGTTGGGGTCGGGTTCACCTGGGGGCAACAAACCCAGAGGTGGCGAAAGAGTACAATCCGAAGAGGTCACCATTTATCCGAAGAGGTTTTACTCCTCGGATACGAATGGTCTTGATCAAATAAACGTACAGAAGGTCTGAATGCCATTCCTGGAAATTTTAATGACAAAGATAAGCTCTGGGCATACCTGAGAATGATAAGGATGAAGAAATATCTCAAGAAAAAGCTGCTACCACCGTATTTAAGGCCCTACAGCAACTTTTCTGGCCGCATTTATGTGGAGAAGACCCCTGAACAGTGCAACCTCAGCTACCGCCACTCCCAAAATGTTAGAGAAGATGCTTGATGTGACCTATACTCAAGTATGTACGCAGATGGAGAACAAGTGGACGACTGAGATGATGAGAGAGGAGACTATACAAAGAAGAAGAGCCCCTGATAAAAGGGGAGGACCACAAAAAGAAGGAAAAGAAGAAAAACTACTTTACTGTAACTCTAGAACTTGTAACCAAACTTTATTCAATAAAATGCCTATTCGGACATTCATGTCTACTTTTGTTTTAACGTGATTGCATGTTAGTTTATTCGCATATACCATAACCAACTCTTATTTAATTCATATCCAGCCCAATTCTTTCATCCACGCTCTACAAATTCATTGTCTTGAGTTCATAGGGCTCATACTTCATATCTCGTGGGCTTGGGCTAAAAAATTTGACCCTACAACTTCAATTTCCAATAATCTCTTCTTTGATGACCCAACTCAATACAACTCAAATAACAAAATTACATGTAAACATTTGCATTTACATTCAAAAAAAAAATTATACTAAATTTGCCAACACATGATCTTAACGCATCTAAAAATGACTAAAAATATAACACTTGAATTGATATTTTGTTTTTAAGTTTAAAAGCAAGAAACTTAAAAACTCATAAATAAAAGTGCATAATAAAAGAAAATATATATATTCATTTGATCAGAACCCCATAATGTGAAAATTTGATCTTCTCCCTTCATGACTATGAATCCACCTAAGAACATGAAAATAATAAGCCAATAGAAATGAAATGAATATTCATTCAAGGGCTTAAGCTTAAATCCAGTATTCAGTTAGACCTTACCCTTAACAGTGTTTATAGCAAACATGTACGACATCTTACAGGACACCCAATGCATATTAAATAATTTAAATGTGATATTTAATAATACAACAACCTAAGTGACCAAAGTAAGTGGCAGCTTAAACACATGTACTACAGCAACGCCCAACAAGTCATATCAAAATTCAATATAAGAAGCTGCCCGTGAAAACATTCCCACGTGGAGGGTCAGATGGCCACGTGTTTTACCCACACCAAACATTATTGAGTGATGTGACTGTGGAGTGTGATGTGAGTACTTTTTTTTTTTTTTTTAATAAGGAGAATGAGTATTTTTTTTTTTTTTGACGAGGAGAATTAGTACTTAACAGCATTGAAGCATTCCCATCAAGCTTTTTAAAAAATTTAGTATTTACCCTTTCAAAATTTATATTTATAACATATAATACACCACTTTACAATATTTTTTACATCAAAATTTTTATTTTTTTAACACTTTATTTAAATATTCTTTCTTTATTATTTTTTATTCATTTTTTTATTATTTCTCACTCTCCCTCTGTCTCTCTCTCCCACTGTATTTCCATCTTTCTCAACTCGGTGAATCTTCTCCCTCCCTCCCTCTGACATTTGCTCTCAAAACCTCCATGGCAGCTTTTCAAGCTCATCACCGATAAACCACGGCCACAGCCATAGCCACGGCCACGGCCACAACCACAGCCACCACCACCAACCACAGCCTCAACCCCCAACCACCAAAAAAAAAAAAAAAAAAAAAAAACCCTCAACACAAATCGAGAAGCTTCTCACTCTCTTTGATATTTGCTCTCAAAACCTCCATGGCCTGAGCTTTTCAAGCTCATCACCTCTAACCACGGCCACAGCCACAGCCACAGCCACCACCACCAACCACAACCTCAACCCCCAACCACAAAAAAAAAAAAAAAAAAAAAAAAACCCACGGCACAAACCGCAGCGAAAATCCACCACAAAACCCACCACCCCAGCAACCCCGATCCCCGATCCTCACCTCAGCCCCGATCCTCAACCCCGATCTTCAACCCACGGCCTCAACCAACTCAACCCACGGTCTCAACCAACCCCAACCACCGTCGGACCCAGACCCACTTGCAGTCATTGAGACCCATTAGACCCACAGAGAAGCTTCGAGAAAGAGAGAAGAGGAAAGTGAGAGAGGAGAGAGAAGAAAGAAGGAAAAAATAAAAAACAAATACACGCATAATACCGTTGGAATAAAAAAATGATTTTTGGTTTAAGATTTGTGCTACAGTGAGGTTGTATTAATACAATCTTACTGTAGCAATATCTCAAAAATTTTGAGATTTGAAATGTTTGATGGAGTGGGTTTTTTGGTGTATTGGTGCTAAAATTTAGCATATGGCACTTTTAGTATCCTTAATGGGAATGCTCTTAGTATTGGGAATGCTAATGTCAAATGTAAGGGATATTTGGCATTTCAAGTCTCAAAATGTATTGCATCAGAAAATGCTATTGCTGAGTATTGCAAATTTTTTTCAATAGTGCTACAGTGCAATTCTAAAGATAGAATTGCACTGTAGCACAATTCTAAAAAAAAACTAATATTTTATTGTGATGGTGATTGGGAGAAAGAAAGAATAAATGATGGTAATTGGAAGAAATATTATTTTATTGTATAGATATATTATTTTATTGAGTAGAATAGGAAAATAAAATATTGGGATGTTGAAAGTATTGTATAATGGGATGATATAATTGATAAAGTAACTTTTTGGGATGGTAAAATAGAATAGAGTAGCATTTCCTGATGCTAATGCTCTTATAGTTTGTACATTGACAAGGCTATATTAATTTATCCTATTCACTAATTATTGTTTCACGTAGCTTGTTAAAAATGGTAGTAAAGTTGAGTGTTGAAAACATAATTTTAATTATAATTATAAGTTTTTTTTAATTGAAATTGTGTTTTGAATTTTAGGTGTGTGTCTCATATACACAGTATATACCCTATCACCACTTCATATATATACTTTGGATGTATAGCAAAATTTAAATTCAACAATAATTTGTGATATCAGCACACCATCAAATTAATCCAAATTTATAATTAGATTTAAATAAAAATAATAGTGAGTTTCAGCTAATTCAACTGGTAAATTTTTTTGTTATCGTATTTATAAAATAAAAAATAATAACCTAAATTGTATATTGTCTTTAATATTTTTATTTATTTTATTTAAAAAAAAATCCTGCTTCCCTATTATTTTCAATACTCTTATTGCAAGCTAATTTAAGGGTTATTGGCTTATTGCTAACGTAATATACTCTCCTTTGATTCTATTTTATTCTTTGTATAGTTTCAATTTTATTGGATGCTCTTTAATTCCTTTCTATTCCAACCTAGTATATTTTTTTCATCAAACAAAAAAAAAAAAAAAAAAACCCTAGTATAATTTTTTATTTTGACATTAGAAATTTAGAATATGTAACTTGAACTTTGGTGTGGTTCGGTAGATAATGTATGTGCTTTAATAATTGCCTAATCTCTTTCAAAAAAATTCTAACTTTTAAAAATAAAATAAAAAATCTCTTACCAAAAAAAAAAAAAAAAAAATTCGACGCACTAGCTAGGCTACTTATCATTGATTTCATTGTGTTATCGCAGCAGCAGAAAATTTTGAAGTCCAAATTTTATTTTCACTTACTAGAAATTTATAGAATACAATCATTTTTCTCTATTTAATACGTCATTGTCACTTCAAATTCAACTCTTTCTCAAAGAATTAGTATTTTATACCAAATCTTTCAATACAATGCCTATCAGCTAAAGTCTATCAACCATCTCATTTTTCACAATGATACGGGAGTAATTTTTAGATACTTCCGAAACATGGAGAATGGTGCTCTCTCCGCCCATATTCATGGTGGGATTCACTCATTAAATTCATGATGGGATCTACCATAAATGTGAGAGCAGGGAGCACAATTTCTTCATACTCCAAAAGTAACTAAGAATTTTCCATGATACAAATCTAACTTAAAAGTCTATCAGCTAGCTAGCTCGTGTTTCACAATGATTGATTTTAACTATATTTCTAGCCTTTTAGGACCACAAATTATTTCACAACTGTTTTGCCATAACTTTGACATGGCAGATTGTAAGTTGTTAACAATCACTTACACATGAACCTACTATTTTTTCTTAACCAATCACATTCTGTCATGCCACAGTTGTAAAAAGAAGTTGCAAAAATTTGTGTGATTCTAAACTTTTTCCATAAACAATGCCATTCACATCTTGCCTACCTGCTAATCCTTGACTCGTACATCAACATCGTGGTAAAGTAAATGGACTAAAAGATTTTATAATAGAAATTAATCAACCATTTTATGAAACTTTTTATGAAAAAATGAATAAGTAATTAACTGTTTTGACAACTTTTTCAATTCTTTATAAAAATTTTCATAAAATGGATGATTAATGTATGCCTAAGGGCACATATTAACCAGACCCTAGAAAAAATGTGTAGAATTTACATTATTTTGCTTAAAAATGACTTACATCAGTTTATGTATAATTGTGTAAATTTATAAGTTTATTATAGTAACCGTATAAATTTACAATGACACTATTCATTTTGTATTTAGTTATTTATTATTTTTTATGTATCTTGGGGATGAAGAAAAAGAGTAAAGGGAGGTTGTTGTATGTGAAGAAAGAAAAATTTTAAAAATCAATAAAATTAATATTTTAATAAAATATATTATAAAATAGATAATCTAATATGTAGTATTTTAAAAATGAATTATATAAAATAAATAAATAAAATTTTTATGCTAAAATAAACCGAAACTTTTGCACGACCCAAATACTCTAAAAAAGAAGGACCACACTATTTATTATTATTTTTCATCCACTGAATAACAAAGGACCACTTTCACATGTTATTGAGCTCTCTCTGTTCAAATGTACACGTGGCATTATTTAGTCAATGCCTTGAGAGTTTTCTCTTACCATTTCATGATTTTGAAGAGGTAGAAGGTCATGGTTCTTATCTACCACTTGTGACCATATATATGCAGAATTGACCCTGCAACCACGCTTGTGAAGCTGGCTACCTATGTAAGACAAAAAATATTTTTTGGAGGGCTATGGCCTACATGTAGAAAAATATGAGAAAAGCATGGCTGATAATAATAATAATAATAATAATTACATTTTCTTCTCTGGAGGTTTGGAGAGGGATAACATTTCACCCTAAATCAATCTCCCTTTTTGTTTATATTAGTAAAGGAATATTATAAATTTATATAAGATTGTCTTTACCAAAATCTAACCATGATTAGTAAAAAAACATAACTTTAAATTTAGAATAATAACGCAAAGTTTATTAAGCACAAAAAGACATGTAACTCGAAAAATTTTTAGGTACTCCCGGAGCACGGAGAAATGCTCATCTCACATTTATGGTAGACCCCACCATGAATTTAATAAGCGGACCTCACCATGAATGTGAGAGGAGGGAACACCATTCTTTATACTCCGGGAGTACCTAAGAATTACTCGTGTCCACTTGGCATAATTAATTTTGCCCACTTATTTTACTATTCAGCTTATTTTTTGTACTATTTATGGGTCTCACTGCACTTTTTGGTACTATTCATGAGTTTCACTCTACTATTTCAACTAAGTTTTATCTTTATTTACAGTATTTTCAGTAAAAAATTTTCAGTTTCAGAAAAATGACCGGATCCTAAACAGATCCTAAAAGGGGCAATTCAAGAAGGGGTGAAGAAGGGGTGGAGCTTGTCCTATATGTTAGATTCTCATTTCTCATCCTAGTCTGTATTTGCCTATCTGTTTTGGGTTATGTCTTGTGTTTAATTTCTGTACAAATTGGACATAATCAAATCAACAAGTTCAATTATAAAATAATTTCACAACTGTTGAGATAATATTACGCCGTGATACATGAATAATATTAAAAGTGATATTAGTGATAAACTCATATAAAAATGATATTGCATCAATTACAATTTGTCCCCTTAGAAAGTTTATAAATATATATTTTTTATATCTCTTACGATTGTTATAGCCATGTATGAAGATCGCCGCTAAAGGTCACCTAATCGAGTCTAGTTCGAAAAGAAACTGACACAATTAGCTGAACCATCAGTAAAATGGACTCAAATCTATTTATTTATGTCCCAAAAGAGGAGAAAGGCAGTTGAAGATAGGCAATAAAATAGCACTATGTGCCAATGGTCCATTCCAAAGTTAGTAAACTTTTTTTTGTTTGTTTGTTTGGTAGCTGAATGTTAGTAAACATTTTTTTTAAAGTATTTTATTTATGAAAGTAATTACTAATTAGTAAACATAAAACTATGGTATATATTCCTTAATCCTGAGCTGAACATGTTCCTATCTCCAACTTGTAAATATTTTCCTTCTTTAATGTAGTCCTGGGAATACCATATATACCAATTCACACAACTTCTCAATATAAAAAAGCAAGTGAATCAACTTTTTTTTTTTTTTTTTTTTCATACTTCCTATGTTCTAAATTATTAGTCTTCTATTCTATTTTAGGATGATCTGAATGAAAATCTGCTTTAAAGGTCAATAAAAAAATTTCCTAACATATCATTTACTTTTATTTTAAAAGTTAATACCCCTCTTTTTCACTTAAAGTATAAATTAGGGAGATAACTTTGAAACTTGTACATTTTTATGTAAAAGACAATGTATTTATATATATTTTAAAGCCAAAGTTGAGAGAAAATTTAATTAGATTCTAAATTATATTTTAATTGTGAGCTAATTTTGTGCCATGTGTCCACTTAAGTTTTTTAATCTTTGTGCTAAGTGAGTTAATGAGTGCAAAATACTAAGAGCCCAATAGTAATGAACTAAAAAAAAAAAAACCAATCATATATCTACTCAACAAAAATCATCACACATTCTATCTTATTAAAACTTAGAATAAAAATGATTATAAGCAATATTTAACTGTAGGGTCAATTTTTGTAGCCCAAGCCCAAAAGATATGGATTATGAGCCCTATGAACCCAAGACAATGAATTTGTAGAGCGTGGGTGAAAGAACTGGGCTGGATGTGAATTAAACAAGAGTTAATTATGGTACCTACGCATAAACTAACATGCAATCAAGCTTGGACAAAGGCAGACATGAATGTCCGAAGAGGCATTTTATTGAATAAAAGTTGGTTACAATTCTTAGAGTTACAGTAAAACTATTTTCTTCTTTTTCCCTTTCTTTTTCCCTTTCTTTTTTCTCTTTCTTTTTTCTCCCCCTCCTTATCAGAGGCCTCTCTTCCTTATATAGCACCATTTCCCTTCATCTTCATCATCTACTTGTTCATCATCTAAACATCCACTTGAGTACGTGTCCCATCAGGTATCTTCTCTAGCCTTGTGTGAGTGGCGGTAGTTGATATTGTACTGTTCAGGGGTCTTCTCCACATTAATGCAGCCAGAAAAGTAGCTGCAATGCATTTAATGTGGTGGTTGAAGTTTGTCTTCTAGATATTTCTCCGTCCCTATCATCTCCATGTGCGCCTGAGGTTCATCCTTATCATTAGAATTGTTAGGAGGACTACTTGAACTTCCCAGACATCTGTTTGTTCAAGTTTCTTTGAATCCGAGGATAATGGCATCTTCGAACAATTGAATATCTCCTTGGACTATGCCCCACGTTCATCTCCAGGTATGTTTCTTTTACATGGGCTTATTCTCAAATACTTTCCTCTCCTCGGACAAACAGTAGTCCTCAAATAGGGTCCTAGGCCCAATATACTAGTTTGGGCTTTTCACCCCCCACAATAGCCCCTCAAAATTTTAGTTTTTCCTTCGCATCCGAGGAGAAAAAATAGGATTTTGACTTACTACGAAATGGCAGTTTGAAACAACAAAAATATCTGAACCTACACGCGCGTGGGCATAGAAGTAGGCGCCTCATAAATGCTGCTGTCGTTTCAGTATTCCCAAAGCGTTATCAATTACTCCAGGCGGCGTTTTGTCTTTGGTATCCAACGGTGGGCTATTGATCCAACGGACATGATTTCTCCTCAGGATCTGAGTACGATGACTCCGGTTCTTTTGCTTGTCCCCATATAAAGTCTCTGAACAAGTTATTTCTCCTTCACTTCGCAAATTCTCAGAGCGCCCAACAAACTCAAGCACTTAAATCTTTCAAGTTCTTTCACCCACCGGTCTTAGCCTTCCTCAGAATCCGTAAGAATTTCTCAACGAGTTCGAGGATCAGTCTTCAATTTAGTTTGAGTAAGTTCTTCTCCACTAAAACCTTCCGTCCTCTCTTCGGCCAGCCTCTTTGGCTTTCAAATAGTCACTTCTGAGTCACTACGTTTAGTGCTTCCTTCTTCCCAGTTAGTGAAGATGGGTAGATTTCAATATCTGGTAGATAGCCCCGTCGAAATAGAGGAGTTTAGGAGGACATACCGCATACCTCAAAATGTGGGTTGGAAGTATTGTCCTCTAGAGAAAATACTAACAGATCGAAAAACGGGCGAAGTCGTAATCCCCATCATCGCCTTTCTAGAAGGGGGGATGACTATCCCTATGGGTCCCATTACCAGTAGTTACCTCCGAAACCATAGACTTAGTCCTGACCAATGCGTGCCCAACCTCTTTAGAATCCTAGGAGCCATTGACGATCTGAACCGTCATCTGGGATTGGGACTCATCTGGCGTGACGTGGTACACATGTATAAGTGTCATAGCCAGCAAGGGGCGGGATATTATCTTAAATCCCGCTCCGATGTCGTTAGACTCCTCTCCTGCCTTCCCAAGTCTAACAAAGGGCTGAAAGACGACTACGTGATCGTCTCGGGAGCGTGGCATGACGGCCCTTATTGTCGAACCAAGTCAGGAGAGCCAGGTGGGATATGTTAGACTTAGGTTTGCTAACAGTGGGCTTAGGATTTCCCCCTTCTAACAATTTTTTCTTCTTTTGTATCATTATTTTTAAGTTTCTAACTACGTTTTGTTGTGATGTTTAACAGATAGAGAACACGTTTCTCCTCGGCTCAGCCTTACAAACACTGCTGCGCTCAATTACTTATTAAGATCAGAGATCTTTGTAAGTGAGGACGGGCAGCTTCGATCGGTTACCCTTATTCTCGGTTATAAGTCAAACAAGAAGGATTTTCAGCCGGTCGGCAACGCGATAAGGCAGAGAGATTATTGTCTCGGCCGTATAGACGTAGCTCAGAAAGGTTTTTTTTGCTCCGTACGATCTTCCACCCGTGCCACATCCCAATCCACAGGGTGTACCCCTGCTCCTTCAGCCAATCCAGCAGGTTCCTCTCGGGATAGAAGAAGCAGGAGAAGGAGTTGCCTCTTCAAGCTCTTCACTTGAGGAGCAGATAGACAAGTTCAAGTTCGGAGGAGAGGCTTCAAGAGAGGTTGAAGTGATACCAGTGCCTGACACCGAGGAGGAAGCTGATAGACAATCTGTTGTACATCCTCCTGTTCTAATAGCTGCTCTTCCAGAAGACTCTTCGGACGAGGAAGATATGGCAGATTTGAGGAACTTAATGAAGAATAGGGGTAAGAAGGCTGAGCAAAAAGGAGCCGGTATGTCCCAACCCGTGGTGAGTCTGCCTCTACCACCACCCCATATTCCTGACCCCGGCCTGAAGCCCCTGCCGAATTTGAAGAAGAAGAGGCCCCACCTTGAAACTGAAGAAAGGGAGGTGTTGCCACCAAAAGGGACCAAGCAACAGAAGGTGGTGAAGGACCACCGTAACAAGAAGGCCTCATCTATTGAGAGCCGAGATGACCCTCATGTTGCTGATGTGCGCCGAGGGCCTCGCATTTGGTCCCCAAAACTAGAGTTGGATGGTGCCTCCATCCCTTGGGATACGTCCCTCAGAAATTACGACGGCGGAAGGGCAGGTTATGTTGCTGAGGCCCTAGAGCAGCCACTCCTCCTTCCAAAGGACATGGAATCTTATAGGCGCTTCAGCCAACAGGAGCTTTTCCTATCCCTTAAGAGGGATTTGGCCATGGTAAGGGAACTGACCTACTAGATTAAGTCGCTGAGCTCCTTTACTTTTCCCCTTTATCTGTGCTTTACATTTGAAGTTTCCGTTACGTAGGTTACTCAACAAATCTTTGTAGCCGAGAAGTGGAATAAAAAGTCCTATCTTGAAGCCCAGGCAGCGGCCCAATCTCAGTCTGAGGCAGAGAGGTCTTTGGGGAACCTGAAGGAGGATTACTCTCTGCTGTCCGAGTAGTTAAAGGAGATGACTAATCAGCGGAACAGTCTGGATGCGGGCTTGAAGAATGCTGAAAAGCAGGCCGAAGAGCAACGCAAGCTGCTGAATATGACCCAGATTAACTTGGCAACTGAGAAAGCACTTGTGGGGCAACTTCGAGCTGAACTTCAGAAAGCCAAGGAGGCTGCCAAGCTGGCCCAGAAGGATGCTCAACTGGCCAAGGAGGCTACCAAGGCTGAAAAGAAAGCAGCGTACCAACTGGGAGTAGAGGAGACCGGAAAAGGTCTAACTGAGCTGTTTGCCTCGGTCAGCCGAGAATACTGCGACATAATGTGGGGCAAGGCCATGGACGCTGCTGGGGTTCCTGCAGACTCCCCATTGAGGCTGTCTGGGAGTGTATATTATGATCCAGACATCCGCGAGCTCTCAGAAGTTCAGGAGCAGCCCCCAGTTGACCAGGCTCCTTTTGCTCCAACTGAAGCAACTAAAGAGTCTGCGGGTACAAAAGAGAAGGACAAAGAACAAGTCCCAGACGTTGCTGCTGCCTAGCCCAGCCAGATAACTGATCCCCCAGCTGCTCAGACAAAGACTTAGTAGGCTTAGGAGTTTTTGTTTTGTACTTTTATATAATCTAGCTCAGTTGTTTGTTTGTTTGTTTGTTTGTTTTTTTTTTTTTTTTTAACGTGAAGGCTTGTAAACTACTTCATTTTGATTAATGAAATCTTTTCTTTCACATTCAATGTCCTTGTTGCTTGAATTATAAGTCTCAGCATTATTGCAAGCAGCTTAAACCACATAATTATAATAGTATAGGTGAACCTAACCATGATATCATGATAATAAGGCCAGTGACTTAAACCAATACCGAAGAGCATGGTACATTCAAGAGTTATTAATAAGTAATGAAAACGATGAGCGAAATTAAAGTTAACTGCATCCAAGATTTTTAGGCATGGTAAATTCAAACATTAACTATATGAAAATGCTCTTTAAGCCAAATGATCCGGTCCGAAGACTACGGTTATGATCTAATGTAAGTTTAAACATTTAGAGGACCTTGGAACGAGTGTTAACTAACCCAAATTATCTGGTCCGAGGACTACAGGCATGATCGAATTTAAGTTTAAACACTTAAAGAACTTGGAACGAGTGCTAACTAACCCAAATCATCTGGTCCGAGGACTACAGGCATGATTGAATTTAAGTTTAAACACTTAGAGAACTTGGAACGAGTGCTAACTAACCTAAATCATCTGGTCCGAGGACTACAGGCATGATTGAATTTAAGTTTAAACACTTAGAGAACCATAAGGGAGTGCTAACTAACCCAAATCATCTGGTCCGAGGACTACAGGCATGAATGGATTTAAGTTTAAACACTTAGAGAACCGTAATGGAGTGCTAACTAACCCAAATCATCTGGTCCGAGGACTACAGACATGAATGGATTTAAGTTTAAACACTTAGAGAACTGTAATGGAGTGCTAACTAACCCAAATTATCTGGTCCGAGGACTACAGGCATGAAAGGATTTAAGTTTAAATACTTAGAGAACTGTAATGGAGTGCTAACTAACCCAAATCATCTAATCCGAGGACTACAGGCATGAATGGATTTAAGTTTAAACACTTAGAGAATACTTCATCTAGCGAATTGGCATATCGGCTGAAGAAAAGACTCAATTAATAAAAGTACCTTTTGAGGTTATATACATTCCAAGGACGTGGTATTACATGACCATCTAGGTCTTCTAAGAAATATGCCCCAATGCCAACTTTTGAAGTGATACGATATGGCCATTCCCAATTGGGTCCTAATTTTTCCCAGGCTGGGTTCTTTGCAGTACCCACAACTTTCCTCAGCACCAGATCACCAGGTTCTAAAGCTCTTAGCTTTACATTAGCATTGTAGCCCTGCCTGAGCTTTTGTTGGTAATGTGCCAGCTGAACCATTGCATTTTCCCTCCTCTCCTCAATCAGATCCAAACTCTTCTCTAGCTGCTCATTGTTGCCGGTCGGACTGAATGAACCAGTTCTTAATGTTGGGAACCCAGTTTCCAAAGGTATGACAGCTTCAGCCCCATAGGTCATTGAGAAGGGGGTCTCTCCAGTAGATCTGCAAGGCGTAGTTCTGTAAGCCCAAAGTACATGTGGCAATTCTTCCACCCACTTGCCCTTCGCGTCGTCAAGCCTCTTCTTTAGGCCATTTACTATGACCTTATTAACAGCCTCTGCTTGCCCATTACCCTGGGGATAAGCAGGGGTGGAGTATCTGTTTATGATTCCTAGCTCATTACAATAACTTCTGAATGCTTTGCTAACGAACTGCAGGCTATTGTCCGAGATGAGAGTATGAGGAACCCCAAACCGAGTGACAATATTCTTCCACACAAACCTTTGCACATCTACGTCTCTGATATTGGCCAGAGGTTCAGTTTCGACCCACTTGGTGAAATAGTCCGTGCCGACCAGAAGGTATTTCCTGTTTCCTGCAGTTTTAGGGAATGGTCCCACAATATCTAATCCCCATTGGGCGAAAGGCCATGGGCTGGATAGTGGATTAAGAGTTCCCCCTGGTTGATGAATGTTTGGGGTGAATCGCTGACACTGGTTGCATTTTTTAACATACTCGTGGGCTTCTTTTTGCCTGTTCGGCCACCAATAGCCTCGAGTAATAGCCCGGTGAGCCAAAGACCTTCCTCTAGTATGGCTTCCACATATTCCTTCATGTAATCCTTCTAATA
This sequence comes from Quercus ilex subsp. ballota, assembly GCA_032727855.1. Lineage (NCBI taxonomy): Eukaryota > Viridiplantae > Streptophyta > Magnoliopsida > Fagales > Fagaceae > Quercus > Quercus ilex. The sequence continues at coordinate 19,085,329 of CM064908.1, read as the reverse complement.
GCAACTCGGCCGCTTCAGGATGCATGCACAATAAGTATGGTCCTGAATAGGAGCGTTTATATAATTTCTAGTCCTCAGATAGCCCGAATCTGGTCGCCTTCCTCCGAATTTTGTCAGCTCCCTCCCTTTCTTCAGGCAAGATGTCTTCTTTCAAGAACTTAATTATAGGGTCCATCCAACAGGGTCCGGTCCTGACCTGGTGAACCTGAACTACTTCCTTTTTTGCCTCTGTAGGCCCATGCAAGTCCTCAATGAGGATGACTCTCGGCAAATTTTGCGTTGAGGAGGTAGTAAGCGTGGCAAAAGAGTCTGCATGTGCATTACCGTTTCTGGGGATGTACAGCAAACTGAAAGAGTCGAACTCCGATTGCAGACATTTAACTCGACTCAGGTACCCCTGCATTCTTTCATCTTTCGCCTCAAACTCTCCTTGTACTTGACCCACTACTAACCTTGAGTTCGAGAACAACTCCACAGACTTTCCTCCCATTCTTTGGACCATAGCCATTCCCACCAATAAGGCCTCATACTCCGCCTCATTATTTGTTGCCGAGAAGTCCAGCCTTAACGACTTTTCGATAATGATTCTTTCAGGGGATATCAGCACTAGCCCCTCTCCAGAACCTTTTTGGTTTGCTGCGCCATCTACGTATACTTCCCAATGGGAGGGGTCTTGCTGAGAGATCATACCAACTGATTTTTCATCCATGTCCGCCATAGGCGTTACTTCTTCCAGTTGGGGCTCCGTGAACTCAGCCACTAAATCCGCAAGGACCTAGCCCTTGACCGATGTGCGGGGCATATATTTGATATCAAAAGCCCCCAAGATCGTACCCCACTTGGCAATTCTTCTAGTATAGTCAGCACTTCGGAGTATAGCCCTGAGTGGGAGATGAGTAAGAACAATGACCGTATGGGCCTGGAAATAGTGAGGTAGCTTTCGTGTACCAAGCACCACTGCTAGGATAGCCTTCTCCAGAGGTAAATAACGGATCTTAGCCTCATACAGCGACTTACTTACGTAATAAACCGATTTTTGCACACCATAATCTACCCGTATCAACACCAAGCTTACAGTATAGGGAGCCACAGCAATGTAGGCGAACAAGACTTCATCTGGCTCAGGACTGGACATGATTGGTGGCTGAGCTAGATAATCTTTAAGTTGCCGAAAGGCTACAGCACATTCTTCATTTCACTCGAATCCCTTCCACTTGTTAATCAAAGAGAAGAAAAGCCGACACCTGTCCGCTGATCGAGATATAAATCGGTTCAGGACTGCAGTCATTCCAGTCAGTTTCTGGACTTCCTTGGGAACCCGAGGAGCTTGTAAATTATTGATGGCCTTAATCTGGTCGGGGTTAACCTCAATTCCCCTGTGAGTCACCATGTACCCCAAAAACTTGCCTGACCCCACACCGAATGAGCACTTGGAAGCATTCAGGCGCAGCTTGTGCCTCCTCAGAACTTCAAACGTACTTTCAAGGTCTTTCACATGTTCAGCCACAACTTTGCTCTTCACCACCATGTCATCTATGTAAATTTTAATGTTTTTACCCAGCTGTAATTCAAACATCCTCGTCATCATTCTTTGATAGGTAGATACCACGTTTTTCAGACCAAATGACATCACCTTATAGTGGTAATTACCAATAGGGGTGACGAAAGCAGTCTTCTCCTAGTCATCTAGAGCTAGTGGTATCTGGTGGTAGTCTTGGAAAGCATCCAGGAAGCTCATTCGAGGGTGGCCGACAGTGGCATCCACAATCTGATCAATTTTTGGCATGGGGAATGGATCCTTGGGACAAGCCTTATTCAAGTCAGTAAAGTCTACACAAACTCGCCATTTCTCGTTTTTCTTCTTCACCACCACGGTATTCGCTAACCACTCCGAGTAGAAAACTTCTTTAATAGCTCCAGCTTGTTTGAGTTTGGCCACCTCTTCTCTTACTGCATCTGCATGTTCCTTAGATGGGCGCCGAGGAGGCTGCTTCTTGGGAATAATGAATGGGCTGACTTTGAGATGGTGGCAAATGAATTGGGGATCCACCCCTGGGGCTTTGTAGGCATTCCAGGCAAACACGTCAAGATTCCTCTTGAGTAACTCTATTAACTGTTCTTTCTCCTAAAAAGGCAGCTGAGATCCGACTTGAAAGAACTTTTCAGGATCATCCCTAATGACAACTTTCACCAAATCTTCGCATCGAGCGTCCTCGTTTGGATCTTCAATGGGTAATACCCGAGACTTTAGCTGCTATAAACCCCTTTCGGCTTTAGACGAAGACTCAGCTTCGGGTTCATGCTGGATGGCAGCCACTAAGCATTGCCTGGCTGCAGACTGATCTCCTCGGATTTCGCAAACTCGTTCCTCAGATAGATACTTAACTTTCTGGTGCAGGGTAGAGGAAACAGCCCCCAGTGTGTGAAGCCATGGCCTGGCTACAATTGCCGTATAAAGGGAATACACATCCACAACTTTGAAGTCCACTTCTACCACCTCTAGACCGGTCTGCACGGGTAATCGTATCTAGCCCCTCGGAGTGACCAATCTTCCCTCGAAACTTACAAGGGGTGAATTGTATGGTGTTAAATCCTGAGGTTTTAGACTTAGCCCCTTGTAGAGATCGGGGTACATTATCTCCACAGCACTGCCCTGGTCCGCCATCACCCTCTTCACATCATATCCTCCAATTCTGAGGGTGATTACTAAAGCGTCATCATAGGGCTGAATAGTCCCCATTTTGTCCTCGTCCGAGAATCCTATAACTAATGGGGCATCCATCTTAGATCTCTTCGGACCATGGCTGAAATGCCCTGCCGGTGATTGGACTACTGACATGACCTTCGATGGCCAGGATCCTGTTCTCCCCGGTGCAGCGAAGACGACATTGATAGTTCCCAATGGCGGTTTTGAAGAATCATTTCTTCGGAGCACTGAACTCATCTGCCCTTCCCGGCCGCTGGAATGGTGCAAGAGGTGTCCTAGTTTACCCTCGCCGACCAGCTGATCTAAATGATCCCACAGGCTCCTGCAATCTTATGTGGTATGCCCGTGGTCTTGATGATACTGGCAGTAGAGATTATGATTACGCTTCTCAGGGTTTTCTAGCATCTTATTCGGCCACCTGAAGAATGACTCGTTTTTAATCTTTTCCAAAACCTGGTGTACCGGTTCTTTGAATACAGTGTTGACCACTTGAGGATTGGTCGATCCTGATTGTCCAGCGAAATCTCTACGTGGTTTGCTGCTATTGTAACGATCCGACCGGAAATCCCTCCTCTCTTGGGGGATAGCCTTGTCCTTTCCTTTCCCTTGCTGCTAATCTTCCTCAACTCTTTTAAATTTTTCTATACGGTCCATGAGCTGTCGCATATTAGTAACTGGTTTGCCAGATAAGGAGGTCCTTAGACCGTGGTCAGTAGGGAGGCTGAGCTTGAACGTGCTGAGGGCCATTGCATCAGAGTTGCCTTCCATATCATTAAACATCTCCCAGTACCTATCTGAATATGCCTTCAGAGTCTCTCCCTCCTGCATGCTCAAGGACAGCAGTGAAGATAAGGGCCTGGCTACTCTTCGGCATGTGACAAACCGTGAACCAAATGCCTGGGTAAGTTCTTTGAAGGAATTGACAGAGTTTTCTTCCAGGCTATCAAACCACCTCATTGCCACCGGCCCGAGACTGGAGGGGAAAACCTTACACATCAGAGCTTCGTCTCTGGAGTAGACCGCCATCCTTTGGTTAAAATGACTCACGTGTTCCACCGGGTCTATTTTACCATTGTAGATGGTAAACGTTGGCTGGTTAAAACGCCGAGGGAGTCTGGCTTCCTCAATTCTACGAGTAAAAGGTGACCGAGAGATCTGATTCAAAGCCCTGCTCATGGCGTCATTCCCTACTCCTCCACGCGATGGGCTTCGTAGCTGCCTCTTATGATGATGATCCTCTTCATAGGAAAAAGATTCACTAGCCGGTGTTCGAGATTTCTGCCTGTAAGAGATGTCTCGTTCGTATTCGGAGTCTTCATCAGAATGTGGAGAAATCCGTTTTCTCTTTGCATGGCGCAACTCCCTTCTCAGCTTTTCAATTTCTAGTTGCAAACCTTGGTTTTCTTCAGCGTGAGACACGTGACTCCCGCCATGTGACCGGCTTTGGCCAGTATGCACAGTGTGCACACTACCCTCACGATCTTGTCTCCTCTCCAAGTTAAGAAAAGGGTCAGCATGTTGGGATGCCCTAGATTCTGCTTGTTGTTGATTTCGTTCTGCCATCATCAACTGTTGTTTTCACCCCTGCACAAACTCTTCCCACAGACGGCGCCAATTGTAGGGTCAATTTTTGTAGCCCAAGCTCAAAAGATATGGATTATGAGCCCTATGAACCTAAGACAATGAATTTGTAGAGCGTGGGTGAAAGAACTGGGCTGGATGTGAATTAAACAAGAGTTAATTATGGTACCTACGCATAAACTAATATGCAATCAAGCTTGGACAAAGGCGGACATAAATGTCCAAAGAGGCATTTTATTGAATAAAAGTTGGCTACAATTCTTAGAATTACAGTAAAGCTATTTTCTTCTTTTTCCCTTTCTTTTTTCTCTTTCTTTTTTCTCCCCCCACCTTATCAGAGGCCTCTCTTCCTTATATAACACCCTTTCCCTTCATCTTCATCGTCCACTTGTTCATCATCTAAACATCCACTTGAGTACGTGTCCCATCAGGTATCTTCTCTAGCCTTTTGTGAGTGGCGGTAGCTGATATTGTACTGTTCAGGGGTCTTCTTCACATTAATGCGGCCAGAAAAGTAGCTGCAATGCATTTAATGTGGTGGTTGAAGTTTGTCTTCTAGATATTTCTCCATCCCTATCATCTCCATGTGCGCCTAAGGTTCATCCTTATCATTAGAATTGTCAGGAGGACTACTTGAACTTCCCAGACATCTGTTTGTTCAAGCTTCTTTGAATTTGAGGATAATAGCCTCTTCGGACAATTGAATATCTCCTCGGACTATACACCACGTTCATCTCCAGGTATGTTTCTTTCACATGGGCTTCTTCTCAAATACTTTCCTCTCCTCGGACAAACAGTAGTTCTCAAATAGGGTCCTAGGCCCAATATACTAGTTTGGGCTTTTCACCCCCCACATTAACTTAGACAAGAATTTTAATATGCATTTAATTACATTTATTTTTTTTCTAATAGTTTGATTAATTATGTTTTGAGAACATAATTAATCGAACTATTAGAAAAAAAATGTGTTTAATTATTTTTAAATTATTTATGCATGAGTTACGAGTTAGCTAAAGTGAAGGCAATGTGAAACAATGAAAGTAATATTGTGTGTGCCAATCACAAAAAGTCATATCTACAATTGTAAAAAAAAGAAAAAAGAAAAAAAAAAGATTGTTTCCATGCATTACTCACATAAAATAATTGGAGTTTGACTTACTTGAGAACATAATTAATCGAACTATTAGAAACAAATGTGTTTAATTATTTTTAAATTATTTATGCATGAGTTACGAGTTAGCTAAAGTGAAGGCAATGTGAAACAATGAAAGTAATATTGTGTGTGCCAATCACAAAAAGTCATATCTACAATTGTAAAAAGAAAAAAAAGAAAGAAAAAGATTGTTTCCATGCATTGCTCACATAAAATAATTGGAGTTTGACTTACTTCCAGTATTTTTTTAACTGAACATGTTTTTTGTTTTAAAAATAATGCTAGATATATAAACTATTTTACAAAAAATTTTATAAACTGCTGATATGATGAATAATTATTGGTAAGTAAAAAATTGATATTAATGGTATGCCTATATGAGAATCAATAAAAGATTGTTCACATTAGTAGTTTGTAAAATTGTTTGTGGCTGTAGCATTACTCTTGTTTTAAATATACAATGACAAATGGTAGTGAATTTTAAACTTTTAATCTTCATATTTTATTTAGTTAGTGAATGATGTAGCATTCTCTCATTAAAATAAAATGAAATTCTTTTTAAAAAAGTATTAGAGGTAAGCCAAACCTAAATAACTAAGCAAAACTAGGGTAGCTTTGTAACTGATAATTATATAATATCATATTCAACCTCATAATTATATAATATACAATATTATCTTTTTAAGGAAAAATTAAATTAAACCATTTACTAAAAAAAAAAAAGGGCAACTATGGTCATTACAAGCAATTGAATTTAATTGGAAAACTTTTTTTTTTTTGAGAAGGCATTTAATTGGAAAACTGAGTCCAACACTTGACATGAGTTTTACTTCAAACCCAAAACTAGTAAAGAATGTTAAGAAAAAAAGATGTTTCAACCGCAGAGGCCAGAACCGTAAAAGAATACGACCAACTCCCAACTGAAAACTACCTACCACCCCCTTAACCTTCTCTCTCTGCCAGTCCTTATTCAATATTCATGCCTCTCTCTTTCTCTCTCACAATCACAAACGAGAAAATTGAATATCTAAAAAGAGAAACCCCACAATACTGAAATAACTAAAAGAAGAAAAACCCAAAAAGATTTAAAAAAAAAAAAAAAAAAACCGAGAATAATAAGAAGATCCAAAAAGCACAAGCACAACTATTTATAACATCTTTGTACCATTCAAACACAAAGCTTTGGTTTTAAACAAAGCTTTGGTTTCAAACAAAGTTGGTCACGTTTCCTTTACCTTCTCTTCCTTCATCTAACCCCCCACCTAAACCAACTTCTTCGCTTTTACAACTGCCCACAAAACAAAACCCATATTTATTTTTTAATTTTAAACCCAGAATTCTTGGAGTTTCTTTTCCCTTGAATTTTCAGGTCGGTCTCTCTGTTTTCTCTGATTCTTGGTATTCAGTGTTTGGTTTCCCAGAAAGTGAAAGAAAAAAGGAATCTTTATAGAATTGGGTGCTTCATTTTCATGGGAAATTTTGGCAATTTGGGTTCTTTTGCTTTGCTTTGTTTTCATGGCAACAAAAGAGAAGGGAGGTTTTCCCTTTTGGGATTATATTTGATTGTTTCATCTGGTTGTTGAGTTATTGGTTGGATTTTTTAGTATAAAGCTGTAATAAAGTTAGTTGTAAAAGCCTAGGCTAACAATGAATATATGTTTGGGGATTTTAATTTCTATTTAAAATTGAGCTTTGGTTGTGTTCCTATGTATTTAATTAGTTTGGCGTAGATGATAATATTATGTTGGCCTGACCTGCTTGTGTATCATGTCATTCACAGACGGTTGAATGTCTTTCTCTTTTCTTGTTTATGTGACATTTTGATGTTTTGTTATTTATTGATTTTATAACATCTACCATCCTTCATGTTTATGGGGTTCCATAAGAGCAACACAATCACTAGCATATATTTTCATAGCCTTCTGTATTTTGGAATTTCTTCTGATTGTAGAAGTAGAAGATATTATTTATTCAAATTTCACTAATGCATTTTCCGCATTTAGCAGTTTTGACACCTGTTTATTTGAACTCAAAAGGTTTCATAGCTTTTGGTGGCTTGATAATGGTCTACTGGGTTGATGTACATTCTTGTACTTTGCTTCTTTCTGCCTATATATTAGAGTATAGAGCGTTGTTTGTATTTGTTTCAATTAGTATTTGGTAGCATGTTCAAATTTTGAATCCTTTTTCTTTTGCATGATGAATCTAAATTGAAATGAATAAAATATGTACTTTGGATGATATACTGGAGTTTTCCTGGAGAGGCAGACATACTGTGCTTAAGTGTTTAAAGTATGTAGTTGAGTTCAAGAGTAAAATTGTTTTCAATAATTTTTTTGTCGTACTAATTGAATGACCTTTTTTTAAGTTGAGGTAATGGTTCATTATATACTGTTAATCCATGTTTGCACCTGAGGTCTTACATAAGTGTTCATTGCAAAGCACTTACATTTATTTTGCATTCATTTCAGTTACGCTTTTTTGCATCCGTTTCAACCATGTCAAGTTTGGAGGAACCCCTTGGTGTTGACAAGTTGCCAAGCATGAGTACTATTGATAGGATTCAGAGGTTCTCATCTGGTGCTTGCCGGCCAAGAGCAGAGGATGTGGGAATGGGGAACTGCTGGATTGAAGGAAGGAGTTGCAGCTCATCCAACAGTTGCAAGTGAGTAAAATTTCATATATTTGTGCTATTTGTCCTAACAGTGCCTAAACCATCTTTGTTGTTTAAATTTACATCATACAATTCCCTTTTCTCCCTATACGCATAAGTTAGATGTATGTATGTATGTGTTACATTGCTTCTTTTCTTAGTTTTGTTAGCATAGCCTAGCTAAATTAGAAATTGTGTTCACACCCTGGTGGAATGGGTTTCAAATTCTGGTCAAAGTGCCAAGCAGAGATTTATTGCCAAAGAGGATACCATACTCGTACTAAAACAATTTATATTGAGATTTTCCTTTTATCATCTACTTTGAGTGATAAAGTAATAGCCTTTTATTATTTCCTTCAAATATATGCTTTCATATATTAAAAGGAAAAGAAGAGGCAGCCGCAATGCCCCTTATCTTTTAGTTTATCTCTTTCGGAAGACAATTGAAATGCACAATTTAAACATTTACATAAAAGAAATATCAGAATATCTTGGAATTTTCATTTCTAGATAAGGATCAAAACTATTTTTCATGCAATCATTTCTAGGGCCAATAGCTTACTGCTCCTAATCATTTCTTGCCATTTCTATACCTCTTTTGCATAGGGCTAATTTTCGGATACATCAGCCATTTATATTATTGATATAATAATTATAACATTGGTTTACTTCCTAATTTTAATTAAATAATTTCACAACCTAAACATCTATCCATTTGCAGTGAAGATTATGAAAACTATTCAAGGGAGGCATTCCCATGGAAAAGACATACAAGAGACGTGTCTCAAGGTGACTCCCTCAACAAAAGGTCTTTGAGCTTAGGCCGAAATACCTTGGTCTTTAGGAATGTTTGTGATTCATGGTACGTTCCAGACCATCAATACAACTCTAACGGCAATCACCAAGACATACGACAGATGACAAATAAGGTGATTTGATTTATGTATTGAACTTTTTGTGTCTGTAATTTGTCTTTATATGAATATTACTGTAATAATACTTTGTTTGATATGTAGAATTCTCTTTCCTGAGATGATAAAATTGTTCTTTTGTCATGGTGTGGGTATTTATCCATGTCACCATAATTTAGGGGAATTTTCCCCTCCTTTTCCTCTCATACTTCTTTTAGTTCACAATTCTATTTTTCTATTTTTCAGATTGTCAATAACTTATTTGCATTGTTCTCACTCTGATCTTTCATTGATTAATGCAGTTTTTGAAAGGTATACCAAATTTCGTAAAGATAGTAGAAGTTGGTCCAAGAGATGGATTACAAAATGAGAAGAATCTTGTATCTACTGCTGTAAAGGTTGAATTGATTCAGAGACTAGTATCTTCTGGACTGTCAGTTGTTGAGGCTACAAGTTTTGTATCTCCTAAATGGGTACCTCAGGTAACATTGTTTACTATTTCATGTTCACACTGTAAATTTGATTCTATCTTATTGTACTAAAGCTTTATAAGTTAGGTTTTTGTCGGAATATTTTGACATAGAGAAGCTGACATTGTTTACTATTTCATGTTCACACTGTAAATTTGATTCTATCTTATTGTACTAAAGCTTTATAAGTTAGGTTTTTGTCGGAATATTTTGACATAGAGAAGCTGATAACTGCAACCAGTTTTTGTAAATTTGCCATCAATATATCATCCCTTAATATGCTTATATTGATATTTTCCCTATATATTATTCTTGTAAAGGCATTAGAATTGGATACTTATTTTGAAGGCTGACTGATGACACCACATAGTTGGGAATCTTGGGATGAAAGTTATGGAGGTTGACCACTGACAATGTTTTTCTTTCAGAATTTGTGGATTGTGTTGTAGCTGCATGTATTATATGGGTTGTTTCACAATTTAACATCTTGCTATGCTGTTGGGAGTCGGAACAAATAGAACTAGTGAACTTGTATTTTCGCATTACAGAGATATAATGGCCATATTTCTTGAGGAACCTTTTCAAAAATTCAAGCTGGTATAGAGTGGCACATAGAAATATCCTTATCGATAAACTAGAGGAAATCTGTTTTACATTTGAATTGGCACTTGTATAGGAAAAAAAAACAAAATCGGGAGCAAAAAGTGAAAAGGAAAATTCGAAGGGATATTACATGTGATTTGATAATAGTTTTTAGCAGCAACCCTTGGTAACTCAGAACTATCTTGAACAATCTTCCCTATTCAAATGGAAAAAAAAAATGTCAGGCCACGTTTTGAACCTGGTAAGTGCTACTTAAATTTTGTCTAGTTTTATTTAACACTTTTAAGTGGAAAAAAAAAGCTTTATTTAAAATCTCAGCAACTATGCTCGTTAAGGTTAGTCTGGCTAGGTTCTATATTTTGAGTCAGAAAGCATCAAGAAAAACAAATACTAAAAATGGATGATATTGGATAGTAAGTTTATATGTAAAATAAAAGAATGGAAGAGTTTGGCATGTGTGCTTCCCTGTCAGACTATTTATCTTGTCTGCATGATTGCAAATGGAAGAGTAACATATTTCATGATCTTTGGAGGCACATGTGAGCAATGAACCAAAACCTTTTGTAACTTCATTTGTGGGATTCACCATGCAACAATCTGTAATAGTAATCGGCCATACCTTTAACAACTCCTTTGAAGAAGCATGTAATTTAAAGCATTCATCAGTCATTTTTCTTTTGGCTTGAGATGTGTACCATTGGATTTAGAGGGATGTTTAGCAGTTATCTGTATAAAACCTTTTCAATTGATTGCTGCTACTTGTTAGACCAGTGAGGCTGTCTGTGAGTTTGATGCATCTCTACATGTGAAAATTTGAACATGCTTGAAGTTGGTGATAAACCAAGTGAAACTCTTTGAACCTTTATTCTTTGTCCTAATTACTGAATTCTTTTTGGAATTTGAGCTTTTAGAATATTTCCTTGGAAGAATTGAACACGTCATTCTTTATTTTTATGGTTTTGCCTGATCAATGTATGCGTATGAGACAGCATTCAGAACAGTCTTGGAGGTAGCTTGAAAGTTGCCTGGTTATTCTACTCTTTTATGAGGAATGAAATCTAGTGTTAATGGGCATGAAATCTAGATACATTATGGTATAATATGATAAGATAACCTTTTTTGAGGAGTTACACCTAGTATAAGTTGGTTGGTGAACAAATAGATATGACAACAAACTTTTTTCTGTTAGCTAATTGACTGACCAAGATATTGCTTCCTTGGAAAGTACTGTTGGTTTTTCCATTCACATCCTATTAGGGTCACAACCACGGCTGCTATGATTGAAGGAATTTTAGATCACATCTGCTTAGAAACCATTTGAAATGTTCAGGTTTAAGATTGTTATGTTTTGTAGTTCAGTGACCTAATAGAAACTAACCTGAAATTTGAAGGGTCAATTGTCATGGTGCATTCAGAGGTTGAATGCTTATCAGAGAACATTCCTCCCCCCCTCCAAAAAATGAGAGAATATTAGAGTTTTATGGGCACTGTACTTTTGTATGTTCCTGTCTCTGATCAAGAATTCATCTTCTCATGGAAAATTTTCGTTTTTCCCATTAGAGAATAAGGATCTCTGGTGAAAGGAAAATTATAAGTCCTAAACCTTCTGTATTTTCAAGAATATTGTATAGTATTTTACTTCAACTGTATCAATGGTTGTGAATTGATTGGTTCTGCAAAATAAACTGCATCATGGTCATGAATTGAATTTTTGTGACAAATTTTGATTGTTTTATAATTACATGCTCATTGTCACTGAATAAGCAGGTTCATTTAGATTTTCAATCTGAAATTTTATTGTCTTTATGGTTTGTGGACCATTTCACTTATCCTTTTATAGAATGTTCTGAATGTTTAATTCTTAATTTTTTGTCAAATGTGCTTGGTTCTTACTCTCATTGTAACTGAAGATCCTACTTTAATATTCTTTGATTACCTTCTCAGCTAGCAGATGCCAAGGATGTAATGGCGGCAGTTTGTAATTTGGATGGTGCTAGATTTCCTGTTCTGACTCCTAACTTAAAAGTGGGTAATCTGGAAAAACAACAATAGTTCAATAAATGGCATAATATTCTGATGGAGATTCTCTGAACTGCTTCATCTTCTTCTTCCAGGGCTTTGAAGCTGCTGTTGCAGCTGGTGCGAAGGAAGTAGCAGTATTTGCCTCAGCTTCTGAGTCATTTTCAAAGTCAAACATCAATTGTAGCATTGAAGAGAGTCTTGTACGTTATCATGCTGTTACTCGTGCTGCTAAAGAGCTCTCAATTCCTGTTCGTGGGTATGTCTTATTTTTCTGTTTCCATTGAATCTCTCTCTCTTTGCCTCTCTGTGCATGTGCGAATGCATAATGTTTACCAGTTGTCTCATCTTCCTGTTTATAAGCCACAGCTAACATAAGTTGGTTATTTATATTTCCAATGGTCTTTTGACCAAATGGCATCTCCTCTCATAAATAAGTGTTTCATTGGATCAATTCTGTATGGGTGCGTGAGTTGGTTATTTGTTCTAGATTAATTTCTCCGGGAAGGATTTTAATGTCAGTGCTCTGCTGTTTCTTCCATACACTTGACACTGCCCGTTTTGGCTTTGCTGAAACTATGTTATTTAGGGAAGAAAAAAAATGTTGTTATACAGTGTCAGCTACTCCCTATTAAAGCATGGGCATGAATGACTGGTATCTAATGCTATATTACCTTCTTTCTAGATGTGCTTCTGTTTCACAAGAAATCTCCAATTTAGGATATATTATTTTGGGGACCTATTAATTTATTTCCCATTATCCCCTTGACTATCACTTCTGCATTTCCACCTGCTCTTATATATATACATGATTGTGGCTTTCTTTTACATTATGTTCACTTTATCTTTACACAGTAGTTGGCTACAGAATATATGTTCCATGTCGTAACGTGTATATAAAGACCAGGAAAGAGAAACAAATGGCTCTGATTTGTGACTAATAGCCTACAGGCATTGTGGCACTGGTTTGGTCTTTGACACCTTTGTAGCATCTGATACACATTACTTTATGCGGAAACTTCAATATATGTAAATTGTGATGTAATCATGCTGGACATGACATGACAAGAATGTATTTGTGATATATATCAAATAAGCCTCTTGGTCAGAGTGCATGTCCAGCAGGCCTGTTCAGCAAAAGGAGAAGAATGAATTTCTATTTCAATTTACCGCAGATTGCTTCAGTAACAGCTTTATAATGTTTCCATTAGTGTAGATCATTTATACAATAGAGACCCAGTACAATATATATGCCTTATGTTAGCCTAGGGTATGGAACAGTATTTTCTTCAGTTCTCTATTGGTTTCAAGAATAAAATGAGACATTGCATATAGAGTTCAAATTATGGATTCTATGTACTGGTACATGTTGCTTACCATGACCTCTCCCAGACCTTGCAAAAGTGGGAGCTTTGTTCATTGGGTAAGACCTTTTTTAATGTACTATTATATGTTGACATCATTATTCTTTTAGGTGGGTTGCATGTGTTAGTGCTTCTTTTGAAAATAAACATTATGTTTTATAATATTTAAGTGGCTCTGAGATGAACGTGTTTGAATTGAACTTTGATAGGTATGTATCGTGTGTAGTTGGCTGTCCAGTAGAAGGAGCAATCCCTCCTTCAAAAGTAGCATACGTGGCAAAGGAACTGTATGACATGGGTTGCTTTGAAATTTCCCTTGGTGACACAATTGGAGTTGGTACGCCAGGTAAATGTTTTTACAGACTTTTCTTCTGTATGAAAAGATGTGTTTGGTTCCATTAGAAGTGATTATTGAGCAAGTTTGCTCTTGCAACTTGCTTCAAGTTGCTAGAAATTTCAGGACTCAGAAGGATTTAAAAAAAATAAAATTTTTTAGGCATCACACCTTGGAGAAGGTTGCATCACACAGTCCTAAAACAAAGTTTCATATATTTAAAATTTTAGAAAACATATTTTTTATTGAATATAAAGCATTACTTCCATATAAGTAGATGATTAATATCTATTCATAGCCAAACTTGGACTTCTTGTAACCCTAATAAGAGTTAGACCCTTTGTACTTTTACTACTAAACCTAAACTATATAACTAAAGTAATATTAAACCTAAAATAAGACCGAATGGACCATTAGTGCAGCACATGTCTAGAACCAGAAAATTACACAATTGTCTGACTCTTTAAAACAAAAAAAAAAAAATTAAAGAAACTTGACCAGAACTAATTAATGCTAAAAGACATAATTAACATGAATTTCATACATCCAAAATTATTTTTGGGATCCCCCTCCCTTCCACCTTTGCAATGCTCCACTACTTTCAGTGCTTGAAATTCTGGTTAGTGGAATTGATTATTGGATCCTTTAAATGCTCATTTTTACTAAGAGATATTTGAATCTCTTTAGGGCCTTTTAAGAATATATTTCCTCGTGTCAATCTTCCATCTTGGCATTTCCTATGCTAAACATTTTAGTATTTGTCAATCATCTCACATTTCCTTCTCTTTTCTTTCTTCTGTTCTCTTTACCGATCTATGTAAAAGTAGAACAGTAAAAAGAGTGCCAATACAAAGAGTGCATTGACTTTATCAATTTTATTTAGATTAGCAATTCCCTTTTCCATCTCCCTCTCCCATGGAGTATTGAACTTGGATTGTCCACTGATCTCTCTTTCTTATCTCTAACCATTTATCTTTCATGATCTCCAATTAATACTCCCAAGTTTATGTGAAAATTCTTTTGTTACTCTTTGTTTAGTCATTGGTTTCCTTTATTTTATAGTGACTCTTGCATTATGCTGCTTTAGTACTTCCAATATTCTTAGGGGATTTTTTTTTTCTTATTTCATTAATTTAGCAGTTTTTCTTACTCACCAACTTAATCACCTAGGCTACAGCATCATATAACACTAGGTTCTATCTTGATTATATTCTTCTACAGCTTCTTAACTTCAAATTGAGTTAATTCCTTCAGGTTAATCTTGTATCAGCAGAACATCAAGTCATATACTTAAGTACATCATGTAGTATTTGTTAGTAAATATATAGAAAACCTTTTCATTATTATTAATAATGTCTCCAAACTGTATGTTGCTCACCTTTGATGCTCTAAAATGTTGTTCACCTTGTATTATTATTATTACGGATTCAGCTAATGCTGGGTTCATTGTAAATACCAGCCCTCCAATCCCCTTATTTTGTTTGCAACCAGAAAAAAGAAAAAGAGAGAGAGAGAGAATCCAAGTGTTCACTTATATTAAAATTTGAAAGTTTGCTATGTTCCTCCTGCCACTCTTCCGACCATGATTAGATATTCTGACTCATGCCTTAGATTTAGCTTCCCTTGTTTTATAGTTTGGTTTCCTCATTTTCTATACAATTTCCATGATTTTTAGTGCTCATTACCATCACAACTTTCGCATTACAGCTTAAATGTCTACAAATGGTGGTCCCTTCTCTTCCAATCTCCTGGAAACTATTCCAAATTATTACAAACAATTATAGTTGATGTAACTTTACATCACCTTGATTTCTATTTCTCTCAATCGCCTTTCATTAGTATAATTATCTTTCCCACTTATATAAATAATCAGTTTCTTTTTACTATTACTTTATTCCCTTCATTTTTCTTTTTACAAGTTCAGGACCTGGTATGGGACCATCTCTCTCTCTCTCTCTCTCTCTCCCCTCATTACACAATAAAGTTAACAAAAATTATTTATTGCACTTTGAGCTTATTCTTACAATGTTTTCCAATGCTAATAAGAGGTATTAGTGCATTATTTAATGCTTTTGATAGAATATAGAAAGTATGGCATTTAATTACACAGTGCAGTTGTTCTTCTCTAGGCACATAATGATTATTCAACGTCGAGGGTTTGGTAGCTGACTTTTTTCTTCAATATGGTTGTTGTGGGCTAAAAAAGTCTTAACCTTTAGGCTTGTATAAGTATTTATCTATTTTTAATCTCTTCTTCCTGTTTTCTTTGGTATAGGGACTGTTGTTCCCATGCTTGAAGCTGTAATGGCTGTTGTTCCCGTTGAAAAGCTTGCTGTTCACTTCCATGACACTTACGGGCAATCTCTTCCAAATATTCTTATATCCCTCCAAGTAAGCCATCAATTTACCAGATCTAATTGTGCCTGGTATTAGTGGCAGGCACTTTGACTATGACCTTCTCTGTTCTGGATGAAGCAGTTTGAAACCCAAATTAGTTGGCTTTCACCTAAGGTTTTGATTTGAAGAAATGATTCTATGATCACTTAATTCAGGACAGAATGCCTTTTGAGTATAATATTTTAGCATTTATGCCTCAGCAGCTTTTCATGTGAATGAATGGTCTTAAGTGACCACGACATGACATGTATTTAGTTAATGAAGTAAAAATAGAAGAGGGGTTTCACTTAGGACTCCAGCAGTCCAGCTGCAGTTTTTATGCTTAAACCAGGGAAACTTTCTTTTTGTTGCAAATCTGATAATTGATTCAGTGAACTTATATGATTTGTTTCTCAACAGATGGGGATTAGTACGCTGGATTCCTCTATTGCTGGTCTTGGTGGGTGTCCATATGCTAAAGGAGCTTCGGGGAACGTTGCCACAGAGGATGTCGTGTACATGCTTAATGGTCTAGGTGTAAAAACAAATGTGGATCTGGCTAAGCTCATGTTGGCCGGGGATTTCATCAGCAAGCATTTGAGTCGCCCATCTGGTTCAAAGACTGCCACTGCTTTGAACCGAGTAACAGCCGATGTCTCTAAAATATAACAAATTACAGGTATATAAATATATACTCATATATTTAAAGGAAGGCAAAAAAAGAACCGGTCATGTGTCCAAGAGAAGATTTCATAGTTACATCTTACATGGCATGATTGCTCTGTGTAATGCCTTGTTTTAGGAATAAAAAAAAAACCAGTCATGTATCCAATAATTATTTTTTTGGGAACAAGGAAGCATTATTTTTCAATATCTGCCAATCTCACGCAGAAATTGCCTATAGCAGTGAATAGAAAGTGTACCATCTTTATTGTCTTCAACTCAATCTGAGAAAAGGAAAATCAAGCATATAATACTTATTTGTTCCCCCCTTTTGTTGTTGCCACTAAAAATCATTTAAACATAAACTTATACCACGTTAGGTATTCATATAAGCTTGAGCTATAGTTTGTGTTGTGCATATAATTGCACGAGTACGAGATTTGACCCGAGCATTGGGAACAATTGCACTTGCCACTCATTTCCTTCATTTTCTGTCAGTATGATTAGGAAAATCAGTAGTAAAGAACATTGAAACACTTCGATGTGTTGGCATAAAAGAAATATCAAACTTTATATGGATTGAAATCTTTGAACAAACAGGTGAAATAGACATGGTAGGTATGAAACTAAGCAGGAGTCATACCTCCTTTTATGCTTCTATACTAAACTTATAAACTTAATGCTTTTTATTTACCATTTATTATTGTTATTAGTTCTTTTTATTAGTTAGTGGCCTCAAAGAGGCGGGAGAGGAGAGTTGAACCATTGACTGTTGCTATTGTTGAGTTAGTAACTATGTGGTCTATTTGTTCTAATGGAATTCATGGAGAATAAAAGCAATAAATGCAGCAAAA
Organism: Quercus ilex subsp. ballota; assembly: GCA_032727855.1. Taxonomy (NCBI): domain Eukaryota; kingdom Viridiplantae; phylum Streptophyta; class Magnoliopsida; order Fagales; family Fagaceae; genus Quercus; species Quercus ilex. Next base: position 19,067,641 of record CM064908.1, on the reverse strand, counting down.
AACAGTAGCATACTAATTGATTCAAACAACTACTCCTAATAATGCTGGACAGTTAGTTAAGGGAAATTGTCCTTAATGCAAAATGCACAATGCCTCGAATGCAGCTACTTAAACAAGTGCTTCTAATCAATATTGGCTGCACTTCCTTATAAATCAGGTTAAGGTTTCGATTGGATACCTTTTTAACGTTTTATCTGAATCCAACCTTCTGTTACATTTAAACGAGAATTTTACTTAGGAACATCAGTCATCAATACCTCACCAAGTAAAAAGACTTGGAAAAATGAAAAAATGCAAATAAGAAATTTGTAGTATGTTTTGTTAAAAAATTGTAGTAAACGTCATAGAATGTAGATTAAAGTAAAGCTTTACGTGTAATAACCACACATACAATCCATCCTTGATTACCTTGGAACAATTTTAGCTATTCAGAAGAAAATTTTGAAAACATGGAAGTAGAAGTTGAAGTGGATTTAACAAGCTTCATTATTACATGGGACCAATTTGAAGGGGAGTCTTTTAAATATGTACAAAATTATTTCTAGAACTTACCTCAAAGTTGAAATTAACTTGGTAGTCATGAGTAGGGTAAAAATCAATCTCAATGGTGTTAAAGTTTATGGAAGCAGTTGAGATCCCAATGATGGTAGAGCACCATGACTTTGACTGGTGAAAAAAAGGGACAAAAAGCAAAAAATAAAGAGAGACTAATTGCTCTTTGCTTGCCCAGCAATTTATTTTCTCTGGCTTAATAATAGTCTAATGTACTCATAACCACCTTGTCTGATACTTTTTTGTTCATTGTCATTGTCAGTCAAAGCTATCTAGCACTTGAAAGCTTTTTGGCTGAGCTCCCATTCTTAAAATTTGAGAGGAGTGGTGGGTGCAACACATCATGAAAAAGCTGGCTCTACCCTTCATTATGTTATGTAATGGGGCGGTCTAATTCTCTCACAGCCTAAAATCTCTATATGTATACATGCCAAACAACATGTTCTGCAAGTAGAGAACTAGATTACATGCTTATGAGTGTATGCTTATAATTATATTGGGTTATACTTATAGGGGGTGGATTCCAAAAAAAAAAAATGGATGGAATGGAATCACAATCAGGATTTCAACAAAAACTATACTTAGATGGGTCTATGTAACCGGATTGATACCCTGCTAAGAAAAGGAAAGATCTTGATTCGTTTGAAACCAATCAATGGGGTTGGCTAAGGAGGTTCCAATGTTTAAGTCAATAAGGTAAACTTTTTTGAAAGGATAAATAGTAATAGTAAGTTTGGGTGTGCATATTTGGGGGTGATGGCTATTTATACCCATCAAGGTGAGTTAGGTGAGAAATACCCTTAAAACTCGGTGATAGGCATGTCAGTAGATTATTCCCTCAAGTTGGTTGAGGGAACACGCGCTAGAGTTAAAGGCTGATGGAATAAGTTCAATCGTATTTAATATAATTGATGGTTGGTGAGGCTCAATAAATGCAACTGTACGTAAGAAAAAGTGGTGATTTTCGATAGGCACTCTCCTTAAGGAGGGTTATTCATATAAACTGACTTTGAGACTAATACTCATAGGCCTTTTAATATGTCATCATTAAAGCAATTGACCATTGTGGTCGTCGAGCCTGTCGACTAGGAAGCCATGAGTGTCCATCCTTGATCTAGGAGGCCGAATGCGTTCTCTTTGTAGGTCATGCCTACATGGTCTTTAGGCCAAGGTCTTTTCTTTTTTACTCATCACATTGATTCTTGAGGGAGTTTGTTCTACCCAGGGCCAGCCCTCGGCTAGTGCCTAGGCCTCCTAATAGAGAGAGGCTCCAAAAGAGGTGAATAAGTGATTTAAAAAAAAAATTGTGAGTTATAAATTTTTTTTTCTCCACAATAAGTAATTTAAATACTTATTAATTAACTCTTAGCTGTTGAAGTCCAACCAATCACATTCTTTTCCACATCAATTTTTAAGTTTTTTTTTTTGGTAGTAAAATTTTTATTAGCTTTATCATTTTCCTAAAAATAAATTATAGATTAATAGTAATCCAACCAAATCATAATTAAGTAAATGAAAAATGCTGAAATTGCTACAAATTTTACTACAAAAACTTATAAATTGATGTAACAATAATATAATTGGTGCCACTTAAGCAATATTATAAATGAAAACCGACTTTTTTCTGATTGGTGACACGTCAACTGGTAAGGCTTAAACAGTTAAATTTGTAGAATCCCTAATATCATTAAAGTGAATTAGTCATATTAAACTATGAAGAGAGTGAATTTCAAATAAAAATTAATTTAGAACATTAACTAAATTGATAAAAAAAACTAAATATTATTTAAGTGATATTGAAATATAAAAAGCCCCGTTTAAAATTTTCGCCCTTAGACCTCGAATTGTATCGAGCCGGCCTGTATTCTACCATATGCCTTTAGTTAGAGTCATCGTCCTATTTTGCACATATTAGGCCCACCCTCCAATGCTTAAAAATATATGCAAAGGCAAAAACTGTAGAAACATTCATATCCTACCCCTTTGAGTAGCAATTATGTAGCTGAAGGAAAGAAATGTTCCTATCTTGAATAGGATTAGGAAGAAGTGCTAATTTTCTTCTTCTGAAAAGCATTATCTTCCGTGGGCACCAAGTGCGGCATCAAAGATTTTTGTGTGGATATATTAGGTTTGTAGGGTACTCTTAAAGTGGCAAATACAAACAAATAGTGGTGATTGAAACAAAAAAAAATCATTCTAAGAATTGTGTGTTAGCTGTTAGGTTGTGTTTTTAGGAAATGTTTTATGAGAAAAAGAAAAAGAAAAAAAAGAAGTTAAAAACACTCACAGATTAAATGTATTCAATAAGTTCATTTTCTTTTGAAATTAGAATTTTCAGAAAATGCCATTCGCTCAACAAATAGTCATTTTGAGTTACCATTTTCAAAAAACTGAAAACAATAAACACTTTTCAAAATAGAGAATGGAGAACTCAAATATTTTTTTAAGACAAAAAGAAAAAAAAAAGTTTCTCAACAACACTCCTTAAGATCATTAGTATCAGGTTATTTATTTACCATTTTTAAGCTAAACTCACTCCAAATCAGATTCCATGTTTTATTAGAAACCTACACAACAAGTCTATGAGTATCCGTTTGGATACACATTTGCGCGTTTTCTCCTTTTTTTTATATTTTTTTTTAAACCGCAACTTTTGACCAATTCTCCCGTGAACAGTGCACCCGTGCACTGTTCACGAGTCCCACAAACTTCACTTTTCAGCCACTTTTTTTTATTAAAAATGGGTTCCATGATACTATTCATATATTTAAAAATTATTTTACTACAACATTTTCAGTTGTTAGTTTTCAGTTTCAGCAAAATAAATTTTATAACAAAAGTCTCTAGATAGAGCTGCAGTTTTGAGAACAACTATTTTTTTTTGCTAAATTGAGAATACTGTTAGGTTAGTGATATAGCGACGATTTTAAACTGCGGCAACAAATTTGGTCAAATAGTCTATACCAATGGTTTAAACTTTAAAAACCACTGTAATAGGTGCAAATGGTGTCGTTTCGCTTCTTTCCCGCACTAAATTTCACCAAAACCATCTTCATCCTTTCTTACTTTTCACTTATTTTAAAAAAAAAAAAAAAAAAAAATCATTTCCCATTTCTTACATTTCTAAATTTTCATTTTGACCCCTTTATATATGATTTCATTATTCATATCGAACCCATTGTCCATTTTCGTTAGTAATCTAACAATTAAGTACCCATCATGCTTAACTATTTCACAAAGTACTAGCTCTAAAATGCTATAAAATTCAAGTATTTCGTTATTAGTGAAAAACATATTATGAATGGTCAAATTACTATTGGAGTTGGACAACAATACCAATATGAAAACAAAATCAAATATGAATGGCCAAAATAAAAATTAAAGGATCAAAATGAAAATAACTCCAAACTTTAAGGATAAAAAGTGTACTTTAGTCATACTTACTCAATACCTATGGCCCACCCTTATCCTCCATGTCTAGGGTTGTTTATAAACTGTCCATCACCAACGTAGCCAACCATTGATGAGCCGATTGAACCGTCGATGGGGTTGCTGACAATAAATGAAACAACGATTGGTAGAGGTTAGGGTTTTTTGATGTCAGTCAATTCAAATAGCGATTCTGGGTTTTTGATTCCAACAAGGAATGCAACTAGCCATAGGTAACTTAAAGAGTTAAAATTCTATGTAAATTTGGAAGTATGTAGATCAAACTAGATCCAACTATCCAAGCAAGTCTGTTCCATCTCTTTTTCATTGTGTTAAGACATATGTGGAACTTGTTAGAACATATGTCTTATAGAATTGGCTAATCATTTGACAAAATGCACTTTACTTGTAATTGGGTAGATCTAAGATGTGTTTAATACTTTAATGAACAAGAGTTCAAGTCCAAGTATTGAAGCCATGCAAATCTGTCTAAGAATCAAGTGAAGAAGTGCTGTTCATTAAAGCTCGACAGATGTATCTATCTAGATTTAATATTTGAAACTTGACAAATATCTTGACAGCTGTATCTATTGAGAATTACAAAATTCAGATTTTCAGATCTGATTTCACGCATATCCATGTGTATTTGTGTAGGGTTTTTTTTCTCACAACCCTAAACATATATAAGAATTATTTTAAAGACCGTCAAAGGTGATTCACTTGATGCAAAGTGATTATTCACTCAAATAATGACCAAAGAAAATTTGCCCTAATTTATTTTTCTTTTGAAGAAGCTGTTGCGTTTGTGCGCCAAGAGTTTTGTAACCAAGGGGCTTCTTTATCTTTATCGTGTGGATGAACTGAAGAACTTTGTAGCCAACATCCTTCTCAATTTGGTGTGTTAGTCACGTATCCGTGCATCAATTGGTTAGTCACGTACTGAGAGTTGTGCATTGAAAGGAGAGATTGTCACTACATTACAAGTCTAATTGGGTATTGGGGTAAGGGTTCAACTGTAGGTTAGTATAAAGTACTAGAATTTTTTTACTTGTAACCGCTTATTTTGATAATAGTGGATTCTCGGGAGTGGTGACCTTAAATTCACTCGGTAAGGTTTTGCCTCGGTGGTTTTTCTTATTCGTAAACAAATTACCAGTGTCAAATTTATTTTCTGTTACATTTAACTTAGTGATTTGTTTGTGCTACTACGCTCATTGAATGTAATTGAATCTAATTAATTTCACTTGACTAAATTAATTGATTAATTTACTAAAGGGGTTAATACATTCTTAGCCTATCACATTGAGTTGTTGTTATGGACCACCGCTTGCTGTGGTTGTGTAAATTGAACCAAATCTACTTTTTCTCGACCTAGATTGGAGCCAACTTGAAGTAGATCCACAACTCTAGGTTCATAATACCGAGATCTTCTTCTCAACAGTAGATCTGTTGTCGTTTTTCCTATTTGTATGGCTACTTTTTTCTTTTTCTTGTCGAAGATCAGAGCACTGATGACTGTTCCGTTAAAACCACCACCACGTAGCTAGAATTTTGATCCAATGGCATTGTTCATCTTTAAAGAATACTGACGAGGTTGGCACAGCCCAAAAAGCTCCCTTTATACCAGCCGCACCACGTCATGAACATCCTTACCCATGACCCCCTTATATAAAGGAAGAGACAAAGTCTATTGTCTCCTTTGTATAATGGCTAGCAAGGAACTTGCTCATTGGCCATATTTTTTTAAGGCAAATGTTGATAAGCACCGTGTGGTACTTGTTAAAGTTGGATTAATGCGGATTCTATTTAATAAAAAAATTAGATAAATGAAAGAAAAAAATATAAAATTAGCTCCACAGTCTATGTTAATATTTTTTTCTCTCTATAAAATTGGTCCCATCGCCTATAAGGTAGCTAAAAAAATTATTTAAATATTTGCTCCACTCTGGACGAAATTTGGGATAACACTCCAGGCTTTGAAGACCGTAACCAACTTGGCATCTCAAACATCACGGAGCTGATCAAGGTGACGCATGAGAGAAGGTTGAACACGGAACTGATGGCTTCAGTGATGTGGACGGTATGGCACAGACGAAATCAACTCCGTGTAAACTCCAACGCCCTCACCAAAGCCCAGGTTCCTCAACAAGCAAAGCAAGTCCTTGAAACGTTCCAAAGGAGCCAACAATCCCTCGTCAACCAGGCAGCAGACATGAGAACTCAGCAACGTGTTCAGTGGCATCCTCCTCCAGCTAACTGTGTTAAATTGAACTTCGATGGTGCCATTTTTCCGGAGTTGGGCAAGGCTGGTCTGGGTGTGGTTGTACATGACTCTCATGGGAACGCCATTGCCTCACTATCAGAACAAGCTCCACTGTCGTTTGCGCCAGTCATTGTGGAAGCCATGGCTGCTGCAAGAGTGATTACCTTCGCACAAGAACTTGGTATTAATGAGTTTATGCTTGAAGGAGATTCAGAAGCAGTAATAAACACCCTCTGTAGCTTAGAAGCCTCATTGACAACTTATGGCCATCTTCTTGAATCTGCAAAATCCACTCTAGTTACCAGCAAATGTATTGCATTTTCCCATATTCGTAGAAGTGGTAATAGAGTAGCACACAACCTAGCTAAACATGCTAGATATGTTAGAGGTTTGTCGGTGTGGGTAGAGGACATGCCACCACACCTCTATGATGTACTTTTTGATGATCCCGGTTGATTTTTCAATAAAATAGCAGTCTTCATTCTCAAAAAAAAAGAAAAAAAAAAGAAAAAATAAAAAAGAAAAAAAGGTGCCCGTTAAAAACAACCCTTTTTCTTTTAATATTGAAAAGTTTGGTTAACAATAATTCCTCCTAGAAATAAAATTATATATGTTGATTGAAGGAGGATCTTGGCTACTAGCTACAAGATCTACTACTTAAAACAAAGTTTTGTGACGTATGACTGTATTGTACATCCTGCAAGATGTACAATTAGAATTATTCACTATCTAAAGATTTTTGTACAACTACAAATTAAACGCTACAAAGAGAATGAAGAATCATTACTTTTTAAGAGAATGTGTGCCATATATACGTTTTGGTGTCATCACAAATCTACATTAGTGAAAGGTTTTCTTTTTCGTGGCATTGGTTCAGAATAATTATCTTTTCCTTTTCTGTGTAAAGCCATAAAGGGGTGGGGGATTCGAACCCGACATGCCCCATACAAAGCTATTAAGTATGCCTTGGCTGCTTTCATGGTTTATGCGTGTTTGTCAAAATAATGATTTACATGGACTTGCTTCCACACTTGCATTAACTTGTATAATAGGGCTTCCTTTGTCATTTTTCAACAATTATTCTCAGTTTCCAATTTGGGAGTAAGCCAAAATCCTACCAGAAGGAATCTAGAAATTATTTTTGGCTTTTTTTTTTTCAGTTGAGTTAGCTGATCTATATAGCAAAGTTGAAACCCAATGAAACTCGAATTGAAGCAAAATATATATGTAGCGTGTGTGTGATTTCATTTAGATTCTCTAATTGGAATCTTATTTTTTCTACTGAATTTCTAGCTTAACTTTACAACTGGAAAGACTCAGTAGTATAGTACTTCTCTCTCTATTGATTGATTTTGGATCTATGTGTCTTTCGAGTTCCAACATTGGGAAGATGCTAATGATAAAAACCATGCAGTGATATTTCAAATGGTGAAGAAAAGCAAGTAATTATCTTTTTTTTTTTTTTTTTTTGAGAAACTAATTATCTTTAAGGTTGATTTGCAATACGTTTTTTTCTACCAAGTAATTCAGGTTACCAATTATAACCAAATATTCATATCTTTCATGTATTGAGCTTTATTTTGTCGTTATGTAAAGTGATTAAGGACAACATCATTTGCTCTAAGAAAAAAAAAAATTTGCTCCACATATTATATACAACCTGTAAATGGCCCACATGTCTACTTCAACCTGTTTGACCAATTTGAGTTGATTTGCTCTTGATTAAGCTCTATATTAAAAAATTATAATGAAAAAAAGTCTAGGTAAATCAATGCACAAATTTTGGAACCTTTTGTTTTCTTTAATGTTTTAAATATTGGTAAATCATGTCTATGCATTTGGTTTTATTCTTTAGGAAGGCATCCTTTTCATTTGCTTTGCTTAAGCACTAACTTGAAACTTTGAACATGTTCTCCCCCTTGTTCTTGTTCTTGTTCATTTTTATTTTTCTTTCAATAATAATAATAATAATAATAATTAGCAACATTTATCTTTTGGTAATTTAGTTAAACCATAACCTTATTCACGAAGGATTTAACCTAGATTTTTACCATTTAACAAAAAGAAGTGGTGCATGGTTTTTTTTTTTGGCTAAAAATAAATTGGGGGATTAGAACCCAAAGTCAATCTCTTTCATGCATGAGAAAATTGGATAGTGCAAAGAATTATAAAAATCTTGGCAAAAATAATCTTAGGTCACAAAATCATATTCATATACAATATTGTATTAATAGTGCATGAAGTAATAAAAGATATGGATGATGTAATAACTATTTGACATTTGAGGATGTCCAAAAAAAAAAAAAAAAAAAAAAAATTAAATTCACTATTCGAAGGATGTTTGCCAACTTACCTAATAATAACAACAATAATGAGTTTCAGTTAACTTAATTGGTAAAATCTCTAATGGTTAAATAAGAAATCTAGAGTTTAATCCTGCTTATACTAAAAACCGATTGATATCTTGATTTGATAATAAAGAGGTACCATTAGGAGTAGATGTCATATATTAAAACTCTCTAAAAAAAAAATAACAACAATAATAACGATAATTACCTAAAATATTAACATCCAATAATATTTTAAGCATAAGATTGAGACTTATATATGAATGAATGATAGCATTTCTCACTCTTTTGGAAAAGAATGTTTAAAATTCAATTCGTCAAACAGTGGTGTTGAATTTGTACGATTAAAATCATGACACGTTGAGAAGAAAGACGAATCTTGTGTGTGTGTGTGTGTATATATATATATATATATTGATCTTGATCAGTCATGATTGTTTTTGCTAGGTCATCTTGAGCCATAAATTGGATCCTTGCTGAAGAAGCTCAGGCCCAGCTAGCGCGTGACAAACCTTTTTGATTTACAAAAATAAAAAAACAGGAGTATGATAATTAATTAAAAAAGAAGAAGCTGGTCTTGGGAGAAGATGACCACTTTTGCTAAAGCTTTATTTGGTGAATCATTCTTAGGAGCTAACATAATATATTTTAGATTTGTCTTTCTTTTTCCTCGTATATATTATTACCATGCTGGGTTGTTTTAAAATTTGCAATAAGAACATATGGAGCACTTCGTGTGGCATTAGGCCAACCCCTTTTTATTATTTATTTTTTGAAGTAATGACCATATGAGTTATGATGTAAACAATAAAATGCAAGCTTTTATATATATATATATATATATATATTTCAATAATTAGGGGAGGAAGATTCAAACCCAATTCTTCTCATTGGGAAAATCATAATAGTACTATTAAATTATAAAGTTATTGAAAAATAAATGTTTGTTTTGATTTTTTTTTTTGTAGAGAGATTCAAACCTCTTTTTTATTTTATTTTTTAGAGCGTTAGTACTTTACACCAAGCAGAATGTGTTATTTGCAAAAACAATAAGATGAGTGTCACTGTGTCACAATATTTGCAAAAACATCCTAAGATTATTGATTTAGGAAATATTTTAAAAAGTTTTTATAGGAAAAGAAAAAAGTACCTAATTTTTTGAATTTTTATTTATTTATATTTTCTATAAAAATAGTATCAAAACTTTTTTAAAATAGTTAATTAACAAATACTTTAAATGTATCCATTAACTAAATCCAAACAATCATAAAATGGTAACATGACCTATTACAGCTGGTATAAATAAAGGTGGTGTAAAAAATAAATGTAATGTTTCTTAAATTACCATGTTATCAGCTGTGAAAAAAAAAATGTGATAAATATTATGCCACTCACAATATAGGAGAAGAAAACACTACAGCTAAACACAGGAAAATTCCAGAAATGATTTATGTCACCTGACCCAAGATTGATATTAGACAGAGACCCAAAGACTCCACCCTCTCTCTCTCTCTCTCTCTTTCTCTCTCATTCATGTAGTAGATAAATCCAACATTAACAAGGAAGCATCATCTTGATGAACTCCAACAGAAACAGCAGCTCTCTTTAGTCTTTCCCTGTGTCCCTCTGGAGTCTGGTCCATAACATAGAGGTTTCCCAGGTAAAAAATGAGCATTGAAATTAGCATCCAAAGTTCCAAACACCCTCACAAAATTTATTTTCTTTCAGGCACCAAAAACTATGCATTTTGACTCACCACCTTCATTGACTATCCTCATTTTCAGAGCTCATATTTCAAGGCCATACCTAAACCAAAAAGTCCAAAACATACACCCAAGTTGAAAAACTATAACCAATATATATAATATAAAATAGATGAAAAAAGAGGCATTAGATCCCTCTTTTTTCTAGTGTCTCTCACCCCAAACTTCTTTCTTCTGTTATCTTTCAAGAAAGAGCCTTTTCATTCAGATTCAAAAGAGGAAATTCTTTCTTTCTCTACTTTATAGGGTTTTGAGCTGATTAGAAGTTTCCATGCATGAAGCAGATGGGTCTGAAGAAAGGGTTTGCTTGTTTCTCTCTCCTACTTCTAATTCTTCTACCGCTTGAAACTTCATCTTCTGCTGATGGGTCTGCCACTTTTGGAACCTTCAAAACTGGGTCTACCTCTGAACTGAGTAATGCAAAACACAAAGGTGGTTTTGGTGGTGATAAAGATAAGGATGGTGATGCCGTTTTTGGTGATGAAAAGAGGAAAGTCTATACTGGCCCAAATCCTTTACATAATAGATAAGTACATAACCAAAGCTTGGTTCTCTTCTTCATTTCAGGCTATTAGTTTACTTTAAAAAAAAATATTCTCCTTCCTCTCATTTCCTTCTATTTTTCCTTCAAAATTTTTGATTATTTTGATTTTTGATGATATTTGATGGTTCAGTTTCAGCCCTATTGTCTTTGGGAATGTAAGCAATGTCACAATTGCAGATAAAGAAAAATTTTGTAGTAAATTTTCATTTATGTTAAATATAGAAAAATTTAGAAAGTATTATTTTATATTGTTATTGATGCCATTAATGGAGTTGTTGGTGTAATGACTATTGCACAGTGTTGGTTATGGTTGTTGGTAAGTGTTTTTACTTTTGGTGTCTGTAAATTAATAATATGGATTAGGCCATCATTTTCTTTGTTCAGATTGGACATTTTATTTTGAGTCAGCTTCACAAATGTACGATATTAGAAAAATTGAATGGAGAGGAGAGATAGGTGAAGGGTGAGTTGTCCACAGTCAATTCCTGGTGAGAGACCTTGACATAATGTTTGTTTAAGGTGAGAACTTCGTGCCAGACAATTACCTAATATGTTTAGGGTCAATATATCTTAAGCAGTGTGTACAGAGTTTCCGTGAAATTGATATTTATGCTATTTGCTGATTACCTTTTTTGTTTTGGGGGTTGAAAACAAAATACCCTAAAAAACAAGGGGAAAAGGGGTTTATTTATTTTTGATAATATAAGCTTAAAGCTGTAAAAAAAGTTGACTTATTCTGTCACTTGCCATAGTAGTCTTAAAGACATATTAATATAAAAATAAATAAATGTAATAAACACTAATAATTATAATTAATGCGACATCATTTTTGTATAAATTTATCACTATTAACACTATTTTAGTATACACTAATTATATTACACTACCTTAGAGGTTTGATCTTTTTGTGTGGATTATTGTAACTTAGATAGTTACCTAAAAGATAATATAGATTATTTAGTTAGGTGTTTTTTAGGACATAAAAGCGTATTTTTAAAACTTGAAACTCTGTTTTACAACAGTAACTTTTTAATAAACACTTCTTTTAAATTTAAAACATGATTTTGCACAACTTATCCAAACGCGCCCTATGTCATATCCGTTATTCTACTTTGTCTGTATGGATTAATGCAAGATCTGATCAAGTATCATAGAAAAGATTCTCTTTAAATGAACCAGTCTATTTTCTGTGTGTCATTTATGAGGTCGTTGGAAAGTTGGAATAACCGAGTAAGTACACATTTTGCATACCAATAGATTGATTGGGCCAGATTTATTAAAATTGTACATACTTTAAATCCAAGTCCAATCAGGCTCAGGCTCAGGCTCAGGCCCACCCCTTTATAGAGAGCTATTGTGGGATGGGAAAATATTTTGAATGAACTAGTTGGCCAATGACCGCCCACGGGCTACTCCCACACCCACTCTCCCAATCTTTAGGGCATTTAGGCAATAAAATTTAAGAATTAAAAGATTAAGAAAAAAGTAATAAAGAAAATTATGGCACTAAGGCAATTAGATTTAAGAATTAAACGATTAAGATAAAACTAATTTCAAAGAAAAAACATGATTATTAAATTATGTAAGGGGTGGAATTTGACTATAAACTTAGTGGCTACAACTAACAATAAGAACATGACATATGTTCCTATCATGTGCAAATAATTATATAAAATCATATTAGTGCTGTTTGGTAAGTAGACACACGTTGTCTTCTTGTTGTTGGTTGTAGCCAAACTTTGTTTTTACGTAACTGTGCTCTCTCTTTGTTTTTTTTTTTTTTAATAATTATTTTAAGAATAAAGTTTGACTCCAAATATGTCTAGAGCTATCTTTTCTAACAATTATGTAACGGTTTATAAGATTATTTGTGTGTTATTTAAAAGAAAATATTTGGCTCCAAACATGTTAGAAGCCTTGAATTTCAACCTCCAATAGAAAGGCAACATGTGTTCTTGTCATGTACAATACACATGATTCATTTGATTGGTTGTGTTAAGTGTGGTAAGTGAGTATTGCACATGACAAGGACTAGGAATGGAGCTAGAAGTTTGATTGAGAGAGAGCCCGCGGCGGGGGGGGGGGGGTGGTGGAAATTAAAAAAAATCACTTAACATCAACTTTTTAAAATTTTGCTTTAAGAATTTTTGGAAACCGAAATATCAACATTTTATGGAATTGAAATATCAACAATTTTTGGAATTGAGATCAAGATTTTGAATTCAATTTCGGATTGACTATTGGAATGAAATATTTTAGTATTGGCGTGTACTGATACACTGTTTCGCAATTAACATTGAATATATATATATATATATATATATATATTGACACACTCATGACACACACTATTATTAAACTAAATGAAAGTATAATTTATAATGAATTTAATGTATTGTTTTACAAAAATCAAATAAAAAAAATGATTAGATTGTGTGTGTGTTTGTTTCTAAAAAAGAAAAAAAATCAAATAAATTGAGTAGATTGTTATTAAAAATAAAGAAATTATGGCATTTTTAAAAAAAATAAACAAACATGTCGGGTATTTTGAAAACTATGACTAATTAAAATCACTTTTTCTATTCCCAATCCCACCCGTCCGTGATTTTACTCATTACCTCACATCTGGCCTTTAAACATGTATTGCTTACTTTTCACATTTCTGCCTGCTCTTTTTCATCAGCGTGCCTCTAAATCTACCTTCTAATAATCTTCTTCTTCTTCTTTGTCTTTATTTATTTTTTAACGTGTCTCTTTCATGTTTTTGTTACATCATGTTCTTCATTTTATTCTCACCTTCCTTTCTCTCAATGTGCTTCTTGATTACTTTAGACAAACTCAATTCCGTCATATTTTTTTTCTCCTTTGTTTTTGACAGAGATGAATAGAGCCTGAGTAGTGGTTCATAGAGTGGCCTACTGGTCATAAATTTATTTGGGTCAGGAATACCAAGAGTGAGCTAATAATAAGCAAGAAGAGACCAATGATGACCGTGTTTAATTTTTTTGGGGGGCTAATTGAACATTAAATATGGCAATAGAAATTTTTTTCAAATAGTAGCTCCGTCTCTGACAAGTACACATGTCAACTTTCTATTGTTAATAATTGTATCATTATCTACATATTTTTTGAAATACAAAAATACCCTTAAATGCTATATATTTTACCTTTGTCCTTTATGAAAGTGTGCTCTTTTCATGGTAGATGTAATTCAAAAGAATTTTGTCAAATTAACGACCATTTTTTTTGGGTGCAAATTCTCAGTAAATAAATTCTTATCCGAAATTCTTGTGTAACAATTTCATCCAAAATGTATAATCTTAGGCCTTGAAAGCCATTCAACTTTTCATATAGTCCTTCTCAAATTTTTTTTTTTTTTCATATGGTCAATTTGTTACTCCCACATTGACTTTTGTCTAATATAAAAAGACTAATCGAGTGTGTTAATCATTTATAACATTTATAATATTCAAAGTAATTTAGTTTTTAGTAACTGAAATTAGTACCATAGACACATACTTTATATACATGTATTCAGGGGCGGAGCAAGGAATTTTTGTTTGGGGGGCAAAGTTGCGGTACTAATATATTTATTAAAACAACCCCTAACACACATCTATATATACACACAGATATTTTTATTTATTTATTATACACATACATATATACACATACTTTTTTATTTGATAAGTTTTTTATATACACACACCCAACAAAAAAAAAGAGCTTAGTATTTTCAATCAAAATTATGTTTGATGGCAATCTTTTATAAAATAAATTCATTTTTACCATCTTTATAGTGAAAATCTTAAAAAGTTTCATTTTCAATACAAATTATAAAATTTTATACTAATGTAAGTAAAAAATCTTTCAATTGAACTAATGAAATTTTCAAAAACATGAATGATCCAAAACTTTGAGGAATAAGTTAAGCCCCAAACATATTTGTAGTTATCTTGCTCTAACCTATTATGTGACAACTAAAGAAGCATTTCATGTGTAGTTTTAGTGACAATATTTTTTTAATGAGTCAATAACTTGTTAATTCCTACATAACGGGTTGAAAAAGATAGATTCAAACATGTTTGGTGCCAAGCTTTATTAAATATTTAACAGATATAAGAGCATATTTTCCAATAAAAAATAAAATTTTGAAAAATAAAGTTATGTCTTTATAAGACCAATTATTTGTTTTAAGAGTATCGTTGGACTGATTCAAATATTTGGGGGGGGGGGGAACTCTTATTTTTGTAGGCTAAAATTTAAAAATATTAAAATAATTATATATGTTAAAGGAAATTTCAAAATTTGTGGTGGGGGGGGGGGGGTGGGGGGAGGCCATGGCCCCTCACCTGTATACTTAGCTCCACCCCTACTTGTATTTGGTCCAATAATAAGGATCGAATTCAAGATTGGATCTTAAAAATATTTGATTTTTAAGCACAATGCTAAAGACATACTGGCTATTAAGAGAATGACTGACCACTTAGCTTTGTATGTTTTGCTAAAAAACCTTCTATAAAGATAATTTTTCACATTTTTCAGTGTTTGGTAGTATAAAAAAAATTAATTAATGGAAAACTATCTTTAGTCAAAGGAAAACTTTAATAAAAATAAAGCTTATTTTCTATAGGTTGTTTTCCCAAAAAAAAAAAAAAAAAAAAAAACCAATCTCTCTCTCACATGGTGCATAACTCCTATAAATATTTTCTTCTTCTAGCCACGGGAAACAATATTTTTTTTCACGCCTTCAATCTTTCTCATGATTAGCTTTTTCACTTTTCTTCCCTTTACTTTTTCTCTCTTCTCACACCCTCATTGTCTGCTGTCACTCACTTTGGTCTATTCTCTTTTCACATATTTCTCTCTATTTGTCTCTTTTCTCCCCATTTCTCTTCCCCCTTGTAACACCATTCTCTGATAAGGTTTATATTTTTTTTTTCCCCTTCACAAATCAGTCAATAGTTTTCTTACAATTTGGTATTTTGGAATTTATCAAACTGATTGTACTAGAATATTTTTCCTATTAAACAATTTGGCCTATGTGGCATTTTAAACTATTTAAAATGGAGATTATGGTTATTTTAAACTATTAGCAAGATAAGTGTTTGAAATCATGAAAATTGAATAACTAATTTTGATTGTATTTGTTGTCAAAATTTTAATTTGAAAACCAAATTCATTCTAGGTTATATATATATAAATTTTGTTAGGTGGGTTACACAATACACATGCTATACATGTTATAAATTATATAAGAAATGTTATAGAAAAATCCTTGCATATCAAACACCAGAAAACATTTTCAAGCTCATATTTTAAGATTGTTACCAAACATTGAAAAATGAGATAGTTTTCCACAAATTGCTCTATAGAAAATGAACCATTTTCCAAAAAACGTTAATGCTAAAACAAATAGAGCATAACCAATTGTACTGATTTAATTGCAATGCTGAGTCTTCTTTATTTAACCAATTGTGCTGTTTTTGTTTTGTTTTTAGTACCTGAAGTTAGTACCATAAGACCCATACTTTATATCCATGTATTTGGTCCAATAATAAGGATCAAACTCAAAAAATTGAATCTTACAAATATTTGATACTTAATTAAGCACAATTCTAAAGACACATTGGCTATTAAGAGAATGGCTGATCGCCACTTAAACCAATTGTACTTGTTTAATTGCAATGTCCAATTATCTTTATATATATATATATATATATATGTATATATATTTATATCATCCTCAAAATGGATTTCTGATAGCGATCATTATTTACAGAGGGTAATATGCGAACCATCTATCAATCATGTTATAGACCTCCTTAGGCTTGTACACATCAGCTACATGACCAGCTCCCTACATTAGAATCAAGAATGAATGAATGAATATGTATATACACACACACAAATGTGCAAGTATCATTGTTAAATTTGAGTGCATTTTTAATAAATGAAGAGGTTCTCTAACCTTGACACTCGAGTATGTCATGTAGAAATTGTCATATTTGTACCTCTCTGTGTATCTGTATATGAAATAATTAACAACTTAATTGCAGGTTTGAGTTTAGTAAGCATAGTTTAGACAACTCATGGCCTGTTTGGATGTTTAAAAAAGAAGGGGAAGTAGAGTAGAGGGAGGAAGAGTAATTCAATTACCTTGTTTGGAAGTTTTTTAAAGGAGGGAGAGGAGTTTGGAGGGGTTTCAACTACCTCTAACCTCTCATTTTTAATTCTCCAAAATTGGAGATATTTGGAGGGAGAGTAGAGTAGATAAATCATTGACCAAATGAATTCCCCAATTTATTCTTTTTAAATTAACAAAATTACACACCAAAAAATTAACATAGATCCTTCTTTTCTTTTCTTTTCCTTAATATTTTTCTCAGTAACTACTAATTAAAAAATTATTTTCCTCAGTAACCAAACATCAAATGCCATAAATCTTGCTACAATAGACCGTAAACTTATACTGTACTATCTGATATTACACCATCTGATATGATTTATTTATTTATTTTCCAACGGTAAGATACTAAACTTTACTATCTAAAATATTTTAATATTAATTTATGAAAAAAAGATTATAAAAATTATTGTTTTCCTAAACTTATTATAAATAGTCGTATGGTATATAATATCGGAAAGGTCGTTTTTTTTTTTTTTTTTTTCACCTTCAGGAATAAATGAGTGGTGTGGGAAACAAATGCATTGCCACAGTTATCATGTTCCTGAGCCTTTTCAAGACCAAGTATGTAACAAATATCTGAATCTGAGGGTCAAAAAAGTTAATATCAACTTTTGCAGTTGATTTTTAAAATCAAAAGATTTATAATAATAATAATAATAATAATAATAAATGAAAGAAACACTCAAAATTCAAAATTTTATTGATTTTTTCAGTAAACAAACAAATCAAACATTTTTTTTTCTTATTTTGATTATTATCAATTAAGGATGGTTTTTTTTAGTATAATAAAAAAGCAGAAAAAATATTTAATCATAGACCAATATTAATTACTTAATTCATAATAAGGAAAAAAAATTATCAAAAAAAATATTGCATGTTATAGTCATAATTATTTAATCTAACAAATTAATCATAGACCAATGTTGTAAGTTTATTTTCAAATAGGGGTAAATTTGGCTATTTAAATCATTTACTCTCATTTCCATTCTAATATTTAAAATATCCAAATAAGAGGAAGGGCTAATTACTCCCTTCCCCCTTAATAATTTAAAAAAAAGAGATAAGTTAGAACGGGGAGGTCTCAACGTGGGAAAATACTGGATGAATGTTCATTGAGCTTGCTGGGTTGCTTTCTCACAAACCGACCCTACAATCAGCGAGTAGCCAAAAGCTTGCTTCGGTCAGTATGGAAGCTAGGGACAGACCTGAAGATTATCGACGTTGGAGAGGGTCTTTTCCAATTCAAGTTTGCACTTGAAAGCCAGTTAACATGGGTGATGAACAACGAACCATGGAGTTTCGACGGAAACATACTCGTCCTCCGCAGGTGGGAGATAGGCATGACAGCGAGCTCTGTCACTTTCCCCGTCCTCCCGATATGGATCCAAATCTGGGGACTGCTATTTGACCTACTTTCAGAGGAGGTGGGTCGGGAAATTGGAAGCAGCATGGGACGAGTGGTCGAAGTGGACACCAAGGCTTTCACGGCTGAGCAAGCCCAATTCATCTGAGTTAGAGTGGAAATCCCTCTCGATAAGCCAATCCGCCGCGGTGGGTCAATTCTAAATCCGGAAGGGAATAAAACTCGGATAGGTTTCAAGTACGAAAAACTAGTTGGGCTTTGCTTCCAGTGTGGCCGATTCAGCCACGAGAGGAGATCCTGCACCGCTTCAAGCACCGGACATGAAGCAGAAACACCATATGGTGAATGGCTGAGGGCCGGTACAAAGATAAGGGAGGATCACGGTGCAGCAGAAGGTGGCTTTAGGCCAAGGCAGACGAGAAGCGCACCAAGGTCAGAAACGGCGCTGGAGAAGGGCCAAGCAGATCGGTTTCCATTGCAACAGGCTGTCAGTGCAATGCCATGTTAGACTGAAGCAATTAATGAGAATAATGCCAAATCAAGCAACAGTAATATTCTTGCGGATTCCAAGGATGTCAGGTCACAAAAATAATTAACTCCGGAGTCATTACAGACCAAAATCTCGGGATTGGATTCTTCAATGCAGGAAATGGCAGATCACACAATCAAGGCCACCAAACCCGGATTTATAAGGAACGTGGGACCAAAATCAAGTACTGAATATTTCAGTATTCCTGTGAAATATCTTAGCCAAGAACACATACCACACGTGCCAAATAAACAAATGGGGCAATCACGTGAAGTTGCACATGACTCTATTAAAAATACTCAAAACAAGACCAATGAAAGAGCAGTCAAGTGGACAAGAGTGGACCGCATGCCCAATATACACAATACTGATACTCCTAGGGTGGCCATCAACGTGGGAACTAAGAGGGGTAGGATGGAGTGCATGGATGACACTGAGGGGAGCGAGCAACCAACCTGTAAGAAAAGCAAAGGGGTGGAGACTCCTTCTACAGTACTTACTCAAACAAAACCTAGCATAACGGCGGAGGCTGTAGACCAGCCTCGCCGAGCGCAATGAATATTTTAAGTTGGAATTGCCAGGGGCTTGGGAACCAACGTGTAGTCGATGTTCTCTCTCATCTTACGAGGGAAAAAGCTCCCAAGATTTTGTTTCTAATGGAAACAAAACAGTCTGTGGATGAAATGTGGCAGATACAATCTGACTTACCATACCGTTGCATGTTTGTTGTACTGAGTGTCCGCCGGAGTGGTGGACTAGCATTACTATGGAAGGAAGAAGTGGATTTACATATCCAAACATACTCACCACACCACATTGATGCTCTTATCCACAATGGTAACGACCCCACATGGAGACTAACTGGATTTTATGGTTGGCCAGAGGAGCAAAATAAACATGAATCTTGGCGGCTTTTGAAACACCTTCGCTCTAGGCTTCCAAACCCATGGTTATGTTGTGGCGACTTCAATGAGATCCTACACTCAGGGGAGAAACAAGGAAACCGTCCAAAGCCGCTCCAACCGATGCAGGAGTTTCGGAGTACTTTGTTATGTTCTGGCCTAGTTGATCTGGGGTTCCAGGGGAACCAATATACTTGGAACAATGGTCGCCCTGGAGATGCTTTTGTGCAAGAACGATTGGACAGGGCATGTGCATTGGCTGAGTGGCAAGAGCTTTTCCCTCATGTCAATGTGTCTCATCTCCAAGCATCTTATTCTAACCATATACCTATCCTAATCAACATCACAGGCCCAGACCAACGGGGTAGGAGGAAGAAGATACCTCGACGCTTTGAGGAGAAATGGGCATCACATGCTAAATGTGAAAATGTCATTCGTCAGGCCTGGGAGACAGGAGCATGTCCAGGAAGTCCTATGTATCGGCTTTTTGAAAAAATTAAACGGTGTCGGCTTGCATTGGTTGAGTGGAGCCGCAATATCTTTAGCAACACAAAATCTGAGTTACAGGTGAAGCAGGCGGCTTTGGAAGAACTTTCAGCCATGAATCACCCTAACAAGGTACCAGAGATCAGGGAACTTAAAAACAGCATCAATACACTCCTCCGCCAGGATGAGCTCTTTTGGAGACAGAGGTCGAGGTCCATCTGGTTACCAGCAGGAGACAAGAACACCAAGTACTTCAATCAAAGGGCGAGTCAGCAGCGCAGGAAAAATCACATACATGGTGTGGAAGACCAAAATGGGGAATGGTGTACCTGTGAGAGACGCATTGCCACAGTAGTTGAACAATATTTTCAAGGCCTGTTTACTACGGCCAACCCAGTGAACATGGAGACCGTTCTAGACTCAGTGGAAAGAGTGGTCACACGAACAATGAACAATTCCCTGCTTGAGCCATATACACCCGAGGAAGTTAGGCGAGCACTTTTCCAAATGCATCCCTCCAAGTCTCCTGGCCCCGATGGCATGTCCCCTTTCTTTTTTCAAAAATACTGGCATATAGTTAGGCATGATGTTAGTGAAGCTGTCATTTCAGTCTTACAATCCGGTCACATGTTGCATAAGATGAATTATACTCATATTGTGCTCATCCCAAAGAAACAGGACCCCAAGACAATGGCAGACTATAGACCCATCAGTCTTGGGAACGTGGTATCCAGAATCTTATCTAAAGTGTTAGCTAACCGGTTGAAGATTGTGTTGCCTAATGTTATATCAGATGCACAGAGTGCCTTTGTCCCTGGAAGGCTTATCATAGATAATACAACGGTAGCATATGAGCTACTACACAGGATGAGGAATAGAAGAAAGGGGAGGAAGGGGCAAATGGCAATTAAACTGGATATTAGCAAGGCATACGACCGGGTGGAGTGGACATTTTTGCACATGATAATGCTAAAGATTGGGTTGGACCTAAGATGGGTTCATATGGTCATGGAGACAGTTAGTACAACTTCCTACTCGGTATTGATCAATAGGGAGCCCAAGGGGTATATCAAACCATCAAGGGGTATAAAACAGGGAGACCCACTCTCTCCATACTTGTTTTTACTATGTGCGGAGGGGCTGTCTGCCCTATTACGGAAAGCGGAAGCAAACCACAACATAAAAGGCATTATGACCAGCCAATAAGGAGTGTGCATTTCTCACCTCTTGTTTGTGGATGACAGCTTGCTATTCTGCCGAGCAACTGTGGAAGAGTGCCAGAACCTACTTACCCTTTTGGAGAAGTATGAAGCTGCATCGGGTTAAGCCATAAACAGGCAAAAGACTTCTCTTTTCTTCAGTAAGAATACCAGAAAGGATGTAAGAAATACTATCCAACAGATGTTAGGGGCAAGAGTTATGCATGATTGTGAACGTTACCTAGGCTTGCCCATGACATGCGGCAGGTCAAAGGTTAATACGTTCAAGGAGATCCAGGAGAAAATATCAAAGCGTGTAATGGGGTGGAAGGAGAAGTTCATTTCCAAGGCGGGGTTTGAGGTACTTATTAAGACGGTGGCTCAAGCCATTCCGACATACTTTATGAGTGTGTTCAGGCTGCCTAAATCTATCTGTGATGGCATCAACTCCTTTTTGGCAAAATACTGGTGGGGACAGAACCATGAGGAGCGAAAAATCCACTGGATTAACTGGACTAAACTATGCTCTCATAAACGTAATGGAGGAATGGGGTTCCGGGATCTAAATGCCTTTAACCTGGCAATGCTTGCAAAGCAGGCCTGGAGGTTAATCCAAAATACACACTCCTTTTTCCACAGAGTATATAAGGCACGTTATTTCCCTCAAAGCTCATTCTTGAAAGCAGAACTAGGCCCCAACCCTTCCTTTGTATGGAGATCACTACTGGAGGCAAGAGATATCATCATGGAGGGGTCAAGATGGCAGGTAGGGAATGGACGCACGATTGAAGTCGCCATACATGCCTGGCTACCCCATGCTCCTATCTTCTTACAGGAACCAACACTGAATATGCGAGTCTGTGAACTTATAGATGAGGATACAAGGCAGTGGGACCGGGGAAAGGTGCTGGCTACTTTTGCACAAAAGACATGTGAGGAGATATTGGCGACGCCGTTAAACAATGTAAACTCAAGGGACGTGCTAGTGTGGAAGGAGAACAGAGCCAAGAAATTCACAGTGCGCACCGCGTACCGTATCGCTGTCCGCTTGAAAAACCCCCGTTACGCGAAGCATTCCTTGGCTCAAAGCCACAGACCAACCTGGAGGAAGATTTGGAGGCTCAACGTGCCTCCAAAGGTACGAACCTTTTTATGGAGGGCTTGCTCTAACTGTCTACCGACTAAAGAGAACCTACTTAAGAGACGAGTAAAAGTGGAGGCCAAATGCGAAATTTGCTGCCAGAAACCGGAAACAGCCAGCCATGTGCTCTGGGAGTGTGCCTTTGCGAGGAATGTGTGGAGTTTGTCCAACGGAAGAACCCAAAAGTGCAGAAATGAAGCCACAGACTTCTTCCTACTATTTGAACAAATGGGGAGAAAACTGGACCAGCTAGAGCTGGAAAGGTGGGCAACAACGGCTTGGGCGATATGGAACGCTAGAAACAGATTTTATTTTGAGCACGTTCAGGTTCATCCCCAGATTATATTTGATGGAGCAATTGCGTTCCTGGCTGAGTACCAAAGGTTAATGTCAGCTAACATTTAGTGGGAAGTCAGCGCCTATATTTCGTTCTAGAGTTTTTTAAAACTTTAAAGTGACGTAGGGACAGCATAGGCCCACATGATATTTTTGCATGGGAATTGGCTTTCTTGGGAGCACTGTTGCATGTAGCTAGTGCTTCCCCCACGTCAATTTGTTAGTCCATATTGACTTATACTTGTAATACGGTCTTTTTCAGTTGAATAAAATTCTATCTTCTTAGCTCAAAAAAAAAAAAAAAAATTTTTAAAAACATCCAAACAAGGTGGAGGATATCCATTCCCCTTTACTCTCCTCTACTCTCCTCCCTCTCTAAACTTCCAAACAGGCCATCAAAATTGGGAAAAAAGAAAAGAAAAAGAAAATATAAACTGCATAGAATTGAAGTATTGGTAATCCAGAAACTAACCCTGCAACTTGAGCATCAACAAACCATGCCCGCCATGAATCGTCCAAAGTGAAATTCAAAGACCTTATCCATTCTTGTGTACCGATATGTGGTATTGACAGATCAAGATCAGCACTATAAAACACCAAATTTTAAAAAATAAGAAATGTTATATGTATTATTCTTGTAATAACTGAAGCATAAAACAAATTAAACCAACCGACAGTAATTTCATTATAGGATTTTTGCAAACAATGACAAAGCTCTTATATTTTATATAATAAGCCAAGTTCGTACATGTCAATTAGTATTTTGTTGGACCATGTGAAGCCTAATTTGTGTTTGATCTGGTTTATAATTCAATCCGGTATAAAAGTGCTACGGTTTTAATGGCAGATTTTCAAAGACTTAGTCGTGACAAAACTTTTTTGGCCCATGTTTTAGCCAATTGTGGATTCTCTATGTGAAATATAAATTACAGTTATTTTAGATTAGAGTTAAGTACGTCATTTTGAGAGAGAAACACTGTATTGCTGCATCTAGTATTTTTCTCTGAAAAATACTAAATTATTGCAACTCCATAGACATAGACAAATTGCCGATCTACATAATTTCTTGTGTCGTGTGATTGTCTTGTGTCATGTGATTGTCTTGTATCAATTGTATGTGTTGCAAAAAATCCAAAATAGTAAGAGCAAAAGTATGATTAGAAAGGAAGTTATAAGCTATCACCAGTATATGAGAGCTCGGAGTCTGGTTTTACTTAGATTTCGGTGATAATCAATAGTACTCAGAATATCCTTTGTGTAAGCTAAGTCAGAAATGTTGCACAACGTCCAATATCCTTTGGTTCCCTAGATTGGCATCATATGAATTTCAGAATTATTTAATAGATGAAAACCTATATATCTACACATATCATTGCGAACGTAGGGTTTACTTACCTCTCTAACATGAAGAGCTTCTCGAACACTTGGATCATTTGCCCAAATTTCAACAAATACATCTTCATAATCCTAAAATATAAATCAATCTATTATACATATATATTTTTTTTTTCAAAGTATGATTATCTAGATGCAAAAGAGAGAGAAAGAGAAAGAGAGAGGGTTATTTACACGACACCATAATGCACTATTTGTAGGCAATGAATGGAGGAAATTGTTGGGAGTCCTCATGAGAATTCTTTGATCCCTATCTACTTTATTGGGTTTCAAATAGCCACTTGTGCATAACGGTTCCAAAACTTGATTTATGTTTATTCCACTGATTAACTGCGCATCAAATGACCACTTATATAATCCTAATGGATACAAAATTTTTCAATAGAGATGATTTTATAAAGGCAAAAAAGCAATGTGTTAACTGACCTCATCGATAGCTTCAACATCCATCATACATCTTTCATTGGTTGTATCAATATTGACATAATTTCCATTGCAACTTGCTTTGGCCGACTTGAAAAGAAAAAGAAAACTACATTAAAGTTTTTAAATTCATATAATGTGAATACAAATGAATTTTAGTGGAAATTGTCAGCCCGCAGACTTGTACCAAACCGGTCGATTCGACCGGGTTAATCGAGAACCTGCCCAAAGGCTGGTTTTTGGGGTTACAGTGGCTGCATCATAAAATTGCAAGGTTTTAACTTGGCAACAATACTCTTCTCTTTTTTTTTGAATTAAGGTGACAATACTTAAAGACTTCATATTAATAAAGTAATAACTAGCAAAGTGTTAAGGAGATAATATTTTGGAGAGATTTTAACCGAGAAGTTCATATAACATATAGAGACACTATTTGAGCTAAATTATATTATATTAATTATTCGACTCTTTTGGCCAAGAGCTTTGTTACTTAGTTGTGTCATTGACACCTTTGCCCTTTTAGTGTTTTTAACGAGGATTCCAGAGTTTAAATCCTCACGTCTCCATTGTACATGTAATTATAATTAAAAAAAAAAAAAATTCAACTCCTTTGATCTTAATTTTTCTCCACATGGGATTGTCATTATTGAATTAAACACAACTCACACATGAATATTCTAACACAAAGAAACAATATTAATAACCTTATAAACAATATTAATAACCTTATAGTTATAGGGAGAAAATGCTATAGAACTTTGAAAATTTATTTCACTAGCAAAAGAAGAGTAATAACCTTATAGAGTTCATCCGATATAAGAGTCAAACGATGAGCAGCTGGGACTTTTGAGTTAACATCAAGATATGAATCTGTCTTTGGGCTTCCAAGTACATATCCCTGATGTTAATTAGGGAATGTTATGGTAATACATAATTCACAAAAGAGAAGGTTATTGTGATGCTCTTTTCGAATTACGGCGAAGATAAATTATCCAATAGAATAATTTCAAACCAATTTTTACATTTTTTTTTCATCTCTTTAATTTTCTTTACTTATTATTTCTTATGAAAAGAAAGTAGACTATTAATCATTTCATATTATTCTAAAACATGTAGATCCGAATCATTGTTAGTCTAGAAGAATTTTAAAAGTAACTAAAAAGTCATCATTTTCAGAGGTTTATACTTTGAGATTGAAGTGCGGCTTGAGCCCAGCTTCGTTACCTGCAATTAAACAAAA
The DNA here is from genome assembly GCA_032727855.1 of Quercus ilex subsp. ballota. NCBI lineage: Eukaryota > Viridiplantae > Streptophyta > Magnoliopsida > Fagales > Fagaceae > Quercus > Quercus ilex. Next base: position 19,041,538 of record CM064908.1, on the reverse strand, counting down.
AAGAGCAAGTCTTATTGAGAGGAAAACAACAAAATACTAGGGACTTGAGTTTGAACCAGAAATATACATAAACGTGCACACACACTCAAATTAATATGTAATTCTTGTCATGTAAATATGTTACCATCATATATTTTTTGAGCCAAGACTGGAATGAAAATGCCTGCATACGAACCACCACCGATGTAAAGTTGATTTTCTGCAAATTCAGAGTGATCGATTATCCACTGCATGGCAATTCCAAAAACACAAGACTTTCATCAAATCTCCTCGTAGTAGAAAGTACCCATGTTAATTATGACAATATTTGTAATATTATTTGCCGCAGTGCTGCAAATTTCTTAGTCCCAAAACACATCTAGAACAAAGAAATCATTATTTTTTACACAGTTTGTTGGAATAGCGAGTTATGATTAGTGCAATCTCACTTTTATTTATATATATATATATATATATATATATTTATTATTAGCACAATTTTAATAATTATGCACTAATTATAGTAGATGTCACCTCAATTATTATATTAAAAAAAAAGGTTATGAAATTTTTTTTTTTGGTGACTGTATCCTTATCACTCACTATTCTAGAAGACCATTTTCAATTGAGATAGAAAAAAGAGTGCCTTAATGTCACACCTTTTGCAGAAAATTGTAAAGATTTGCTACAGTTTTTCGGTCGGTCGTGGAGTAGCCGTCAAAGCTTTTTGAGTAAGAAAATCCGGCGCCAACTGGTGCATCTATGAATAGCATGTTAAGGACCTGAAAATTTGATCATCATATTAAATTGAACAGAGTTAATAAAAAGTACTACACATTTCACGTAGGAGCGGCCAGAAGTTCCCAGTTCCCACACCTTTGTCAAAGTGTCCGGGTTCAAATGAAGTGTGGGCAACCTTTCCTCAGAATATATATAATCAAAAGATAAGGGTCCTACAATGTAGAGATGCAAGTTAAGTGCGAAATTCTAAAGTAATAATCATATTTCATATCACATGCCATACAACAAAACAAATAATATAATAATAATAATAAAGTTGGGTTTAAAAGTCGTCGTTGTACTAAGTGATTGCACCATATATTATATAAATATTTTAAATAAAAACAACAAATTATTTGTTTTAATTAACTCTCTATCACTTATTTGCTTTATCACATATTTGAATAAAGTAATAATTAGTATTATAACAAAACATGCAGCATACATTTGGTTTATATAAACTTCTTCTTCTTCTTAGATATTTTTCAAGTAATAATTTGTGTTTTTAATAATAATTTAATTTGTCATATATATATATATATTAATAATAATTTCAAAAAAAAATTATCTTATATATACATATATATTTTTTTTTCTAATAATTTTTTTTTTCACCAACCATGTCTTTTGTGGGGTCATAAAGCCCAACGACATACATCTACCACTTGTACTGGGCCTGAGACCCAGGCTGAGGCCCACAATCGCATATGAAGAAGGCAGCGGTGATCATGACAACCCTGGAAACCTTGGCGAGGACAACTTTGCCCTCAGCTAGCCAAAACTGAGATAGAAGAAAAGTGATTTACTGGCAAAGATAATCTTCCAAAGCATTCCAAGGAAAATGATAAGTACAACAAGTAAGCACATTGGAGCATGGCGGTAGAGTAATTCCAGGAAAAGCTGCTGCCTCCACATTAAATGCTCCACAACTAACCCTTTAGCCGCATTAATGTGGAAATGATACCTGAACAGTGGCTTTTCAGACTCACAGTTACTATCTAAGAGCTTTGGGAGGAGGTTGACGTGACAAAGACCAGCAACAGCAGATCTGACCTGCACGTGTATGGTGGAGATGAAGGAGGAAAGTAGTATATAAAGAAGAGTAAGCTCTGAGAAAAAAAGGAGGGGAATTTTATCAGAGAAAACACTACAGCATTCTGAGCTAACTTTGTAAACATTGTCACTGTCACTCAAGAAATAATAAGTCAAAACTCCTCGGACTAATGCCGAGAATTGAATCACTGACCTAAGTCCATATTCGTTTTACTCATTCTTCCTTTAAATCATCTTCAGCTATGATTACACTCATCAAAACCCAATTCTTCTACCCAATCTCTACAAATTTATTATATTGGGCTTGTTGGGCTTGAATTCACTTATCCATTACTCATAGTGCTCAAACTTGGCCCCTACAATTGACGCCATCTGTGGGAAGAATTTATGTGTTCGTGAACACAACAGTTAGACATGGTAGGATCAAGTCCACACCAAGAAAACCCACGCCAAGCAAGTCCTAACGGACAAAACCCGTAGGATCCCGGCTGCAAGGTAATTTTCCTGGCCCTGAATATGAACAAAATCAGGAGAATGGAAGGAATAGAGAGGGGAGTGTGCATACCACCCAGACGAGTAGAAGCCACTTTCAAGTGGGCAGTTGCACGTCCTAAAGACCAAATGATAACCAAGCCATGCAGCAGGAGATAAATGACTTGAAAAAGAGACTGCGCCATGCACAGCGGAGGCGGCCTCCTCCTAGTTCTGACATATCCTTTAATGATGAGGAGGACAGCAATTACAGGCAGAGATCAAGAACTCCCCCAAGCGAGACCTTCTCTTATGAGGACAAGCACCATCATAGACGAAAACATAAGGGCCCATCTAGCAAAGGCCTAGGTAATGATGCCATGAACAAAACTCTGGATTAGATCTCTAAATCACCCTTCACACACAAGATAGAAGGGGCTAGGCTACCGCGGCAGTTCTATTAGCCTACATTCACCGTTTATAACGGTCGAATAGACCCCGTGGAGCATGTGAGCCAGTTTAATCAAAGAATGGCCGTCCATTCCAAGAACGAAGCTTTGATGTTCAAGGTTTTCTCGTCCAGCTTAAGTGTTAGACAGAACCAATGTCTTGCTTGGATCCTCGGACCACAAACCTTGGAGAAACTAATAACTTCTGGCAACTATCTAAGTATTAGACAAAACCAAGGTCTTGACTGGATCCTCGGACCACAACCCTTGAGGAAACTAATAACTTTAGGCAACTATTTAAGTATTAGACAAAACCAAGGTCTTTCTTGGATCCTCGGACCACAAACCTTGGAGAAACTAATAACTTCTGGCAACTATCTAAGTATTAGATAGAACCAAGGTCTTGCTTGGATCCTCAGACCACAAAACTTGGAGAAACTAATAATTTCTGGCAATTATCTAAGTATTAGACAGAACCAAGGTCTTGCCTAGAACCTCGGACCACAAACCTTGGGGAAACTAATAACTTCTGGCAACTATCTAAGTATTAGACAGAACCAAGGTCTTGCATGGATCTTCAGACTACAGGCCTTGAGGAATTTAACTACTTTAAACATTTATCTAAGTGATAAACAGGATCCTAAATGGAGCCTGGCTCCTGAGATCACCTACCCTACCCATCTATGAGCATCACTTAAAGCATTTCAAGGTTCACTTAAAGCATTTCAAGGTACACTTAAAGCATTTCACTTAAAGCATCACCTAAAGCATCACTTATCTTTCCTTTATAGTCAATACTATAATGTTTCCTTGAGATCAGTAAGTTTATGAAAAATGTATGTTTGCACGCCCTGCCATGACTTATGAACCTAGAAAGTATGAGGTCTGCATTATAAACTTGAATTCTTTTGTGGCTCACCTAATAGAAGGCAAATTACATTGCTGAGATTATTCAATTATCAATTAAAGCCTAAATTAAAATTTACATTGTGGGTTTGGTATTTTCGATTGTCCGTTTAATGAAGGATGAGACACACTACTAAGATTAGTCAAGTGTTAGTGAAAGCATGAATCGTATAAGTAAAGGGCCTTATCATTAAAAAAAAAAAATGAACACATTTCATTACAAAAGAAAAAGAAAAAAAAGAAGGGAAACAACAACAACAGTAATACAGATAAACAGAAACAGCCTATTTCTTCAGCTTTATAGTTAACTTGTCCTTGGAAGGCTGCTGAGAGGCTGTGTTAGAAGCGTCAGAGTCTTGGCTCAGGGGAACGACTTTAAGGGGCGCAGCAAGGGAAGCCGAGACCAACTCCATTTTCTCAGGGGCCTCTTTCTTGGCAGGTGGAGCTTGAGGGTCAACTGGAGGCTTCATCACCTCCTGGGGTAATTCCTGGTTAATGTTTTTATCTTTTTCAGACACCCCAGGATGCTCAGCCTCCTCGGCAGGCTTGTCAATGGAAGTAGGAGTGTTGATGGCACTGTTTTGACCTGCCTCTGCCGCTTCGGGGGCAGCATCAGCTTTGGAACTAGCAGAGGCAGATTCTCGGAGAGCAGGGGGGTAGTACATGTTCTCTACTCTCCTAAGTTTAGACGAAGCCTCAACCTCAGCTTGATTGACAAACTTGGGAACAATAGAGCTTGCATACCCCTAGTACTCGGGCTTTGAGATTGGCCTCAGTCTCAGCCATCCCTAGCTCATAAGTATCCTGCTCGGCCTGCTCTTTAATCTCTTCCGCTTGCCCCTTAGCCTTCTCTGCCTCCGCCCGAGTTTTCACTGCCTCGTCTTTGGTTTTCTCCATAGAGTCATTGGCTTTCTTTGCATTTTCCAATTTTTTCTTTAAAGACTCAATTTGTCCTTTGGCAGCAGCCAATTGATCCTCGGCCTTGCAAAAGAGTAGTTTTTGGTCTTCGGCTTGCTTTTGAGCACCCTCTAAAGCCGCATCCGCACTCTTCCTTGCCCTCTCCTCGTCCTGCAGCTTGCTTCTCAGGTCTTTGGTGGACTGGTCGTCAATGTTAAAGGCTTCTACGGCCGTAACACGCCTAGTCCTCTCGTCTTCAAGTTGCCTGCTGCAGTTGTTGGCCATCTCCTCTACCCTGAACGTGGCCTGAACAGCCTAAAAAAGAGAACAAATGCAAAGTAAATAGAGAACAAAGGTTAAAAAAAAAGAAGGTACAAGGTAAACAGAAAACAAAGACTAAGTAAGTTAGAAACCTTACCATCTCCAGGTACCTCTTGAGGCTAAGGAAGACCTCTTGCCTCCTAAAGGATCGCAGCTCGGCCATGTCTGAGGGTAGCAGCAAGGCCCTCTCCAAAGCATCGGCCACATGGCTGTTGGTGCCTCCCTGGAAATCCCTGATGGAAGCATTGTCCATTAGAGAGGCCCCATCGAGCATTGGAGCTAGGAGCCAAGCCAGGAGCTCAGACGGAGGATCGAACCTCTTCTCAGACCCCCTGTGCCCAACTTTCTGCTGCTTGGCAACTCGTTGGGCCTCCTCTTCCAGTGTGGGGTGAGATTTCTCAACCTCTATCACCTCCTTCCCCTTTGACTCCCTTTTTCGTTTAGGGTCGGAAGGCTCGGGTCTCGGCGACAGGGTTGGCTTAGAAGGAGGAGGAGGAAGTTTGGATGTAGCAGAAGGGAGTTTGCTCTGAGTAGAGGAAGGTGATTTGTTTTGAGCTATTCTCCCTTGTGCCTCCTTCCTCGGCTGGGACCCTATTAAGTCCAGCAAGCTTGATTTTTGCCTTCTCTGTATCCCCATGTCTTCTTTAAAAGGGACTTTTTTCGAAGGGAAGTCTGCCTCAGTATGGTTTGGGTCGCAGAGATCACCAAAAGGATCCTCAGACGACGAAGCTCGGTTGAACACTTCAAATTCGTCCTCGGACGAACCTAGCTCAATGATTTCCTCTTCCTTCTCTGATTTTTCTTCCTCTTCCTTTACCTCGGGACAGGAAGAAGAAGAACCAGCTAAGGGTACACCTTCCGGAATTGAAGTACCCTCAGGTAGCAGGAAACCCTCAACTGCAACACTAATCCTATAGAGACATGGATCGTGGGCCTTGATGACACACTTCAGTGCTTGGATAGCATGAGAGATCGGCGTGTATCCAAGTATCAAGTGAGCCACCCTGAGCTGATTGTCTTCCTCGTTCAAGAACACCTCGGCCTTGAGGATGTTGTCCAAGCTCTCCCTATTTACCAAATTGAAGTTTGGTTCAATGGCGCGTCTATCTGCAGAACCATAAAAAGCAAAGTGGTAGCAGCTTAACAACACAGGTCACATTAAGGCAATGAACAGGTCCTACTCATATCCCTAGAACCACACCTGGTTGCCCCTCTTCCATCGGACAAGGGATGCCATCATGCCACTCCCCAAACGCGATCAGAAAATCCTTGTTTAGCCCCTTGCAAGACTCTGGAAGACACTGTATGAGCCTGATTTCAGGCTTCCTTGTTTTCAGGTAGTACCCCTTCTCTTTCAAGTAGTGAAGGCTATAGACCCAATTCACATCATGATAGGTCAACTGCAGCCCCATTTTTTTGTTTAAGGCGTCTACACAGCCTAGTATTCTGAAGACGTTTGGGGCACACTGAGTGGGGGCTAGCCTAACAAACCTAAGGTAATCCCTCATTGTTGGCCCCAAAGGGATTCTCACGCCACCTTCTATAAAGGCGATTATGGGAATCACCACCTCACCCTCTTTCCTTCGAAAATGCCACTCGCCCTCCTTACAATATCTCAGGCCCACGTTGGGTAGAATCCTGTAGTTAACCTTAAATTTTTCCATCTCTTCCTCGGACTCTACCAAACTCTTAAATCTACCCATCCCCAGGAAAAATTCAGAGAAGCTAAAGAGAGTCGGAAAAGAGAGGTGCAGGAAGAAAGACACAGAGAAAGGAAAGTAAAGAAAGTTTGAAAGGTTTGGAAAAACTTACAAGAATGAGGAAGGTGTTCTCAGACAGGCTTTTGAAGGGACACGAGTGAGTGAGAAATATTGACAGATTCAACGTATGTGTGCAGGAGCTCTTGAATGCAAAGGTAATTTGGGCAAATTAATTTAAATGGGTATTTATACCCAAGTCTAAGTAGTAGCGGGAATTTTCCCGCACATGAGTTTAAAAAAAAAAAAAAAAAAAAATCTCTCCATCGTTGGATCACCATTGTGCTGTAGAACGTGGAGGGGTCAACCAGCCACAGGAATTTAATGAAGGTGCGCTCCAGATGCCGAAGCGTCGAGAATATGCCTTGTGCAGTTAAAAAGGCACTGACGACGTGATAAGCCTAAAGTACGCCCGAGGACATCAAAATTCTCCTTTTTGTCCGAGGTGCCAGACAGCAGAATTTTAAGGGGCTATTGTGGGGTCATAAAGCCCAACGACATACATCTACCACTTGTACTGGGCCTGAGGCCTATGCCGAGGCCCACAATCGCATATGAAGAAGGCAGCGGTGATCATGACAACCCTAGAAACCTTGCCGAGGACAACTCTGTCCTCGGTTAGCCAAAGCTAAGATAGAAGAAAAGTGATTTACTGGCAAAGACAATCTTCCAAAGCACTCCAAGGAAAATGATAAGTACAACAAGTAAGCACACTGGAGCATGGCGGTAGAGCAATTCTAGGAAAAGCTGTTGCCTCCACATTAAATGCTCTATAACTAACCCTCTGGCCGCATTAATGTGGAAATGATACCTGAGCAGTAGCTTTTCAGACTCACGACTACTATCTAAGAGCTTTGGGAGGAGGCTGACGTGACAAAGACCAGTAACAGCAGATTTGACCTGCACGTGTATGGTGGAGATGAAGGAGGAAAGTAGTATATAAGGAAGAGGAAGCTCTAAGACAAAAAGGAGGGGGATTTTATCAGAGAAAACACTACAGCATTCTGAGCTAACTTTGTAAACATTGTCACTGTCACTCAAGAAATAATAAGTCGAAGCTCCTCGGACTAGTGCCGAGGATTGAATCACTAGCCGAACTCCATATTCGTTTTACTCATTCTTCCTTTAAATCATCTTCAGCTATTGTTACACTCATCAAAGCCCAATTCTTCTACCCACTCTCTACAAATTTATTGTATAGAGTTTGTTGGGCTTGAGTTCACTTATCCATTACTTATAGTGCTCAAACCTGGCCCCTTACATCTTTTTTTGGGGTTGGGGGATATATATATGTTTTTTGGGATAGAATTAAATTAATGGGGATGGTTTTGATTAGTCATCAATGTCCAATATGTTTTAATCAATGTATTTCCAACGCATGTTGTGGGGGGAGCAGAATATGTGCAAAAGGCCCATGGACCCAAAGCCCGTGGGTATAAAAGTAAAAAAAGGAGAAACTTGGATCCAGCCCAAGGTATATAGTTATAAAAGAAGTAAAAGCATCTATATCAGCTGTTGCAAAAATTATGCCATTTTGCCACACCAAAAGCCTACTTTATTATTTTACCACATCATTTTACAGTATCCCATTTATTAGATGTTCTATATTTTTACCACTTCATTTAGAATAATATATACAATACTTTAAAATAATATAAAAATAACCTCCACAAAATCCAACAGCAACAGTCACAGCCACCTCCGCCACAGCACTACCCACATCAACCTCCGCTGTGGCAACCAAAATCCATCACACAAAAAAAAAAAAAAAAAAAAAAAGAGTCCAACCACCACCTTTCTCTTCCAAATCACAAAACAACCTCCATCACAATCACAAAACCCAGATCAGCGAGAAGAAAGAAGACAATCACAAAACCTAGATCGATGAGAAGAAAGAAGAAAGACAGAGAGGCAAACCCATCATGCCGGAGGGCAAAACACTAAGCAAAACACACACACACACACACATAAACACAAACCCACCACAACCCAGAGACCCATGCCGATCACAATCTGAAGTCACAAACCTAGATCGGCGAGAAGAAAGAAGACAATCACAAAACCCAGATCAGTGAGAAGAAAGAAGAAAGATAGAGAGGCAAACCCATCACGCCGGCAAGCAAAACACCAAGCAAAACACACACACACACACACACAAACCCACCACAACCCAGACCCACAACCCAGAGACCCACGCCAATCACAATCCGAAGTCACAAACCCACAACCCAGAGACCTACACCCACGCCAATCACAATCGAAAATCACAAACCCACAACCAGACCTACGCCAATAGGTGACTTTGAGATAGAACAAAGAGGAGAGAGCGAACAAAAGGGGGGGAAAAAAACCAGTGAAGGAGATTTTATAGATTAGTGATGATGGAATTTGTGAGATGGTAGAGAGGAAATCGATGGTGGCTCATGATTCATGAATGGAAAGAGAATAGAGCAAAAGGGAAGAGGGAAGAAGAAAGAGTATGGGAGAGTAGAGATGAGGCGATGAATAGCTGAAGGAGAAGATGAAAGAGATCTAAAAGAGAAAGAGGAATTAAAAAAAAAATCCATATGCCACACCCGTCCGTACCGTGGCAAATTTGTGACTCTACTGTAGCATGTTGTAAAAAATATAAGATTTGGAACATCTGATAAATGGGGTTTTTTTGGTGTTTGGTGTGCCAAATATTTAGCATTTGGCACATATGGCACATCTGATTCAGATGCTCTAAGTGGGACATTGAGAAAAGATGAAGTCAAAAGATCTTGTTGGGCCACAAAGTCCGGCCCGCTAATGATCCTCGTTCCTGCTCAGTACATGGTCGAGGATAGTGGGGAAGTATAGCCAACGAACCAAGGAATATAGCGCCTAAATCCAGCAACAACCACCTCGGCATTAAATAGTTGTTCTCACTTAACAAAGACATCATTTATTGTTGAAGGACATGCCTGAATAGTGCCTCTCACTCACAAATCCACTTACTCCCCCAAAAGGTGGATACCTTTAATAAAACAAGTATACCACAATCTCCTCCACACAATCCACCATGGAGGGAAGAATGTGACAAGTATAAATAGGACTCTTCCCCTACATAGATGGGGATAGAAAAATTAGAGTGAAAGAAAAAGTGTGAAGTGTATCTCCTAACTTGTAAGAATCTTCATTGGCCAAGCCAAAGAGAATAAGGACCTTTTTTATTTATATCAAACTTATTAGCCATTCGATTTAATCGATTGCTTAGTTATCTTGTTCTGAATTCCTTTCCCATAACTTTGAAATTAATTGTGACGTTCATTTTACCTTCTTTTGTATTTTGACCTCACACGTCTTTTTTTTTGGGGATATAGACACAAATCCCTCGCTTATGTTATCGATGAAGGGTTGAAGCCTGACTCATTTAAATTTTCAATATTGATAGTTTGTGAAGTAATTTACAAATTCCAACTTGAAGACATCCCTACGGATTGTGAAACAAGATTCGTGAAGATGGTAAAAGACAATGATGGAAATATGTGGATTCTATTATAAATTTAAATAGTGACTCACTACTAACAATAGGTAACAAAATCATTGAATGAGATTTCTGAGGATTCATTCTAATGATATTTTTTGTTTTTACACCATTGACGAGTATCAAGTGGAGATCGTCTAGGTTATAGATGATCTTAGCCACATTCGAATTAGGAACGAGAGTAAGGGCAAGACCCTGTCATCATACGTCGTCCTTATAGACCAGCAGGCCAGCATTCATTGAAGGCATAAATAAATGCCCTTAGGACAGCTAACAAGCAATGAGTGCGCCGGAATAGTTACAAGAAAAATGATGGCCCAACGGTCATCTATTACACCTTAAATGGAATCATCATTGTCAATTAATGTTGCGTTTCTCTCAGGAGAAAAATGCTTAGAGTAGCATTAACAAACATAACTACACCAACTTGAAGCAAACTATAAAAAAGGGAATAGAACTTAGGTAAAGATACATGAAAAACTTGAGAGACACTTGTGAGAGAATTTTTTGAGAACTGTTAAGTTGACTTTAGCATTGGAGCATTCTCAATTGGCACCACGCCAGTGAAAACCTCCTTTGCCTTTCTTTTCTTGACAGCAGGTACTGGAGCTCGTCCATCAACATTAACGAGGTTAACTTTCGGCTTAATCAACCATGTTTAATTTTGGCCACCATAGGTTACATAGTGTCTGTTTGAGAATAGCTTATTTTGTTTTTTGCTAAAAAAAAGTTTGCTGAAAGTGTGCTAAAGTATAATTGCACCTTGAAAAAATTTGAAAAAGGGATAAAAGACAGGGAAAAGTGAGGTTTTAAAAAGCTGTACATAAAAGTTAAAAGTTAAAGCTTAAAGTTATCGAGAACGTTTTTGCGACAAGGGCCAAAAATGCAAAATTAGCCAAAATCTCCCCTTGGGTTCTTTAGAAATATTTATTTGTGGAGAATTAAGCCCAAAATTTCAACTGTATAATGAACAAAAGGCTAATGATGCTTTAACAAGAGAGAAATCAAAATGCCATAACTGAAATACAAGAAAATGTAGAAAAGGTACATAGGTCCGACTCTTCGACCCACAGTCAGCAAGAAGAGGAAATTGAGAGAGGTTGTGAGGAAGAGAGGGAAGGTTCCCCTGTACCCATATTTCCACCCCTAAACTTCAGAATTGTGAGAATGCTGGCTGGCTGAATGGGGTTTTGCTCTAAAGTTTCAATTATGTGGGTAAAATGTAGTTGGCTTATTTTGAATCTGATTGGGGCCTTTTGTATTGAGTTTGGGGGTGCTCTAAGTAGCTGGTTTTTGGTCAATAGAAGAGGCTTTGAACTTTAAGGTCTCAATCAAAGAAGTTATGGTCAGATTGCTTTAATTGGGTAAGAGGGTTGGCTTGCTTTTTGCATAATTTGGGAAATGGTGTGGTCTAAATTCATGGACTGATGTTTCCTACACATGGTAGGCCTTTGGAGTCTGCATTTGGTTGTTGTAGCAGACAAGGCCAATCACTTAGGGTCAGCTATATGTTTTAGGCCAAAAAAAGGTAGAGTAGTAAAGTTAGGCCACAATCAGCCAGAGCATAAAGGCTCTTTTAAGGTGGAAATTTCAAGTACAAGACCTCTTTCATGAGCCAAAGGTGTTACTAGTGTCCCTTGCCCACTTGGTAGCACGCATGAGCTGGGCTCATGCAAAAGGTCCGAAAGGAACCGACTCATACCCTCCAAACCATACTTCCTCAATTTCCCTCATATGTGATATGGGCTTAGGCCATGCCTAAAGAATAGAAAATAATATAATACATGAGCCCCCAAGCACGTATGGCGCTTGTGGCACGCGTGTAAGTAGTTGATATTTTCTAATGCTTGTAGATGTTGTAGGTTTGGGAATTAGTCTATCCAAATGCTTCTTCTTTTTTGAGAAAATATGGGACAAAGAAGCCCATTTGAAGAAATGTTGTGGGTCGTGAATCCCACTTGTAGAAAAATCACCAGTTGAAGAAAAAGCTTGTATATGTTGAAATATTGTGGTGATGAGGCCCGGGAGACTATGAGAGTCAAGTTGTAACCGGATGAAATTGTTTTTGGAACTTTGACTCTTTGAGCTTTAAGTCCAACTATTTTTTGATCAATAACCTTCATGACCACACATATGAGAATAATAATATTCTTATATAATGTTATTATTTCTTCTTTGGCCTTCTATAGATTGAATGTGGCATAGACCATAGATGATTGATGAGTGCTAAACTTTAAATGACTTGGTTGCCAAAGAAATGATCTTGGCAATGTTTGTGCATAGGCGTGTGGGCTGATTTAGTAAAAATCCCATGGGTCATGACAAATAATCAAGGCCTTAGGCTTAATCCTTAACCCATGTGTCATGTTGAACAATACATAGTAGGACCCTTTTGGTAATTGCAGGAGTGTCTTTCCAAAAAGGTATTATATGGACAAAAAGGCAGGTGAGATGTAGCCACTTTTTTCTTCCTTTAAATGACTTTGGCTTTCACGCCATTTGTTGCTTGGCTTGGCAATATAGGTGAGCACTTTAAAACTTCTTCTTCGCATAGCTTGGTTTCTGCTATGTTGTTGTGCATCATTTTTATTTTCTTTTGCTTCAGGCATGTCACGCCACTTCTACCATTTTATTTCCTTAGCATTACATCTTTCATATTTTCTTCTATTCTTTGTTATTTTCTTTAAGAGTTGTGAATATTTTCTCTAACTCCACAAGAACCCCACGCCACTTTTGTTTCTCATTTTAGTTGTTGGATTGCTCCATCAGATTTGCCAAGGCTCTTTTTTTTTTTTTTTTTTGGTGTTTTCACAAGCCCACCTCCAAGCCTTCATCACTCATGCTACCCAAACCCAAGGAGGGAGATGAGAAAGTGGGGGCAAAAAAGGTGAGATCTCCATTGGTGAAGGGCATAAATTTGAAGAGCTCAGCACCATCCGCCTTTCAAAATGTCACACCATCCACCATTCAAAATGTCGGGATTTGGGTGGGACGAAGTGCCCTCGCTAAAGAAAAATGAAACCCGTTGACAAGGAGTAGAGTTGTTTCGCCGATGATGTTAGTGGAGGTTTGTAATAGATTGCCGCCCATGACCATGGGACTTGTTGGCATTGATGTTGGTGAAGCGGTGCCAATGGCAAAAAGAAGAACCTTCGTCGATAAGGAGTGAGGTTTTGTTGTAAGAGATTTATGCTGAATGCGGCGACAAGATGTTGAATTTGTTCTTTCTGCAAGCTCGTTAATGTTGGATGTGACACTCAGCTTGGTGAGTTAACATATACGTTTTTTTTTTTTTTTTTTTTTTTTGCCGATCTTTCAGATGTATTTGGGGACATGTTGAATGAATAGTGTCATTGCTTGTGTGGGTTGGTTCCTCCTTAGGAGATCATAGAAATACCGCAAGGTTTTGCCCCATAAGGTTGAGTCATTGTAATTGAAGCCGAATTTCATATCAAAATCGGCTCCTTATTGATTCCAATAGTTGCAAGGCATGAAAATCAGTTTGCAGTGCAATTATGATTAACCTTGAGTTGGTTGCTGTGTTGGTCAATTTGGTGAGATTGTATTTGCTAAGATTAGATTCAATGAAGTCGTAACCACAAGCAATAAGCAATATTGCTGACCACGTTGGTACGATACATTTGAGATGGAATGGGGTGAAGATATTACCTGCCGATATAGTAGATGAGACATAGCCGCTACATTGGTTGGCAGCCCCCTGTATCATGTTCTTGCGATGAACGCAAGTGAGAGTGAGAGTCACCAAGTGTTAGTCGCTTCTTGATTCAGCAATCATGAAATGAAAGTGTAGGAATGAAACTTGAATGTCTAGTGTAGAAGCACATAGTGGTTGAGTAAGCCTTTAGCCCCAAGTAATGACGATGAATGAGTGAATCACTGTGAAATACTAAGTGTTAATGCCATTGAGAGTAAGCCATGTGTTGTATAGCTAGATTATTAGCATGAATTGGTGGAGCCAAAGTTGGTGATTCCATGTTGTAGCCACTATTCTTTCTATGTAATTGTCGATGGACTGAAGATAGTGCAAAGACAATAGCTTTGTTGGTCTGAGAACGGAGCCACCATTTCTTTGGCAACTTAAAATCTGTTGTGGGAAGTCAACACTCGCTGCCACCCTTCTTGTCACGCTGATAGGAGTTGCCAAATGTGATACTTCTCTGTTTTACATAGAATAAATGTAATTTTGGAGACTACGTCATTGTTGAGCGGGAACTCGTAACTCACTTTTTTATTTTTTATATATTGGTAAGTCACATATCTTCTTCAATTTTTTTGTTTGATTGTATATAAAAGTATATTGAGCACGTTGTGCTACGGTTTATTATAGGATGACTTTGGCTTAGACAATCGTGGTGTAGCCATTGGAACTTTCATTCATAAGACCAATCTCATTCCAAAAGCATCAATTTTTGAGGTTGAATTTGTTACAGAGAGCAACATAGAGCTGGAATAGATGGTACCATGGCTATCATTAGTAACTTTGAACCCTTTTTAGTCCGTTCCATGCTTGCGTTGGACATTTGATGAACTTGTTGTCTTGCTATTTATGCATAAGCCCTGGTTGATTTAACTTTCTCTATTGAGAGACATCTGAATTTGCTACAAACTGAGTGCCCATAGCTCACCCTAAAAGGATCATAAGGCTTCCTTGGTCAAGCTTAAGAAGGATAATAGCAATGACTGTGGAGCTTCCCCCTTTCTTTGGCTAGATAGAAATTGTGATAAAATATGTATGTAGAACTTAGGTTGTTCCATTGGCTGAGAAGTGGCTTTTTGAATGAGGGAATGCCACCAAGAACTTGATTGAGGATGGGTTGATTGTAGAATTTATTTTCTACTATCTTCATTTCATTGTTGATGTTCAAGTAAGGCTAGAAAGTTCAACTTGCATCTCTTAGCAACTGAATTGTTGGGAAGAGGTAGAAACTTGTAGCCGCAAATTCATAGAGATATAAATCGCAAGCAAGTGTTCTTAATGTGATGGCTTCAGATATTGTTGCAAGTCTCGATCTTCTTCGAGTCCCCTTTTCTTTCTCATTTCTTTTGTTTCTTGAATATATTGAAACCTTGAGAATTTGAGTTAGTTGTAATGTGTAATAGGGGTTGTTGCCTTGGAAACATGTTCTCTTGTGTTTTGCTTTTGTGGACAGCTCACTTATGTGTATAGAGTAGCTTCTATTTACTTGTATTGGTGCTACTTTGAGTTTGTATTGTCATAGTTAGTAGATACAATTTACATTTTGTACAAAGCAAACATATATGATATTTGGATGTATATTTTGTATTTTGGAATGAAAAAAAAATGATTTGTATCTCAAGGATGTATATTGTTTGTAATTTGTACCTTGAGAATGGCTTTGTATCTTTCTTTGATAGGCTATGAGTATGTCTTTGTTGTGAAAATAACTCTTGTATGGCTGTGAGCAGCTGAGTATGTTGAGGAAAGCTTGCTTGGAAAGGTCATATGCACCTTCTGGTTGAGTAGCATAGCTTTGATAGATTGTACACATGTAGTCTCTTGAGAATAACTCATGCTTGATTGGATATGTTGTGAATATAGCTTTGCCTTTGCAAGGGCAAGTTAATAGATGGTTGCTTGGTTGTCATACCTTTAAGGTTATGGTGTAACATACGTCTTGCTGTCTATGCACCATTTGTTCAGCGCTCTATTGACTGGCAGATTTTAGGTTTCACAGACAGCAACTCATATATATTGAAACCTGTCTCGCCACTTGGAAGTTGACTTATACTTGGCATGTGTTACATTGCTACCTTTTTGGTTTCAAGAAGCCTGCATGTATGGGCTACATTTTTGTGCATTGTAGGACATGGGCACTTGTTTGTCACCATTTCATAGAGATTGATTGTGTTCTCACAGACAGCAGCTTGAATAAAGCTTGTATCGTTATCATCTTTTAAGGATATCACATTCTTGCATATAACAACTTATAGAATACACAATTTTTCCATTTTCTTGAGGAGGAGTTATATCCTCATGTATAGAAAATTACCAAATGGCGATGAGGTAGTGATTTGTTGTCGACTTTCCCATATTCTTGAGGGATGGTTATGTCTCCGCATGTAGTGAATCATCATGCTTGAACTATAAGAAAATTATGGCTTTTCCTACCTTGTTGAGGGTGTTGCACCCTCGCAAGTAGGGGTCTTACCATTTATGAATAATATGACATCATGCCGTCCTCCTAATCATTCTGTAGAGCTTACCTTTGAGGACATATTGTCTTTCCTACCTTGTTAAAGGCTAGTTGTGCCTTCGCAAGTAAGAGTATTGCCATAATGATATGTCTTATTGGCTTCCTAACCATTTGATAGGGCTTACCATAAAGAAAGTATATGATTGGCTTTCCCTACCTTATTGAAAGTATTTTCACTCTCGCATGTAGAGGCTTCGTCGTAAGAGTAATTTATAGGCTTTCTCGCTTCTTTGCAAGGTTTACCATTAGGAGAAAACATTGGCTTTCCTTATCTTATTGAAGGCATTGCACCTTCGCATGTAAGGGTCTCACCATGCCTGGATAATATGATAGTTTTTCTGCTTCCTAATGTTTCATAGGGCTTACCATTAAGAGAGTATGTGCTTGGCTTTCCCTACTTTATTGAGAGTATTTTCACCCTCGCATGTAGAGGTTTTGTCGTAAGAGTAATTTGTTGGCTTTCTTGCCGCTTCGCAAGGTTTGCCATTAGGAGAAACGTTGGCTTTCCCTACCTGATTGAAGGCATTGCATATTCGCATATAGGGGTCTCACCATGCTTGGATAATACGATAGTTCGTCGGCTTTCTAATGTTTCATAGGGCTTGCCTTTGAAAATTAGTATGAGCAGGATATATTGTTGTTGTTTATGATCTTATATAAGATGCCGATGTGACGAATGATATGCTTCTTGATAGAGTTGGCTATGGCCACTCCCATTGCTTTCTTGAGTGGAATTGATTTTACCCACTTAATGAATTACTTAGTAATGGCCAAGATCCAAATGTACCCATTCCAGGGTGAATGGATAGGTTTGGCGAGATCAAGCCCCCAAGTGTGGAACGCTTTGGGACACTCATGTCTTGAAGATAATTATTGAAAATGAGGTCCTCCCATCTGCTATATAGATGGCAGAATATGATTCCTCTTTGTGGAAGATTTATTGTGTTGTAAACAACGACTTCATACTTCGCTAACCTGGCTTCTTGTTAGGATATATGTGGAACTTGTTAAAACATATGTTATTGTAAATTGACTAATCCTTTGACAAAACGCACCTTACTTGTAATTGGGTAGATCTAGGATAGGTTTAGTACTTCGAGGAATAAGAGTTCAAGTCAAGTATTGAAACCATGCAAGTCTATCCAAAAAACAAGTAAAGAAGTGTTGTTCATTAAAACTCGAAAGATATCTAGACAAATAATATCTATCGAGGTTTAATGCTTGTGCTCGACAGCTTCTCGACAGAAATAGTATCTATCGAGAATTACGAAATTCAGATTTCTAAATCTGTTTTCACGCATATCCAAGTGTATTTGTGTAAGGTTTCTTTTCTCACAACCCTAGACGTATATAAGAATTATTTTAAGGGCCGTTAAAGGTGATGCAAAGTGAAGCAACTCAATGCAAATTGATTGTGCATGCAAATTGTGACCGGAGACAGAATTTGCCCTAGTTCATCATATTCCTTGTAGAAGCTACTACATCTTTGCGCCAAAGGTTTTGTAACCAAGGAACTTCTTGATATTCATCGTTTGGATGAAATGAAAAACTTTGTAGCCAATATCTTCCTCAAGTTGGTGTGTTAGTCACGTACTTGGATCCATGCATCGATTGGTTAGTCACATACTTGGAGCTGTGCATTGAAAGGAAAGGTTGTTACTACATTACAAGTCCAATTGGATATTGGGGTAACGATTCAACTGTAGGTTGGTATTAGGTATTGGGATTCCTTTTACCTGTAACTGTTTGTTTTGATAATAGTGGATTCCCAGGAGTGGTGATCATAAATTCACCTAGTGGGGTTTTGCCTTGGTATTTTTCCCCATTCGTAAACAAATCATCTATGTCAAATTTATTTTTCACTGCATTTATCTTAGTTGGTGATTTATTTGTGCTACCACGCTTATTGCATGTAATTGAATCTAATTAATTAACTTGGCTAATTAATTGATTAATTTATCAAATGGGTCAATACATTCTTGGCCTATCAAGTGGTATTTGAATGACCACACTCTAATTAGGGTTAATCTTTGTTGTGTGATCTATTGACCCCTGTTTGTCATGGATTGAGGACAGTCTCTAATTATATCTCATTTATTTGATGGCACTAACTATGCATACTAGAAAGTATGCATGAGAGCTTTCTTGTAGTCCTTAGATGAGAAGGTGTGGCAAGTTGTGGAGATTGGTTGGACTAAGCCAAAGGAAGCGTCAGCTTATTGAGATGATTCTAAAATCAAAGCGGCAAACTTCAACAGCAAAGCATTGAATGCTTTATTCAGTGCGGTCACCAATGAGGAGTTTAAGAAGATATCCTCTACAGAAACTGCTAAGGAAGCATGAACTATCCTCCAGACAACCTATGAAGGGACTAAGGCTATCAAGGATTCAAAGTTTCAAAAGCTCACTACAAGTTTTGAAGAGATTAAGACGGAGGAGGATGAGTCATTTGATGAGTTCTATGCCAAACTAAAGGAAATAGTTAACTCTGCCTTTAATTTTGGGGAAACCATTCCCGAACCCAAGGTTGTAAGAAAGGTGCTTAGATCTCTACCGGAGAGATTCCATGCCAAGATCACCACCATTGAGAAATCAAAGGACATCGACAAAATTCCTTTGACAGAGCTAGTTGGCAACTTGCAAACCTATGAATGGGGTTTGACTAGGATTGGGAAATTGAACAATAGCAAGAGCATGGCATTGAAGGCCAAAAGCAGTGATACCGATGAGTCTTCTAATGATGACGATTCTAAGATGAAATCCTATATCACGGGACAATTCAAAAAATTTATGAAGAATGCCAATGCAAAAGGATTCAACAAGGACTAAAAGCAATCCAGTTCTTCACAATTCAAGAGCCAAGATAAAGGGAAGAATGATGCTAGGGATGGCGATCAGTACACTGTTCCTTCCGGACCAAAGTGCTTCGGATGTCAAGGTTTTGGACATATGAAATAAGAATGTCCAACATATCTCAAAACCATTGGGAAAAGCAAGGCCCTTGCTGCTACCTTAAGTGACACTGAGCTTGAGGATGATTCAGATAACAATGATGATGAGGGAATCTTGAATGCCTTCACTGCTACAGTTGATCCTACTGATGGGTTTTTAGAAACAGTAGATAATGAAGAGGACTTGGTGGACTATAAGTTTGAGAAAATGAACGATTAAGATGATATCCATACACCCTATGAAAAATTGTACAAGGTTTTTTAGAAGCATAAGAAATTATATAGGTTGGCCACCAAGAAGCTGAGTGATGTTGAGCTAGATCGAGAGGAGCTCTCCACAAAGTTTGACGAAACTAATCAGACCATTGGAGCACTACGGTTTGAGAACAACTTCTTGGCAAAAAAGACTAAGAAGCTTGAAGCAGAACTGTCACAGGTCAGAGCTCAATTGGAGAGGACTTCCAGTGCAAAGTTTGATAAGATGCTTAGCTTTCAGAAATCTGCTTCTTATAGAACCGGTTTGGGTATGATTTCTCTTCTCCTAATATTGCTTCTTCTAGTACTACTGTGTTTGTCTCACCTGCTAATAATGTTAATTCTAAGAACAATGAATATAAAACTGATATAGCTAGTAAGAACATAGATAAGGGCAAATCAATTTTAGGAGCACCCCCTAAACTTGAAAAGAAAGAGAATAGAAACCCTAGGACTAAGAAGGGTAATAACCGAAAGTCTAACTAGAAGAAGCAGCATCTCTGTCATCACTGTGGAGCTTCAGGGCATACTCGTCTAAATTGCTACAAGTGGTTAGCCACTCAACAAAGTAAAAATATGATCTCATCAAGAAACCAGAATCAGTTTCCATCCTTTTTTGCTCCTCTTTTGCAACAAGTGGTTAGCCACTCAACAAAGCAATAGTATGATCTCATCTAGAAACCAGAATCAATTTCCATCCTCTTTTGCTCATATTGGAGATCTTCTTAAGGCCTTCATGTTCCTTTCGAACTTGAATGGTTTCAATTCTTCCCCCTTACTGCTGGATCAAAGGTTCGCTCAACGGAAAGGTTATTCCAAGGTGTGGAATGAAAAAGGCTCAAAGAGATTTAGTAACTTTTTCTCTCTCTCTCTCTCCCTCGTTTTGGTTTATGTATTACTTGTGTGTTTTGCTTTCTTGTTATTGAGTCAGTCTAGTTTTAAACTATGTTTTGTTTAACATGTTTTTGTTTGTTTGTTTTTAGTTTTGCTTTTTTTTTTTTCATAAAAATATAATTAAAAAAATATAAAAATCAGAAAAATACAAAAATAGTGTATGTTTTTGTGTACATTGATACTTGCGTACCTTTAGATAGCCATTGAAACAAAATTTTCTAAATTTTGTATCTTTTGTAGCTTAGATGAGCATCTCAATGCACAACTAAGCAAGTGAGCTTTGTGGCTCGTGTTTGTAATGAGTACGATTAAGTAATCTCTTATACTTAACACTCATATCACTTTTTTTTTTACTAAAAGGACTAGAAAATTCTAAGAGAAAGGTATAAATAACCATCTCACCACTAAAACCTGCCAATCATGGATAAACATCTGTATGCTTCGGCATAGCAAAATTGTGATGCTTAAAGCTTAACATAATTGGATATTTCTTCTCTATCTTATATGCCCATGCATGAAATGCTAAAAAAAAAAGGACATGCAAAGAAAATAAAAGCAAAAAGAATCAAAATGCTTTTAAATATGGTTACAAGCTTGTTTCTAAGATATGTGGGAGTTATAGAATGTACCTCGAAGGTGACAGTCTCCATCAAGCAGTTATGATTGTGTATGAGTTAAAATTGATTTTCTCATATCTCAAATCGTCATAACTTGAGATACTTATGCACTCTTGCGATGTTTTCACACACAACACGCATATTCTTTGCTACTTTTGATACATGTGCAGGTACAATGTGATTTGGCCATCACAAGGGATACCTGTGTTAATGTATACTCACTAAACTATCTTGACTTGTTTTTTGAAATATAAAATTTGTTAGACTTGTTTAGTGTGTGTGTGTGTGTGTTTTGGATCATGAATGCTTTGCATTTTTTTCTTGTTGAGAGATGTTTTTGAGTGCTTAACATGTTGTTTGGATCTTTGGTTGAGTAGCTTGCTTGATTGCATTCATTTCTATGTGTTTTTCCTCTATTTGAAAAACTGTTTTTTATCAAGCTCAACAGCTTCTCGATAGACCCTCGACAGATTGATATCTATTAAGACCCTTGGACTTCTTTTCTCGACAGATTTTATCGCATCTTCGATCCATCGAGCTATCTGGAATTTGTCTCGATAGCTTCTCGATAGATTCTCAATCCATCGAGAAAGTTTTTGTTTGGCCAATAGCTTCTCGACAGCTTTTCGATCCATCGAGGTGATTTTGCCCTCGACAGCACCTCTATAGATTCATATTTGTCAAAATTTAGTGCTCGACAGATCCTCGATCCATCGAGCTGCGATTTGTTTAAATAGCTTTAGCGCGAAATCAAATTCATTCTTTCTCATTTCTCCTTAATAGAAAAGCTTTCTATCCTCTCCCAAATACTTTTCCTTCAACCTTTTCGCCTCCTCCACTTGGATTTCGGCCTAGATCTTGTGTTTCTCCTCTGTTATGATCTCTTAATCCTTCATTCTTAATGCATTTCATACATTTAGACCTAGGTTTTGGGTTTTCTTGAAATTTTTGTGGTTTTTGAAAACTTTTGAGATTCTTGTGAAATTTTTGGGTTGGGTGTTGCTTACTTGTTGGTATATGCTCATGCATTTAGATGTGTGCTTGTTTTAAAATTGTGTGCTGTTAGGTTTGGATTAGGTTGAACCCATGATGCAATTATTTTTAGCACGTCACATGTTCATGCATTCTTTTCATGCATACGTACCCTTTCTTTTCTTTTTTTATCTTTTCTCTGTTGTGATTGTGTTTTTTGTTTCTCTCTCTCTCTCTCTCTCTGATAGACTGCGCATGGCACCCAAACACAAATTCACTCCGTCTCAGAACCCTCTTTGTTCGAGACATCTTCTTCTGATCCTACCCTCACTCATATTCGGTTCCGTGATGGGAAGGCCCATCAGGATTTCCTAGAGAACTTCTCCAAACGTGGTATTCATTCGGAACACCACGTGGTTCTATCCGACTTTTTTTATACTGCTCTACCCACTGTCATTCATAGTCGGGGATGGGAATCTCTATATGAGATACTCGTGAGATGTCCCACTGTGATCATATAGGAGTTCTACTCTAATATGCATGGTTTCGATACCTTTATACCTTAGTTTGCTATGTAGATTTGAGGTACACGTATCGTAGTCACTCCAGAGATTTTTTCCAAGATACTACATGTTCCACGGGTGTCGCATCTTGATTACCCCGCTTGTTCACATCTGAGGACTGTGTCCAAGGACAAACTTCTGTCTCTTTTCTGTGAGACACCTTCTTCATGGGGTAAGCGCTAAAACACCTTATGCTCGAGCTTTGCAAAAGGTCCGAGATTCCTAAACATAGTGATGACATTCATTCTCCATCCACTATCTCACTATAACTCCATTATAGAGCCTCGTGCTCGCTTTTTGCTATCCCTCTTAAAGGACCTCTTTATAACCCATGATAAGCTCATTTTCCCTTCATCTATCACATGGATCCTTCACCATTTTTCTGTCTCTATCCCTGATTCTCATCTCTTTACCATCATGGGTGCCATTAGCGCGGCGTCTGTTTGACAGAGTGAGGCCCAGCTTCGACCGAAGCGGCCACAAACTGAGATGACGGATTCTCCAGCCCCCTCTATTCCTTCTACCTCCGATCCTTCTTCTTCGATTTGTGGTGTGACACTTAAGGCAATCATGACGCAGCTTCAACGCATGGATCCTTGCCGTGACATTCTTAGTGATGAGTTGTGTCAAGTGACCACTCATGTCGGTCATATTGCACGACAACAGGCTCACCTTGGTGGCTTCGTTGCTTCTCCCTCTCCTTCTCCAGATGCTTATGAGGACGAGGATGCTGATGATGGTACTAGTGATGATAATGATGATGAGGATGAGGATGCTAGCTCTTTCCTTGTAGTTACATTATCCTTTTGTACATCGGTCTTGTAACCATTTATTGATAATATACATTGTACTTTTATTTCTCATTTATATATATGATGATGTATGTTATTATTCACCTATCTCTCCATGTGTTGTTTCTTTTCTCTCCTTATACACATGTTTCTTTTTATGTATGCAATCCTTTATTTTTGTTTCACACTAAGATGCCTTGATGAGTTTTGTTTAAAGTGTTTCAGAAAGATAGATTGTCAAAATCTATCATGCCATGAACTCTCTTCTTGCAAAGGTTTTCAAGAGTTTGTGTTAGGATTAGATTTTATTGTATTCAACAAGTGATTATGAGTTTAGTGATTTATGACTTCTCTCATACTTCATTTATTTGTTGTGGTTTTGTCACGGATTGCCGAAAGGGGGAGATTGTTAGGACATATGTGGAACTTGTTAGAACATATTTTATTATAAATTGACTAATCTTTTGACAAAACGCACTTTAGTTGTAATTGGGTAGATTTAGGATGGGCTTAGTACTTCAAGGAACAAGAGTTCAAGTCAAGTATTGAAGCGATGCAAGTATATCCAAGAAACAAGTAAAGAAGTGTTGTTCATTAAAACTCAACAGATAATATCTATTGAGGTTTTATGCTTGTACTCAACAACTTCTCGACAAAAACA
Source organism: Quercus ilex subsp. ballota (assembly GCA_032727855.1). Lineage (NCBI taxonomy): Eukaryota > Viridiplantae > Streptophyta > Magnoliopsida > Fagales > Fagaceae > Quercus > Quercus ilex. The sequence goes on along the minus strand of CM064908.1, from coordinate 19,017,477 downwards.
GTATCTATCGAGAATTTCGAAATTCAAATTTTCAGATCTGATTTCACACATATCCAAGTGTATTTGTGTAGGGTTTCTTTTCTCACAACCCTAGACATATATAAGCATTATTTTAAGGGCCGTCAAAGGTGATGCAAAGTGATGCAACTCAATACAAATTTATTGTGCATGCAAATTGTGACCGAAGACAGAATTTGCCATAGTTCATCATATTCCTTGTAGAAGCTGCTGCGTCTTTACGCCAAGGGTATTTGTCAATAAAAGAGGCTTTGAACTCCAAGGTCTCAATCAAAGAGGTTATGACCAGATTTGCTTTAATTAGGTAAGAGAGTCGGCTTGCTTTTTGCATAATTTGGGAAATGGAGTGGTCTAAATTCATGGGCTATTGTTTCCTAGACATGGTACACCCTTGGAATCTGCACTTGGTTGTTGCAGCAGACAAAACCAGCCATTTAGGGTCAGTTATATATTTTAGGCCAAAAAAAGGTAGAGTAGAAAAGTTATGCCACAGTTAGCTAAAACATAAAGGCTCTTTTAAGGTAGAAATTTTAGGTACAATACCTCCTTCATGAGCCAGAGGTGCTATCAGTGTCCTTTGCCCACTTGGTAGCATGCATGAGCTGAGCTCATGCAAAAGGTTTGAAAGAAACTGACCCATACCCTCTAAACCACACTTCCTCAATTTTCCCCATCTATGACATGGGCTTGAGCCACGTCTAAAGAATAAAAAGTAATATAATACATGAATTGGGCCCATAATGAGGTTGGGCTCAATTGAGTCCAGCTTATAAAGAATGTGTCTTGAAAATGGGTATCAATAAAAGTTAATGTCAAACACACTCGTAGTGTACTTTGGAGACTACAGAAAAATCATTAGATAGTTTCCTTTTCACTTCGAGTTCAAGTAAAAGTATGATAGTAAATGTAAAAGTGAGTCATAGTGTATCTTGATTCTCGTAATCGAAAATTGATTATTTATATCAAAATCACCTTAAACCCTTCATTGATAACATAAGCGAGGGATTTGATTCCAAGCCCCTTGATGTTAACTGACACCCAATTGGGCACTATTTTATGTCATGGCTATTAACCTAGTATTCAATAATAATAATAATAATAATAATAATAATAATAATATTTTATTGTAAAAAAATGGATTTCTTATAGAAATAAGGATATAAGAGTAAATTTAGACAAACCATATTTTGCATCCCTCAAATTTTCTACTCCCCTAACCAAACACAAATGAGAGGAAATAAAATCCTTTCTATTCTCCTATTTTTCATTTTCTCCCATTTTTCTATCCTTTCACTTTTCTATCCCCAACCAAACAAACCCTTAGGGTCCTGTACTCTTATTTCATGTTATAATTTTTTAAAAATTGCTCGTATTGCTGTGTTGTACCTGTGTCCGTGTCCTTGTCTATGTTTTCTTAGGTTTTAACACAAAAGTATAAAGAGATACACCCATAGAAGTAACTTTTAAGGGAGGATAGACTAGGATATACTACATGCAACCTTGAGTTAGAGTAATGACTTACAAATAACTACGACATACCGTTTCCATAAAAGAATGCCTGGAAAGAAGAACAACCGGGCCCTCCATTGAGCCAAACTAGGAGAGGATCACTTGAAGGTTCTCTTTGAGACTCAACAAAAGAGTAAAACAGTTGTACGTCTTCCATTTCACCCACACCTATGTAGCTGTACAACAAAATCTTCAAACCACTATATGAAATCTTTAAATGGTAATCACATGCACACACAGAGATATATATTAGAAAAAGAATAAGTTAGGTTTAAGTTATAACATGCTCATAATAAAAAAAATTATACCGTATCCATTTGAGAACTGCTTATTTTCGATAGCTTATTTGTATAAGGTGAGACAAAAAGTTAAAAGCTAGCATATTTTCAAAAAATTAAAAGTTGAATTTTAAAATAAATTTGAGACAAAAAATAACTAGTGTGGAATTAATAAATGCTCTCTTCATACCTATTTATACCAGATTTTATAGTAATATAATATGATTTACTATCTATTACTAATCTATAAATTCATATATTTAATATATTTGGAAAATCTTAAAATCTAATATTATGAAATTTTATTGGTGAGATGGTAAATGTTTGAATAAAGATGGGTATTAGAAAAAAGAAGTGTTATGTCCACAATATTTTTACAACAAATAATATGTGGTAAGTTGTTAATTCTAATTTATATTTACCTATTGAAATTACTTTTTTGGCTATTAATAAGGCAATAACAAACGGTAACAATATGCCACTTATAATATGTTGTGAAAATACTACAAACATAATATTTCTCATTAGGAAAGCAATGGTTTGATGGCATAGTTATCAGATAAATATATATATATATATATATATATAAAAAATAGGATAGGATAGGATAGGATTTCAATTTATATTGTTTTCTTTATGAGGATTACTCTTTATTATCATACAAATACACAAATTGGTTTTTGGTGTAGGCATAGTTGACCCAAATTTTTTATTCGACAATAAAAGAAACTTTACCAGTTGAGTTAATTAGATTCACAAATAAAATAGTTCTCTAATTAAAAAGCATCAGTAACTAATAATATATTAACTAAACACTGTAGAAGATAATTGAACCTAATTTCTTTAAAAAATTAGCAAATAAAAGTTACAAGATAGAAGTTAGAAAAGTGAATTATTAAGTTAACTAACCCAGTTTCAAGCTTGAATGGGAGATCGCCATCAAAACCTGGTAGAGTCTTGACTATGGAACGAGAAGTGGCAAAGCTAGAGAGGAACAAAATTAGAAGAAGCAGATATGAGCAAATCCAAGTAATTCCCATAGCAATGAGCTCTATATAATATAGATATATAATATAGATAATTCTCCAAATTGTTCACTTCCTGTTTCAGCATACTGGCGCGCACGCTCACACACACACACACACACATATATATATAATATTACGTAAGTAAAATGGTTTAATGCTAATCGTGAATTACTTCCTGTGTGGTCAGTAATCAGTATCATGCTTCATGCAGATGGAACTAACAGTCAGCAGCAAATAGGAATATTCCTATTTTTCCAATTTTCAAATGAGCAACAATCTCAGTGGTGGAGGATCAAAGGGACTAAAAGGGGCCAACAATCTCTAGAGGGGGCCACCACTGAGATTTTTCCTCCCCAAACATTTTGAAAAATATCTATTTTACTATATGATGTAATTATACTTACAAGTAGCTCCATGGAAAAATACAATTTGGCCCCTTCAATTTGTTATTAATTAAATGTCTAAATTCTTTTTTGTGTAAGCATAATAAACAAATTAATTAATTAATAATCCTCTCATAATATATGTCAAGAGTGACGATATATATATATATATATATATATATTAGGTTGTAAAAAGCATTAGTGTTTTTTATTTATTTTTTTGGTGTATAAAATGTAATAATATTTTTCCAAGTGTAATATTTTTTTTCCTTATTTCATGTAATTTTCAATCATTTAAACCACATATCTATAATTTATAATTGATTTAATTATAATCTTTGGCTGCCAGCAAGTTGTTAAAAAAACCATGTTTCATTTAATATTCGGGTAACTTATAAATCATAGAGTACATAATACAATGACATAGTATTTTTTTACATCTAAAAAATAATTCGAAATAGAAACATAAAAATATAAAAAGAATCCTTCAAAGTATTTTACATATAAATGATAATGATATGAACTTTTTTCTTCTTCTTAAGTTTTGTGTTGTTTAGATATAAAGTACTTGGATACAATTTATAATGGAATATATATATATATATATATATAGTGTCGGTGAATATATATCATGCTTCATACATATGGGTCTCATGCATGCAACTAACAGTCAGCAGAGCAAGCGTCCCTATATTGTTCCAAAATGAGTTCTTCAACTAGAATTCCAATTCTGATTAAAAAAAAAAAAATCCCGTACAATAAAGTCTGTGGAGCTAGCTGCCATTTTGTACAACCTCATCCCCCATTTTTGCGTTTTGTAGTTTAGGCTGCGTGTTTCAGTGGTAAATTAAAATTCAAAAACATTTTCCACGCGGATCGCACCACTTGAAAATACAGTCAAACTAAAAATAGAATTCAATTTGACTATAAAATATCCTAGCCAACCCGTAAAATCATTTCAGTTCTCAATTTACCTTCAAGTGGTTTCCGAATTTACTCACTCCTCATACACTCCTATCACACACGGTCCGAATACCTCTCAAAGCTCACCTCAACTCCAACCCACTCACCAATGAGAGAGAGACAGAGAGCTCCACCCACAGTCCAACGCTAGTCTGAGCTCCACGCACAGTCCGACGAGCGCCGCCGCTGTCTTCCCCTTTGCGTTGGAGAGTTTCCTCCCCTGTCTTCTCTTATATCTCACTCCGACCTCACCTCCACCCATCTGGAGCTCTGCATGTACCGATCCACACACCACTGCCCATCTCGAACTCTCCCTCACGCCGTCAAAGCTATACTAGCCTCCAACATCTCTGATTTGTCGTCGACGAAGCCAAGCTCTCAAACCCACCCTCTACAATAGCCAATCCACATCCCCTCAAACCGTTCTAACCAAAATTCACCCTCACACCCACAAAAAAAAAACCCAAATTTTCCACACCTTCTTGGATCCAATCTATATATATATATATGTTTATTTATTTATTTAAATATATATTTCTATATGAGTTATTTATATTTACTTATAATTATCTATTTATTTATTTAATTATTGATTTAAGAAATTTACTTTGTTAGTGTTAAAATTATACAGAAATAGAATTCAACGTGATTTGGATGTTACAAAATGTAAATATTGATTATTCGGATGTTACAAAGTGTACTTTGTTGGTGTTAAAATTATATATAAATATATGTGCATAAAATTTGGTACTTGTTATCAACGTGATTTGGATGTTTTGGTGAATGTATATTGATTATTCGGATGTTGATAATTGTAGTTTGTTGGTGTTAAAATTATATGTAGAGAAATATATGTGCATAAATTTAGGTACTCATTATCAATGTGATTTGAATGTTTTGGTGAATGTATATGGCAGCTTGTAAATACTCTGGACACACTGTCACAGTGGTTGTGTTTTTTCCATTGATCTTGAATTGGGCTTGTTATAATATTTATGTGAATTATAGCTTTCCACCAGTTATGTGACATCCTCACTGAGGGGGAGCATATACGGCCGACTGTTCACATGTCCGTTAGGGAGCAAGTGCTAATTTTCTTACACATTATTGGTCATAATGTGAGGTTTCGTATAATTGGTAGTCAGTTCCATAGATCGACTGAGACTATTCATAGATATTTCAAGATCATCTTTAGGAGGGTCCTGAAATTATATAGAGGTCTAATAAGACTGCTTAGCGAAAATACGAATATGAAAAGAGGAATTTACCAATTCCATAAAAGAATCCTTGGAAAGAAGAACAACCGGGCCCTCCACTGAGCCAAATGTGGAGAGGATCACTTGAAGGTTCTCTTTGAGACTTGACAAAAGAGTAAAACAGTTGTACGTCATCCATTTCACCCACACCTACGTAGCTGTACAAGAAAATCTTCAGTTATTGAGACCACTGTGAAATTTTTAAATGATAATCACATGCTCAGACAGAGATATATATTAGAAAAAGAATAAGTTAGGTTTAAGTTACAACATGCTCCTAATAAAAAATTATACTAGCTGTGCCGTTTGAGAATTATTTATTTTCGATAGCTTATGTGTACAAGGTGATATAAAAAATTAAAAGCTAGCATATTTTTAAAAAACTAAAAGTTGCATTATTTAAAATAAATATGAATTAAAAAGTAGCTGGTGTGGAATTAATAAATGCTGTCTTCGTGCCTATTTATGCCATATTTTATATTAATATAATATGATTTACTATCTACTACTAATCTATAAATTCATATATTTAATATATTTGGAAAATCTTAAAATCTAATATTATGAAATTTTATTGGTGAGATGGTAAATGTTTGAATAAAGATGGGTAATAGAAAAGAGAAGTGATATGTCCACAACATTTTCACAACAAATCATAGGTGGTAAGTTATTGTTAGTTCTAATTTAAATTTACCATTAAAATTACATTTTTTAGCTACTAATAAGCAATAACAAACTATAACAATATGCCACTTATGATATATTGTAAAAATACTGTAGACATAATATTTCTCGTTAGGAAAACAACGGTTTGATAGCATAGTTATCATACATATATATATATATATATATATTGATAAATAGGATAAGATTTCAATTTATATTGTTTTCTTTATGATAATTGCTCTTCATTATCATATAAAGACATCAATTGGTTTTTGGTGTAGACATAGTTAATCCAGAATTTTTATTTGACAATAAAAAACATTTTACTAGTTGAGCTAACTAGATTTACCAATAAAAATAGTTCTCTAATTAAAAAGCATTAGTAACTAATAATATATTAACTAAACATTGTAGAAGATAATTGAACCAAATTTCTTAAAAAAATTAGCAAATAGAAGTTACTAGATAGAAGTTAGAAAAGTGAATTATTAAGTTAACTAACCCAGTTTCAAGCTTGAATGGGAGATCGCCATTAAAACCTGGTAGAGTCTTGACTATGGAACGAGAGGTGGCAAAGCTAGAGAGGAACAAAATTAGAAGAAGCAGATATGAGCAAATCCAAGTAATTCCCATAGCAATGAACTCTATATAATATAGATAATTCTCCAAATTGTTCACTTCCTGTTTCAGCATACTGGCACATATATATATATATATATATATATATTACGTACGTAAAATGGTTTCATGCTAATCGTGAATAACTTCCTGTGTGGTCAATATCATGCTTCATGCAGATGGAACTAACAGTCAGCAGCAAACATTCCTATTTTTCCAATTTTCAAATGAGCAACAATCTCAGTGGCGGAGGATCAAAGCCCCCCCAATTATTGAATCGACCCATCATGTGAGACAAGGACCCAATATCACGTTGTTGCAGTATTTTGAGAAAACTAAATAAACCAACCTATTTTCTCTGTGCCATTTGTGTAGTAGTTGGAATAATATTGGGCTAACGAGGTAGTTGGAATAAGAACACTTAATTATTTAACACTTTCAGAATACAGAGACATGTTGCTCATTCATATAGGGTAAGTTTCACTAATTTAATTCATGATCGAATCAGCCCATCATGTGAGACAAAGATCCAATACCACGATGTTGCAGTATTTTGAGAATACAAAATAAACCAACCTACTCTGTGCCATTTATGAGGTAATTGGACCTATCAAAAAAAAAAAAAAAAAAAAAATTTATGAGGTAATTGGAATAAGAATACGTTTTCTATGCCAATAGGTTGTTTGGGTTAGATTCATCAAAATTTCACATATTTTAAACCCAAGCCCAAATCTGTCTTAGCCTCTTTGGCCCACTCCTTTATAATTTTGGGATGTAAAATATTTTGAAAACTAGTTTGGGATTCAACAGCAACCAATTAGGCAATTAGATTTAAGAAATTAAAATATTAAGAAAACACTAATAAAGAAATCCATGATACGCAAATTATGTAATTATGCTATTTTCTTTTAATGGGAGAAAGTTAGTTTATATTATTTTTTTACACAGCTTAGTTTATGTGGGGGATAAAAGTCCAACCTCATGTATTGGGCCTGGGGCCCCATTCGAAGATTACTGGGTGTCCGAAGAGAGGAAAATATCTGGGAAGGGGTTCATGTAGAAGAAACATACCTGGAAGTGAATGAGGAATGCATTCCGAAGAGGTCATCTGTTGTCTGAAGAGGTCTTTCTCCTCGGATACGAATAGTCTTGATTAATCAAATGTCTGGAGCGTCCGGATGATCTTCCTAACAGTTCCAACAACGAAGATAAACTCTGAGCATGTTTGGAGATGATAAGAACGAAGAAATATTTAAAGGGAAAAGCTGCTACAACCGTGTTTAATGCGTTACAGCTACTTTTCTGGCCGCATTTATGTAGAGAAGACCCCTAAACAGTGTAATCTCAGCTATCCCCACTTACAGAAAACTAAAAAGGAGACTTGACATGACATATACTCAAGTGGATGCTTAGATGAAGACCAAGTGGACGATGAAGATGAAAGGGAATGATGCTATATAAAGGGAAAAAGCCTCTGATAATAGGGAGGAGAAAAAAGAGACAAAGAAGAAAAATACAATTTTACTGTAACTCTAAAAATTGTAATCATCTTTTATTCAATAAAATATCTCTTCGGATATTCATTGGTTCAATTGTTCAAGCCTGATTGCATGTTAATTCATCCTTAATTACCCTAGTTGATCACTGCTTGATTTACAACTAGCCTAGCTCTTTCACCCACTCTCTACAAATTCATTGGTCTGGATTCATTGGGCTCATAATCCATACTTCTTGGGCTTGAGCTACAAATCCTAACCCTACAGTTTATATTATTAAGATCACATTCATCAAATTCTAAATAAAATAATCCACCACATATATGATATGATAAACAGGCTGATGTAGCAGGTAGTCTAGTGGTAGGCAGTGGCAAAGGATCAAAGGGACAAGAGGGGCCCAAGATCCCCCCAAACATTTTTAAAAATATTTATTTACTATATGATGTAATTATACTTACAAGTAGCTCTTTGGGAAAATACAACTTGGCCCCCTTCAATTTGTTATTAAATGTCTAAATTCTTTTTGTGTAAGCATAATAACAAATAAATTAAGTAATAATCCTCTCACAATATATGTCAAGAGTGACGATATATATATTAGGTTGTAATAATCCTTCAAAGTATTTTACATATAAATGATAATGATACGAACTTTCTTCTTCTTCTTAAGTTTTGTGGCAAATGCCCTTTTCTCCCAAACTAAGCAGCGTTTTGTCCTATTTTTCAAACTAATTAGGAAAATGTCTTCTTTTGTAATTTGATTTGTGATAAATCGAGTTTTTAAAAAAAAAAAAATTCTGGAGCCCTATAGCAGCGTTTTTAAAGAGCCTATAGTGGCGTTTTGTAACTCGACCTCCATGAAATCGAATTATAGGCAATTTTTTTTTTTTTAAACTTATAATTCGATTTCATGGAGGTCGAGTTACAAAACGCTACTATAGGTCTTTAAAACGTCACTATAGGCTCCTTGAAAACGCCGCTATAGGGCCTAACTTGATTTATCTTAAATCGAGCTTTAAAAGATAGGCATTTTCCTAATTGGTTTGGGAAAAGGAAAAAAACGCTGCTTAATTTGGAAGAAAATAGCATAAGCCAATTTTGTCCAAATTTTGTGTGGTTTAGATATAAAGTACTTGGATACAATTTATAATGGAATATATATATATATATATATATATATATAGTGTCGGTGAATATATATCATGCTTCATACATATGGATCTCATGCATGCAACTAACAGTCAGCAAAGCAAACGTTCCTATATTGTTCCAAAATGAGCTCTTCAACTAGAATTCCAATTCTGAAAACATAAAAAATACAAAAAAAAAAAAAAAAAAGAAGGATTTCCCGTACAATAAAGTCGGTGGCATCTAGCTGCCATTTTGTACAACCTCATTCCATTTTTGCGTTTTGTAGTTTAGTCACAAATTTTTACACCAGAAAATTTAAGAAAAATGTGCACTCTATCCCTTGCATCTTTTAAAATATATAAATATATATATATATATATATTAATAATTTTTACAATGATGCATTGAATGAGAATTGAACTTAAAATACATTATATTATTATTATTATTACTACTACTAGTTAATTCGACCAGTATAATAGATAAGGGGCATTTGAACTCTAGGTGTCTTTATTAAAAAAGTCAAGAGGTGCCAACCAATTGAATTATAAGACTCTTTAAAGAAATCTTCCTATAATAATCTGACACACTGCGGTGCTCGTAAAAAGAAGTGTTATTTTGCAATTTTTATTGCAAGCATGCTATGATTTTATTTTGAAATAGTATGTAGTCGGTTTCTTACTTTCTTATGTAGTCTTGTAATACTTATTTTGAGATGGATAATTAATGTCATTTTCTGCTTAATGGGATATGATGTCCATAGTATTTTGGGGGAGTTAGTTTCAATTATATTATACACCAATAAGAGACACTCCAAAGAAATTTGAATTATTTTAACCCTTTTTTAGGGTTCACTAAAACAAGTTGAAAAAAACATTAAGGGTCTGTTTGGTTGAGAAGAATAGAAAATACCAAAGAAAAAAATGTGTTTGATTGGAGAGGGTGAAGGAAAATGGTGGAGCTCATAAGTTTTTTTTTCCGAACCCACCATTTGGGGTGAAATAGTTTTTCCCCAAATTTTGGGAGAGGGGGCGGGGGGGCGATAGATGAGAGAGAAAATAGGAGAGGGAGTGGGTTTGATGGGAGCCTTTTTTTTTTTTTTTTTTTTTTTCACATTTGTTACCTTTCATTTTATATCCGTAAAATTTTAGTTTTTTTTCTTCTTACATATATATATATATATATATATATATATTTCTTAGTACTAGGGGCATAAGAGTAAATTTACACAATCTACATTTTCTATCATCTCATTTTTCTTTTCAATCAAACAAAATATTTTTCTATCCCTCCACTTCTCCACCTCTAACCAAATAAAATGAGAGAAAACTAAAATATTTTCTTTCCCCTCTTCATTTTTTTATCCCCAACCAAACAAGCCCTTAAATGAGATGCGCATGAGTAACTATTACTATAGTTATTAAGGACCATAGAAATAATAAGACTTAGGTCCTCCCTCCCTCTCTTTCTCTCTAAAAAATCCAAAATTTAGAAGTCCGATCAAATTTGTCAATATTTACAAGTCCAATCTCTCACCATTCCAATTCCACATTTCCTTTCACTTTTTTCCTGTTGGAAATGCTAAGCTCTTTTTGTATATGTAGATTTATACGTATTTGCAAACATATATTTGTTGTGAATTGTGTATGATAGTGGGAGCGTTTCGATTGGATTGGGTATGAAACCGGTTAATTTTTTATTTGTACATGTATTTGGTCCAATAAATAAGGATCAAACTCAAAAAACTGAATCTTACAAATATTTGATACTTAATTAAGCACAATTCTAAAGACACATTGGCTATTAAAAGAATGGCTCACCACTTAAACCAATTGTACTGGTTTAATCGCAATGTCCAATCATCTTTATTTACGAATCCATATATATGAGTCACTAAACATGGACCAGTTTTTGTAGACTGTTGAAATGCATTGTTTCACTGTGTATATTGAAATTGGGAGCTAAAGAGACAATCGTAAGACACTGAGAGGAAGAGAGGGCCCTTAAGAGGAGAGAGAGAGAGAGAGAGAGAAATCAGAGTGCCACCACCACCTTCAAGCCGTTCTTCTGTTTCTCTCCTCAATGGTGATGCTGCTTGCAATTATGAGTTGAGTTGTTTTGTTTTTGTTTTTTAAACATTTTTGTGATGGATTTATATATGTTGCTTTGTGGTTGGTATGCTTTGGGTGGGAATGTTTTAGTTATTTTGAAACATTTGAGTTGCTTTGTTGCAAAAAAGTTTTTTGATTCTTCACTCATGTTTTGTGTTGTCTTTAGTGAAAGAGTCACAGCTGGATATTTCTTGGACCTTCCTGTGTATTTTGAAGATGCTTTCAGCTGAGAGGTACGGAAATTTGCATTAGAAAGTATGCTCATGTGAAAGTTCATTGTCTAGCATCGCTTTATATCCTTCATAAAGTTGGTGCTGAAACTAAAAGAGCATGTGCAGCTTAAATTAATAGTTTGGGTTTTGAGCAAGTATTTTCCCAATGTGAAAAATGTGAAAACCTTTGCCATGCTGATGACGTTGATCATGACCTTAATTTAGAAAAGGAAGGGGCTACAGTTGTAAGTTGTCTTCTGCCCATGATTTCTCAATTGGCTGTGTAGAAGAAACCGGAAAAATGGTTTTACATATCAGATTCCATACTTCTTACTCATGCTTTCAAATAACTTATAGGTTGTTCGAGAGACGTTGGAATCTAATGTACAGTTTGCAGACTTTGTTCTTGCTCAGGTAAATAACTTAAATATCTCTATAGTACATGTTTTTGATGTTGTTGAATGATGGCATGCAATGTGCAACTAATTGGGGCGATGGAAACCGTATGAAATTAACTGAGTTGTGTAGTTTATAATTTATGGAGAAGATATTATTCCCTTCTTATCAGTTATGCTGAGATTATTTCATCATGTAAAGGTGTTGTTTACCACAGTACTTTTACAAATATTGACATTTTGATAATTGAGCAATTTGATTAGGTTCCGGGTTTGATTGGTCCAAATAAAAGTATCAATTTTCTATGATGCATTGTAGGATAGCTCATGGAACTTAGTTCAAGATTTTGTGTGTTTAAGAGGGGGCAATGGTTCTAGCAAAAGGGGGAAACAGAGAGGAGGGGAAGAGGGAATAGGGGAGGGGAGGTGGTTAAGCCTACTGAAAGGTGCATTGGGTTATCTAACCTCCTTTTAGTACTAAAACTATAATATAGATGTTCAATGGCCTGCACTAGGATTTTTTAGAAAAATAATGCTACTACACATTTAATGGTTTCTTTGCATTTGAACAAGAAAGCATATCAATATTAGCATATGCAGCAGAGTTCATCAAGCCAGGTATCTCTAATAGTTCCTAATTTGTGAAAGAATTAATGAATTTGAAATCAACATGAAATTTAGGGGATTTAAAACATATAATTTACGGATTGTCAGAATGGAAATAATGAGGTTTGTTTGCAAAAGATGGTCTAGGATCTCCAGGTGAAATTGGAATCTTTAATTGCTCGAGTTGAGTAATGTTTACAAAGAGAAGCTTTTGGGAATTCTTGGATTTGGATGGCTCCCCCAAACTGAAGTTTTGTAGAGCCTTAAAACAACCTCAAATGCTCTTTGTTATAATTATGTGTATTCTAAGTTGTTTGAAAATGCATTAACAAAGTATTTGAAACTAGGATAGTCTGGAAATATTTCTGTATGATATCTATCTTTCACACACTGGTATGCATACCCTTCCAATCTTTTGTAGGCTTTGGGAAGCTTTAAATTGCAACACTGATGTTTTGTTGAAGGCTGTATGAGGACCACAATTTGAACAGCATATTTGGGCTTAATCAAAATTCTTGAATACACGGAGGTTAAAGTAAGTAAAATATTAGCGACAATAGTATTATAATTAATAATAATCAATAGTTTTTTCAATAAGAATAACAATAAGAATAAATTACAATCTTACAAAATATTTGTAAAATTCTTGAATTTTTTTTATTAGTGGTCAATGTTCCTGTGCGTAAGCACAGGTTATAAGCTAGTTAAGAAAATGACTCACCACTTAAAACAATTTTGCCAGTTTAATTTATATCATTTGCAATGGACCATTAATATTTTTTTTTTTTTGGAATCCATATAATTTTTCTACAAATGAGAGGTATAAATTTTTTATAGGTGATTATTATTAATTAGAGGGGGTAATATGCGAGCCATCTATCAATCATGGCATTGACCTCCTTAGGCTTGTACTCTTCGGCTACATGACCTGCTCCCTATATTATTGGAATCAAGATTAACATTTAAAAAATTGTGTGATATTTAGAAAAAGAAAAACAGCTAAATTAAATTTTTTTTTTTCCTTACCTTGACACTTGAGTATGTCATGTAGAAATCATTATATTTGTACCTCTCTGTGTATCTATATGAAATCATTAACAATGTAATTCCACGTTTGAAGTTAGCAAGCATAGTTTAGAGTAGACAACTCAAAGTTGAAATGAAAAGAAAACTAAAAGTTAGCATAAACTGCATAGAATTGAAGTTGGTAATAATCCAGAAACTAACCCTGCAACTTGAGCATCAACAAACCATGCACGCCATGAATCGTCCAAAGTCAAATTCAAAGACCTATCATTTCTTGGGTAGCGATATGTGGTATTGACATGTCTAGATCAGCACTATAAGACGTCAAAAATATGATTAATAAGAAATGCTATTTATGCTACTGGTAATAATTAAAGTAATTAAAAAAATAATGATACAAACAGTAATATACACGACTCTTGCAAACAATGACAAACCTCTTATATTTAATTTATATTCAATTTCCGTGTTACTTCATATATACATGCACAAGTGCACTGCTTGACCTGTAATTACTCTAACATATATGGTTGATGATTTCTTCAACAAATAATATTTTTTAAGTGTTTTCAATAGAAATGTTCATAATTCAAAACAGTTTCACTTAAAATGTATCAATATAAAGACTCATATATGTATCCTACCCTAAAAATTAATGTTCTAATTTCCATTAGATCTTTGGCGGCACTATATATGAAACTTAAGAGATCTCACATGACTCATCAATAATCATGACATTGGCTAAGGAGTTGGGTCCTTCACAACTTGGCTTAATGATCCTATTTGACTTCACAGTCTGTTATTGTAAATTGAACCGAATTACATGTTCGTATGACCAAATTTATCAAACATTTTCAATTATGTATATAAATTTGCGTCACAGCAATTTCAAAATATTGTAAAAAAGGAAAAGTGATACCAAAAGGAAGTCATAAGCTATCACCAGTATATGAGAGCTCGAAGGTTGGTTCTACTGAGATTTCGATGGCAATCAATAGTACTCAAAATATTCTTTGTGTAAGCTAAGCTGGAGTTGCACATATGCCAATAGCCTTTGGTTCCTTAGCATCATATGAAGTTCTCAGTTAATTACAAAATGAAAACTCATGCATCTAATTGTATCATTGTACATATATAAGTTTTATGTACCTCCCTAACATGAAGAGCTTCACGAACACTTGGATTATTTGCCCAAATTTCAGCTAATAGAAGCTCGTAATCCTAAAATGTAAACCAATCAGTTATGTACATACTTTCCAAAATAAGATTAGAAGCAAATGAGAGAGAGAGAGAGAGAGAGAGAGAGAGAGAGAAAGGCTTACACGACACCAAAATGCACTATTTCGAGGCAATGAATGGAGGAAATGGTTGGGAGTACTCATGAGAACTCTTTGATCCCAACCTACTTTATCTACTTTCAAAGAACCCTTAGCACATACCGGTTCTAGAGCTTGAAGTGTGTTTATTCCACGGAGTAACTGCGCTATCAAATGGTGACTCATTCTCAATGGGTACAAAATTCTCATTATTGATGTTAATTGCAAGATGCAAGTTACACAACTTAAGTTTAGGGTCATTTTGTTGCATTATGTTTACAATTTTGGATTTTTATCCTAGTGTTACATATATACCACTTTGTTTCAGTCTCTTTTATCTAATTTTGTTGATCAGATGACCGTTAAATGCCACATCAACTTAAATCGATGTAGTTTTAAATTTTAATGCATTAAAATTTTTAAATAATGATGTCTTTTTGTCCATGTCAAGAAAAAACTTAAATGATAGAGTATAATTGGACCAATTTTGAAAAATATTGTATGCTTAAGTTAGGGACAAAATTCCCATTAAGCAAAAAAGTTAGGGATGAAACTCAAATTTGCAAACATAAATAATAAAAAAATTAAAATAAGTCCAAACTTAAAGGGTATAATTTACAATTTACTCTTAATTTTATAAGGCAAAAGCATTTGTTAACTGACCTCATCGATAGCTTCAACATCCGCCATACATCTTTCGTTGGTTGGATCTATATTGACATAATCATCCTTGCAACATGTTTTGGCCAACTTGAAAAGGGAAATAAAATTACATTAAAATTCAGAATTCATATAATATGAATTAACAAATGAATTTTAGCAAAAATAAGATAATAAGACATTGTGTAAACAAGAAGTAAGCGCATGTAAACTCTACGAATCCAGCACTATATATTAGTGGTTCTAATATTTACTTGCGAATTAGGTGGGAAAAAAAATTCAAGAGTGAAGAGAGATATAAAGAAAAATGACATTGGTCTTTATAAACTTAAAAGCATCTGGTAAAATAAAAGAAAGAAAAAATTCATACTATTCATAATTATGTATTTACACTGAACCCTACACAAGATACGTATAAGAACTAAAGTTAATTTAGGAGAATCCCTTGATTGGACTAAAATCAAGGATGATTAATGTTTTTTTTTTTGTTAGTCAATCAAGGATATTAATGTGCTAAATGTGATATTCATGAATCATGATAGATTAGTTAACAAGTAACAACATCTATATATATATATATATAGCTGAAAAGGTTTTTATTTTTATTTTTTAAGAGAGAGATTTATCTAAGTTGTTAACATTTCATGAAAAATCACTGTTTATGCGCATGATAAGTGTTTTTCTCATGCGTCATTAAATCTTAAGCAGTGTTGGAAAGAATAAGGTGAACTTTAAAGGCTTCATATATTACTAGCAAAGGAACAATAATAACCCTATTGGGAGGAAATGTAAGATAGAACTTCAAAATTTTATGTAACTAGCAAACGAATAGTAATGGCCTTATAAAGTTCATCTGATATAAGAGTCAAACGATGAGCAGCTGGAACTTTTGAGTTGGCATCAAGATATGAATCTGACTTTGGGCTCGCAAGCACGTATCCCTGATATTAATTCCAAGAATGTTATGGTCTTACATAACAAACAAATTAAAGAGAATGTTGTGATACTCTTTTCGAATTACAAAAGAAGATAAATTTAAGAAAATGCTGATGTTATATGTTATCCAATGGAATACTTTCACAACAATTAATTTTCCATATTATTTTCTTCATCTCTTCCTTCTTCTTTTTTTTTTTTTTTTTTTTTTTTTTAATTAATGAATGTAAACTATAAGAAAAAAGTTTGGCTCCAAACTTTTCTAAAACTATCTCGCTTCACTCCGTTACAGGGCGATTAAAGAGATTATTTATGTACAGTTTTAGTCACATGACTCATTTAAACAATACAAATGAATAATTTTATAAATCACCACATAATAAATTTGAAAATATAGCTCCAAACAAATTTGGAACCAAATTTTATCCTAATCTTTTCGTATTATTCTAAACCATGTAGATCTGTGTCATTGTTAATCTAGAAAATTTTGAAAAAATTAACTAGGAAGAGATCATTTTCAGAAGTTCGTAATTTGATATTAAAGTTTGGCTTGTGCCCAGCTTCGTTAGTTGCAATTCAATAAAACAAAAAAAGACCAGTCTTAGTAAGTGGAAAACAACAATTTAACTACTGGGTCTTGACGAAGAAATAAACATAAAGCATGCAAAATTGCACACACTCAAATATACGTATTTTATTGAAATACTATAGTAACCTTCTCAAAAAAGAAAAAAATTTATATATATTCCACATGAGCTAATAGTTATTGTCATGTAAATATGTATATGTTAGTGTATTACCATCATATATTTTTTGAACTGTGGCTGGAATAAGAATGCCTGTATACGAACCACCACCAAGGTGAAGATGATTTTCTGCAAATTCGGGGTGATCGATCAACCACTGCATGGCAATTCCAAAAACACATGACTCTCATCAAATATGAAAATATTTGTGATATTATTTACTGCCATATAATCTTGTAGACTTGTAGTCATGGTGAGCATGATCACTGTAGAGCTGGATGTTTCTTAATTAGCCCCCCAAACACTTCTAGAGTTTTAGTCATTCACCAGTTAATTTTGTTTACATGTTGATTTTTAACTGAACAATGCAAGATACATACAAAAATCATAATTTTTTTTCACAATTTACGCTGAGCTAACAAGTTGTGATTGTTGAGGTGTATAAAACAGCTTAGTCCAGCCCACATGGTGTAGGCCCAATTGTATGGGCATGGCCTTGGTTTCATACTCCTAATAGAATTAGGAAAAAACAATGACATGCATATATAAGAGAAGCAAACGTGGAGGGTTTGGAATATATATATATATATATATAGGCAGCCGCATAAAGTGTAAGAGTGAGAGTTCCTAGTGAAGAAAAAGAAAAGAATAGCAGTCAAGTGTGTGATGCAGTGAGCGCAGTGAGGAAAGAAAGGTGTGTGTAAGAGTAAAGAAGACAGAAATTTTCTTTAGCCATGAGATATACATAAGAGAGGATTAATTTGGAGTTTTTCTCTAGGGAAATGTTTTGGGTACTACAACCACGAGTAGTTGTTGTATTTAGAGTATGACTGAAGATTTCAGGTGAGTTTATATTATTCTCAGAGAAATATTATTATATTTGGTATGGATCTCAAGTTAGGCATAAACTTGAGAGGATATTGTATTTGATTTGATAATAATAAAATCACTGCAGCTCTGTAGATGTAGGCAAATTGCTGAACTACATAAATATTGTCTTGTGTAATTATTTTCTTTGTCGTATATTTTCTCTATTTTTGCATCTCATAGATATTCTCTCTACAGTGATTAATACAATATTATTTTTATATGGGCTACTATCAACACCGTTTTTATTATACATCAATTATAACATACTACCCTAACAATTATGAAAAATAAATATACAAAAAATTTTCTGTCAATAATTTTAATTAACAAATATATGATGAGAAAGCCCTTATGTCACACCTATTGCAGAAAATTATAAAGATGTGCTACTGTTTTTTGGTCGTCCGAATAGTAGCCTTCCAAGCTTTTTGAATAAGAAAATCCAGAGCCAACCGGTGCATCTATGTGCAATATGTTGAGGCCCTGAAAATTTGATCATATTAAATTGAACAAAGTTATAAAGTGTATAGTCTATAGCCTATAGTGCCAATAATTTTTTCCATAGGAATGATCAATCATGTAGTAGAGGCCAGAAGTTTCTCACCTTTGTCCAAGAGTCCGAGTTCAAATGAAGTGTGGGTAACCCTCTTTCAGAAAATATATAATCAAAAGATAATGGTCCTACACATGTATGTATCTAGAGGCAAGTTGAGAACAATAGTCTAGGGTACTAATAATGACAATAATTAAGGAAACTCACCTGGAAATGACATGCTATTAAAGTCCAAAACTCACCCGCAAGTTGAGAACAATAGTTTTTTTTTGGCGAAAAGTCATTTTTAGTCTCTACATTTTAAGGCGATTCCCATTTTAGTCCCTACATTTTATTTTTACCGCTTTTAGTCCCTATCCTGAAAAACGCTTCTCGTTTTGGTCCCTGCCGTTACATCAGAGACGGAGAAAACTGACGTGGCAAACGGCAGGAATAAATAATACTTATTTAATATCCACGTGACTTAAATTAATAATAAAAAATGCCACGTCAGCATCTAAATTAAAAAAATTAATTTATTAATTTTAACTAAATAAAAAAAAATTAAAAACAGAATTAAAAACTAAAAATCAAATGAATTGAGATCTAAGTATGTCTTGAACAAGAACAACAAGAACACAAATCCAAATTCAAGAACACAAACCCAGAAATTCAAAAAAAAAAAAAAAACCCAGTAAATCAAATCCCAGCCAAATCAAGAACAAAACATCTAAATCATCCAACATCAACAACAAAACAATATAGCACCAATCATCAACAAACCCTATAGAAAACCAAATCATCAACCCAAAATCCATAAATTACATCATCAAACCACAGATCGTTAACAAACCTAAATTTTTTTTTTCCCCCTTCTTTAGAGTGAAGAAGCTAGAATTGCAAAAGAAGTTGAAGCCCATGAGATTCGGATTAGGAAAGAGCTTGAGAAACAAGATATATTGAGATCTGGATCCGGATCTGGATCCGATGTGGCGATCGACGAGAGGAAGAGGAAGAGGATGTTGTCGAATCGCGAATCGGCGAGGCGATCTTGGATGAGGAAGTAGAAGCAGCTGAAGGATCTGACGGACGAGGTGACTCGGTTGCAGCTCTCGAATCGTGATCTGGTGCAGAAGATCAACGCCAAGGAGCAGAACTATGGGGCGATCAAATCCGCCAACAACTTTCTCAGAGCTCAGCATGCGGAACTCACAGATCGCTTGCGATCCTTGAACTCGATGCTTCAGATGATCGAAGAAATGAGTGGATTCTCCGTGGATATTCTGGAGATTCCTGATTCTATGATGACCCATGGCAGCTCAACCGTCTGATCTAGCCGATCATGGCTGATATGTTCCTGCCTTGATCAATAATCCTATCCATCGGTCTCTGATCTTTCATTGATAGTAGAAGTCGGTTTTGTGGTGATGAGTCATTGTAATGGTGTTTAATAATTTGGGGTTGTGCTATGTAGAAAAGGCTTGATTGGGTTTTTTAATTTGGGGTTGTGGTGATGAGTCATTGATTTACTGGTTTTTTTTTTTTTTTTTTGAATTTCTGGGTTTGTGTTCTTGAATCTGGATTTGTGTTCTTGTTGTTCTTGTTCAAGACACACTTAGATCTCAATTCATACGATTTTTAGTTTTTAATTCTGTTTTTAATTTTTTTATTTAGTTAAAATTAATAAATTAATTTTTTTAATTTAGATGCTGATGTTGCATTTTTTATTATTAATTTAAGCCACGTGGATATTAAATAAGTATTATTTATTCCTGCCGTTTGCCACATCAGCTTTTTCCGTCTCTGATGTAACGGCAGGGATCAAAATGGGAAGCGTTTTTCAGGATAGGGACTAAAAGCAGTAAAAATAAAATGTAGGGACTAAAATGGGAATCGCCTGAAAATATAGGGACTAAAAGTGGCTTTTCGCCTTTTTTTTTTTTTTTAATGAAAAGTCATTTATTTACCAACCAAAAAAAAAAATTCCAATTCCAAATGCTATAGGGGTGGCTCTAATTAATAGATAGTTAAAAAATACTCTAAGGATCCGTTTGGTTGAAAGAATAGAAAAGTTAGAAGATAGAAAAGATTTTTTTTTTTTCTCTCATTTGTGTTTGGTTAGGCGGAGTGGAAAAGTGAAGAGATTAAAATTTTTTTTGTTTAATTAAGAAGAAAAATAGAAAGATAAAAAATGTAATTTGTATAAATTTTCTATCATGCTCCTATTAGATAAAAAAAAATAACAAATTATTTTTTATTAAAAAAATAGTGTATGGATGTGCGCTTCATTAAAAGAGAGAGAGTACAAAAATCCAAAAGAAATGAAAAAAAAAAAAGATTGGAAAAAAAACACGAAAGAAAAAATGGATGAATAGAGCGAGAAAAAAAAAAAAAAAAGTTAGGGGAAAGTGAAGGTGAACGTTGCACAGTGCAAGGGGGCAATTTGGTCTCTCCAAGTGGAACTTTTTCCTCTCAAGTTTTCTCCCCAAATTAGGGATATTGCATTTTTAGTGGGCACCGAAAGAAAACACCTAGGGCCTAAGAGCATCAGCAGTGGGGCTTGCATATGCCAAATGTTAAGAACATTTGGCATTTAAGCCCCAAAACTGCTCAGCAACTGGAAGGGCATATGTTATATGCCAATTTTTTTTTTGAGATTTCACTACAGTACTATCTCAAATGTAAGATGGTACTGTAGCTCAATGTTATAAAAAATATATATATTTTAATGCACTCATTTCTCTCTCCTTTCTCATTTTAACCCGGGAAATTCTCTCTCTTCTCTCATTTCTCTCTTCCTTCTCTCTTTATTTATGCTCTCTCTTCTTCTTGCTCTATGATTCTTCTCAACGTCTTCGCTCTCCGGCAACTCTCTAGATCGGCGATGGATCGTCTACCATGATCGGAGAGGATTGGCGTTGGATCGTTTACCATGATCGGCGTTGGATCGGCGTTGTACCATGATCGGAGAGGATCGGCGCTGTACCAAATCTAGATAGTGGTGGGTCTCGAGATCGGCGGTGGGTTTCTAGATCGGTGGTGGGTCTCCGTGTTCTTCCTTCTCCGACAACTCTCTAGATCGGTGGTGGGTCTCCGCTTTTTTCCTTCTCCGGCAACTCTCTCTCTGTCTTTCATTTTTCCTTCTCCGCATGGGTCAACAAATCAACTTCCTTCAAGCTTCCCAGCGGCGAATCCGCTTCCTTCGAGCTTCGGCGGCGGTGGGTCTGGTTTTTGACCGTGGGTTGCTGTGTTTTTTTTTTTTTTTTTTTTTTTTTTTTTTTGTGTGTGTGTGTGTGTGGTGTTGATGGGCGGAGAGGGAGGGTGGTGGTGGTGGTGTTGATGGTCGGAGGGCAGTAGGTGCAGCGGCGTGGTTCTGGTCTTTTCTCTGGGTTTTTTTTTTTTTGGTGTGGTGTTGATGGGCGGAGAGGGTGGTGGTGGTGGTTTTGATGGACGGAGGGCAGTAGGTGCAGCGGCGTGGTTCTGGTCTTTTCTCTGGGTTTCTTTTTTTTGGGTGTTGACGGTAGATTATTGGTTGCCGGTGGTGGTGGTGGTGTGTAGCGGTGGTCGTGATGATGGTGGTTCTTGAACAGAAAGAAAGAGAAAAAGAATAAATAATGTATAAATAATGTGTTGTATTGTACCGTGATAATTGTGAGATATACTATTTTATTGTGGTAGAAATATTATTTTAATGAGTAGAATTGAGAAATAAAATTTGGGATGTTGGAGAATTGGAAAATTGTATTGTATAATTGATAAAGTTGTTTTTTGAGATGGTAAAATAGGATGGGATATAGAAACCGGTTGCGGATGCTCTAACAAGTTTTTCTTCCAATTTTCTTCTCTTGCCAAACACACCAAAATATCATTTTTTTTTCCTCCTATTTTTTCCATCCTCCCTAATCCACCCAACCAAATGGATTGATTTATTAAATATTTTTAGAAAATTTTTTATGAGAAAATAAAAAAGTAACTAATTTTCTTAACCGTTTTTTATATTTTTTATAAAAGTGACATCAAAACTTTCTCAAAATAACCCATTAATAAATGTCTTAAGTGCATCCGTTAACATGAACTTATTCTTTGATTCTTAATTACAGATACTGTTGATCTTAGTAGTAGTTGAAAGCAAACATGATTGTTGCTAAAACAGTCAAATTTATATCCTGGTTATTAATCTCATTGTTAATCCTTGAGTAGCAAAAAAAAAAAAAAAAAAAAATTAAAAATCCTTGAGTAGTGACTAAAATAACAAATTAAAAATTTACCGTTTCCGTAGAAGAATGGCTTGAAAGAAGAACAACCGGGCCCTCCAGTAAGCCAAACTAGGAGTGGATCTCTTGAAGGTTCTCTTTGAGACTCAACAAAATAGTAAAACAACTGTACATCATCCATTTCACCACACCTACGTAGCTGTCCAACAAAATCTTCATTAATCTTTGAGACCCCATTGCCATATTAGCTATTTATATGAAATTTTTAAATGATAAACATGCACATATACATGATTGTCAAAATCCTGATCTAGATCTTACGATTTTACGATTTTACAATCTCATTTGCCCAAAACGTTTCAGATCTTTCAAGGATCTTTGGTAGGATTAGTAGGATTGTGCAATTCTGATGATCCCAAACGATCCTAGTTTCTTATAATCTTCTTTAACTTGATAGAAAGCTCAGTTGGACCCAAATAAAAAATAATATCCCAATAGACCTAGTTTTGCTATTCTAAGGTAGAGAGATAGAGTGTTAGTTGAACTTAAATGAAAAATAACATTCCAATAAAGTGTCACGTTTTGAGGTTTTTGGCATCTTTAAATGATGCTTACAAATGGATGTATTGATGTATGGTAATTATATCAAATGGATGAAAATTTTTGGTTTTTTATGAATAAATGTATAATTTATGTGATTATTTAACATACTAATGTATTTTTTCCTCAAATAATGTAAGATCTTACAATCCACAATTCGATATTATCCACCTCCCACAATCTTATGTAAAATCTCAATTTTGACAACCTTGCACATACATACATGAGAAATATTTTAAAAGGTATTAGGTATAAGGTACACCTAATATAATTAATTACATTACTTATTAATTTTATATTAAATTAATATTTTATCATTCCTATGATTGGAACAAATGTTGTCTCCTTAATTGCATGCTTATTTACTTCAAATTAAAGAGTAATTCTTAGGTATTTCTGGAGTATGGAGAATGGTGCTCCCTCCTTTCTCATTCATGATGGGGTTCACTCATTAAATTCATAGTGGGGTCTACCATGAATGTGAGAGCAATGAGCACCATTTTTCCGTGCTCTAGGAGTACCTAAGAATTTTTTCAAATTAAATAATAATAGTTGTGGGGGTGACATAATCTTCATCTAGACTCAGGCCGAGAATTATGGGCTCAAGAAAGATATGCTAAGAGCTTGTGGGCTAGATCCAATCCATGGGTGACCTTATGCCAAGACTGCATTCAAAGGTCCAGTAGCAATTACGAGGAATTGCCGACGAGTCAGAAAGGATAGCATCAGAACAACAGTCACCACTGCATTAATTAGATAACTTTACCTAACGTGAGTTGCATTTATTACTAAATGAGAAGTTTGAATAGTGTCAGAGACACAAAAGCCCACTCAGATCCTTAACAGGAGAGATAAGACCAAATGAGTCAATATCGTACTGGAGACCGCTTTGGTTTGGTTAGAAAAACGAAATATTTTGATACCAGTTAATACTAATATATCGTTTCGAGATTGTCTCTAATTTATACATTATATATATAATTATTTATTTATATTTTTGTCCAATAAAGTCCATACAATTTATTAATAATATTTCATATTAATATTATAAATCCATACTTTATTTAATATCTTAATTTCTAACTAAAACGTTATTCCATTGTTGATAATAATATAAATATTAATATACTTAAATAGTACGTAATAATAATAATGATAATGATTATTATATGTTCAAGTGCAGCTAGGCACACAAAAAACTAAAAAGTCTAAAATGATAAGGCAAAATCTAAAATTTATTTTTTTATTATTATTAAAAAAATAAAAAATAAAAAACTAAAGTTTGAATTTTGAAATGTCACTCACGTGGGTTGTCCCACGTCAGGCACATTACACACAAAACTAAAAAAACACAAAACTTAAAGCCAAGAATGAAAAAGAAGCCAAAAAGACATTTGAAGAAGCAAAGGAAAAAAAGACTCTTAGATCTGAAAAGTGAAATTTGGTGGCCACAACTACAATGGAAACGCACCAAAGACGACGGCAACGCGAGCATGAACTAGTAAGTTACAGAGAGAGATTATTAGTTCTGAAAAGTGAAAAAAAAAAAAATTTTTTTTTTTTTTTTGGGTTTCGGTCTAGTATTAATATTTTTGGCCAAAATCCGATGAATGAATTAGTGTTTAAATCGGTACGAAATGAAGGTGTCTTTGTACCGGCTTAAGTGCCAGCACAAAAAATTTCGGTTGTATCGACTGATACGTTATGAAATTTACTCCCTTAAATGAGACACCTGATAGGACAAGTATTTCTCATCCCACTAAAAAAGGAGAGCTCCATCACTATATATAAGGCCTTACTCCCAAGCAAAGGGGGTTCATAAAATTATTAAGATAAGTCTTAAGAGAAAACTTATTAGTGATCTAGTATTAATTTGAGGAGCCTTATAACCTCAGATTCTCTTACTTGTGCTTTGTTTCGTTAATATACACTTCTTTATTTTTCCAGTTTATGTTTTCTTGATTTATTTCTTTAGTTCTTCCATTGTAAACTAACTTCCCCTTTCCAAACAAACTAGTCGCTAACCTGTGCGATGCACGGGATTCTTTAAAAAAAAACAAAAATACAAAAAACAATATTGCAATTATCATTTGCTGCACTAAATCAGAATGTCTCAAGACTCACTAATCAAATAATACAACTAAATGGAGAAGACCCAAGCATAATATAAAATCTTCACTAATTCAAATATTAAACATTGTCAAACCTAGTATACAATGTGCTTGTGCCCAATAAAAAATTATAAAGACAAATAAGGGATAGTGAAATCCTGTATCTCATCTCCATAAAAATACATACATGCCAAAAAGATTAATACCACTACCATAGGTCCATTGGCAATGAAGTTATTTTCATAGTTACATATATATTGTGAATAAACAAATAAACAAATTGCAATAATGATCGCAATCTTATTTTCATAATAAATAAATAGAATATAGTTACCAATGTCAAATTCTTTTGCTATGACTCAAAAATAGTAGAGAAAGAACATAATACAACAAATCTGTAGTATATAGAAGAGTACATCATATATTTATTCAACATAAAACATTGAGTTTTATAAATCTTCTTTGCTTGCTTACATTCCCAACCACGTCTCTTGTGCTAAGATACCATAGATATTGCTTTTTCAAAATCATGAATAGACTTTGAAAATAAAGCCTTCTCCATGTCAAACCCTTTTGCTTTGCCTTGAAATAGTTCCTAGAAAACAGCTGCTTTACACAAATTAGGGGCTTTGAGAATAGAAGAAGAATTATAGTATCTGCGAAAGTGCGATAACCACAACATATTGGTGTTATTTTCATATATAACAAATAACGAAATGTGGAAACACCATTACTAAACAAATCCTGTTCTTTAAACTCAGAAAGTATCGTTAACAGGCAATTCTGTCAACTTCTCTCTTTTCTTAAGGGAAAAAAATTTGCTTTTCACCTACCATAGGCAAAAAGACCATAATCCAAAGCTTTACCCAAATACAATTTAGGACAGTTAAGGAAAACCAATATGAGAATCAACTTCAAAATAATTAAATAAGAAATAAAGACCACCATAGCTCAATTTTTAAAGTAGCTTTCCTCATAGACACATGCATAAGAAATCACTATATCAGATACATAAAGAAACAACATTTAAAGCAACCCAGATGAGATTTCAAGAAAAATAAGCTCGGCTAAATTTAATTATGAATCCCAGGTGTCATAGTAGTGAAGCTAAAATTTTCTTAACAGTGACTTATGAACAATTATGAAGCATATATAAATCATTAAACAAACTTTTTAAAAAATCAATGACATAGATAATCCATTTTCACCACCCTTTCTTCTAACAAAGTTCCAGACTTGTCCTGTAAATTCACCTACTCAGTTGCCCTGTTTTCAATTGATATAATGGTGGTTAGGATGTTGATATGAGGCTTTGAGCAAAGCACCTTTAGTGAGGAACTCGCTTCTAGCGCCTAGGGGCCTCATTTTGGTGCTTCTCACCTTGGGAAATTAGGCATTGGCGACTTAAGGTCACCTTTCGCTTTTGATTACAATAGTCCAAACCGAGGTGGTAAAAGGAGGCAGAATATCCACAATTTATAACCAAGGATAAACACTCAAACAGGGTATAATCAAGCCAAGTCTCACATGTGTATGAGATATAAATTGCAATGCATGACAACTCCGTGTAATGTCAAGCAATATAAATTTTGCATTAAAGAGCATAAAAACCCAGCCATTGTTACACTGCACCATTGCATTACCCTGTAACTTGTACATTGCTAGCAGTAAAAAAATCAGCATAGCCCTTTTGCATAAATCAACATATAATGAATGACTCTAAAGGATTTTCTAGCAAAATCCTGCTGATGGCATTAGCATGAAGCAGCATAGTAACCGTAAGAAACAGCAATTAAACTTCCTCAGCTCTAGGGTTCAATTGCTGTTTCAAACCTAAATTGCTCAATTTTGTTCCAGATAATAGAAAATAAATAAAAAATTTCTGTAATTCTGTCAAATTTATCATTGCTCCCCATATGCAGAATCCCACTAAGACCTAGCATCAAACACCTCACAGGCACTATTATAGAGACTCTTTTTATCATTTTGTTGAATAAATCAAAAACTAATATTTAAATTGCCACAATCAAAAGCACAACCACCATTTAAAATTTGAGAGATAAGTAGGATAATTAATCGATATTTAGTTATAATAAAATATGAAGACAAAGCAGAAGAAGAGTTTGAAGAAGTTACCCATGACTGGATTAGACTACGGCTTGCTCTTGCTCTTTTTCGTCATCATCTTATTTGACAAACTTTATCGTAACAAACTACATGCCCAAAAGAACCCCATATGAGTTGTTATTTCAGATTAGTATACATGCCCAAAATTGCAGATCTTCAAAATCATTTTTTGCTTTTGGGTTTGTGGGTTTGATATGGTCTGATTATGGTGGTTTGTGGGTTGCGGTTGTTATGGGTGGTGGTGCTGCTACTGCTGCTGCCTGTTGAGTTGTGCTGGTTGTCGGTGGAACGGGAAAGGAGAAGGGGAATGGGAGAAATAGGGTCTGAGGAAGGAGATCTCTGTTAATATGAGGGTATGATGGGTTTTGATTGAGGAATTTGTGGGTATGGTGGGTAGGTGTCTTTAGATGATTTGCTGTTGGTTTGCCGTGGGTTTGATGGAAGAGGACCTGGTAAAGGAGGAGCTGGTAGAGGAAGGAAGGGCGTGCATTTTGGTGTTTGGTGAAAGAATAGGCCAGAGCATCGTGAAAGAGTTTTGGTGAAAGAAAAGCTACAGCATCGTGAAAGAGAAGGCCGAGCATCGGGATTGAGTTTTAGAAAAGTTTTATATCGGGTTTGAGTTTTAAAAAAGTTTATTATTATTATTTTTATAATTTTTTTTTAATATTGTGTTGACGTGAAAAATTGTGAAAGTTTCAAAAACTTCGGTTTTGTTGTAAAATGATGGAAATATATATAAAACAAAGTAAAAGGAACAAGAAATTGATAAACTCTTATATTCAAGTGGTCATCCACAATTCTTTTGATCTCTCTTAGATATGTGTACAATAAGAGTAAAGAAATCTCACATATATATAGGACCTTAGAATGCTTGTAGAGTTTATGGGATAAGATTGTAATGATGAGTACAATTATGGACATTCATTTCCCACATAGGCTTTACACATTTCAGCATTTACACATCCCAAATAACCTTTTCATTGCCCAAACTTTACACATTCCAATCAGACTTTATTTCTAACACTCCCCCTTGGATGACCACTTTCTAAGAATATGCCTCGTTAAAACCTTGCCAAATAAAAACCCTGTGGGAAAAAAAAAAAATTGGCTAAGGAAAAAGAGTACAATATTCTTGTAGATCTTTTAGTGCCTTAGGATTGCCTCATTAAAACCTTGCAAAGGAAAACCCAGTGGGAAAAACCTTAGCGAAGGAAAAAGAGTACAATCAGCGCACATCCTTTAAAAACTTTACTCCCCCTCATAAGTATATCCAATATCCTTAAGTCGACGCATACCAATGTTGTGCACCATCTTCTTAAAATTCGCAGTTGGTAATGGCTTAGTGAACATATCAGCCAAATTATCACATGATCGTATCTGCTTGACATCAATATCGCCACTCTTCTGAAGCTCATGTGTATAAAAGAATTTTGGTGCAATATGCTTGTTTCTATCACCCTTGATATATCCTCCCCTAATTTGAGTGATACAAGCGGTATTATCTTCGTATAATATCGTTGGACTTTTTATGATTGATGATAATCCACAGTTCTCACGAATATGTTGAATTACCGATCTCAACCAAATACAGTCACGGCTCGCTTCATGAATTGCGATAATCTTTGCATGATTTGAGGAAGTAGTAGAAATTGTTTGCTTAACAGATCTCCATGAAATAGCAGTATTTCCATAAGTAAATAAATATCCTGTTTGTGATCGGCCTTTGTGTGGATCAGAAAGATAACCTGCATCAGCATATCTAACTAACTGTGGTTTTGATCCATTTGGATAAAATAATCCCAAATCAGTAGTCCCACGAAGATAACGTAAAATATGTTTAATTCCATTCCAATGTTTTCGAGTTAGTGCAGAACTATACCTTACTAGTAAGTTAACTGCAAATGCTATATCAGGTCGTGTGTAATTTGCAAGATACATTAAAGCACCAATTGCACTAAGATATGGTACTTCAGGACCAAGAGCTTCTTCATCATCTTCTTATGGTCGAAACAGATCTTTCTTGACATCAAGTGACCGACCCACCATTGGAGTGCTCAAAGGATGAGCTTTATCCATGTAAAATTGCTTCAGGACTTTTTCTGTGTATGTTGATTGATGAACAAGAATTCCATTTGGAAGATGTTCAATTTGTAGGCCAAGACAAAATTTTGTCTTGCCAAGATCTTTCATCTCAAATTCATTCTTTAAACAATTTGCTGTTTTTGTTAACTCTTCTGGAGTCCCTACAAGATTTAAATCATCAACATATACTGCAACAATAGCAAATCCAGATTCTGATTTTTTGATAAAAACACATGGACAAATTGGATTATTCTCAAATCCTTCTTTCAAAAGATATTCACTGAGGCGATTATACCACATGCGTTCGGATTGCTTTAACCCATATAAGGATCTTTGTAGCTTGATAGAATACATACTTCGGGATGTAGGATTATATGTTTCAGGCATTTTATATCCTTCAGGGATTTTCATGTAGATATCATTATCTAATGATCCATACAGATATGCTGTAACAACATCCATTAATCGCATATCCAAATTTTCTTTTGCTATCAAACTAATAAAAAATCTGAATGTAATTGCATCCATTACAGGAGCATATGTTTCTTCATAATCAATACCAGGTCTCTGCGAGAAACCTTGTGCTACAAGTCACGCTTTGTACCTTATAATTTCATTTTTCTCATTTCGTTTACGTACAAATACCCATTTGTATCCAACAGGCATTACACCTTTAGGTGTTCGGACTATAGGTCCAAAAACTTCACGTTTACTTAGTGAATTTAATTCTGCTTGAATTGCCTCTTTCCACATTGGCCAATCATTTCTACGTTGACATTCATCAACGGTTTGTGGTTCATATTCATTATCATTACTTCTGGTAATATCAAGGGCAACTTTATATGAAAATATGTTGTCGACAACAATTTTATTTCTATCCCATATTTCTCCTGTATGTACATAATGTATCGAGATCTCGTTATTTTCTGGTACCTGATCCTCTTCAGGGGATAACTCTTCAAGATGTTTATTTTCAGGAGATTTTTGTTCATGAGTTTTGGACAGATCAATTATTTCTGTGACCTGTTTTCTGGGTATAGCCTCTTTATAGGCTGCAACTTGTTTTTCTTGTGTTTTTCTCTTCCGGGGAATTTTATCTTTAACACCGATAGGTCTTCCACGCTTCAGGTGTGGCTTTGATTCATTTGCTGCTGTATTAACTGATTGTCCTACAAGGACTTCAATCCGTGCTGGAGTATTAGCAGCTGGAATGTGAGATTTCACTATTTTCTTATTGTCGGTGAATACATCCGGTAATTGATTTGCAATTCCTTGCAAATGAATAATCCTTTGAACTTCCAGTTCACATTGATTTGTACGAGGATCAATATGCGATAGCGTCGAAACATTCCAAGTAATCCCACATCGTGCTTCAGGCAACGACTTTTCTCCCCCTAATGGTGGGAAGATTGTTTCATTAAAATGACAATCCTCAAAACGTGCCTTAAAAACATCACCAGTTAGAGGTTCAAGATATCTAATGATAGATGGGGAATCAAAACCCGTATAAATACCAAGTCTACGTTGAGGACCCATCTTAGTGCGTTGTGGGGGTGCAATAGGTACATATACAGCACAACCAAATGTGCGTAAGTGAAAAATATTTGGTTGTTGGCCAAGAACAAGTTGCAATGATGAAAATTTATGATAAGCAGTTGGCCTAAAACGAACTAATGATGCAGCATGTAAAATAGCATGACCCCAAGTAGAAACTGGTAATTTTGATTTCATAAGCAAAGGTCGAGCAATAATTTGAAGTCTCTTGATAAGTGATTCAGCTAAACCATTCTGAGTATGTGTATGGGCAACAGAATGTTCAACATCAATTCCAATTGACATGCAATAGTCATCAAAAGCTTGAGATGTGAATTCACTAGCATTATCTAAACGAATTTTCCTAATTGGATAATCAGGAAATTGTGCTCGCAACCTAATTATTTGAGCAAGAAGCCTAGCAAATGCAACATTTCTAGTAGAAAGTAAACATAAATGTGACCATCTGGTTGATGCATCAATTAAAACCATAAAATACTTGAATGGACCACAAGGTGGGTGTATTGGTCCACATATATCACCCTGAATTCTTTCTAAGAAAGATGGACACTCAACAACAATCTTTGAATGTGATGGTTTGGTAATTAATTTACCTTGAGAACATGCACTACATGGATAATCACTAGGTAAAAGAATCTTCTGGTTCTTTAAGGGATGTCCATGAGAGTTTTCAATAATTCGACGCATCATTATTGATCCTGGATGACCTAGACGATCATGCCAAAGCATAAAAACCTTTGGGTCCGAACACTTCTGGTGTATTACAACATTTGTTTCAATTGTTCTCATTGTAGTATAATATAACCCAGAAGAGAAAATAGGCAGTTTTTCTAATATGAGCTTCTGGCCCGATACTATTGAAGTAATATAAAGAAATTCTTCATTGCCTTCATTATTGGTTTCAATATGATAACCATTATAACGTATATCCTTAAAGCTAAGTAAATTCCTGCTTGATTTAGAAGAATACAAAGCATCATCAATACAAAATTTTGTGCCCTTTGGCAACATGATAATCGCTCTTCCAGAGCCTTCAATTAAGTTTGATGAATCTGATATGGTATTGACATTGGCTTTGCATAATTTTAAAATTTGAAAATATTTTTTATCTTTAAGGATCGTATGAGTTGTTGCGCTGTCTGCTAGACAAAAATCTTCTTTATTCATCTTGGAATTGATTTTACCAGTAGGACCCATGCATCTTCAAAACATAAATTAAACTTTATTACTTTAAACATAAATAAAACATATCAAAATAAAAATACTTAGGTTTTATATAGATATATAGATTATTGTGTAAGTTGAAAAGCCTTTGAGGCCCACCTCGGAGAATTTGACACACACACAATAGTAATATAATATGATTTGCCATCTGGTCTATAAAATTCTTATATTTAATATATTTTGAAAACTAAAACAAAGTTCCAAAAATATAAAATTTTATTGATAAATCCATTTGATCTTTGATGTTTGGCAAACATTATAGATATTAGAAAATTAGACATTCACATCAGCTCATGCAAAAAATTTCATCTATTTTAGCATAAGAATCTACATTTTTTTTTGTTTTTTTACATACTAACTTTTGCAAATACTCTTATAACATATAGTTCAATGGCTGGTTGGAAAAAATTGGCATTTGCCATTTTTAAAAAAACAATCAAGCATTTTGCTCTCTTTCTCAAACTAATTAGGGAAATGCCCCTCTTTTAAAAATCAATTTTTTCAAAATTGAGTTAAGCCCTATAGTGACGCCCTATTGTGACGTTTTAAAGACCTATAGTGGATTTTTGTAACTCGATCTCTATAAAGTCAAGTTATAGGCAAAAAAAAAGAAAAATAAAATTGCATGTAACTCGATTTCATGGAGATCGAGTTACAAAACGCCACTAAAGGTCCTTAAAACATCACTATAGGCTTCTTAAAATGCCACTATAGGGCTCCAATTTTTTTTTTTTTTTTTTTTTTATAACTCGATTTTGAAAAAATCAAGTTTCAAAAGAGGGACATTTCCCTAATTAGTTTGGAAAATTGAGCAAAATGCTGGATTTTTTTTTTGAAAGGGGCATTTGCCCATTTTCTCCCTGGTTTGATGAGCTAGTTAGTTATATATCTAGTTAAAAAGTTTTTTTTTTTTTATATAAAATAGAAATTCTACTCTAGACTAATCTAAGTGTATATGTGTGTGTAGCTCTCTCTTGGAAACTTAAACCACGACCCCTCCCCCCAAACACCCCACAAGCACTTATACAATGATTAGCTAGTAATAATATAACTAAATCTTATACAAGATAATTGAACCTAATGTCTAAAAAAAACCTAGGAAATAAAAGTTACAAGATAGAACGTATATAGAAGAGTGAATTAATAACTAACCCAGTTTCAAGCTTGAATGGGAGATCACCATCAAAACCTGGTAGAGTCTTGACTATGGAACGTGAAGTGGCATAGCCAGAGATGAACAATATTTGAAGAAGCACATAAGAACATATGTCATTCTCCTACCAGTTAGCTCCATAGCTGCTTCTTCTAATGCACCAAACTATATGACTGAAGCATGTATATATGTTTCAGTTATCCCTTTTGTGTGTGTGTGTATATATATATATATATATATATATTAAGGTCGCCTCTCAGCTTTAATTATTATATTCTATTAAATATATTTTGTGATATCCCATTCAAAAAAATATATATATATATTGTGATAATCATTGTAAGGTAAGAATTTGTTCCACCCCACATCTAATTGTGTCCTGACCGCGGTGCCTGGCGCGGTGCGGTTTTGCCTTCGCACCGAGTGCAAGACCAAGCAAGGGCGATTCTCCTTGTACTTGTAATCCCACATCGGATAGAAAGAGCGCCCCACTACCCTTTATATGCTTCTGGAGCTTGAGTTAGTGTACCACTACTCACATTTTGTAGGGGAGAAATTTGTTTCAGCCCCTTGCAAGCTCATTGTCCTCTTTGGGTAGCCAGGCCCGCAAGGTTTTGTCCTCTTCGGCCGAGTGTAGGCACGAGCAAGCAAGCGCCTAGCTTGGACTTGTACTCGTCGAGTCCCACATCGGTTAGAGAAGCGCCCCACTAACCCTTTATATGCTTCTGGAGCTTGAGTTAGTGTACCACTACCCATGTGGGTAGTGGTACACTAACTCAAGCTCCAGAAGCATATAAAGGGTTAGTGGGGCGCTTCTCTAACCGATGTGGGACTCGACGAGTACAAGTCCAAGCTAGGCGCTTGCTTGCTCGTGCCTACACTCGGCCGAAGAGGACAAAACCTTGCGGGCCTGGCTACCCAAAGAGGACAATGAGCTTGCAAGGGGCTGAAACAAATTTCTCCCCTACAATCATTATGATTAAACAACCAGTCAGCAACAAACTTTCCTAAAAAAGACGGGAGCAATGCTGTTGTTCAATGTTCAACAATCTAGGGTATAGGACATTTTTTTTTTTAATAATACTTCCATCATTTCAGTAAAAAAAAAAACAATCTAGATTTCTAATTTAGGAATTTATTTATTTATTAGAAAAGATTTCCACTTTTGCTGTTGTAACCAAGACATCATAATTTATATTTTATACACCACATTATTTTTGCTCTTTTTGCCTGTGGGGCCAAAGCATGATTCTCAGACCCGAACCGGACCGTATGATCCGACCCGGTTAATTGTGAACCCCTCATCATTCCGGTTCTTTTAACTCTAAAAACCTCTCTATGTGAAAAATGCGTGAAACCGCTCGAACTGCAGTCAAACCATACGGTTCTGAGAACCATGGCCGATTTTAGAGGTTTGCACGATTCCATTTTTTTACTATATTTGGCCGGAAAATAGATCTCAGTCCATAAAGAATTTGAATATAAAAAATACAAAAACAAATTGCGAGAGAGAAAATGAAAACAGAGAGACAAGAAAACAGAGAGCAGGTCTTATGGCTCAGGCCAAGCTCTTTAAAAAAAGAAAAAAAAAAAAACAAAAAAACAAAACACCTAACCCATTGCAGACGACACAGCTCCTTCTTCTTCTTTCGTTCTTCATGGTCTCTTGCCTTCAGCTTAAGTAGATGACTTCATTCAACTTTATTTTTGCTTTTTAGTTTGGTGAGCCTAGCATGTGTGACATGACAAAGCCTTGGAAATAACAAAAATCAGTTTGAAAATTTCTGATTCATTGCTTCTCCCCAACGTGAATATTAATATATGATTGTTTTTTAAGTTTTTAAGTTTTTGGTTTTTGTTTATCATTATTATTATTATTATTATTATTATTTACTATTAAGTTGGATTTTGAAACATTATAATAAAATTAGTGATATAAAAATGCATTTAAAAAAGTATTTATTTAGATTATTTTAATTAATTTTTCTATTTTTACTAATTTAATATATTTATTTATATTTTAAATAATTAGTAAATTAATTATGACGTTATCACGGTCCAACCTCAAAAACCTTAAACCTCTTTTATTTATGGTCCTTTGAATAATCCGAGTTTCAAAACCATGCCAAAGAGCAAAGAACTTATACAATGTTTTTTTGGAGAAAGAGAAAGAAGGATAAGATCCACAAGGAATTTTCTTTCATTGTCTCTTTTCTTTGTCTGGTTCTTTTTTATTGCTCTATATTTGACTGTTTTGTTTAGTGGTTTGGAAATTGAAGGAAAGTCACATAAATTTGCCAAGGGGTGTTTCAATTAGCCCTAGCAAAATTGGATGTGGACTGTTAACCCCTCTGAACCCGTAATAAAAAGAAAGAGTGTGGATGATAGGAATAGCAACTCATTTTAGTCATTTTTCCTTTTTTGCATTGCATTGCATTTATCCAATTTGACTTTACCAGTTTACTTGATTCCTCCCATTCACCAAGGCTTTATCATAAAATTTAAATTTTATTTTATATATTGTTGTGGGGCCTGTTATCTAAAAAGATATAGGAATCGTAGGAAATGGGTTTGGGGCCCAACGGCCCAGTCCGAGGACATTTGCTTGTCCGATGATGGTTACAGAGATGTGTTGTGATAGAAATCATATATACAAAGTACAAAATGCGGCCGAGGATAGGACTCACCTCGGATACCATGGTCCGAGGTAGAGGTAACTACCTCTTTATCCAAGATACCCCACAAAGTTGTATTAGAACGGGAAGAAGAATATAGACCTCAGGAAGAACCGGGGAAGATAACAAATATCTCATAAAGCTGCTACCTCCACATTAAGTACTTTCCAGCTAACTCTCTGGCCACATTAATGTGGAGGTGATACCTAAACAGTAACCAAGCAGCTTTATGGCTACTAAGCAAAAGTTCCGGGAGGTGTTGGATGAGACAGAAAGGTGTTCTCAGGATAGAAACTACACGTGTACGGTGGGAATGGGAAAGGAAGGCAGTATATAACATGAAAGCAGGTGACATTAGGGGGGACTTTTGGAAAAAAGAGGAAGGAGGAAGAGAACTGAAGAAGAGACCCCCTAAAAACTAGCCGAGGAGAGTTGTTATCCTATAGTTAGCTTGAAGTATCCTTTACTACACTGTAACTATGACTTTTTCTATGAAATAGAACTAGTTCTTGTACCCATGCTCTAAAAATTTATTGTTTGGGCTCATTGGGCTAGAAACCCACCCTTTTTCTGGGTCCAATCCATTTGGAGTCCCTACAATTGGCGCCGTCTGTGGGGAGAGCTTGATCTATTCACAAAGAAAAGCAAGTGCAGTGTTTGTGATGGAAGGGGGAACACCACAGCAACCAGTGGCTGGCCCACAGCAGGTGGATGCTAATCCACACCAAGCGGAGTCTAGGGGCTCTCAGCATAGTAATCCACTGGTAGTCCATGAGCATAGGGGGGATTGTGAGGGAAGTATTCGAACCACCCACACAGATAGAAGTCAGTCTCGGGGGAAGAGCTATATTTCCCACGTAAAGAACGACAGGGATATGCAGCATGAGATTAACAAATTAAAAAGGGAGTTGTGACATGAGAGACGAAACTGTATGGCCCCAACTTTGGGCAATCCTCTGAGGAGTCAGATGACACCAGTTACAGGCAAAGGTCAAGAACTCCGCCCAGTGAGACCTTCTCGTATCATGAGGAGTATCGCCGTGAGCGAAAATATAAGAGTCCACCTCGCCAGGGCCTAGGGAATGACGCCCTGAATAAAGCCTTGAGCCAAGTTTCCAAATCGCCCTTCACGCGACGCATTGAGGATGCAAGTCTTCCTCGGCGGTTCAATCAGCCTACGTTCACCATTTATAATGGCCGAACAGATCCAGTGGAACATGTTAGCCATTTCAGTCAGAGAATGGCTATTCACGCCAGAGATGAGGCTTTGATGTGCAAGGTTTTCCCATCCAGCTTAGGGCCGGTGGCGATGAGATGGTTCGACGGTCTGAATGCGAATACCATTGATTCCTTTGAGAAGCTCACCCAGGCTTTTGGCGCCCGTTTTATCACCTGCAGGAGGGTTGTTCAACCCTTGGGATCGTTATTATCCATGTCTATGCGGGAGGGGGAAACCCTGAAGGCCTATTCTGATAGATATTGGGAAATGTTCAACGAGGTAAACGGAGCTCATGATGACGTGGCCATTAATACCTTTAAAGAAGGCCTTCCAATCGAGCATGGCCTGAGGAAATCTCTGACTGGTAAACTTGTTGTTAGCGTACGTCAGCTTATGGACCGGATAGACAAGTATAGAAGAGTAGAGGAGGACTAGATACAAGGTAGGGGAAAGTCCAAAGCAGTCCCTCAGGAGAGGAGGGATTTCAGGTCGGACCGGTACAATAACAACTGACCTCGGAGGGACTTTAGGGGGCAATCTGGATCTGCCAACTCCCAGGCGGTTAATGCCGTATTCCGAGAACCAATGCAACGGGTTCTGGAGAAGATAAAAGATGAGTCATTCTTTAGATGGCCCAATAGGATGGCAGGAGATCCTGCGAAACGCAATCGAAACCTTTACTGCCAGTACCACCAGGACCATAGGCATATTACTGAAGATTGCAAAAACTTGTGGGATCACTTGGAACAGCTGGTCCGAGAAGGGAAGTTGACTCAGCTTCTACATCATTCCAGCGGCCGAGGAGGCTAGGCAGGTTCAACCTTTCGGGGAAATGCTTCTTCAGGACCCCCTTTAGGCACGATAAATGTTATATTTGCTGCCCCAGGGAGAACTGGGTCTTGCCCTTCCAGGGTAATATCTGTGTCTCAGTGCGTGGATGAGGGTTCCAGTTCAAGGCCGAAGAGAGCCAGACTAAACATCTCACTAGTTTTAGGCTTTTCAAAAGAAGATAAGAGGGGAACCATACAGCCGCATGATGATGCTTTAGTGGTGACGATTAGGATAGGAGGGTATGATGTGAGAAGGGTGATGGTTGATGAGGGGAGTGCAGCCAAGGTAATGTATCCTGACCTATTTAGGGGGCTGAATTTGAAACCCGAGGATCTGACAGCCTACAGCTCCCCCCTGGTGGGTTTCGAGGGCAGGTCGGTCGTTCCGGTGGGGATGATTAAATTGCCTGTGCAGACTGGTCCAGAGGTGGATTTTATTGTGGTGGATGCTTTTTCGCCGTATACGGCTATTTTGGGTAGACCCTGGCTGCATGCCTTGGGGGCCGTCTCTTCCACCCTTCATCAGAAGGTGAAGTATCCCTTAGAAGGCCAGGTTTCAGAAATTTTGGGAAATCAAACTATGGCTAGGCAGTGTTTGATAATGGCCATTCAACATCGGCCAAAGACAAATACTTTGGCCGCAGCCAAAGATGACTTATAGCAATCAATGACTCAGGAAACCCACGTCAGCACGTCCGCTGGGGAAACAGAGTGTGAGAATTTAGAGAGGGTGAGTGTTAGTGATGATCCAGAAAAGTATTTTCAGGTTGGGGCACAGCTACCTTTGTTGGAGAAGGAGCAGCTGGTTGAGGTCCTCAGGAGAAACGTTGATGTGTTCGCATGGAATGCCTACGAAGCCCCGAGGGTGGATCCGGAGTTCCTTTGTCATCATTTGAATGTCAGTCCTTCTGTTATTCCAAAGAAGCAGCCACCTCGGCGTCCGTCCAGGGTACACGCCGAAGCTATCAAAGACGAGGTGACCAAGCTCAAGCAGGCAGGGGCTATCAAGGAGGTGTTTTACCCTCAGTGGTTGGCCAATACGGTTGTGGTGAAAAAGAAAAATGGAAAATGGCGCGTATGCGTTGATTTCACGGATCTCAACAGAACTTGTCCGAAAGACCCTTTTCCTATGCCCCGTATAGATCAGCTGGTGGATGCAACGGTGGGCCATCCCCGGATGAGCTTCTTAGATGCCTTTCAGGGCTATCATCAGATCCCATTGGCATTGGATGACCAGGAGAAGACCGCTTTTCTGACTCCTACTGGAAATTATCACTACAAGGTAATGCCCTTTGGCTTGAAGAACGCAGGGTCTACTTACCAGCGGATGATGACGAAGATGTTTGAGCCACAACTGGGCAAAAGCATTGAGGTCTATATTGATGATATGGTTGTGAAGAGCAAGGTAGTGGCCGCGCATGTGACAGACCTCACCAACACTTTTGAGATTTTAAGGAAACATAAATTGCGACTGAACGCATCCAAGTGCTCATTTGGGGTAAACTCAGGGAAGTTTTTGGCCTACATGGTGACTCACCGAGGGATTGAGGTGAACCTTGACCAGATTAGAGCCATAAGCAGTTTGCAACCACCTCGGAATCCCAAGAAGGTCCAAAGGTTGACTGGGATGACCGCTGCTCTGAACAGATTTATATCCAGGTCGGCGGATAGGTGCAGGCCTTTTTTCCTGCTACTCCACAGGTGGAAGGGATTTGAATGGACAGAGGAGTGCGCCCTGGCATTCCAGCAGCTCAAAGAGTATCTATCTCGGCCACCCATTATGTCTAGTCTTGAGGTGGATGTGGTCCTTTTCTCCTATTTGGTGATAACCACATACCCGATTAGTTTTGTTCTGATACGAGTAGATAATGGCGTACAACGGCCAGTTTATTATGTGAGCAAGTCTCTTCACGAGGCTGAAGTACGTTATCTGCCTTTGGAGAAGGCCATCTTGGCAATGGTGCATGCTACAAGGAAACTTCCTCATTACTTTCAGGCACATACTGTGGTCGTCCTAACTCAGTATCTGCTCAAAGCAGTACTTCGGAATGCAGATTACACTGGTAGGGTTGCCAAGTGGGGCACGGTTCTAGGGGCCTTTAATATTAAGTATATGCCCCGTACCTCTGTGAAGGGCCAAGTTCTCGCCGACCTGATGGCTGAATTTGCTGAAGGCCTTGAGGAAATAGAGACAAGCCCGCGTGGCATGGATGAAAAATCAGTTGGCCTCATTTCAACGCAACCAGGGTTACCCTGGAAAGTGTATGTGGATGGAGCAGCAAATCTGAGAGGGTCAGGAGTGGGAATTCTCAGCTACTAATAACGAGGCCGAATACGAGGCTGTATTAATGGGAATGACGATGGTTAAGAAGTTGGGTGGAAAAATAGTGGAGATGTTCTCGGATTCAAGATTGGCGGTTGGTCAGGTTAAAGGGGAATTGGAAGCTCGTGACACTAGAATGCAGGGTTACTTGAGCCAGGTTAGGCGTATGCAAACGGATTTTGAGTTTTTTGAATTATCCCATGTCCCTAGAAGTGGAAAAGCCCATGCGGATTCGTTGGCTACTCTTGCTACCTCCTCGGCCCAGAACTTACCCCGGATGATAATGGTTGAAGATTTAAACACACCCACCCTAGTGATAGGGGACTCGCTTCAGGTCAGTCAAATCAGCTCGGCACGATGTTGGATGGACCCTATACTGTTGTTCCTCGAGAATGATATATTGCCCGAGGACAAATCAGAAGCTGAGAAGATACGAAGAAAAGCTCCTCGGTTTTGGCTGTCCGAGGATAAAAAGTTATACAAACGCTCTTACTCTGGGCCATATCTGCTTTGTATACACCCCGAGGCAGTAGAAGCACTTCTAGAAGAGTTACATGAAGGGATCTGTGGGAGTCACACCGGAGGGAGATCTTTATCTCACCGGGCCATTACTTAGGGGTATTGGTGGCCAGGTATGCAAAAAGAAGCGCAAGAGTATGTTAGGAAGTGTGATCAATGCCAAAGGTTCGCACCGAACATCCATCAACCGGGAGGAGTTCTTAATCCTCTTTCCAGTCCTTGGCCTTTTGCTCAGTGGGGCCTGGATATCGTTGGCCCTTTCCCTAAAGCTGTGGGAAATAAGAAATATCTGCTGGTTGGCACAGATTATTTTACGAAGTGGGTAGAAGCTGAGCCTTTGGCCAATATCAGGGATGTGGACGTCAAGAGGTTTGTCTGGAAAAACATCATCACTCGGTTCGGGGTTCCTCAAGCCCTCATCTCGGATAATGGCCTACAATTTGACAGCAAAGCTTTTAGAAAGTATTGTTCCGATCTGGGGATATAGAACAGATATTCCACTCCAGCCTATCCACAGGGAAATGGACAGGCCGAAGCTGTCAATAAAGTCATAGTAGGTGGGTTGAAGAAGAGGCTGGATAATGCAAAAGGCAGATGGGTGGAGGAACTGCCACATATCCTATGGACTTATCGAACTACACCTCGGCGATCAACTGGGGAAACCCTATTCTCAATGACGTATGGGGCTGAGGCTGTGATTCCTCTTGAAACTGGTTTTCCTACTCTAAAGACCAGCGCATTCACCTCGGACGGGAATGATGAACTATTGAAGAAGAGTCTGGACTTGATAGACGAGCGGCGAGAGAATGCAACGGTTCAATTGGCCTATTATTAGCATAAGTTAAAGCAAGGTTATGACGCGAATGTTAGGTTGAGGTCGTTATCTCCAGGAGATTTAGTGTTGAGAAAGGTCTTGGGAGCTACCAAAAATCCAAGCTGGGGAAAGTTGGAGCCTAATTGGGAAGGGCCATATCGTATCACATCTGTAGCAGGGATAGGTGCTTATTACTTAGAAGATTTAGATGAAAAAACTGTACTCCATCCATGGAATGTAAGCAACCTAAGGAGGTATTATTATTAACGAGTTCTGTTTTACTTCCTTTTATAGTTTGTCTTATCTCTGCAATGTATGCTTCTAAATTTATTGAAGTATTAAACAGAAACTAAGTCATGTCAGGTCCTCGGACCACAACTTAGTGGAAATTAATACACTATGAAATCTATTGAAGTATTAAACAGAAACTAAGTCATGTCAGGTCCTCGGACTACAACTTAGTGGAAATTAATACACTATGAAATCTATTGAAGTATTAAACAGAAACTAAGTCATGTCAGGTTCTCGGACCACAACTTAGTGGAAATTAATACACTATGAAATCTATTGAAGTATTAAACAGAAACTAAGTCATGTCAGGTCCTCGGACTACAACTTAGTGGAAATTAATACACTATGAAATCTATTGAAGTATTAAACAGAAACTAAGTCATGTCAGGTCCTTGGACCACAACTTAGTGGAAATTAATACACTATGAAATCTATTGAAGTATTAAACAGAAACTAAGTCATGTCAGGTCCTCGGACCACAACTTAGTGGAAATTAATTCACTCTGAAATCTATTGAAGTATTAAACAGAAATTAAGTCATGTCAGGTCCTCGGACCACAACTTAGTGGAAATTAATACACTATGAAATCTATTGAAGTATTAAACAGAAACTAAGTCATGTCAGGTCCTCGGACCATAACTTAGTGGAAATTAATACATTATGAAATCTATTGAAGTATTAAACAGAAACTAAGTCATGTTAGGTCCTCGGACCACAACTTAGTGGAAATTAATACACTATGAAATCTATTGAAGTATTAAACAGAAACTAAGCCGTGTCAGGTCCTCGGACCACAACTTAGTGGAAATTAATACCCTAGGACTTCAATTGAAATATTGCACAGAGACTAAGATGTGATAAATTGTTTATACGACAAATTTTGTGGTAGTCAGTGCTTCTTAGATGGGGTCCGTGCAACTAAACTTGTGTATCAAAGCAAACTCCATGAGCATCACTTAAAGCATTGTAAAGCGTTGAGTGCCTCCCGGGGTTAAACGCGTAGAACGCTATCTCAAGTATGGACACTTCTTAATGAATTTAAAACAAGCCTGTCTAAGGCAAGTTCGCTGCTATAGTCTCTTTTGATTCCTGATTAGCATATTTAACGTTAAATTTTCCATTATAGTGTTAGATTTCATTTCTCTATAACCAAGGATCATGTAAAAATAAAAACATTCGCACGAGAAATTATTCATGTGATAGACAAAACCACAACATCTCATGTAAATTTGGAAGGGGAAATGCATAATACAAGTAGAAATGTCCTTAACAAGTTTAAAAAAAAAAAAAAAAGAGAAGGAAAAATAAAGTAAAGATTGACTACATCAGCTATTTGTTTAACTTGATCTGGAGCTTAGGTTAAGAGGCTTTGCCTATGGTCACGGGAGGAACATCTTTCTCCTTTGCCTTTGGATCTTCTCCAACAGGTAAGGTGGTTGAGGCTAGGGCTTGCTCAAAGTTTTGTGAAGCCGCTCCGTCCTTAGGCCCTTCTGGTCTTTTATCCGAGGAGATGCCCTTGGCAACTTCAAGCACTTCAGTTTGCTTTTGCTGATTGAGAGAGGAAGTGACCTGAGTGTGAGCTTCCTTGGCTGATTCGATGACTGTGGAGGGTGCCTCTTCTGGTTGAGCAGAAGGACCTAAGGCTCGGATAGCTGGGGGGAAATAAATGTTTTCAGGCCTTTTAAGCTCGGATGAAGTTTCTACCCCAGCCCGGTTGAGAGCTTCTCCCCAAGTCAGAGCACAGTATGCTCGGCAAATGACAGGCACCTCAGCTCGAAAACTTTCCTCAGTTTTAGCAACGCCAACATCATAGCCATGTTGCTCAGCTGTGTCTTTTTCCTTTTCAACCTTAGCTTTTGCCTTTTCAGCCTCGGCCTTAGCTTGTTCAGCGTGATCTCTAAGTCTTTGGGCTTCCTCTAGTTGTTTCTGCAGAGATGATATCTGTTCCTTGGAGGCTGCCAGCTGGGCATTAGCATCACGCAAGAGTTTCCTCTGGTCCTCAACTTGCTTTTGAGCGTTGTCCAGAGCTAAATCAGCACTCTTCCGAGCATGCTCTTCCTCGGCTAGCTTTTTCTTCAGCTGCACGTTAGTTTGTTCAGTCGCATTGAGTGTGTGCACAGCTCTGGCCCTCTTTTTCTTCTTATCATCAATTTGCTGGTAGCAAGAATTGGTTATCTCCTCCAGCCTGAAAGTGGCTTGGACAGCCTAAGAGGAAAGGAATTAGAAGTGCAATACTTGAAGTCTAGTGTAAAGGAAAAATAATAATAATAAAGTAGTAAAGACATCCTACCATGCCCAAGTATCTTTTCGCATTTTGAAAAACTTTGTTCCTCTTCAGTCTCCTTAGTTCGGCCATATCCTTGGGGAGGAGGAGAGTTTCCTCTAAAACTGAGGCGACTTGGCACCCAATCCCACCATTAAAGTCCCTGATCGAGGCATCTTCCCTCAGAGGCTCATCACTGAGCATGGGAGCAGGGAGCCAGGCCTCAGGTTCC
This sequence comes from Quercus ilex subsp. ballota, assembly GCA_032727855.1. Classification (NCBI taxonomy): domain Eukaryota; kingdom Viridiplantae; phylum Streptophyta; class Magnoliopsida; order Fagales; family Fagaceae; genus Quercus; species Quercus ilex. Next base: position 18,972,486 of record CM064908.1, on the reverse strand, counting down.
GAAGACTAAATGGTTGCCCTTTCCGTCGCACGTTGAGACCCGTGGGTAACTTTTTACTGCTTCGCAGCTCGTTGGTCCTCGGCTTCATGGGTCGAGCGAGATCTCTCAGCCTCCATCACTCCTTTATCTTTCGGCTCTCTCCTCTTCTTTGGGTCACTAGGTTTAGTCCCATGCAGTTGGGGTGGTTGAGAAGGAGGAAGAGGGGGGAGACTGGGTTGAGTTGACTTCTCTAGCACTCCTCTCCCAGGTTGGCCTTCGATTACGTCCTTCAAACTCCTCTGACTTCTCCTTTGAATGCCCATGTCTTCAGAATTCGCCTCGGGTGATTGAGGTTGGTTGAAAACTTCAAATTCGTCTGCAGAATCTGATAGCTCTACAACTCCTTCTGAAATCTGTTCTTTTTCTTCTTCTTCTTCTTCTTCTTCTTCTTCTTCTTCCTCCCTTTCTTTCTCTCCTTCCTCCTTCACTTCACGAGGAGTGGAACGTGATGACGAAGCTCCTACAGAAAGAGTGGCCTCAGGTAACGGCTGAGTGAAAGGAGTTCCCTCAGGAATCGGAACACCCTCGGGAACGATGAATCCCTTGAAGCTACACTGATACGGTGAAGCCGAGGATCTTTGGCCTTTATCACGCACTTGGGAACTTGAAACGCCTTGGAAATTGGCTTGTACCGAAGGATTATGTGGTCCGCTCTCAGTTGTCCGTCCTATGGGTTTATGTACACCTCGGACCTCAAGATTCTGTCTAAACTCTTCCTGTTAACCAGTCTGAGTTGAGATTTGGTGGCACGCCTGTCTGCGAAATCATTACAGCAAAAGAAAAACTTTGTCAGAAACAGAGGTAACACGAATTGAAGAACACAATTCAGAGTATAGGGGCTCATAGCCCAAAAACCCCACCTGGTGTTCCCTCTTTAGTCGGACAGTGCAAACCATCATGCCATTCCCCATAAAAAATAAGAAAATCGTCTTTTAGGCCCTTGTTCGATAAGGGGAGACATTGAATCAACCTTACTTCAGGGAACCTAGATTTCAGATAGTACCCCTGACCCTTCAAATGATTGAGATTGTACACCCAATTCACATCGTGATGGGTCAGACCTAGATTCATCTTGGCATTTAGGACTTCTATACTCTCAAGCACTATGAACATATTTGGGGCACATTGAGTGAGGGATAACCTAAAAAACCTAAGGTAACTCCTGGTAAGGTTACCCATGGGGATAGTCATCCCCCTTTCTATAAAAGCGATCATCGGGATAACCACTTCCCCAGTTTTCCTATCATTTAACCATGTTTCTGTGGAAGCATATCTCATACCCACCGTGGGGGGGAATCTTATACTTGGCTCTAAATGCCTCTATTTGCTCCTCGGAATCAACTAGATGCTTGAACCTACCCATTTCCTAACAGTTATGAAGAAAAATAGACGAAGAAGATGGAAAACTAAAGTGGGTTAAAGAAACTTACAGGTTTTGAAAATGAGCTCCTCGGATAAACTCTTAGTATTTATGAGAGCGTGGAGTAGTGAGAGAGAGAGGCATGTTCAATGAATATGAGCTGAGACGGTGCGATTTTTGTAACTGAAAAGAAAGTTGATTTGAAAAGCTCTTTATAGTGGCGCAGAAATTGTAAGCGGGAAAAATCCCGCCCATAAATGCTGAAAATCCTCCACCGTTAGATTCACATCTTACCGTTGAACGTGGGGGACAAAGGGGCCGTCATCATTTAATGAGGGCATGCCCCTAACGCCGAAACGCCAGGTGCGCGCCTTGGGCAGATATAAAGACGCTCTAAAGGCTAAGGAAATCCGCAGAGAATGTGAGGGTGGGATATCAAAATCTCCATTTTTTCCGAGGTAGCAAAAAGCGAGATTTTGAGGGGCTATTGTAGGGCCTGTTATCTAAAAAGATATAGGAATCGTAGGAAATGGGTTTGGGGCCCAACGGCCCAGTCTGAGGACATTTGCTTGTCTGAGGATGGTTACAGAAGTGTGTTGTGATAGAAATCATATATACAAAGCACAAAATGCGGCCGAGGATAGGACTCACCTCGGATACCATGGTCCGAGGTAGAGGTAACTACCTCTTTATCCAAGATACCCCACAAAGTTGTATTAGAACGGGAAGAAGAATATAGACCTCAGGAAGAATCGGGGAAGATAACAAATATCTCATAAAGCTGCTACCTCCACATTAAGTGCTTTCCAGCTAACTCTCTGGCCGCATTAATGTGGAGATGATACCTGAACAGTAACCAAGCAGCTTTATGGCTACTAAGCAAAAGTTCCGGGAGGTGTTGGATGGGACAGAAAGGCGTTCTCAGGATAGAAACTACACGTGTACGGTGGGAATGGGAAAGGAAGGCAGTATATAACATGAAAGCAGGTGACATTAGGGGGGACTTTTGGAAAAAAGAGGAAGGAGGAAGAGAACTGAAGAAGAGACCCCCTAAAAACTAGCTGAGGAGAGTTGTTATCCTACAGTTAGCTTGAAGTATCATTTACTACACTGTAACTATGACTTTTTCTATGAAATAGAACTAGTTCTTGTACCCATGCTCTAAAAATTTATTGTTTGAGCTCGTTGGACTAGAAACCCAGCCTTTTTCTGGGTCCAATCCATTTGGAGTCCCTACAATTGTAAACCTCGCATTCAAGGAGGCTATATTATAAAATTTAATATTTTATTTTATATATTGTAAATGGAAATACTATAGACATTAGGATTAACTTTTTAGCTTCTTTACGAGTATTCACATTGGGGTTGCTAAAATATTTAGCTTTTAACATTTCAAAAAATTATTTTATTTACTTTAACACTTTGCCTAACAATACACTCCACATCTCATCTCTTATTTTAGTACATCACTCATTAAGATAAATAACACATCCACCCACAAAAATCCATAGCAACTAGACACAACCACCCACTACCACAACCAGCCACCATAACCATGGCAACTAGCCACCACCCACTGCCACAAGCACCTACAACTAGCCATCTCAAACACCCATAGCCACTATAAATCCTGATTAAAATACCACAAACACCCATAGCCACTATAAGTCTGTAACTCCTGATTAAAATACCACAAACACCCATAGCCACTATAAGTCTATAACTCCTTATTAAAATAAAATAAATAAAAAATTATAAATAAATAAATAAAACCATCACAAGCCCACCTCAAAAACCACCACAAAACCCAACAATCCATAATTGTCGCCGCACGAAAGGTTAAATTTTTTCTACCATACTCTAATTGAGTAGTTAATATAACATATAAGAACACTACTTGATCTAATAGTTTAAATCAATGAGTTTGGGCCTAATTATTTTTTATTGACTAGTGTGTAGTCCCGTGCAAATGCACAGATACAATTAAAAATATTCACAATTATATGGTTCAAATCATACATTTTTTTAGAAGATGTTCAAATTATACATAATATTAGCTTACACTTTTTTTTTAAACCATACGTTTCTAAAATATGTAATGATTTTTCATATTTTATATAAATAAATAAATAAATAAATATATATATATATATAATTTAGAATTTGATTGGTTTTAGACTCTTCAATTTTTGCACTCAATAATTCTCTTGTCACAAAAATTAGAAACTTAGATGGACACATGGCAGAAAATTGGACTCTAATTGAAATCCAATTTTGAATCTAATTGAATTTGGACTCTTAGCACAAAATTAAAAATTAAATGAGACACGTGGCGCAAAATTGAGAATCCAATTAAAATCTAATTGGATTTTCTCTAAACTTTGGCTATATATATATATATATATATATATAAACTAGTCACTACTCTCAATATTATTAAATGTGAGACTTTACTTCTATATTCTTTGTTCTAAACAATTGATTCCAACTAAGCCAACAAACTATTGATTTCTGACCTTGTTGTCTCTACCAAAAATTACTCATAGTTGGCGTGAGTTCTTTATATCTTGTATGGTATCTTGAAGCAACTCATTGCACAAAAGGATATATATATTGGGCTACTATTTTAATCAAGACTTTCCTCCCGTCCCAGTTTGTGACAACATCCTCTCTTTTCACCCCTGTAGTTTCTTCTGCACTCTCTTCGTACACTTTTATTTTGGTTGATAAATCACTCTCTTCTTACACTAGCTAACTCAACTCAAGGATTTTGATGGAATAGTACTAAGCTCCCTCTCTCCAAATCCACCAAAGTAGTGGCCAGAACATTGGAACGTGCACTCTGCCACTAATAATTAAATTCTAACCAAATGAATAATGTGTAAAGTATATCTTTAATTAGTTCTTCGCTCTTTTGTTTACTTTTTTTTTTTTTTTTTTTTCTCTTTCCCTATCTGTTTGTAGTTGTAGGCATGAAAGATTCAACCGCTAGTCAATACCACACTTTCTGAATGGAAATCAATGCTGCTAATCAACAAAATTAATTTATTTGTTTTCCTTTCACAATTCGTAAGATCTTCTTCTTCTTCTTTTTTATTTTTATTTTATCTCATCTTGTCTTGGGAACGTTATCAATTGCAGCAGCTAATATAAAAACATAATAAGTATAAATAATTCTATAGGTGTGAGTCCAAGTATATCACACCATTTTTATTTTCTTCAAAATATATCTTCCCACTATATATATGTTATTTTAAGCCATTGTTTTTATTTGCTAGATATTGAATGTTATGTTAAACCTTCCCCCAAGTAACCAAATATTTGTCAGATTCTAAAGAAAGAAAATGTTTTTCACAACCAAGTTCACTCTCAATTTGATTGATTTGGTAACAAATTTCAGCCAATATCTCTTTATCATTTTCATTAACTATCAACCCAACATGATTGTCTATTTTTGCGTCTGTGAAGATCAGTTTAAGTGATCCGTGTAAGTTCATGATGGGAATGCATACATATTATATTGAAGCCTGCAGTTGGCTCTAGCCTCTAGTTATTGCTAAGTTTGGAGATGACTTAAGTCTCTGTTTGGTCCATTAGCAGGCACTGTGCAAATGCGGTATTACATGTCCTAAATTCAGCGAACAAGAGGAATACGGTTGTTTGGATGTTAAACTAGGCGCAATTCATTAGGTTCTTCAATTAAATCCACACACATTCAATATGGTTGCATCTTTGAATTTAATTGTGGAACCTGCTTTACTACACTTAAGATAGTATACTAAAGTTAATTTACCCCTGACATGTTATATTTTAAAAATAAACAAAATGATTAAATTTATTTATTATATTGTTGACATGGCATTTATATATTAATTGTCATGTTATCTTTATGCTTGAACAATCTTTGACCTGGAAAAGCAAGAATGGGGCCAAATGTACAATCATCACTGTAGGAAATGAAGAGAATGCTAACATCTCTGTTATTGTAACCACATGTGATTCGTGTTATATATTCCTGAATTTAGATTCCAGAGATGAAACATTGTTATTTATTATAACTATTTTTTCTTATGCTATTTATTATAACTATTGCCTTTAATCTCCATATCAGTTTCATATTTAATTACTAATGAGCTTCATTTTAGAAAATAACCTATATAAAATGTCTCCTAAGCTGAGTCATTTCATAATGCAGCATGAAATTGAAATTTGAAGTGTTTGATACGCTATTTAATTGGAAGTACATTTTTCATTTTTTTGCGTTCACAACAGAGCTAAAAAACAAGAACCAAAAAAAAAAAAAAAAAAAACTAAACAAACCATCCTAGAAATGAACTAATTAAATAGAGAGGACTTGAAATGAAGAGGATCTTCAAAGGTTTTGCAAGAACGTTGTAGGTTCTGGTACATGCCACATTTTTCACCACCACAATCCCACAAAACTTTTCACTTAGCAGCAGCTGTTGTGTCTTTCTTCTTTTCTTCTTCTTCAACCCTGATGTACGTGTCACCTCTATACCTCTTGTAAAGGTCACCTTTGTAGAACTCCTTAGTTCTCACCACCAAAATCACCGAAATGAAGGCTGCAATTAATGTTGCAAGAGCCATAACTTTAAAAGATAGGTTAAAACACTGAACCCCTTTGCAAACCTTATTTTTTTCGCCCCCCAATCCAGGCATCTTCTTTGCCTCTCTGTCATATAACCTTCCAGTGAGCTCTTTATTGAATAGAAATGACCCAATTGGACTTGCCATTTGTCCACAATTGAACAACGTGGAGTAGTGCTTGAGCCCAAAGATCTCAGAAATGATAGCAAAAACCAATGGTAATTGTGCACCAAATGTGAAACCGATGATCAAAGATGCCACATAGATTGAACCAGAGAAGGGAAAAGCGATCATAGTGAGTCCAATGCTTAAGAAGAAAAGCACAGCTGACAAAAGAACTGGACGTGGAACCTTATATTTCATGAGTAAGATTTCTGATATGAACCCAGAGAAGACTCTTCCTGAGTAATTCCAAATGCTTATCATTGATACAAAGGTCTTCACGGTTTTTGGCTCATATAAAAGGGCCTCTCCAATTTGTCCTAGATTGTCAATGGCTGTTAAGCATGATCCAAGTCCAACAAGTGTGGCAATAAATATAATCAACATGTCAATGCTGAATATTGCTTGTAAGATGCTATAGTCTTCCCCTCTGGGTGGCTTGTTAAATACATCAGCAAAGAAAGACTTTTTAGGCTCTTCTCCTTTCTTAGAAGGGTTTTGTTGGAGCTCATCCGGTTGTAATTTCTCAATAATTATGTCATTTGGGTGCTCTCTTATTTGCCTCCATAGTAACACCTCTTGCCTTATGGCCACCACGCCAGGAAGGAACACAAAAACGCAAGCAACTATGGCACTCGCCATATAGGCTGTCGCCGAAAAGTTAACACGTTGTTGGGTCAGAGTCATTGCCATCAAGAACACAGCTAGTGCTGCTGAGAGATAGAGGAAATGATAAAAAACATTCACCTCGTTTGATTGCTTCACCTTGACCTCTTTTTCACGAATGGTATACAAAAACAGTAACGATATAATTGCAGGCAGCCAGCCTATGAATAGGATCAATGAGGTAGAATCATCACCATATATGGCTAAGTACATTTGTGTAAGTAATGAGCCACTAAGCCCCACGTACCCTTTCAACAGACCCAACATAATAGATCGACTCTCAGGAAAATTCTTGACACAGGTGACTAGAGAACCTGTGTTTGCAAAATTCTGAGAATTGGCTGCAATGAAAATGTAGAGACACATTTGCCAAAACTGTGGCTTTGCAATCCTGCCTGTCACAGCCAACCATATCATAAAGTAGCCTACAAAGTTGGTCAATGAGCCAAGGAGGAGTATAAACCAGGTGGGGGTAATCTCAGCAATAAGCCCTGACACAATCCCTACACTAGCACCAATATCCTTAAAAGAACTCATTGTGTTCAGCATGGTTTGGTTGTATCCAAGGTTCTTCTTGATGTCACTGGAATAGACTGCAAAAAGGTAAGTTGCACCTGCACCAGCCATGATCAGAAACGAGGCAAAAACCGAGGTCCACCTACCGGTCACCAAATGACGAGCCAAACCACAGCTCTGCAACTCAGCCATTATACCTCTAATGCTATGATAATGGCCAAGAGAGAGGGGTTTAATTTGTTTATGGGATTTAGAATTTAAATTAATAATTGGGTTCTGGTACATATTGGAAGAAATGAGCTATATATAAATAAACCAAATGGAGGACTAGTTAGTTTATGCAATTAGCTAATTGATGGTTTCCCAATTCATTAAGTAGTTACTAGAAAGTTGTTTACATGGGATGATAAGGGAGAGGATGGTGTTGTCAAGTTTGTAGTTTTCTTAACAACAATCAGTTTGGTCCTGAGGTAATTGGCCTATCATCATTCTATGTATATCCTCAACAAGAAACAAAACACAACTCGTGGTTCAGTGCTGATGTTTGTTGCAACAATGTAAGTGTTACATAACAGCAAGGCTATAAGATAGGAATATAAAAATAATTAAACAAACCATAACAGTTGATTTTGATACCATTAATATAAGTGTGTTAGATTGAAAGGTATGGTTAAAGTACTAAACTTAACAGTTCTAACCCCCATTTACTTAGTTTTAACGACAAAAAATCAAAACCCTAGTAATAGTTATAAGGTGGTTTCCAACAGAAAGATGAACCAAACAACCCAGAAAAAGATTACCATTCATGGTGAGGGAAAAGTAAAACTTGGTGAACGTTGAGAACATAATTTAGCATCATATTATTAAGAGTCTGACTACTTTGAGATTTTTAGCCCAAAAAACAAAAACTACTAAAAGACAGGATGAGTACAATTTTTGAGAGATTAAAATTTTGACACCTTAAACGACCGCTAACACCGTAAAACATATTAATAGAATGCTCAACCTTCGAAAAAATATAATAATTTGAAGAATAATTTTTATTTATTAAACTTTTGAGCTTAAATATTAAAATTGTTACATTGTAAAACCAATAGAAGATGCATTTTATTGGCCAATAGAAAATGTCCTTTTTTTTTTTTTTTTTTTTTTTTTTTTAGTTGAGAGGTCTTACTTAAAAAAAAAAATTTGACAATACTATAAGACAAATAGACATAATATATTTTATCATTACCTAGTCGTTTTAACTTTTATTTCAAAATAATAACAACTAACAAGTGTACATAACTAGCAACCGCATTAGTCATTGCAAACTTTCTGTCTATTTTGTACACAAAAAAAAAAAAAAAAAACTAATTTTTCTATTTTACATACCTATTTTTACAAAACATCCACATCAGTCTATTTATTCTACACACTTATTCAATAAAATATTCATTCTTTTACAATTTTTTATCATTTCCTCACTCACTGCCCCTCTCTCTCACAGGCCCAACACTACCAAAAAAAAAAAAAAAAACTAAAATATTAAATGCACGAGCTACAATAACCATGCATATATGCACGGTTACTGTTGTACTTGTGCATTTATGCACAATTTTACACCCACTGATGTGAGTGTTTTTTTGGTCAAAATTTGCATATCTCAACACTTTTTCTATTTAGCACTTTTTTGCACTTACTGATGCAAGTGCTCTAAGTATGCATATAGGAGGGATGGAAATTAATATTTTGCAATTTAAACTCTTTCATTAAACTCTCAAGTCTCAACATCCTATTTTCACAGATTTCGTAGTCATGAACGAGAGAAATGCTATATCAATTACATTTTTATAAGACTTTCATAATAAATTTTAAGTGATAGGTGGTTACTGACTGTTACTGGTAGGCAAAAAAGTAATTCATATAGTGGGTTCAAATTAGAACCAATAACAACTCACCATTTATGATTTGTTGTGAAAATGTTGTAAATATACTACACCTCAAAAAATAAAGGGAAAAATGACAGTTATGAAACCCATAACTCATTACCAGATTACACACTTAGTCAAATTAAATTTGAAAAGAAAAAATACATCTTTGATTTTTTTTTTTTTTTAAAATATTGAAAACTACGTGATTTATAGGGTCAATGCAACACTCGTATGCAGGTTATTATCCCCCATCAGGAAAAAAGAAAAAAGAAAAAGAAAAATTGTAGCTTATTATTTATTGATAGTTTGATACACTTCCTTGTATATAATTATAGTTGTGGGAGGACTTTTGTCTCGGCTCCCAATCAGGTATTGTTCGCTTTGGGATGGGCAAGGATCAACCTACGTTCCACCCGCACGAATTTGCTCAATCCCACATCGGGGAGAGACGCCTCCCACTCTTGCCTTATAAGCCTTTGGCCTAAGGAATGGTGTACCGTAGTGTGTGTACGATACACCCTTCCTTAGGCCAAAGGCTTATAAGGTAAGGGTAGGAGGCGTCTCTCCCTGATGTAGGATTGAGCAAATTCGTGCGGGTGGAACGTAAGTCGATCATTGCCCATCTTAAAGCGAATAATACCTAATTGGGGGTCAAGACGAAAGTCCTCCCACAAAAAGGCGCTCATTCACACTACGGTACACCCATCCTTAGGCCAAAGGCTTATAAGGCATGGGTGGGAGACGTCTCTCCCCGATGTGGGATTGAGCAAATTCGTGCGGGTGGGACGTAGGTCGATCCTTACCCATCTCAAAGCGAACAATACCTGATTGGGGGTCGAGACGAAAGTCCTCCCACAATAGTTTATGAGACTAAATAGTTGACTTGAGTTTAATTGAATAACCTAAAATTACAATATCTAAAAAACTATTCCTAAGTTTCACTTTTTTTTTTCTTTTATTATCTGAAACATTATTATTAATTTTTTTTTAGAAACATTATGAATAAATTAAAATTCTCAAATTTACTAGCTCATATGGTGCATGCTGTAAAATTCATCTTGAGATATATTCAACTTTGAAGGCAATCTCAAAAATAATCTAAAAATTGAATACATTTTAAAATTTATACTATTTTTAATCTGAAAATTTAAATTGACTAATTTTTAAACTTTGGGATATAAAATTAAAATGATTTTAAATCTAAGAATGTAAATTACAATTTAGTTATAAAAAAGAAAGATAACATATTTTAGATTTGACAAAATTTAGCTATAAAATTGGTTATAGTCTTAAACTACAACTTTACTCAATTTTTTTTATTAGAAATGAATTTTGACAAGTCCGCTATTGATTTGACAAAATTAAAGATTAATAACTATGTCATCAATAAATTATTTAAATTACAAGTTTTTGTAGTTTAAAATTATGCATAAAATATAAGTGTATAGATCATATAGTAAATAATATCCGATTGACACAGAATTTGACATATATATTAAGAGCGTAAAGAATATATAATTTAACGGTTAAATTATCAAATTATATAGCAATGTTTATTTTAATAAATTTTGTAACTAAATTTTATCCATTTATATTTCCTATTTTTCAACAAAAAAACAAAAAAAAAGGCATGGGCAATTGCGTAATTTCTCTATGTTAGATGAGCATTCTTAAACCCTTCAAAGTCCAAACATAACCCCAAAGCCCAAAACAAGGTTCTAGTTTGAGTTCTAGTTCTTCACTCACTCTCTTCTTCTTCTACTTCTCGCTAGCAATCTCATCCCATCTTTTTTCAATGGCAAAGCGTTTGATCCCATCTCTCAATCGTGTTCTCATCGAGAAAATTGTTCCTCCTTCCAAAACAAACTCTGGTATCTTGCTTCCAGAGAAAACCAGCAAGGTGAGTGACTCTCAATAGTATTTTTCTCTTTCTTTCTTCTAAAAAAAATTGGTTCTTTTTTTTTTGGCTGATGAGAATGTTTTTTGGGGAAGAAAAGTCTCCAACTTTGAATGTTTCATCTTTTCTTTTATTTGTATTGTGGTTTTTGCTTGAAAATGAAATTGGGTCTGTCTATTTTCCTTTCTTTTTTGTACTTTGATTTTGACTTGTATAGTGCCCTTCTGTTACATGCTTTGGCTTTGTATTGCAATGTTTCATGTGGGTTTGGACTCTGGGGATTGTTCTGGTTTTTGGGTTTTTGGGTTTTTTTTTTTTTTAATATATTTTTTTAATTATATATATAAAGAAGAGGCTTTTTTACCTTTTCCTGATTGGTTTGTGTCTTTGCCTTTTTGGTTCATATAAGTTGTGTATTGTATTCTGATTCTTCTGGGTATGGATTTGATCTCAGTACTCTTTCTAAGTGAGCTTTTACATTGTAATCCAACTCATTTATTTTTTAGTTTGAATTTCTGGAATTGCTTCGATTTGGGATTTTCCCATTTAACTCAAATACCTCTTTATTTGTCATGTTCCTTTAATTGTATGTGAAATATTTCTTATTTGTTTCAATAGCTATTATGTTTTGGCCCTGGAAATGGATTTATCCTAATAATCAGTTGTAGATTTCTTTTACTACTGAGGAGCTGAAAAAACTTAACACTTTCCTGGACAAGTACAACTATTTTTTAAAATTTATTTGATTATTTCATATTACATCTAGAACAAGAACTTAAGGACTTGAATTGAAAATGAATTTAGGAATGTTTGACAACTATGTTTGATAAATTCTTATCTATACTAGAATGGCCTTACCTGCTTTTCTGCTCTTCTATCAAGTTTCTGATAGATCAGACAATAGAAGAGTCTTTTATTTTTCTCTGAGATTAAATTATATTCTGGGAATAATAGAAGCAATGGCAATAATTAAAATAGTGAGAGTTGCTCACATCGAATGAAATTTCACCCCTTGTAAGACTTAGTTTACTCGCATAGTTTACATGTATTTGTGTAATCTACAAAACTGTTGGATCCCACTCGTAACTTGAAGTAATTTGAATGAAGGCAAGCATCAGTTGAGATTGACTCTAGCAGTACTTTTTCATGTATATTTTCTTGTACCGTTACTTATTGTTCTTGTTGGTCTACATTGCTTTTTTGCTTGATAATTCAGTTGAACACTGGAAAAGTTGTTGCTGTGGGCCCGGGAGCTCATAGTAGAGATGGGAAGCTTATTCCGGTTAGTGTGAAGGAAGGAGAGAGAGTTCTTTTGCCTGAATATGGAGGAACTGAAGTAAAGCTTGGTGATAAAGAGTAAGCTATACTCCTCTTTTATCATGTGGCCATATCTTATTTTATAAATGTGATGTAATATTGTATTTGACAGTCACCATTCATTTGATATGTAATAGTTGTCTTTTTTCTTTCATATGTTTTTGTTTCAAAGAGTTTGTTTTATATTAGCCCATGTCAACCACCCACGGAGATGCTTTAGTGGTAGGAAGCTCTCCAACTATTCACCTTGAGAGTCCTAGGTTGAGAGCTTGAGCGTTGGTATGCCCCATTAATTGCGCAGATGTTCCCACGCCATTCATGAGAAGAGTTCAAGTTAGCCAAGAGCAGTGAACTCACCTGCTAGCTCCCTTTTTTCATTTAGCAAAAATATATATATATATATATATATGTATATGTATGTATGTATAATAGCCGATGTCATGAAAACTAGGAGAATTTGATTGCCATTCTATATTTCTATCATGGAGTTATTTTTGGGTAACTTTATTATGATTGGATGTATTTAATCATTAGATCACCCTTTAATTTGCACTGTAAAGCTTTTTATTCTTTAATCTTATTTTGTCAACGTTTTTTGTCAAACTTATCATAGTCTACTTAGGCCTTGTAATCAACTCATCTATAGAGGCAATATAGTGCCATCTGACGGATTTCAGCATGCTGCGGTAGCTGAGTGGTTCCAGGGGCACACATTAATGACACTCAGGAAATAAGTTATGATATAGTTTAGCTGGTGACAAAGTAGCCAAAGCAATAAAGCGTTTTGCCTGTTTTCTCTGTGATGGCCATAATATTGTTACATGTGGTTTGAATTCCTTCTATATCCATTGAACAAGTATATCATCCTAGATGAGACAAACCACCAAAATAGCTTTCAGACTTCTCTTGGATGGCTGCCAAACGTAGTTTACACAAAAATTGCTTTTATATCTCTGGGCAAATTCTCATTAGTGGAATGCTACATAAATGGTATAATTATGTTTGTACAGCTATGTTTTGCATTAGGTATAGATCAGGAAAATGTTTCTAGGGAACTGACATTAACCATGTTTGCAGAAAAATATTGTTAATAATACTTAATATGCTGTTCATAACTTTATATATAGAAGAGAAAAAAAAAGGGTCGCATTCCACTTGAAAGCAGGCCGCATTTTGGTGATCTTGGACATTGCAAACTCTTGTATGACATGCCAATGGTGTTGCATCTCTCCATAAATCAAACTATTTGTTGAACTGTACATAGTAATTCCAAAAGGCCTTTGTACTTTATTTGTATACTGTCCAACACACGGATGGGAAACGTGGGTTCCATGACAGATTTGACTTTAGACCAAAAAAAATGAGTAAAGATGACCTTTCCCTTTCCAATCTTGTTAAATTATGCTCTTACGGAATGAGCATTGCATTATTTCAAGATATTCTGAATACTTAATATACATGACTAGTGGAGGGCCTGGAGGCACTTCTGTTTACAAAATTTAGAAAGCAATTTTTTTGCACTTTTCAGAGAATTACTCATTTAAAGTCAATGTTGTTGTGCATAAGTTATATAGCATTGATTTGATATTGAAGCTATGTTGGTATCAAGCAGTAAACTCATTTTCAAATTTCTAGTTTTATAATCCTTCCTCAGTTTCCATTGCTTTGTGTGTAATCTTGATCATGTTTAGTAATTATGCTTCTAGAAATGATACACGGTGATGGTATATCTGTTGAAATATTTGTGCTTCTTTTGTATTTCCACATGTATATATGGAATGGTTTATTAATCATTTTATGTTCATACTGACACAGCAATCCATATAACACTTCCTCCAAACACTTAAATTTGTCACGAACATATTCACCTTTTATTTCTCTTGTCACCATGGAATAATTGCTGTACGCCTAACATATGTTTCTTGGACTTTATTCCAGATATCATCTGTATAGAGATGAGGATATTTTGGGAACTCTCCATGACTGACGCATGGAACTTCACTATCACCATTCCAATGGGTTGGATTCTTGTTCTTCATGAGGCATAGAGGCAATCATCATATCTGCAGCTGCATACTTTGTGCTATTTTTAACTTGTATTAGACTAGACACCATTGTTTTGATATTCTCAAATAACCAAGGTGTTGAAGACAACTCCATGGTGTCTCATCAAAGATTCTGGATTATGGTCCGGGAAATGCTGGATTTTATTGACTTATTTGAACTTGGTCCATTTACATTGTATCTTTTGTGTGTGATTCAGGGTCTAATCCAACAATATTATAGGTCAACCACCTCATACTATTAATGGGCATAGACAATTGGAGAGTTTCTGACGGGGGAATCATATATCTATGGTTCACTCCCAAGTAGGGCTGTAAATGAGTCGAGTTTTTTTGAGTAGTGAATATTCAAGCTCGGCTCGGCAGCAAAAGTAGAATGTTCAAGTTTGGCTTGAGCTTGATACGAGCCTACAAATAATGTTTAAGCTTGAGCTTGTTATAAAGTATAAAAGCTTGAGCTCAGCTTGGCTTGGCTTGATTCATTGGTCAAGCCAAACTCGAGCTCAATATCAAGCCCAAACTCAAGCTCAATATCATGTTTTTGGAGTTCAAATCTTCTGTCTCATTTTCTCTATTCTATTCTATACTCCACAAATAAAAACTTGACACATGTCTATCTACTTAATTAAATCCTAATTTTGTGGTTTTTTTATTTCAGTTACCTAAATTAAATAAATAAAGAAAATAAGAAAAACCCAAAAGTCAACACATCCCACCACCTACACCACCACCATTGTTCGCCGGAGTCATCAACACCTTCAGTCACAGCCATCCATTGGACCCGGAAAATTTTGGTCATGATTTTCCTCATCACAAAGAGCACCTCAAAATGTAGGGGGTTTGATATGACAAGATTTTATTTCTCAGGAACCAAAGGTCGAAAAGATATAACATGGTACAATTAGAAAGACAAAATAAAAATAAAAGTAGACTTATTTGAAAACTATAATAGATTTTACATCATCCACCCACCCACCCACCCACCCACTTTTAACTGATTGAATCAACCATAATGTTTAGTTCCTAAGAAAGCTGAGAAAACGAATGACAGAATATTGGACTTTGTTGGAGTTTGAAGTTCCTAGATTTGGCTTGGCTTTGTTTAGAGTTCCAAGATGGTACCTTACTTGGATGGCTGTGACTAGAGTAGTTGGCGGCTCCGGCGAATGAAGGTGGTGCTACTAGTGGTGAGATGTGTTGAATGTTGAGTTTTTCTTATTTTCCTTATTTATTTAATTTAGGTAACTGAAATAAAGAAGCCACAAAATTAGAATTTAATTAAGTAGATAGACATTTGAAAAGTTTTTATTTGTGGAGTAGAGAAAGTAAGACAAAAGATTTGGACTCATGTTTTTGAGCTTGAGATCCAATACCAGTATATTACGAAGTCTATATCAAGTTTATTATTTAGCCTATTTAGTTTAGATAAGTGGTCTCAACTTATAATTAATTAAAGTTTTGGAATGATATGAGTTTACTTGTCAAGCTCATATCAATTTTATTACCAAACTCATAAATAAGCCTAAGCTTAACTTGTTTTGTTACTTTTGTATCGAGCCTTGGTGTTCACAAGGTTGTTCACAAACAATATTTTTTACTTAAGCTCAGCTCGTTTATTAAACAAGCCTAAAACTAAAGCTTAAGTTTGGCTTGTTTATAAACAAACAAATATTAACGAGCTTTTTATTGAGCCAAGCCCGAGCTGTTTATGAACAGCTTAGTTTATTTACAGCCCTACTCCCAAGGGAGGGCCCTGCCTTAGTGAGGTTCTACGTCATTTATATATATATATATATATATATATATATATTAGAAAGAGGTTAATTTTAACACAGCTCTTGTTATATTAGAAATCTAAGGATTTCCATATGTGCAAAAATTAATGGTGGTGGAGATAATAAACTGTCATTAGTAAGAATGGTAGTGGCTTAGGTATTATTGTGATGTGGGCAGACCATAAAATGCTTGTTGTGGTGGATGGTGGTGATTGTTGCAAGTAGGGGTGTGCATGGGTCGAGTTGGGTCACTTAAGGGAATTTTTCGACTCAACCCACCATGGTGGGTTAAAAAAAATCCAACTTAACCCATTACAGAGGTTCAACCCAACCCAACCCACATGGATCGGGTTGAACCCATGAGTTGGACAATTTTTATTATTAATTATATAATATAGTTTTAAATATATTTAAATATTTAAAATTTAAAATTTAAATATATAGGTGGGTCAGGTCAGGTCGGGTTAGGCGGGATGTGATTGTTATGACCCAAACCCAACCTAACCCAACCCATCTACCCCTAAAAACCGATCGGGTTGGGTTGGGTCAGTTTTGGCAGGTTGGTGGGTTGGATGCACACCCCTAGTTGCAGGGGTAGATGAGTGAGAAATTGCATGTTGATGGTTATGCTTTCATCAAAACTAATAAACTATCTGAATAAATTATGAAATATTCACAATGGGAACTATGGATGGACTGACTTTTAATAAAGACACCATGTGAAGGATTGTCTTCCATCACTTTTCAAAAAGTTGGAGTTTAGTTTGGGAGAATTTGCATTACTACCGATATCCAGATTTAGGGGAATAAAATGTTTGAAGTCTAAAAACCTAAGAATGTAATTATTTCTATGTTTGGTATGATTAGGAATGTAATAAGAGTCTTCGGAATATGAAATGCTTATATTTAGTTTATTTATAGGAAATCTTATAAGGATTATTTATTTTTTTACAAAATGTCATGTGATTCGTAAGCACAATAATTATTTAAATTGTCAATTTATAATTACTATTTTTCAATTTTGTTTCTATCGGTTAAAGGGTTGGAGGAATGGGGGAAATTATCTGTTTATAAAAAATTAAAAAAAAAAATTTAAAATGTAACTTTTTCCAAATATGGGAGAATGTGGATACCTACCTTTTTCAAAGGGAATCTACATTCTTTCATGTACCCCCAGGCATTTGATTTCTTTATGTGATTTGCAACTAAATGTGAGAATGTTAGAGATTTTTTTAACATTCTTAGGAATCCTAAAATATTAAAAAAAGAAAAAGAAAGAAAGAAAAAGCCAGATGTTACATTGGGTTGGAAATGTGTTAATGATTCTATTTGACAAATTTAACCAACATTAGATTCGCCGATTGTCATAACAAAAGATAATTTAGGATTTATTTTTCTCAACTTCCGCTTTTAAATGTAGTACTAGTCATTGACTCATGTAATGAGTGGTAATATATAATTATTTTGAAATGTGATATAATGCATAATTTAATTTCTAAATTTTATTGTGAATAATTTGTTCTTCCTAAAAATTCAAAAATTTATAAAAGTAATTTCAATCTCTCTATTTTTACAAATATATAATTATATCATTTTTGGTTTTTTTTTTAATCAATAATTCTAACTATTGCGTTATATTTTCCTAATTTATTTTGATACAACAAAAATTTTTTAAGTTTCAAATTTCTCATTCATCAACTTAAAGTAGAGTTGCAAGAAAGAATTAAAAAGAATATATGTGTATATATATATATATATATACACACACATACATACATACATATATATATAGAGAGAGAGAGAGAGAGAGAGGATTAAGAATATGAGAGAGAATATCACATTTATAGAATAAAAGATTATGAGAAGAGTATTCAAAATAAAAGGTATAGTTGTAAACACCAAATTATCTAAGTCATGCTATGTAATAGAATAAAACTATATCATTATATACTATATTTATAATACAATACGGTTACATCTAACAACCAAAGAAAAAAAAAAGACAACAGCTTAAAAACACAACTAAATTAGATCAACTTAAAGTATATTTCAACACAAAAATTAATCAACTTAAAGTAAAGATGTAAGGTTGGATTAGAAGTCCACTAAAGGGGAAAAATACACACACACAGTAATCACCTCCACGTATGGGAAAAATATGGATTGAACTAAAGATTTATATGGATTGAAAAATAAGAATTTATATGGATTGATCTCTCTTTGATGAAACCTCAACACATGCCGCCTCTCACTGCATTAGTGATGTTCTTATCAATTTTGTTCATGTGTTCTTCTCAACCATTGCAAGCTTAGCTCAAAAAATTAAAGGTTGAAAGCTGTAAAAATTCCAAGGTGGAAGAGCTAGTTGCACTTGAGATGGGAAAAAAGAAGAGAGTAGTAATGTTGAGTTAAATTGGAAAGTTGAAAACATGGGAAAGCATCAGATGCTGCTAAGAAGAAGAAGAAACGTGAGGATAGTTCATGGTTGAATTCAATCAGTGGGTTTTAAATTCTGGGAGAGGAAGAGACAACAAAAGAAAGAAATCTAATACGAGAAGAGCTGAATTACCAATGAGTTTGATTTGACGTGGAAACGTTAGCCAATTGTGTTGTTGGGCAGATGTGGAGTCTAGAATATAGATGCAAAAAACGTTTCAGCTTTCATAGAAGTGGATTGAAGCTGACCAAAGTGGACCAAAACGGACCAAATGGACTGAAGTGACTGAATTGAGAAATTCTGACATTCTAGGGAATATTCTAAAATAACCAAATGCAGAAATGAGAAATGTTATATTCTAAGGAAAACAACAGAGTTGTAACTTGTAACAATCATTTCGAATGTGATAATGTCAATCTGAGAATTTGTACTTCTATGAAAATCAAGATTCAGCAAGCCAAGATTCAGCAAGCCAAACAGCCGTTGAGAGCTTAGAGTACGGTTGTTCTGCCTCATATTGATTTTTGTTTGGCTTGGTGAGGGGCTGATGCTTTCTGTTTTCAAAGTGTAGTTTATGCATTGTGCTGCAACTCTTATTTGTGTAATATATATTTTCACCAAAAGAGAAAATGCAGAACATTAATTTTTTTTAAGAAACTGAAGCCTACATCAAAAGCTATTGGCAATTTGGCACGACACTTTCTATGAACAATTCAGTTTTTCAAAATTAATTTCATAATTGATTGTTGCACATAATAACTTAATCCAAACCCCAAACATTTCCAAGACAACAATGTCTCTTCCAAACTGACTCTTGTACTCAAGAGACTAGAAAATGAAGAATGCATGCATGAAACCATTCTTCAGAACTCTATGACGAGTTTAAAAAGCTCCGAGCAGCATCTAAACTCAGTTCTTCATGCACCTGGAAACAATAGGAAAAGAAATTTTCATTCCATTAACAACAGAAAGAGAAAATTTTATTGGAGAATTCTGTACATGTATATGACTTACAAGTTTACTATGAATTCGTTGAAAAGCCTTGCAAAACCTCTCGGCTTCTACTGCCCCAACCTATAAATCAAATAAGCACCAATTGAAAATTGTTAGTTTCCCTTTCATCCCTTATATCTTCATTGTGCATTTGCCCTTTTTCTTCTTTTTGAATAAATTTCTTTTTCCACCCTAAATTATCATTCGAATTGCAATATCCCCTTATATTTCAAAACTGAGCAATCACCCTTTAATGTCAATCAAAAATTCAAAGTCTTGCCTAAATGCACGAAGGAACTTTTGTGTCTAGAAACTTGATGATTCACAATTCCATATGCACATCCAAAAAATGCCTCTTAAATTAAGAGTAATTGAAATGATAACGGGGCTATTTGGAATTTTCGAGGACATCGAAAGCTTAATTGCTCAGTTTTGAACTTCCAGGGGAACATTACAACTCAGATAATAGTTTAGGTTTAATAACTTCATTTTAATTTTTAACGTTTCCATTTGATTAATGAGGACATAGTGAAATATCACCCCCCCCCCCCCCCCCCCCCCCCCCCCACAAAATAAAAAATCCAAATCTTCCACAGACCTTCCCAAATATATTTGCTGTGATACAGAAAGAAAATATCGTATTATAATCTCCCCCTTTAATATGGAACAAAACACAAGTCCAATTCTAAATAAGGCATCACTAACAGCATCAAAAGTTTCCAATCAATGGCTGAAATTGGTACGTATATACATAGAAAATAACAGAATTAAGGTACTAGAAGGTATACTTATTTTTACAAGTAAAAGCCACCAAAAAAATACAGTGTTTGTACTTTGATGATCAAGTTGAGATAAATAAAAAAAGTTTGATGAAAACAGAAAAAATAGTAATCGATCAGCTTCTCACTTGCTCTACAAGATCTGGAAACTAAAACAAACATTTAATCATTCAAAAAAACTTAGTGAATAGAGTCAATAGACAATGGAAGATAATGTGTATTAGCTAAGCACTTAAAGCCATCTTTTCTGTGAGAAAAAAATTTCAGTAACAGAGCCACTTAATGAATTAAAGGCAGCTTATGGAAAGAATGGTATTTAGATCTTCAAGAAAGCAATGTTAGTCTGATTACACCAGTATACTTTGGATGGGGGCGAGGAGAGGATAGGAGAGAAGAGTGGGGGGTTACACTCCCTGTTTGGTTCTCTCTTAGAAGGGAGGGAGAAAGGTTTTGAGAGGATTTGGAGGAGTATCTTACCACCCTCAAATCTCCTCTTTTTTCTTTTTCTTTTTTTTTTTTTCAAATTGAGGGAATTAGGAAGGATAGGATATGCCTTTAACGATTTTTTTTTTGTACTAGCCTTTTTACCATTAACAATTTGTTAAACTTCAACAATGTCTATCACTTCCCGCCCAGTCAATTTACATAAACAACCAAACAAGGGGGGGGGGGGGGGGGTGGCGCAATACCTACTTCTCTCTGCTTTCTTTTATTTTCATAGCATCCAAAATAAATAATAATAATAATAATAAAGAAAGGATGACCATTCCCTCTCCTCCCTCTCTCTCTCTCTCTCTCTCTCTCCAAAATTTTCAACATAAGTGATATGGACCAATGAAACTGTTCTAACTTCTAAGTACCCTGAAAATTCCATTCAACAGCACTGTAGTTCCACTTACACATCATACCAACTCAAAACTCCAGAAAATCACCATTTCAAAGTATGACACTTCAGTCTAACACTTGTTAATTTTGATTGGTGAACAACTCCCCCGTATAGCGTGGTCACTCTAGTCTTGGTTAACCTACTCTTTTCTCTTATAAATCACTTCCCTTTCTAACATTTATGAAATAAGGAGCAACCAAAAAAGCAAGCTAAGAAGACAGCAAAACCAATCCCTATAACATAGAACTTCAGAAAACACTCTTCAACCTGCGTATATTGTATAACTAGTGATGTCCACTATATGCAAATTTGTCATCAGAAGGCTACGACGAGGTTCCAAAGGTTTAAGAAATGTATTATGGTGGAAAGGAGTTCAGCTATTAAAAAGTTACAAATAACTGCAGGACAGAATTGCATTTTAAGATCTCAAATTACTATATCATAAATATTTGGATATCCACCAGAATATGGGGACTCATGGCCTGTATTTTATATTGGAGTAAGCATCAAAGTGGATGTAAACAAAGAAAAATCTATACAATGTAGAATAACCACGAAATGATCAAAACTTAAATCACAACAACTACCAACACAACAGAAGGACAATGTTATAATAGATGAGCAAAAGCAGGTGTAAAGTGAGAGTGGTGCAAACTTTACCCTTTTTTAATTGTATAAATGAGATTCAAACATAATAATAACAAATTAAAAAATGCAAACACAAAAAGTTAACCATAAAAAGAAGTATTCTTTGAGTACAATTGATCAGTTGTAGATTTGTCATGCTTTCTCAGTATCACCAACTTTTGTGAGCATAAACACTATTTAAGTTTAATTGTTCTCCCTCCTCTTCCTCCCACCCTCACTCAACAAAAAAAATACAAAAAAAAAAAAACACACAAAAAATGACAAAATGATGCGAAGAAATGAGTTCAATCCCTTTTCTATTTCTTCTCAGTTTCATAGATCTCCATTTATCCAAGTCACTTGACAGGAGAATTCAAAATCTTATAAAGGCTAAAAAGCAAAAATAGGTTTTACCTAAAAAAAATATGAGTTGGATTTACTGAGTTTGAAATAGAAAAATTACGTTTTACCTATCCAAAATATGAAATACTCCAGCAATCATGGTCAACAAATTTCACACATTAGATCATGTTGGTAATTCAAAATATTAGAAATGGCAAGATTATGAGTGCAGCATACCTTCCTTTCAGCTGCTGACTTTAGCTTCTCCCAAAATGCATCTGTTAGCACAAGTTCATGTTAGCATGACAATTTAACTTTCATACTAAAATACAAGATATAAGTGGAAATGCATCTTAGTAAACTAATTTGAACCATGCCACCGCACACTATTTAATTAATGATATAGAACTTAAAAAGTAAAAAGTTAACCATAGATGTAGGGAAGAAGAAACATAAGTCAAGAAATAACTATAAATACAACAATACAGAACTTCTTTCCAATTTGTCCAGTGGCACATAACTGTATTTGACTCCAATTTCAAAAACCTGATAACCACAGCAAGGTGCAATGTGCTTTTCATAAATGAGTATGTCAATTTGGAATAAAGGCTACACTAGAAAAGTGCAAATTCAACATACCCACCAGGTGAAACTTTTCAAAGGTCTCCAAGCAAGTACATATTTTTCCTTGAGAAACTCATGATCAGACAATGGAGAAGAGACAGAATCGTAAGGGTGGGCAAGCAATGAGGTCCAATCCCAATTCAACAACAACAAGCCTTCGTCTCAAAATTGGTCGGCTATGAATCCTTAATAGAATAGTCGGGGTCAGCCACATTTATTCTTTTCCACCAATTTATCCTAGCTGAATTCCAAATTCATACTCTCTGTTGCCTCCTTATTTAACATGTCATTTTTTACTATTTCTACTAATATTATTTAGGCCTTCCTCTACCTTTTCTCATTTTCACAAATTGAACTACTCACTCTTCCCCATTGGTTGATTGATTGCTCTCCTTTGCAGTTTGCATATGACCAAACCATCTCAAACAACTCTCCCTCATCTTTTCATCAGTAGGGGTCACCCCTATGGCTATGGCCCTATCTCTAAGTGAATTTCCTGATTTCATATCCTTTCCTTCCTTGTATTACCACTTATCCATCTTAACATTCTCATTGCAGCTACACTTATTATATTAATGTGTTACTTCTTAATAACCCAACATTTAGTACCATAAAGCATAGTTGGTCTTATAAAATTTTCCCTTTAACTTAATATGTATTCTACAACCCTTTAACTTAATATGTATTCTACAATTACACAATACTCCTAACGCACTTCTCTAGTTCATGCACACTGCTCTTATCCCATGATTCACACTCTCTTCAATAGTTCAATCTCTCCATCTTTATAAATTATTGATCCAAACTATCGAAAACTCTCACTCTTTGGTATTTCTTGACTATCATCAAGTATTATAGACCTCATATCTCTCTCTCTCTCTCTCTCTCCCCCCCCCCCCCCCCCCCCCCCCCGCGCAGGCGCCCCCCTCTCTTTTACTAAACTTGCATTCCATGTACTCTCTTTAGTCCTTGAATCCTAAAGGTGCATCTTAAGGATAAATAGCTTAGCCTGTCAAGGGTGAAAAACCCCTAGATTACCCAGTAATGGGTTCTGACGAGTGGGGTCAGTTACTCGTAGTAGTTTGATTAACAGTGAGGATTGTTTTACAATATGTTTTGCGACGTGCAACTAATCTAAGTGAAATTCTCCTATGTCATATAAAAATAATAAAAAAATTTCCAAAGCGTCTCTCCAAATTTCTAACTTTAATTAACACCACGTCCAGTTTCATCCACTAGATTATATCATTTGCAAAAAAGAAAAAGAAAAAAAGCATTCACCATGCTGGCAATTTCTAAGATAAAATGGGTCAAACTAAAGGGCAAGACATAAATCCCAATGATAAACTAGGTAGAAAAAACAATGCAAAATAGCTAACCAAAACAATCATTATAATATATATGAAAAAAATTAAGTACGATGGTATGACATACCATCATGCACACTAGTTCCTTGATTCTCAACTTCATTTTTATCCCCCTCATCCCATGCACTCTGCCATTCCTTTACCTGTTGTGAACTCAAAAACATCAATTATTAACACTCAATACATAAACACACGATAATATAGTAGAGTCGAATCATACCGCCTCATTCTGCATTGACTTAGAGGTTGACTCTCTTGATGCCTCTGATTCTGCCTGATATTTTAATTAAAAAATATATATTGTTTCAGAAAAATTCAATGGAGATATGGGTTTTGAGTATTATGGTAGATTGAAGATTTGAAAGTGGGAATGAATGAAAAGAAGACATAAAGAAAAGGAGAGAGAGAGGCAGACGTACATGGTAATCGCGAGATCGGACTACAGGGAAGAGATCAAGAAGCTTTCGGAATTCAAGTTCGTCCATGGCTGTCTTCCTCGATTGAACGCCAAAACCAAAACCAAAACCAAAACCAAACCACCGCTTTTCTATCTATCCTGTGTTCTTTCTTTCCTTTTAGGACTTTAAACTATTTCTCTACTATTCTTTCTTCCTCTGTTGTAAAGAGTAATAGTTAACGACTAACGTATAAATAAAATAATCAGTAGTATATTTTAATAAATAAATAAAATTAAAACAAAAACAAAGAAAACAAAACACAAATAAGTTGCAAGTCGAAATGACGTAAATATGCTTGTTTCTGTTTTTGGTTTTTTTGGGGGCAAAATGGTTTTTTACTTATTTATCAGTAGGTAGTAGAGGAGAGCAGATTCTAGGGCACCTAAATGACTTAATTCTATTTAAACTAATTTCATGACTACAATAAAAATTACACTTTTTAAAGTTGTTTTAAGTTAATTTTGACTTTAGTGCATAACATTTATGATCTTTTTAATGTAACTGTTTATCACCATTTAATGATATTTCTATTGAATATAATTTAAGCTAAAAATGATATGGTTTTTCAAAAGAGAAATGATATATTTACAACATTTTTACAACAAATCTTAAGTGGCAGGTTGTTACTGGTTGTTATTGTTGGGACAAAAAAGTAATCTTAGTGTTAATTTCAAATTTGATCCAATAACAACTAATCACCTGTGATTTGTTGTAAAATTGTTGTAGACGTAGCATCTCTCTAATGTTTGAGGCTAAACCTCACGTCTGTTTGGGAACAACTTATTTAATTGAAATTGAAAATTTTTTACTGAAAATACTGTTGTGGGTACTCGAGGACCAAGAAGGAAGCCGTAGGATCGAACTATTAGGCCAAAGCCCAAGGAGGAATAGAAAAGCCCAAGTATCGGGCCGAACGTAACACTAGCAGGGGCTCAAAGGACAGTAGTGCCCGAGGAATGAGTCAAATCCATTGGAGCATCGCACCAAGCGCCAAAGGAAAAACTGCAAAACTGAAGGAGGTAGAGGTCAGTGGCATACAGGAAGCCGCCAGGGCAGCGGCCCCCTGTCACATCAATATTAAATGGCGCACACCAGTTCTGTCAGCCGCATTAAATGGAGAAGTGACCTGAACAGTGTCGGTCACAGTTACACCAGCTACCGCTACCACCTGCACCAGAGAGAGAGGGTGACAGGTGTTGGAAGGGGGACGAAAGCCAAATAAAGATGGACGGAGATGATGAAATGGCAATGGACTATATAAAGGGAGGAGGAGAGAGCTATTGAGGGGGGACGAAGGATGAGAGAAAACTCGTGAGCAGACTCCAAGCTTGTTGTGTTATTCCATCTCTTATAAATTTTATTTGCTTGGACCAAAGTTAAACAAGATTGTCCAATTACGTTCATTGGGCTTTGTAACACGAACATTTTGGTCCTTACAACTGTAAAAAAAAAAAAAAAAAAAAAAAACTAAAAGCTAGTTGAATAGTAAAATGGGACTCATAAATAGTACCAAAAGTGTAATAAGACCCATAAATAGTAGCAAAAATAAGGTAAAAACTCTAATAAGCTGTGGGTTTCATCACTTCCCAAACACACTCTAAATGGTTTTAAGGATTTTAGGTTCAAAACCACTTGCCAACATTTTAGGTCCACCCTAAGGAATTCCTCCCTATAATAACATAATATGTATGAGACGGAGGGATTGCACATGCTTGAGAGAATGATTTTTTTTTTTTTTTAAAGATCTAAATCAACATTCCATAATCCATTACCCCTTCTTTGTTTCTTTTTTATTTTTTTTCTATACTTTTTTTTTCCATTAACACAATTTTTCATAATCCATTACCCCTTCTTTGTTTCTTTTCTTTTTTTTTTTTTAATTTTTTTCTTTACTTTTTTTTCCCATTAACACAATTTTTATTAATACCAACGCTATCAAATTTCATTAGTCTTGAACCAACAATCAAGAAATTAAGAATTTCCAACCACAATCCTGTTTTGAGTCATTAGTCGAAGTCAATTGGTTGGTTTTCAAGTGAGGTATCAAGATGACATTGGTGAGGAAAAAAAGGAAGCACAATGATGCACAACAATTCAAAGCAAGGGACAAAGATGCACTAGAAGGGATGACGACAACACAAGAGGATGCACAAGGATGCTATATTCGGCCTCCCACAACCATTGTTAGCTCTTCCATGATGGTGGTAATCGACAACACAACATAGATTTGACCTACTACAATATGGGTTCAATCAATCAATTTCGACAATTCAACTCCCTAGACCCAAAATAATTGGCTTGTTCAATCAATCAATTTCAACAATTTAACTCCCTCGATCCAAAAGAATTGGCTTGTTCAATCAATCAATCAATTTCGACAATTCAACTCACTCGACCCAAAAGAATTAGCTTGGCTTGTTCAATCAATCAATTTCAACAATTCAACTCACTTGACCCAAAAGAATTAGCTTTCAGGTGTTTGTTCACCCCTAGAATCTCACCATATAGACTAATGATCTCGATATGCCTTATTTAACTTGTCTTGCAAGTTGGCAGAGACGTATTTAAAAGCCTCCATGTAAAATACTATCTCTAGCTTATCCACAAATAGTCACAGATGAACATGATGGCCTCAGAGAGTGCAAGTCTTTTGCTTCCTACCCTATCAGCCCCAGTATTAGATATGGGTTTATAATGCTTAACCAATTGAGACATAGTGATCTCAGTCCTCCAAACTTAGCACTTCACCCCCAACAATCGATGTATTTACACAAAAATTAATGCAAGTGAAGAGGCCAAACCAAATTTAACGATACCTGCTCAACTCAGCAGCAGGGCATTGGATGAAAAAATGTTCCAAGGTATCCACATTCTCTTTGCACAGCAGAGTCTCCAGGCCTTACCATAGCATCAATTTTTTTATCTCAAGGATTTTAGCTCTCCAATGTGAAGTTCATTCCTGTATTAAATGGATTGGAGTTGGGAGTGGCTTGCTTGAGAGTATGTGGAAAAAAGAAATTTATCCCGTTCACGTTTTTATATACAGTGGAGACATGCAGAGACATAAATCGATGGTTCCTGCATCTATGCTATGCAATACAATTTATTTGAAAACGGAAAATGCTCAAATTTATACCAATGGTTAGAGAGAGAGAGAGAGAGAGAAGATAAAGTTAACCCTTTCCATTAGCAATGACAAATAAGAGAACAATATTATTACTAGCATAGCTTGAGCTCCAAGAATGATACAAAAATCTAAGGTAGACAACTAGTGCTTCTATTTGTTTCCATTGTGAATATTTCCCATCTTGTGTGCATTTAGTGGCGCTTCCTACCACCACCCTTCTTACCTCCATTCTTCTTTCCCTTCCCCTTTCCCTTTCCCTTTCCTTTCTTTTTCCCATCACTGAACAAATGGGTACCCGAATCACTCCCTCTAGAAGGAGCTGGAGCTGGAGCTGAATGTAACAGATGCTTTACATCAAGTACACCATTTCTAAAATGACCTTCACTTGCTTTCAAAACCCTGTCTTCAGGTTTGCGCCTCCCCATTGATCTTTTACCACTACCGCTGGACTTGCCTCCAAATTGTCCAAGAATCAAACGCTAAAAGCTAAAATAGTTAGTGAAACTACAAAAAGTCTTTGCCAGTCAGATGAACCAGATAAAAAGGGCAATGAAATAAATTAATCACCTCTTCTAGCATTTTCTGCTCTCTTTCCTTTTGTTTCTTCATCATGGGTCGTGCTACACTGAGGGGTAGTCTCTGCTTCTTAGTAGGCTGTTTTTAGAGGAGATTTAGGAAGCTTTAAATGAATACAATACAGCCACAGTAATTGAAAAGTTCACTTCAGTGTTCACCACCTGGCCGTTTGCTTGTTGCAAACAAAATAGAGCTAAAAGTGAAGATGAAAGAAGGGCAAAGAGTTCTTACCTTTCCACCCAGAGCAATCA
Organism: Quercus ilex subsp. ballota; assembly: GCA_032727855.1. Classification (NCBI taxonomy): domain Eukaryota; kingdom Viridiplantae; phylum Streptophyta; class Magnoliopsida; order Fagales; family Fagaceae; genus Quercus; species Quercus ilex. The sequence continues at coordinate 18,943,703 of CM064908.1, read as the reverse complement.
CCTTCCTGTTCTCCATTTCCTTTCTCCCTTTCCATGTCATATGTGATGAGCCTGAAAAAATGGCATTGCCTTACATTAGGTCACAAGCAAATGGAAAAATGAAATTAAAAAGACTAATGCGCTACAAATTATCCCAATAGAGACCTTGACAGTTGATACCGTTCAGCTTGAGACACGTTCTATTTGAACCACAGAGAGAACCTTTACAAGGTTAAGATAACCAAATATTTCTTTTGGGTCTCTAACAAGACAAAAAGTCACTTTACAAAGCAGAAAGTGTTGCATGGATATCTAAACACAGAAGCCCACACTGCAACATTTGGCAGTGATGAATTATAGGCAAGGTACATTTTTCTTTTCAAAATTTACATTGCCAAAACCATCTTCAAGAACTACAAGCTTTAGCCCTTTCCTTGATGGCCAACATTAAATCAGCTTTCTCCATAAATTAAAGCCATTGACAAGGGAACTATCCTGCCTTAATCACCATTATACCATGGACAACACTACAACATTCACTATTCACTGCCATAATTATGATTACAAAATTCCTTGATTAAAATAAAACCAAACACAAAAAAACAAATAATAATGATCATAAATAGCAGGGGGGAGCCATGTTATTCTTAAAAAACATTGATAACTTGTTCTAGAAAAAAAAAAAAAAGTTTCCATTATGCATATCTTAGGCTACAAAGAGATTATAAAAAATAAAAAAATAAAAAAATTCCATATAAAATTAATGCAGTGAATTAAAAGGGGAACTTAGAAGGTGCAATTTTGGGACTAATAAAGCAACAAAAGTGAGAGAAAATTGAAACATACTGATATGCTCAATATCCTTCATAATCTTCTTGAAGTCCATTTCTTCATCCTTGGTATCCATTTGGCCTCTCAAGGGTCCTGCTCCATCAGCTTCTTTCATCTTCTTATACATGTTTTTATTTCTCCCCTCTATGTCCAAAGCAACTGCAAATAAACAAAAAGTTAGAGAACAATTGAATAAATTGTAAAATAGTATAGTGTGCTTGTGTGTGAGAGATATAGAATTTGGGGGGGGGGGGGGGGGGGTTGTGGTATGGCAACTGAGTGAAGACAGTGAGTGTGGTGATGTGGGGGTGGCCGGTGAGAATTGAGAAGGAAGAAAGACCTAACCTAATATTCAATAATTAATATTAGGTTATTTAGGAAAAAATTTACTCCTGTTATATTGAACAACAACAACAAAAGTTTAAGACAATATAATGCAATTATATTTCCCCAAGGAAAGAAACAGAATCAGGCATTATGTTTGCTTCTCCTTATTTTTATCCAACTCAATAGCCATGCACCTAGCCTTCTAAAATTCTTATTCTTTTTTTTTGTCCATTCAGTAATTATTTTCATCTGTCCATCCATATTTATTGTCAATTTCCAAGTTGGCAATTCATGCAACAAGAGAACAATAACCTGTTTTAATAATTCTAGAAAATAGACTCTAAGTCTCATCCATTTAAAAAATATGTCCACAATAGAAATGAGTATTAGCAAATTTCTAAAATAACCAAAATGAACAATAATTTATCACATATTCGTTGTTAACGAAACAAAACATTGTCAAAAGTACATGCATGGAAAACAAATAACCCAACAAGTTATCGTTAGAAACAAACAATGTAACAAAATAACACAAGTCCAAACATTTGCAAAGAAATCTCACACTTCTCAGTTGTCATATCTAGACATCAACTTCAAGAAGATCTCTTTGCTCTTAGTAACTAGGCAGCCAAAGAAAGATTCCTTATTCATCAGATTATGATTCAAAAATAGTAGACATCAGTTAAAAAATTTGGTTCAAGGGAATTGGAAGGAATCCAACATAAGAAACAGTGAGAGGGTTCCATGGATCCAATTGTAGATCAAGGATCGTAAGACTATATATATATATATATATGAAAAAATACCAGTAATCATAATTCATAATAGATGTTAAAGAATCATTGGGGAAAAAGAGAGTAAATTTTGACACAAATTACTTATAAAAGGGCAATAATTACTAAGAACCAAATAAAAAATACATATTTAAAAAAAAAAAAAAAAAACCAAGTTTCAAAGTTCAAAGTTACAAGTTCCAAGTTCTAAAACCACAAACATACATATGTCCCAAATAAATGACATAAAGGAAATAAGAAAGTTTCCAAGCAAAATGATACCAATCAACAAAGAGAATTAAAATCCTCGGTGAGCCTATTCTGCACCAGTGAATGCCATTCATGTCACTGCAATTTACTTTCACCAAATTGCAACTCTAAATAGAACCAACCAAAATGACAACAATCAACAAAGAGAATTATAAACCAGCTAAAGTTTTCAGATACTAAAAACACATTCAGGGCCGGCCCTTCCCTTAGACGAGTTAGGCAATTGCCTAAGGCCCCAAAATTTTAGAAAAGAAGCGGGTAGTAGAGGAAAAAACAAAAATAATCTGGCACATCCTTTTAACCAAAAAAACAAAAATTTTGGTATATCCTATTAAACATTGGTTCTAAACAAAATCATTGACCAAAAATCAACCAGATAAACTACAAATCCGGTCTAAGAGATTAACCACAAATCAAAACAAATAAATCCACTCAAAACCCTAAAAAAATTTTACCTTTCTCTCTAGTCTCTGCTCTCCGCCTCTCTCTAGTCTCCAGTCTCCACTGTTCAGTCTGTTCTCATCTGCTCAACAGACAACAGCTCAAGGCTCAAGCAAGGCAGAAAGCTTGAAGCTCCTCCGCCTCAGCCTCTCTCTGATTTCTGCTCTCCGCCTCTCTCAAGTCTCAACTGCTCACCTCACCGTATCAGGAATCAGGTATAAATATTATAAATATTTGGGCACAGGACACTCCATTTTATTTGTTAAGAACTTAAGATAACTTTGTTTATTTGGGCCCTCCCTCGCTGGTTTTGTAACTTTGTTGATCACTTATCAGTTTATCATTATGACTGCCTGGACCCTCCCTGGACTGGGCGTTTAAGTTTGGGCCTTCAAGTTTTTTTTTTTTTTTTTTAAAAGCCTGCATTTTTTTTTTTTTTGGTTATAGATAGGATTTGTTTTGTTTTGTTTTTTTTTTTGTGGGTGGGTCTTATTAATAAGTCTTGTGTCAGTGTTATGGCTGTGCTTAAATTTTTGTTATGCTTGTGCTTAATTTTTTTTTTTTTACTTTATGCAGGTTGAGATTGCTAAAAACTTGTTATTGTTCAGTGAAATTACAACAATACTTTTTATATAAATCAAGTTCTATTTATCATTTGCTTTATACTTGAAAGTTATTTTTTATTTTAGTCTTTATAAATATATTGTTTGATTAGAAATGTCTACTAGAAAATATGCATCTGGATATAAAAAACTTAAAAAAAGAAAAAAAGAAGAAAAATTAATTAAGTCTCAAAAAGGATCAATGGATAAATTTGTTATTAGTAATAAACAAAATATAACATAAAATTTAGATGAAAATATCACAAATGAGCAAGAAATTCACCAAAATAATTTAGAAGAAAATGATGTTCAATTTTGCAATACAATAAATCTTGATAATGAACTTCAAAATAATTTAGAAGAAAATGAAAATAATGATGAAAATATAATATAAAAATATTAAATAAACATTAATTTAATTAATATATAAGTATAAAAAATGCCTCATTTTTAATTCTCGCCTTAGGCCCCAAAATGTCTAGGGCTGCCCCTGTTTCCCTCTCATCCTCTCTCTGCCTCAACCCACGTCACACCGTGCTCCATGGCTGACCACCAAGCTCTCCTTCTAAACCTCCATGGCCGGAGCTTTTCAAGCTCATCACCTCCAACTACGCACCACTGCCGAAACTCAGTCAAAATCAAATCACGGCCAAAACCCAGACAAAATCAAATCGCAACAAAAACGCAGAAGCCCACCAAATCACAAATCAAATCGCACACACTGAAATCAAAGCACAAAACCCACAAAACAACCAAAATCACAAAATGAAAACACTGAAAGTGAACCCACCGTTAAAAAAACATATATTGGTTTTGTTATTATATTTTAGAAGAAGAATCATTTTGTTGAACTAATTTTAGATCCAAATTAATCAAACACATACCACAAGCAAGAATGATAGACTGAAAGCAAAGCAAAAAAAAATGATATTTCCCAGAAAAGTGTTTTCAGAAAATAGAAAGGGTAAGCAAAATATAAAAACTATTTGATTCATAATCTCAAATAAATAAATAAATAACCAAAAATCACACACCATAATCCGGTGAAGACTCGTGAGCCACAATTTCACTTAAGAGGATCATCTAAGTTGAGAGGAAGAGATTTTCATAATCTTTGGCTCGGCAGCACAATCTTCGATTTCCTTTCTTGATGTGGCTTTCGCTCGCTCCTCTCCTGTTAGCCTAGGCGATGTATAAAGAGAAATAAAATGAAGAACAAAACACAGCGTAAAAAAGAAGAAAAAAAAATGGTGAGAGAAGAAAGACGGATTGAGATCAGGTGCACTGTCGTAGGTATTTTTTTACATTTTTTATAACTCTTTTACTCTCCTTTAATATATTTTATTTAATTGTTGAAATTGAAAGTTGTTTTTTTAACTTTTAATCTCAGCCATTAATTACAATTGCGTCAGGGTATTGCACCTAAATCTAAAAAAGACTCAAAAAAAAAAAATCTGAAAAAGACAAAGAGACATACACATACAAATACACATACACATACATAAGTACACATACACATACACATACACATACACATACACATACATAAGCACGCATAAACACATACATATACACATATATGTGTGTGTGTTTATGTGTATTTGTATTTATGTTTGTTTGTTTTTGTTTATATTTGTTTATGCGTGTTTATGTATATGCGTGTTTATGTTTGTTTGTTTGTTTTTGTGTATGTTTGTTTGTGTTTGTGTTTGTGTTCATGTATGTTTTGTGTATGTGTGTTTATGTTTATAAATATAAACATACATAAACATACACACATACATAAACATGCATAAACATAAATGAACATAAACATAAACACACATGCACATACACATACACATAAACATACACATACACATACACATATATAAGCACACATACACATATACATACATAAGCACGCATAAACACATACATAAACACATATGTGCGTGTGTTTATGTGTATTTGTGTTTATGTTTGTTTGTTTTTGTTTATGTTTGTTTATGCGTGTTTATGTGTATGTGTGTTTATGTTTGTTTGTTTGTTTTTGTTTATGTTTGTTTGTGTTTGTGTTCATGTATGTTTATGTGTATGTATGTTTATGTTTATAAATATAAACATACATAAACATACATAAACATACACACATACATAAACATGCATAAACATAAATGAATATAAACACAAACACACATGCACATACACATACACATAAACATACACATACACATGCACATACACATAAACATACATACATACACATACACATACACACATACACATATATATTTTTAGTTCTCGCCTTAAGCCCCAAAATGTCTAAGGCCGCCCCTGAAAACATTGCACCCTTACAAACAAAGAAGGAACTATACTGATACTAAAAAATAAAGAAACAAAATGGGGAGAACCCACTTCATCTCAACTCAATTCAAAACAGACCCATAAAAAACATTGTGAAAATAAATCGGAAATCAAAATGACAGTTTACTTTACGCTATTTCTCTCAGAGAAATACTGACAAACACTTAGTGCGCACAAAATCTTTAGCAAAAACCAAGTATAGAATTGACAAAAGAGAACTCACAATGAAACCACAAATCGTCTCCTTCTCTCTCTAACAGTGCCAAGCAGGTTTTGCAGTCTCAGTTCTCTTACTCTCTCTCTCTCTGGATTGTTTTGTGCAGAGAGTTTAGTTATTAGAGGTTTCGTTGTTGGAAGTTGGATATTTAAAGGTTTTCATGGGTTGGGCTTAACAAATATGCTAAACTTTTGGGCCTATAATTAAAGGCCCAATAACCCCAAAAAAAAAAAAAAAAGATCAAATAAAATTAGCTTGTGCCTTGCAGCACATTCATGTGGCTCTGTTTGGGTTCTTTTTAGGTCTTAAACAATGTAACAGTGAATCAATTAAGTGGGATTTAAAGTTACAAATTCACTTTAATCTTAGTCTTTGAATCCTAAAATTTTTTAACCAATGAACTTTTTACTTTTTTACCTTTCATAAATTTTTACATCTTGCAACTCCATAGTAATTACATGGATATAAATCCTAACTTTCAAACAGTTCATTAAACTTGAAGGAAAAATCAAGTGTCATCCAATTGCAGGCATAAAACTTTATATAATAAAATTGAATAGTTTTTACCCAGACCAAACCCACTTACTTGGATAGATAATGGATGACCAATTGATTTGAGCTGCAAAGACTTGGGCAAGTGTACCCAACCCCATTTATAGAGGTAAATTTTATGGTTGTAGTAATAATTAAAAAAAAAACATTTATTAAAGCAAAATTAAATGTGTTGAGATAGTGTTGACAAGATTGTTGGAGTTGGATATTGTCACTCTCAATTTCTCATGCTTCACAAAAATAAAATTGATAAATTAAAAAATCCGTTACATATTTTTTGAATTGGAATCGTAAAGAATTGGAATCGTAAATTGAAAAACAGACATACACATACACATACATAAACACACATACACATAAACATACATAAATATAAGCACGCATAAACACATACACATACACATACATACACATACACATAAATATACATATACATAAATATAAACACACATATACATGAACACGTATAAACTAACATAAACGTAAACACACACACACATAAACTTAAAGATAAACATAAACACACATAAAGGCTCGATTTAGCGCACCAAAGTATGCAATTTTTTCCAATCTATATGAGGGTTTATTTTTTCTCAGTCTGTATATATGTTTATGTCTATGTATATTTATGTTTATGTGTGTGTGTTTATGTGTATGTGTGTTTATGTTTGTTTGTTTTTGTTTATGTTTGTTTATGCGTGTTTATGTGTATGTGTGCTTGTGTTTGTTTGTTTGTTTTTGTGTATGTTTGTTTATGCGTGTTTGTGTTCATATTTGTTTATATGTATGTATGTTTATGTTTATATTTATAAACATAAAGGGGGAAGGGGACGCACAGCTGAAGGGAAGAGACGGAAGCACAGTATAATATAGGTTGAAAGTAATGTAAGAGACGGAAGCACAGTGTAATATATGTTGAAAATAATGTAAGCACAAGTTAGAACAATAATAAGGCGGTAGAACCAGCCAACAGTATAGATCAAAGTAATTTAAAGTAAATAATCAAAGTAAATGAAAGCAATTTAGAACCGTCCGGTATGGCGGTAATCCGTCCAAGGTGGCGGTAGCAACAAGTAGTATAATGAACATAATACTGAAAATACTTCTTATTGAAAGTAGAGTTAAACACTTACAGTAATAGTGAATACAAGATCTCAGAACAGATCAACAGTTACAAAGCTTGAACTAGTCCTAGTTACAAGGTTTGTAGGGAAAGTAGTAATAGGAATAAGGTGAACAAAGTAATAGGGGATAACAGAGAACTCTCTCAAAGAAGGCTTCTAGGAAAGGAAACTCTCTCTAGAAAGAATTCTAACAAAAAAGTTCTGTCTTTTACATAAGGGACAGCCCCCCTTAAATAGGCAAAATTCGGAGTGAACAGTGTTATGAACAGTAAAAAGTGAACAGTGTCGGTGAACAGTAATCCGTGAACAGTAGTCGATGAACAGTAATCCGTGAACAGTAATCCGTGAACAGTAAAAAGTGAACAGTGATTTTTTCCCACTTTTTGCCTTGAAGACTCCAGCAAATTTGGCATAGTCAAAAGAAGGGCTTCTGACTTGGAGATGACAAAAAGCAAAAAGAACAAATAATAGGTCATGAGCATGTAGGAGTAGGAGCATTATGGCTACAAGAATAATTGTACGTAGATTCTTGGAGCCATCATGTTGTCATTTTGTTTACCATGAGTGGGAAACTTCAGAATATGTCACAAAAGAATCCCAACTTTGTCAGACGCATGGCAATGCACAGGAAAATCACCAATCAATCAATAATAAGCTGCAAGAGGTCAGTAGAATCTTGACTAAAACAGTTCTTGATAGTGGGAGTACCAAGAAAATAAATTTAGCAGAGAGAACAATAGTGCCACAAATTTAATCAGTAGAAGGAGCATCGGATGGGTATCCATCAAATGGATCAAAAGGACCTTGTGGAGAATCACATGGATGGTCATGGTAAATAGCATATTGATTACAGAATCCACAGTATAAAATAGGCTCAAACTCTGGTCTTCTTCTAGGGATGAGAAGGTTTCTTGGATTAACATGATCAGTTATTTGCAAGTGAGCAATGGCATCAGTATAGGGCCTTGGACCAAAAATTGAAATTCTATCAGTGCTCCCTATGAAATGATAATCCTGCCATAGGTTCCGAGCAACCTCAATAATTTGATTATTAAAATAATTTCTCCAACATTCAGCAACAGCATAAGGATTTTTGAAGGACAAATGAGACTTTCCTTCAAACCATTGTCCTTGATGAGTGTGGCCATTAATGAGAATGAGATGCTTTGAAGGCTGAACATTCATCCAATTATCTCTTTCCCATTTTGGCAAAGTACTCCAGCATCTGATAGAAACAAAAGGGCTGGCAAATCTTTTAATAGCATCTTGAATAATTTGTGGCAGCTGGCTGGCTTGGCGATGGCTTGTTAATTTTAGAAACCTAATAAAGCCATATTCAAACATATGGGAAAGCCAGTTAGGATCCCTATCATCATCATCATCTGAATCATCAGGAGCAAATGAGCCATCATCATAATTAATTAAGAGACCAGGAAATGGGTGTTTCTTTTCATACACTCTGAGAGTACTCCCAAAGTGTTCTTCCCAGTCTAGCTGGATAAACACATTATCACCTTCATCAAGTTCATCAGGATCAGGAATAGTAGCTGTAACAAGTTTCTTGAAACATTTGAACCATAGGTCGAAAGACCTAAACATAGCCTTGCTTTTCAGAATACGAATTTGTATGTCTGTAGGCAAGTTGGCAAAAGCACTTCTTAATAGAGATTGGGTCTTAAGACTCAATCTAGCATAATCAGTGCCCATAATAGTCATGTTATCCTTTGAATGGATATCCTCTTTGCCAAAGAGTTGACTAATGTAGTTATCAAGGCGAACCCTAAGAGTCGCATTTTCTGGAACAAGATCATTTTCTGAAATAGGGTTGGTTTCGGAAACAAGGTTGGCATAGAGGTTCAGATAAGCATCATTTTGAGCAGTAAGGTTAACAAGGTGGATTTCGAGAGCTTGAAGGGTTTTTTCAAACAGGGAATAGTGGTCTTTGGTAAAGGCAGCATAGAGATTATCAAGAATAAATTTAATGGAATCTGGTAATTCACTATAGACACCATTATGAAATTGTAAGGATCTGGATAAGACTTCTTGTAAAGCAATCATCATATCACCACTGGAATAAGTCATCGTTGCCGGGACAAATTCCTGAAGGGATGTTGATCCCCTGGGTTTTATCCCAGAAGATGCGCCTTCATGCATTTTAAAAGGTCTTCCCGCTGGGAGCCTTTCATTTTGGGAATAGTCCTGTACAGGAGCTTTTCCCTTGTTTTTCCTGTCAGAGGAAGAGGGAGCCATAATAATCCACTTACTAGTGGTATAAATATAAATATTATTATTATCCCACTTACTAGTGGTATTTATCCTCGCATCATTGTCAGATTCCTGCAAAGAATCATTAGGAATATTAGGAATATTGGTAATAGTTGACAATCTAGTACTATCATCATTACCTTGAAAACACAAACTTTTCTGTGGTTCATGAACAGAATTATTAATAGGAAAATCACAAGACAAATCTAAAGCATTATTAATGTCAATTTCAAGTTTTGAAGCAAATTCAAATTTTACTTTCTGTCCAAATGGACCAGCAGTAATTCCATCATGTTCAACAAGAAAGGGATACAAAGCATTTATAAATGGCAAACCAAGAATCACTTTGTCAGTCATATTTTTGACGAGAATAGAAGGAATATTGAAACAAACATTATTATGACAAATATGAACATCATTCAATTCATATTTAATCTTCATTTGAGAACCATTAGCAGAAACCATTCTTTCAGTTGATTTTTCAAAATATTTAGGAGGAATCAATCCTTCCTGAATACAATTCTTATCAGCACCAGAATCAATCATAGCAATAACAGTGAAACAATAATCATTTGAAACAACAATTTTCACTTTTGTGAACCATTTAGGGGGAAATACGTTGTTAACAAAAGCAAGTTGAGAATCATTACCTTTATCAGAAAGAAGAGCTTGTTGACTGGATTCATCTCCATCTATGTGCTCATCTTGTTCATTATCAGATTTGTTTTGATCAATATTTTTATCAATCTTTAACATTAACAATTCTTGTTTAAGATTATGGTTATCATCTTTCATATTTTGAAAGTCATTTTTTAAATCACTTATCTCTTGTTTAACAATATTAATTTCAAGTTGGAGATCGTTAATAGTTAAGTCTTTAGATTTCTTTTTATTAAATCTTTCCAAAGTTTCTTCAAAACTTATGGTTGATTTAAGTTTTTTACCAGTTTCTTCTTTTAACAAGTTTTTCTTAAACTTATCCAAATAATCTTTTTGTAAATCAGGGTTTTCAATTTGACTTATCAATTTGATCAACAAGTTTTCATTTTCTTCACTTTTAGTGAGAGTATTAACAGAGTTAATAACATTACAACATGAATCTCTACAACCAAGTTTAATATGAGGAGAATCAGAAGATTCATCAGCAGATTGATAGCAAGAATCAGTTGAAGAAGAAAAATCATCTTCCAAGGAATCAGACGAACTGTTTGATTCGAGGATTCTGAATAATTCTTCTTGATCATTATTTCCAATGTTTAACATGTTAAACTTGTTTTTCAACTTACCAGGCTTTTGTTTACAATCTTTACTAAAATGACCAGGTTTTCCACAGTTGAAACATTTGCCTTTTCCAGATTTTTGGTTAACATATTTTTTAGAAACATTTTTCTTTTTAGCATAAAAATTATTAAAATTAGTTCTGTGTTTTTTATAATTTTTGTGACTTTTATCATGTTTTTTACCCTTTTGCCGAGAAGGAGCAATTGGGGGCAAACCATATTGTTCACAAAAATTACCCATTTCATATTTAGCTTTTCTTTTATTTTGTAATTGGTATTTTAACAGTTTTTCATCATTGCACATATTAATACCAAGTTTTTTAATAGTGCTTAAAATATCACCATAGGTTAAATTATCATAATCAATAGAATCATTTTTACCAATTAATTCTTGTTTTACCTTATGAGCAAAGATAGGAGGCAGACCGTCAATAAACTTTTCTTTCCAATAAGGTTTGTAACAGTCTTTCCGCTGCATCACTCTGGAAAGAAAAACATCTTGATACCATCTATAATCAGACATAGTAGGACATCTCAAATTATTCAGTAAATCAGAAATTCGAGATGAAACATTAGATGGAGCACCAACAAAGTGTTTGATAATAGTATAAATCAAGGTATTAACACCATCAGGAATACCTCGACCAATACGATCATCAAAAATAGGCAAACCTTCATCATTCTTTTTAACAGCATGTTTAATAGAGTCTCTGGAATCTTCAGTGAGATATGAATCCCACCAACCACGAAGAGTACCAGAAAAACCAGTAGCAAGCAAGTCAACAATTTCAGGCTGATCAAAATCATGATTATTTTGATAAGCAATACCAACCATGGACATATGTCCCATTTTGTTAATAATTTCTTGCTCAGAAAAACCATCAATATTCCATTCATAAATTTTATCAGCAGAAACAGAGAATTGAGTTTGAAAAGGTCTTTCTTCAAACTGAATATCAGGAGGAGTGGGTTTTGAATACCAATTTTTTGTAAGAAACATGGGTTTGGAAGAACTTCCAACAAATCTTTTAATTTCTGGGAAATCATTATCAAAAACCTTTTTAGCAGAAACAGAAGAAACAGTATCAGAATCTGTATCTTCACCAGAAACAATTTCTTTTCCATTTCTTGAAATAGTGCAAGCAGCATGAGTACTTGTGGAAGTACCTTCAGTTTTAACTTTTAAATCAGCAAGCATTTTTTCAACAGTGTCCAGTGTTTTGGATTGAGAAGTTTTAAACTTGAACTTGTTCTCAAAACTGGGCAAATTAATCAAAGGCTTTTCAGTCTTAACAGAAATGGATTTTTCAACAGAAGCAGGTTTTTCAATAGAAACAGTTCTTTCAACAATTTTTTCTTCAATACGGTCAAGCTGTTGACCAATAATATGCAAAGACTCATTAGTAAAATTGTTTTGTTCAATAAGACTAACAATAGGAGTTTTATCATCAGCAATTTTGAAAGGAGTAGCTTTAACATCAGTTTTGTCAACAGTTACCAAAATAGTATCAAGAGGTGGATGACTAGACCTGATAATGGTTTTGTCATCTTTAACAAAATTTGATTTCTTTATCACATTCAAATGATTTTTTGAAGCTTCATCTTTTGAAACATAATAATTTTCAAGAAAATCAAAAAACAAAACATGCTTTTTCAATTGAAGCATTTTTTCTTTCCATTTTCTTTTAACACGGTCTTTTTCAGACTGAGCAAAATTATTTTGGAAATATTTCCTTTTAGGTCTATTTTTTGGAAGCATGAACTCATTGAACAAAGAAACCATATCAATTTCAAAATTTTCATTTAAAATAGTCAAAACTCTCAATCGGTTAACATTATTGTCAATAGGAGGAAAATCAGAATCAGAAGGACAAACAGATCCAGTATCTGAATCATCTTCATTAACAGGTTTGCTATATGGGGAGGAAGATTCAGGTTTAGTGGAATAGTAAACAGAGCTGATTTGGGATTTATCACTTGAAACACCTTTTAATTTTAAATCAGAAGGTTTTTCAAAATTCTTTTGCAAAAAATCATTGAGATCTTGATCTCTTTTCGAAATAGTTTCAGATCCAGCAAAGGAATGTCTTCCTTCGTTGATCCTCAAAGGTGGTTGAATATTTTGAAAACTTATTTTAACAGTACCATCAAGATATTGTTGAATATTTGTGAGATCTAGCTCATCAAAAACAGGTTTAGGAATAGGGGATTCTTGTTCCAACAACCATTCAGTGGGAGGCTTGATATCTTGCCATTGAATCATTTTTGGAACTTGAACTTTAGCATCAGGAGTTGAACATTGAATTAACATAGTTTTACCAGAAGGTTCTCTATGATTTAAACATCCAGGATTTAACTGAGTACCCAACAATCTGTAATAAATGCGGTAAATCAGAGCAAAAGGTTTACTACCTTCATCCATGATATAACCAGAAGAAGCAACATTCAAAGTCAAAGCTTTAATAATATTAGCATCATCTAAAGCAAGAGTAAGATCAGGATAACAGTTAAAATAAACAGGACCATCATACAAAGAAGCAGTAATCATACCAAGGATGCTGTCTTTAAAGTGCTTAAATCTAGCATCACGCAAACACATGAGAACAGAAGCATTGATACCCTTTCGGGTGAGTGGTTTAATAGCAACTTGAACCATACCAATATGCAAATAACTTTGTTTTTTAGCAATGAAATCATTAATATTTCTTTTGGAAAATAAGCAACATTTTTCATGAATTTTCGAAATAGAAACATTTTTCATGTATGTTTATGTATGTTTATATTTATAAACATAAATATAAACATACATAAACATACACACATACATAAACATGCATAAACATAAATTAACATAAATATAAACACACATGCGCATACACATAAACATAAACACACACATAAACATACACATACACATACACACTCATACACATAAACATACATACACATACACATACACATATTTTTAGTTCTCGACTTAGGCCCCAAAATGTCTAGGGCCGCCCCTGAAAATATTTCACCCTTACAAACAAAAAAGGAACTATACTGATACTAAAAAATAAAGAAACAAAATGGAGAGAACCCACTTCATCTCAAGTCAATTCAAAACAGACCCATAAGAAACATTGCAAAAATAAATTAGAAATCAAAATGACAGTTCACTTTACGCTATTTCTCTCAGAGAAATACTGACAAACACGCGCACAAAATCTTTAGCAAAAACCCTGTATAGAATTGACAAAAGAGAACTCACAATGAAACCACAAATCGTCTCTTTCTCTCTCTAACAGTGCCAAGCAGGTTTCGCAGTCGCAGCTCTCTCTCTCTCTCTCTGTGTGGATTGTTTGGTGCAGAGAGTTTAGTTATTAGGGGTTTTGTTGTTGGAAGTTGGATATTTAAAGGTTTTTATGGGTTGGGCTTAACAAATATGCTAAACTTTTGGGCCTATAATTAAAGGCCCAATAACCCAAAAAAAAAAAAAAGATCAAATAAAATAAGCTTGTGCTTTGCAGCACATTCATGTGGCTCTATTTGGGTTCTTTTTAAGTCTTAAACAATGTAACAGTGAATCAATTATTATGGGTTGGGCTTAACAAATATGCTAAACTTTTGGGCCTATAATTAAAGGCCTAATAAACACACAAAAAAAAAAAAAAAAAAAAAGATAAAATAAAATAAGCTTGTGCTTTGCAGCACATTCATGTGGCTCTGTTTGGGTTCTTTTTAGGTCTTAAACAATGTAACAGTGAATCAATTAAGTGGGATTTAAAGTTACAAATTCACTTTAATCTTAGTCTTTGGATCCTAAAATTTTTTAACCAATGAACTTTTTACTTTTTTACCTTTCATAAATTTTTACATCTTGTAACTCCATAGTAATTGCATGGATATAAATCCTAACTTTCAAATAGTTCATTAAACTTGTGGGAAAAATCAAGTGTCATCCAATTGCAGGCATAAAACTTTATATAATAAAATTGAATAGTTTTCACCCAGACCAAACCCACTTACTTGGATAGATAATAGATGACCAATTGATTTGAGCTACAAAGACTTGGGCAAGTGTACCCAATCCCATTTATAGAGGTAAATTTTATGGTTGTAGTAATAATTAAAAAAAAACATTTATTAAAGCAAAATTAAATGTGTTGAGATAGTGTTGACAAGATTGTTAGAGTTGGATATTGCCACTCTCAATTTCTCATGCTTCACAAAAATAAAATTGATAAATTAAAAAATCCGTTACATATTTTTTGAATTGAAATCGTAAAGAATTGAAATTGTAAATTGAAAATACGTTTCAGATTTAAAATCGTGTCTTTTAACTCACAGTTTTATTTTAGTATCTTATAAATTTGCTGCAGTGCTGTTTATTAATCAAGGTTTCAGTCCAGTTCAACTATTTTTGTTGGACCAAATCTTCTTTTTTTTTATAGAAAAAATCTTCACATAATTAATTGAACTGTGTGGCTCAACCCAAACTTTAGTGGTGTTACTATTTTATATTCTACTTTAAGAAGAAATCTTCATATAATTAATTGAACTGTGTGTCTCAACCCTAACTTTGGAGTGTTACTATTTTATATTCTACTTCAATTAAACAGTTTGTTCTCAATTATGGATTGAAAGTTTGATTGATGTAATATCATGATAATGGGACTAATTAATGAAGTCACTGTAGAATTGCAGTGTTTTCAAGTACCCAATTTCTGGCCAAAATGGTTATATACTATTCTTTAGGAAAATATATATGGATCTACTACTGTTTACGAAATATTTAGTAATCTATCACTTTTTTGAACCTCGATTTTGTGGAAATCAAGTTTTCCATGGTACTCAAGTTCATAGAACTCGAGTACCATGAATTTTTTTTTGAAATTTTATGATTTAACTCGAGTTCATGGTACGAACCAAGTTCAAAATACCAAGTTTTGTAACTCGAGTACCAAGTTTTACCCTATTTTATATTGTTTGTGTGAATATATTTAAATATTTTAAACTTGTGATTTATGGATTACCGGTATTGTTCAAAATTTTATAAATTTGGCTTTTTTTTGCTAATTTTAAGGGGAGGTGGGATTGACCCCCCAATATGGGGGAAGATTAGGAGAAGGGGAAGAAAATTTTCATTCTTTTGAAAGGAATCTCCCCCTTCTCCCACAGGGGTTGTGGACATTTGTGAGACTCATGGTATGAACCAAACTCTTTGTGAAAGGAGGAAGAACTTCTCCAATAAGGAGTAATTAATTTCTTGGAGAGAAGGGGAATTGATGCCATCAGTGGTGTTTGGATTTTACACCTTAAAGTTTCAGAATTTGGATTTTACTCCCAAAAGTTTAGGGATGTTTGGATTTTAAACCCTACAGTTTCAGAATTTGGATTTTATCCCCTAAAGTTTGGAAATGTTTGGATTTTACTCCCTAAAATTTGGGGATTTTTGGATTTTACACCCAGAAGCTTCACAATTTAGGAGTGTAAAATCCAAACACCTCCAAACTTTAGGGGTTAAAATCAAAATTTTGAAACGTCAAGGTCTAAAATCCAAACACTCCCAAACTTCAATGGGTAAAATCTAAATTCTGAAATTTTAGGGTGTAAAATTCAATACTCCCAAACTTTAAGGGTGTAATTTGTAATTTACACTACTTTTTTTTACCACATATTAAATTCTACAAAGACTTGATGTTAAACCCACCCCCCCCCCCCCCTCCTCATTTGGGAGAAAGGAAAGAAAAGAAATGAAAGTGAACGAAAAAAATAATTTTTAAATATTCTTCTCATTTCTTATTTGGGAGTTTTAATGGGAGGGAATGAAATTGGTAAGGGTGAATACTCATTTCTCTCTATTCACTCAAAATCTCAAATTTTCATTCCCCCAAATTTGGAAGGAATTGAAGGGAATATAATTAGACTTAATGAATTTTTACTAAAACTCCAAAAAATAGTCATAAATATTCAGCCATTTATTTTAAAATAAAGGTCTAATAGTAATATTTTCATAAAATGGTTCATTCCTTTGATCCTTTCCCTCTATGTTAATCCCAAACAAAATTACTTACTTTTCATTTATTTACATTCTTTTATTTTAAAACATCCAAACATGAGTACTTAATTTCATTATATTCCTTTCTAATCTATTCATTTCTCTTACTTAAATACATCCAATTCAATTTCATTCATTTATGACCACCGCACACCCTTGGTGCGATGATCACTCCACAAGTATAAGTGTTTGTGAGGTGTGGGGGGTAAGAGCCGGGGTTCAAATCTCCAGGAATGAGCTTCACACACATATACACTTAGATTATACTAGAGTAGAAATTTTATCTTGTATAAAAAAATTTTAAAAAAAAATTCATTCATTTATGAACTCCCAAATGGAAGGTCAAACAATAAATCATTTAAGAGAAAGTTAATAATGGGACAATACCAATTGAAAATAAAAAAAGGGAGGGGGGGGGGGGGGTGGTGAGCGGGTTATGCCAATTTTAGAAATTAACATTTTTTTTTTTTTTAGATGGAGAAATTAACATAATTCATTATATGAAAGTATGTGCCCTAAATTAAAGAGCTTTCGTAAATCTATATATTTGAGTATTATGAGATTTTTAGATGAATGTGTTTGATGAGCTGATAATCCAAAGGTTTTGCGTGTTTGAATAACATGGTTCAAATTGGCAAAAGGTTAGGAAGTAAGTACAGGAATACAACCAAGAAAGTACAACGAAAAGAATGTCACGAAAACCTTATCATGAAAAATAAACTGTTGTATCAAAATGCAACATTTTAGCGATTTTAAAAATGCAATTTCAATCATATCCTCAGGCCAAAAGATTGATTTTACTTATTTATGTATTTTAAATGTGGAAATCACGTGTTTACCCGCAATTACGAACCCTAAAGATGTCAACTGACCATTAGAAAGATGCATTATGAAATTTACTTGATGTCTAAAATTATGTTACAGCCATCTTATCAGTGGAATTCTGATTGGATGTATTAACTAACATGGGTTTAAAATTACAAAAAGTTCAATTAAACAGTCAAAATTATAGATGTTGCCTTTACTTGTCATTTTAAGTATCCCATCGTGGGGAATCATTATTTGGTAGAGAGAACAGAAAATTGAAAGAGAAAATGTGGGGAAGATATTTGGTTGGTGGGAAGGCAAGAAAACATAAAAACTTGTATTAATTGTTTTTAATTGAACTAGAAGGATAAGACTGTCACATACTCACATACTCACATTACCATGCAAGACATTTTCTCTCCTATTTTCCTCTCAATTTGGGAGGATTAAGAATGTTGATCCCAGATAAAAAAATAACCATCTATGATCTATCTCCTTTTGTTCCTTCCTTTCACTTTTTACTCGTATCAAAATATTAATCCATCTTCCATTTTTTCTCTACCATTTTCTTTTTTCTTACTTATCCACCCAACCAACTGCACTCTAGGCTATACTTTCCAACAACCTTTTGATAAATATGTTGTGAAGATGGAAAAATTGATTTCGTGATTATGCAAATACATGTCCTAAAACCCTCTTCATGTTTAAAAAAGGATTGCAACAATGATTCTATTTAAGTCCAATTATCATTTACACTTTTAGGAGTTAAGGCTGGAGTTTTAGTACGATCACAAGTGTCTTTCCACCAAAAGTGACAGGTTATGGGTTTGAGTCTGGGAATTAGACTCTCCAAAAAAGAATTTGAGGTAAGGTTGCCTATCAATTATCTCTTTTAGATTCCACAAAAGTTGGAGTTTTATGCATTGGGTACGACCTTTTTATAATTAACACTTTAAGAGCTAATTATCACATCCTTTGAAACTCCTAAGGAAAAAATCCCAATAGGAACTCAATCCCATCATGTTCTAGATAGCTAGCTAAAAGTTAAAAATCATATTCCAAAATTTTGAAAAGATTAAATATACCTTCACCATACCCAGCTCAATTAATATGAACTATAATTCTTAAGATAGGACTGAAAATCTGAATACAACCTGTTTTGGCAGCATCACTTGCCAAGGGTGCTTGCCTACACTTATTGAGTGCGGCCAAATTGCACATGTCAAATAAGAAAGGAAAGTCCAAAGGCTTTTATGACCCGTACAAATACATGAAGGAAAATAAAGAAAAGAAGTCGAATCTCAAATTAAAACTATAGGTAACTAAAAGAAGTCGTTCTTCATCAGTCACCATGAGAGCATGTATCAACAACTCATAATACAGTCTAAGCAATGCCAATAGTTCAAGCATATATTGGAAAATGACCCAGATAAATCAGTCAAAAATACAGCGTAGTGACGTCTGACTTCTTGTGGTGAGGACACCAAAAGATGTATATTAATGATGACTCATGACTGGTTTCATTAGACCTAACACATTTATCTTTTCAAATGGTAGGTAGAATGTAGGCATGGTTTAAACTCAATGCCACATGCTCTGATACAATGATAAATTATTAGTTGTTCTAAAAGTTTAAGTCATTAGGATATGGTTCTTTTTTTTTTTTTTTTTCTTGAGAAACCAGACCTCAAGCCTGGGACTTTTTTGAAAGAAACAAAAAGAAATTAATGGACATCAAAGTCTACCAAACCAGCAATGTCTAAAGGCAGGCTATTCATCCATACTTGGCAACCAACGTTGGAAGAAGCCTTTTTAGCTAGAGCATCCGCTACTATATTAGCAGTGCGGTTAACATGGCTAAATGTAACTGAAGAAAAACTAGGAAGTAAGTACTGAACATCGTCAACAATATTTCCAAAGGAAGATAGTAGTGTAGTCCCCTGGGATACTGCAGAGATGATTGTGGCCGAGTCTCCTTCAAATATTACGCATTGATGCTCAAGTTCAGCAGCAAATTGGACCGCTCTGAGACAGGCAAGCGCTTCCATATCAGCAACTGATGAAGATAGCAGAATAGGCATGGACAAGGCAGCAAGGGAAACACCACACCAATCACGCACGATGACACCAATTCCAGCTGAGTCCGTGTGTTTGAAGAGGGCTGCGTCGAAGTTCACTTTGACAACGTCTGGTTCTCGAGGTCACCATTGATGCCGAGCAGAAGGTTGATGGGGAGGAATTTCTGGAGTCTAACTAGCAATGAAGTCTTGTAGCAACGCACCAGCAACTGAACTGATATTCGCTATAGGATGAGCTGGGAGGCCAAAATGGAGTGCATTTCGTCTGATCCATAGGCACCAGGCAATTGTTGCGAACATCTCCATTCTAAGCTCGCCCTGAACTTGCATAAACCTGTTAAGTAAATCACAAAAATTCAGGGGAGGGGGAGATATCATGGTTTGGAACCAATGGAAAGGCAACCACACAGGGGCAACGTGGCTGCAGAAGCACAGAGCATGAAGGGCATCTTCCGGAGTATCTTTGCACAATTCACACAACTCCGAATCTGTAATATGTCACCACTGCAAATTACACTTGGTAGGCAGAGCATTATTACATACTCTCCAAACAAAGTGTTTTATCTTGTTGGGAACCTGCATCTTCCAAATTCCTTTCTAGAAGCTTCTCTGATTGGCCTGATTGGATGAGCTTGCATGAGTTGTTGAAGCCGAGGCAGCCAACAACTTGTAGGCACTGCTAGTGCTATACTCCCCAGATGGAGTGCATGCCCACGACACACGGTCGGAGGGCTTTCTATGGCTAAGTGGAATACCCATCACCAAAGAAGCTTCATGAGGTAGAAACATACGTTTTACCTCCTCAGATTTCCACAAACCCAATTCCGAATTGATAAGAGAGCTCACCTTAGCTTCCGCCATAACTGAGGGGAGGGGGGAGAGGATTACTCTACTTGGTTTCACCGGCAACCACTTGTCTTCCTTAATCCGAACTGTTTGACCATTCCCAATGCGCCACACCATACCCTTTCTAATAACATCCCTAGCACCAAGAATGCTCTTCCATGCGTAGGAACCGGAGTTGGAATCCTTGGCATCAAGAATAGAGCAATTTGGGAAGAAACGGGCTTTAAAGACCCTAAAGCAAAGGGACTCTGGGTTATGAATCATCCGCCATACTTGTTTAGTAAGGAGGGCTTCATTAAACTTCTCAATTTCTTTGAAGCCCATACCACCCACTTCTTTTGCTTGACACAACCTCTCCCAGCTAACCCAATGCACCTTCCTTGAATCATCATTGTAACCCCAACAAAATTTCCTAATGAGAACTTCCAGTTCTTTGATCAGTCCTTTTGGGAGCTTGAAACAACTCATAGTATAGGTTGGGATGGCTTGAAAAATAGCTTTAATAAGGACTTCTCTACCTGCTATGGATAATAACTTTTCTTTCCACCCCTGTAATTTCTTCTACACCCTTTCCTTAAGGTAGATAAAACTCCTTTTTTTTGCTCTCCCCACTAATGCTGGCAGACCTAAATATTTTTCATATTGTCTGATCGCGAGAACTCCCAATAATTGTTGGATGCGTGATTGGCTTTGTTGAAGGGTATTTGAACTGAAAAAGATATTAGTCTTCTCTTTATTGATTTTTTGACCTGTTCCCCTTTCATAAATAGCCAAAATATCCAAGACCCTCTGACACTCAGCCTCGGTAGCACGGCAAAAGAGAACACTATCATCAGCAAAGAATAAGTGTGATACTCGAGGACCATACCTACTAATAGCCACTCCCTTTATGTTGCCCTCCACCTCTGCCTTTTGCAAAAGGCCTTGTAGACCCATGGCACACAATAGAAACAGATAAGGTGATAGAGGGTCACCTTGGCGAAGCCCTCTAGATGGTTTGATGTTTCCAACTGGTTGCCCATTGAGAACGACAGAATACGACACTGATTTCATGCATGACATAGTAATTCTTCTCATCCTCTCCCCAAGCCCCAAGTGTTGCATTATTGCCTCCACAAATCCCCACTCCACCCGATCATAAGCTTTACTCATATCTAGCTTAAGAGCCATAAATCCCATCTTGCCTCGTGTTTTCCTCTTCAAATAATGGAGAGTCTCAAAAGCCACAAGTATGTTATCAGATATCAACCGGCCCGAAAGGAAAGCACTTTGAGAATCTGGCACAGAGTTAGCTAAAAACTTTTTCAAACGGTTAGCCACCACTTTAGCAATAAGTTTGTAAATGACATTACACAAGCTTATTGGTCTAAAATCTAAAACTTTCTTGGGATTTTTAATTTTGGGAATGAGGGTGATGAAAGTAGTATTTATGGAATCTGGGACAATACATGAGTTTAAAGCTCGAAGAACCACTGCAGTCACATCTTCCCCCACAATGTGCCAGAAAGACTTATAAAAAATGGGAGACATACCATTAGGGCTAGGAGCTGTGAGGGGAGCCATTTGATTGAGAGCCTCTTTGACCTCACTTGCTTGGAAATCGCCATCTAACTGCTCGATCGACTCCACCCCAACAATGCTTTGAATACCACTCAAGATAGTGTCAAAGCAGTCCGGATTCGAATTGGTGAAAATTTGATCAAAGTATCCCTCCACCACCTTCCCCAAACCGGCCTCATCTTCAACCCAAACACCATTATCATCTTCTAATCCTGTAATCAAATTCCGCTGGTTCCTTTGGTTAGCTCTACAATGAAAATATCTTGTGTTCCTGTCTCCTTCCTTAAGCCATATGTTTCTGGACCTTTACTTCCACATACACTCCTCTTTTGCTTGTAACTGCTGAATGTCATCTCGTAAAGCCTGAATCCGAGAAAGGTTGTTTATGTACCCTCCACTTTCCTCTTCCCACTTCTACTCAGCTAATTTTTGCTTCAGAGAATTTTGAACATGGCCAAAAGTCTTTTTATTCCACACTCTGAGATTTGTCTGGCAAGTCAAAACTTTGCTATTGAAACCCTACGCCGTGGCTTGTGTCATCCCAACTCCCCAAGAATCATGAATTACCTCTTCACAGGACCGATCCTTCAACCACATGGCTTCAAATTGGAAAGGGCGTCCTTTTTTATAAAACCGGTTTACTTTTGAGTCTGGGCTTAGGAGGATAGGCTTGTGATCAGAGTGAAAAGCATCCAAATGGTGGATTCTGGAGGAAGGGAATCTCAAAATCCAGTTAATGGTAGCTACCCCTCTGTCCAGCCGGATCCAGGACGCCTATTACACCATGTAAATGGGAAGCCATTATACCCCAAATCCTTCAACCTGCAAAAGTCAATAGCATCTCGAAAACCCCGCATTTGTCTTTCCGGTCTATTAAGCCATCCTTGTTTCTCATCTGCATATAAGATTTCATTAAAATCACCAATACAAACCCATAGGAGAGTGAACCGAGTACTCAATGTTCTAAGCTTGGACCAGGAGTTTTCCCGATTGGCGATCTCAGGGTCTCCATGGTCAATAATAGCATCAATATGGTTATCTAAAAAAGATTGAACATCCACATCAAAATCAGTGCCTCAAAACAAAGCTAGACCACCACCAGTATTATGATGTGGAACCACAAAAAGATTAGCATACTGTATCTTCCTACCAATTCTTACTAAAACTGATTTCTCAACCTTGGTCTCCATTAAGAAAATCAGCTTGGGATCTTTGTTACGTTCCAACGTAACTAGTTCATCTTCTGTCTGTAGGTTCCCAAGCCCACGACAGTTCTAGTTAAGGCAACTCATTGGTCTCGGTGGTGCTGGAAACCAGCCACCACCTTCAAGTTTTCTTTTTCAAGATAGTTACAGTCTGCCATACATAATTTTTTCCCTTCCCTCATATCTAATAATTCAATGCTAGGTCTTCTATCAACAGCCATGGGAGTATAGTTTGGAATTGGGTTACCTGGTTCACGGGCCAACTTCTTCCAGGTTCGAATGGGTATTTGTGGATTAGAAATGGTAACATTGTTCGTGCAATCTTGCAATGGAATTGGATTGAGTCTCGGGCTGAGAAGGACTGGGGACTTTCGTGGAGAGCAATCGGACCTACCCCTGTCTGTTGGGATGCGATTTTCCTGGAGTGACAAGCCAACTACCTCTTTGTCCAATCTCACTGCATGGCTCGAGTTGGTTTGTTTCAAACTCGGCCACCAAAAAGTGCACTGTTCTGCCCTTCAACATGTTCACATACCACCCTAGCATGACCCTCCTTGAAAGCCGCAAAGTTATCCATGTAGTGCTCAGCCTCCATTGCGGACTGTGCATCATGGTTTTCATCATCCCGACGTGGAACTGAGTTCTCTTTACTTTGGCTTGGTTGGCTTTTCTTCCATCATGATGGCTGATTGCGTGCCTTGCCTGAGATAACAGCCACTGTTTTCCTGCCTTAGCGAAGCGGTTCTGCCCTCAACCACTCGCCGTATTGTTGATCCTCCCTTCTTAATTTCCCTCTGCCCCTCAACCATACTTCACAATCACATTCCCCATGTGTAACACGTCCGCACCAATAACAGAAATTAGGGAGGCATTCGTATTTGAGTCCTACCAACCCTATATGTTTTCCATCTGATCTCAGTTTCAAGCATCGCGGAAGTGGCTTAGAAACATCCATGGTTACACGGGCTCTCAAGAACTCGCCGCCCGCCCCGTCATCTTCCGGATCAGCCACCTGAACCACCTTCCCAATTGCACTACCTATTGCTTCACCGGTTTCATGGGTCAGATTCCTCAACGGTATATTGTGCATCTGCACCCAAAACGTTACCTGATTGTATTCCAAATGTGGGATCAATTCAATGTCTTGAACCCTTTGGAAAGCTATTAAGCTTTTGTCATACGACCAGGGCTCGTATTCCAGCACTCGTTCAAGGTCCATAATGTCTTCAAACTCAAAAACTAACACGTTATCACCCGAATCACGGATCTTCAACTCACCTGCCGGTTTCCACAGAGGCTTGAAAGTGCGAGCCACCGCATTGACATTAAGCACTCTTTTCGTAAAAAACTTCCCTGCCAGTTGATGAACCTCCACACCTTCTTGATTCGGAACATCCGCTCCCCCTTCTTCATCCTCTATGAGAGTAAACCGAGCCCACAACTCGTCCAGTCCAGCCATAAGAGTAGTTTGCAGCAGAAGAAGATACAGTAAAGCATCACACTGACTAAACATACCGTCCTATTAGTCTGGAGACGTGAAGGGAAACAAAACCCTAAACTAGGTTAGGGACAATATTCTACACGCGGCTGAGAGGAAAAACCCTAGCCAACGTGAGAAACTATTTTTGTTACCACATATGATATGGTTCTAATATAGGTAATTTTAGAGTCTATTTAAAAGCCTTAATATTGGAAAGTTTTCTTCCAGTGTTGGAGGTTTTCTTCCAGTATTGGGTCCTTATTCCAGTCAAACTCAGGTGTTGATTCCTTGTTTCTTATTGATGCGAGGGACGCAAAAAGATTTTTATAGTACTATTTATGTTTGTTTTTTTGAGAAAGATTTATGTTTGTAAGTCAATTGTATTTTTATGTTTTAGGTCCTAGTAGTTTATTAGGCTTTTAGTATTTAAATATTTGGAAGCAATTTATTTTTGTGATAAGGCAACTTGGGTTTCTTACACAGATTAGAACTAGGGTTTAGTTCTCCTTATATAAGCAACTTCTTGTACTCCTTTTAAAGATAGTTGATATTTTGATGAATGAAAAAAAAAAAAAAAATAGTCTTTTGGTCTCTTTGGTCTAGTGCTGACTCTAGTTCCATCTTTAGTGCTAACTCATAGGTCATATCCCTTTATTTTATTGACTTTCAATTTTACGGTTCAATTGTTTTGGTTGTCCTGCATGACTGCATCACACCTATCATGTATGGTGTTGCTTCCAAGCAAACCCAGGTGATAATGCTTAGATACTAACTACTTTTCTATTTTATCCACTTGGTGCTTATTCCTAGCCCCTAGGTCCTACCCCTTATTTTGTTTCCCAAATAAAATCCTCTCCTCCTGTAGTCTATTTCTCCTGCGTCATCCTGTCAGCTATTTTACATTCAGCTAATGCCTTTGATTACTGTTGTAAAAATGTAGGTGAGGAACCAGTACTCCTTACAACTTCAGTATGAAATAGTGAAATTGAAGAATCCTTATATGAAAGTTATGTGAAGTGAAAATCGCACATAGGTTCTACTGTCCAATATTTCCAGAAATATATGAAGATTTCATGAATATTTTACAGCAGCAATCATACAATAAATCTGTTCAAGACAGGAGAAACCTGCTTCATGTATTTCTTTACATTTTTTGTGAATGCAGAAGGTACCATACTCAAAATGGCATTGGGACTGGCAGGATCTCCAGTGGAGATTGCTGCATGGCATGATGCAGAGAGAGCACCTAAAGCATACAATAGAGCATCCCTCCACTGTCACTCAAAAAATTGGTTCTCAATACTTGCAAAATAGGTTAAAATATGAAGAGGAAAAAAAAAAAAAAGGAAAAATCGTACACTATGGCATAATTAAGAACCCATGATGCATATATTTATACTGGATTGTCTAACATTAAATAGTAATTCATCCAAGTTTTTCTTTTCCAACTATATTGCTTCACATGTAGGAATGGAAAGGGGAAAATAAACTGACTGCATATTCTAGCAGAAAACACAGTAAAACATATTGCCATAGTAGTTGGACACAAAATGTATTGTAGCTGTGGGAACCTTAATTTTTTATTTTTTTACAATATGAGTGTTTTTGCCATATAGAGTGCACATTGTTGTAGTATGTTAATATTAAATGATTGATTTTAATTTTTTTAATGAATAAAAATAGGTTGGGAAATTAAACGTAAAAATATGAAAGTTAATATGAAAGATAAAGTTAAAGAGGTAGCGTTTTTATAAATGAATGGTTTAATGACAATACCAGTTTCTAATTTGAGATCCTTATCTTCTTCTTCTTTTTTTTCTTAATCAATAATAACTTTTGAATTACTTTTTAGAAGCATATATTATAGTTTCGAGTCTTTTGACATAATATTTTTATAAGTATATATATTTCAGCTCTAAGAATTACATATTCCGTAAAAATCTATTGTCCATTCCCAAAAGACATTACTTGAATTAATTAAATTTTCCCATTACTTCTGCTAACTATTAACCTTTGTCTTCACCTCATTTCTTTCCCTAAAGGTAAACCATGTGCAAAAAAGAAAAGCGAAAACCAGGTTGGAAATTTATTGACTATGAAAACTGTATTATTAAGACTTTTTACAGGTGTATTTGGGTTGATGACAATAGAATTAAAATTAGCAATATCGAGCTTTATGAAATTGTTAAAGAGTGCTTAGACATGTATGACAAATTCGGTCTTCATAAGAGTGGCACTAAATTACTTAAATGTTATGAAGTTGAGCTCAAGAAGCTGAAGGAGAGAAGAGAAAAGGGGCATCAAACTTAGCTACAGTTGGGACTAATGGGTTTTGTTTCATCCCGATCTGTGCTGCAAATAATTCTATCAATGGTCTTGTTTAGTTTGGTGCAGTGACTGTTCTATGATTCAAGTCACTGTTTTGTGTCTTTACTCTCGATTAAGTCGTCTGTTTTTCTCAAAAAATAAAAGGTACATGTCTATTTGTTAGTGGTGTTGTGTTGGTTTTTATAGTCGGTGCAGTGTCTATTTCACTTTCACACACCAAAATACACACTCCTGTACACACAAAGACCACATGGTGAAATACAATACAATCAGCTATACCAATTCCAAGTAAGCATTCTTCATATTATCCAAGAATAAGCAAAAATATGGTTGGTCTCCACTCCAATTACCAAAAGCAAGCAAATATGGTTGGTCTCCACGGCACGCCTCTTCATAATTCTAAATTGCATGATATATTAACTTAAAATAAAATAGAATGTCATTGCAAATTTAATTATGAGCTTCAACAGGTTCATTAGCTTCATGCTGTACCAATTTCAAGTTTACTGGACATTTTCGATTTTCAAGTTTTCAAGTATATCGATGCATCTTTTTAACAATGACCTTGCCTCCCCATTCTTCTCCACCCCAAGCTGATTAAGAATCTCATTCTTAAACCCTACATCTATCAAATGCGCTGATGGAAGGTCTCCGAACAGCTTGGTGATTTCCAGAAGGCACTCTGAAGCAGTGATGTGAACCTAAATTTGAGTATTAGATTAGACAGTGTAAAATTTGTAAAAATGAGAATAAGAAAACGCATTAATAAATTAGAAACTGCTGGAAGCAAAGTGGAACAGTCACAAACAGACATGAAAGTCAAACAATAAATCTTTTCTGAGAAAGTTAATAGTGGGACAATACCAATGAAAATAAAAAGGGCGGGGGATTTATGCCAATTTCAGAAGTTAACGTCAATAAAAATTTATTATATGAATGTGTACCATTAATTAAAGAGCTTTGGTAAATCTTTATATTTGAGTATTATGAAATGGTTAAATGAATGTGTTTGATGAGCTGATACTCGGCAAAAGGTCTGGAAGAAACTAGAGGAATACAACTAAGCAAGTACAATGAAAAGAAAGTCATGAAACCTCATTATGAAAAAGAAACTGCTTTATCACAATGCAACATTTTGATGATTTTAAAAATGCAATTTCAATAATACCTTGGGCCAAAAGATTTATTTTATTTTTTAAATGTGAAAATCATATGTTTGCCCCGCAATTACGGACTCTAAAGATGTATGTAGGTAATGCAACTGACCAATAGAGAGATGCAATATACAATTTATTTGATGTCAAAAATAATGATATGGCCATCTTATCAGTGAATTCTGATTGATTGTATTAACTAACATTTTTTTTTAAATTACATAAAGTTGAATTAAACAATAAAAATAATAGATGTTGCCTCTATTTGGGTGGGGGAGCAGAATCATTATGACTACATATGGATCAGTTTCGATATGTATCAGATGTTTTACTTGAAAGGCATACAAGAGATGAGGTGCCTCCTGATATCCAATAAGTCAGGTGTAAGGGTTTCTGTAATACCCCAACTTAATTGCATATTTAATTTTATGGGTTTATATGCATGTTATTATCTTAATTACTTTTAAGTGCATGAAGC
The DNA here is from genome assembly GCA_032727855.1 of Quercus ilex subsp. ballota. Classification (NCBI taxonomy): domain Eukaryota; kingdom Viridiplantae; phylum Streptophyta; class Magnoliopsida; order Fagales; family Fagaceae; genus Quercus; species Quercus ilex. Next base: position 18,914,717 of record CM064908.1, on the reverse strand, counting down.
TTTGATTTTTTTTAAAGATTATAAATAATTGAAATGGCTAGTTGTATTATAAATATATACTTAGTATGATACATGGTTGGTGTTTTAATTAGGCATATGATGCATGAAATGTGATTGTGAAAATTTCACCCACATGCAACCAATGAGAATTCAACACAAGTAATGCTAAAGGATCATGCATGTTGACAAATCAAAAGGCCAAGACTTGGCCGGCCATGCAATCACCAAGAGCCACTTCAATTCTTCCTTGACTTTTCTCAAGACACTAGAACATCCAAGAAGCAATCCCCCCCTCTATTTTCCATGAGTACACACACACAAATCAGAAAAGTCACCACACTTTGCCCTCTTTTCTCTTAAGGAAAGAGCTAGAAAGCTCTCTTGAGTCTTTCTCTCAAAACCCACGGTCAACACCCCCAAGGACCACTCTTCTTATCTTCTTTTGCTGAACCAGAAACATCTTTGTTCATCTTTCATTTGCTTCTTTCTTCTCCTCTTTCTTCTTCCCTTCTTACACGGCAACATCTCTCCCTCACTCTCTCACCGAAAATTCTAGTTTCTCTAAGAAGAAATTAAGAGCCTAAACACTAAAGTTTCATCTTCAAAGTGTGTGGATAAGTAAATTAAACCTCATCTGATTTTGTGTATTTGGATAGTATAATTGTTTGTTTATTTTCATTCTTTATCCTCTATTCTGATTTTAGAAGTTGAACTTGTGAATCTGTTTTAGTAATTTGAAAGTTTGATGATATTGTGGTCTATTGGATGCTTATTAAGTTTTTTTAATATGTATTGTATAGGTATAAAAATACCCAAATGAAATGAAGGCCAATTGTTATTTGTTGATGATTTTAGTAAGAATATGTGCTGAAGCTGTTACTGTGACAGATTTGATGTTTACAACAAGAAAAATATGTATTAAATCATATTCTATGAATTAGGATGCTAGGAATAGTTTTTATGAATCCTAAGACACGTATGGTTGCTATGGAAGTGGTTTTACAGCATTTGGACGAGTATAAAAATAATGATTTAATTTCTAAGTTACATGAGTTTCTGCCAGGACAAATTTGAACACATTGTTTTGTATGATTTTTAATAAATCATGGTTTTATGCTCTGACTACGAAATTTTTATAGTATATACTAGACATACAGGGGAGTAGTTCTGTAAACTTTCATGACATTTGGATTTGTGTGAACAGCCCATTCGTATTTTACAAATGGGACTTTTGCTGCTGTAATGAGCAGTAAACAGGGTAGGATAACTCTGACTTTGTGAATTTAATTTTAAAGCTAGGGTGAATGTTTTGAGCTATAATTTAATATGCTCATCCTTTGGTATATTTGGATCATATATAAATTTTATGCCTTGGTTTCTCTTTGGTTTGGGTGCATAATGTGCTTGATGATTGTATCATGTGCTTTGGGGAACTTTATGTGATGGGAATTAAGATTTTATTGAGTTTGAGAGTTAGGTTATGATTGAGGTATAAGTTTATATATTAGGAAGAGTAGGTCAGTAATAAGTTTTGGTTTTTCATTTAGGTGACGAGAACGAGAATACGGACACTTGAGCTCCTTTTGTACAACTCTCTCGCGTCTACTGTTTTCAGGTAAGGGATAAGTAACATGTGTATTTGATAAGTATTAAAATTGTTTATAAAACTATTATGCATTAAAATCTTTTAATTAAAGATATTACATATAAGCATAATTTAAGTAAAATATATGTTCGTGAGTTGTTCAATCTTATATACATGATAATTTTAGCATATTGATGCCATTAACTTTTATCATGAACATAATATTTTAAAGAATGAGATGGATATGTTATTATTGTGGAATATTATACAAATTAGAAATATCAGTATAATATATAAGTATGGAAATTTTTCAGGTTATGTCCTCTGGTGATCTGAACTCAGCCAGTAGGGTTAATTACTGGCTTTCCATGGAAAATGTTATCTGTTTGGCAATTTAAAGTGAAGGAAATGGGGTTGCCCGTAACTCTAATATAAATAAAGCTTCTTCCCCAATGTGTCCGGACAACGGGAAGGAACAAAACCTTGAGGGGATGTGCCATCAGGCCTCCCAAAGAAGACAATATCATACACACGAGGACACCCAAATGTGATGAGGCCTTCTCTGTTGTGCACATGCATCAAGTACAGACTTATTAGATATTGACTAATCAATATCTTATAAACGACTATATTATGTTATTGATCATGAGAGAATGATTTTGTTTAAATGCATTATGGAAAGGTAAAAACTCTCATGAAAAGAAGTTTATGATGAAACATTTTATAGTCTTTTTAAAAATAAGATAACGGAATTATGTTTACGTTTCTTATTATGTCATTTTATTATTATGTAGAAAGAAAATGAAGTATTTTATCTGAAAGTTCATATGTTATTTTAAGAACCACATGAATAGTATGAAGTTATATTATCAAAGCTGGCATATCCATAAAATATTTAATTTACATGCATTCTTATTAAAGACCCATGGAGCTTAAAACTTTACTGAGCTTCACAGCTCACTCTATTATATTTCAGTGCACAGGTTCTTTCTTGGAAGCAGCGAGAGTGTTAGAGGTGGCAAAGATTTCGTGATTCTCGTTTGTTAGAATGTAGAGTTTTTGTTGTATAGTAGTCTAGCTCTTTTGATGTATAGGAGGAATCAACATAAACTTGATCCTCGAGCGCACATGTAATTCAGAACCTTAGTTTTTTTTTAACTCCAGTTGTATGTCTTTGGGGTTAGGTTTGTAATAAGAGTTTTGCTAAACGTTTAGCTATGTAATATTTACACGAATACCCTAAGTTTCATCCAGGTGGTAATCTTCCAAGTTTAAAGGAAATGAAATTTCAAGGTTTCCATCATTTTTTTGTATATTGTGGCTTTAATGCACGAAAATAAACAGGAATTCAAGAAACAATTCTTGATAAGCCCCTTTAGTTTAGGTTGGTTCGTGTTAGTATTGAGATAAACTTGATATTAACATGCCAGTCATGCTCTAAATCCTAAAGTACAGGTTTGGGTCGTGACAGTTTCCTCAAGCTCAATGAACCAATAACTAGAACAAAAGTTGATGTGCATTGACCAACCAAATAAGGAAATGGATGACATACCTGGGCAATCTTCACCGTGCTTATGCATTGGACTACCTCAGGTGACACTGAGTGAAACAACTGAAAAAAATATAGAATTTCGTGTTCAGACAAGCCATAGAAAATATCTGACAAATGAATACAACTCTGATTACCTCCTGAACCAAAGAAGTTATGTTGGCATGAAGGGAAGTTCCCTGAAAGTCAACAGAAGCCTTGCTGAGTCTTGAACAAAGTTCTTTGATTGATGAAAATGCTGATGTTTTGACTGCTCATGAAAGTTTAATCAATAAACTATAAAGAAGGGTACTAAACTTTTGAGAAAAAGAAAAAGCTAATCAGGGTACCTGTCCATGGAGATCCAGGTGACAGGGAAGTTATGAAGATGTGCAATAAATTCTTTTTCTGTTCAAGAATATCATTTATATGTGCAACATGGATGCAAGATGTCATGCAGTCCAATATTTTCTCATGCGGAACAAATACATCTTCAGTAGCTTCTGATTCTGCACAACAGAAAGTTTATAATAAGACTACTAGCACCGCTTTACAACCATAACACACAAATTTCAAATTGTAAAATAATGATGCATGGAAGCAAGTGGGGAACAGAGAAACAAAGGTAACGCTATTTTTGCAGTAGATAATAAGCAAAGAGCTAAAGATCTTTCCCCCTTTCTTTAGTTGAGTCAAGGTTTAAAATTTGTAGTTTCATTTAGGGTTTGACAAGCTTTAGTTCTGGGGGCCTGAAAGAGGCTAGGAATTGAGGACTTTGCTTTCCAGAAATTATGGGTAGTAGAAGTGATGGTCGTACCCAGTGCACAAATCTACATGAAAATATCACAACAGTAAATGTACAAAGGACAGACAAACCCCTGAAGGTTGCATCTGAAAAAATAGATAGAAATTCTTTTACACTAACAGCAGAAGCCCAAGCTCATGAGAGAAACTATGAAAAATTAGCTTTATTTGGTAGGGAGGATACAAAACTGAGAGGAGGGAATGTGAGGATTTGGGGGGGTGGGCGGAAAAAAAAGAAGAAGAGATTTCTATTTTCCATTATAAGCGTTTGGTAGGAAGGAGAGAAAACAAAACAACTTGTATTAATTTTTTTTTTTTTTTAATGAACTGGAGAGAGAAGACAGTCAGATAATCATGCAAGACATTTTTTCTCCTATTTTCCTCCCAATTTGGGAGGATTAAGAATGGTGATCCCGGATAAAAAATAACCATCTCTCCCTTTGTTCCTTCCACTCGCTTTTTTAATCTATCGAAATATCAATCCATCTTCCATTTTCTCTCTACCATTTTATTTTCTCTTACTTATCCTCTCAACTGACTGCACTCTAGGTTACACTTTCCAGCAACCTTTTGATATATGTTGTAAAATGGAAAAATGGATTTCATGATTCTACAAATACATTTCCTAAAACCATCTGCATATCGGGAAAAAGACTGCAGCAATGATCCTTTTTTTTTTAATAGGTAATATAGATTTTATTGATAAAAAAGTTTAATGTGTTCACTATGATGAAAACTCTAAACTGGAAATGAATACATTAAACTCGAGTAAAACTAATAGGATGAAGAAAAGAATGAATGGAAATATATTGTGTATAACCCCAAACTCGAGACCACTGAAACAGAGTACCAAACAGAAGAGATTTTAAGAGTTCCATAGATTTCTATTTATCTTCAAAGGTATGGGTATTGCGTTCCTGCCAAACTAACCACATTAGACACCCTGAAACCATATTCCAGATCTTTGACCGGTGCTTTCCCAACAAATTCCTCCATGCAAAAAGGAGAGAAACAACTGTCTTCAGCATCACCCACTGGATCCCAAACACCAAAAAATATTTCACTCCATAAAGCATAAGCAAAATGATAGTGTAGCAGAAGATGGTCCACAGATTCCCCATCACGACGACACAAACAAAACCAATTAACTATTGAGGTGATGATCCTATTTAAGTCCAATTATCATTTACACTTTAGAAGCTAGAGGTCAAGCCTTGGTGTGATGGCAAGTGTCTTTCCACCAAAAGTAGGTCAAGGGTTTGAGTCTAGGAATCAGCCTCTCCAAAAAATATTGGAGTAAGCCTGTGTACCAATCATCTCTCCCAAATCCAACAAAAGTGGGAGTTTTAGGCATTGGTTACGCCCTTTATATTAATACTTCAAGAGCTAATTGTCACGTCCTTCAAACCTCCTAAGGAAAAGATCCCAATCAAACGAACTCAATCCCAATCATGCTCTAGATAGTTTTAAGTTAACAATCATATTCTAAATTTATGAAATGAGTAAATATACCTTCACAATACCCAGCTCAATTAATGTGAACTATAAATTTTTAGATAGGACTGAAAATCTGAATGTAACCTGTTTTGGCAGCATCACTTGCCAAGGGTGCTTGCCCAGACTTATTGAGTGCGGCCATATTGCACATATCAAATAACAAAGGAAAGACCAAATTGAAGAACTCTGGAAGACCAAAGGCTTTTATGACCTGTAACAAATAATACAGGAAGGAAAATAAACAAAAGAAGTCGAATCTCAAATTAAAATTATAGGTAACAAAAAGAAGTCATTCTTCATCAACCACCATGAGAGCATACATCAAAAATTCATAAGACAGTTTAAGCAAAGCCTATAATTCAAGCATGTTAAATTACCAATTATCCCAAAAACTTAAACTATTAGGAAATGATGAATTTAATCATAATTCTAACAATCCCCCACATGTGTGAGCCTAAATTCCCCCTTAATAAGTGGACCCAACACGTGAAATTTTTAACATTTTAAATGGGAGGTAGTAAAGCTAGGGATCAAATTCAGAATCTTTTGCTCTGATACTCTGTTAAATTACCAATTGCCCCAAAAGCTAAAACTATTCGGAAATTGTGAATTTAATCATTTAATCATAATTCTAAGAAAGCATATATTGAAAAAGTGGCCCAAATAAATCAGTTAAAGATACAGCATAGTGACATCTGACTTCTGGTGGTGAGGACACCAAAAGTGCTATATTAATGGTGATTGGTTTCATTGTACCTAATTGATTGTGATTGATCTTGATGGATGCTGAGACTCTTAGGATTTTATTCTCTTTTATTTTACATCTAATGTAATAGATTACAAGTTATTTCCTTTCCTTGTTAGGTTAGAAATTTATTTCCTTCCCTTCTATGATGTTGATCCAAACAACTTAAATTATTATAAATTATTGGGAAGTAGTGAATTAAATCATTTAACCATTATTCCAACACTCTCCCTCATATGTGGACCCAAACTCCCACATAGTAAGTGGGACCCAACATTTTTACCTTTTTATTGGAGGTAAAATGGAGGCATGGTTCGAACTTAGTGCCACATGCTTTGATACCATGATAAACTGATTGTCCTAAAAGCTTAAGTTGTTACGATAATATAACTATTTTTAACTCTACCATAGGTTATTTTAGAGTCTATTTAAAAGCCCCAAAATGCAGTTAAAGGTAATTTTAGATTCTATTTAACAAGAGCCTTGAAATATCATAGCACTATCACAATTTGATAATATAACTGTTAAAGGTATAATGGCCCAAGAGGCCCGGGCTTATTATAGGACCATTTACTGATAGAGCATGCAAAGTAATCTTAGACCTAGTTGTAGTGAAAGTACTGCAATTTGAGGGTTAGCTTAGGGTTAACTACTATATACCCTACATTAGGTTCATTGTAAAACACAGTTCAATATGGTAAAGGTGTAGCCACTAAGCGCTCTACACTGGGGATGCAAGCCACTAAGGTCAAACTGTATTAATTCTCTTGCTTCCACCTTCAAACTAATTTCATCTTTCTATTTTAACATATATCAAAGCCTGGGTTCTAACACCTTTAAAAATTAAGGAACAAAATTGTTCCTCTAAGAGGAGACACATTTTTTAGGTATCAGCTCAACTAAGTGTTAATGCCAACTAATAAGGGTTCACTAGATAAATCCTTTTCCACCAATCGGTAGATGACTTCATAGAATGTTAACCAAAGGGAGCCCGCACATTGTTTCAATATTTTAGTGATCATTACATAAAGAGATGGAGTGTTATGTTAAAAAAAAGATCAGAACTTCTGTTTGACTTACATTGATAACATATTTCAGTAAAAAAATGTAATTCATCATAAAACATGTTTTCAGGATTGCAATAATTGGACTAAGGTGCAACTGTCTAGAAAGTACCACTGGAACTTAAACTGTAAGTCGGGAACCATAATTCCATGCGACCTGCTTTAGTATGAAATAGTGAAATTTAAGAATCCTTGTATAAAAGTTTTGTGAAGACATAGGTTCTACTGTCCAATATTTCCAGAAAATATACAAAACATTTCATGAATATTACAGCAACATTATACAATTCTAACCTGTTCAAGACAGGAGAAAGCCGCTTCACGGTATTTCTTCACTTTTTTTGTGCACGCAGAAGATACCAAACTCAAAATGGCATTGGGACTGGCAGGATCTCCAGTGGAGATTGCTGCATGGCATGATGCAGAGAGGGCACCTAAAGCATTCAATAGAGCATCCTTCCCCTGTCCATCCAAAAAATTGGTTCTCAATACTAGGAAAATAGGTTAAAATATGAAGGAAAACTATGACATAATTAAGAACCCATGATGCATATATTTATACTGGATTGACTACCATTAAATAGTAACTCAATCAGGTTTTTATTTTACAATGATATCACTTCATATGTAGGAATGGAAAGGGGGGTAAAACTGACTGCATATTCTAGCAGAAATCACAGTAAAACATATTGCTTATGATAACTTTGACTTTGTGCATTCTCTTTATCAAAGCTCATGAAAAGATCAACCTACCTCCCATAAGCGGCCAGGAACTTCCTTCATAAGAGATTGGAGCAAAATTTGATAATAAGAAGACATGGATTCACCCAAAACTTCACTAAGCTTGCAAATTGCTAGGGCTGACTGCAACACACAAGCAGAGATCTTACAAATATAGGAAACAATTTTTATTTTCTTTTTCTTTTTAGGTTCTTATGTGATTGAACCTGTGAGTGAACCCCTTACCGCTTTGTTACAGGGAACGGGCAATGGGAACTCCATTTGGTTAAAAACCATAGGCAACCAATTTCCATTTCATAGGAACATAAAATTAAAAGGGGAGGAAAAGAGGGAAAAAAAAGAAAGAAGAAGAAGAAGATAACACTGACCTTTCTTTTATTTGCCCATGATGACAATGTAATGCTCTCGCATATGAGAGAAACAATTTCCCCCAAGTACAACTGGAGGGTGATGCGTTCACCACTTGTATTATCTTCCCACAACTCCTCAAATAAGCCAGAAATATACTTGTCATCCTCAAACCTGCATCATAATTGACTGGTTTCTTTAAAGGAAAATAAAATTTCACTTGCACAATCAATTTTGCTTTGTTAATTATTATAAAGATCTTTTTGGATACATTGAAAGGGGGTTGGGGGGTGGAATTGAGGGGGAAGGAATTTCAAACCCTAGACATCTCTGTTAGAAACACCAATACCATTTGACCTAAATGTCATTTGCAATTATTATAAAGATCTTTAAAAAGTGTCAACATTTTTTGTACAGATTTTTTTATTAATATAAGTAAATAAGTTTCATTAAAAAAGCAAAAATGTTGGTTTATATTTCAAAATTTCCAACAATTTAAGTGCATCAGTCCAAAAGAATACAGTCATCAAAGACTCGGGTAATTCTCTACCAGAATGGGTAATATTCTGTAAACCTTGATAATACTTTAATCCAAAATGCAGTTTAACTCCTAAGTCTGTAAACAACTAAGCATTATATGATTTTTACTGGCCGGAATGGTTCTCTAAAACTATTTACCATGTACATCTACATTCCCTGCCAACCTAATAAATAGTAATCAGAGAATAACATGGTGACAACAATTTATTGTATGATATATTTTTCCTTTCTGGTGAGAGCATTAATAATATCTCAAAGTAGAAAAAAAATCCAATCATCTAATTCGGACCTTGAAAGAAAGATAACTGGAACAATTGCTGCATGATATCCACTCACGACATCTGAGGCCATGGATGAATAGCTTTTTAATAAAATTGCACACGAAATTTGAGCATTCCTGTCACCAGTATGTAAAGCTGCAGTTTCTTCAATTAACTTTTGAGCCTGAAGGGGTGTTGCATGCTTAAGAACAATGGCACAAGCATTGGCAAAGGCACGCTTTGCTGCAACACTTTTCTCCTCCGTAACAACTGGAAACAACAGCCTCAATAGCATGATTGTATGCGGTCTGATATCAGCTCCAACATTTTGAACTAGTAAGGTAATAAAGCTGGCAACACCAACCCTGCAGAAGAATATTTATAGGTTACAGAAAGCATCATTGCTGTTAACAATTGTGTACATTACAGACGGGACTAATTTTTAGAAAGTTACAATGCCCATTCCCTTGGAGACACTGTGTTCAGGAACTTCCATCACTTTTTGAACAATAAAGATGTATCTGTAATTGTTAAACTCTCTTCAGTTAAACTGCAGTCCATAGCATTACCAACTAAGATTGCTAAATGCCTTGCATGAAGTAAACAGAAAAAATGGGGAGATAACTGGGAGCACAGTACAATTAAAGATATGAATTTTGCTTTGGTCTGAAAGTTTCAAAATATAACATTGATAGTGCCCAAAAAAGAAAAATGTTCCCAATATAACTTAGGTCGACCAAGAAGTTTCAACAAGAGTAAAAGCCTGTTTGATGTAACTTATAAGCCTTATGTTTAACTTTTTAAAACATCACTTTTTCTAAGTACAGTTGTACGCTCACCCAACTTATTTTTAAAGCAAAATAAGCCAATTAAAAAAAGCTATCCCAATAACACACACTAAGCTGAAGAACAAATATGCTTGAAAAGGATCCACACAAACAATGATCTCAAAGATTCAATGCTTCAGGATCTTTGTAATTTTAGAACTTAGTATATCTTAGGGTTTTTTTTTTTTTTTTCATTTCTCTAGCATATTTCACATGTACTGGGACTGAAACCTTCTCTTATTTAACTAAATTTTATTACTTATCAGAATAGAAATTCAATACTTATGGGTACAAGACTTTACTGTTGGCCTTTTAATTCAAATGTCACATAATAAAAAGTTGTTTTCTAAAACACCTTTTTAATTTCTAAAATTATAATTGCAAGTTGTAGGAAATTTTAAAGGTTAATTTAATTACCAAACCATCATTCTAACACTGCCCTCATTATGGGCCCAAACTCTCCCTTGATAAGTGGGACCCAACACATGAAACTTTTAATATAAACTACCACTTGTCCTAAACGTTTAAACTAATATGAAATGGTCAATTTAATCACTTAGCCACAAATCTAGTGTTTTAGACACAAATATATTCCACTGCACCTTACATGGATAACTTGAAGAGAAAGGTGGACTTTTGGAGAAACGGAATTAATCTTGATTTTGTTTATATCTCAGTTCTTGAGAATTTTATTATACAATTGAAAATCTGTCTTAGGCATTGTTCATTCCTCTTCTTAGAATTTGTTGATCTTTTAAATTTCTGATTGTAATTTCATTAGGACTTGCCCTAGTATACAGCCTGTGTTCAGAAGCATTCTCCTCTTCTTTAAAAGGTGATTATTTACCCATCAAAAGATAATACGAGCATTTGGGATCAAAACATAATTTGTTAGAGTTAGTTCTAGTTGTCGTTTATTTTAGCATATTAATTGTATTTCTAGCTGGAAACCAAATAGAAATAAGGGGTTCATAGTTAACGATTATTATAATCTTCTAGTGGGCTCTAATGATTTTTGTTTCCCCTAGAAAAGCATTTGGAAGTAGAAGATCCCTACTCGAGTGGCTTTCTTTGTCTGGACTGCTACTTTAGGGAAATTCTTGACGATTGACAATTTACGAAAAATAAAGGTTTGGATTTTAGATTGGTGTTATCTGTGCAAGTATAATGGTGAATCAGTTGACCATCTCTTCCTTCATTGTCCGGTTGCTATGGATTTGTGGTCTATGGTTTTGGGTTTATTTGGAGTAAGTTGCGTTATGCCACAATCAGTTGTGGGGCTCCTAGCTTGCTAGCAAGGCAAACTTCGACATCAAAATGGCCATATATGGTTACTTGTTCCCCATTATTTAATGTGGTGTCTTTGGAGGGAAAGAAATAGTAGGTGTTTTGAAGATAATAAGTGATCCATAACAGACCCCAAGTTATTTTTCTTTAGAACATTATTGGATTGATTGTCTGCTTTGCAAAACCAATCATTCTCTTCTTTTCTTGATTCTTGTAATTTTTGTACTTGATTTCTTGGCCTAGGGGGTCCCTTTCTTGATATCAATAAAACTTATTACTTATTAAAAATAAAAATAAAAAAGAATTGATTGGTACACCGTCGTGTGCTAAGTTTGCTTTTTTGTTTTTTCTAATAAAAATTTCATTACTTATCAAAATAAATAATGTATTAAATGAAATGAGGAGACACTAAGGAATATAGTAAAACTTGGATCCAAAATTGAATCATTGCTACTACCCAAAATTTTGTGCAACATTGTAAATGCAAAAGGATTTAACATTCCTTTCAAATGTGCCACATTAAGACATTACCCAAACATTTCACACCAAGTTCCTGAAACCCAATAAAATAAATGAAACAAACTGAACCTTTGAAATTTGCTGTGTGTATTATGTAGTGCAACTGGAAGGGACATAATAGCGCAACTAAAGGGTTTTTTTTTTTTTTGTTAAGTTACAAACACATCTAATGGACCTTGAAACCATGATCTCACCCTCCGCCTAGCACTTAAAAGGGGAGAAGGTACCAATTGAACTAGAGCTCATTCACAACAGAGCAAGTCAAGGATCTTGAACTTTTTTTTTTTTGATAAGTAACGAAAATTTTATTAAGAAACGAAAAACAGCCAACCCGAGTACATTGGGAATGTACTATGGGGGCATAAATCAATAACCAAGATTACAACGATCAAGTAAAACAAGAAGGGAAGAACAAGAAAAATGACAAAAGACAACACTCCAATCAAGTAGTGTAAAAAAAAAGACTTCATCTCTAACATAGAGCGTTCACATCCCTCAAAACACCTATGGACATTATCTTTAGAAGTTTGAAGAAATCAAAGTTTCTTGTATTTTGGTGACCATCTGTTTCTTACTTGATTATGTCGCCCAGGGTTTTGTATGTAACATTACACACAAGTTAAGGGGCTTGCCCCAAACTTCCGTACCCTATCAATTCTTCAATTTTTTACAATTTACAACTTTTTCTGTTTAAGTCATGTCCTTTATTGATCTGCTTAGTACTTACCATAAAACTAAAATTTGTAACCATAGTTATGTTACTAATAATTTGCACATAAAGATTTTGCCACAATCTTACAACACTGAGCAGTATTTTATCATTATGTTTGTCATGTGTAAATTACACACGCACCCAGTGTGTCCTACACCCACCCAAAACTTCCCCCTCCATCCCATTTTATAGGAAAAGGAAGAGCCAGTTGAGCTATAACTCACTGCAGAAAGAGGGTTTTTTTTTTTTTTGATAGGTAAGAAAGAGTAGTTTATATATATATATATATATATATATATATTGAGAAAGAAAACAGGCAACACAAACTGCTATTAAATACAAAACAAATCCTTTTTCATCTTGAATGGATGCTAAAATACAGCACATGAATTAGTATGACTATATACCTGGTATTGAGGCCTACTCCAGAGCGTACCAATTGAGCAAGACGAGGAACCAATGGATCTAATGATTCAGTATCTACAACTTTTATGCATATGTCAAGAGTTTCCCACATTGGAGAGCCTTTTGCAATCGAAATTCTCAAATGTTCGAGCTTCTCTGTTTGTATTCCAACATTTGCTGCATGCAACTGGAACAGAAAAGTAAATACATATATGAATAAACTAAACAGCATGAGCTGATATAAATGCAATAATGGCACAAAGATTATGTTATACCTCAACATAATTGAGCCCTTGGTCTTCAAGGCTTGATAAACTTTCCAGCATGCAGCAAACTAAATCAGATAAATGTGGACGAACTGCAATTCCTGCACCCTGTAAATAAGGCACAAAATCCAAGAGCAATATTTAATAAAAGGGCATATGTAGTTTTTGACACAACCAATGAATGAAAGAAATTAATGACTTACACCTTGGCTATTGATTAACAAGTAATGTATACTAATTAAACACGTGACAGCTTGAAAGTTGTACTACCAGAATCAGTCACTTAGGAACAAACGAAAAATAAAAAATAAAGCACAAAACCTTATCAAGTTCAAACTGCATATGCAAAAAATGAGCTGTTAAACCAATCCACAAAAATCATATAAAACATCAAGATCTTATATCCTTCTACGAGTCTCCTTTATGTCCACTATAGTAAACAGAATAACTGACCATATCCCACTGGGCATTTGTGTTGCCAAAGCTTAGCATCTGACAAATTTTATCATTATAATGGGGGAGAATAGAGTGAACATGCTTGTCATGTCCTTCCCACTAATCATTTATGCGCTTTAACATAGTAAAACCTTGATGCCTGCTAGATCTTATGTGACGCTTAATGATAGAAAAGTTGATCCTAGCAAGGTCTTGAGCAAATCAATGGTAAGTGCAGCCTCCACCCCACTTCAGCATTTCTAATATCATCAAAGTGAAGCAGTTATTGCTTTACTACGCAACTGAAGAAGATGTTTCTGCTAGTATTCCAACTTGAGGACAAATTTTTTTAAGAGGAGAAGTCTCTGATGCAGGGCATTCTCTGAACTGTTTTGAGTGGTTGTTACTTGTTTGTTATTTTGGGCTGTCATTTTGCTTAAGTAACCAGGATGTAAGGGGAGTATAGCCTATTATTTGTTCTTAAGTATAAATAATAGAATTCCAACCCTTGTAATAAATTTTTCACTTGTAAAGAATTTCTTTTCCAATAACAGAGCCTGGCCTTATTTTTGCTCTTAAGTTCTTGACAAGCTAATCCTTCTCTAAACCCAAAATCTCTTCTCTCACTTCTTGAATCTGAAAGTTGGAAGCATTAGAGGGGCTATTGAAGCTAGAGCTCAATAGCTAACATCACAAATATATTGACTTTACAATGAAACCCATGATTATAGAACAAAGAATAATAAAGTCAACAACCTAATACCTTTTTTCCTGATAAGTCAACAAACCAAAACTAAAAATAAAAAAATAAAAAAATAAATAAGAAGAAGAAGAAGAGAGGTCATTTGATATTATATTAATGAATGAATGGAGTAAGGAAAAAGGTTCCTTGAGATCCTTGAAAGGAATATGAAAAAGCAATGGCAACATGTGGGAGTTGTGGAGCTTTTAGCTAGCTGAAAAGGCAAGTTCAGCTAGTGTCGTAATGATTACCCATTGCCTCATGTGGGGTCTTTGGCGGGAAAGGAATGGTCAGACTTTTGAGGGTTATTAAAAATCTGTTCATGACCTGAAGCTGTTATTCCTCAAGACCCTGTTTGAGTGGACTAATGCTTTTGGGATGTTTTCTATTACTTTGCATGATTTGATTGATCAATGTACTTTAGCATTTAATTTTGGAATACTGTTGTACAGTTCCTATGTATATGGGTGGCGCCCTTCTATCTCTATTTTTTAATGAAATTTTACTTATCAAAAAAAAAAAAAAAAGGAATAAAAGAAAAGGCAATGGCAACATAGTGAAATAATAAGGTTCGCATTGCAATTAATACAGCAAGTCAAACTAGCAATCTTCCATTTTGTCCTGTCTCCAGGCGCCAAGCCATCTGTCCAATTTCAATCTTGACTAGTTTACAAGATTGAATAGCCAAAACTTGTCTAGAACCTCGATTCAGTTGTTTTGCAAAAGATTTTAGGAGGGTATGTAACCCATGTATCTAGAGGAACTTAAGAGAAGGATTTTCGGCTTTTTGCACCCTGTTTTAGTCTTCAAGCTACTAATCTTGTTAAAGATATGGGAGTGAAAAAAGTAATTTCAAAAAGAGAAGACAAGGAAACATGCAGAGATCCACCAGGGGACATCAGAGATTTTTGGATAAGTGTTGAGATGGTCAAAGGCATGCCTTATAGTAAATTGTTGAACAGTGAAGAAACATGCCCACGAAACTGAGTACAACAGGAATGAGGATGCCAAAAGAAAGGCAATATGAAAAAATAGAAGACAAAATCAAATTAGCTTGTTGTCAAGCTATAGGAGGCAACATGATGGTACAACAGTAGGAAATTCATTTAATGTGGACCAGCCCAGGTCAGTAATGCTTATCCCAATACGGTTAAGGAGAGATTTGATCCATGTTGAAGGTGCTGAGAGGAAAGGAGGGAAAAGAGTGGTTAAAAATGACATAATGGCCAACAATTCAAACAAGCATGAGGGTACAAATAAATTAATATGGAGAAAATCTTCAATGTAATTGACCCTAGTTGTGGGGATCAAATTAATCACAGAATGACAGAACCTGTCTCATAACTCAGTCTATACCAACTCATAACTTAGTCTATACCAACTCATAACTCAATAAGTTAGTTGTTGCATTTTTGTTAAAAGTGTAAAGTCATTAGTGCATTTATGGATTTATTTGAAAGTATTTCTTAATATCATTGGCACCTTTATTTGCTGTTGCTATTGCCTAAAGAATAGTTGATGTCGGGTACAACACGTCTTTTTCATTATATCAACAACATATATTTGAATTAATTAGAAATAAAGTCTTGTTCATAATATCATTTATTTGCATATCTTTTTTTTATAAATATTTATTTGCATATCTTTAGATACAGTTCTTCAATAAAGAATCCCCCTCCAAAGCCAAGCAAAAGGCTTATACAATTTGACAGATCAGTGAGATTTAGTAATAATGGGATGGCATTTTTTGACCTAGTTGGGGCAGCAAACACAATGATACTATACTGTACGACAATAGTACTAGAGTTTTCTCCCATTTAGAGGACGCAAGCAATTCCACCTCCTCGTATCAAGATTCCCACATCAAATAAAAACAAGCAGATATAATCCCTTTCCTCTTCTTGAAGTAGCCAAAGAATGTATATTGAATGTATTATCAAGATCAAAGATTGGTAAACCATTTAGGGCCAATTTGGTTTAGACATGACTCAGTTTTCATAACTCAATACTCATAACTCATAACTCTAACTCAAATCTCATAACTCATAACCCAAACCCCACTATCACTCAAAAACTCCAAAATTGTTGTTTGGTTACAAAACTCAGTCACATATCTCAACTTTTAAGTCTACTTTTAGCCAAAATGGTGGAACCCACCCCACTGACACTACACAAGGGTTATGGTTGCTACCCACGTCCATTTTCTTTTCCCCTCTTTCATATTCTCCCAAGTCCATCACCACCATCAATGGCAAACTCAGAACCCACCACTATCAACACCACCAACGGCCACAAAACGAAAAAAAAAAATCTCAACTAAAAGAAAAATCCAACCATCAGCTACACCTACAAAAAGAAAAAATTTACAATCATCAATACCACCACCAACCACACAAACCCACCTCCATCACAGCCCAAGCTTCAAACCACAACTACAAACACAGAAAACCCAAACACACCACCACAAAATCTTCAGATCGGTGATCCAAAATTGCCAACCCAAACCCAAACCCTAGAATCCTTAGATGAAAGACCAAAATCACGAAAATAGGAGTGGGTTTCTGTTTCTGGGCATATATTTATGCATCGATGAACATGGTGAATGGGTCTGAAGAAGAAAGAAAGAAAGACAAAATCAGGAGGAAGAGGAGACCAAAAACAAAAACCCGTTGGTGATGGAGTGGGTCTGATGAAGAAAGAAAGAAAAAGAAAGAATGAAGAAGAAGAAGAAAAAAAAAAGAAAAAGGTTGGTGGTGGAGTGGGTATGAAGAAGAAAGAAAGAAGAAGTAGAGAGAAAAAAAAAAAAAAGGAAGCAGATGGAACTCTGCAGAAGAAGAAAGAAAGAAAGAAAAAGAAAAAGAAAAAAAAGTAATATGACACTGTTACTTGACAGTGACAAGTCAGGAGAATAGGTCCCAAAAATTTGATTTTTTTATCATTTTGCCACTATCACTCATAATCCATAATCTGAAAACACCAAAATTGTGTTTTCAATTTCCATCATCCAAACTCAAAATTTTGAGTTTTTGAGTGATGGAAACAAGCATCCAAAACCAAGCCAGACATTGCATCATTTGTGGGACCCACGAGTTTTTGATGATGGATCATGAAAATTGAGTGATATCACTCAATTTTTGGACTATCCAAACTAGCTCTTAGCGTCCAGGTGTTACACACATACACGGAAAACATTAAATATATACGCATGTAATTATACCTTGAATAGACAAGAATAATATTCCTATAAACAACTCAAAGTAACCTTTCATAATGAGACCTCAACTGTATTGGACAGTCTGAAAAATATCATTTGAGGTGCTATTTAAAAGCTAGTACCACATTAACAGAAAACTTAAGTTATTTTCACTAAAAAAAAGCGTACTGTAACACAATGCTAACCTTCGCTAGTTTTGTAACAACTTCGATAGATGCCTTACGGATACTGTCAACTTTACTTAATATGCCTTCCACAAGCAAAAAAGGAAGAACAATATTCATGGCTTGACTTGCATCTGAGATTTCAGTTAAGGATGCATCACAAAGCCTCTTAGATAATGAAGTTACAGAACGGCATAATTTATCACCAGAAGTACGAACTGTCTCTTTTATGTCATCCATGGCTCGAAATGCTGCTGACCATAATTTCTTCAAATGCTTTCCGACCTACATGTCAAAAATACAATTAATAGATATCACCAAGCAGCAAACGCGAATGATATTCTAAAGATGCTGTACGTAGAAAAATAGGAACAATCTGAGTATAAGATGTATCAGATGGTATTGGATTCTGCTGAAAGTTATCAATGAATTCACATCTCCATTAAAAGGAAAGAACGGCCATATTGTGGACGTATATACAAATACAGAAACTTAATCTTGTTTACTACAGTGGTAAAAAACGAAGAGTAAAAAAGGGCTTTTAATATTTCAGATTCTGCTGTGTATTGAACAAGATCAGGTTTGAGTGGACGACAGCATCTGGGATGTTTTCCTTTTCTAATTTATCAGAGCTTATTGACTTTTGTAATTTTAGATCCTAGCTTGTTGAGCTGTTAGTATACTGCACTATACTTTTTTTTAATAAATTTTTATTACCTATCAAAGAAAAGATCAGGTTTGAATCCAATTAGTTTAAGTCCAAATCACAGAAATGAAATGAACTTTGAATCCAACTGTAAAACCAAGATTCTGGATTGTAATTTTTTTTGATAGGTAAGAAAGATGTATTATCAAAGAACTGCTAAATGCAAATTAGCACAGAGCAAAACAAAAGGTACAAAAAAAATTGAGAAAAGCAAGAACATAAAAGAAGCACTAATTGCAAAGGATTCTGGACTGTAATGCATCCATATCTATCTTATATAAAGAACAATGTACTTTTATTTCCCATTAATAAGGCCAAATCATTGTATAATTTTAATAAAAATATGGACAAAATTTAGCTATAAAATTGGTTGTAGCCTAAAGCTACAACCTAACTCAATATCTTTTTATTGGAGATGAATTTTGACAAATAGATCATTGGATTACATCTTCTTCTTATAACCTCCATACTTGCAAAATTTCTAGAAAAGTAAAGATCAATAGCTATGTCATCAATAAATTGTTTAAATTGCAAGTTTTTGTAGTTTAAAATTATGCACAAAATATAAGCGCTTATAGATCATATAGTAAATAATATCCAATTAACACAAAATTTGACATGTGTATTAAGAGAATAAAGAACATGTAATTCAACGGTTAAATTTTCAAAATATGTAGTAATTTTTATTTTTATTGATGACACAAATCATAAAGCTTACTTAATTTGAATGTCACAAGGCAATGGAGGAGTAGATGATCAGTAGTCTCCCCATCCCTCTTACACGAACGACACCAGTCTAAGTCTAATGATTATTCAACGCTTATTAAGGTTATCAAAAGTTAGAATTCTCCCCAAAGTTGATGTCTAAATGAAAAAGCTAACTTTAGAAGGAACTTTAGGCTCCCATAGACTCCTCCAAGGAAAAGAAAAGTGGAACGTGGAATGTAAAATTTTATAATAGGATCTAACCTCAAAGACATTCGGTGAAGAAGGGTTCTAAAACAGAATATCCACCCCACTCTGCCTTATCAACACCATATAAAGTACATTCATAAAAGAGGCAAAAGAAACCATTTCCCAATCATAAATCGGTCTAACAAAGCTAATACCCTAGTGGTAATAGCCCCCAAGTAATTCAAACGATCTGCAGCGGTGGCCCATCACACCAAGAGTCATGCCAAAAATTAATAGAAGAGCCATCGCCTACCTTGAAACTGTTGGACCGATTAAAACCCTCCCAACCCTTCCTGATGAATTTCCAAAGACTAACCCCATATGAACCTTGAGTTCTGTTTCAGCACATCCTGAATATTAATTCTAGAAGTTGACACCACTCCATACTTTCCCCAAGGACAATCCAGTAATCAGATTGAGGCATGATATTTGCAGCTTATTGTAGTTACAAGCACAGGATAAGAGACGCTAAAATTTTTTCAAACTCTACATTGCAAAAAAGTTTGTAAGATGAGTTGTGGTCATTGGTGTTTTGTTTGTTTGGAATTCAATGGGTTATGTCACATAAGGTTATTGAGTTGTTTGAGTCTTGGCAAGGTAAGTACAGGAAACATCGCAATATAGATTTTTGGAGACTTGTGCCAAATTGCTTGATGTGTGTATTTGGAGTGAAAGGAATGCAAGATGTTTTGAGGGATGTGAACGGTCTTTGCTAGATATTAAGTCTTTTTTCTTACATACTTTCCTTGTATGGAGTGTGGTTCTATTGCTTTTTTCTTGTTTTTCCTTTCATGTTCTACTTTATCGTTATAATTTTGGTTCATGATTTTTGCCCCCACAGTACATTCCCAATGTACTCAGGTTGGCTATTTTTTTTAATAAAATTTTCGTTACCTATCAAAAAAAAGTGCAAGGTTTACTGATTAAGCCATGCCATACTAGAGTAATATTTAAAATTTTAAATTGAGTTCTGAATCAATATCCTAATCTTCTGAGAAAATTTGGTTTACTACTACTGAGCAACCTAAGCAAGGATTGTATAGGTTACAACGTCAAACATGAGTTTACAATATACTAGGACAAAGAAATGAATATAGACCTCCTCACCTGATCAAATTTTCGTCCTTGGATGATATCTGCAAGGGCAAGACAGGATGCCTCACGTGAACGCCAAAGCCTCGATCCACATTGTATTAACAAATCATCAATAATGAGGTCCAAGTTTTCATCAATGGTTTTCTTTGAGTCTGTTACTAGTGACTTCCAGATGTGGGCCATTGCATCCTAAAACATTGCAAGAACAACAGGCAATGAGAAAATGACATTACTAACATTAATTGGCCTAAAGCAAACGACAATATTAAGATATACAAGTTAGTATGCTCATTTGAAAGAGGGGGGAAAAGGAAACAAAATACTCGCAGAAATATATGCATTAAAGTGTATGTGAAAATACAGAATGCAGCTAAAAATATTTACATTTTTAAGTTACAAACTACATCCAGTATAGAATAGAAATTCATAAATATAAATCAGAGAACTCAAAAATGTGTACCTGGACATTTTTATCAGGATCATATTGGTAACGTACAAGCCTTGGAATCAATGAGCGTAAATATGGTGTAAGAGCATCCCCTGCTTGCTTTGCTATCTTGGAAAACCCAAAAGCTGCACCCCTCTTGGAATTCAAAGAAGCTTGATAATTAGCAAGATCCATAAACTTATAGATTAAGTCGGGTTGCCCCATCTCATTTGCTAAGCTGCAAAGCTCCTTATAAGTGCTCAATTTCCCTCCACTTAGATTTTCACCAATAGTCCCCGCTTGAAACACTTCAGAGTCTTCAACAAGCTGCATAAAAACTCAAGAACTTCAGACTTCAATGGGAAGAGAGAGAGAGAAATAGAAGGTATCAGAACAGTAACTTTTATATATAAGGTATCAAAACAGTTACCTTGATGGCTCTTTTTCTCTTCCCTGAACCAGTCAGAGTGCTTACAAGTGCATTGACCAAGTTTTCCTTCATTGCTGCATCACCAATTTCATACACAATACTCATGCCATGAGAGGCCAACTCCTGTGTAAGTTCATTCTGTTCACCAAGTAAGTGTGAGAAAGCCTCCTGCATTCATATGAAAATGTTTTTTACTCAGAAATCCAATTATGGTATTACAAGAAGCTGGAAAGAATGTTTTAACATCAATGCCTCTTTGGTGTTTGCAAGAAAATGCAGCCGTATAGAATTGTCATTGGCAACATTAGCATTTGCAATTTGTACTAATAACAACAAAAAAACCTTAATCACAAAACTTTGGTGTCAGCATGCATTTATTCTTCTTGAATTTCGGTACAATGCAAACAAGTAACTCTCAAAGATAAGAAAAAGGGGGGGAAATAACACTATAGAAATTTTTGACTTGTAAAGGAATGGCAAACCTGAATTTCAGGAAGCATTTGTTGAATGGCTGGGTGATGGCCAGCATACATTGTAAGTGATAGCAACCAGACAGTTCCGGAACAGCGCTCTTCTTTTCTGGTACTGTATAAAAGAACGTCAAAAAGCTTTCTAGTAATTGCATCTCTAACCATGGCATGACAATCATCATTCACTTTGCCTTTCTCAACAGGGCCATATTTTGCAAGTGATGAGGTCACATCTCCGGTAAGAAAATTTGAAAACATGGAAAGTGAAGTATAGTTAGTTTTGAGAATCGCATCAGCGGTCACAGGAACACCACCCCACAAAAATGATAGAGCCTCCCCAGCAGCAAAGAGGATATCTTCAACCTGTAAAACTCCAAAGTTGTAATTATTAGGGTTTTTCCAATCTCATCCACTAGGGTACAACTTAATCCAAAGCAACCTAAGAACTGAACAGAACCAATCCCTTGGTTGAGTTTGGTTCAGTATTTAAGCCATTTTCGCTTGGTCACAAACTCCTTATTCAAGAAATAAACAATTAACCAAAGTTACTCAAATTTAAAGATTAGAGGTTGGAGAATAAACGCAACCTGAGAATCATCCTTATTTACATGACATAAAAGGCCTATGAATGTGCTCATTGCTTCAAGTTAGAGATTTTTAACTTATTACAAAGCATAAGACGCAACAAACAACCCATTTCATCAACATTTGATTGCAATGAGGAACAAAATCCTCTTACTAATTTGTCCTTTTCTCTTAGTAGCATTTTTTCCCTTTTTCTTTTTCCTAATTTGTTTTCCATCTTGGCTTTTTCTTGGGTAATCATGATAATGATTTCCACCCATCAAGATTTCCCACATATCATATAGAAAAAATAATAATTTTGACCTGAACCAAACCAGGATTTACACGTATTGGGTTGGATTAATTCTACTTCATAGGAGTAATTCCATGTTAGAAAAAAGAGAAATGACCGCCACTGGTCTGGTTTTGGTTTGAGACTAAAGTCATCCCTTACTGAATTTACTGTATCCAGATTTGTTTGTATAAGTTTTAAAAAATGAAAACACCATGCTAGATAATATTTACAAGCAGTCCAATGCATATACAAGCACATTAGCTGATTAAGAAATTACACCTACCTTAGACCGGCTAAGACTGAAAATCAAATCAAGGGCAATATTTAGATGTGAGGATGCTGTTTCCTTTACACATATATGTCCAATGGAAATAACAATCTTCTGAATCGCTTTAATATCATCACCAGAAAGTAGCTTCCTCAACTTTTCATGTAAAACCGTCAGAATGTCAACTGCATTTAATAAATGGGTTTATGTGATACCTCAAGTATAGCTGTAAAGATATAACAAGTCCAGTACAGAAAAAGCAATCCATGAGGTTTCAGCAAATGCACAGAAACTTCACCTGAACTAGAATCATTAATAAGTGGAGGCAATGAAACACGAAGCCCAATATGACCTAGTGCCTGCATTGCAATTGAGGCCAGTGTAGCAGTCTCTGAAACAACAACATCAACCAGGCACTTAAGAGTAGTCTGAAACAATGTCTCTGGAATCTGTCAAAATATTTAAGAGAATTACAAATGCAAGTGAAAAAAAAAAAATCAGATTTTCAGTTTTAATTGATAAAGTAACCTGCATTTAGAGAACAGAAATAATTAAAGTAAAAAATAACAGAAAATTTGAATCAGTACCAATAAATTTCATTGAGATGACGCAAAATTATGTTGGATACATGTCAGTACTGTATAGAACATTAGACATTCATTTGTAAAATTTGGCAACTTACAATTGAGTGTACTGTTGGAACCTATCCAACCTCATCATAATACTATTCCATAACCCACAACCATAGTTCCTTGAACAAGTTTTGTACTCTATCCACCCCAGTCCTCACCATACTTCACGGCAGTTTGTGTGATTTTATTGACTCATTGTACTATTGGTCTATAGTGGTTCCCCTATGTACATCTGGTATACTCCATACTGGCCCCTTTGCAGTGTTGGAGCCAACCAGCCACTCCAACTTTCATACTTAGTACTCCCCTCCTTAATACTCCTCCCCATAACCCCCACCCCCCCCCCCCCCCCCCCAAACCGCCCCACCACCATACCAAAAAAATAAAAAGTAAACCACCAAAGCCACTAACCTAAAAGCACCCTATTAAGAAGGAAGATTCCTAACAATAATTAAATTGGGATTAAGGCTTAGCTGTCTTCCTCTTCTTTCTACCCCTCACTGAATCTTTTTTCTTTTTTTCTTTATTTGGCAAGTAAAACCAGCATTACCCCATCCATGAAAAGTAAAGGAAAATCCCTTCCTTGACCAAATGGTGTTCAAATAAATCATCCTTCCCATTCCAAAGGAGATCCCTCTGGCATTTCTTAATCTATTAGAAAACTCAAGTGAGCTTATATTAAGATTGATATTCCTGCCTTTTCAAAGATACTGCCTCTTCTAAGCAGCCAATCTCTTTTCAACAGCCGCTGCTGCCTTAAAAGGGGCCATAGTAGTAATCCATGGTATGTCATCAGATGAGAACACACATGGCAACCCAGCAACACCACCAAATTCCAAATACTATCTTCTTACCCAGAGGGTGCCCTCCCCACCCCCCCCCCCCCCCCCCCAAAAAAAAAAGAAGAGGGGGGGGGGGGGGTGTGGGAGGAGTGGGGAAAGAATGAAAAAAGATACATAATAACATAACAACACAAACATCCAACTTACAGTAGGCGTTCTAGACATGCAATCTGCAGTAATATATCCTATTGCACATAATGCTCCATGCTGAGTCTCAAACCTAAACAGAGAAAGAACAAATAAAAGACTGAGAAATCTAATACAATTTACATATTCTGTTGCAAATATCAAATTCCTTACAAGATAACCATACAAACCTTAACTTGGGTGTTCCACTGATTGAGGCAATCAGTTCATGAATAAAAGCAGATGCTGCAGGCATAGGAAGAGTAGAGGAAGCTATTCCAAGTAAACGTGCAACAGATTCACGAGTATCCAAGTCCACATGACTAAGTAGTGCCTTCAGCCATGACAACTTAAGTGCATAGTGTGAAGCTATCATCTAGATAGAACAATAATACGTAAGAAAAGAAAGATGCAACAACAAGAACCAGTGAAGAAACAAAGCAAGAGAATCTGTGCTAACCAACCTTTGGAAAGTGACAAGCAATATCTATCAATGCTTTGGAAGCATTGGCATGCAACTCAACAGAGCCTTCAAATGACATAGCATGCTCTAGTAATAAACACATTGCTTCCACTGAAGACTGAAATTCAGATGATCCTTCTAGAGAGTTGTTCAGTTCCAACTCTGACTCGAAGCACTTCAACAAAAATTTAATCATAGCCACATATGTTTTTGGTGGGAAAAGAAGCTTATGTTCCCTTGTTTCAGTGGACTCTAACAACTTCGGTTGCTGCTTAAGAATATAATCTAGCATGACACCAAGTTTTGGGTATCGAAGATCAAGTTTTTGAGTTATTATCCGTCCTTCATCTTTAACAGGAAAAAGGCCTTCAAGTGCCATTTCCCTAAAAAATTAAGGGGGATGCGAGTGTTATAATTTATTGATAAAAACTATCTGAGTTCTTTCTTCATCTGACAGAAGGAAATTACATTAACAACAAAACATCATCATCATGTACTTATCAAAAAAAATAATGGCGTAAGCTAAAATTGTTAGATTTCAAGAAAGAAATAATACAAAAAGATGAGGTATAGATATAATAATCAAAACGTACAAGACATTATGAAACAGAATGGCATAAATTGTTTTCCATTCAATCACTTCATTCTGAAAGCAAGATTATAAAGAAGTTGAATTATAAGTTGAATGTAAATTTTATTTATTTTAAATTATTGTACACACACACACACACACACATATATATTTATAAAGAGAGCCAGAAAAACAGACATAAGGAGAGAATTTTCTGCAAATTAAGCAGAGACCATTCCAAATACAAAATGAAAATTTACAGCACCTTATGTCCAACTTAGAATCTGCAGTTCCAAGGATACAAATAAACCGACTTGGGCAATGTTGCATATCGTATAAAGAAGTAGCCCATCTCAGAGCACAGAACCGTACTTCACTTTTTTCCTGGTCAGCACCAATAAATTAGCCATATATGGTTGAGCAGCAAGTTTCTTTAATGAAGCATAGAAATTGTTATCCTCAAAGGAAGAACAAAGAGCAACAGACAAACGAAGTCAACAAATTAAAAGTGTGATACCTCTTGAGAACTTTTCAGTAAAAGAGGTTCCAAATCCCTTAGCACTGTTGCAGGGGCTTCCTGATGCTCAGATAATATAGCAGCATTAATTAGATTATTATAAAGGGCATGTGATGCAGAATAACCAAAACAAAAAAGTTAATATCATAGAACATGGCTCAGAGGTACAGGTGCAAAGTGGTCAAGAAGTCAAATACTTCTGAATTGTAAGTTGTCAGCTTTATCAGCAAGCTAATTGTATTCACAAAAATGTGAATGCTTATGGTAAAGCATAGAAAGAGAATGTCCAACAAACAAGAAGCATTCAAGCCAAGTAACCCACCCATCTTTGCCTCAAATAAAAATTTGGAATATTTCTGACTGCACTGAGGAAGCTATGAGCATAAATAAAGGTTGAGAGTGCATAATGACAAAGAAACAGAATTTAACTCTTGTTTTTCAGTTTTTCAGTTTTTAGTGGCCTTCCAACTGCAACCCCACCACCCCAAACAAATCTCCATCTCTACAAAGACGCCTAACTTAAGCTTTAGGACACTAACCAATAATATACTTAAATTGATTGTAGGTTATAACTTGTATTGCAAAAGAAGATATGAATAGTAAAATCCAAATCAAGCAGTTGGGTATAAATACCACTCTTTCTAGGAAGGAAGAGGGACTGCAATCAGTGATAACATATATTGGAAAGAATGGTTCACTTTCCACATCTTGAAATGGTTTTAAAAACCGGAACGGACAAAAGACCAGAAAAGCGGACAAAGAACCAGAAAAGGGACAGCTTATTGGATTTGTGGTCTGACCAAGGTCGAACCGATGGTCTGACTGATGACGTCATAAATAATTAAATTAAATTATAAAAATAAATAATAAGCTTTTTATATAACTAATAAGCTAATAGTAGTAAATATGTTTAGTTAAAAATATATAAAAAATTTTAAAATGATTTTAAGTAAGCTTTTAGATCTTATATTTACAAAATAAAAATACTAATATATAACCAAAGACTTATTTAGTATATGAATTAATTAATTATATATAATATATTAATATTTAGTTAATATATAATTATTTGGTTATTTAATTCATAACTATATATAAATTTATGCTCATTTTCGTGTTTTTATATTAATGAAATGAGATGATACTTTTTTTTTTTTAAGAAAAAGAAATGTCATGATCACTCATGACTTCACGATTTATGACTAATGGAAAAAAAATTTACTACCTTGCATGCCAACAACGTGGCACCACATGGAACACACAATTGAATGGAAAAAAAATTTTTAAAAGCCTATAACCAATAGAAAACTGAAACGTGGCACACCATTAAATATCTCAACCTACCCCAACTTCTTTCTATGCTATCCCTCTATTTCGGCATTTGCATTTCAGTTTCTTCAAATACCAATTTTAAACTTTCAAATGTTTCATACCAATATACCACCACTGAAGCAGACAAGAGCAGCAAAAGAAAGGCTTCAACTGAAGCACAGATCATATCATTGTAAAATTGTAAATCTGCTTCATCTTTGAGCTTCTTCCTCAACACAAAGATGGTAAATTTGATGTTTTTGCCTTTTTGGGGTCATTGTGGCCGTTTTAGGCTTCACCACTTTAGACTTAAGAGCATTTTCAAAATGAAAATCTCTCTTTTCCTTAAATCTGAAACAAGATCTTTCTCTTTTTTTTTCAAAAACACAACAGCAGAAGTCTTTATGAAGAACTACTTAAAACCGGTTTAGCCTACCTGTTTCCGGTTTTGCCGGTTGAACCAACGGTTTCCGGTTTTTTGCAGTTTTTCTCTTATTTCCGGTTTTTAATAATAACCAGACCGAATTAATGTCTGGTTCCGAGTTGAACTGGCCAGTCCAGTCCGGTTCGGTTTTTAAAACCATGCATCTTGAAGACAAGACCAAGGAATTGATTGGTTGGAGTAAATGTAAATGATATTGATATGAAAATTCAAATTCAAAATATATTTGTAATAAATTTATAGTTGACCCCTTTTTAAAATTCAATGAATCTCATTATAAACATGGCTTCCACCATAATGTATTGTCAATCAAGTGGGTTAAAGATGTTGCCCTTTTGCATTTGTTGTTCTGGACAGGTCTTAGTGACTAAATGATGGTAACTATATCTAATTCTACATCAAATTTATTTGAGGTAACTTTTGGGCATATAACTTATACACTTCAATGGCTCTCTTTGAAATCCTTGTATAATATCTTTTTAACTAATATAATGGGTCTCTTTTAATCCTTCCATACTATGTCACAGATCTCAAAGATAACCTCTCTGACAATCACAATTGTCTATAAATGAGTTTGTCCAGGATTATAAATGAATCTCAGACATCCTTTCTCTCATTTGGATCAGTTGGAGCATGAGTATTCCGTAAATATAGGAATAGTCTTAAACATGATTCCCATCATGAGCATTTTCCTTAGAAAATAGCAAGGGTAGATATAAATACTAAAAAATACACCTTAATAAATAAACAAAACAAAACCTTCCCTGCCACTGAACCAACCAGTATCACGTAGCAATAGTTCAATTGACAAAACCACAACAGAATTGCTAAAATTAAGTTCACTAAAGTAGCGATGAGAAACAACAGCTTTGTGAATTAATTGCCACCTCAGCGAAAGAGAATTTATTAATGATATATTCAACCCAGTGAAAAAAAAAATACTAGCAAACCTTGTATGCTGCAGCAAGGGAATTGGTTGCTTCTTGAACAATGAAACGAAGAGACTGATCCTCTACTTTCAATGCATCAAAAAGACGTAGAGCCATGTCGATCTTACCACTGAGAAAAAAAATAGCCATCAGAACTTTTTCCCCTCATACACAATGTTAAGAAATGCCTAATGGGGGTCACAGAAGAAAGCAGAAAAGTTGGGTGATGAACCTGAAAAGTTGAGGCATGCGCTGTGCTAACAACCCAATTGCTTGAAAAGCAAAAGTCTTGGTGTCCCTAGCAGTAGCATCTGGGTGAATTTAGTACACTAGTTTAATCAGAATGAAGTTCTACAAAGCCTAATAAAATAAAATTTTATACATACATAAATACACACACATATATATAAGAAGTTCAAAGAACTTCAAATGCAGGACCTGATTTTGAATCTGAATAACTGTCAAGTGACTTCAGGATTCCAGTGAGTATAACTGGGCCAATAAGCTTAAGTTGATCAAATTTTGCCTGCATAAATAATTATCAAAATGAAGTGAGGAAGAAGAGCATCAAAATCTCTAATTTGGTCATGTGTAGAGGAGAGTGATTAATACACCAGTAAGAAAGTGTAAGTTAATTCAGTTAAGAGAACAAAAGAAGTTAGGAAGACCAAAGATAACATTAGTAGAAGTAGTTAAAAATGACATGTCAATTAAGGAAGTAACAAAAGTTATGACTTAGAATATAATAAAATGGAGGAAAAGAATACATGTGGACCCAAACTA
This sequence comes from Quercus ilex subsp. ballota, assembly GCA_032727855.1. Lineage (NCBI taxonomy): Eukaryota > Viridiplantae > Streptophyta > Magnoliopsida > Fagales > Fagaceae > Quercus > Quercus ilex. The sequence continues at coordinate 18,885,209 of CM064908.1, read as the reverse complement.
ATCTTGTAGAGGATCCATAGCTGACCCCAAAAAATTTGATACTAAGGCCTTCTTCTTCTCCTTGTTTTTGTTAATGTAGAGCAACAGTGACTAACAGTTGATGGTTAGCTATCCCATGCTCACATTTGCATTGCAATTGGAGCATGGGTTGTTTCACTACACATGATAAAGCTCCAACTTGAACAAGAAAAAACCTTTCTAATACCAAAAAAAAAAAAAAAAGACCCCCCATTGTTCAAAGGCTACAATATGTTTTTCATCTGGAAATTTGATCCAAGTTTGATTTTCATTCTTCAATTTAAATAATCAAAAATCAAACAAACAAACTGCAATTTTTTCCCTGAATTTTAAAAAGTACCAATTGCTTCCTTCTCTCCTTCAGCTACTAAAGGAATTGTGTACTAGGCAAGCAGAGTACTAACACAGCACATTAAAAAGTTGAGGTTGGTCATGAATAAATTATGAAATGACAAAATTGATACCTTTTATATTTTCCACGAAATTGCAACTTTTTACATTTGGAGGACGAAGATTGAATTTAGATCAAATTTCAGAGACAAAAGTGCATTTCAACCAAAACATATTAAAACTGACATGATTCATGGCAAACATCAATTAACTTATATACCAAACACGCAAAATTTCTTAGTCATTAAAACCTCCCAACATATGTAATTTTAGATGTATGCTAGTGTAGGAAACTAGAACCAAAGGTTTGATCATAGCCCACAAGATGTAGTATCTAACATCTAGAACTTATAGTGGGAACCACAAATAGGAACCTGCACTAGCATGAGCACTCTTTCAGAACACCAAAGAAAAAGAAGAAGTTATAAGTTCCTTACGTGTTTAAATACCCAGACAGTAAACTCCATTCCCAACTGCTTCAACCTTGATGTTGTACCATTTCCTATCACATTTAAGAATTCAGGAAACCAAAGAAAAATAAGCATAAGGACATCCTATCGCACAATCAACATGAAATTACCAAAATTTGAAAAGAAGATAAAAGTAAATCTGCCCTTTTATGACCAAGTAGTCAAAACGATGAGGTTTAGATAAACTATCACAAAATACAAAAATCCAAAACCTTGGATATGACATTTCTACAACACTGCATTATTAAAGTAATGTACTTATACATAAACCCTACAAATTGCAGTACCAATCAGTATTTTTCCTGTTCTAAAAAGCATTTAGCCTTTCAAGCTCCTTTGCCCAAAGTAAAGTGTTCAATACAAAAGGATGGCATGAAAATGGGATTGCTGTTAGTTTGTATGTTATTTACAATTTTAGCAATATGAAGATTTATGTGTGACACCAATGGCAACAAGGCTTACATGGTTTTCAAAATCAAGTGATAAGTATTTGTGGTTAAATACTTGTGTACTCTGGCAGAATCAGAAAGACTGCATGACAAAGACAATGGAGATAAGGATAGATATAGATTCTTTTACAGTCCGTGTTCCAAAATAATCTAAGGATGCATTTTTTTTCAAGATTATTTCCACTATTGATTTTCTTTTATAAGTATTGATTCCATACAGATTACATAAGGCATGAAACACAGATCCTTTGTTATTAAGCTTGATGCTTCAAAAGGTGAGCAAAAAGTTAATGTGATTTTTTTACGAAGATTGGAGTGCATGTCTAGTGCTCATTGGAAAGAAATCAATTTCTGTGCTAGAAAAGCCCAGGCCAGATTCCTTCAAACTTGGGGAGAATGATGCAGCCATGGAAAGTCCTAAATTTCTATGTGATTTCCAATATGACAATTATAAGGATGTTTGCCTCTCTTTTTTTAAAAGAAACATCACTTTATGTAAAGGGGAGAATGCTACAGTACAAAGAGAGTACATTAGAACAACTCCTTAAGAAGTATATTCTAAAACTTAATATATCAATCAATTCTACAAAAAAGCAGGATTAACCCTACCTAAGACAGACATCCAGTTATACAAAGTTCTTAGGTATAAACATTTGATCAAGATCAATGTAAGCTCAGCCCCTTCAAAAGTTCAGATAATCTTCTCTCCAAATTACCCACAGAAGATGCCAAAAAAAAAAAAAAAAAAGGACTCCCAGATTTTACTACACACAGAGTGACCATAGTTTCCTTGCAAAGAAGAGAACAATTCTACTACCGTGGCATCACCCAACAAAATGATTGCGTTTATTGATTTTCACAAGTCAGCATTACTCAAGCCCCACTGGGTGTGTGTAGTTTACCAAAACAAAACAAAATATTTGCAACCCAATAACAATGCTTCAGCAAATCTGGCAACAGGAACAATCTGGATGCAGGACAAACCAGAACAATGCAACAGAAAAATAAATGATAAAACCTAGGAGTCGGCACCTAGGGTTGCTTGGAGTAAACACCAAGTAAAGGAGAACCCCTAGGAGTCAGCACTAGACCACGGATTTTCAATCGAAACTTTATTCATCAAAAAAATCTCTCTTCATAGGAGTACAAAGCTTATCTAGGAATGCTAAACCTTAATTCCATAAGAAACCCTACTTATTGAATGACAAAAATACAATTGACTTGCAAAACAATATACAACTAAATTAAAATAATGATCTCTTTGTGTCTCCAGCATCAAGTCCCCATGTTTGAAATGGAACCATTCCAACAATGGGCAAACACAAAGTCAAGTTATTTATATTATAAAATTAAAAATACATATATATTATAAAAAATAAAAATAAAAAATTTAAGAGAAGCTAAGTACCATATATGCAGCCAAATATGCACTGCAAAGTTGATGGGAAACTGTTTGCGGCCATTACAGAATGGCAGAAAATAGACATCAGTCTGGATTTAAGAGCAGGATTCCCAGGATTGACTCTTAAATCTGGTTCAACATTTTCTGCTCCAACATTACCTACAAAAATCGTAATTATGTATCAAATACTAGCATGATCGGAAAGAGGGTGAAAAAGACTTGCAAAAACCAATGTATTTCTTCCTCAAAAAAAAAAAAAAAAAAAAAAAAAAAAACCAATGTATTTCAAACAAAAGCCTCAACATAAAATTTTCAGATAGAAAATACTACAAATGTAAACTCCAATTATTCAAACTATAAGCCAAAGCATACTAGCAGTCGCTATCATCAAATACTCATACAAACCTTTAATCATGATCAGGATAAAAGGATGAGTCATAAATATTGTGAAAATTGATTTTCTTCACATATTATCACTTCATGACCTTCTGTTATTTCATTATATCATTTTTTAGCAACTGTATATGAAAGCTCCCAAGACTTGCAAGGAGATTCAGATTCATTATAGTTAGTACAGTCTAACAAATCCAACTAATAAAATTATGGTCAATTACCCATGGAATCTCAAGGTTAAGTATATAGTAATGATTTTCATCATCCAAAGATATATTAAAAAGCCAAACTAATATGCCAAAATTACCAAAAAAAATTCAATTTAATGTAGAACTTATCAATAGATCATTTACTTCTTCATTGTGATATTGCTAGAGAGTTGTGGGTCATGGTTTATGACTATTTGAGATTAATTGGGCTAAGCCTAAAGGGTGATTTATTCATTAGCTTGTTGGAAGGGACAGCTCAGCCAGCATCGTCATATTTGAAATTTGGAATGCGATTCCTTTGTGCCTGATATGGTATGGTGTATATGGAAAGCAAGAAATGCTTGTGGCTATGAAGGGTGTGAGAGATCAGTTTTGGACTTAAAGCTTCTATTATTGTGTTCCCTGTACGTTGAATTGCTACCACTAGTTATTCCATTTCAAAATGCTTGTGTTTATTGATCTTCATTTTCTTTTCTTTTTTTTGAATAAAGCAACAAAAAGGTTTTTTTTTTTTTTATAGGTAATATGAGAACTATTTTTTTTTATAAGATAAAAAAGAAACATACAATGTTTATTGATTGTTTAATTTCAGATGATATCTGTTTGGTATCTCTTGTATGCATTCCCTTTATTGGAGTTGCACCCATTTTTGTGCTTTTTTTAAAAAAATTTCTTAATAAAAAAAATATACATATATATATGGATAAGATATCTAGCGAGGAAGAGAATGTGGAAAAAGAACATCACTTAATCAAATTATAACAAATCCATTGCATCAAATTTAATTAAAAAGATAAATTAAGAATTACATACCATTAAATAATATAAATAGTTTGTTTATCAGGTTGGGATTCTCTAAATTCGCACCAGAACCCTTCTTCTTTAAAAGCTCCTCCCCTCTCTTAACAACAGGCTCCTGCCTTGAATCAATCAATCATAAAATAACACATTATAATTGAAATATTAGACAAACCAAAGTAAAAAAAAGATAAGAAATATTTAAATAAACTTAAATAAATATACAAGAGGAACTATGACGTACCAATCTACACAAGCAGCCACATATATAGGATAAACAAGCTCAGGGGCGAACTCCATGGCTTCAATAACATTCAAGATCCCCAACTGCTTACAAAAAAAATATATATCTATCTCATGAAAAAATTCAAGGCATTGACCAATATAGACTGCGTGCATACATGTGTAAGGAGAGAGATGTTGATGCAAGTTGAAAATCAGCTAATTTTTACGCTAAGGAGGAGTTTGCAATACATGAGAGCTGGATGAGAATAGTTCTGAACTGAAAATTATGATTTGACCCCTATGTAACTAAACAGAGGAAATTAAACATGTTTATTGTGGATTCTAGTGCAAACAAATATATTAACCACAAGTATCAAATCTAAACCAATATAAGTGAGAACGCAAAGGTTTGGTAACGAAGTGCAAAACCAATGAAGAGCCTATTCAATGGAAAACCACTCCGGGAAATCCAATCCCATTGAAAATATACTACCAAAATAGTACCAGAACCTATGGCATCCATTTACAGTGATATTCTCCACGTCACAAACCAAACCTCTGTCACTTCAAGGACCTCCATGAAGATTTGCTGCAGTTTTTTTTTTTTTTTTGATAGGTAACAATAATATTATTGAAATGAGGCTACTTTGTGAGAATAAGCACGAAGTAGCCTAAAGAATTACAATGGGAGAAATATCTACACATGAATTAATTCTTCAAAAGAGTGAATAGAGTTACTATTAGTAAGACCCGATACAAAAGACCACTCATAAACAGAACTAATGAAGGATGCTTGCAATTGAGATGACGCGCACTCCACATCTTCAAAAGTACACCGGCTTCGTTCCCTCCACATAGTCCACATCAAACATAAAGGAATAAGATTCCATACATCTGAATTCGGGCCTCAACATCACCACACACATGGTAAATCAGAACCTTCTCCGGTAAAACCCACTAAACCCCAAACATCATGAATATACAGCTCCACAACTTGAAAGCCAAGCTACAATAAATCAAGAGGTAATCCACAGTCTTCCCGCTACAATGGCCCATACAACACCAACTCACCATTGAATAGCCTCTCTTGATGAGATTCTCAAAAGTGAGAATTTTCCCCCAAGCCACTGTCCACACAAAGAAAGAAACTCTTTGAGGGGCCTTGGCCCTCCATATGGCCTTCCAAGGAAAAGGCAGAGAGCATGAGACCCGCAATATCTCATAAAAAGATTGCAAAGTGAACTCCCCAGTACTCTTTAACTTCCATCTCATCCTATCATTACTTTCCCTAAGGAGAATATGAGAGAATCTAACAAATGGAAAAACGCAATATCTCATTAAAAGATTGCAAAGTGAACTCCCCAGTACTCTTTAACTTCTATCTCATCCTATCATTATTTTCCCTAAGAAGAATATGAGAATCTAACAAATGGAAAAATGAAGCCACCCCATCAAACTCCCAATCATTAAAATTTCTTATGAATTCCACATGCCAATAAGATTTGCTGCAGTGAACTCACTGGAAAGAATCTTTGTGGTTTCAAATAAACTCACAATCACTCTCTTTAGGATCACAAGATGAGTGGGCAAAATCTAAGAATTTTTAGTTTGGCACAAGGAAGGAAAGGCAAGAAGTTCTCTCCATTGCTCTTGGTGTGTCAACCTTTTTCAATGTCAAATAGTCATGCAATATAAAGCTTATATAGTGGCATAAGATAGGTTTAATCAGGTCTTCAAATTGCACTCAGAAACGACTTTTGCAGAATTTCGCTCAAGAGAATGGCGAGTAAGTTACTGGCAATATCTCTATCTGATTAATGCTTTTGCATTTAATGATTTGCTTGATAGAAATTTCTGTCTTCAATTTCTTCAGTGGCACAACCCAATGTACCCAAAACACACACAAACAATTATCCACAAAGCATGAGCAAGGTCACAATGTTAAAAACGAAGTTTAATTTTATGAACATAAGTCATTTCCTGGATTAGATACCAATTAATAATGAAACCATTTGCTATTTAATACGCATGTTAGATATATAATGAGCTTTTGCTCCAACCATCGGTTTGGAAAAATAACAAAATACTTAAAGTCAGCTCAAGATTGGATTAATAAAAACGACTTGAACAATGAACTATAATCTTGAAAGATGAATGTACTAATCATAAGCACCTAATTGCTCAGGTTGGCTTGATTCTTTACCCTAGAAAAGCCAAATAACTCGATCAATCCTAACTGAAAATTTGCTCTAGATTGCTAATAAATAAATGAAATAGCTTGAGCAACCAACCTCTCAGCTCATTTATTTTAGATTTTTTTTTTTTCTACATAGGATTGGAAATAGGACAAGCCATCTAATTTATTGCAGTTGAATTGCCCCATAATAAATTCACCTTTGTCATTAAAAGCATATCGCTTTTCAATTGATGTTTCCCACTAACACGACTAGCTTGAGCAATTGAAAGTCCAGGTGGACATCCTCCACTGCAAAGAAACATGAGTCTTCAAAGTCAGCTATGATATAACAAACAACAAGCTTAGTGATCAAGTATCACACAAAAACTAAATTGATTTATGTACCTTTGAGAAGGTGGTTGATACAAAACTGTATGAAGACAAAATTCAATGAAGAGCTCCCTATCCTGAGAATCATTTATTGATCTATACTTGGCAGTAACTTCATCATCAATTTGACTTGAATGACATTCACCAATCACCTAAAAGCAAGCAACAGTCGATATTTGTGAATTGCCATAACTCCGAAAGAAACCCAGATGTAAAATGGAATGCCACATAAGCTGTTTCTTAGAATTAATAAGATAGCTAACTTTTGCCAATTTTCACTGAACTCAACCAAGTCTTAACTCCAAGCATAGTCGGAGTCAGTCATGAGAATCCTTTTCACTGTCTCAACTAAGTCTTAATTTGAATTGTATTTAAGGTCAGTTATGAGAATCTTTTTCCACCATTCAGCCGTTTCCAACTTTAGCTGGTCTGTTTACCTTGAGAAACTCATTAAGAACGCTAAGATATTTTTGTGTAGGAAAGGCCTCTAACGAGGACACAAGGCATTTTGGAAAGGTTTACAAGAGACGTAAGAATCCGAACTCTAAATCATGAATTTTTATTTTGGACTACAATGATACTACAAGCCTCACCAGGGATTTATCTAGCTAGTTTGATTGCTGGAAGTTTGTTATATGTGGGCCTTATGCTAAAACAGAGCTGCTGCCAGATTATCCTTTTTTTTAAGTGCCATATTTGATTTAAAGTCAGGTATTTTAGTTTTATTGTCATGTAGGGTTTTATTTAAAAAGTTGTTTGTAGCCAAGATATGAAATAAGGACAATTTCTGGAATTTTTCTAGAGCCATTGTAAGAAGCATTCAGACCCTAAAAGTGAATCCTCGAACTCCAGAGTAAATCATGGCCTTTTTCCCTCTTTTGTTATAATTTCTTGATCCTTTTACTTTTACATGATTTCTTGGTGCACCTCTCAAATACTTCCCTTGTACATAGGTTACACCCCTTTGAGATATTAAAATTTTTATTTCCTTATTTTTTCAATAAAAAATATATATATATGAGCTACTTTTGGAAGACCTTATGAATAATATGGTTACTAAGCTGAGTGCTCAAATGCCTACTACCATAAGACAGATGGTTAGTCAGACAGAGGTTATTAACCAAAGTTCAAGAAACCTTTTATGATACCTTGTTGGGGAAAATGTACAATCATGCATGTGATTCTGCCTGCAGCATAATTTTCTTATAACAATTCTAATAATAAAACAACAGGTCGGTCACCAATTGAAATTGTCACAGTGACCTTATCCGTTACCAACAGATATTAGAACAAGCAGAAAGGCTGAGGATTTCGTGAGGCATATCTATGAGATCCATGAAGAAGTTTAAAAGAAGATTGCTATTAGCACTGAGCAATTCAAGTCTCATGCAGATACACATCCTTCTGAAGGGGATGAAAGGTCAATTCATGAGTTGAAGCTTGTCTTCTTTCAGACTCTGTTTGAATGGGTAAATGCTTAGGGTGTTGTTACTTTCATGTCTCTGCCTGAAATGCTTGATTTGTGCACTTTCATTGCTATTTAGTTTTCTTTTTCTTTGTTGCCTCTTAGCACACTGCCTGTGTGCCTTGTTATATCTTTTTGTCCTTTTTCAATTCCAATGAAGTTTATTACTTATCAAAAAACAAAACAAAAAAAAATTATGACAAAGTTATGATAACAACCTAAACAATTTGCCAAAGGAGCATTTAAAATACTACACATGGACCTTATTAGCTACTCAAACGGCTTGGGTCAAATGCATATCTACTTGAGCTCCCAAAAGATCTTAGCATCAGCTCTATTTCAATGTGGAGAATCTCAACCCTTATTCTGAGCACCATGAAGCACTGAATGAAAACAATCAAGCTCTTAGACTGCCTGTGGTACCTATGAAACCAGACAAGATAAAAGATGTCCTTGATGAACAACTTGTCTCTACAAGAAAGGAAGGGTACCAGAAATTCCTAGTCAAGTGGAAAGGGAAACCAATTTCAGAAAGCACTTGGATAATTGTATCAGACTTCCAATGTATCAGTCAAGAACTTTTGGAAAGATATCAAGCTTTTCAATAGTTGGAGCTCAGTTCTTTCCAGCAGGGAAGAGTTGATGGGAATCTAAAATTATTTTTGAGTATTCAAATTCTAGAGGAGTCATCCTTAAATTAGCCAAATTCTTAGTTCTCCAAGAAGTCAAGTATTTATTATCTTAGTTACAAGAGAAGTTTTGAATGTTCTAAGCCTCTATGAATATGTGTCATTGTATGGTTCTAGAAGCAAGCAATGAATTTTTTAGTTTCTGATCTTTGTTCTCGCAAAAAAGAACTGGAACCTCACCAAGAAAAGGTCCTTTGGACCCATCCTTGAGAGTAAACCACGAATACATGACCTAATCCAAGAGAACTCCTAGTGAGGATTGAACCCAAATGACTAAGTCTACAGCTCATCCCAAGCCTCCAACCACTAGGCTGCACCCTGACATGTTCTAGGAAAAACAATTAGATAAAAATGTTTCCTTTCAAACATAGAATTAGACTTTGAGATAGTCTGTCCAAGGAGATAGATGCACTCGCCGCACCTAATTTTCCTCTATTTCCTTCCCTTTATTTTTTTTTAATTAATAAAGATAAATATTTTATTCAAAGGAAAGAAAGCAAATAACATCCACAGTATACAGGAAATGAACAAATGGTATGAAAAATCAAGACAGGGTGCATATATCTTAAAATTCCAGCAAAGAAAAAGAATGGCCGCTCAATGCAGCCATCCAGTCACAATTCCTCTATTTCCTTCCTATCCTCATAAACTAACAAAAATCATTCTAAGTTTTCCAGGGCTGCATCAACAATATATTTTTAAAGCAGATAAGACTAAAAGATACCTTGGTTGCAATTCTCAGGATAATCTCTTGGTGCTGAAGAGGAAGCTTTGAAATGTTCACCAAAAGCATAGGTGCCAACTCTTCTTTTTGCTATTACCATCAGGTATCATCATTAATTCCAAATTGCTAGTATGGCATGCTGTCATTCCAAACTAAGCAAAATAATTTCCTAAAAAAGATGAAGACTGGAGAAAACAAGCATACCTTTGCTTGAACACGTTCAAATGCCATTTCAATATACACAATGCAAAAATTTCTGACCATTGGAGCAGCATTGGCTTCTGAATACATTTTCCATAACTCCAATAGCGGTAAAGCAATCTCAGGCTGATGTTTCACTCTCTTGTTTATATGACTCAATATCTCAAGAACCTGTCACAACATGGAAGTTATTAACCTTGGAGGCTTTTAATTCAAATACCAAAATTTTTGATAATTTGATAGTTGGAGGAAGGGATTTAAGCCCGGAACGTCTCCCTTGGAAATACTAACAGGTACCAGTTGAGCTACAAGGCTCTTGGCAATTCAAATACCAAAGTATACATCTATTACCCTACATGTGTAGAAAATAAAGTATACAGCAAAATAAGGATACACTAGAGTAGAGATAAATGTTGATCACATGTAGTAAGAACAAACATCAAACATTCCATTTCCATGGAAATAAACTTTCCATTTCTATCTAGTGCACAAAGCTCTTACTTTTACACGGTCTAAGAGAGGTCATTGGTATGCAGCCTTACCCTATTTTTTATTTTTTCTTCAAACTCACAACCTGTCACTTTTGGGGGGAAGGCACTTGCCATTGCACCAAGTCCCCCGACCTTTTGCCACAACACAACAATAAGAACATATATTGAATTTTCACAATCCAGGTACTTGTCAATTTTTCGAGACCTAGCCTTTTGTCGTTGCTCATTCATTTTCCATTTTCAGGTTCAGAAAGTAGTACTTATGCATTAAAAATGTGTTAGTAATTGAGAAAACCTCTCGCCAGAACACAACAATAAGAACATAAAATTGAAAATTCACAATCCGGGTACTTGTCAACTTTTCGAATCCTAACCTTTTGTCGTTGCTCATTCATTTTTCATTTTCAAATTCAGAAAGCAGTACTTATGCATCAACAATATATTAGTAATTGAGAAAACCTCTCGCCAGGACACAAAAAATAAGAGCATAAAATTGAAAATTCACAATCTGGGTACTTGTCAATTTTTCGAGTCCTACCCTTTTGTCATTGTCAGTTCATTCTCCATTTTCAGGTTCAGAAAGCAGTACTTACGCATTAAAATTGTGTTAATAATTGAGAAACCCTCTCGCCAGAACATAAAATTGAAAATTCAGAATCTGGGTACTGGTCAATTTTTCGAGTCCTACCCTATTGTCGTTGCTCATTCATTTTCCATTTTCAGGTTCAGAAAGCAGTACTTATGCATTAAAATGGTTTTAATAATTGAGAAAATTTGACACAGTAACAGCATGAATCAGAAAAAAAAAATAAATGGGTAGAGAGAGAGAGAGAAGAGACCTTGTTGCGGACTAGGGAGGATTGAAAAGAGAGAGAGGAAATAGCGAAAGGGAGAAGCCTGCTGAGCAAGATATGGAGTTTGTCGTCTTCGCAGAAAGCCAAGACAGTGAGCAATTGATCCAACGCTTTTTCTCTCTCTGCATCGGTACTTCCCCCTGGTGGTGGTGTTGATGATGATTTCGACGATGCCATTTTCTTTTGCTTTCGTTTTCGTTTTCTTGAGAAACAATCCAACTCCTGAGTTTCCTGAGGAGGAAGAAACAATGGAGAGAAGTGCGGACTGGACTGGGTTTTATACTATCTGATTTTTCTTTTTTCTTTTTTTTGGCATTCAATTTTATTTGATAGAATATTTTAGTCTGGTATTTAATTTAGTCAATTTAAATTTAATTACCAGATTAGTCATTAACATTTAATTTCTCTTTATTTTGTAAAATCCGTACAAATCTATTAGCAAATTATATATATATATATATATTTTTTTTGGATAAAAAACACACTGAAAATATTATTATAACAACATCACAGTACAGATACATTCTGGATAAGAGCTTGCTCAATACAGCAAGGAATCTCTTCAATCCAAATTACATCATTAACAAGGTTTTGAGCTTGTCTTGCTAGAATATGGGCTGGCTTATTGCCAATCCTACGTACATGAGAGAAATGAACAATACCAAGTTCAGCGCCTAACTCATGAATGCCTTCCATAATAGCATCTACAGAAGAGGGTGGTATTGTATGTCGCTTGAGAGCATTGGAAATTATCAAGGAATCACCTTCCAACACAACATCTCGCAACTCCAAATGCCTTGCCAGCAACAGACCAGCCTCATAGGCCTTAGCTTCAACTTCGACTGATCCCATTGGAGCTTTAATTTTTCTGCATAAAGCTGCCTTCAATCTGCCTTGAACATCTCTTATCACTACACCAATCCCAGCTTGCTTCTTGGATGAAAAAAGAGCCTCATCTACATTGATTTTAAAGAAACCCACTGAAGGAGGAAGCTAGGCCACAAGCATTGACTGATGTTGTGCATCAGGTATGTGCCGTACCGAATCTGGTGTAGCTTGAAAGCTTGAACCCGTAGCAGACCAGTACTCTTGAAGAAAATGTGATGTCCAAAGAGCAATGGCCGGACCTGTTTTGTCTTCTCCACCATAAAGAATTTCATTTCTATTACTCCAAAGTGCCCAAGCCATTGTGACCACCTGTGAACATTTTTCCTCACCTGACTCATTGGTCATCATAACAAGCCATAACAGATCCATAAAAGAGCCACAATGAACATCCAAATGCAGTAGTTGTAATTTTGAAGCAGCCCAAGTTTCTTGTGCTTTCTGACAGCCCCAAAAAATGTGTCCATTCGTCTCAGCTTCTTTATGACAGCAAACACACATATCATCCATAATCACATTACGCCTCTTTAACTTGACTTTGGTCGGTAAAGTGTCAAGGCAAGCACGCCAACAAAAGTGCCGCACCTTATGGGGAATGGGTAAAGACCAAATTTTGTTCCAAAATTTTCTCAATAAACGACCATCAGAAGTAGTTCCATGGCTTGTAGTTGTAAACAAAGTAACCGCTAATTTATAAGCACTCCTAACAGTAAAATTTCCAGTAGAAGTTTCAGCCCAAACCTGTTTATCCGCTGGTAGAGTAACACTCAAAGGAATACTCTTGATCAAGTCGGCTTCATGAGGGATAAAAAGGTTGTCAAGTACTTCAGTTTTCCACATTGTCGTTTGTGAGTCAATCAATTCAGCAACATTCATATCAGCACTCAAAAACAACCTTGGAGAAAGTACTTTATGAGATGATACCCCTGGCAGCCACTTATCTTGCCAAATCTTGATATTTGCTCCATTACCAACTCTCCATCGCATACCTTCAATGACTAAGCTTTGGGTAGAAATTAAACTCCTCCATATATAAGAAGGGTTGTGTCCAATCGGAGCATGAACAAAATCAGTTGTTGGAAAATATTTAGCTTTGAGTATCCTATAAACAAGAGACTCACCCCCCATTTGAAGATTCCAACCTTGCTTTCCTAGCAAAGCCATATTAAACAACTTAAAATTTTTAAAACCCAATCCTCCATTACATTTAGGCTCACACATTTTTTGCCAACTAAGCCATGCGATCTTCCTTTCCTCTTTTTTTTGGCTCCACCAAAAATTCCTAATCATCCCCATCATTTCCTCACAAAGTGAATCCGGAAGTTTGAAACAACTCATAGTATAAGTAGGAATTGCTTGAGTCACGGCTTTGATCAAAACTTCTTTTCCGGCCTTGGACAACAATTTTTCTTTCCAACCTGCCAACACTTTCCCCAATTTCTCTTTGATAGCATTGAAGGTGAGTCTTTTATTTTTCCCCACCAAAGAAGGTAAGCCAAGATACTTCTCATGTTGCTTAATTCTTTGGGCACCAAACCAATTTTTTATCTCCTCTTAAACATCTCTTGGAGTGTTGCTACTGAAGAACAAAGATGTTTTTGCACGGTTAAACTTTAACCGGAAGCTTTCTCATACAAAGCAAGCAATCGTTGTAGTTCATCACACTCCTTTAACGTTGCCTTGCAAAAAATCAAGTTATCATCTACAAAAAACAAATGAGACAATCTAGGACCACCCCTACAAATTTTAACACCCTCTAGTTGACCCCTATTCACTGATGATCGAATCAAAGCAGACAAACCTTCTGCACATAAAAGGAAGAGGTAAGGTGACAAAGGGTCTCCTTGACGGATTCCCCTAGATGGAGTAATATGCCCTCTCGAAGTCCCATTAATTTTAATTGAATAGGTAACCGTAGAAACACATCTCATGATCAAATCCCTAAACCGGTTAGCAAAACCCAATTTCTCCATAAACTTTTCAAGCCAAACCCACTCTACCTTATCATAAGCCTTACTCATGTCTAATTTAAGAGCCATTTCCCCAACCTTTCCCCCTTTTTTTTGGCTAATATGATGCATAGCTTCAAAAGCCACCAAAACATTATCAGTAATCAATCTCCCATGGACAAAAGCACTCTATGTATCACTAATAATCGAAGGTAAAAACTTTTTCAACCTATTTGCAATAGCTTTAGAAGCAATTTTATAAACTACATTGCATAAGCTAATAAGTCTATAATCCGTTATCTTCTTTGGCTCTTTAATTTTTGGGACAAGAGTAATGTGAGTTTCATTAAAATTAGGTGGAAAAATACCAAAGTTCAGAAAATCAAGTACCGTTTTGGTGACCACCATGCCACAAGTGCTCCAAAAGTGTTGAAAAAATAGATGAGGCATCCCATCAGGACCTGGTGCCTTAAGTGGATACATTTGCTTCAAAGCTACATTCACTTCACTCTCTACAAAAGGCCGAACCAGCCTTTCATTCATAGCATTAGTCACCTTAGGCTGCACAGCCAAGAGCAAATCTGAAAAATCCACCGGATTACTTGTAGAGAAAAGATCCCCGAAGTACCCAATTACTATCTCCTCCATTTTATCTTCTTCAATCTACCATACCCCATCATTATCTAGCAAACCCTCCATTATATTCTTTCTATGTCTAGCCGAAGCTTTGGCATGAAAGAAAGCTGTATTCCTATCACCATTTTGAAACCAATCAATCCTTAATCGCTGTCTCCACATATCATTCTCTCTATCCAACCAACAATTCAGTTCAATTCGAGTATGTCTCATTGATTCCACTACTTCCGTGGATGTGGGCTGCATCTCTAACCATTCTAATTTAGTTTGAAGTTCCCTAATAATTTTTCCCACATGGCCAAATTCCGTAGCATTCCAAGAAGACAATTCAAGTTTGCACCTTTCCAAACAATTGTGAAGAACCCAATCTGAATCTATCAATTGACCACTTTCCCATGCATCCTTTACAACCCTTTCACATCTCAAATCTTTCAACCACATAGACTCAAACCTAAAAAAAATTTTGTGTCTCCTTTTCTTCCGTTGTTGAAACAAATGAAGTGAGAGTGGAGAATGATCCGACACAGAAGAAGATAAATGGTGAAGCTTAGCTGTTGGATAAAGAGACCTCCACTCCAATGTAGCTAAAGCCCTATCCAATCTCTCTCGTATTTGAACCCCACTAGTTGTTTGATATAGCCAAGTGAATTTAGATCCAATGAAACCCAAATCACACAATCCACAATAATCAATAGTAGATACAAAGTCAGCCATTTGTTTTCTTGGACGAATACTTCCACCTTCCTTCTCTGAGAGACCCATAATCTCATTAAAATCACCAATGACCAGCCATGGTAAAGAAGACAATCTTTTTAGATGCTTCAATTTTGCCCAAGATTCATGTCTTTTAGTCGTATCCGGATGACCATA
Source organism: Quercus ilex subsp. ballota (assembly GCA_032727855.1). Classification (NCBI taxonomy): domain Eukaryota; kingdom Viridiplantae; phylum Streptophyta; class Magnoliopsida; order Fagales; family Fagaceae; genus Quercus; species Quercus ilex. Next base: position 18,869,525 of record CM064908.1, on the reverse strand, counting down.
GAAACCTGTAAAATGCCACCAACCAACTTCCCCACCATTTACCCATGCATCAATATGATTTTGAGAAAAATTCTTAATATCTACCTTCAACTCTTCTTTCCACAACAATATAAGACCACCACTACTTCCAATACTAGGAATATCAAAACAATTTTTCATTTTACATTTCTCATTAATCAATTCTAGCCAATCTTTTTTCAGCTTTGTCTCCATAAGAAAGACAATAATGGGCTCTTCTTTATTCACTACCTTTGCCAAGGCATTAACTGTTCGGAGGTTCCCAAGCCCCCGACAGTTCCAGCTTAAAAGACTCACTGTGCTCGACGGGGTTGCTGAGCAACCTCCGCCGTTGTATTAGTAGGACATACCTCAATCTTATTCCTCTTTTCCCCATTAACAGAATGATCTTCCTTGCCATCTAAATCAGCACTTTTTCTCTTCTCACCAATGTCAAGACCTACTACTGACTTATCTGCAGAAATTTCTTTTTTAACAGCAATACGTTTCCATGTTTTTTTTGGAGTATGGACTATCTGTACAGAGTTTCCCAAATATACCTGATTTGTAATCCCAGTAGTCAACAAATCTCCCTGTGTGAATTTCCTAGGTCTTCCACGTGAGGTCTTTTTGCCTTTAGAAGTAGAAGTTTGGCCAATATTAAATTCCTCAAGCAGGATTGCCTCCAAAGAGTCCTTCTCATAATTGATTACCTCCTTATTTAATTCTTGACCTGCTGTTGACACGTTAATGCAAGGCTGAACATGAGAAAAATTAGGAGTAGCGTCCACCTCATTTAAATCTTGATTTTCAGTTGGCACTTCAATGCGTGACTTGGCATGAGGAAAAATAGGGACATTCACTGAAACGGCATCAGGGTTATCACTTTGCAGTTTGGAAAGGTTTGGAGAGGAGTCAATCTCACGATCTAATAGTTGTAACTGTTCATCAATATCTGGAACTGCCCTTGCATCGTCCTTCCCCATCTGCAGCGATCCAAATAGTTTCAATGAGGAAGAAACGTGTTCTTCATCATCCCTAAATCCCACCACACAACGAGGCACCAAGCTATTCTCCTTTGTAGCACGTGAATTACAAGAGGTGATTGTGTTTTCAAAGCTATCATTCAGTCCTGAACAACAGCATCTGAAGCATTCATTACACCAGCAAAACCATCTGTAGCACCACTATTCACATGCTCATATCCTTTAACTGCAACAAAAGACTTTTTTGCCAGATTGTAAAGAGGCGCCCTAATCCACAGCCCAAATTGCTGTTCTGCTATAGTCAGAGTACCTTTACTTCACAGCCAAAGAGAATAGTCTTTATCATCATGAGACACAAATCCACACCAATAACAAATATTCGACAATCTCTTGTACATAAAAGCAGCCCACCCTTCATCCTTTTCCCAATAGATCTTCCTTCCCCTACATAAAGGTTTTGAGACATCAACAACCACTCTCACTCTCATGAAATTCGGCCCCAACATTTCGCCCAAATCTTTTGGTTTGATCATAGGTCCAATAGTCTGTCAAATACTAAAAGCCGTTTCAACAATTTGGAGGGGAAAAGGCAGATTATGAATTTGCACCCAAAAGGCTGTTGATTTAAAACCCAACGTATGAATAGGAACATATCCATCAAATTTTTCAAAGACAACAAGATGTCTGTCAAAAGCCCACGGTTCACCTTGAATAACTCTTTCCGCATCAACTTCCAATTCAAAAGCAAACAACAAAATGTTTTCACCACCCACAGTAACATTGAATCCTCCTTTTGTGTGCCATAAAGGTCTAAATGTTTTTGCAACAGCCTCTATATTTAATGATCTATGAGTGAAAAATTTCCCTGCCAATATAAAATCTCTTTTCCTCCTATCAATTCTCAGTGCAACCCGGTTTTCTTCAGATTCTGACAAAGATAACTTCTTCCAGTGAGTTGATAAATCCTCCATTAAGGCAAGTGAGTTTGACCAAAAGACAAATGTAACAGACACGGTTTGGAATGAGACAAAGAAAGCAAAGTGCAAACTGAGACAATTTGAAAATAAAGAAACAGGTAGTAGCAGATACGGCTTGAAATAAAAAAGAAAGAAAGCAACATATAAAATGACACACTAAGAAGCAAAACAAATCTCCAAGCAGAAAATTATACTTGAGAACCCACCATCCTTCTCTCAGAGAAGGGAAACCATATACTACAAGGAAGAGAAGCATAACTGCCACAGATGAGCCAAACTACTCTTTCTTGAGAACCATATTAGCAAATTATATTTGTTTAATCTTTCTGTTTTTATTAAAAATTTAATTGAAAATGTTTACGAAATGTGTTATTTAATAGATTTTGTTTTTTGTTTAGTATTATTTAAAATAATTTTTAAAAAAATTGTTTAAATGGCTCCATCTTTTTAACATATTTTGATGGCATGCACAGAGCCATGGTTTGACTTTTGAGGGGCAACGGCCCCCCTAAATTTTTTTGAAAATATATTATTATATATGTGGGTACTAATTTTAAGAATTTTATTTTATAAAATTATACTTTTGCCTCCTTAATAATGTCATTGATTCTTGGCAAAAATATAAAATTGACCCTCTAATTTTCACATTTTTTCATTTCAGTCATCTAACTTTCAGTTTTGTTAATTCAGTCCTCTAACTTTCAATTTTTGTCAATGCAGGATTCCGTTACAACTCAGTTAGTGACTGCCGTTAGACCCACTGAAACGATGTCATTTTGCATTTTTTTTAATTTGGAATTAAAAGAAAATAAGAAAAATCTAGGGAAAAAAAAAATCTCAAGCTAAGTACTAGTTAGCGAGCGAATCGTAGTGATCGGAGCAGAGAAGCAAGGTCTTAGACTGGCTAAGCAAAGCGACGGCGAGGTTTCGGTCTGAGAGTTCCCAGGCAGCACGAGATCTGGCGAGATTGACATTAAGGAAAAGTTTCGCTGCATCGTCGGCGAAGATGGCGACGGCGGCGTTAGAATTAGAGAGAAGATCGGTGGCTTTCTCGAAGCAAGAGGAAGCGAGGTCAAAGCGACGAAGGTCATGCCAAATGAGGCTGGTTTTGTAGTAGAAGGAAGCGGACTTGATGGACGGAGATGGAACGCCGGAGACATTGCCGGTGAGGGAGAGGGTATCGATGGCAATGTGGCGGAGCTTGGCGAGATCCAGAGAGAAAGAAGAAGAAGAGGAGTGGAGTTTGGGATTGAGGTTGGAGAGGTCGACGCAAGAGTTCCAGAGACGGTAATTGAGTTGAAGAAGACGGTTTTCTTTTTCTTTTCTTTTTTTCTTTTTTTTTTTTCCAGATTTTTCTTATTTTCTTTTAATTTCAAATTAAAAGAAAATACAAAATGGCGTCGTTTCAGTGGGTCTAACGGCAGTCACTAACTGAGTTGTAACGGAGTCCAGCATTGACAAAAATTGAAAGTTAGAGGACTGAATTAACAAAACTGAAAGTTAGAGGACTGAAATGAAAAAATGTAAAAGTTAGAGGGTCAATTTTGCATTTTTTCCTTGATTCTTTTAAGAGTATTGTTATAGTCAAAATTTTCTACAACATTTTTACAAATTGTTAAGATAACAAATTCTTATTGGTTCGCATTTGGACCTACCGCTTACATTATTTTTTACTTACCAATAATCACTCATCACATCAACAATTTGTAAAAAAGTTTGAAATTCTAACATTTTCCTCATTTTAAAAACCAAATCTAAAAGAAAATATACAAGGCCAAAAAAAATAGTCCAACAACAAAATTATCAATAGTAAAACTAAACAAAATTAAGCCTAGTCAACCAATTTTACCCAAAACAAACAATCTAACCCTTTAAACAGTCAATAGCTAAGCAGTAGCAGAGTCAGAAGCCAAAGTCACTGCACACAACCAACAGTAAAGCCGCCACCTTAACTCTAATGCTCTATTTGGATGTTAGGGAAAAGATGGAGAGTAGAGTAGAGTGAGGAAGAGTAATTAAATTACCTTGTTTAGAAGTTTTTAAAGAAGGAGTGAGGAAGAGTAATTAAATTACCTTGTTTAGAAGTTTTTAAAGAAGGAAGGGGAGGGATTTGGAGGGGTTTTAATTACTTCTAACCCATCATTTTTAATTCCCCAAAATTGGAGAGATTTGGAGGGAGAGCAGAGTATAATGGCCTGATTGGAAGTTTAGAGAGAGAGGAGAGTAAAGGGGAGGAGAGTAGAGGGGAGAAGAGTATAGGGGAATGGTTATCCTGCACCTTGTTTGAATGTTTTTAAAATTAGTAAGTGAAAATGAAGTAATTAGCCCTTACTCTTGTTTGAATGTTTTAAAAATTAAGATGGAAATGAGAGGAAACTATTTAAATAGACAAATTTACCCCTATTTGAAAATGGACTTGCAACATTGGTATATGATTAATTTGTTAGATTAAATAATTATGACTATAGCATGCAATATTTTCTTTTTGATAATTTTTTTTTCTTATGTGAATTAAATAATCAACATTGGTCTATGAGTAAATATTTTTTCTGCTTTTTTATTATACTAAAAAAAACCATCCTTAATTGATAATAATTAAAATAAGAAAAAAAATGTTTGGTTTGTTTGTTTATTGAAAAAATCAACAAAATATTGAATTTTGAGTGTTTCTTTCATTTTTTATTATTATTTTTAATATATTTTTTATTTTGCTTAGTACGTTAATTTAATTTTTTGAGAATTCTGAGAAGAATTGAGACCCAAAAAACAAAAAAAGTTAGAGAGAGTGACTCTATGAATTAACTCAAAAAATAAGATCCTACTATGTAATTTAAATTCAAGTGTTTGCCCACTTACTATTCAAAAAAAAAAAAAGCAACTCAAAATTCTCAAGAGAATATCCCTGCTAAATACTAAGCAATAGCACACAAATTTCAATCAAAACAAATGACAATAATTTCTCAAAAAAATGCAAAATTTCACACACTGAAACATTTTTTTTCATGACCATACTTATCCGTTTAGGAACCGATGTTACTTTGAATCATGACATGAGACACTGGAATTTGCCAAACATAGAGCCCATTGAGAATGCCTTGTCCATCTAATTAATAAAGCAAAATCCTTTTTTTTTTTTTTTTTAATAAAACAAGGTTTAACCTTTCAATAAAAAATATCAAGATTCAAGTGGTCTAGCAACTAAGGCAAGTCCAAACCAAGCCCAAAAAGAAAGCCTCATCATTTACAAACAAGATTAAACCGGGGGCTGAAATTCCTGTGCAATAACAAGACAATTTAAACTAGCACCTATACCAGTAAACAGTATTGAACAACCAGGGACATAACACAAGACCTAAGAAGTCAGCTCGTGGAGTCAACGACATTGCGTCATGCCAGACAACTAAGATGTGAAAAAGCATAAAAACGAATGTAAGCAGACAAAGTCTTCAAGCCACTGAAAAAAGGATAGTGTTACAATGAGCTACGACCATATCTGTTATTGCTAACAGACTTGTTTTAGAAAGCAAAACTAAAAATAAACACAAGCTGGTGCCAAAAAAAATTAATCCCAAGAGTTTACAATTCAATGATCAATTGAAAAGGGTTTTAGAAGCTAAAATTGTCTTGGAACATTTCTTGTCTAACTGTTAGAGAAATTTAAGGATCAAACATCATTATGAACAATAGCTCCTTGCGCTCCTCCACTGGATAGCCAATAAGCCCTCATTCGCAATCTAGAATCAATTCTTATCTCATCCAAGAGATGGAACACGTCTTGCTCAGGTATGGGAAGACATGCCAAGCTCCTCTCAAAAATTAAATTTCCTTCTCTAAGTGCTGAATTTCCTTCTCTCATTGCTAAAGCAACATCTTGAATTGCTCCCATAATTTGTTCCATGTCCTCATTTTTTGATGTTTTTCTCTTTTTGGCTTTTGAGGAGGCTTCACCCACATTATCACAGCTCTTCAAAGTAACTTCATTTTGAGCAACTAAATTATCTATATCTTCAATGTTCTCCATAGAGCCCTCTCCGGTTGAAATAGCCCACCGTTGCCTCATATCTGATGCAGTTTCAGATTGTTCCCCAGTTGCTCTATCTTTTCCATAAAGCTCAACCAATTTGTCGTAGTTTGGAATTGGTTTGTTCTTAAGCTCTTTTGCTTTAGGTTTAGCCTGTTAAAAAATGACAACAAAATAAGGTCAGACAAGAAAACACTCAAATTTATGCACCATAGTATTCTACTGAACAAGCTTGCATTTACGATAAAACCCAGTTATAAACAATATATCATTGCAATGTGTAAAACATGACTAGATGCAAAATCTCATCAAAGCATACGTCGGAATCCTTTGAATCATCGAAACAATCCAATTAATTCTCTCTATCTAAATATAAGTTCATGGTGCTATACCCTATTGTAAATTGATATAACATGAAAAAGAAAACCAAAGAAATCAATGAAACAATATGAACTCCTAGAGTATAAGTGACAAACCTGGATTAGACTTTCCCAAACTTCCGGTTCAGCACTCCACATTTTGGTGATTGGATTCCAAGCAAAACCACTCAATCCATTCTTAAACACATCATAGCATTCTGACCAATTATACTTGATGGTTTTAATGCGATTTTTCACCTTTTGCTTGTCTATTAGTCTTTCAAGATTTTCTTGAATTCCTTCACATTATATAACAAACTCTCCAAACATTTCCCCCCTAATTAATCATAAAATGAACCACGTACTGCCAATTGAAAACTAAATAAATATAAACTAAATAATCCTAGTCATCAAACCTTCACAAATCCACACTATCCAATTGCCCCGCCAATCTATAAATACAAAAATGTTCCTGCTTCTCATACATGTTAGAAAGAAAATTTAAGAGAAAGAGCAAAGAGAGAGAGCACGCGATTGCGAGAGAGAGAGAGAGAGAGAAGGAGAAAGAGAGCGAAAGAGCAAGCAAAGACTGAAGAGATTGAAGAGAGACTGATAAATGGATGACCTGGTACAATTTTTTTGTTTTGTTTTTTGTAATAATTTTTTTTTTTTTGTAATAATTATTATTGTTGTTTTTTTTATTGAATTGGTGATTAGTCTAATCTTTTTGTTTATATTAGGTTAATTTTGATATAAATTAGGTTAGTTATATATATTCCTAGTATAATTACTATATAATAACATGTAATTGTAAAAAAAAAAAAAAATAGTATGTAATTAGTATATAGTATAATTACTTGTAGGGTCGCAATTCGGAGCCCAAGCCCAAGAGGTATGGGGTCTAGGTCCAAGGAGCTCAGAAACAATGAATTTGTAGAAAGTGGACCGTAGAACTAGGTCTTAGCGAATTGGATAACGGTTAGTATTGGACTATATAACGATTGAACTCAAATAATACATGTTAACGTCCATAGATTTTCAGTCCGAGGAGGGTAAATGAATATATATTGATCTCTGTTTGAATATTATGGTCGTTTATACTGCTACAGTATTCTCTTTCTTTTTTCTCCGTCCCCGTCCTCATAGGGACTCCCCATCTTATATAGTCTTCTTAAAGCCATCGTGGTCCTACACTTATCAATCATCTGGATCCTTACTTGAGTGCTTGTCCCATCGGACACCCCCTTTCAGCTTTCTTTGGGTTGTGGTGGCCAAGGTAGCACTGTTCACAGGTCCTCCCCACATTAATGCGGCCAGAAAAGTAGCTGCAATGCATTTAATGTGGTAGCAGCAGCCTCTCCTTGGATATTTTGCGTTTCCTTCTTTCTTGCGAGTCTATGGAACACGCCCCTACTGCTAATGCCTATTAGGGGGGGTCCTTCTAGTAGCCAGAGTGCATGTTTGAGCTATATTCATCACGTCCGAGTAGGCATTCCTCCTTAGACCGCCCTCCAAATGCCCCTTGTCTATGAGAGCTAAGTTGGAAATCCCTTTAGCAACCATTTCCTCTCCTCGGACATTGCTAATCATTCCAGGTGGGGCCCAAGGCCCATTACATGATTTGGAGTTTTTGCCCCTACAATAACCCCTAAAAATTTCGGTTTTTCCCTCTTATCTGAGGAGAAAAAAGAGGAATTTTGATATTTAATGGATAAGTCACTCCAATTCTTTGATTCACACATGTGGGAGCACCATCTCACGCGCCTCATTACTACTACTGATGTTTCGTAGCCCACGAGGCACCATTAATTGCACCAGGTGGCTCTATGTCCCTTGCATCCAACGGTGGGGCGCTAAATCAATGGCAGATATTCTTCTAAAATTTTGAGCGGGAGTAGTCCCATTTATTTTCCCTCGCTATATAAGGCTCCTGAGGGAAATTATTTCCCCCTTTTTTAGAAAAGACATTCAAGCGTTCCAGAGCATTTCAGCGTCTTCTCTCACGAAATACTCCAAGTCCCTGAGTTCCATAGTTGTTCCTGTAAGGATTCCATGCGAATCTCTTGAAAGTTTGAGAGATTTAGCATTCGTACTCCCGTAAGTTTTCATTTCCCCATATTCCCTTGCCCCCCCCCCCTTTTTGTTCTCCTCGGCCTTCTTTCATTTATAAACCTTTCTCTGTGCCCTTTAGGGTTATCTGGATGGGTAGGTTTAAGAACCTAGTAGATTCTCCGGCCGATATGGAGGGTTTTAGGGCCAAGTACCATATCCCGCAAGGAGTGGGTTTAGAGTATTTCCCTTCGAACAAAATCCTAACCAACAGAGAAACAGGGCAGGTCGTCATTCCTATGATCGCTTTCATAGAATGAGGGATGATAATTCCTATGGGTAGGATAACTAGAGATTACTTGTGTGGCCATAGGATGGTCCCCCACCAGTGCGCCGCTAATATGTTCCAAATTCTAGGTTGGTAGATGCTCTGAATGACCAGATGAACCTCGGCCTTTCATGGCACGATGTTGTTCACTTGTACAAGTGCCACTGTCTTTCCAAGACGTATTACCTGAAATCTAAGTCCGACGAGGTGAGACTGATATCTTGCCTTCCCAAGTCCAACAAAGGCTTGAAGGATGATTATCTAGTCGTCTCTGGGGAATGGCACGACGGTCTTCGCTGCCCAGTTAGGGCAGGAACACCAGGTGGGACACTCTAGGATCAGGTCCCTCGGCGGGGATCTTAGTCTTTTGAGCCTTCCTCTTACTTGTTTTGGTCTTAGTTTTGGTCGCTTGTTCTCTCGGACTGACGTAATCTTTCCTTTGGATGTTTTTGCAGACAAAGTACACACCACCCCGAGGATCAGCCTGGTCAACGTCCAAGCTCTCAACTACCTCTTAAGGTCGGAGATCTTTGTGAGCGAGGACGGGCAGTTGTGGGCCACTCACCTCATTTTTTACTACGAGCCTCTATCAGGTGCATTCGTGGACGTGGGCTAGGCGATAAGGGCCGGGAGTCCCCGATTAGCTCGTATTGACGTTTCTAAACCGGGATTCTTAGCTCAGAGAGACTTGCCACCAGTCCAGCCGCCCGCTCATCGCGTTCCCCAGGAGGTAGCCATTCCAGGGGAGGGAATTGACCCTACGCACTCATCCCTCGAAGCTGAAATCGATCACTTCCGCTTCAACGAAAAGGGTGAGGTGTCAACAAGGCCCATAGAGCTTTCAGACTCCGGCTCGGATCTTGATCACTTCTCAGCGGCCCACTCCCCGAAACTAATAGTTGCTCGGATCCATACAAACCAAGAAATTGAAGAGGAAGGCATGGATCTAAAGCCGAGATCTGGTCTGAGGGGACTTATGTCTAACAAGAACAAAGGGCAATCTTCCAAGGATGCCCCTAAGGAGCAAGTTCCTGCCAGTCTTCCTCCTCCTCCCACTGACCTTGGACTACAACCCATTTCAAACTTGAGGAGAAAAAGGCTAGTCGATGAACTGGAGGAGGGTGAGGTTGGGCCTCAAAAGGCCAAACAGCAGAAGAAAGGCAAGGAGCCTAAGGATAAAAGGGCAAAGTCCGTAGACAGCCAAGATGAGGCTGCACTCAGGATGGGATAGCGCACCTGGTCTCCTCTGCTCAAATTGGACAGCGCTCCCATCCCTTAAGACGCGACCCTTTGAGAGTCCCAGTGGGGGCAGGCGTCCTATCTTGCCGAGGCTCTGCAGCAGCCCCTCCTCTTGCCTCGTGACATGGACAAGCTCAGGACTACGAGGCAACCGGACCTTTTCATGTCATTGAAGAGGGATCTCGCCATGGTAAAACGAAAACTCTCTATTGTTCAAATTCCTGATGTTTGTTTATTATCGTCTACATTTTGATGATTCTTCCACTACCTTCATGCAGGTTACCCTGCAAATCTACGTGGCCAAGGAGTGGGTGAAGAACTCCCGAGAGGAAGTGAACGTTGAGGTTCAGTCCCGCCTCGCAGCTAAGAAAGCTGTCAAAGCCCTTAGGCTGGAGAAAGAGAGCCTAAATGAGAAGGTCATTAAGGCCAAAGAGGCCATTAAGGCCCGGGACAGCGCTGAAGCGAGCCTTAAGACCACGACGAGGCAGGTTGAGGACATGCGCCAGCAGCTACACTTAACGGAGATAAACCTGGCCATCGAGAAACAAGCAGTCCTAGACCTCAAGATGCAACTGCAGCAGGCTAAGGAGGCGGCTTGGGTGGCCAAGGAGGCAGTTGAGACGGCGGTGGCAGCCTCTTATGAGCGTGGGGTGAAGGATACCAAGGCCAGGCTGACCGAGGAGGTGGCTGTGGTTTACAGGGATTACTGCACCGAGTCCTGGGGAGTAGCAATGGATGGAGCGGGAGTTCCTACAGACTCCGAGCTCAGGAGGATCGAGAGTATCTTCTTCCCAGAGGATATTCGAGAGATTCCTGATTCAGATCCTCTTGAGAAGCTCCTTTTTGCCCAGGCCGCCGTTCCTGACCCCATCATTCCTGGGGGGAAAGGAGTGGATGAGAAGGCTCGACCACCAACGAAGGACAAGTCATCCGAGGACACCCTCACAATCAGAGATGTTGTCTCGCGGGCCAAGGATGTTGAATCTAAATCCAATGTTGGAGATGATCGTCCCGAGGTTGATGACCTCGCAAAAAGTCCAATCAAAGACAAAGCTTAGAACTTTAGGTGTAGGGTTTTCCTTTGTTGTTGTTTCGTTCTGTTTTTCATTTCCTTGGCTTTTGCCAATGCTTGTAAGATGACTTCTCTTCAAGTTTAATGAATGATATAATTTCCTCTTCTTTGGTCTTTATCTTTACTGTTTTAACTTTGTTGTCATCATGAATGAGTTCGGACTGTGTTGCTAGGTTTCTAATGGTAATTCATTATTCGTAGTTCAAGAAATATAGCTAAGTATGAACAAGAGAAAAAGATTCTTCACTCGTGATACGAAATGATTCTTCACTCGCGTCATGCGTTCTGCCTAAGTAATTAATTTCCCCTAAGCCTGTGGTCCGAGGAGCCACGCAGGACTTAGGTTCCATTTAATACTTGGATAAATATACGAAGTGATTAATTTCCCCTGAGCTTATGGTCCGAGGAGTCACGCATGACTTAGGTTCTGTTTAATACTTGGATAAAAGTACGAAGTGATTAATTTTCCCTGAGCCTGTGGTTCGAGATTTTCCCTAAGCCTATGGTCCGAGGAGCCACGCAGGACTTAGGTTTTGTTTAATACTTGGATAAAAGCACGAAGTGATTAATTTTCCCTGAGCCTGTGGTTCGAGGAGCCACGCAGGATTTAGGTTTTGTTTAATACTTGGATAAAAGTACGAAGTGATTAACTTCCCCTGAGCCTGTGGTCCGAGAAGCCACGCAGGACTTAGGTTCTGTTTAATACTCAGGTAAAAGTACGAAGTGTTTAATTTCCCTTGAGCCTGTGGTCCGAGGAGCCACACAGGACTTAGGTTCTGTTTAATACTTGGGGTGATTAAATGAGAAATAAGAAGCACGAAGGCTTTTCGCAATAGAAGGATTTATCAAGAATGGAAACTTTAATTAATAATAGTACCTTTTCAGGTTGTTTACATTCTAAGGGCGTGGTACTACATGCTCATCCAAATCTTCTAAAAAGTATGCCCCTATGCCGGCCACTAAAGTGATATGATACGGTCCTTCCCAATTTGGCCCGAGCTTTCCCCATGCAGGGTTTTTTGCAGTGCCCAGAACTTTCCTCAATACCAAGTCCCCAGGTGCTAGTGGCCTTAGCTTTACCTTGGCATCATAACCTTGCTTAAGCTTGTGTTGGTAGTAGGCAAGTTGGACCATTGCCTTTTCCCTTCTTTCCTCGATAAGGTCTAAACTCTTCTCTAGTAGCTCATTGTTGCCACTGGGAAAGAATGAGCTGATTTTCAGTGCCGGAAAGTTTGTTTCTAGCAGAATGACAGCCTCGACCCCATAGGTCATCGAAAAAGGGGTCTCCCCTGTTGATTTGCGGGGTGTGGTTCGATACGTCCATAGGACATGTGGCAGCTCTTCCACCCATCTTCCCTTCGTATCTTCTAGCCTTTTCTTCAGCCCGTTTACTATGACCTTGTTAACAATTTCGGACTACCCATTCCCCTGGGGGTAGGCCGAGGTGGAGTATCTATTCGCAATTCCCAATTCGCCCCAGTACCTTCTGAAAGCCTTACTATCGAACTGAAGACCATTGTCCGAGATTAGGGTATGAGGAACTTCGAACCTGGTGACAATGTTTCTCCAGACGAACTTCTTGACATCCACGTCTCTGATATTTGCCAGAGGTTTGGCTTCGACCCATTTAGTGAAGTAATCAGTGCCGACGAGCAGATATCTCTTATTTCCTGCTGTTTTAGGAAATGGCCCTATGATATCCAAGCCCCACTGAGCAAACGGCCAAGGGCTGGACAGTAGATTAAGGATCCCCCCTGGTTGATGTATATTTGGCGAAAACCTCTGGCACTGGTCGCATTTCTTCACGTATTCGTGTGCCTTTTTCTGCATGTTTGGCCACCAGTAGCCTTGGGTTATGGCCCTATGGGACAATAGGGCCAAGAACCTGCCTCCTGTATGGCTTCCGCAAATTCCTTCATGCAATTCCTCCAAGATGAGTTCCGTGGCCTCAGGGTGCACGCAAAGTAGGTATGGTCCTGAAAATGTGCGTTTATATAGTTTCAAGTCCTCGGATAGCTAGAACCGAGAAGCTTTTCTTCTAATCTTATCGGCTTCGCACTTCTCTTCGGGTAATGTGTCCTCTTTTAGAAAAAGTACCAGAGGGTCCATCCAGCTAGGCCCCACTTTGATGTTGTGGACATGGATCACTTCTATCTTCATCACCGAGGGCCTTTGTAAATCTTCCACAAGTATGACCCAAGGTAAACATTGAGCCAAAGAGGTGGCCAGCGTGGCCAGGGAATCGACGTGTGTGTTTCAACTCCTGGATATGTGCAGTAGGCTAAAAGAATCAAAATGTGGCCACAGACATTTAGCTTGGTCTAAGTACTCTTGCATTCTTTCATCTCTTGCCTCATATTCCCCATTTACTTGACCCACAATAAGTCTTGAGTCCGAGAACATGTTTACAGATTTCCCACCCAATTTCTGGACCATGGACATTCCTTCCAGCAGGGCTTCAGATTTCGCTTCATTATTCATGGCCGAGAAGCCCAGTTTTAGCGACTTTTCAATGGTAATCCTCTCAAAGGAAATCAAGACCAGTCCTACCCCAAAGCCCCTTTAATTTGCGGCGCCATCAACGTATACTTTCCAACAGGTGGGCCTTTGCAAAGAGATTACTCCAACCAATTTTTCATCCATGCTTCACATTCCTTCTTCTTCTTCTAATGAGGGTTCAGCAAATTCAGCCACCAGATCCGCAAGGACTTGGCCTTTTACGGCGGTGCAAGGCATGTACTTAATGTCAAAAACACCCAAAATCGTCCCCCATTTAGCAATTCTCCCTGTGTAATCAGCGCTCCGGAGTATGGACCTGAGTGGGAGTTGGGTTAGAACAATAACTGTGTGTGCCTGGAAATAATGGGGGAGCTTTTGTGTAGCTTGAACCACTGCCAGAATGGCCTTTTTTAGCAGAAGGTAGAGAATCTCAGCCTCATGCAATGACTTGTTTACGTAATAGACCGGTCATTGTACGCCGTTGTCCATTCGTATCAACACTAAGCTTACTGCGTGATGAGCCATGACAATGTAAGCGAACAAAACTTCATTGGCCTCGGGGCTAGACATGATTGGTGGTCGAGACAGGTACTTTTTAAGTTATTGGAAGGCCGAGGCACATTCTTCGGTCCATTCGAATCCTTTCCATTTATTCAACAAGAGAAAAAAAGGTCTACACCTATCCGCCGAACGAGAAATAAAATAGTTCAAAGCAGCAATCATGCCGGTAAGCTTTTGGACCTCCTTGGGATTCCGAGGAGGCTGCATGCTGTGGATAGCTCTGATTTGATCAGGGCTGACTTCGATACCTCTGTGGGTCACCATATAGCTTAAGAAATTTCCTGAGCCCATTCCGAATGAACACTTAGACGCGTTGAGACGCAGCTTGTGTCTTCTCAGGATTTCAAAGATGTCGCCGAGGTCTCTCACATGTTCGGACACCAATCTACTCTTTAGCACCATGTCATTTATGTATACTTCAATGTTCTTACCCATCTGCGACTCAAACATTCTGGTCATCATTCTCTGGTAGGTGGAACCGGCATACTTCAAACCAAAAGGCATCACCTTATAGTGGTAGTTTCTGATGGGGGTGACAAAAGCTGTCTTTTCTTGGTTGTCTACAGCTAGGGGTATCTGATGGTATCCTTGAAAGGCGTCTAAGAAGCTCATTCGAGGATGCCCCACAGTTGCGTCTACCAACCGATCTATCCGAGGCATAGGGAAGGGATCTTTTGGGCAGGCCTTATTCAGGTCCGTTAAGTCTACACAGACTCGCCATTTTCTGCTCTTCTTCTTCACCACTACGGTATTGGCCAACCACTCAGGGTAAAAAACTTCTTTGATAGCCCCTACTTTCTTAAGTTTCATCACCTCCTCATTGACCGCATTAGCATGCTCTTTTGACGGACGCCGAGGGGGTTATTTCTTGGGCGTAACGGATGGATTAACGTTAAGGTGGTGACATATGAAGTCCGGATCAAACCCCGGGGCCTTATAAGCGTCCCATGCAAACACATCCACATTTTTCCTGAGAAAATCAATTAGTTTTTCTTTCTCTTGGGGAGGTAGTTTCGAGCCGACTTGAAAGAACCTTTCCGAATCAATGCCCACAAGAACCTTTTCCAGATCCTTGCAATTTGCCTCCTCGGCTGATCCCCTACCGGGCATTGCCGGGGCTGTTGATTGCTATAAGCCGCTTTTAGTTGAGGTTGAGGGCTCGGCACTAGGTCGTCGTGAGATGGCAGACACCATGCACTGTCTGGCCATGGTCTGATCCCCTATAACTTCTTTGACCCGATCCTCCGACGGGTACTTCACCTTCTGGTGCAGGGTAGAAGAAACAGCCCCTAGGGCATGAAGCTAAGGCCTAGCTACAATGGTTGTGTAGGGTGAATATGCGTCCACCACTATGAAGTTCACCTCCACTATGTCCAAGCATGTTTGTACGGGCAGTCTAATCTGGCCTCTTAGAGTAACGGTCTTCCCTTCGAAGCTTACCAGAAGGGAGTTATATACTGTTAAATCTTCGGGTTTCAGATTTAGCCCCTTGTATAAGTCGGGGTACATTACTTCCACAGCACTGCCCTGATCGACTAACACTCTCTTCACATCATATCCCCCAATCCTGAGCGTGATGACTAGAGCATTGTCATGGGGTTGGATGGTTTCGACCTTATCTTTGTCCGAGAAGCCCAGCATGGGTGAGGCCATCCTCTTGGCTTTCTTAGACTCTCAATCGTCACTTTCAGCGGGGAGTCGAGCTACAGACATTACTCTGGAAGGATGAGAGCCAGTCCTTCCTAGGGCGGCGAGAATGACATTTATCGTGCCTATAAGCGGTCTCAAGGTGTCCCTCCGTGTCTCAACATTCGTCTGTCCTTGTCAGCCATTGGAGTGGTGTAGGAGATGACCCAATTTTCCCTCTTGGACCAGTTGATCTAAGTGGATTTCTGCAGTCTTCGGTGGTATGCCCCGGTTGTTGGTGGTACTGACAGTATAGATTCTGGTTACGCTTCGTGAGGTCTCTTGCCATCCTATTTGGCCATTTGAAGAATGGCTCATTCCTGATTTTCTCAAAAACCTGATGTATCGGATCTCGAAACACGGCATGGACTGCCTGCGCACTGGCAGATCCGGGTTACTCTGTGTAATCTCTCCTCAGACGGTTGTTGTTGCTAAATCGGTCAAACCTGAAGTCCCTCCTCTCCTAAGGGACAACCTTCGCTTTACCCTTACCCAACTGTTAGTCCTCTTCGACCCTCTTGTACTTGTCGATTCGGTCCATGAGCTGGCGCAGGCTGGTGACCGGTTTCCCAGTCAGGGATTTTCTTAAATCGTGCTCAGTCAGCAGGCCTCTCTTGAAGGTACTGATGGTGACGTCATCATAATTGCCCTCTATCTCATTGTACATCTCCCAATACCTATCCAAGTAGGCCTTTAGGGTCTCCTCTTCTCGCATGGATAAAGACAGAAGGGAATCCAAGGGTTGAGGAACCCTGCTGCTCGTGATGAAGCGAGAGCCAAAGGCCTGGGTTAGTTGCTTAAAGGAATTTATGGAGTTCGGCCTGAGGCCGTCAAACCATCTCATCACCATCGGTCCTAGACTAGATGGAAATACTTTGCACATCAAAGCTTCATCTTTGGAATAGACGGCCATCCTTTGGTTGAACTGACTTACGTGCTCTACGGGGTCCGTTCGATCGTTATATATGGTGAAAGTAGGTTGATGGAATTGCCGAGGAAGTTCAGCCCCCTCTATCTTGCGTGTGAAGGGTGATTAGGAGATTTGATCTAGGGCTTTGCTCATGGCGTCGTTCACTAGGCCCTTATAGGACAAACTTCCATGACTGCGTTTGTGATGTTGCTCTTCCTCATAGGAGAAGGTTTCACTTGGTGGAGTTCTCGACCTTTGCCTGTATTCGTTATCCTTTTTATCGCTGGTGTCCGGGTTGAAGGGGGGACGCCTCCGCTGCTCTCGACACAACTTCCTCTTCAAGTCGTCAATCTCCTACTGTAGAGCTCTGTTATCGTCCTGCTTTTGGGATACATGACCTTTCCCCTCGAACAGCTTCTACTCGTATGGGTGGTATGTACACTACCCTCTCGTCTCTTGTCTTGATCTCTTTCTCATTCGAGGTTAAGAAAGTTGTCATGCCGTTGGGAGTCCGCAGGCTCCGTTCAGTGCGGACCTAATCCCACCATATTTAACCGTTGCACTTGCTGAGGCACAAGCTCTTCCCACAAACGGCGCCAATTATAGGGTCGTAATTCGGAGCCCAAGCCCAAGAGGTATGGAGTCTGGGTCCAAGGAGCCCAAAAACAATGAATTTGTAGAGAGTGGGCCGTAGAACTAGGTCTTAATGAATTGGATAATGGTTAGTATTGGACTATACAACAATTAAACTCAAATAATACATGTTAACATCAATAGATTTTCAGTCCGAAGAGGGTAAATGAATATATATTGATCTCTGTTTGAATATTATGGCCGTTTATACTGCTACAATATTCTCTTTCTTTTTTCTCCATCCCCATCCTCATAGGGACTCCCCATCTTATATAGTCTTCTTGAAGCCATCGTGGTCCTACACTTATCGATCATCTGGATTCTTACTTGAGTGCTTGTCCCATCGGAAACCCCCTTTCAGTCTTCTGTGAGTTGTGGTGGCCAAGGTAGCACTATTCACAGGTCCTCCCCACATTAATGCGGCCAGAAAAGTAGCTGCAACGCATTTAATGCGGTAGCAGCAACCTCTCCTTGGATATTTTGCGTTTCCTTCTTTCCTGCGGGTCTGTGGGGCACGCCCCTACTGCTAATGCCTATTAGGGGGGTCCTTCTAGTAGCCAGAGTGCATGTTTGAGCTATATTCATCACGTCCGAGGAAGCATTCCTCCTTTGACCACCCTCCAAATGCCCCTTGTCTACGAGAGCTAAGTTGGAAATCCCTTTAGCAACCATTTCCTCTCCTTGAACATTGCTAATCTTTCCACTTAGGACCTAAGGCCCATTACATGATTTGGAGTTTTTGCCCCTACATTACCATATAATAATATGTAATTATTTTTTTTATAAGGATTCAATTGGTAATTTTTAAAATATATACTCTAACATTTGAATCATTATCTGAATTTCATTAATTTTTTTTTTATGAATCTAATTATTAGTCTAATAATCTTATTCTAAAATTAGGTTAATTTTGATATAAATTAGGTTAATTAGTGATACGATGCTGAATATGGAGGCACGTGACTGAAGTGTGGTCTTGGAGTGCACTGAGGTAATATGGAGGCACGTGACTGAAGTGTGGTCTTGGAGTGCACCGAGGGTGCGTGATTGCTGCTGTGATGGGCAAGAGTTGCTGTTGAGAAAGGCTGTCTTGAGGTGCACTGTTAGTTACTCATTTACGGTTAATCAATGATTAGTGCATTGTAATCAAACATTAGGATATTAGTTAGTACAAATAATTCAGTATATAAAGAAACTGATCTGTATTGTTTGGGATATATGAAAGAAGTCATTTTCTTATTGCTTTCCTTTTCCCTTTCTCGTTAACTCTCTTTTCTCTCTAATTCTTGGAGGTTGACTGTCCTCGAACTCAGTTAATTCCTATCAAGATCTTATCAATTGGTATCAGAGCAGGCTTATCCTGCAATTACAAGGGCTGCCATGGCTGAAACTCGATCTACTGCAATTCTCAACGAAACCCTAGCTTCCTTAAAAGCTACTACGGATCACCACAACAAGGATATCCAAGAAATTCACACAATTACTAGCATCCATACTCGTCCCTTGAATGAAATGAGTCAACAATTGGCTACAATTTTACAGAAGTTGAATGTGGCTGAAGAGAATTCGCACAATCTTGGAGATCGCACCTATCAACAATCTGTTTCAGGATTTTCCAGACCCGTGAAATTGGATTTTCCTAGATTTTGTGGTGAGGAACCAACTTCTTGGATCTACAAGGCTAATCAGTACTTCAAGTATTATAGGATTCCAGAATCAGAGAAATTGATGATGACCTCTTTTCATATGGACGGAGAAGCCCTGGTTTGGTTTCAAGAAGGAGAAGATGCTGGTGTAGTTGGTACGTGGGAGGCCTTGGTTCAAGCAATGTTAATCAAGTTTGGGTCTACAGCTTATGATGATCCAATGGAAGCCTTAACTAGGTTGAGACAAACAACAACTGTGGCTTCATACAAGGGTGAATTTGAAGCTTTGGCTAATCGGATTAAGGGTTTGTCTCCACAGCATAAACTGAGTTGCTTCTTGAGTGGGTTAAAGGATGAGGTGAGGTTACCTGTTCGAATGTTGAATCCTCCTTCTCTTATTGCAGCATTTGGATTGGCTAAAATCCAAGAAGAATACTTATTGGGTTGTAAGAGGAGTTATAAAGGAACCCATGAACAAGCTAGACCTTCATTGCTTGGAGTGCCTAAACCTTCATTGCTTGGTGCTGCTCCAGTTGAAAACAGGACCACCAAGATCCCTGTTAAGAAGATCACTGCTGCTCAAATGGAAGAAAGGAAGAAGAGAGGGCTTTGTTACAATTGTGATGAAAAATGGGCACCCGGGCATAAGTGCAAGCAAGCTACTCTGTTTTTATTAGAAGGCAGAGTCTAGCTGCAATGATTCGGTTGTAGAGTTGGTCAATGGGGGTTGCATGGGGAGAAGACAAGATGAGGAGGCAGAACCAGAAATTACCTTATATGCCCTGGTTGGCAGTCCTAACCCAGGAACAATGAGAGTCAAGGGTAAGGTTAATTCTATCTCCTTAGTAATCTTGGTAGATTCTGGTAGCACCCATAATTTCATTGATGCAGCTGTAATTCCTGTCCTCCATATTCATGTGGATAAATCACAAATTCTTGAGGTTAAGGTTGCTAATGGTGATGTTATTAAGACCCAAGGCTTGTGCAAGGATGTTCCTGTGTGTTTACAAGGAGAGGTTTTCCTAGTTCAATTACATGTGCTACCTTTAGGAGGTTGTGATTTGGTTTTTGGCACTCAGTGGCTCAGCACTTTAGGGATCATTAATTGGGATTTTAAGAATTTTTCAATGGGGTTCATCTATGGAGGTAGACAGGTACTGTTACAGGGCCTTAATAATTCGAGGGGTTTTGAAGTGCAAAATGAGGATCAGTTCTTCAAAGAACCTACCAGGAGGGGTTTAATTTTACAGATTACCACTGGTAGTGCAACTGAAAGACAGTCTGGTAGTGCAACTGAAAGACAGTCTGCTTTTTCTCCGGAAGTCACAGCCTTGTTGCAGGAGTTTCAAGGTGTATTTACTACTCCAGTGAACCTACCACTAGTGAGAGGTCATGAGCACCAAATCAACCTTAAGGAAGACACTCAACCTATTTGTCAAAGACCATACAAGTATCCCTATTACCAGAAAAATGAAATTGAGAAAATTGTGAAGGATTTGTTGGAAGTAGGCTTTATTCAGAATAGTCAAAGTCCCTTTGCATCACCTGTTCTGTTGGTTAGAAAATCTGATGGCTCATGGCGTATGTGTATAGATTATAGGGCATTAAACCAAGCTACTATTAAAGATAAATACCCTATCCCTGTTATAGATGAACTTTTAGATGAATTACATGGAGCTTGCATTTTTTCTAAGCTAGACTTGAGGTCTGGATACCACCAAATCAGGATGAGGAAGGAAGATATTCCAAAAACAGCTTTTAGAACTCATGAAGGGCACTATGAGTTCCTTGTCATGCCCTTTGGGTTGACAAATGCCCCTTCTACCTTTCAATCCTTAATGAACCAAGTTTTTAAGCCCTACCTTAGGAGGTTTATATTGGTTTTCTTTGATGATATTCTGGTTTATAGCAAAAATATGTCTGAACATATTGAACATCTCAGAATTGTTTTAGGAGTGTTGGCTGCAAACCAATTGTATGCTAACATGTCTAAGTGCAAGTTTGCTTGCTTAGAAGTGGAATACTTAGTCATATCATTTCTGGGGAAGGTGTAAAAACTGACCCCAAGAAAATCTTAGCTATGCAAGAATGGCCTGTGCCTAAGGATGTGAAGTCATTGAGAGGATTTCTGGGCCTGACTGGTTATTACAGAAAATTTGTCAAGGGTTATGGTCATATTGCAGCTCCATTGACTGCCCTTTTGAGGAAGAATTCTTTTTCTTGGGGTGCAGAAGCTGAAGCAGCCTTTAATCAGTTGAAATTAGCTATTTCCACCCCACCTGTTTTGGCCTTACCTGATTTTACTAAGACCTTCATAGTAGAATGTGATGCTTCTGGCAGTGGCATTGGTGCTGTTTTAATGCAGGAGCACCAACCTATTGCCTTTCACAGTCAAGTCCTTAAGGGTAGTGCTCTAGCAATGTCTACTTATGAAAAGGAATTTCTTGCCTTAATTTCTGCAGTAAAGAAATGGAGGCCTTATCTGGTGGGGAGACCTTTTGTCATCAAAACAGATCAACAAAGTCTCAAGTATTTGCTGCATCAGAGGATTGGTACTCCACTTCAACAGAAATGGCTATCCAAATTGCTGGGATATGCATTTGTGGTTGAGTATAAGAAAGGTTCTGAGAATGTAGTGGCAGATGGCTTGTCTAGAAGAGGAGAGGCGTCTGAGCATGAGGTTCAAAACTGTCAAAATATGCTTGAAGGTACTGCTGTTTTAAATTTGATGGGTGCTGATCAAACTGATGGAGGGTTGGACAAGGCTGTTGCTGCATTACCATCTTTATCTGGTACCTTATATATAATTTCATTTCCGACTCCAACATGGGTGGCTGAGCTGAAGGCAAGTTATGAGACAGATTCGGCCATCCAAGCTATCTTGTCTACATTTAAGGAGAGTGGTAATCCGCCTAAAGGTTTTTCATTAATGGATGGATTGTTGTTCTTTAAAGGCAAGATCTATTTGGGTTCTACTAGTTCTCTAAAGTCATCCATCTTGCACCATATTCACAATGGGCCCTTGGGTGGTCATTCAGGATATGTGAAGACCTTACATAGGGTCAAACAAGATTTTTATTGGCCTGGTATGAAGAAGGACTTAAAACAATATATCAAGGAGTGTGATGTGTGTCAAAGGGTTAAGCATGAGAATTGTAAGCCAGCTGGTTTACTCCAACCCCTACCTATTCCTTCCAAGCCATGGTTATCTGTGAGTATGGATTTCATTGAGGGACTGCCTAAATCTCAATTGAAGTCCGTAATACTTGTAGTGGTGGATAGGTTGACTAAGTATGTACACTTCATTGCAATATCTCATCCTTACACGGCATCCAAGGTTGCTTCTGTGTACATGCAATGTGTGTTTAAACTTCATGGTATGCCTGCTTCTGTAGTGAGTGACAGAGATCCCATCTTTACTTCTCATTTTTGGAAGGAATTGATGAAGATTCAAGGGGTAGACTTAGCTATGTCATCAGCTTACCATCCTCAAACAGATGGCCAAACTGAAGTGGTCAATAAAAGCCTAGAGCAGTATTTAAGAGCCTTTGCAGCATCTAAACCTACTGCCTGGGTAGAGTGGCTGCCCTTGGCTGAGTTCTGGTTTAACACTAACTTCCATTCCTCAACCAAGATGACTCCCTTTGAAGCATTATATGGCTATCCCCCTCCTAGGCTATTAGATTACATTCCTGGCACCACTTTGGTAGAAGCTGTTGATGAACATTTGCAGAGTAGGCAGCAGGTCATATCCTTACTTAAACAAAACTTGTTATTGGCCCAAGAGAGAATGAAGATTCAAGCTGATAAGCATCGGGTAGAGAGGAGTTTTTCAGAGGGTGATTGGGTGTATTTGAAATTGCAACCTTACAGGCAGAGGTCCTTGAAGCCTACTGCTCTTGGTAAGCTTTCTCCAAAGTTTTATGGGCCATTCCAAGTGCTGCACAAGGTTGGGGAAGTAGCTTACAAGCTGGCCTTACCAGCTGAGTCCTTAATTCATCCTGTTTTCCATGTCTCCTGTCTTAAGGCTAAAATAGGACAGCAGATCACTCCTATTTCTCAATTGCCCTCTGTCTCACCTGAAGGTATTCCTGTGCTTGAACCTGAGGCGGTCTTGAAGAGCAGGTCCATTCAGCTGAGAAGCAGGACCACTACTCAGGTTTTAATCAAATGGCAAGGCTGTACTACTGATGATGCTACTTGGGAAGATTTATACCAGCTCCAGCAGAAATTTCCTCACCTTGTGGGCAAGGTGCTTTGAGGAGGGAAGTATTGATACAATGCTGAATATGGAGGCACGTGACTGAAGTGTGGTCTTGGAGTGCACTGAGGTAATATGGAGGCACGTGACTGAAGTGTGGTCTTGGAGTGCACCGAGGGTGCGTGATTGCTGCTGTGATGGGCAAGAGTTGCTGTTGAGAAAGGCTGTCTTGAGGTGCACTGTTAGTTACTCATTTACGGTTAATCAATGATTAGTGCATTGTAATCAAACATTAGGATATTAGTTAGTACAAATAATTCAGTATATAAAGAAACTGATCTGTATTGTTTGGGATATATGAAAGAAGTCATTTTCTTATTGCTTTCCTTTTCCCTTTCTCGTTAACTCTCTTTTCTCTCTAATTCTTGGAGGTTGACTGTCCTCGAACTCAGTTAATTCCTATCAAGATCTTATCAATTAGGTTAGTATATATTCCTAGTATAATTACTATATAATAATATGTAATTATAAAAAATACAGTATGTAATTAATATATAGTATAATTACTATATAATAATATGTAATTATTATTATTATTATCATTATCATTATCATTATTTATAAGGATTCAATTGGTAATTTTAATGATATATGCTCTAAAATCTGAATTTCATTAAGTAATTTTTGTTTTTTGTTTTTTATGAATTTAATTATTAGTCTAATAATCTTATTCTAAAATTAGGTTAATTTTGATATAAATTAGGTTAGTATATATTCCTAGTATAATTTCTATATAATAATATGTAATTATAAAAGAATATAGTATGTAATTAGTATACAGTATAATTACTATATAATAATAAATTATTATACGTATTCAATTGATAATATTTATAATATATACTCTGAAATCTGAATTATTATCCAAATTTCATTAAGTAATTTTTGTTATGAATCTAATTATTAGTCTAAAATTAGGTTAATTTTGATATAAATTAGGTTAATTAGGCTAGTATATATTCCTAGTATAATTACTATATAATAATATGTAATTATTCCTAGTATATATATATATATATATATGTATATGTATGTATTGTTGCAATAAACAATTTATTATTTCAAATATCTTGTAGGTATAGGCTATTACTTCACAAAACTTATTGCAATAGATTGCAAATAATTGACCAAAATAAGTTATATTAAATTATTGCAATGAGATATTTATTGTAATAGATAATTACTTTATTTTGTCATTACAATAGATTATGAAATAACTGATACCAAGTTATTGCAACAATATATTCATTGCATTTTCGTGTTTGTCATTGTAATAGATTATAAATGAATTAATATCAAATTATTGCAATAATAACTTCGTTGCAATAAGCTATTAGTTTGAAATTTTCGTTGCAATAAATTACAAAAATAATTGATATCAATTTATTACTACGATTCCTTCATTTTAAATTATTGCAACAATTTTTCCTAATTAATTAAAGCTTAACATTGCCCCCTAAAATATCAAATAACAAACTCCTAATATTTCCCCCTAAAACATCATATAACAAACTCTTAACATTTTCCCCTACTGTTAATTGAAAAACAAAATAAACATAAACTAAATCAAAAACTAAATAATTTCCTAGTCATCAAACCTGGGCAGAGTTCACAACTCCACGTTATTACCTCGTCAGTTGTCTTTTCTTGGCTATAAATATATTCAAATATTCCCGCTTCTCATACACTTTCAGAGAGTAGAGAGAGAGAGAGAGAGAGAGAGAGAAAGAGAGCATAAAGCAAGCAAAGACTGAAGAGTGACTAAGACATGAATAACCTGGTATAATTTTTTTTTTCATTTTTTGTAATATTAATAATTATCATTTTTATTATTGTTTTTTTTATTGAATTGGTGATTAGTCTAATATTTTGTTAATATTAGGTTAATTTTGATATAAATTAGGTTAATTAGGTTAGTATATATTCCTAGTATAATTACTATATAATAATATGTAATTATAAAAAATATAGTATGTAATTAATATATAGTATAATTACTATATAATAATATGTAATTATTATTATTATTATCATTATCATTATCATTATTTATAAGGATTCAATTGGTAATTTGTATGATATATGCTCTAAAATCTGAATTTCATTAAGTAATTTTTGTTTTTTGTTTTTTATGAATCTAATTATTAGTCTAATAATCTTATTCTAAAATTAGGTTAATTTTGATATAAATTAGGTTAGTATATATTCCTAGTACAATTTCTATATAATAATATGTAATTATAAAAGAATATAGTATGTAGTTAGTATACAGTATAATTACTATATAATAATATATTATTATACGGATTCAATTGATAATATTTATAATATATACTCTGAAATCTGAATTATTATCCAAATTTCATTAAGTAATTTTTTTTATGAATCTTTTTTTTTTTTTTGAGAAGGTTAATTAGGTTAATTAGGTTAGTATATATTCCTAGTATAATTACTATATAATAATATGTAATTATTCCTAGTATACATACATATATATATATATATATGTATGTATGTATGTATATGTATATGTATATGTATGTATTGTTGCAATAAACAATTTATTATTTCAAATATCTTGTAGGTATAGGCTATTACTTCACAAAACTTATTGCAATAGATTGCAAATAATTGACCAAAATAAGTTATATTAAATTATTGCAATGAGATATTTATTGTAATAGATAATTACTTTATTTTGTCATTACAATAGATTATGAAATAACTGATACCAAGTTATTGCAACAATATATTCATTGCATTTTCGTGTTTGTCATTGCAATGGATTATAAATGAATTAATATCAAATTATTGCAATGATAACTTCGTTGCAATAAGCTATTAGTTTGAAATTTTCGTTGCAATAAATTACAAAAATAATTGATATCAATTTATTACTACGATTCCTTCATTTTAAATTATTGTAACAATTTTTCCTAATTAATTAAAGCTTAACATTGCCCCCTAAAATATCAAATAACAAACTCATAATATTTCCCCCTAAAACATCATATAACAAACTCTTAACATTTTCCCCTACTGTCAATTGAAAAACAAAATAAACATAAACTAAATCAAAAACTAAATAATTTCCTAGTCATCAAACCTGGGCAAAGTTCACAACTCCACGTTATTACCTCGCTAGTTGTCTTTTCTTGGCTATAAATATATTCAAATATTCCCGCTTCTCATACACTTTCAGAGAGAGAGAGAGAGAGAGAGAGAGAGAGAGAGAGAGAGAGAGAGAGAGAGAGAGAGAGAGAGAGAGAGATAACGTGGTGTAATTTTTTTTTCTTTTTTTGTAATAATAATAATTATTGTTTTTATTATTGTTTTTTTTTATTGAATTGGTGATTAGTCTAATATTTTGTTAATATTAGGTTAATTTTGATATAAATTAGGTTAATTAGGTTAGTATATATTCCTAGTATAATTACTATATAATAATATGTAATTATAAAAAATATAGTATGTAATTAATATATAGTATAATTACTATATAATAATATGTAATTATTATTATTATTATCATTATCATTATCATTATTTATAAGGATTCAATTGGTAATTTTAATGATATATGCTCTAAAATCTGAATTTCATTAAGTAATTTTTGTTTTTTGTTTTTTATGAATCTAATTATTAGTCTAATAATCTTATTCTAAAATTAGGTTAATTTTGATATAAATTAGGTTAGTATATATTCCTAGTATAATTTCTATATAATAATATGTAATTATACAAGAATATAGTATGTAGTTAGTATACAGTATAATTACTATATAATAATATATTATTATACGGATTCAATTGATAATATTTATAATATATACTCTGAAATCTGAATTATTATCCAAATTTCATTAAGTAATTTTTTTATGAATCTAATTATTAGTCTAAAATTAGGTTAATTTTGATATAAATTAGGTTAATTAGGTTAGTATATATTCCTAGTATAATTACTATATAATAATATGTAATTATAAAAAATATAGTATGTAATTAATATATAGTATAATTACTATATAATAATATATAATAATTATTATCATTATCATTATCATTATCATTATTTATAAGGATTCAATTGGTAATTTTTATGATATATGCTCTAAAATCTGAATTTCATTAAGTAATTTTTGTTTTTTGTTTTTATGAATCTAATTATTAGTCTAATAATCTTATTATAAAATTAGGTTAATTTTGATATAAATTAGGTTAGTATATATTCCTAGTACAATTTCTATATAATAATATGTAATTATAAAAGAATATAGTATGTAGTTAGTATACAGTATAATTACTATATAATAATATATTATTATACGGGTTCAATTGATAAAATTTATAATATATACTCTGAAATCTGAATTATTATCCAAATTTCATTAAGTAATTTTTTTTTATGAATCTAATTATTAGTCTAAAATTAGGTTAATTAGGTTAGTATATATTCCTAGTATAATTACTATATAATAATATGTAATTATTCCTAGTATACATACATATATATATATATATATGTATGTATATATGTATATGTATATGTATGTATTGTTGCAATAAACAATTTATTATTTCAAATATCTTGTAGGTATAGGCTATTACTTCACAAAACTTATTGCAATAGATTGCAAATAATTGACCAAAATAAGTTATATTAAATTATTGCAATGAGATATTTATTGTAATAGATAATTACTTTATTTTGTCATTACAATAGATTATGAAATAACTGATACCAAGTTATTGCAACAATATATTCATTGCATTTTCGTGTTTGTCATTGCAATGGATTATAAATGAATTAATATCAAATTATTGCAATGATAACTTCGTTGCAATAAGCTATTAGTTTGAAATTTTCGTTGCAATAAATTACAAAAATAATTGATATCAATTTATTACTACGATTCCTTCATTTTAAATTATTGTAACAATTTTTCCTAATTAATTAAAGCTTAACATTGCCCCCTAAAATATCAAATAACAAACTCCTAATATTTCCCCCTAAAACATCATATAACAAACTCTTAACATTTTCCCCTACTGTCAATTGAAAAACAAAATAAACATAAACTAAATCAAAAACTAAATAATTTCCTAGTCATCAAACCTGGGCAAAGTTCACAACTCCAAGTTATTACCTCGCCAGTTGTCTTTTCTCTGCTATAAATATATTCAAATATTCCCGCTTCTCATACACTTTCAGAGAGCAGAGAGAGAGCGAGAGAGAGAGAGAAAGAGAGCATAGAGCGAGCAAAGACTGAAGAGAGACCGAGACATGAATAACCTGGTATATTTTTTTTTTCTTTTTTTGTAATAATAATAATTATTATTATTATTATTTTTTATTGAATTGGTGATTAGTCTAATATTTTGTTAATATTAGGTTAATTTTGATATAAATTAGGTTAGTATATATTCCTAGTATAATTACTATAGAATAATATGTAATTATTATTATTATTATTATTTGGATTCAATTGGAATGTTTTTTTTTATAAGGATTCAATTGGTAATTGTTATAATATATACTCTGAAATCTGAATTATTATCCGAATTTCATTAAGTAATTTTTTTTATGAATCTAATTAATCATATAGTAGCTATACATTGAAAAGTATAGGTTAGAATCATGTAATCTTGTGGAAATTAATCATGCACGTATAGCTGCTCTCATTGCTGTTTCTTGTGCCTTTCATGCAGGCTTCTTCAAAATTGTTTTGGAAAGGGAAATGGTTAAGCCTCCTTTGGATGTATTGAAGATTTGGATTAATTTTATATTTGTGAGTTTTGAAAAATTTGTGAATTGTGGTTGTAATTCACCAATTACATAAATCAACAGTTCAACCCGAATTAATATAAATTAAAAGCGTTTTTTTTTTTTTTTGGTCATTGATAGGTATCAAGTTTACTGAACTACGTTAAATATTGCGTTTTATGTTGATGGTTAATTTATTGTTTGACGCTTTAAAAAAAAAAAAACATGTTGGTATCAGAGCATGATAAAACAATAACAAATCATGCTAAAGAGAAAGAAAACATACAAGTATCAAGATTTATAAGTGTCACATTAATCATTTCTGACCCTTCTTAAAAGGGCTTTTGAGTGTTTTACATTCAACAATATCCACATTTTTTCACATCACGTGTAAAGTGTGGGCATTTTTGACAACTGCGGATACCTGGGCTTGAAAAAGGTTGACATTGTGTGAACTGTAATTTGTCCTCCCTACCTACGTGCTGGACCACTACCCGGCCCATTACTAGAGTTTAAGAACAGTGGGCTTTTGACCACATGAAGACGGCCTTTTGTTTGCTTGAATGATCAAATTCTGTAAGGGCCCAATGAGTACTTAAGCATTTGTGGCCTTAGTGAGCCTTGTAGTGTAATCTCGTCCTTTTAAACTTTTTGGGTTTGGAGGTTCATTGAAAATATGACAAAACAAAATTAGTCATGAACACTTTTGTAAGTACACTGTACATCGATTCTAAAAATAAATTATAATAAAAAATACACTGTATATCAAAATGTTCAGGTAAGATGCACATATATTTCATTTGAAATAAGCTTTTAGAAATACATCATAATTTGCACATAAAAATTTAAGAGTTGATGCATTTAGGATATATTTGACATAATGTAATAGATTTTGTAATAGAATGGTTATTCATAAGGAATAACTATTTGGTTATTTGGCATGCGTTTGGATTGAAATGAAAAATTAAAATTATTTTACTATTCAACTTATTTTTGCTATTATTTATGGGCCCCACTGTACTATTTCAACTAACTTTTATCTTTATCTACAGTATTTTCAGTAATAAATTTTCAGTTTCAGTAAAATAAGCGGTATCCAAATAGACCATTGGTTACATTTTTGTTATAAAAAAGAGTTATTCCTTAGTGATTGCTATTCTTAAAATTCAGAAATAGTTATTTCTCTTAAAAATGACTATAATAATTATTCCTTGATGGTTGTAATAATTTTTACAATTAAAATATTTCTAATAAATGTAAACTTTTTATATGCATATAACAAATTTTTTTTTTTTTGAGAAGCACATATAACAATTAATTATTCTAATTTTACCAAACATATGAATAGTAATAGGTATTACATATATACAATGTTTTTTTTATTATCAGTAATAAATTTTATTACTATTCCTACAGTAATCTACTAATTTTCATTCAGTATATTAGTGCCCTTATATTTCCAAGTCAAGCAAGAATGGTTGACCGTTTACCACATTTTATGATAAATGTCCTAGAAGAAATTTATAGGGTTCTTTTTTTCTTTTTCTTTTTTTTGAGAAATTTAAAAGTAGTTGTTGAAATGTTCTAGAAGAATTTTAATAGCAGTTTTTTTTTTTTTTTTTTTTCTTCTGCAAGCAGTACATTTATATCCAATGATTATAACTCCAATTTCTTTGTAGTATCATATGGACGTACATTTGCAAGCAGTACATTTGGAAGTACAATTGTTGTGTACTATATTGGTAACGTTCACAATTTCTGAATATGTTTAAGAAAGTGTGTCCAGATTGCTGGGATGATGACCAATCGTTGAATCTTCTTCTTTTTTTTCTTTTTCTTTTTTTTGTTGGAGAACCAAAGGTTGAATCCATTACTCTTCTTTTCTTTTTTTTTTCTACTATGGGAGAGACATAGACCCAGAAAGCAAAGGGAGTGTAAGAAGATTATAAAATAGAGATTATAGAAACTGATAAATCACGTAGGCTACTAAGAAAGTATAACAAATAGTATGGATATAAGGATTAAAACACAGAACAAGATACAATAAGGCAAACGATATTATTAGATTTAGAAACTTTTTTACATCAGACATACAGGACTGGTAATAGCTATGGAGGTTTTTCACTCTTTTCTTCTATGCCTCTTTTAGATTACAAGGACTCTATTTATAAGCAATACATGATACATTCCAGAAGAGTAGGGGCCTTATCCAAAGTATTACACGTGGAAGAAACAAGGGAGGCCAGCTTCTGAAGGAGAGCCATCTGGAGGATAAGGATCAGCTGCTGATAAGGATGTACTTTATAGAAGAGGGAGGTCCTGGTGGGTTGAGCAACACCTGTCAAAGTAGGCAGAGGTCTGGTAACATGCCATAATTATGAGTCTGCCCTTCGTCAGGATAAAATCTTGAAAAGATGAAGTGTGCTTGGAACTGGTCAACAAGTGTCATGCTACGTAGGGGCCTATGTGCAGAAGTGGATTAGATCGGATATGTTTTTGACAGATAGATAGATAGTGAACAGTAAAAATTAAAGTTTTACGTCTAAAGACATTTCTAGGACCTTTTTTTTTTTTTTGCTAAGGTTGTTCAATCTCATCCATCTCTTCCTTGGAACCATTCTTCATCAACATCATCTGGATCATGGTTATGGTATTGAGGGTCATCATATCCCACAAGAGGATTAGGCATTTCCCAATGATCTTCATGTGGCCATTGTTTTCTGCAGACATCTGGATCAGTTGGTACCATTTCAGGGAGTATTCATTTATTAAGAGATTCAGCCATTGTGAGTGCATGATAACAGGATACCCAATGCACATCTGAATGTGTATGGAGAGTACCATCTAGATAGATTTCTCCCAAGGAGGCTTGCTGCAATATTATCTTTTGGAGATTCATCATGCGAAGAGTTTCGTCTCCCAATGGTTGTGGAAGGGAATTAAGAAAAGTATGTTTGGAATTGACATCGTCCATGCCATTGGAAGAGTAGTATCTTCTTGACATTCTGTCAAAATGTTTCTCCAAATCTCTTCTTTCAAATGAGCAACATTTCATCAGCAGAAACTCTTCTCGTGCTATTTCAGTGTAGTGAGTTACAGATCCAAGGAACTCATTATGGATTATTGTGAAAAAATCTTCCAAGGTATTACATTGAGCTGCCTGTCTTTGCCTGTATTCCCTTAGATTAATCCACCATTCTCGCAGTCTTCCTATGATCCTTGCTACAAATTTGGCAATAATCTGGGAAACCGTGGCATTTGGGGCTTGGAGTTCTGCTATACACCAAGAATACATATTAAAAAACTCTTCATGCCATTTAGAGGGAGGGATATTGTCAAGAGTGAACAGATGTTTGGAGTCAGTGGTTGATGAATAAGTCAAGTTTGTTTGGTTTTCTGGGATAATGAGTGGTGGAGGAAAAAAAAGAAAAAAAAGAAGAAGATTCAACGATTGGTCATCATCCCAGCAATCTGGACACATTTTCTTAAACATATTCAGAAATTGTGAACGTTACCAATATAGTACACAACAATTGTACTTGCAAATGTACTGCTTGCAAATGTACGTCCATATGATACAACAAAGAAATTGGAGTTATAATCATTGGATATAAATGTACTGCTTGCATTTTGTGTAATACAACTTCAACATTTTTAATAGTACAATGGAGTTTGCATAAAAGGGAGTACAAAGTTGTATGAGCTGTTAAGTACTATCAAAATCTATTTGCAAGTACTGAGGTGTAGTACATTGTAGCAAAGTACTGGAATTTTAAAGTTTGCTAGGCTATATATATAACAATGGGATTATATCCATAGACATCACCAAAATCAAATGAAAAAAATGTAAGAAATCCAACAAAGGTGAAGGAGTCCTACAGGGGCAAACTGAGATCACGTGTGGGTATTCATATGGACACTCATTGTGCTTGTGTTCTTGTGTGTTAGATGTGTTCTCAGGTCGCCCCTGTGGGACTTCCCTCCACTGCATGTTAATCTTGCTATCAATGTTTGATCAATTTTGACTCTGATGGTGTAGAATCTGTAGATTAGTCATGGGCCGACGTGCTTAGCATCGTAGATGATTGTGGCTCAACCGTTTGGATAAAAGCTATGTGGTCAAGGTAATAAGAAAAAATTCTACTGTTTATAGTCATATTTTATTTTTATTGCTTAACACCGAAGATGATCGTGGTTTATTTAAACCTTATCATGTAGGGCGTAGGACCATACAAGCACTAATGGTCCATTTGGATTGAGAGAGAAAGAGGGAGAGTAAAATAGAGTAGAATAGATTTAGCACAAAATTAGCTTATTTTTAACTAACTCTACTCTACTTCCTTTCACTTTTCCTCTATTCCCCCCTCCATTCAAATAGGCCATAGGTTTTGGTTCCATCCCTCTTGGATGGGAAATAAGACCGACCCCCTTTGACAAATTAAGGAACTAATATAGACAAAAATGTTTACCTTTAAAACTAATTTGACAAATTGAAGCAAAAGTCATGAGACAATTGTAGAGCGCTCTTGTAGAAAATAAATTGACAAACTTGATTTTGTTCACATTTGACATTTTTTTTTTTTAAATGTGTTGACGGTTAAGATATATGAGCAAAATTTTACATTTAGATATAAATATTACTCGACTTTCTCTTCAAAAAAAATATTACTCGACTTTTAGTCTAGATGGAGGCTATTTTACCAGATACTGTTCCTCTTGTTTTGGCTTATTTATCTGCACCTGATTAATATCATGTCTTTCTGTTTCTCAAAAAATATATATAATTATATACAAATATTACTTCGTCTTTTTTTGGTTTGGAGACGTACAAAGATTACAAATTGAATAGCCATTGTGACAACCGTGCAGAGAGTCCCTCTCCATGGTCCACATACCCAACTTTCGAAGCTGCTTCTGAATCAAAATCCAAACCCATTTTACTAACCCAAAAAACCATCTGCTTTCCATTCCCCAAAGAACATTGATTAACATTAATGGTATCAATCTTCATGCCAGGGCTTGTCTTCCCAACCCTCTCAATCCTCACATCCTTTTATTCCAATGACATAAAATCATCAACCCTGAAATTCTGGGCAGAGGATGAGCTTCTGACATGGATAAGCTCCAAGCTCTTCCCAATATAGAATTCAAAGGTGGGATCAATGGACTTAAGAAGTATGTCACCATGACACCATCTAAGAATTATACCTATACTCCAAACACTTGTTGATTACATAGGCCTTCACTAAATCTCATTGATCAGCTCTGCATTAGAATCGTAATAAGTCATCAACTTGTAACTTGAAAATACCAAAATAATAGTCTTCTGATTCTGCACACCATAAAAAACAGCATCAGTAGGCCCATGCTCAGCATTGCTCATTACAACTCTTACAGGAGGTATGGTTGCATTTTCAGCCCAGTCTTTTTTTCTTTTTCTTTTTTTTTCCATAGTTAACACCAGCATCCTGGTAAGAGACACCGAGTGCTCTATCACATCAAAAATTGGTTTAGATATTAAAATAACAAGAAGAATGAATAAATTTAATGAACCAAAGAGTCCATAACCTCTCCCCCATCTAGTACCATCCTGTTGTCACCTGCAGAAGAATTTTAAAATTTAATCCAGATCATGCCAATACCATTTTTTTTTATCGGTATGTCAATACCAATAATATTACCAAGAAAGATAAAAATCAAGAAAATATGAGTGATAAATCCGATTTCCATCAACTCAAGATATGGCTTAATGCCCTTTTCCTTGTGCTTGCCATACCACAACCTGAGTTCTTTCCAAGGTTTTGGAAAGAGAAGCTGAACCCAACTGCTAACCATGGTACAATAAAACTGTGCTTTGTCACCTGTAGTCAACAATCAATTAAATCTGAGGAAATAATTAAGGGATGAAAATTATCAACCACAAGTTGGGCTAAGGAAACATGAAACAAGGGCCATAGGCACAATAGTTCAGCATAAAAATACAATAGGGGGTAAATATAGATTAATAGTCCTTAATCAGATTTTACGAAACTATATTGAACACATGAATGAAGAAACAATTCAGTAAATCAACATTCTAGATCATCCTCATCCATTCAATTGTACAATTTATGCCACTGCCTTCACCATAGGACTAGAATAGCAAATATATTAATTCAATTTTCAAGAGTACCCTTGATATACTAACTAATTTAGTTCCATTATTTGGGAATTCAAAAATAAACCAAGTCACTAGAGATTACTTCAAATGAAAAAGGGAGTCACTAGGTCAGCCTGTAAATTACTCTCAAGTCCCATATGTTGGTCAAGGATCTGACTGTTGAACCTCAAATATTTATGAGGAACTCAAGTGCTTTTAGAACGCACTATAAAAGGAGATAAAGTTATGTAAATGGCTAGCAAGTAGCAACTGATGTAACTGATTTATCTTTTTGGCTATTTTTATTTTAACTGTTTATCCTACTAATGACTCCATCAAAGAATAATAAAATGTCAAAATCAGTCACTATCTGTTAAGAATTATCAAACAGCCAAAGAAGCAACTCCAAGCATTCTAATGTTTCCCAGAAACATTAGCTTTACAAACTTAATGCTTACCAGTGCATGGAGGCGTGCAAACACGTGTAATCTTACCAGATTATTTTAGTAATCTGCACGTCTCCTACAATAACTTCCAATAAAGACGTGATTCTTTTTAGAAGAACTCACAAATTTAAGTTGTTTCTGGACACCAGCTTGACAACCAGACAAGTGACCTCAAACAATTGAATGTTGATTGGAGCATAAACTGCACTGAATATCACCATTGCGTTTCTGACTTTAATTGGCTAGGCTGGGGACATCGCAGATATAAGCTATTATAATATATTACATGTGTGAGTCCAAAACAAAAACCTTAAACAGTTAATCTATCATAGTAAATTCAGTGACCCTTGTGCAACAATCTAAGTGAATGATGTCTTTCAATTCATACTGAATTTTTTCCTGCAAATACCCCTAAGGTTATAATTGTATATTACATCCCTAATTGATAATCAAAGAAATCTGTGGCAAGCATGTTTAACTAGTATTGTAAAACCTATAAAAACAAACTACGTATAGTAAGATTCTAACACCTAATATGATCAGACAGTCAGAACAAATAAATAACAACATTAAATCCTTAATTACCATTGCACCAAATAATAGCTCTTAATGTTCCACTAAGTGGCTGCTCTTAAAACTTGAACCTTACACATGCCTGAGACTTTAACCACCCTTAATAAGATTTTATAAAACTATATTTGAACACATGAATGAAGAACCAATTCAGTAAATCCACATTCAAGACCATCCTCATCCATTCAAGTGTGCAATTTATGTAAACTTGTGTAAAATTGTAAATGGCTAGCAACTGATGTAACTGATCATTTATCTTTTTGGCTATTTTTATTTTTTAACTGTTTATTCTACTAATG
The DNA here is from genome assembly GCA_032727855.1 of Quercus ilex subsp. ballota. Classification (NCBI taxonomy): domain Eukaryota; kingdom Viridiplantae; phylum Streptophyta; class Magnoliopsida; order Fagales; family Fagaceae; genus Quercus; species Quercus ilex. Next base: position 18,833,080 of record CM064908.1, on the reverse strand, counting down.
ACTTCCAAGAAAGAATGACAAATGTAAAATCAGTCACTATCTTTGAAGAATTATCAAACAGCCAGAAAAGCAAACTCCAAGATCCTTGATCAAAGTTGGAAGCTGGAGATCAAAACTCAAATGAAAAGTGATTCTTTAGTAAAATCAACGCTATCAGTTTCCTTCTGTCACTCCATTTCTTTTATAAGTAATGCCAAATTTCATTAAAAATAAAATTCTCATACACAGGAAGAATACAACAGAATAGCAAGGAAAAAACAAAACTTAATTACAGGGGATTTTCCTTCTCTCACTAACAAAACAAAGTACTCTAATGTTTCCCAGAAACTTTAGCTTTACAAACCTAATGCTTACCAGCTTACAAGCTATGTTACTATGATGGAGGTGTGCAAACACACATGTAATCTTACCAGATTATCTTAGTAATCCACATTTCTCCTACAACTTCCAACAAAGACTGATTATTTATAGAAGAACACACAAATTTGAGCCGTTTCTGGACACCAGCTTTGTGAACCAAATGAGTGAACTCAAACAATTTAATGTAGATTGGACTTATAGCATACAGCAATTAGGTATCACATTTTACATGAGACAGTTGTCAAATTGTATCCTCTCAAATATGCTAAACGATACAAGGGAACACCACTTTCTAAAGCATATTCCATGCATCATTAGAAAAAACTATATGCAAGGAGCCACAAAGACAATTGTACGATTGTACAGAGATGCAAGGATTCTACTCAAAACAATAGCAGCAATACTCTCCAAAGTAAGCCCTAAAGCCAGAAAATTATTCTTGAAACAAGTAATATCATGAAATGAGTTGCATTTCACACAAAAACAGAAAATAAATAGGTTAAACTCCTGCTGAAAATAACTTTAAAAAGAATCATGCTGAAGTGAAAGTTGATCTTGATTATACAGAATGAACTTTTTTCCCATAATCAATAGTAAGATATTACCTTAAATATCTCTTCATTGCTAGTTACAGAAAAAAGAGTTTAAACTTTCTTTTCATAATCAATGACGAAATCTTTTGCCTTTCGTAATAGCTAATGGCACAGCAAAATAAAAAACGTCTATACTTTACGAGCCAAGGTCCTCTGCTTTGTTGCATGCTGGACTACTTTTTCCTCCACGGGAAGGCCTTTCCGTCGTCTTACACTATCGATGAGTTTCCTAGCTGTATTTGGAGGCACACTAGAACCGTCTCCAAACTCTTCAATTTCCTCCTCTGTTTTGGGTACAAAGAAAGGATCTTGAGGAAGTTCTTCCCAGTGGCTTAGTACAAGAAGAACACTAGCAGCTCCAGAAGTCCACCTTCTAAGCTCATCTGCAAAACCAATACTTTCAGAAACTGGCACATATGCATGCACGGTGAACAATGGGGAGCCTTCCTGCATTATTTCCTTGCTCACTCGGGCGCGCCTTCTACCAAGGACAGCATACATGGGACCCAAATATTCAGGAGGGGTGTTCAGCTCACAGAAGTACATGGCTTCCACAAGTCTCGACTTCTTCTGAAGCACAATCGCCCTACAAGCATCTTTGACAGCTGTGATAACCTGTCCTGTGAAGATGCCATACTGCTCAGCTTGTTGTTGGTGGGAAGTTTCAGTCTCATTAGCCTGCCCAATAAATGGAGAAATATAAGCCTCAACAACAAATGCCAAACCCCACATAGGTTCATCACATAAGGGTCCAGCTGCAGTAGCAAGTTGAAACCCAGTTACAACACTACTTTCAAGATGCTCGGCTTCCATGGATAATGCTTGAGTTACTTCTGAAGATGTCTCAGCAGCTTTGTCACCATCGATAGAATCATCCACAAAACCTAATCTCTGAGATACATGAGAGGAACCACGAATAAGAACAAAGGAGTCAACACCCTTTCTTTTGAAATCTGGGGAGAATAGGATATTTGGACCAATCTGCCTAGGCCCAAGTGCCCAGATCTTTTTAAGAAGCTTTAGCCACTTCGCTCTACATTTCTCAGCCCGGTCTTTGTCAGTCTCAGTCATTAACAAAATATCTTTCTCCACAGCATCCATTATCCGTTTCTTAAGTGCTTCAATAGGATTCTCATCTTCTAAAATGCTTGATCTTTGGGTGTCCAAACCTTTATTGGTTTGCCCAGACTTAACTCCAATAATATCTCCAAGTAAATCAGAACTATCATCAAGCACCTTGGTTAGAGTAGGCGGAAGCTTCATGACTTGTACCCGAACTACACATCTCCCATTAGGTGTTGTCTTTTCAATATAATCCAAACCCCCAGTTAATGACTTTAAGTTCTCTAGCATATAGGATACCTCTCCCTCAATGGTCTCTCTAAAGGACACAAGGGGCGGAGAGAATTCCAACTTTACCTTGGCAAATCTCTCTGTCAAATCCTTCTTGCATCTTTCTAGATGAACTTCTCCTGCAGCTGCGAGGACATTTTCACCCCTTGCAGAAACACTGACCTCCACAAATGGGTCTGCCCGATTTAGAAGCTTTAAGCCTTTCAAAAGTGCACCCATATCTGCTGGATCAGATGGCTCAATTGCTACTCTAAGAGTTGGGGCAACCTGAAATACCATACTCGAGAAAGGCCAGCAATTCCTTGTGGATGAAAGAGTTGCACTTTTCAATATGTGCTGACCAAGGCCTCGAATTGCCACAACATTTCCTGCCTTTGCAGAAGCCACCAAGTTTAAGCCTTGACCCATCATTAGATACAAGGATTGCAACTCAGCCACCTGCACATGTTTCTGCATTGATTCCCCTTTTAGCGGATCATATAAAGCTGAAAGCACAAAAACCCTCTGTCCTGAATAAAGAACCCCACTAAAAATCCTAGCAAATGCAAGGAAACACTCATCTGACTCACCCTCTCCACTTTCAGCTGAATTGTTTATAAACTCTCCATGTAAACCCCTCTGTGGAAGCATTTTCATTGGCACAGCAAACATCTTGGAAACAAAAGCAACACACGGTGCTTCAGGCCTTGTATCACAAGCCTCAACGGATTTCCTAACAAGTTCTGCCTCTGCAAGAACATTGGAATCAACCCCATTGTTCAGAATCTCTCTCTTTGGAAGCAAACGTGAGACACGAAACGATTGTGCTGCAATAGGGTCCGGCATACACTTAACCACCATCGACAGTATTGCCTCCGATAAAGGAAGCCAACGGCTCATAACAGATTGAAGCACAACTTTCGGGTCCTTGTTCTGTAGCTCGCGAGCGGGCACAGACAGATTAAACGACTTGATCACTTTCTCAAGTACCCCTTTATCCCCCTCCCCATCCAAAGCCACTTGGTAAACCTGCCAAAGCGGCTCAAGTACAAATTGAACAAACATAGGCCGAGCCTTACTTCCTCCACCAACCCCTTTCTTCCCCGAAATCATCTTCGTCTTGGGATTAAAATACCTAGGACCCCACAATGCCTTCTCCAACGTAGCAGCACTCGCCCCAAGCTTCGAAGCATAAAACTCAGCAAACTCATGAATCCCAAAACCCCACCCGTCTAATGCACACACAAAAGCCACATTCCCTTTCTGGGGTTGAAATGTGTCCTCCTCATCATCCTCTACAAACTCAAAACTCTCGTCCCCACCACTACCCGCCTCTCCCAACGACCCTGCAAGCACTGAATCGACATCACTCAGATACTTCTCAGACTTATACCCGCTAACAATCCCATTAACCTCGTGAACAATCCTCAACAACCGCGTGTGCGCCTCTAACGGACTCAACCTCAACTCACAAATCAACCTATCGATCTTATTGAGAACCAGGCACGGCGAAAGCTTCTCAATCCAGCACTGTCTCAAAACAGCGTGGGTTTGAATGTGCACGCCCTCTACGGCGTCCACCAATATCAAAGCGCCGTCGCTCAATCGAGCGGCGGTGGAGACTTCGCTGCAGAAGTCCATGTGCCCGGGCGAGTCTATGAGGTTGATCGAGTGGTGATTGTATCGAAGAGCTATGGAAGAGCTCTTCATCGTGATGGCACGCCTCTGTTCCTCGTCCAAATAGTCCATGAAACGGAGGCGGCCGGCGAGTTTCGGGTTGAGCACTCCGCCGCCCGAGGCGGCGATCAAGTGGTCGGCGAGCGTCGTCTTGCCGTGGTCCACGTGTGCCAGTATGCATATGTTTCGGATTTTTCGAGTTTCGGTGTCGGAATTGGAATTAGAATTAGAATCGGAATCGCTCATTTTTCTCTTTTTGCTATTATCTTGAAAAAATTGAAGTAATGAGAAAGAGAGAGAAAGACTCACCGGCGGCGAAGTGAAGTGAAGAGAAGAGAGGAACTGGGTTGCTCCGGCGAAGCGTTGTAGAGATGGTAAAACGGGTTTGGGTTGAGTTGGGTCGGTACAGAGGGTTAGGGTTTATAAAGGGGCATGTGTGTAATTGTATCAGGATGTTAGGGGCATTTTCGTCAGCTCAAATAAAACCTGATTATCGTTTCAGAAAGAAGAAGCTTCCTTTTGAAGTTTGCCAGAACGGTACCCAAAAACACAAAATGCACCAAAAGTCCTTTTTGCCCCCCACTCTAAGCTCACTACCAATTACCAAATAGAGCAAAAGGTTAAAACCCTACTATTTACTACTGTTTTTAGAGAAGCCCAGATTGTTTTTGTGGCATCGATGCGTGGATTGGATCAAGTAAATGGACCGAATTTTGGGCTTTAAGTTTAGATTTTTAGTGCAAGAATGTTGTGGATTGAGTTATTAATTTTTTTTTTTTTTTTTGGAAAACATGTCCAGTCTAAGCTGACACGGTTCAGACGTTTTCAATTTTGGACATATGTCAAAATCATATTGGGTCTAGTGTATTAATACACTGGACCTAAGCTTAACTCTTTTTTTGTACAGATTTAGGTTGCGTTTAGATAGCTTTTTTTTGCCAACTTATTTTACTATTTAGTTTATTTTTGCTATTATTTATGGCATTACTGCACTTTTTGGTACTATTCATGGGTCTCACTGTACTATTTTAGCTAACTTTTACATTTATCTACAGTACTTTCAGTAAAAAAATTTCAATTTCAGCAAAATAAGCGGATCCCATACAGACTATTGAAACAAAATGGTAAATTATACTTTTAAGTGGAAGAAGTATCTCTTATGTCAGTTACATAATAATTAGCGGTTAGCACAAGACTATTACAAGCATGTGAGTGTTTTGTCTTTTAATATGATTTTAAAGTTAGAAAAACTTATTATTTAGACATCTCATATATGTGATAGTTATTATTCTGCATGCACATAAGGTACCGTACAAGAAAATAATGTAAACCAAAAATAGATTTGTTAAAATATACATCTAAGAAAAAATTATTGAGTGATGAATGTAGTATGGATTTAGTGTTAATTTAACCCAATCCAAACAAGATTACTAGTTAATTTTGGTAGAGTTGGTCACAAATCTCCAATAAATATATCTGGGATCCAACCTGTCATTTGTATTCTCTATCTACCAAAATAATTAACTTCATTAGACCAACATAATTGATTCAATAAAACCATAACTTCAATGATGGGAACCTCCAACCAACTGGTTGAAATTTGTAAATGTCTCAATAATGGGAACCTCCAACCAACTGGTTGAAATTCTTTTATACTCATTTCTGTCTAATATAGGTATCATATTTTATCAAGTTATTTTCTCTACAATACAACATTAAATATAATATTCTATTAGCAAAACAAACAGAAAAACACACCTCAGTAGCAAATGTAATCCCTAAAGGCTAAACACACAAAGAGGTTTACAATAGCTTTGAAAAATAAATAAATAAAGAATGACCATTAAAAATAAAAAATAAAAAAACTTATCATAACAAACAAACAAGCCCTAAGAAAACCAAAATCACAATCATTGTCCTGTCTTTTAGCTTCCAATACATTGATAATGAAGCTGACCCAGATGCCTCTTTATCAGCACTTTCCTCATGGGGGTTGTTGAAATTGGAAGGAACAATGGTATCTGGTGCAGACTCTTCATCACCAGAATTAGGACTGATTGGTCCTGGGGATTCTTCTGAAGGCTTGTTTTCCAAACCCTTTGGCAACCCTTGGCCATGAGTTACATTAACTTTGAAGTGCTGGCCATTCTTACATTGTTCACCATCATAATCACTTGAAAAGAAATATGTCATCACTTCCTTGACCAGTGGAACTGGCACTGTCACTGAATTTAGGGTTGTGGCAGATGGATCTGAGGTTGACCATTGGATGGTATCATTTTCTTGAGCATCTTCATAGTCACAAAGTTTGTAGGTGGTGAAATTATATGTTTGGATTACTGAATGATTGGTATCAGTGTTGAAAACTGCATTAAGATAAATGAATTTACATGAGTTAAGCACATAATGAAATGTGAAATTCCAAAATGCAAGGAAACTTACATTTAGAGGTTTAAAGTTTAATTCAGTTTTGGGAGTGAATAAATTGAATCATTATGAATATACAATATAGAATGATGAGCTTTAGACTTCACTCTTTTTTACACCTAATCTTTTAATCAATTACCTCCCAAAAAAACTTTGTATCATTCAAATGGATACCTCCAAAAAAATAGCTTGACATTTGCAAATATTCTCATCATAGTTGGTGTGACAAAGTATAGAATTAGGTAAGAGTTGATAAAAATGCAATTCAGGCTATTATTTGTAACGTGAATATGCAGTTCATCCAAAAAAAAAGTAACGTGAACATGTGCCATACTGCAATGTTTTTATAATTGCTTGCTGCAGAGTACAAGAATATATATCTGACAAACCAATCGTTATCTACCAAGCTGGAAACATAACTTTATGTTAAGATAATTCCTTATGCATTTGCAACAACTTTGATAATCATAATCATCTAAAAGTGGAATTTTATAGGATTTAATTATGGCTAATTCTTGTTGCACACTGCATTGTAACAACTAAAATTATGATTTGAAATTAAAATTTTAAATTTGAAAATGTGAGTTGAAATTATGATTTCAGTTATTTGAATGCAGTGTGCATAAATATACGTGAATTTGTAAGTTTAAGAAATAAATTTAGGGTCCATTTGGATTCACTTATTTTGCTGAAACTAAAAATTTTTTGTTAAAGTATTGTAGATAAAAATAAAAATGAGCTGAAATAATATACTGTAGACCTATAAATAGTATCAAAAAAATGCAATGAGACTATAAATAATAACAAAAATAAATTGAATAGTAAAATAAGTTGACAAAAATAATATTTGTCAAAAACGTGCACTTCTTATTATAAACAAGAAAAAAGAGTTTCAATTAACAATATTTTAGTAACAAGAAAAAGTAACGTAGTAAATATATATCTCTTGAATTATTAAATTTTTTTTTTCCCCAAGAAAGAGAGGTACTACGACAGGCGACAGCTGAGTTTTAAGCGTAACACGTGCAGTGCAGCTGAGTTTCGTGTGAAGTTCCATGCACCTGTTTCTTATTCTTTCTTTCTTTAATGCTTCTTTACTTTGGCTTAGCTTTTCCACTAACTTCTATGACACAAGTGGGAAAAAGCAACACCATGTGCCCCTAAAACAGTATTTGATTGATTGGGTGTACATATTCAGTCTGATCTAGGATTGCATATATTCTCTTTCCGATAGAGTAAGAACTTACTAAAGTAACTTATGATTAAAGTATAGATTTATCACTATGCTATTTTTATTATGTACTAATAATGATATGTTATATTCATCAAAATAATAATAATAATAATATGTTATATTTATTGTTGTGAAAAATTTTGTGTCTGGTTAAGTTTTTCGTCCTAGAAAAGAGAAAAAAGTGATCATCAAGATTTCTTTTCCCAACTCAAGAAGAAAAGAAGGGAAAAGTCAGTTGAATGAAAGAATTCAAGGAAAATAGAACCTATGACAAGCTTACAGGGCCCGGGAGTGGAAGGACAAAAAATTAAAAAATAATCAAAATATGGGAATTTGATTAAAATAGTTACTAATATTCAAATGCAGTATAATAACGCTCATCAAAAAAAAAAAAAAAAAAATGCAGTATAATAACTTGGAAAATCAGATCAAACAATTGTATATTTTAAAGTTCAGTATTATTCAAATCTTATTAGGTAAGTAGTTATTAAAATTTTAGACAAAGATTGTATTTTTGGACCAGAAAATAAATTGTCCATCATCAATTTAGATAATTATTAAGACCATGTACTTAATGGCCTAAAAAGTTATAGATCCAATGGATTACTAATAATACTAATACTTAATGTAAATTCACTTAAAACTCCCCAAGTTTCAGGCATGATTGGAAGAACAAACTCAATGAAAAGACAGTAACTATATGACATATGAGTAAAAGTAACCACTAGCCTTTATAGGCTCCAAAGATAAAAAGGATAAGAAGTAGAAGCAGAGTTTAACATGTAGCTAGCTATTGTAAAAGCAATGGTTTTGGGTGCTTACTGAGGAAATCTCCCAAGCTGAAGTTCTTGCCAGCAACCCATTTCTGGTAATTGACATTGGGCTTCTCAAGGGTGTCATACCAACCCAATGAATCACCCACCGTGTAGTTCTTGTAAGCTTCAACAACAACAACAGAGCCTGAAAAAGAGAGGAGAACAGAACAAGAGAGAATGAAGAATAGAAGGCCTAAACAGTACCTTCTCTGTTCCATTCTTCTTGGGTTTTGTGAACTGGTGGTTGTAAGAGCTTGTGATGAGGAATAAAGAGGTTTGGGTCTGTGTTGCCGACAGAGTGTATAGCTCTTATAATGTACATGATATTTATTCCTGCTTTTCTGTGAAATTACTAAAATAGTCTCTCTTTTGGGTTAGTACCAATAATGTAAATTGGTTAAAGAGAAGGAATGTTTACTGGTTATACTTTAGGTCAGGGATACAATATTTCTTGCAATTGTTTTCAATGGTTACTTGTAGGATTGTTTAGTTGGTGCATGATAAAAGTGATGTCGATTGTGAGTTTACGTGGAAGTAATGTTATTCTAATTATAACAAATTATGTCAACAGTTATAAAAATAATTAAAAAAATATTATAAGAATGGTAATTGATGTTGATTACTTGAATGATAGTGAACTGTTAAAACATCCATATTACACTATTGGTAATGTATAGTATATTAGGAAGGATGTGGTTTGAAGTGATGATGAATGGCCTATGCTAATGCCCATTGTCAGTCTATGAGGAATCGTAGCTAAGAGTTAGCTTATGGCCTAATTGGTATCAATGTTTTCATGTTGATTATAGTTTATCACCTGTTATAGTGTAATCAAGTGTGTGACAATTACCATAATTTTTAGTAGAGTTTGTAGTGTGTTTTTACGCGAGAACATCTTTTCTTCTCTTTTGTGTGTTTTTATTTCTTAAAAAAGAGTTTGTGACAATTAGAATAGTTTGTAACAATTTCCATGTAGAAAGTCAAAATCTCGAAACAATATGCAATCCAACAAGAACTGTTGCATTGATTAGAAGAAGAAGAACTCTTTAAAGGCAAAAATGGGCTTTTGTCCATTTCGCTCAAAAGATGTAGCAAAATGCCCCTGTTCTGAAACTATCTAGCAAAATACTTATGTTTTGTAACTTGATTTTCTAAAAATCGAGTTTTATATTGAAACTTGACGTTTAGAAAATCGAGTTATAGGCAATCATACTTTAAAAAAAAAAAATAATAATTATGGAACTCGAGTTCATTCCATGTGAATTTTTCCAAATAACTCGAATGTCTAAAAATCAAGTTTTAAAATAGGAGCATTTTACTAGATAATTTCAGAAAATATGCATTTTACTGCATCTTTTAGGCGAAATGGGCAAATGCCCATTTTGGCCCTCTTCAAAAGAGCTACTTATAACTCTTCATGAGTCATGACTCATGAAGAGTCATGTTGATCAGTGATCACTATAAATAAATAAAAGATTTGACACTCTTGACCATTCACTTAAATTCTTATCATAACCCAAATAAGATTTCTCGCATGTGATTTCCAGTTTCCACCATCACGGAATTCAATTTCTTCAGAGCCAAACAATCTGAACTTCATAATTAACCATATCCCCGTACACAAATAAACGTAGCCAAAAGATATATATATATATATATATATATATACCATTCACTTAAATTCTTATCATAACCCAAATAAGATTTCTCGCATGTGATTTCCAGTTTCCACCCTCACGGAATTCAATTTCTTCAGAGCCAAACAATCTGAACTTCATAATTAATCATATCCCCGAACACAAATAAACGTAGCCAATATATATATATATATATATATATATATATCTTATTCTTACCTCTCCTTTTCATATTAGACTATATAGTATATTAACGTAGAAAAAAGTGACACGCAAGGTTTTATGTCGATTCATGATAGCTGGATGATTGCTTTTACAACCTAATAATGCATGTTATTCTAAACAAAAAAACAAAAAAAAACCCTAAGAATGCATGTGACTCGTGGCAAAGGAGCCCTTATTTTTCTTTTTGTTTTTTTTTGTTTTTGTTTTTGTTTTTATTTTTTGTTCCTTCTTAGATCTCGTAAATATGACAAACAAATTAAACAATATAGACCTCATAAGCTTACAAAGTGTTCCTTTAGAAATTACTTTCTTTTGGTTGAGTTTAGTTCATATCTTAATAGAGATTCTCTCTCCCCTAAAAACAAATTAAAAAGAGGGAGAGATTCTCCATTTTTATTTATAATCAATTAAAAATAGTAATAGCTAAAGAAACTACAACGGATATTGGAAGGTGTCCAATCTTTCAACATTTCTTTTTATCAAACAAAAATAAGATCCCTTCTTTCTTGCTCAAACCAGGATCTCTTATTTTTATGACTGGCAAGACATGTTATAAACTTATTGTAACAATAAAAATACATGACATAATGTACAAGGAAATTTCCCTCAATTAAAAGTATATTGAAATAAAAGAGGATCATAACCAAATATAAATAAATGCATGACATAGTGTATGGAAATTTAACATGGAGATTAACTATTTGTTTTGTTTTGAATATGTTTATTCCCTTTATTGATGGCATTGCATCTTCTTCTTCTTTTTTTTTTTTTTTTTTTTTGAGAAAAGATGGCATTGCATCTTATTATCACTTATCCAACCATACGAAACTAAATCATGTGACTTCATGAGAGAGAAGAAAAAAAAAAGTATGATATGTTTTTCTATAATTGATTGTCAATTTTAGACCACCACAATTCCCAAGTTGGAACAAAGACTTCCATGTCAAGTTGGAACGAAGACCACCACACAAACATTTGCCAAATCTTTATTGACTATTAACATTTATTATAATCACAATAATTAAGACAAATTAGTAAAACCACGTGATAGAAATTCATATTTAATTAAGTAATAATAATTAATTAAAAGAAAAATGTGCATAGCTTATCATTTTTTGTGAACAAAGTTTAGTTATAAAATTAGTTATAGATTAAGGTTACAATTTTACTCAATAAAATAAATATTACTGTATATTTTGAAAACTTAACCGTTGAATTGCATGTTCGTTACGCTCTTAATACATATGTCAAATTTGTTGTCAATCGGATATTATATACCATATATATGATTTATAAACCTATATTTTATGCATAATTTTATATAACAAAAACTTGCAATTTAAATAATTTATTGATGACATAGCTATTAATTTTTAATTTTCTAGGTATTTTACAAGCATGGAGGATATAAAAAAAGAAGATGTAATTTAATGGTAGATTTATCAAAATTTATCTCCAATAAAAAAATATTGAATAAGATTATAACATTTTATAGCTAAAATTTGTTCTTTTTCTTTTCTTTCCAACATGCATTTTGTCAATTATTTCGTTTGGCTTTGGTCATATACTTTAAGGACAGACCATGTAAAAAAAAAAGTCTCATTTTGTGTAATTCTAGTGAGAATTTGAAGAGGTGTTGAGAGTCAATGCGCCCTTTATATTCATTGGTAATTTAGTTGAAGAAGGGAGAGGGTTACTATTACTGTGTTACATGTAGAGATAAAGGCATCGATCTTGAGCCAGTACATGGAATTTTTTTGGGGGATAAAAAAGCACACATGGATATAAATGTTGGTATATATTGGTAGCACAGTGTTCAAATCGTATTGCATTGTCATGTTTGTGTCGGGTGGAATTCAGCTACACGGATCAAGATGAACACAACTTATTTAATAATCGTGTCTGAAAACTAAATAACTGTTTAATAATAGTGGCACCACTGCTCTCCTTTGGTGCGGTAGTTACTCTACTAGTATAAATGCTTGTGAGGTGCGGGAGGCAATGGTCAAGATTCAAGTATCCATGAAGGAGTTTTACACACATATACACTTAAATTAAGTTAGAGTGAAAATTTTATCTTGTATAAAAAAATAAAATAAAATAAAATAATAGTGGTGATCTCATACAATTTATTCACTCCCACGTACAGTCATAACCCTGCAAACACATATAGTGGAAGTGAACATGGGTAAATACTCTTACACCAAACAATCGTCATATGTGAGTGGGTCGAATTGTTTGAATAGTATCGATAGATGTATATCACTTATCCTTCAAACATATAGTGTGTGTTTGGCGTGAATTATTTTTGTCAATTTATTTTACTATTCAATTTATTTTTGTTACTATTTATGAGTCCTACTGTACTATTTCAGCTAACTTTTACCTTTAGTTGCGTTTGGATTGTACTGAAAAGGAAAAAAAATTGCGTTTGACGTTTTTTCTGTGGGTCCTGTGCATTATTCATAGGACATGCAAGTACGGAAAAACGCAAATGTTAAGTTAAAACTGAGTCCCACAACACTATTCACATATTTAAAAATTATTTTGCTATAGTGTTTTCAGTTTTCAGCAATAAGCGGTATCCAAACAAACCCTTTATCTACAGTACTTTCAGCAAAAAATTTTCAATTTTAGCAAAATTAACGGATCTCACAGTGTTTTAGTTTATCACACTTAATGTCCATTTGGTAATTGTTTATCTAGTTTTTTGCCTTTTTATTATTTAATGAAACTATTATAGAAAAGAGCTAAAAGAGAAATAAAATAAGTTGATTGTTTTTTTTGCTGAAAGTATTATTGAAAAAAAAAAGGTTCAGTGGGACTTGCAATAAGCTAATCTTACCTTGCCCTATAACAAAAATCATAGAGTGGAACCAGTAATAAGCTAACTATACGTAGCTTTTGAGCAAAAAAAAAAAAAAAAACAGTGAGACCTGCAAGCGGTATATATAGCTAAAAGTAAAATAAGCTTCTTTTTTTGGTAGGACCCACAATAGTCGATAAATTAAGCAAAAAATTAACTTATAATTGGTTACCAAACTCACACTTAGCTTACATATGGTTAGTTTTGTGAGTTAATTTACCTTAACTTATAGGATTTGATGATGTAGCTAGTGTGGACATTGCATACTTGGAAAAAAATTGAAGAAAAAAGAAGAAGAAGGAAATATAAGAAAAGGTGTTTCCTTAAACTTAATTCGTGTGAATAGTTACAAACTCAAATGAGGATTGAATAAGAAAATTAGCAGGAAAACAAGAAATTTGAGGAAAGTACGATATTTTTCTTTATACATTTTTTTTTCTCAATAGGCATGTTGGCGCGTCATATCTTCATATCCTTTTAAACTTTTTTTTTTTGAGAAGAATGTAAGCGTAGTTTTATTGAAGATTAATGACAAATTAAGACAAATCGGATTGGAACACAACTTCCAAATCCCCAGGTAGATCTTCTACCCAAACATCAATATCTGCAGCTGAAACTGCTCTCCTAGCTAAAGAATGAGCTAATATATTTCCCTCCTAACCAACATGCTGATAACTACAATGCCTCAAAACAGCCCCTAACCTCTTAGTCTCATTGACTACATGACCATACAAAGTATTGCACCCACCAGAAAAGTTTAAAGCTTTCACAACCTGCAAGCAGTCACCCTCCAATATAACATCAAAAAGGCTGAGTTCTTTGGCAAATTCCACAACTCGTCTGGCAGCCAAGGCTTCAGCCATCTCCACTGTATGGGGTAGGCCAATCTTTTGACTCAAGGCAGCAATAACTTGGCCTGAATGATCCCAATACACTACGCCAAGTCCAGCACAGTCCAGCTCTTCAAATAACGTAGCATCAAAATTGGCTTTGTAAGTACCAGCAGGTGGAGGGGACCAACGAGCTTGAGGGCGACGCACAGACTGTTGCTGCTCCTGTTCATTTGCATCCCATAACTCACGGACCATCATTCTCGCTCGGCCTTCAATCTCATGAATCTGCCATGAGGTTTGACGCACTCTCATCCTGTTTCGCCGCTCCCACAGACACCAGCAAATCGTGGCAAACACAGCCACTTGTAATCCCGACCCTTCTTTGAACAAATGCTCTAACAGTTCAATAAACGTCCTGCATCCTTTCTGAATCAAAAACTGAAACTCCGGACCTGACATCCAAACCGCCCGAGCTTGATCACATAGCCACAGGGAATGCATTGTCGATTCTGAATAATCCCCACACCCCTCACAAACATCATCCACAAGTACATGCCGAGCCTTTAAGTTCACCTTTGTAGGAAGCGAATCCTTCGCTGCACGCCAGATAAAATGCCGGATTTTATTAGGAACCTTCATCTTCCAAATCTTCTTCCAAACGGCATGATCATTGGACAACAAGGATAAGCTAGGCGCAAGACAGTCCACAGCAGCAACAAGAAAGTGATAGGCACTTCGAACACTATATTCACCATCCGCCATCAACGGCCATATCAACACATCCTCCTCCCCATCCGTACAAACCTGAATTTGGCTAACTATCTTAGTTTCCCAAGGCAAAAAACAAAGATCCAATTTACCCGGGTCCCAGATTTTTGTGTGGGGAACAAAAAGCTCACAAACCCGATTAATAGAAGTATTGGTCCGCGGAGAAATAATTTTGCTATGATGCAGGTCAAGCAACCACCTATGCCTCCAAATGTCGATCAATTCCCCATTCCCAACTCTCCAAATTGCTCCTTGATTAATTACATCACGAGCTTGCAGAATACTCCTCCATGCATAGGAACATTTTGGGTGAATAGGAGCATCAAGAACACAGCCATTTGGAAAATACTTTGCACTAAAAACTTTAAAAAGAAGGGTATCCTTTTGGTGAATAAGACGCCACACTTGTTTTGCTAGCATTGCATTATTAAACTTCTGAAGATCACGGAACCCCATCCCTCCAATTGATTTTGAGGAACAAAGAGAACTCCACTTCACCAAATGGATTTTCTTCAAGTCACCACTATCCCACCAAAACTTACGAATCATTGCTTCAATATCTTTACATAAACCAACCGAAAGCTTGAAGACACCGATAGAGTAGGCCGATATAGATTGGACCACCGCCTTGATCATCACTTCCTTACCAGCTTGAGACAACAGCTTTTCCTTCCAACCTTGCATTCTAGCCCAAATCTGTTCTTTAATCTGTGTGAAACAAGCCTTTTTGTTTCTACCAACAAAAGAAGGCAGTCCCAAGTACTTCTCATAATGCTGGATGGACGGGACATTCAGTGCCACTTTAATAGCCTCCTGAGCTTGCGTAGCTGTGTTCTTACTAAAAAATAAGGTTGTTTTCTCCCTGTTAATCATCTGACCTGAAACAGCCTCATACACAGCAAGCAACTCTTGGATCTTAGCACATTCCTCTAGGGTAGACCTATAGAAAATCAAACAATCATCTACTTCAGTCCAGTAAGTCTGAAAGAAAAGAGGTGGCATGCCACAAAAGAGGTAAGTGTCACAAAATAAAGCATATAGTATAACTCTATATTTTTAAGGTATATCATAGGGGTGAAATCTGTAATTAATTTACTCTTTAATTTGTAAACTAAAGCACATTTTTTGCCCTTAAAATTTAGGGTCGTTTTTATTTTGACCCCCAAAATTTTAAAAATTTTATTTTAATGCTCCATATTTGATTCATTTTCATATTGGTCTTCTACCTTTCAAAATTTTCATTTTGGCTATGTAGGGGAAATTTTTGTGACATGGGCCGAAAATCAACAAGTGCTTCATGTTTTATTTAGATATTTGTTTCAAAATGACCGTAAAGGGCCGAACAAAAAACTAAATCAAACAACAACGGTTAAAATAAAATTTTGAAAATATAAAGAAGAAATCAAACTTGCCAGGCCCAAAATGAAAAATTTACAGTCTACATTGTTTTATAACCCAAACCCGATTTGACCTTCTAGCCATTCCAATTTTGAAGCGAAGGAAACGCAAACGGCACCAAAGTTTCTAAGAAAATGGGGAACCACACAACGTGTCCCCAATCCCATTACCAGAAAATCGAACAAAACGCGTCAGCTCAAGCTTTTATACCTTTTTTTTTAAACAACAACCAATATTTACTCTCATTCACAACAATACCACTCTCATTCAAACAAAAACAAAACACAAACACAAACATGAACAACACGACCACTTCAAATCCTAAGAAACAGTGTTTGAGCGGTGTTAAGGACGAGGTTGTTGTCGTTGGTGGTGGTGGTGGAGGTGGAAAGTGGGAGAGTCTGAACCCAGAAATATTGGCTCTGATATTCACGCGACTTTCAGCTGAGGAAAGGGTCGGAGTGTTGCCTGTGGTTTGCAAGTCGTTCGCGGCGTGTGTGCATGGTCCTTATTGTTGGGCTGAGATTGACATCGATCAATGGTGTCGCAAGATGGACCGTACGGGTTTCCAAGTTGACTCGGCCGTACGGAAGCTCGTGCGGCGGACTAGAGGGACTGTGCGCCGCCTCTCTGCTTTCAAGGTTGGCGATCCTGGCTTCGCTTATGTTGCCAACTGGTATGAATGATAACTGTGTGTGTATTTCTTGTGTCTCAAGGTATTGCTTGTAAGGTGATAAAACAAAATGCAAAACTTGTGTGAATCTCTTTCTTTATTGGAATTAGAAAGAAAAAAAAAATTTTGAATGGTGATATGAACTTACTTTTGAATTCTTTGTTACAAACAATAAAAAAGTATTAGTTGAGCTACAAGAGTCTTGGTTATTCAAACTAAATTAACATTAAAATTATAGTTTGTTAAAATAAGTGTGAAATAATTAGATCTTTACTTTTTTATTTCTTTTTTAATAATTTGAGATTTGGGGATAAACGGGTAAGAGTTTTATAGTTCAATTGATTATCAAGGTTTGAAACCCCCTTTACCTATTATAACTATTGAATTAGATTTTGGGAGAAATGAGAATTTCTTGTGGTATTAGAATATGTGGTCTTGAGTTCAAAAAAGCTATCTTTGCTCTACCTTTTATTTATTAATAAGGAGAGAGTCTATGCCCTCACATGCAGGGGAGTATTGGAATAATAGTTAATTAATTAAATTTATTATTTTCTAATATGTTAACCTTTTGGCACAAATGATAGTTTGTCTCTCATTCATTACTAAGGGGGGAGTTTGGATTTACACATGGGCGGGAAATAGAATAATGGCTAAATGATTAAATTTATTGTTTTCTAATAACTTAACCTTTTGCCACTGGTAGTTTATCGGTTTTAATAAATTGGAAACATTAGTTGCAGCTGAAATAAAAATTTAGTGGATGGCCAAACGGTCTCAGAAATTATCAGTATACTTGGAACATGATATATATATTATTACTGTTTTCTAAAAAATATATATATATATATATATATAAAATAAAAAGTACTTTAAAAGCTATGGGTAGCAATTAAGGACAGATTCTGTACTCGTGAGAGGCTAGCTAGGAGGAGATATATGTGTGTACTGTAAAAGTTGATTAGCAGGTATAGACCATTTATTCTTTGAATGCTTCTTCACTGGGAGAATTTGGCAGAAAGGTCCTCTCTGTGGTCCTTGTTATAATAGGTAGTTCTTTTCATTGCCTGATCTTATGCTTTGGAGTGTTCATCAAGGGCTTAAGGGTTAGAGCCTTAAGAGTGATTAATTGTATGCAAGCTTACTTTTTGCTTCTGCTGTGTACCACATTTGGCTGCAAAGGTGTTCCAAGGGTCTATAAATATAATAGCCAAGTTGAAACTGTGAAAGGCTGTTGAAGGAGATCAAATATTATGTTTAAGCTCGGATCGGAGGCTTCAAGAATGTTTCTAATCTATTAGGAAAGAGAATAATCTGTTCTAATGGAGAGTGGCTATGTCTATTCTTGGGTAGTAGTTAAGTTTTTGGGCTTGTTAATGTTATTGCATCCTGTTTTCTGGACTGATTGTTTATCAATTTTTTGCAATAAAAGTATATCATTCATTAAAAAGGAAGAAGATTGGTATAACTGTTTTTCTTTTCTGTAGTGGCAGATTCCTTAGGGTATTGCAGATTCCTATGAGTGATGTCACTGACAAAATGGTAGAGAGGCATGCAATTTCATTTGAAAACATGGCAGTCCTTGACATCAGCTACTGTTTGAAGATAACATGCCGAGGGCTTGAATCTTTTGGAAAGAACTGCAAGACCTTGGTTCACTTGAGGAGAAATATGCCCCTACCGGAGGTGTTGCCTAGTTACAATGTGAATGGGACGGGCATCAAGCCTGATGATAGCGAGGCAATGATCATAGCTGACACAATGCCAGGACTTCAGCATCTTGAGCTTTGTTATGGCCGCTTTGGCGACATTGGCCTTGAGGCCATTCTTGCTAAGTGCACGGCCCTTACGCATCTTGACATTCGAGGGTGTTGGAGCGTGAAGTTGGATGGTGATCTTGAGGATAGATGCTACCGGCTTCAAGAGTTTAAGAGCCCCTGGCATGATGAGTTTGACAACGAGGCCTCCTCAGGAAGTGACAGTGATGGAGCATATGCTGATGTAGAATCTTCCTCTGATGAGGATTAGCTCATGGTTTTGTGGTAATCTTGACATAACAATAGGCCCCCCAATAAACCTTCTTCACTCCCTCTTAGGAAGTAATGCCATTCCTAAAACTCAAAGTAAATGCTTCCTGCTCTTCTTTCATTTTCCTTTGACTTAAATAGAAATTTCTTTTACCTTTTTGCAAGAGTAATTCTCTGTTTTGTCTCTAAGAACTGAAGGAAATAAATGAAGATATAAATTTGAAACTCAACTTGGTTGATGTACACGGTTTTGTTAAGCATTTCATCAGATTACTTATTTTATATTATCTTTTTGTATTAGTCATATCATACTTGTGATTGATGGATTATTTTTCATCTTACCATGTCCGAATTATTATTTGAAAAATATTGCTTTCTTGAATTCATACTGTTTGGAGAAAAGCTTTTGCATTGGTTATTAATGATGATATGTAATACTCCCTTGCCTGTTGTATTCTTCAAAAAAATAAGTAAATAAATAAAAGAACCATTATAGAACTGGAATATGAAGTTGACCAAACTTATTAATTGAAAAAAGACTGGATTTAACTACTAAGAGCTACATATTTTCATGGAACAGGCAAGGGAGTGTTCAATTCCTAAACCACCAACGGACTTCCAAAGAAATAATAACTGCATGATTTCCATTTTGTCAATACCTTTTATAACTAATAAGATCTACATGAAAGCCATGGAAGTCACATAACCAGTAATTTGTTTGTATCTATATGGTATCAGTTGTTCATGATGCTTGATGTACACACACATATATAATTGGATCTATTTTTACCGAAATCTCAGAATGCATCAAAGGAATTTAAAAACTCTGCATTGGTTTTTTAGCCTGTGATGCAATTGCCAAACCCATTAATAGCTAGTCCGGTGCCCAACCCAAACTAGCATTGGCACACTCTTATGCTTTTTACTGACGACAGTGATGAATTGGCTGAAGATGGAGGAGGGAGACCAAATTGGCTTTGGAGAGCCGTGTTGTGCTATAGACTTTAAGGTTGGTGGTTAAAGAGTTGATTGTAGTATTTATGGCGGTTTGTGATTTGTCAACACTATTTTGCTTTGTGTTGGTGTGGTGAGTTTGGTTCCCTTTGATAGGCGATTGGAGAAGAAAAAAAATACATAAGAAAGGATGAAGAAATGAAATAGAGAAAGGGAATATGAAAAGGTGGGAGAAGAAACCCTTTTTTTTTTTAAGTTTTAATAGTGCCATGTCAATGAAAATGCTATATAGTATATACTAATCATACTAATAGTTCCAATAGTTTCCATCTAATTTACTCTAACCTTTTACGTGAAGGCTATTCTCCAAAATGCTAATTTGGAGAATTGTAGCTGATTGTTTGCCTACTAACACCAATTTAGCCAAATTTTTTGATATTGGAGATGAGCTATGTCCCCTTTGTAAGGCGCAAAAGTTGAGTCCTCAATCCATCTTTTTGCTCTATGCCCGGTGGCAAAGGCTCTTTGGTTCAATAGTCAATGGGGAGTGAGGTCTGGTGCTCTTGGGTTTTCTTCAACCTTAGAGCTCATTCAATTTCTTTTCTCCCCACCCTTTCTTGGGTAGTTTGAATCTTGATCAGAGAAATGAATTTTTGTTGTTTGGAGCTATTCTTTATGATGGAATTTGGAAGTTGAGGAATCAAGTTCATTTTGAAAATCTCCCCCTAAGCATCCAGATCTACTGAGATGGTTTCTGTGAAACCAACGGAGTTGCTTCATGCATGGTCACCTCCTAGGCGATTCTCAATTAAAATTAATGTGGATGCTGCAATTGGACTAAAATTTTCTGCTGTTGCTGCAATGGCGAGAGATTGGAGAGGGAGGTTGGTCTTTGCTTGCTTTCAAAAGGTGAATACCACCTTCCCTCTCCAAGTTGAAGCTGAAGCTGTGAAATGTGCTTTGTTGTTGGCAGCCAAGTTGGAAGTTGAGGGTATTTATAATGAGACTGGCTCCAAGATCTGTTGTGATGCTCTTATTAATCCAAGTCAAACTTCCCCATGGAGAATTAGGTCTAAAGTTATGGAGATGCAAGTCCTGCTTTATGCTCTGTCTAATGTTTTTGTCTCTTGGGTTCCTAGATTAGCCAATATGGTAGCCCATTCTCTAGCAAAGTGGTCCTTGTCTTGTAATTTTTTTGGTTCTTTTGACATTGGCTGCTGTCCCCCTAATTTTGCCTTTGTTGTGTGGGATGAAGCTGGCAGCTAGTTGTATTTTTGTCGCTCTTCTTTGTTAATAAAGATTTTTCATTCATCAAAAAATATAAGGCTATTCTTCAAAATAATTCTTATAGAAAACTATTTTTAATAATTATTAATTAAATAATATTATTTTCCCCCAAAAAAAAAAAAAAAAAAAAAAAAAAAAAAACCCTTAATTTAACATGTCTACATTAAAATTAAGCTTTGACAAGCACTCAAAAGAAAGTTGAGCTCTCCTATAAACTTGTTTTATCCCTAATAGCCCCCACTTTGAGTTTGGGCCTCCATTCCATGCACACACCTCAAAAGTTTAAGGCCTGCTCCAAAACAAGAAACAAAATTGACGAGAAAGAGCTCATGATCGAGTAGCACCTACCATGTGTGAGGCACAGAAAAGCTTCAGATATAGGATATAATGCTAAACTTCACGATAGAAACGGATAGAAGCAAAGTTAGAATTCAAACATACACAACTTTCTAACTCCCCCAACTACAAATATTTCACGATTTTAAACAAGGAAAAATAGGCATTTTCCCAACTCTCCTAAGAGTTCCCACTTCATCCATAGAAAAAAACACAAGAAAATTATCTCATGATTAATTGCTTGTAGATATTTTTAGGCCCATATCGTTGCTCTCTTGCACACCTTACATCTCCTCCTGCTCAGCTTCCTCCTCATCCTCATAGTCAAGTTCCTCATCTGCAGTGGCATCTTGGTACTGCTGGTACTCGGATACCAGATCATTCATGTTGCTTTCTGCCTCGGTGAACTCCATTTCATCCATGCCTTCCCCAGTGTACCAGTGCAAGAAAGCCTTTCTCCTGAACATAGCTGTGAACTGCTCGCTCACCCGCCTAAACATCTCCTGGATGGAGGTTGAGTTCCCAATAAAGGTCGATGCCATAGAGAGGCCCCTGGGAGGAATATCACAGACACTAGATTTCACGTTGTTCGGGATCCACTCAACAAAGTAAGAAGAATTCTTATTCTGCACATTGATCATCTGTTCATCGACTTCTTTAGTACTCATCTTGCCCCTGAACATGGCTGAAGCTGTGAGGTAGCGACCGTGGCGTGGGTCTGCAGCGCACATCATGTTCTTTGAATCCCACATTTGCTGGGTAAGCTCTGGGACAGTTAGAGCACGGTACTGTTGAGAACCACGTGAGGTAAGAGGAGCAAATCCAACCATAAAGAAGTGCAGACGGGGGAATGGAATGAGATTCACTGCAAGTTTCCGGAGGTCAGAGTTAAGCTGGCCAGGGAACCTGAGGCAGCAAGTAACACCACTCATGGTTGCAGAGATCAGATGGTTCAGATCACCAACTGCCAGAGGAAATAAATCAGAGTTGATCAGCAGATACCTTGGAAGATAAGGATAGTACTTTTTAAAATATGAACCCTTTTCACACTATATAAAAATATCACAAAACATTCCCTTCACAAATCTTTTATCAATATTATCAAATAGTTTTGAGGATAATACTCTTATGGGGGGAGTTTAAACCTCCATCAAAGGAATCATGACCAACCAAAAGGTCACAAGAAAATTTCATAAATAAAAAAATTAATTAATTAAAAAGGACCATTATATGGCGGATCTCGCATCAGTGAAAGTTATGGCAAAAGCCAACTTAAAATTATTGAGATTTTCCAAGTCAAGAATCATAAACAAGTTGTTGCATTGATATTTGATACGTTACATTCATCACATATAGGAATTAAGTTCTAAAATGCATTTGCCAAACAAAAGCAGGTTATCATGCAGTAGTAACACACCACCCAATCACAATAAGACACTGACGAAAGGCATTAGACAGTGGCATCTTACCAAATAAATGTATGTTTCCCCATAAATACATGCCCAAATATCATGCAAGATCCAATAAGGACCCCACATTCAAAATCACTCAGCTCAGAAGTCAAACTCAACACATGCCATCATACTAAATTAATTGGGATGGCTTCATTTCAGGCATCAACTGGACCTAACAGTTGCTATCAAACATATTTCATTATAATCACTATAAGGTGGGCGAACATCTGACCCCACAACATACTTAATTCACTGACCTACCAAGAAGGTGAAATCAATGAATGATAAAGAAATTCATCAGGAAAACAGCTGTCCCCTACTAACCACAATAATAGACAAAGCTAAGAACACAACCAAACCAAACATAGTGTGAGCCCCCCCACCCCCAGGCACATGGGCTTCAAGCCTTCAAGTGCAAACAAAATGACACAGCAACCCAGTATCAGCACATTGAATTCAGATCATGCTAAACTGTTTTTTTTTTTTTTTTTGATAAGTAATAAAGATTTATTGATATCAAAAAAAGATACACCCAAGTACACGGAGTATACAGGGGTGTAAATATCAAATACAAAACTTACACAAATCAAGTAAATCCAAAATTGAAGAAAAAGGTTGGTTTCTCCACACTGAGAACCAGTCCAATAAGGTTTAAATGTTTTACAAACAAAAAGCTAACATCTCAGGGATTCTTACTAGTATTCTAACTTTTCCACTTTTGTTAAAATACATAATCATATACTTTGTTAGTCCTGTTTAGAAAATCAAATATTTTAAGGTAACATCATTTGTAGTGTCTCTCTAAGAAAAATGTGTAGGTTTTAAAAAATGCCCTTATAAACTTTTAAAAAAATTAAATTGACTAAAATAAAGGATAGGGGTTTTTTTTCTTTAGAATCAAGATACTAAAGGATAAGGGCATACTGAGAAGTCAATAAATAATGACCATTAATTTTTAAAACTGAACAAATATTTTGGGCAGCCAGATGGAGAGAGGCAGTAATTATAAGCATATGCAATCGAAAATAGATTACAAAATAATTCAAAAATAAATAAATGAACAATTGTAGACAAACTATTTAACTTGTTCAACATGGTCCTAAATAAGCATGATACTTGTTACAATTCAACTAGTTCACATGTGACAGTCAAGACAACCTTGCATAAGAAACAGCATTATACTAATATCTTTGAAATAAGGCCAGTAGAAAGCCTCTATAGAAAACTGAATTGAAATCCTAGCTTCTACTTTGTTGCAGTTGAAAATAATCTACTTACAGCTTGGGGTAGTTAACTTCAGAGTCCTGAAACAAATATCATACAAGGCCTCATTATCCAACACCATGCACTCATCTGCATTCTCAACAAGCTGATGAACAGAAAGGGTGGCATTGTAGGGCTCAACAACTGTATCTGAGACCTTTGGCGATGGGAACACAGAGAAAGTAAGCATCATCCTGTCAGGGTACTCTTCCCTGATCTTCGAAATAAGCAAAGTACCCATCCCAGAACCAGTACCTCCACCAAGAGAGTGGCATACTTGGAAGCCTGAAGCAAGAAAAACCCATATATAAATCAATTTCATTACAATGACATACTATACATCATTTTACTTTCTTTATAGTTGTGTCGGCAGACAAGATTTAATATAAGCTATAAAAATAAGATAAAAGTGCTCTTCTTAAATTCCTAAAATATTAAAATGTTATTCCATCAAGAAAGAAAAGCAGTATAAGTTAGATAAAAATAAATCTATGATAAATTGTTCATGTAAAAAGATCTATTATTCACTGTTCATTCAAGAAATCTTATGACTTACAATTAAAATACATAAAGGCATAAGACTACTAACAAAGATCTCACTCAAACAAAAACTCTAAGAGACATATAGGAAACAAAATTGAATCTAGACAACCTTTGCTGTCCAAAACTAAGTTAATTGAATTGATTCAATATCCAATAAATTATAATTCCCAGAGTTCAATAGGCAAAAGTAGCATAATATCAGTATCCAAATCCCAACTCCATGAATTCCTAAACCATTAACAACAAAAAAAATAAAAATAAAACATAAAAGAACACAAAGGAAAATCAATAAAAAAAAACAAGAAATTATACCCTGAAGACAGTCACAATTCTCAGCTTCCTTTCTCACAACATCAAGAACCGAGTCAATGAGCTCCGCTCCCTCAGTGTAATGCCCTTTGGCCCAGTTGTTTCCAGCACCAGACTGCCCGAAAACGAAGTTATCAGGCCTGAAGATCTGGCCATAGGGACCAGTCCTCACACTGTCCATGGTACCCGGCTCAAGATCCATGAGCACGGCACGAGGGACGTACCGCCCACAAGAGGCCTCATTGTAATACACATTGACGCGCTCCAATTGCAGTTCAGAGTTCCCGGTGTAGCGGCCGGTAGGGTCGATACCGTGCTCGTCGCAAACTACTTCCCAGAACTTTGATCCGATCTGGTTTCCACATTGTCCACCCTGAACGTGAAGGATTTCTCTCATTTTCTCTCTGTAGAAACCAAGTAAAAACACATTAAGTAGCAATGTCAGTAATATTTAGTGAAAAACCTAATGCACTATTTGGTTGATGAGAAAATGAAGGTAAATAAGATAATAGCCTCAAAACCTTTAATTTTTTTTTTTTTTTTTTTAACTCTCAATTCTGAATAACACAAGCAATGTCAGTGAAAAACCTAATGCTCTGTTTGGTTGATGAGAAAATGCAGGTAAATAGAATAATAGTCTCAAATTCTTAAAATCTCTTAATTGCTCTAATTTTCCACCATTTTCTCAGGAGCCAAATAGATTTAAGTAAAAAAAAATGACTTCAAAGAAGTTCAAATCGAAATTAAATACCAAAAAAACAAACAGAGAAACATAAAATTCGAGGATTAAGCAAAAAGGCTAGTAGATCGAGACCGTTTGGTTGCCGAGAAAATGAAGGAAGGCAAAATAAAGATAACAAAACACATTACAAAGCATTGATTCAAAAAATGGGCTAGTATTCTACTGTCTTTTCCTTCACTCTCCTAAGGTTTCTGAGCAACCAAGCAGAGAAGAAATGTATAGCCGAGAAACTTACCAAAGAGCGGAGATCCGGAGATCGGAAGTGAGAAATTTGAGAATTCTGACGAGGCTCCGGCGACCGGCGGCGGAGCGTGACACGATCGGTGGGTGTAGAGTGAGAGAGAGAGTGTGATTTGAGTGTGAGAAAGCGAGCTTTGGAAATGTGGAATTATATAAGGAAGCGAAAGGGTGAGGATTTGAAGATTGGACGGACAGCGTTATTTCCCTCGCGTTTTTGCTTTGTTGGACTTTTCGATGCCGTTGATGGATTAGATTGGACGGTGTTGATTGAGTTGTTAACGTTCAGAAAAAATGAGGGGTCTCTATTTGTCTTTTTCATATTTTTTAAAATAACATTTTGTTGACGAAAATGGCCTTGTGCTTATTGACTAGATTGTCCTTGGCGTTGGCTGTGATCAAACGGTTGAAACGCTTGTGTTGTAGGAAAAAGTGCACCATGTTTCCTCTCTCGTGTTGTAGGCTTGTAGCGTGGCTTGCAATATATATGTCCCAATCAGAATTTTTTTTTTAAAAAAATTTTAAGAGAGACTATGTTTAACTCTATCTCTATCAATAATGATGGGATATTAATTTTGGCACAATTTTATACTACAACTCACCACATAACGAGTTGTAATTGATAAGGGTGTGTCCTCATAATTAATCCTATCTCTATATATTAATTAAGATATATTAAAAAAATTCAAAAAGTTTAGTAACTTGCCCCACACACACTTAAAAGTTACCATGATTTTTTAGTGGAGTTGTGGTGTGTTTTTGTGTTAGAATTTCTTTCCCTCTCCCTTGTGTGTGTGTGTGTTTGTTTCTCAAAAAAAAAAAAAAACTTCAGAAAATGTCTAAAATACTCCTAATCCAATTAGATAATATTTATTCCTAAAAAAAAAAGGGGGTTAAAATTGTAATTCAATAAAATTTAAAAACAAAAAATTACCCAAGAAACTTTTTTTCCTAAAAAATAGTATACACTCTTTGTTTAAATATACTTCACACACGTTTGATATATTTTTTTCCTAAAAATTGGCATACTAAAACTAGCAGTTTACTTTTTTTCAAAATCCTAAATTTTAGCTTCTTAAAAATTCATTCTTGTATAACCTCACTAACAATAGACAAATTTGAATTGAAAAATTATGACATTAAATTCAAAAAAAAAAAAAAAAAAAAACTCATCGTAGGTGCGAAGTGCGTGTGATGAGACTAGTAAGTGATTATGTAGTTTAAAACTTGAGTTTTACAGTTTACTAATGTATACCTTAAGAGAGAACCTTCGATCAGGAGCTGGCGTAAAAGAGATAGTATATCATATTTCGGGTGTATATGCCATCTCTCTCATAACAGTTGGGTTCCACATCAGCTGCTGTGAGAGAGATGGCATATACACCCGAAACATAATATAATTTTTCGGCGTAAAGAGCCTTCTTTACGCCACCAATAAATGAATGACACGTCATATTTTTATTGAAAAACTAATACACTCTAGCACACATAATTATAACTCAATTAAACCAAAATCCTCTAACACGTAAAACACCTGAAGAACTAATCAGCTCCAACGCCTAAACCC
Source organism: Quercus ilex subsp. ballota (assembly GCA_032727855.1). Taxonomy (NCBI): domain Eukaryota; kingdom Viridiplantae; phylum Streptophyta; class Magnoliopsida; order Fagales; family Fagaceae; genus Quercus; species Quercus ilex. Next base: position 18,805,526 of record CM064908.1, on the reverse strand, counting down.
TTTCCAACTCTTCCTCTCCTCATACCACTGGAACTCCACTTCGCCGCTGGAGCCGCCGCACACGTCGGTCAGGAGCTGTCGCCGCCACACCGAAGCTCCACCCCGTCAGTCAAGGTTTGTTCTTTTATGATTTTTGTTTATTTTTTGATTAGTTATTTCCCCAAACTTTGGGTTTCGAATTTTTGATGGTTTTGGGTTATTTTTTTTTTATATCATTCTGTTCATATTGGTACGGATTTGGCTGTTTTTTGGTATTTTCATGGGTGTTGATTGGATTAGGTTCAAACCTAAAAAAAAAAAAATCTGATTGTGGTTTTTTTTTTTTTGTTCCCAGCTAGCCTAGGTTCTTATGAAGAGGCAGTGACACCACGATCACGGTGGCTCCGGCGCATTTTCCAGGTTCTAGCACAGAATTCGGTAGAGGTGTGGAGATTTGGTGCTAAGAAGAGGCGGCCGACATGCGTTTGGGTATACCGTTGATTCCTTTGGAAATCGATATGCGACGCTGCTGTGTTTTTGTTTTGAATTTGGGGATTAATCTAAGTTATTCTTGTCTGTGGTAAGGTGTATGTGGTGTTTGTTTGGGTAACGACGTGGCATTCTCTCATTGGTGGCGTAAAACCTCACCTTTACACCAGCTCTTGACCAAAGTTAAGCTCATGCCTTAAGTGCATATATTAACCGGTCCCTTAAAATTTACACAACTTAAGTCGAGTATTCATATGCATGGTTCTCAGAATCGGACCGGACCGGGAGGTCGGACCATGAAAACCAGAAACTGGGATGAAAATCGATTTTTTTAAGCCTAAAGAATCGGATTTTTTGTTAATTCCGTGAACCCCTAAAACCGGGGTTGGACTGCACGAACCGGTGAGAACCGTGTGGTCCAACCCCTTAGCAATTTTTTTTTTATTTTTTATTTTTTATAAAAACAACTTAAAACAATTTTATTCTACTTAATTAAATTATCCATCTCTTACAAGAAATTAAAAAAAAAATTATAATTAAAATCCTTCAAAGATATTCAACTTTACTTCAAAAATTAATCATAAATTTTAATGTTTTCATGGTTATTATTTTATTTTATTAACTTTCTTATTTAATTATTAAATATATGCTTGAAAATCATTAAATTTCCCTTACATATATAGATATATTAGTCAATTTTGCTAGTTTTATAAATTTAATATCTATATTTAGGCTTTAATTAATTATTAAATTAATTATGACGTCATCACGGTTCGACCCTGGTTCGACCTCGGTTCGACCTTAGTTCGACCTCGGTTCGACCTCAAAAACCTTGAACCTCTCCCTTTTACGGTTCAATGAACGGTCCGGGTCTGAAAACCTTGTTCATATGTAGTATGCGCTGGACTTAACAGGATACTAATATGTGTTCAATACTTGTTGCGTATTAGCAATTAGCATCTTATCAAATTTATTGCACATGAGTATTAAACTTGAGTCTTGCGCATTTCTTTTTTTCTTTCTTTTAGGTGCAGCTCTCTCAAATAGCCCATTTTCTAGATTTTGAAAAATAAGTAAAGGGCACTAAATCTTGTTAGACAAAAGAGAAATATGAAATCATTACAATGAAGGTGCTACTAGTATAATCAGATGCTATTCAAAATTTAGTCATTTAATTTCTATCTTGCATCCTAAAAAAAAAAATTGTCATTTGGGAATATATAAACTAAAAAGATTGTTAATGTTTTTGTAGTGTAAAATATTAAATTTTTTAAAAGATCAAGAATTTCTCAGAAGTTTGATGTTTTTCTTTAGAAATAAGTTGAAAATGATATTTGACTTGTCATAAAGATAGATAGGTCGCGTGCATTGACATTAGTTAGTTTCATTTTTTTTTTAACATTAGAAAAAAGATGCATTGTGACTTACATGGAATGAATCACAAATGATATTAGTTTTGTGATGATTCAATAGTTACAACTTATAATAATGGGAAGGGGCATTTGAACTTTGTATATCTATGTTGGTAACATTAGGATTTGTGAACTAAAAGAATTTTTACACCAATAATAGTAATTAATTTAGTATTTATACATTATTGCCATTTCTCACTCTTCATCAAGTTTTATGTTGATTCTTTTTTCTTTTCTTTTTTTTTTACTCTCAAAATGCTTTTCTACACAGAAGAGGCATTGTGACTTTACTTAGAGGGGCCTTCCTAAAATTAATAGACGGGAAATACTTTACCTTCAAAACTTTATGGAATAATGAATGGGTATTGATTGATTGATTCTATTGAGCATTGGTTGTCATCCTTGCTTAGCTAACAAAACTTAGTTGAAGGCTTTTGGTTTTGAAAACCCATGCCCCATTTGATTTAGTTTCACATAATTTTTCCATTTAATATAATTAACTCGTTCTCATTAATTTTCTACACACACAGTAATTTAATTACCATTGACTTTGAGTTTAGCTTCTCACACAAAGTACTTAGAAAGCTTAAAGCGGTTCATTGTATAAATCAAGTATCACTTGTACGATCAGTAATATTTCCCTTCATCCCGGTATTTTCTTCTATACCATTTCCTTTAGTTTGAAGAATATTTGGTTTTAAAAAATAATTCTATCAATAATGATAGCCCCAAATACTTGTCATATTATTTGAAATTTTGAACTTCTAGGGTGCTATTAGTCTCTTTTTGAACCACATGTCGCATTTTTATATGGAAGAACGAGGAGGTCTTATCTTTATTGTTTTTTTTGGCCTAATGCATCTTCATACTCTTAATATTCTTTGAATGGACTTCACATCCTCAATCGTTTTTCAACAAAAAAAAAGAAAAAGAAAAGAAAAAGACTGATTATCAACAAATAATAAACAAGCTATTCATGTCCCCCCAACTCAAAAAGCAGTTCAATTTTACTCTCATAATAATCCAATAATACTAACCTCTTTTTTCACTTTTGACACCAAATAACAGCCCCAAAGGCCATTACAAAGGTGGACGTACCAAGCAGTACACTAAACCGAGGTCATTCACAAATTCCTTGACTAAATTCCTTGGGACCCCTTGTCACTTTCAAGGGGCATACTGGTAATTTCAATGAAGAAAAACTTTTATTAGACATCAGGGCAATCTAGTAATTTTGTTACACTAAATATTAGGATGACATGAATGTGAGAGTGTCTTCTTCTTGACAATTTATTGATTAGTAATTCAAGAAGAAGAAAAATCAAAGAAGAGATATTTTTTATTTTGTTGTGTTTGGTGTGTCCAAAGAAATAGAAATAAATAAAAAAAGGACAGAAAAGGTAGAAAGAGGTTTGCTGGAATGGTCACTTGGGAAATGCCCATGTGACCGGCCAACCACTCTTATAAGTCTATCTCATCTCTCTCACCACACTGCACTAGTACCTAAAAGTTCAATTAAGACCATCTTCTACTTTATTCTATCAGTGACTTTCATTTTTCTTTAGCTTAGATTTTGGGCAACTTAATTGTGTCCCCAGCTTATTAATATGTATCTGTCCTATGTCTACATATGACAGAAAAAAAGAAAAGTGACTGAGAAATAATTTCATAGACTTATGCACATTAATGTCTTTTATGGAGTTGGGTGCATAGCTATGATTCGTTCGGACCTCTTGCTCTCACAAGCTCGCCCTCCACCTCTTACTCATTTTTGTTCATTAAAATATATATATGGCAGGGAAAAAAAAGAAAGAAAATGAGAGAGAGAGAGTGCTAATATAGTCTATGGTGTTTACTTTTTTTAGTATGGTAAAAATTGAACCTTAATCCTATAACATGCCTCTAGCATGGATATGAAGCACATAGGCAAATTCTATCCTTCAATCAAATCTTCTTTCCTTTCCACTGTGTCTATCATGTCACAGACCAAAACATTTTGATAGAGATAGTTTCGTGGAGAAATTACTTTAAAATTGTTGGGATTAGGTAGCCCATCTAGATCTATCCCCCCAAATATAGATTTGTCTTCCATTTTTCACCTTGCATCTAAATCCACATTATAGGACCTTCATTGCCTCGATGCTCCACACACATGAAGCATTAGCGGCAATTTTGCATTTAGGAATTTGTTGGGGAATTACTTTGATTCGAGAACCCAAAACAACAAAGACCCTAGTTAGCGATTTCAAGCCTTACTTTGCAAAGAGAGCAAGGTTAAGGAGATGCAAATCACATATACACATCACTCCAATTTTCTTTTCCATGCATAGCTTCTTCCAATTTAACCAATGCATTTTACACTCAAAGTCACATTGTTTCCACCAAAATTTTTACATCATAGTATTCAAATTAATTATTAAAAAATAATAATAATAAACCATTTGGCAAGAGGAAACAACTTATTGCAAATGTAGGGAGGATTGAGCTACGATTTTCAATAAAATATTCCTCCCAACTTGAGATAACAATTTTTCCTTCCATTTTTGTATTTTTCTCCCCACTCGCTCTTTAATAGCAAAAAGTGCCTTTAACTTCCCCCCACCCCCACTCTTTGTGGATAATTGGTAAAAGGAAAGCTTCACTAGTAACATCACTAATACAATTAGTAATAATTTCATAATGTTTTTCAATGTGTCCATCAAAAACAATATCATAATGTTTTTTCATCCAATACATGCATGCATTGCTAATGGAGTTTAATAACTATCTATCTATCAACTACTATATTGTCAAAAAAAAAAAAAATTAGATTTTTATTTTCTTTCACACTAAAACCTGCTTGCCCCTGTAGGCTAGAACAGTCATTTTTTTTTTGTCCATCATATCAATCAAGATCTCATCCTCATATACTAATATGTATCATATATGTGGTCCCAAATTATACTCTAATGAAAACTTTCTGTCCCAAAAACATGTTGCAATAGGTCTTGCTCACATGCTGTGAGACACTGAGCATGGAAAAATCTCATAGTTATATCGTATTTATAGATCTGAACATGTGACTGCCATTTAATTTTGCTTAACAAGTATGCTTTCTGTGTGGTCTGGACTCTGGAGACAGGGTTCCTATATTGGATCCTAGGATTAGAAACTAAACCCAGAGAGACAATTTTATGAATTATATATTGTATCTGTATCAGGCATTATCAGGTAATTAGTCGGGTGTGTTTGAGACTTGCTTATAGACTAGGTTTTTTGCTTTTAAGTTTTAATGAACAGCTTTTTAAAACTTTACATTTTCAAAGTATGCAAGTATATACTTTAGCACACATTCATTTTTTTTTTTTTTTTTAATAATGAATTTGCAAGTGGTCTTTTGTTGTAGTAACATCTAGGATGCACGAACACTTCATTTGAGGTGCCATACTAGTATCGTCTTCATGTCATACACATGTCGATGTCTTAACAATATCCTATCTGCCGTATCATATTATAATTTTTTTTAAATTACTTGATCTGTGTCCTTGTTATAGATTTAGTTCCACGGTTTATCTCCTAAATTCTTCAAACTTCAAGGGAAAAAAAAAAAAAAAGAATGTAGAGCACAAGTTTAGAGAAGTGGTAAACGCTATTACTAATACTTGTAACAAATTGACTCAGGATATTGTGATGGATCAAAGCCTTTCATGACTACAGTAGAGTGCACAAGTTTAGAGTAGCAATTGTCAATGACAATCTGGAGAAAAGAGGAGATCAAGCTGAATTTTTGTAACCCATTTTATTCCACCTTCGGAACTTGCTTTTGTATTAGCTTTTGACAATTCAAATGTAACAAATATTCATTTCGTACGTTGAATTAACTAATGCTTTATTCTTTTATTTTTTTAATTCAAAAAAATGTGGAAGGAAAGAGATGGCATCTCCTCCAATGTTGTGTGGGCATCCCACACGTAAGCCAAACACAAGAGTGTTTTAAACCCTCGATTTAAACATGCCCGCCCCACCTATAGGCGAGACTTGAGTCCACGCGCTTATGGTGAGGAATTCGAGCTCATACTACTCCACCAATGAACTTTAGTGGTATTAATGTTTTATTTCTTTCTTTAAAAAGAAGAAGAAGAAGCTATTAGTGTAGATCCAACGAGGTATCAGTGCCATTTTCCTCGAACCACGATGACTTCGAGAAGAAGCTACAAGATTTGGACAATGAAATTCACAGGTCTATTAAGGTGACTGAACAAACCATGGGCTAAGGGGACTTCTTATCCACTACTGATCAGGCCATCTCGGCCCAATCAACCCCCCACACAAGCCTAGCCCTTGTTACCCCCCCTAACACAGCCCATGAAGCCCACCCCACTAAGGGATCGGTCAAACTTGGCTTTGGATCAAAATAACCCCAAGACCCAGTTAGATGGTAAATGGCTGAGAATACAAAGGCCCTCCCTCGTCAAAGATAGTCACACTTCTGTTGTTGTGTTAGGTAAGCGCACACCTCTCACTTTTTTAGATTCTCCCATCCTTTACAAACGCAGAGCCCTTCCCAGCCCTGCACAAAATGAAAATTGCCCACCATCGACGGAGGCTGTTCTTCAGCCCCGCCGAGGGAGATGAGTTGGCTGTGCTAGAACGTGAGTGGGCTTGGGAACCTGCGCACACTCCGAGAGCTCGAGGTAGTCACTTGGCCGAAACGTGGGCAGAAAAGGCTAGGCTTCGTCGACTATGTTCTGATTTGAAGTTTGATCATTGTTGGGTTGGTCCAAGTGCGGGGAAGACAGGTTGTTTAGTTTTACTTTGGAAGAACTCTATTCGGATAGAAGTTGTCTCGTCTTCTCCGAATCACATTGATGCTTTAGTTGGTATGATCCTGATTAAAAATGGAGGTTCAAGGGGGTGTATGGCTTTCCGGACTCGGCTAGGAAACATGAAACCTGGTCTCTTCTCCGTAGCCTTCTCCACCGGTTCACTTTTCCTTGGATGTGTGCTGGGGATTTTAATGAGCTTTTGTGGTCTCACGAAAAACTCGGCCTTGGGCCCAGGCAAGAGTGTATGATGAAAGACTTTCGTGATGTCTTAGACGAATGCGGCTTTATGGACCTCAGTTATGTTGGGGATAAGTTTACTTGGAGGGGCAAAAGGGCGGGTGGGTTGGTTTTAAAAAGACTTGATAGGGCGGTTGCCACCAATGACTGGTTCGCGCGCTTCCCGGGCTCTAAGGTTCAACACCTCCACACACACTCCTATGATCATAAGGCTATTCTAATCAAACCGGATGGTATTTCCCCACGCCCAAATAGCCCTTTCAAATTTGAGCAAATGTGGCTTAAGGAGGCTGGGTGTAGTGATACTGTGAACAAAGCATGGGGGTCAACTTCCCTGACTACTAATATGCCTCAGGTTGTTGGAAAGATCCAAGTTTGTGGAGAAAAACTTACAGCATGGAGCCAACAGGCTTTTGGTGGCATTAAGGGCCAAATTGAAAAGAAAGGTAAACTTCTTTCCAAAGCCGAAATTGATGCAGCTAATGGGAAGGCAGATTATGAGTTGGTTAAATCCCTTAGAGCAGCCGTTAATGATCTTCTTGACAAGGAAAGCAAAATGTGGCAACAACGGTCTAGAGCCCTTTTCCTAAAGTGTGGGGGTAGAAACACTGGTTATTTTCACAATAAAGCCTCACACAGGTTCCGAAGAAACAGAATTACTGGTTTGAGAAACTCTGATAATGTGTGGTGTACTGAAGACAACTTGATCAAGAATATTGCGTGTGAGTACTACCAGTCCCTATTTACCTCTTCCCAGCCTTTGGATTTCTCTGTGATCCTTGAGGCTATCAAGCCTTCGGTAACTGAGGACATGAATGTGCGGATTCTTCGGGAAGAAGTGGAAGAGGTGATCAAGCAGATGGAACCCATTACTGCCTCGGGCCCTGATGGTATGTCTCCCTTGTTTTTTCAGTCTTTTTGGTCTTTAATTGGTGAGGATATTAGCTCTGCTGTGCTTGATTGTTTGAATAGTTGCAAGATTCCTAAAGAAATTAACAGTACCAATATCACCTTGATTCCTAAGGTCAAATCCCCTAAGCATATCACTGACTTTAGGCTGATAAGCCTATGTAATGTTGTGTACAAAATTGTTTCCAAAGTTCTAGCCAATAGGCTTAGAGACGTTCTCCCATCGGTAATATCTGAGAATCAGAGTGCCTTTCAATCTGGTCAGGTCATCACTGATAATATCCTAATGGCATTCGAGACACTTCACTACATGAAACATCACCAATCAGGCAAATCTGGTTTCATGGCCCTGAAACTCGACATGAGCAAGGCATATGATCGGGTTGAGTGGGCGTACCTTGAGGCTATTATGAAGAGAATGGGTTTTGCTGGGAGGTGGGTAGATCTTATCATGGAATGTATTTCTACAGTAAGCTACTCGATCCTTATTAATGGTGAACCATCACCAGTCATTCACCCCTCCAGAGGTCTCCGCCAAGGTGATCCATTGTCACCTTATTTATTCCTTTTATGCTCGGAGGACCTTCACAGCCTACTTTACCAAGCAGATTCGGGGTGTGTCCATCTACAAAAGGGGTCCTCGGTTGACCCACCTATTTTTTGCTGACGACGGCTTGGTCTTTTGTAGAGCCTCCCTTGCTGAATGTCACAGAATTCAAGCTCTGTTGGACTGTTATGAGAACGCCTCGGGTCAACAGCTGAATCGCAATAAAACGGGCCTTTTCTTCAGCAAATCGACCCCTCCTCTAACCATTGATCAGATCAAAGGGGCTCTAGGTGTTCAGGAGATCAAACAATATGAAAAATACCTTGGCCTCCCCTCAATTGTAGGCAGAAATAAGAAGGCTAGCCTTCTCTACATCAAAGATAGGGTCGAGGCCAAACTTCAAGGGTGGAAAGAACAACTGCTTTCCCAAGCGGGCTGTGAAATTCTCCTCAAAGCAATCATTCAAGCAATCCCCACTTTTGCCATGGGCTGTTTTAAGCTCCCGGTTTCCCTTTGCAATGATATTGAGGCCTTGATTAGGAAATTCTGGTGGGACCAGAGAGGGAACCAAAGAAAGATTCACTGGACCAAATGGAGCGCATTATGTCTCCCAAAAAGCTTAGGTGGTATAGGCTTCAAAGAACTCCAAAAATTCAACTACGCCATGCTAGCAAAACAGGTATGGCGGCTGATGGATAACAAGTCCCCCCTGTTTTATAGGTTCTTTGAAGCCAAATTCTTTCCAAACGACTCCATCCATAATGCTAAAGAGGGTAATGGCTCCTTCACCTGGAAGAGCATATTGAAGGGTAGGGAGGTGATCAAAAATGGTGTACTATGGAGAGTGGGAAACGGGTCCCTAATCCGGATCTACCATGATAATTGGCTACCAGATCCTTATAATAAGAGAGTGGTGTCTCCAAGGGACTTTCTTGGTTGTGATGCCCGCGTTTCTATGTTAATTGACATGGACCAAAACTGCTGGATGAAGGAAACTATAGACAATATCTTCTTGCCTCACGAACAACTTTGATTCAATCAATCCCTCTTAGCTTTAGGGAGTGTGAGGATCGGGTTTTTTGGCCATACTCTCCGAATGGGACATATTCAGTAAGGTCCAGATATAGAAGGCTCATGGAGGTTGAGTTGGAAGGGCAACCTCCAACTTCAGATTTGTCGCCAACCAAGAAGCTTTGGAAGGGGGTTTGGAGCTTACACGTTCCTAACAAGGTCAAAACAGTTTTGTGGAGAGCCGGTTCAGACTCACTGCCTTCAAAAGTTAATCTTAAAAAGAGGAAAATAGTGAATAATGACCTCTGCCCTTGTTGTAAGCTCACAAGCGAGTCCACATTTCATGCCTTGTGGTCATGCTCCGAGCTTTCCCCTGTTTGGGAGGTCAATTTTGCCTGGCTGAAGAAGATGACTAAAGGGTGCGGATCGATGTTGGAAGTCATTTAATGTTGCCAAGAGCTTGATGGCCATCTGGATTTGCTGGCCACGATAGTGTCGCTGCTTTGGGCCCGCAGGAACAAACTCTAGGTTGGTGAAAGCGTGGTCCCCTTGGCAAAAATACAAGCCTTGGCCGTGGAGAACCTTCAGGAGTTTCAGAGAGCACTTGCGCTTCGCCTTCCTTCCATGAGGCCAGCAACTGTTACCAGATGGTCTCCTCCTCCTTTGGGCTGGGTGAAAGTCAATTTTGACGGGGCAACATTCAAAGAAAAGAAGTTACCAGGTCTGGGAGGTATTATTCGTAACGACAGAGGTCTTGTCATGGCAGCCTTTTCACAAACTATTCCACTGCCTACATCAGTAGAGATGGTGGAAGTGTTGGCTGCGTGTAGTGCAATTGGTCTTGCGCATGATCTATGTTTGAACCAAGTGCAAGTCGAAGGTGATTCGGAGATTATTTACAAGGCTCTATCTAATGGTGGTATGGGCTCCTCAAGTTTCGAGCATATCATCCAAGACATCTTATCACTTTCCTCGGCCTTTCAACGTGTTTCTTTTTGTCATTCTCGAAGACAAGGGAACATAGTAGCGCACTGTTTAGCTAGATCAGCTGGTAATTTTTCTCCTTTCGAGGTTTGGGTTGAGGAGACTCCTCTTGAGATTGTATCTGTGTACTCTGATGAAATTTCTCAATGAATTGTCTCTTCCCCCTCTTTTGGGGTGGTTTCTCAAAAAAGAAGAAGTTATTAGTGCTTTTTTTTTATATATATTTTATAATTCATATCAGATTCTCTCTCTCTCTATAAAAGAAAAACAACTATTGATCTGTCAATTATCAAAAGACATGTCTTGAATTCAACCAATAAAATGAGAACTTGGGAAGGGAACGGCATATTTGATACTTGATACTTGGTACAGTTTTTTACTTATAATTCTGAAAGTAATGCCTGCCATGCGCATTTAGGTCAAATATTAATGAGAGTATTCATGTGCATTCCTCACACGAAATAGTGAATATTTTATCAAAAGGTTAAAGTACAGGCATGCGAATAAATGAGTAATGAAACATGTAAAATCATTATCTTTTGGAGTCGCCCATGAAATAATCTCATGCACCATGTAGACATATCATATAAGATTTGCATTTTGATATTTTAACTTGATCTTGCATCGATTCTCCAAAAAAAAAAAACTTGATCATGCATCTCATGTACATGGAACGATGGTAAAGTATACTTACGATCAAATCAAATCATCAAATGCATTATTGTACATAGATTTTGATTAATTTTATGTTTTGACTCATATATGTGTTATTTGAAGGGTTATTTGTTTGTTTTTATTTATTTTTAAGTTGATGTTAATTTTAATTTTTGTGGGGACACATCCATAGTTTAATCTCTGACTTTAGATATACCGTGAAAGATTGTTGTAGTTATCACAGCATTCGAATACACACCTAAAACAAAAGGACAACTTTTTTTTTTAAATGGTTTTAGGGGATTTGTTTGCTATCCTATTATGATATATTAATTTCCTGGATTCATTGTTAATTTAGCATGAAGTGACCATCATTCTACCCTTGGCATGATGGTCACTTTACAAATATAAGTTCTTGTGAGGCAAGAGAGACAAAGGCCGAGATTCGAGTTTCCAAAAAGGAGCTTCATACAAATACATTTAGATTATATTAAAGTATAATTTCTATCTTAGATAAATAAACACATCTTACCTGCTTTGATTTGCTTTCACTATTTGGTTATTTTCCATATATGATTTGATTTCACTATCTGATTTGACTTTCCATATTTGATTTGATTTGAATTTTAATTTCATATTTGAATATAAATTAAAGTTTCTTCTTATGTTTCCATATCTCTTATTCGAGAGAAAATAGACTTTATTTGATTTTTTTTTTTTTTTTGACAATTTAATAGTTACAATGTAGGGATAGCTGGAATCCATTGAAATAAAATTTCTTTAATGTTCCTTTATTTGATGCAATAATTATGTGATGGGATATGAATCCACTCTAACCAATTCCTTAATTAAACAAAAGCCTAATGGCCCTAATCGCTACCGACACTAATGGAAGCTATTCCATTTAATCATGCAGGATTAAGTGTCTAACACGGGAGAGAAATTATTTAGTCAACCTAGTAACATCAATATTGTCTAGTGGTCTTCTTACTCAATAATATTGTGTTATAATTTATTGAGTTAGATCTTTAATCACTACCCTAGCAATAAAAATAAAAATGAAGAAGAACTTAAAATTTTAAAAAAAAAAAAAAACCCTTGACCTTTATGGTTACCACATGTGGTTCCACCCCTACCACCACCGTCCCCAACTCAAAAGTTCTATTACGCTCGATAATATTATGCCACTGTATAATCTTAGGCACGTGTCTGCATCGTATTGGTGCCATAAAACCATTACTTTGTATTATACATGCACATGAATTGCAAGTGCACAAAATGTAATAAAAGATCATTCTCAAAAAAATTAAATTAAATTAAAAAATTAAATAAAAGAACACCCCAAAAAAAAAAAAAAAAAAAACATAGCCATAGGATATTTAGAGGAATAGGAGTTTGGGCATGAGAAGGTAAACTGTGAAACAAAGAAGAGAGCGGAGGCGGAGAAGAAGACTTACTACTGTTCCGTCCTTTTTCTCCACTGCATTCTCAGGTAATCACTATTCTCCATTTTCCTCTCCAATCTCCGTTTTCGAATTTCCACTTCTATTGATTCGTTACGTTATTATTATTATTATTATTTTTTTCGGTTTGTTAAGCGATCATTCCCTGAAAACTGGTCTGCTAAGCCTTCAGGCTCTGCGTGAATCTCTCTCTATATATATAAATTATTTACAATGAGCTTAACAATATATAGGGTTTGGAGTTTGGACCGTTTGTTTGTTATAACATTGTGGCTTTTCCTAAATGGTGATTATAAAAGTTTACTAAAAACATGAGCTTATAATTCTTCATTATATCACTCATTTACTACATTTTTTATTTTGAACTGTATATGTTTGCTTGTTAGGCATGACAATGAAGTTCCTTTATAAAAAAAAAAAAAAAAATTATATATATATATATATATATATATATATGTTTTATATTTATTTTTAAGTGTATGTTAATGAATTTATAAATTCAAATATTTTGAATTTAATAGGTAAAGGATAATGTACATATTGTGTGGTTGCAGAAAAGAATACATGTGGCTGACCCTAACTAATTTGTTGCTGCGAGTAATTACATTGTATGCGATAGCAACAGTACAGCCGGAACATAGGAATTATATTGAGATTGTTAAGCACTTTAGTCTTGGAGTTGGATTGAGGTTTCTCTTTTTTGGGGGGCTCATACATTTGTAATTTTATTATGTTGTGTTGATGATATGGAACCTGGCTACCTATGGTTTCTTACAAAAATATAAAGAGCTTCTTGGAAGGTGTTCGCTTTGAGGAGGAAAGGAAATTCTTAGCTAGTGGTTTAAAGCGTGTTTGAGTAGATGATCGTTTGTATATAGTGATGTAGGACTGAATTATAGAGGGTTCTGATGCCAATTTGATGCATAGGGTTCTCGATAAGTTCTTGAAGGATTCTTGAATGGAGTTTTATGTTTAAGGGTTTTGAGATAGTTAGGTCGTTAAAAGAGGCTCTATTTAGTAAGTATCAATGATATATCTTGAACAAACGATTTAGCTCTACCTGAGCCTAAATAGGCTCAACATCATGAATCTGAGTAGTTGAATTTCATCTCTTTAATTTTGAGCTTATTGTCTCCTTTTGCTGTAATGTTTAGTCTCATAATACATGCCGATAGTTTTTTGACCAAATGGCATGTCCTCCCCAATAAACGAAGACTTCATTAATAACTCACAGGGTCAATTGTGCACCTGTAAGTGAGTTGTATCTTATATGTCATGCTCGCACCATGTGGCTTAATGTAAGTACTACAAGTTGTGTCATGCAACTCTTTATAAGTACTTTTAACATTATTAGCATAGTTAGTTTCTATTTCCTTTAGCTCTTGATCTTCTTGTATTTGTTTCATTGTTCAAAGTGTTCACCATCGTGAACATGATGTTCAATTCTTTTCAATAAAAGTCTTATTACCTATCAAAAAAAAATTACTTTAAGTGAAACTTCATTACCAAGGTTTCAGAAAAATAAAAAAAAAATACTCCAACTTATCAAAAGTTTCAAGAAATTTAAATGGAGTTTCATTATTTATTTTTTGAGTATTTTATAATCTATTATAATATTTGGTTCTTACTATCTATTTTATCATTCAATCTTAATTATAACATTGAAATATTTTCTTTAAATTACATATAATTCTTCGTTAAGCGTGCATTGCACCTGCATAATACTAGTTAACATTAGAGATGGTAACTTTTAATTCCTACGGAGGCATAATTTATCATTTCTTGTCTCATATTCTTCATGGTTTTTTTTTTAGTTTTAATTCATTTTTATATTGTTGACTGAAATATATGTTGATTCAAGGTAAGAGTTGTGTCTTGTTTTTTAGCTGAGATTTTAATTACTAGAAATTAAAGAGAAGGGACGTTGAGGAGGTTGGGAAATATCTTTAGTTGTGTTGTGCTGACTAGAAATGCTTCCAGCCAAAGATTACTTTTGGTCTGTACCGTGGTAGGTCTATTCCCCTCATGGAAGTCAAAGATGAGCCGAGCGATCTCCTAGGCACTTAGGCAAGGCAAGTGCCTTAGTAAAGGTGCCTTTACCGAGGCACTTGCCTTTAGAGCCTAGGCAAGCAAGGAAAGAGCGCCAGCTTAGATTGTGTGTGTGTGTTTTAATTTTAATTTATTTTTAAGTTTATAGTAAAACATATTGTTAGATTGTTAATTTACAGATGGTTGTTGTAAAACCTTTAATTAATTTATTCTAAAACTTATTGTTTCAATCAATTAGTAGAGCCTAAACCGTGTTAAATAGGCCTAAACCGTGTTAAGTGGCTTAAGCCTATTTTGAAATCAATTAATAGACCTAATTTTGTTGTGCCAACATGTCAGAAACACTTGATTATAACATGTCGTTATATTAGATACATATGATCGAGTTCTATATGTATATAATTATATTTAGAATTTGGCTCCTTGCTTTAATCGGGCTAGCGCCTTTTTGCAAGGCCTTGGTGCCTTAAGGTCACCTTTTGCCTTTGACTATCCCTGTCAAACTAGAAAATGTAGCAAATAGGAAAAAAAATGCATTGCATATAATTCCTTTCAATGGCCCATTCTGCCACTGGTCTGACATGTTGGTGTTCCTGCCATATGATGTTAGGTAATGTTCAATCAGAATCAAATGAGAATGAATTTATTGGCAGCCTAGGATTGTTTGTCTTTTAAATGTAATAAACAGAGCATGTCAACATGGTTTTTACTATATGGTTGAAAATTTTCAGGAACAAGGAATGTATCATAAAGTATACGAGACTCGTAGTTACAATGCTAAGGACAAGGTAAAATACATGGCATGGACGAGTGAGATGGACCGTTGCCTGACTGAGATTCTTGTTGAGGAAGTGAAAAAGGGAAACAAGATAGACAGCACTTTGAAGCCTGCAGCATACAGAGCTGCACTTACAGCCTTAAATGAAAATTTTGGCCTTGATTTGACAAAAGAACATATTAGAAATCGGCTAAAAACATGGAGGAAGCAATTTGGGATCTTAAAGAAGCTCCTTGCTCATAAAGGATTTAAGTGGGATGAGACACTAAAGATGGTTATTGCAGATAATTCTGTCTGGAATGACTACAGCAAGGTGTGGATTCATGCACTATGATGCTATAATTATGCACTTGATCAGGGTAATACTAAATTCTAATTGATTGTAATTATTTCATAGTCTTATTTTACCTGCAGGCACATCCTGATGCCAAGCAATTCCGTGCAAAGTTCATTGAAAATTATGATGAATTGTGTATTATTATTGGCAATGATCAAGCAATGGAAAGTGTTTCTGATAGTGATACTGAAATTAATGAGGACTTGACAGTTGGTAGGGAGGGTGTGGATGCAGGCATTGTGTCTGAGATTCAGAGTGATGACAGGCATACAAAAAACTTAAGGTGGACAGAAGAAATGGATCGTTGCCTTGGTAAGATTCTTGTGGAACAAGTGAATAAGGGGCATAAAATAGATAAAATTCTACAGCGGGAAGCATACGATGCTGCTGTTTTGGCTTTAAATGAAAGATTTGGGCCTGATTTGACAAAAGAACACATTAGAAATCGCCTGAGAACTTGGAGGAAGCAGTATTTGATCTTGAAGGAACTCCTTTCTCATAGTGGTTTCAAATGGGATGCAATGCAGAAGATGATCATTGCAAGTGATTCAGTATGGGATGAGTATGTCAAGGTATGTCTCATTTTGAACAAACACTTTTAGGTGTGATATTTGTGGGGCCTTTTAAGAATTCATTCATTGAAATTTTCAAATCTCATTTTTTGGTAACACTTATTTGCGTATGTAATATCTTTTAAATAATAATTATAATGTAGCAAATAATTGTGTGTAGCAAATGAACTGTTTCAAATTATTTGCTCTTCTTAAAGGCAAAAACCAAAAATAATGAAAAGAAAGCAATAACATATGAAGCACTATGGTGAAAGGGAGAAACATGGATACAATGAGCTCACTTTGCTGTAGGAAATAAAGCTTTTGTGATATAGTTTTAACTGAAAAGCTCTTTAGCGTTTTGAATGTTTGGCAAATTACAGTGAATAATATTATAAAATTATGAATTTATAAATAATGAAAAATAGTGAATTGTAGAACCTTTTCTAAAAGCTCCAAATTTCAGCTTTTGCCTTAAAGTTATTTTCAGTTTGAAGGACCCCCCTTAAAGCTCTTTCAGCAGAAATTTCCAAATGCTTGGCAATTTCACCACGAGCCTCACAGATCTTAAAGCAATTCTCTGGTAGTGTGTTAGACACAATGTCAAGAAACTCATTCAAGTGGGAAATACTTCATTTTTAATCCCAAAAAAGGGAACAATTTACCCCTTGTTGATCCTATAACAATTTAGTTCACAAACTTTCAACTACTACATTTGACCCCCTAAAGTTTGGAATAAAATGAAATCATTAGGGTTTCTTCCAAATTAATAATTTTTTTATTTTGTGGTCAAATTTCCATTTACAAATTACCCCCTTTGGTTTGATCATATCACATAGTACTACACCATTTTTGATTTGCCATTTTATTTTAATCCAAACTTTTGGGGATCAAAATGTAGCAATTGAAAATGTTGTAGTACTAAACTGAATTCTAAACCCGCCCCCAACACACACACAGATAAAATTTGGCTTGCATTTAGTTTCTTCTTGAAGATCAAGAGAAATAAAGGATGTGAAGCAACAATGAGAAAAAATAAATTTGAATTATCCCATCACATTCTAACTACAAATTTATCGTATGAATCATTCTAACTACCAATAAAGTGTATAAGCCTATTTCATTGCAACTCAATTTCTAATTTGTGTACCATTAATGCTATAGAGCTCTAGCTCATACAGTACCTCCTTCCCGTGTAAGAGCAAGATGCAAGATAAGGTTGTGGGTTAAAGACGTACCTGTGCGTGTATAATTACCAAAAATAAAAGTGAATCATCAATCCAAAAGTCCCTGAAAATATTCTATTATCTGAACAGATGACTGTTTCAGATGGTATCTCTGTTGTAAGAGCAAGGTGTAGGATAATGGCGTGGGTTCAAAGATCCAATAGTACGTGTGTAATTACCACCAACAAAAGAAAGAGCATCATTAATCCAAAACTCTATTAAAAATATCCTATCATCTGAACAGCCCAAAGAACAAAAAAGAAAAGGAAATATCTTATATCCGAAACAGTCATCTGTCATAACCTACTTGACATCCGTTACAGAATGTGTTGATTTAATCAGAGTTTATCTAGGAGGTCGTATAATTTGATTGCCTGTAGAATAAAATTGCCATTGTGCCACTATGATATCCTATTACAAAATGAGAAGGAGATAAACCAATCAGACACTGACAAAAACCATTTAGTCAATTCAGAAACATACTCAATTGACAGGACATATAAAAGCCTCTAGTTCTTGAAATCCAAGTTTGAAGTTGATTTCTATTATGCTAAATTGGTAACACTCTTTTTCAGACGTAAATTTAGTGATAAAAAATGATCTCTGTTTTCTCAAAATGAGTCAAGTATGTATTATGTTGGTATTCAAATTGGGTCCTTCCTCCTGTTGTAGTAATGTTTAACAATGACCATGTCATATTGCTAAGTCTTCTATGTACTCTACAGACTCACCCTGATGCCAGGATTTTCCGCAATCGATTTATTCAAAACTATGATCAGTTGTTCATTATCTTTGGTGATTCTCATGAGGCTGCAGAGCCTGTTGATGTTATTGATGTCTCCCCTGTTCGATGCGGTGGAAAGGCAAAAGATCTAGGGAAGAACGTGAGGTGGACATTTGAAATGGATCGCTGCCTTGGCAAAGTTCTTGTTGAGCAAGTGATACTTGGAAATAAAAATAGATTAGATAATAAATTCAAACCTGCTGCATATGAAGCGGCTGTATTGGCTATAAAGGAACGATTTCATCTTGACTTGACAAAGGATCATGTTAGGAACCGTCTCAAAACATGGAAGAAACAGTATGATATTTTGCAAGAACTCCTGGATCAGAGGGACTTTGAATGGGATGAGAGACGGAAGATGGTAATTGCAAACGACTCAGCTTGGAATGAATATATCAAGGTACCTAACATGCTTGACAAATTTATTATAATAATACTTCATATAGAAAGTTAGTGCTGCACCCTTTATTGCACCTTTTGAATGAATTTTATTGAAAAGAAGCATTTCATATACAAAGTTGCATGTGGATCTTTTCATTATAATGTGTACAGGGGGATGATTTTGATTTTTAACTGTTTTTATACAGATAAACCCTGATGCTAGGACTGTTCAAGGACGAGTCATCAACAACTATGATGAGTTGTGTGTTATTATTGGTTGCAATGATCCACCTGAAAGCTCAGTAAATATAGCCGAGAATAATTTGGATTTAATTGCTGAGAATGAAGCAGTAGTTGCTGAGGAAACGTACTATAATGAGGTTGACAATGCAAAAGATAAAGGAAAGTACATATCTTGGACAGATGAGATGGATCGATGCTTAACACAGTTGCTAGTCCAGCAAGTGATGTTGGGAAATAAGCTTGATAAAAATTTTAAGCCTGTAGCTTATATGGCTGCTCTTACTGTTCTCAATGAGAAGTTTGGGTTGGACTTGACAAAGGAAAACATAAGAAACCGGTTGAAGACATGGAAGAAACAGTATGGACTTGTTAAGGAACTCCTCTCCCATGGTGGGTTTGAGTGGGATGAGAGATATAAGATGGTTGTCGCAACTGACTCTGATTGGAATGAATACATCAAGGTACATTTTTTGTTCCTTCAAAGATTCAGTGTTTAGGATACAATTTTTTCAATCATTTATGTAGTTCCACCATTGCAGTTCAATGTGCAACTCCTAAATATGATGATAAGTTCACTTTTCAGTCTCTTGGACTCCACCAGTAAAAATGTTTGGATGTAAGCTCATCTTTGTAAATGATCAGACTTGAGTGTTGTTGGATGAGCCTATACTGCCTGTTGTTTTTAAATTCCAAAAATTCTGTTTCTCCCTTTTTCTTTTTTCTGATTTTTTTTTTTAAGTAAAAGAAAAACTGAAACCTAATTGTGATTATGGAGTGCTGAGTGCACCTTTAGAGAATGATTTTCTCCAGTTGCGTTAAGACATTCTTAATCTTTTCAGATTCGTATTTTGTCATGCATTACTTAATTAATGTGTACAAATTTCAGAGGTATCCGGATGCAAGACAATTGCGAGCCAGGTCTCTTGAAAATTATGATGACTTGCGAATAATAGTTGGCAATGAGGCACCAGATGGACATTGGTTTGACACTGGTGCCACACTTAGACTTGAAGGCAATTCTACTTCCAACGATGAAGAGCATGTTGAAACCCCGGTACAGATGTTTGCTAATGAAGAAATGTCACATGAAGATACTAGTGATGGCATGCAAGGTTCATCTCAGCAGACAAGGGCTAGGCCTTCTTCATCTTCTCATTCCAAACGGCTGTTGAAGAGGAGACGATCAAGTGATGTTATGTTAAAAATGATGAGTGCCATGGCTGCAGATATTGGTAGAATAGCCGATGCATTGACGGAAAATAATAAGACCGTGTGCTTGGATGAACTGTTTGAAATGGTACAAACAATACCTGGCTTTGATGACGATCTTATTATTGAGGCATGTGAATATCTTTCTTTTGATGAGAGGAGGGCAATGATGTTCATGAAGTTGAATGAGAGGTTAAGAAAAAAGTGGTTATTAAAACGTTTGCGTGGTCAGGGTAATTAGAATGCCTTGTTAATTTTGTCGATATATAGTTCTCATTTTGTGAATGGGTTGAACATGAATAAAATATTCATTTTTCCTATCATAGATTTTTCTCCACTTTTGTTGGCTTGCCTATTGGATTTTTGGTTGCTGGGACTGGCTATGAATTGATTTATAGCCCATTCTTTCAGATCTTGGGGGTTTTCTAGATTAGTCTGAAGCTAAAACGAGGTCTTTCTAACAAAGCATGCAACTTTTGTGTGTGCTGCACAGCTTAGGGACAATTTGGTGCTTATAAAACAAGTTTATATCAGTTTGTGATGTACACCTATTGGACTCATTTCGATTAGCCACAGTCTAGGGTTAATTTCTTATATCTTAGAAGACAATCACTTCCAGCACTTATTTTCGTTACATGGGCCTTCCTAGAAATTTTTTTTTTCCAAATAAACTTAAATATCAAACCATTTCGTTAGTTGTCACGTTTTAAAACAATGTGGGAAATTAGCATCTCAAGTGTCTAAAACTTGAGTTCCAAGATAAAACTCGAGTTTCTAAGTCTCAATTTACAAGTGGTGGCATCTAATGTGGAAAAATGTCCACGTGGAACTCGAGTTTTTAAGACTTGAGTTTCACCGTTTTATTTTTTCCTTCTTCCTCTACGCGTTCTTCTTCCTCGTGTGCGTTTTGTTTCTTCTTCGTTCTTCGACGCTGCGGATCAACTCACCCAAATCATGCCTCTTCCTCTATTCTTCGGCACTGCAGATCGACTCATCCAGATTGTGCCTCTTCCTCTGTTCTTCGGCGCTGTAGATCGGCTTGCCCAGATCGGCTCACCCAGATCGTGCCAGGTTCTTCGGAGCTCCAGATCTGTTCTTCCTCTGTTCGTTCTTCCTCTGTTCTTCTTTAGATCGTTCTCGGTTTGTTCTTCTCCAAAATCGAGTCTTAGAGACTCGGTTTTGCTTTTTAGAACTCGAGTCTCTAAGACTCGAGATCTATGTGGCAAAACCTACCCAGATCAGCAAGTAGAATTCGAGTATTTGAAACTCGATATTTAGATTGAAATCGACCCTCTAAAACTTGAGATGCTAGTTTGCAGTATTCATCCTCACCCATGTCAACTTATTATATTCTTTCCCTCACTAATGCTATCCTGCAAATTCCCTCGGCCTTTCTACCCAAAATAGTAACTTACAAATGCATTTATCAGAAGATTACCAGAAGGATAGTTCTCCGATTCCAATGCTCAGCTTAGAGTGACCTGCATAGCATGAAACTTAGAGCATGTTCAAGCTTAGAATGCTGACATTATATTCTGCAGGTCAAGACTGATCAACAGAGTAAAACTTGAAAATGCATGATAAGTCGTATACACGCTTATCTGAGTTCACGCTGCTATATGACGTGTCGTATTTAATGTTGCATCTATCTTCTCGGTAAAACTACAAGTCGTCCACTTGTGTATTTATCTCTTAGTTTACAGGAGTTAGTTACAGATAGTTGTTACTGTTTCTCAACTATAAAACAAGGCTTGTACATGAATGCCGCCGCGCATCCTGTGTCTCAAATTTCCTGTCCCACGTCATGTACCACCACTCAACTTGTGACACGTGTCTCTTAATACCCTTTCTGCTGAAGCTGTAGAGAGGGGAAGAAGAAGAAGAAGAAGAAGAAGAAGAAGGAAAAAAAGAAGGCGTTAGCGGTAGAGAGAGGCGTTATTCAGCAACAACGTTAACGTTTTGAAGAAAAGTTAGTCAATAAAAAAAAAAATGAGAATAGTGTTTCAATAATCTTCATTTCTCCGGCTAGCCGAAGAGGTCTTACCTTTCCCATTGATTTTCCAAAAGGGGGAGAAGCTCTCACAGTTTATATTAATAAAACATACCGTGTGTACTCAATGAAGACTTTTGTGTACATCGTGATAGGTGGTACTGCTACAGTGCTACTGCATGTGCACTGAACCTTTTTTAATCACTCTCCTCCCCAACTTTTCATAAACATCCAACAAAGAATGATAATGGCCCAACCCAGAGAAACCCCCCCAATATTTCCACCCTTGTTTTTATCTCATAGTTCAAGGATAAAAACTCAAATTTTCTTTGCCTTGATACACACGCACTGCACTTTCCTTCTGTTGTTTTATCTCGGGCTTGCTGGCTGCAGTAGTCTCTCTTGCGAAATTTTCAAGACAAGGACAAGGTGCTATGTATTCTAGCTGAAAACTTGCCGCCCCTCATCCAAGTCTCTCAATTTTGTTTGAAATAGGAGACCTGAGTCACATCAAGGACAAGGTCAATAAGCTCAACAAGCTCAATAAGCTATTATATTTATCCCACAACAGCCCACTCCTCCCAACAAAGAAGAAAGAAACACTCAACAATGGCAAAACTCAGCCTACTACTCGGAGAATTTTATTTCCAAATAACATTAAATATTAAAAAATTTTGTTAGTTGACACGTTTTAAAACAATGTTGAAAACTAGCATCTCGAGTGTCTAAAACTCGAGTTCCAAGATAAAAATCGAGTCTTAAAAACTCGATTTTCACTTCGGTTTTTACTTTTTTGATCTCGAGTCTTAAAGACTCGAGATGCTAGTTTCCAACTTTCTTTATAACCTGTCTTAACTTACTATATTCTCCCTCTACACTGTGCTATTCTGCCCATTCCCCCACTACTCGGACTTCTCATCTTGTTATTCACCCCTTCTCTCTCTTGTCCTAAACATCAAAAACAAGCCCTTCTTCAATTTAAAGCTTCTCTCATCAATGCTGCTACTTCTTTTTCACCAAAAAGCCCTCTTGCTTTGTTAGAATCATGGAATTCCAGTTTAGATTGTTGCCACTGGGACATGGTCAATTGTAGTTCTCGCTTTGATTCAAGGAATGTGGTTGCTCTATATCTGGAGGACCTCCTCTGGTTGAAGGAGCCCATAGTGCTGTCTTCCACCATCTTGACACCGCTCTTTCACATTAGAAGCTTGACGCACCTTGTCATGTCTGGAGATAGGGAATATGACAAAGTTGCAGCATTTGTTTCTTCGCAGCAACAAATTATTTGGGGAAATTCCATCTTCAATTCTGAATTTAAAGGAATTGAAAACAATGGATTTGAGTTACAATTCATTGTCAATGGAAATTCCTGTTGATATTGGCATTCTAGCCAACCTGACCAATTTGGACTTGAATTGCAACAAGCTCACGGGTACAATCCCATCAACCATACAGAATTTGACGAAATTGGAAATACTTAATTTGGAACGCAACTTGCTCATTGGAGATATTCCATCCAAGCTGTTCAATATCAAGGTCTTGAAGAGCCTTCTTCTTGGAGGAAATAATCTCACTTGGAATAACAATGCAAAGATAGTGCCAAAGTTTACGCTATCTGAGTTGTCTATGAGGTCTTGTGATCTTACAGGAGAAATTCCAAGTTGGATTTCTACACAAAAGACACTTGAAATTCTGGACTTGAGTGAGAACCAGCTAGAAGGAATGTTCCCACAATGGCTTGCTGAAATGGAGGTTGGAACTATAATTTTATCAGATAACAATCTTACAGGTACTCTCCCACCTCGCCTCTTCAACTCTCAAAAGTTATATGTCCTTTCCTTGTCCCGCATAAACTATAAAAAGATGACTTATATTCCACGTTCAATATTAGAGTCTTATAAGGAAAGGATTTCGCAATCTACGCTCATAAGGATTCCTATAAGGAAAAGACTTCTACTCCAAGGTAGAGGGGTCAACTCGGTACTACTATAAAAGCTCCAATACCTTCATAAATCGAGGTACGCATAATTCACCCATTTCTAGCACTCTAGAGTTGAAAAGAAGTTCTAACTTGACCTTTGGAGGGTATTTGGCTGGCACCACACCGGTGCTCTCTGTTAGGTCTTTTTTTTTTTTTTTTTTGTGCAGGTGTCGTTTCGAGCGTACAAACATTGTGCAACTCACTGGTGATATTTTCGGCATCATCAGTTGGCGCCGTCTATGGGAAACACATAATTAAGCCATACTATCGTTTCCCGAACTAAAGGGTTGCATGGTATTCACTCGCTCGATGGCAACTACTAACGACGTTCAAGGAGAGAAACCACCCACGACTGCCTTCGAGAGACAAGTTTGGACTCTCGGTGCCGCCGTGGAGCGTCTCACCAAACAAAACCACGACTTGGAAGAACAACTGCGCCAGAAGAATGCAGCACTGAATGACCAACAAGAAGATCAGGAAGGGACCAGCGCTCCAAAGAAAAATCAGGAGAAACCTGAAGGCAGCCACGCCCCAAGCAAACCAGAGAGGCAGAACTTGAGCATGCCATCCCTCACGAATGCGACTCCACCACATATTATCGCAGAGATGCAGGCAATGAGGGAACAGGTGGAGGTTATGATGAACGCGCTCAAGGGGCGAGTTTCTAGTGATCTTGACGATTTAGTCAACCGCACCGACTCGCCATTCACTGTGGCCGTGAACTCCTTCCCCCTACCCCACAAATTTCGCATGCCGCATCTAGACAGTTATGACGAAGTGAAGGATGCTCTGGACCATCTAGAAACTTTCAAGACCCTAATGCATCTTCAGGGGGTAGCAGACGAGATCATGTGCAGGGCCTTCCCCACAACACTCAAAGGCCCCACAATGGTATGGTTCAGCCGACTGACGCCCAATTCCATCAGCACCTTCAAGGAATTAAGCGCTCAGTTCACCACACACTTCATTGGGGGTCACAAGTATAAGAAGTCCACGGCATGCTTGATGAGTATCAAGCAACGAGAGGACGAGATGCTGAGATCCTACATAACGCGTTTCAATAAGGAAGCGCTATCGATTGACGAAACCGACGACAAAATACCTGTAGCAGCCTTCACAAATGGGTTACGAAAGGGTAAGTTTTTGTTCTCCCTATACAAAAATAACTCGAAGACCATGTCAGAAGTACTCTATAGGGCCACTAAGTATATGAATGCTGAGGACGCGCTGCAGGCCCGAGAAGAGAAGTCGAGAAAAAGGGAGAGGCAGGAAGATGCACGACAAGATTAAGGGCGGAAGAGTCCGAGAACAGGAGATTGAAGGGACGAGAGGCGTTCCAAACCTCCGGGAGGAAGGTTCACAAGCTTCACCCCGCTAACCACCCCGATAGATCAAGTCCTAATGCAAATCAAGGACGAAGGGGCTCTGACCTTCCCTGGAAAGCTGAAGGGAGATCCTAGCAGGCGTTCTAGAGACAAATACTGCCGCTTCCACCAAGATCACGGCCATGACACAGCCGATTGTTACGACTTGAAGTAGCAAATTGAGGCCCTCATAAGACAAGGGAAATTGCAAAAGTTTGTAAGCAAGGAAAGAACGGATCCACCACCTCAAGAACAGCCCCCCCGACGGGATAATGATCGCCCTAGACCTCCCATTGGCGACATAAGGATGATTGTGGGAGGGATGGCTACCGGGTCATCCAAAAAGGCTCGGAAGACGTACCTCAGGATGGTCCAGAGCGTCCAGCTGACGGGCTCAGTACCAAAAATAGCACGAAGAGAAAGCCCCGTCATCGGGTTCTCCGAAGAAGATGCGCGACGTCTTCACCATCTGAACAACGATGCACTTGTTATCAGCCTACAAGTAGGGGACTACAACTTACACCGGGTGTTGATCAACAATGGGAGCTCGGCGGACATCCTATACTACCCGGCATTCCAGCAGATAGGAATCAGCAGAGAACGATTGATTTCGATGAATGCCCCACTCGTCGGTTTTGGAGGAACGAGGGTGTTTCCCTTGGGCGCAGTCACATTGTCTATGACAGCAGGCAATTATCCTCAGCAGATCACAAAGGACGTAACGTTCCTCGTGGTCGACTGTTCGTTCGCCTACAATGCTATCTTAGGGCGACCCACCCTCAATTCATGAAAGGCGGCGACCTCGACTTATCATTTAATGATCAAATTCCCTACCGAATACGGGGTAGGGGAACTACACGGGAATCAGGTAGCCGCACGCGAATGCTACGTGGCTATGATGGAAATGGACGATCACCTCCAAGCCATGAGCATAGAAGAACATCGAAGTACGACGGAGCCCGTCGAGAAGCTTGAAGAAATATCCCTTAACGATTCCAGACCAGACCAAACAACAAAGATTGGGACCCTGGCAAGTCCCATGGTCCGACAAACACTTACAGCCTTCCTTAGAGAAAATCGGGACGTATTTGCCTGAAGTCACGAGGACATGCCAGGAATAGACCCTTTAGTCATGGTGTATAAGCTGAATGTATCACCTTCCTTTCCACCCGTCCGGCAAAAGAAGCGGGTGTTTGCCCCCGAACGAGATCGAGCCATAACTGAAGAAGTCTGCAAACTACAGGTGGCAAACTTTATTAGAGAAGTTTACTACCTCGACTGGCTAGAAATAATTAGTTCTGAATTGAGGAAATTTTTTATGATAAACTTTTATATTTATTATAATATATATATACACACACACATACATACATACATACATATATAACTTTATTTATTTATAAATATAAAAAATAGCGGTAAACTCGAAACGGTACACCGGTATTGGCCGGTATCCGAAATATATCGTACCGCTGGCCAAACCGGTACAGCCTCCGGTACGGTATTGACTCCCTTGCGCAACATACCAGAGGCTTATGAACAAAATGTTCGCACCACAGATCGGGAGAAATGTCCAAGTCTACGTAGATGATATGCTGGTGAAAAGTCGAAGGGAGGAAGATCACTTGGAAGACCTTAGGGAAACATTCGACACTCTTCGCTCTTACAACATGAAGCTGAATCCAGGAAAGTGCGCCTTCGGGGTGACGGCAGGAAAATTCCTAGGATTCATGGTTTCCCAAAGGGGCATCGAAGCCAATCCGGACAAGATCCGAGCTATAATAGAGATGGCACCACCAAAAAATGTGAAAGAAGTACAAAGCCTTAATGACAAGATAGCAGCACTAAATAGGTTCGTCTCAAGGGCAACAGACAAGTGCTTACCCTTCTTTCGCACACTGAAGAGATCTTTCGAGTGGACTGCCGAGTGCTAACAAGCGTTCGAGGAATTGAAAACTTATCTCTCTTCCCTCCCGTTGCTGAGTCCCTCGCAACCGGGTGAAGAACTTTTTCTCTATCTTGCCGTCTCCCAAGCCGCCGTCAGCGCCGCCTTGATCATAGAAGAAGAGAGAGTGCAGAAACCTGTGTACTACACCAGTCAGGCGCTACGCGGAGCCGAAGAAAGATATCCGCCCATGGAAAAACTCGCATTTGCGCTGGTTACAGCAGCACGCAAACTAAAGCCGTACTTTCAAGCCCACACGATGATCGTCCTAACTGACAAGCCCTTGCGACGGGCAATGAGCAACCCTGAAGCTGGTGGGCGATTGGCACTGTAGGCTATAGAATTAAGCGAGTTTGACATCTAGTACCGCCCACGAACCACTATTAAAGGACAGGTCGTTACAGATTTCATAGCTGAGTTTACAAATGGCGAGGACAGGAGGGCAGAAGAATCTCCCCAATGGAGCATATATGTAGACGGGTCCTCAAATAGGCAGGCTGGGGGAGCCGGCGTTGTACTACACTCACCCGAAGGAGACATGGTCGAGTGTATGATCCGCCTTGAGTTCCCTACCACCAACAACGAGGCGGAGTACGAAGCTCTGATAGCAGGGCTTGACCTCGCCAAAGTTGCAGGAGTCGAAAGAGTGATCATTCACTGCGACTTTCAAGTCATGGTCAACCAGATAAATGGGGATTATGAATGTAAAGGCGAAAGGATGAAAAAATATCTGGACCAAGCGAGGTGGAGGGTCAACGAGCTGAAGGCCGAAATTACACAGATCCCCCGAGGAGAAAACGAGCAAGCTGATTGCCTAGCCAAAGCCACTTCAGCCGAACATATGGCCACCCTTGGTAACACACTCTCTTTCGTTCAGCTCTCTCCACTTATAAATTCTGTCGATGTACAGGAGCTTGGTTCCGAAAGCAATTGGACTGCACCATTAGTTTCCTACTTGAAGAATGGCGTATTACCAGACGGAAAGGAAGCTGCAAGAAAACTGAAGGTCCAAGCAGCGAGGTTCGTCCTGATAAGAGACGTCTTGTACAAAAGAGGCTTCTCCCGCCCTTACCTAAGATGCTTAGGCCCTGAAGAAGCAGACTACGTCATAAGAGAGATGCACGAGGGAATCTGTGGAAACCACTCAAGGTAGAGGTCATTAGTACACAAGCTAGTACGAACGGGGTACTTTTGGCCAACCATGTAGAAGGATGCCGAGGCCTATGTAAAGAAATACGACAAGTGCCAAAGGTTTAGCAATGTCGTCAGACAACCACCTGAAGAACTTACCCCGACGACGGCGCCATGGCCGTTCGCTCAATGGGGACTGGACATCATGGGACCGTTTCCTACGGCAATACGACAACTGAAGTTTCTAGTAGTAGGCATCGACTACTTTACGAAGTGGGTAGAAGTTGAAGCCTTGGCCACCATTACGGAGAAGAACGTATGCAGTTTCGTTTGGCGATGTATTATATGCAGGTTTGGCATCCCTAGAGTCTTAGTCTCGGATAACGGGAAACAATTCGACAACGATTCCTTCCGGGACTTCTGTTCGCAATTAGGGATACAGAACCACTACTCCTCCCCCGCCCACCCTCAAGCCAACGGACAGGTCGAAGTCACGAATCGATCCTTACTGAAGATTATCAAGACTCAGCTCGAGGGGGCAAAGGGTATATGGGCTGAAGAGTTGCCGAGCATACTTTGGGCCTACAAGACTACGGCAAGGACACTAACAGGGGAGACACCATTCCGACTAACATACAGAAACGAGGCAGTCATCCCAGCCGAAGTCGGCCTTACAAGCTACAGGGTGTACAACCATGACGAAAGGAAAAATGACGAAGCCATACGTCTGCAGCTCGATCTGGTGGACGAAATCAAGACAGCGGCAAAGCAAAGGCTCGCACGGTACCAGGACTGCATGGCCAAACACTACAACTCCCGGGTCAGGCACAGAGACTTCCAGGTTGGAGACCTCATTCTAAGAAAAGTCATGGGCGCAACAAGAGACCCAACCCAAGGAAAACTCGGCCCGAATTGGGAAGGACCTTACCGAGTCACGGCGTGGCAGAGGAAGGGCATCTACCATCTGGACACACTGGACGAACGGAAGCTACTGCATCCTTGGAATGCTGAACACTTGCGAAAGTACTACCAGTAGAGGTGATGACGTAAAGAACAACACCCCTCTTTTTTATTCTTAGTTCACTCAGATTTACTGTTTACTTTAAGTATTCGCTACAATAAGCCCAGCGGGCATATTTTTTACTTTGGTTTTGCTACAATAAGCCCAAAAGGGCAAGTTTTTGTTTTCGAACTACTTTTCATATAGATGCATGGCAATAAGAGGAATTTATTCAGAACTATTGAAATTTCTACTTACAAATTTAAATTCACAAAAGACCGACGAAATGGCCAAGTCCACAAGTTGGACAAAGCAATAAAGTTGACGGTCTAATAAAAGACCGATAAAATGGCCAAGTCCACAAGTTGGACAAAGCAATAAAGCTGATGGTCTAATAAAAGACTGACGAAATGGCCAAGTCCACAATAAACTCAGCTATTAAGCTGACGGTCTAAATAATAGACTGACGAATCGGCCAAAGTCCACAAAATGGACGGACCTATAAAGGTAACGGTCTAACAAAAGGCCAACGAATTGGCCAAGTCCACAATAAACTCAGCTATTAAGCTGATGGTCTAAGTAAAAGACTGACGAATTGGCCAAAGTTCACAATGTGGACAAATCTATAAAGCTGACGGTCTAATAAAAGGCCAACGAATTGGCCAAGTCCGCAAGATGGACGAGGCTATTAAATAAACGGTCTAATAAAAAAGTGGTTAAAGTCCGTAAGTATAGACAAAAGCTACGAAGCTGACGGTCTCACATGAGTGACCTCGTCTCAAAAGGTATTCAAAACCTGGTAGACGACCTTGTCCCAGGATAATAGGATTTTACTAAAACTCCTACAAGCAACAAATTACAAGCCCACGAAAAGGGCAAGCCTATTTGACCCATAAAACAGACGGAGTCAATAAAGTGACGGCCTCACCAAAATGATCGTCTACCCGTAAAAAGGATCAAATACTGACGGCCTTATTAAGCAAATGGTTACACTAGAAAGGATCAAAGTAAAGTCGAAAACCGACGGTTTAATAAAGCTGACGGAGCCACTAAAACTAAACGGGACCATAATCATGATTACGTTCTTTCAAGATCACAACCTACAACTAGACAAGCCCAACATCGGATAAAAGAACAGAAATCTCCTAGCGAGAAAGTAACAGGTTTATCAAGTTGACGAAGTCATAAACACATTAGATTACAGTAAGGCTGACGACCTCAGCCTACTAAGAAAATAAATTCAGTTTAACAAACATAAAAATGATGTGCACAGACAAAAGTAACGGCACATAAATAATCGAAGGCGACGGCATTTCAAACAAGTCAAAACCCAAAAGGGCACTTGAGTAGTTGCTTAAAAAGTTACAAATGAAGGCCCAAGGGGCACTTAATAAAATTGTTTGCAAAATAAAAATAAAAAAGAGACGTCAATTACAAGGGGGCGTCATTCTACTTTTTTTGAGCAGGGGTATCTTCCCCGTCAAGCAACTCCACAGAAGGGTTGGGGGTAGTTGTTGGAGGGTTCGCAGCTGGTTGGGCCAGGACGACGCCACTATCTTCAGCCGGAGGAGCGTCTGCAGAATCGTCACCTTCAATGTAGACGGCGTCATTAGCAGGCGCCATTGGCGAAACGTCATCCAACGTGATCCCAGATAGATCCAAGTCTGGGAAAGCCGACACGACCTGCTTAAGGCAGTCATCAAATCCAGCACCGTAATATCCCCCGCAATAATCGATGAAGGAATCTGACGCCTTAAACTTTTGGACCACGTCAACCCCAGCCGTTTCCACCTGGTCACGTAGAGCCGTCAGTTCTTGTTCCAATTTCTCCTTCTAATGGTTCGCCTTTTCCAGCTTCTCCCTTACTTCTTTTAGCTCAACGTTAAGAACACGCATTGCCTCCTTATACTGAGCCTGCTGATCTCGCATGTTAGCATTATGTTTGCTAACGCGAGTGACGACCCCCTCCTTGGCCACACACTGGTCCTGGAGCGCTTTTACATATACCAGAGCCTGAGAAGGGCACAACCGTCAGTTTAAAAAGAAAAACAAACAAAGGAAAAATAAGAAAAGTGAGGTAAGGAAGACGACTTACCCGTGTGAGGTCAAATAAGGCCGACACCCCCAAATCCTCTGTCCCCAGCAGGGCACAAGGATCAATGTCCGTCGGCTTTATGAACGATTCTATCTCTTCGACGGCATAATCCTTGTGTGTCAGAGGGCAACGAGGTCCCTTAAGGACGGGACCAGAAGAAGTCATCACCCCCTTCCCAGCCCCGTGGGCTGACTTGGGAGGTAACTTCTCTGGGGCCTCGTCCCTAGGGGTGACGGCCACCTTCTTGGGTGGACGGACATCCTTCCTGTCAATTTTCCTCTTAGAGGAACCCTTCGTGATGACCTTAGGAGCTGACGAAGACACCAACTCCCCCTTAGCCCTCTTCTCTTCCTTCTGACGAGCAGCTACAGCTCTTATACGTTGCCTTGCTGCCTCCATTTCTGCAAAAAATGAGACACATTAAAAAAACTAACGGTGACAACTGAAAGTAACTGGACAACAGAAATAGCTACTTACGATGGTGGGAAATTTCTTCTAACTTAATAGTTTCTGGCGACGGTTCCGAACCCCCACAATATGCGAAAAGAGCATCAAGAGTGATTAGGTGATGGCACTTTCGCTCTTCTAGAGGAATCTCGAGAACCCGACGGATGAAGTCTCTTTGCTCGTCAGTAATAAGAGGACGAACAAAGGCTGAAAAGAAAAATAAAGCTGACGATGTTAAGATAAATAAATAGTGTATGCACAGATAAAGTGAAAACCGACGGGGCTAAAAGCTGTAACCTGAGTCCCTGACGAAGGCCCAGGTGTTATCAAAATAGCCATGAGGGATTGTTTCCCATTCCTCCTGACGGCACACCCAGTCCGTCCCCTTAACAAAAAAGAACCTACTTTTCCAAACTCTATTGGAGTCTGACATCTCAGACACTAACTTCAACTCCTTCTCCCTGACGGCGAAATGGTACACTCCCTTAGAAGAAGAGAGGTGTTGGGGTCTATAGCAATAAAAGAATTCGTCTAGGGTTAGTTGACGGTGTCCTCCGCTTAGACGGCCCCATAGGATCTCAGCACTTATAAAGATTCTCCACGAATTTGGGGTAATCTGGATAATAGACAAACCCAGAAAGTCAGCCAGCTGACAATGTAAGGCCGTCAGGGGTAGCCTGAGCCCCGCGGTAAACATGGCGTCATACATCCCAACGTCTGCGGTTCTCCCCGTGTAGCACTTTTCATTCTCCCTATGGAGACAGATTGGGATATGGTCTGGGATTTGGTAACGGACGCGTAACTCCTTAAAAACCTTTTTACTCATTGACGGTAAAAATTTGTTAACGGCCCATTCCTCGGGAAGGATGAAGGGACGGTTGCTTCCAGGACTTCCTGAAGTTCCCTCACAGGACTCCTTGTCACCTTCATCCCCGTCACTACTGCTCTCATCCTCCTCCTTAACATTACTCTCCCCCCTTTCTACTCCTTCCTGACCTTCATTACCATGACTCCCTACCTCCTCAACGGGAGATTGGCTAAATGACTCTCTCTCTCTGACGACTGGGAAGAGCTCCCGGACTCATCCCCTGAACCAAATACTTCGTCGTAGGCCGCTCCGTCGCGGACTGAAGACTGATCACTCGACGCGTCACTTGACATCTGACTACCTACAAGTGACGGATTGGTTCTAAGCACCTAGAATGACGGCCTCACTATAAAAAATTAATTAAAATAGAACATGCAAAGAAAGAAAAAAAAAAAAAAAGACTTGTAAGTTTTTTGCAATGAGTGACGGCTTTTCTAGAAGCGACGGAAGCAGCTCAAGTGTTGTTGAGAGGTTGACGGAATAGAGATGACGGATCTTCTCTCCAGGAATCCTTAAAAATATAAAGGCAGAAATGGAGAGGAGGTGGGTTATATATAAGGAAGAAAAGGCGCGGAAGACGAAGCGACGCCCTCGTCCAGATGCAGAGCCAACCAGGGTACGCTGCGTGTCTAAGCATTTAATGGTTGGCAGCTCGAGGAGTCGCCTAGTAATTGTTTTCTCTCTCCTGACCCAGGTGGAAATTAAGAAACAACGCAACTCCATAACCCGTCAGTTTAAACTGACGGAGAAATGGAGTAGGGGGCAACTGATAAGGCAAAATATGCCACGAGGCGTCCCATGATTAACTCGTCGGCTCGGAGCTTATACCTTCATGGCTGAAGGGCATGAAGAAGGCTGACAACCCTTCATGGCTGAAAGGCATGAAGAAGGCTGACGACCCTTCATGGCTGAAGGGCACGAAGAAGGCTGACGGGCCCCAGACTGACAGTTCTATCAAAACCATGGTTTGGCCATCATGCATAATCTATAAAAAGATGACTTGTATTCCACGTTCAATATTAGAGTCCTATAAGGAAAGGATTCCGCAATCTACGCTCATAAGGATTCCTATAAGGAAAAGACTTCTACTCCAAGGTAGAATGGTCAACTTGGTACTACTATAAAAGCTCCAATACCTTCATAAATCGAGGTACGCATAATTCACCCCTCTCTAGAACTCTAGAGTTGAAAAGAAGTTCTAACTTGACCTTCGGAGGGTATTTGGCCGGCACCACACCGGTGCTCTCTGTTAGGTCTTCTCTTTTTTTTGTTGTGCAGGTGTCGTTTCGAGCGTACAAGCATTGTGCAACTCACTGGTGATATTTTCGGCATCATCAAGTTCCAACTCCAAATCATTGATTTTTCTTCAAATGA
Organism: Quercus ilex subsp. ballota; assembly: GCA_032727855.1. Classification (NCBI taxonomy): domain Eukaryota; kingdom Viridiplantae; phylum Streptophyta; class Magnoliopsida; order Fagales; family Fagaceae; genus Quercus; species Quercus ilex. The sequence continues at coordinate 18,771,283 of CM064908.1, read as the reverse complement.
ATTCTCAGGTGAAATTCCAACCAAATTTTCCTAAGAAACTATAATTCTAGCTTTGGGAAAAAAAAAGTTTTCTGGTAGATTGTCTAGAAACTTGACTAATATGAGCAAGCTTGAATACCTAGGCATCCATGACAACAAAATCAAAGATGAATTGCCTAACTTTATCTGCCAAATCTCCGCCCTTCATAGTCTAATTTTACGAAACAACTCTCTCCAAGGTTCAATCCCTATTTGTATTTCCAATCTTACCAGCCTCCAAATTCTCGATCTCTTAAGCAACCATCTTGTTGGAGAAATCCCTACAGAGTTTGGAAATCTTGCTGGTATGATTGAAACACCTGATGGATTTGTGTTTTCGTATTTTAGTGGTCTTGGAGCAAATTTTAAAGGTTTTGACACCAAGATTAATGATATGATAGTGAATTGGAAGAAGTCAAAACAAGGTCCATCATTTCACAACCTCAAGAACTACTCTTTGTTAGACTTGTCAATGAACCAACTTTCTGGTAAAATTCCAACTTCATTAGGAAGGCTGAAGGCTCTAAAGATTCTCAATGTCTCACTTAACAATTTTTATGGGAGAATACCAGCAAGTCTTGGTGATTTAAAAAATCTAGAGGGTTTGGACTTGTCACATAACAATCTATCAGGTTCAATTCCACAATCACTAGCAGTGTTGCTACAACTGACTATTTTGGATGTGAGTAACAACAAGCTCATGGGTATGATTCCAATTGGTAGCCAGATGGATACAATGAATGATCCAAACTTTTATGCCAACAATAGTGGATTGTGTGGAATGCAAATTCAAGTGTTATGTTCAGAAGACTCATCATCAACAAATCCACCAGAGTTTGAGAGAAAAGAAACATGGTTCTCATGGGAAGGAATGGTGATTGGATATGCGGTTGCCTTCTTTGTAACAGTGGCAATCCTATATCTAACTGAGTATTCTGTACCTGTAAAACCTTCAAATCACCGTAGTCAACAAGAGAAGGCAAAAGGTAATTTCAAGTGTCTTACAAGTTATGCATGCAGTCCATGGTCAAATAATAAAATCCTAGCTTTATAAAGGTTTTCAATTCAAATGTAAGAGGCAGACTAGAAGCTAAAACTAAGGTTAAGAACACCGTTTAGAACAGGGTGTCATGTTGTTTGTGGGGAATCCCTTAATTATTACAGATTATTGTTTCTGGTGTAGTATAGTAGATAGTGAGGCTTATTTCTTCTTGTCTTAGCGTTGTTCTATTTTTGTTAAGCAGAGGTTTTGTTTGTTTGTTTTTTTGCACCTCGTTGAAAGTTGTGTGGTTGCTTGTTAATGTAGGATTATTGATGCTGAATAAAATCTTGCTTTTCATCCAAAAAAATATTTGTCATTAAATTTGTTGAATATGGTGAGAGAGCAAATGAAAAGGAATATATAAGATATAACAATCTCATTGTACGATTCCTTTTTACTCTTTTTACTTCTTTTTTCTTTTTTTTTTCTTTAGCCAAAAGATATAAAAAAATGTAGTCATTTTACAAATGTTTACAAGAAACTATTCTCTTCATCATTGCTTATACAAAATTGGAGATTGAGGTACTAGTTCCTTATAACTTTTTTTATTGGAGTACATACTGGCAATTCATCTTCAAGATTACATTTGAACAATGGGCTGAAGTTGAAATTGCAAGACCTTCAGATGATGTTGTAATGTTCCACTTCCGCCAAGTTGTTTGGAACTGTTGGTTGGTAATTCTGCAGTTATGTTTTTATGTTTAACATCATAGATGCTGACTTCCCTCAATTGGTTAAGGTGGCATAGCCCATTGCAAACCCCAAAGGTTTACTGAATGAGAATGCATTTAACAGCGATGATGGTTTTGGTATGTTCCGTATGATTTGTTGATGGTAACAATGCTACTAAACAAGAACAAGTAAACATATTTTTAATTTTTTAACAAATAAATTTTGTGTTAAATGCTAGCAGTAAAAGACTCAAAACCATGTGATAAATGGCTAATCTAAAATATCATCATTATTTTTAATTTTCACCATAATTATTGTTCATTTTGCTAATCTATATCTATATATATTTAAAAGTTAAAATGTAGCATTTATTGCTATACTCATATTGTGCCACCTCATCCGCCACGTCATTGCCTACATAATCATTATTTTTCTTATTTAAATTTTATTCCTAAATTTTGTTGACATAATTAAATATATAAATATTTTTTTGAGAAGATATTAAATATATAAATAGATTAACTTTATACATTCATCTTGAACGGTTTTAATTTTATATATAATTTTGTCTTTACACATTTATCTACTTGAATTTAGATGTTTTATAACTAAGCAATAAAATCAATGAAGAATTTAAAACCAAAATTACTATTATATAATAATGGAAGCTTTAAAATAAATTTTACCAAGCTTTTTTTGTGCCATGACATTAGTAGCCTTTTTTATTTTTTGCAATTTTTACTTTGTTCAAACTTTCATCTTCTCCAACCATTTTCTTTTTAGTTCAATTTTTCATTTTCTCCAATCATTGGCTTTTAAACTTTTCATTTGATTTCCTTTATAGATTTTTAATTTTTCTCCTTTATATCTTCATAAATTCTACCATTTTTTGAACCTTTAATCTACTCCCACCCTTCCTCTTCCTCTTCCAACTTGATTTTGTTATAAATTTCTTTTTACTTCATTTCCACATTTCTTCCCTATTCATTCCAAGTTATTCACAGCAAAAAGTTCAATACTCTCTCTCTCTCTCTCTCTCTCTCTCAATTGATTTTTTTTTTGGTTTCAGCCACATTTTTTTTTCTCCTACTAATGGTTCTTTTTGTTATTGTTGATTTAATTGCCACTTCACATTTGTTTCTCTTTTAGGAAAATTTGTATCGACTTTTATGCATATTTAGGTATTTTGGTATTCTAAATCCTGATCACAATTTTTTTCTTTATCCCATTTTTTGATTTGATTTAGGTCAATAATTAGTTGTTTTGCAAGTTAGAATTTGATTTTTTTAGTGATCCATTTAAGTGTTAAACTATGAGACTTTACTGAGTTTTTTTTTAATCATTTTGGGTGAACAAAATTGTAGTTTTTGTAGAGAAAGTACTCTTAATAATTGTATTAGAAAAATTATATATTGCCACTTAATTAGATAAAAGCAAAGGTTAATCAAATGGAAATAATTGGATGAGTGACATATTTTAGCTTTCACCATTGTATTTTCATTATTATTATTGTTGTTGTTGTTGTTGTATTATTATTATTATTATTGTAAGGACACAAAAATCTGGCGGCCCAAACTCACTTAGAATAGTGAAATTTGTGCTATCCAGCTAGGCCCAAACCAATAAATATTTGTAAAGAGAGTGGGGTAAAACAAGTTGGGCTTAGCTCGAGGATTCAGACAGAGAAGGAATGAACGAAAGCCAAAGATTAAGTATATAAATGGTTCTTTACAATCTCGCTCGAGGACGATGTTCTTGCACAAGGATGTACACTATTCTCTCTCTCTCTTTCCATCACTATTCTTATTCTCATCTCTTTCTTTCTGATTTTTTCTGGGATCCCTTCATCTGGAAGTCCTCCTTCTTTATATACTCCTAAACTTATTGCATCCTAGCCCTCCATCTACAATCCCCCAGACTTTCCTTAGGACACTTGTCTATTTAAACTTCTGTTGAAGGTGGTAGAAGGAGCTGCTTAGCTGTGAATTCTACTGTTCAGGTCACTTCTTCATTAATATAGCTGATAAAGATTTTGCTAGTCATTTAATGCGGAGGTAGTAGGTGAGCTTTCATTGGAAACTTCTTTCACCTACCTTGACTCTCTCTTTGAACACCATTCTCTCCATTCGTCATTCCAGGAAGTGTTTTGTCCATTCTCCTCCTATCCTCGGGCGAATCCCCTCCTCGGGTTTAGAATGCTTTTAAAATGATAGTCACAGCTTATCGTATCATTCCTCAATCCTTGGGTCCCCACAATAGCCCCCTAAAACCTTGCTATTAGCCCTGAGATAAAAAGTAAGGTTTTAGTTGTGCAACCCTAATTGGTACGTGCCAGACACGTTCCCACATGGTAACGTCTCTTCATCTATATTTAGCACGTTCTTGACGCTTCAGTATCCATGATCTCGTATTTATTGTGTCAAGCAGCTGCTTGTCTCCCCACGTTCTACGGTGTGATGATGATCCTACGGTCCTCATTTACCCATATTTACGAGCAGGAATTTTACTGCTCATTTTTCACCCCTATATGAGGAGAGGTTGAGGCTGATTTTGCTCCATTTATTCATTTTGTAACTTTTTCGTTGGAACAGCAGTCCGAGGAGAGATTCTTATATTGCTTGTAGGTGCGTCTGGATTCATTTACTTTTATACGTAGATTCTACGTTACTTACACCATAAATTTCCATGGGTAGATTTGCTAGGTTAGTGGATACCCCCGAAGGCATGGCCGCCTTTAGGGCTCAATATAGGATCCCTAACGGTGTTGAACTCCAACACTGTGAGTTAGGTGAATGGCTAGTTTTAAGAGACAGGCTGAAGAGGCTAGGGTTGCTCATAAGAAGGCTGAAACGCATCTAGCCTTGGCCATTGTAAAGACCAAACAACAACAAAAATAGTTGGAGGCCAAGGACGCTGAAATGGCTAAGGCAGAGCAGGCTGCTTATGATGCGGGTATGACTAAAACTGCCCAAAGTTTAAGAGCCCAGCTCAGGGACGTTGCTCGGGCCTTCTGCCTCGAGGTATGGGGTGAGGCTCTCAACACAGCTGGACTTAGTATTGAATTAAAGCTTAGGGCTCCTGATAAAATATACTATCCTCCAGCTTTGTGCCTTGCTTCCAGCCTCACTCAACCTTCAGCTGATCTAGTTCTGCAGCTGCCTCGGCCTAGCCTATCACCACTTCAGTTGCTACGCCTGTGGCAGAAAAAGAGCAAGACCAAACACCTCCTGCATCTGGGGTGGATGTGGACTCAGAGGAGGTTGCTGAAGTCGGGCAGCTAAAGAGGAAAAAGAAGGAGAAAGAGAAAAAGGCCTCGACGTAATTTAATCATAGGTTAAGAATTATTAGCCAATTTTGTACTCGGGCCAAGTTTGGTTGATGCCTTCATCTTCTCTTATTGTAATCAAACTCCTGAACTTTAATGAACATATTCGATTTTTACTTTGCACCTTTTTATTTATCTAAGCATAATATGTCTAAGTAAAATTTCTACTCTTTCCCTTCCTAATATTATTTGAAACGTGCTAAGCTGTATTTAACTTAATTTACTCCCAATACTGTTCCATCCAATCTTGAATGAATCTTGAGAAAGTTGTTGGATTGGTTTTTAATGTAATTCATAACAATATTCTAGCACTTAGTAAAAATTTCAAATAAAACTTACTTTACCTTGGACTTAGGATGCTCAAAGACCAATCTGCCCAGAACCTATAATTTGAGGAGGTGGGCAAGACTTATGATTTTATTCAGCACTTAAAAATTTTCACACAAAGATTAATTTACCCAAGATTCGTGACCCGAGGAGTCGAACAAGACTAAGGTTCCATTTAACACTTAGAAACTTTTGCATATAGGTTAATTTATCCAAGGTTTATGGCCTGAGGAGTCGAACAAGACCAAAGTTCTGTTTAACACTTAGAAACTTTTTCATAAAGGTTAATTTACCCAAGGTTTGTAACTCGAGGAGTCAAATAAGACAGAGGTTCTATTTAACAAGACCGAGATTCTATTTAACACTCAGAAACTTTTTCATAAAGGTTAATTTACCCAAGGTTTGTGACCCAAGGAGTCAAACAGACCGAGGTTCTTTTTAACACTTAGAAATTTTTTAATAAAGCGATTACAATATAAATTGTAGCCACAATAATACATAAAGGAGCTAGATATGAACAAAAAGAACTTCATATCATTAATAATAATAATAATAACATCGTGAGTTAATTCATTCCAGGGGCGTGGAACCACCTTTTCGTCTAAATCTTCCAAGTAATAAGCCCCAATACCTGCCATTGACGTTATTTGGTATAGGCCTTCCCAATTGGAGCCCAACTTCCCCTTGGGGGTTCCTTGCTGTTCCTACCACTTTTCTGAGAACTAAGTCCCCTGGGGTTAATGACCTCAACTTCACTCCTTTGTCATACCCTTGCTTAAGTCTTTGCTGGTAATGCGCCATCTTTACTGTAACCACTTCTCTTCTTTCCTCTACTAGCTCTAAACTAGTCGAGAGTAGGCGATCGTTCTCCACGACGCTGAACTTATCAATTCTTAAGGTCGGGAATTCAGATTGAATAGGGTTACTACTTCAGTTCCATAAGTCATTGAAAAAGAAGTTTCCCCAATTGATCTTCGAGGTGTAGTGCGATAGGTCCATAATACGTGGGGTAACTCATCCACCCACCTTCCTTTTGCATTATTTAACATTTTCTTTAGTCCAGACACTATGGCCTTATTTGCAGCCTTGGCCTACCCGTTCCCTTGTGAATAGGCAGGAGTAGAATATCTATTCCTAATCCCCAACTCTCCACAGTATCTTCGGAAGGCCTTACTATCAAACTGAACTCCATTGTCTAATATCAATGTGTTCGGAACTCCAAACTTGGTGATGATATTTCTCCATATAAATCTCTTAGCATCCACGTTCCTGATGTTGGACAGAGATTTAGCCTCTACCCACTTAGTGAAATAGTCTGTCCCGACGAAGAGCCATTTCGGGTTTCCTGTGGCTCGAGGAAATAGACCCACTATGTCTAAGCCCCATTGAGCAAATGGCCAAGAACTAGAAAGTGGGTTCAGAACCCTTCCTGGTTGATGAATATTTGGGGCGCACCTCTGACACTAGTTGCACTTCTTAACATAATCTCGAGAAGGTTTCTGCATGCTCAGCCACCAGTACCCCTAGGTAAGGCTCTATGGGCCAAAGACCTCCCACCTGTATGGCTCCTACAAATCCCTTCATGCAATTCCTCTAACAAGGGCTCCACTGCCTTGAGATGTACACACATTAGATACGGCCTCGAGTAAGAGTGTTTATACAACTTCTACTCTTTGGACAACTAGTAACGTGGGGCTTCCTATGTATCTTTTTTACGTATCTTTTCTCTATAAAGCTAGGATGGACCATGTCTTCAACAATGACGACCTGTGGCAGATTTGATCCCAAAGAAGTTGCCAACATAACCAAAGAATCTGCATGAGAATTCTGTCCCTTCGGGATTTACCTTAAAGTGAACCTCTTGAAACGGGACTGAGCCTGTCTAACCTTAACAAGATACCCCTGCATGCGTTCATCCTTAGCTTCAAACTCACCACTGACTTGCCTAACAACCAGCCGAGAATTTGAATACACTTCCACAATTTCTCCTCCTAAATTTTTAAACATTCTCATCCCAGCCAATAAAGTTTCATACTCAGCTTCATTGTTCATGGCCAGAAAACCCAAACGAAGTGATTTCTCCATCACCAACTTCTCTGGGGTTATCAACACGATTCCTACTCTTGGTCCTTTTCGATTAGCTGCTCCATCCATATACACCTCCCAGGTGGCAACAACAGAAACCGAGACCATCATAGCCTCTACTATTCCTTTCCTATCCTTGGCCATGCTTTTTGTAAACTCCGCCACAAAATCTGCCAAGACTTGTCCCTTTATAGCAATACGAGGCATGTACCTGACATCGTAGGCACCCAGCATGGTCCCCCATTCAGCAATCCTGCTTGTGTAGTCTGATTTTCGTAGGAGAGCTTGTAAGGGGAGCTGGGTAAGCACCACCACGGTATGTGCTTGAAAATAATGTGGAAGTTTCCTCATGCCGTGTACAATGGCCAACATCGCCTTCTCCAGGGGTAAATAACGTGTCTTAGTTTCGTGCAAGGATTTACTAACATAGTAGACGAATCTTTATACTCCACTCTCATTTCTGACCAGAACCAGACTAACTGCGTAATCCGTGACTGCTAAGTATGCATATAATATTTCTTCCTTCTTGGGCCTAGAGAGGACAAGAAGGCGTGACAAATACTGTTTAAGCTCCTCAAAAGCCAATACGCACTCCTCGGTCCATTGAAAGTCCTTCCACTTGTGAAGAAGTTGAAAAAATGGACAACACCTATCTGCTGACCGGGAGATAAATCTGTTCAGAGCTATTGCCATCCCTATTAACTTCTATACCTCATTGGGATTCCGAGGAGGATGTAAATTGTTAATGGGTTTAATCTGATCGTGTTTGACTTCAATTCCTCAGTGTGTGATCATATAGCCTAGGAACTTTCCTGAGCTAATCCCGAAAGAACATTTTGATGCATTTAAGTGCAGTTTGTGTTCCTGCAATACTGAAAATACCTCCCTTAAGTTTGCCAAATGCTCTTTAACTTGTTTGCTTTTTATCACCATGTCATCGATATATGCCTCCACATTTCTCCCAATTTGTGACTCAAACATTCGTGTCACCATTCTTTGATATGTGGATCCTACATTTTTGAGGCCAAAGGGCATCACCCGATAATGGTAATTGCCAGTAGGAGTTCTAAAGGCAATATTTTCTTGATCGGATAATGCTAAAGGTATCTAATGATACCCTTGGAAAGCATCTAAGAAGCTCATCCTAGGGTGTCCACACGTTGCATCCACCAATTGGACAATTTAAGGAACGAGGAAGGGATCCTTCGGGCAAACTTTATTTAAATCCATGAAATCTATGCATACACGCCATTTCCAGTTTTTCTTCTTCACCACCACAATATTAGCCAACCATTCAGGATAAAAGATTTCATTGATTACCCTTGCTTGCTTAAGTTTATTAACCTCAACTCTCACTGCCTCAGCATGCTCTTTTGACAAGCGCCGAGTTGGTTGCTTTCATGGAACCGCATCTAAATTCACATTCAACCGGTGACATATAAACTCTGGATCAATCTCGGGCATGTCATAAGTGCTCTAGGCAAACACATCCATATTATCTTCCAGAAACTTCACCAATGCTGCTTTCTCTAAGGGTGGCAATTGAGACCTCACTTGAAAGTATCTCTCCTCATCTTGACCAATTAAAACCTTTTCCAATTTCTCGGATAGCACCCCCTGTGACTCGGTCCCAAGTCTTACTTCGGGACCTTGTAATTGCTATGGGGTTCGCTCCTCTTCTGCCACGGCTTGATCCGCAGGTTGCTGTGTAATGGCTGCTATCAGACATTGCCTAGCCATTGCTTGACTTCCTACTAATTCCCCTACTCTCCCCTGTGTAGGGTACTTAACTTTCAAATGTAAGGTTGATGAAACTGCTCCCATAGCATGAAGCCATGGTCTGGCCAAGATGGCTGTGTAAAGGGAATAAGTTTCGACTACAATGAAGTTAACTTGCAACTCTTCATCCCTAACCTGTATAGGTAACCTTATCATCCCACGGGGAATTACCAATCTCCCATCAAAGCCCACCAGTGGTGAATCATACTTCTCCAAGTCCTCGGGCCTAAGATTTAACCCTTTATACAAGTCCGAGTACATAATCTCCACCTCACTTTCCTGGTCTACTAGGACCTTTCTTACATCATACCCCCTGATTCGAATGGTTACCACTAAGGCGTCATCATGTGGCTGGAATGTCCCCTCCTTATCTTCTTCTAAAAAACCTAAAGTGGGCATAGCCACCATTTTGGCCTTTTTGCAAGCCTGGCTCCTGTCTTCCAAGTCGGGACCCGAAACCACAGACATAACCCCTGTGCAGGTTCCAGCATCGCCCTTGGGCTTAGCAAAAATGACATTAATTGTGCCCAGGGCTGGCGGAGGAGCGCCATCCCTTTGATACCCAGTTTCGGACTGTCCAAACTAACCAGCAAGTTGGTGCAAGAACTACCTCAACTTCCCTGCCTTCACCAGTTAACTCAGATGATTGCGTAAAGTCCTGCAATCTTCAGTTGTGTGTCCTTTTTCCTAATGATAATGGTAGTAAAGGCTCTAGTTTTTGTTGGATGGGTCCTCACCCATTTTATTGGGCCATTTGAAATATGGTTCATTTCTTATCTTTTCCAGTATTTGATAGATAGGCTCTTTAAACAACGAACTAACCACCTGAGCACCCGCAGACGATGTTTGGTTGGGGAAATCTCTCCTCGGCCGGTTATTGTGATATCCTCCTCCTCGAGGATCCCTCTTTTCAGGAAAAGCCTTCGCCTTGCCCTTTCCCTGGGTCTGATCTTCCTCTACTCGTTTGTACTTATCAATGCGATCCATAAGCTAGTGCATACTAAGGGCAGGCTTCATTGTTAGTGACTTTCTTAGCTCATGCTCCATTGGAAGCCCTACCTTAAAAGTTCTTAATGCCACGTCCTCGAAATCCCCATCTATTTCATTTTATGTTTCCCAATATCTATCCAAATAGATCTTGAAGGTCTCCCCTTCCCTCATCACCATAGACAACAGAGAGTCTAAAGGCTTGGAGACCCTACTGCACGTCACAAATCTAGCACCAAATATCCTTATTGACCCCTCTTCCAAAGCATCAAACCATCGCATAGCCACAGGGCCGATGCTAGAAGGGAATACTTTGCATATAAGGGCTTCATTGCCATAATGGATTGCCATCTTTTGATTGAAGTGGCTCACATGCTCTATAGGGCAGACCTTCCATTGTAAATGGTGAACATTGGTTGTGAAAATTGGTGGGGAAGCTTGGTCTTGTTGATTCTCCTAACGAATGGTGACTTTGAGATTTGACAAAGTGCCTTACTCATTGTGTCATTCCCCATGCTATGGTGAGATGACCCTTGCCCACGCTTGAACTTGCCATTTTTCAGTTTATCCTGGTGTGAAGATGTTGAGAAGGACTCACTGGATGGGGTTCTAGACCTATAGTGATATAAGCGATCCTTACTCTCCTTTGATCCATCACTTGATGGGGATGATGGACTCCTTCTACCATGCTCCCTTCACCACAATTTCCTGTGAAAGTGATCTATCTTAAGTTTCAGTTTTCGCGTCTCTTGCTCGTGCGAAACATGGCTCCCTGTCCTTGAGTGACTCCTCTCAGTACACTCCGTATGGACTCTACCATAACACTTGGAGTATGATGTTTGTCTCTCCTTCGCTTCAGATTAACAAACTGATTTTCCCAGTTTCTTCCCTATTCTATTCCAGGTTGGCCATGGCTAATCAAAAACAAACCCACAAAAAAACCTTGTTTCCCACAAACGACGTCAATTGTAAAGACACAAAAATCTGGTAGCCCAAACTTACTTAGAATAGTGAAATTTGTGCTATCTAGCTAGGCCCAAACCAATAGATATTTGTAAAGAGAGTGAGGTAAAATAAGTTGGGCTTAGCCCAAGGAATCAAACAGAGAAGGAATGAACGAAAGCCAAAGATTAAGTATATAAATGGTTCTTTACAATCTTGCCCGAGGATGATGTTTTTGCACAAGGATGTACACTATTCTCTCTCTCTCTCTCTCTCTCTCTCTCTTCTTATTCTCATTTCTTTCTTTCTGATTTTTTCTGGGATCCCTTCATCTGGAAGTCCTCTTTCTTTATATACTTCTAAGCTTATTGCATCCTAGCCCTCCATCTACAATCCCCTAGACTCTCCTTAGGACACTTGTCCCTTTAAACTTTTGTTGAATGTGGTAAAAGGAGCTGCTTAGCTGTGAATTCTACTGTTCAAGTCACTTCCTCATCAATGCAGCTGATAAAACTGTTGCTAGTCATTTAATGCGGAGGCAGTAGGTGAGCTTTCACTAGAAACTTCCTTCACCTACCTTGACTCTCTCTCTGAACACCATCCTCTCCATTCGGCCTTCCAGGAAGTGTTTTGTCCCTTCTCCTCTTATCCTCGGGCGAATCCCCTCCTCAAGCTTAGAATAGTTTTATAATGATAGTCACAGCTTATTGTAACCTTTGTCAGTCCTCAAGTTCCCAAAATTATTATTATTATTATTATTATTATTATTATTATTATATTTTATTTGTGATATTTTGCTAATAATTGTTGATTTTATAATCTTTTTGGGTGGAAAAATTTGTAGTTTCTGCAGAGAAATAATCTTAATAGATTGTAATCAACAAATTATTTTCCTAATCGATCAAATTAATCATTGTTTTTTTTTACAAAACAAATTAATCATTGTTAAGCGGTGATTGATATGAGATTTTGCAAAGTGATAATTAATATGACATTTTTTTTTTTGCGAAACATCTTCATATTGGTATGTTTTGATTTGATGTATTTTTATTAATGTATTGAGATAAGCACTATATTCAAAAAGAGAGATCATAATTATACTTTGCATACTTCAAATGAGATAGATTGATTTGAAATTAAAAAGATAACATTAAATAGGATGCTACAAGTTGAAATTTTTTAATGGTGGGAAAAATCTATTTTTCTCAATCATTTCTAAATGTCATAATTGGAAAATTTTAATCCACACTATATCCTATCACTAGCAAATTGGCTCATAATATGAGTAGATGAAAATCTTAATAAAAATAAAATAAAAAATATATAATTTTTTATTTGTAAGGAACACAAAATTCATTACTTATTAATTTTTTATTGATAACATATGAAGCACTATGGTGAAAGGAAGAAACATGCTTACAATGAGCTCACTTTGCTGTAGGAAGTAGAGCTTTCGCGATATAGTTTTAACTGAAAAGCTCTTTAGCATTTTGAATGTTTGGCAAATTATAGTGAATAATATTATAAAATTATGAATTTATAAATAATGAAAAATAGTGAATTGTGGAACCTTTTCTAAAAGCTCCAAATTTCACGTTTTGCCTTAAAGTTATTTTCAATTTGAAGGACCCCCTTAAAGCTCTTTCAACAGAAATTTTTAATTAGGATGCAGAAATTTGACCTGTTTTGTAGCCCATTGTGAATCTTGTGTGTAGGATGTAAAAACTGTTATTTTGGTGATTAGGATTTCTTGTTGTAGTTTTTTAGACAAAAATAATAATAATAATAATAATTTGTACTACCGCACTTTGTATTTTTCTCTGATAATAGTGAAATCCCTGCAACTCCATGGACGTAGGCAAATTGCCGAACCACGTAAATACTGTCTTGTGTATGTGATTATTTTTTCTTTGGCATGTGTTTTTCTCTATTTTTTTTCTCACAGGTTTGGAAATTTCGTGTTAATTCCCTGCATCCACCATTGCAGTTCAATGTGCAACTTCTAAATATGACGATAAATTCACTTTTCAGTCTCTTGGACTCCACCGGTAAAAACGTTTGGATGTAAACTCATCTTTGTAAATGATCAGACTTGAGTGTTGTTGATGAGCCTATTTTGCCTGTTGTTTTTAAATTCCAAAATTTTTGTTTCTCCCTTTTTCTTTTTTCTGATTTTTCTTTTTTAAGTAAAAGAAAAACCGAAACCTAATTGTGATTATGGAGTGCTGAGTGCACCTCTAGAGAATGATTTTGGACCTCTAGAGAATGATTTTCTCTAGTTGCGTTTAGACGTTCTTACTCTTTTCAGATTCGTATTTTGTCATGCATTACCTAATTAATGTGTACAAATTTCAGAGGTATCCGGATGCAAGGCAATTGCGAGCCAAGTCTATTGAAAATTATGACGACTTGCGAATAATAGTTGGCAATGAGGCCCCAGGTGGAAATTGGTTTGAAGCTGGTGCCACACTTAGACTTGAAGGCAATTCTACTTTCAACAATGAAGCGTGTGTTTGGAAAGCACGGAAAACGTGTGTTCCTGCGTTTTGCTAAAAAACAGTGGGTCCCATGTTGTAATACCTCACATATTTTTATTTGAGGTTATTATTAGGTTTTTTTTTTTAAATATAATTGTTGGGCCATAGGTATTATTTTATTAATAACTACAGCCCACTACCCCACTAAGCCCACGTCTCTAATACAAACTACAGGGTAGAGGAAGAGACAGTTAGAGTTTTCATAGAAAAGGTTTTTTTTTCAAAGACGCTAAGAGGAGTTTTCCTTGGAGTTTAGAGCACGTACAATTGAAGAAGCAATCATATTGTTCAAGGTATGATTTCTCATCGTTAGAAACAAAGAATTAAGGAATTAGAATTTTATCATAGAAAACTTTAGTGATGTGTAGATTGTTGAATTGGTAATTTCTTACACTACGATTTTACAGTGTTTCAATAATTCTGGAATTTTTGGTTGCTACTGTTCGCACCCTAGAGCAAAAGCCGAAACTGTCAAATTCATGTATAAGGCTAGCGTCACTTTAGTAGGTCTATAGGAACTTTTGGTTGCTGATTCATATACCGTAGCATTAATTCTAAATTGTTGGACAATTGCAGCCGACCCCACCCATGTGCCACTAGTTCTCTCTTACTTTTTGTCAAAGTCCAGGTTCCCCGATGGTGTATTGATAGCTTCAATAGTCAATGCCTACGTGTTGACTATCTCCTACACAATGAACCATTTAAGGGTTCAAGTGACACGGCTACAATTTCTTTAAAAAGGATAAGGACAAATGTGATATTTTCATACCAAAATTCTCATATTAAATCCATAGGGTCAATGAATGTAAATCCATGAATAATATCATATTGGTTTTGGCCACCGTTTGCATTGGGGATTATATATTAAATTCTAAAGTGTTAGCTATTGCATCCCTCTTGGTAAAATAAGTTTCGATTAATGCAAGGATGTATTATTGATTAGAATACCATTGATTAGAAAAACGTTAATTTAAGTGTTGAAAGTGTTATTAGTTTAGCAAAGTATAATTCTAGTGAGTCCATTTGTATAGTTCTATAAGCTTTATATTTTGTAGAAGATATTAAGTATATTTCCATGATTGATTATAGGTCCTATTTAAGAGTATTCTAAAACTATTTGGAGGGTGTTTCAGCTGGACTTTCAGAGGGATTCAAGTGCAATAAGTAATTATGCATAATATGCACAAGTTTTGTCCATTAGGTTCTTAGAACTTAAAAGTTTTCAAAAGTGTTATATTTCAAACTTATATTTTCTAAAGTTTGTCAAAAGTATTTTTGCAACATTGAAAGAGAAATTTCGACTATTAAATAATGTTTTAAGAGACACTTCGAATTTTAAATAACGTTTTGAATGTCCAAATCTCATTTAAAAGATGATTTCTAAACTAAACTATTTTCCGTAAATAATTGAGTTTCAATGTAAGTTTTTCTAAAAAGGTTCTTGTTCTTAAATTTGTTAAAACCAAGTGATTTCAAAATCATATTTCTATTCTTCAAATGGTATTTAAAATGTTTCTTTTAGCAAATTGAATTTTTAGATTTACACAAGAATTGTAATATATTTATATAAACTCCTCAGTTTCTATTCGTTCCCCAAGAGAGTCAAGCATCCTTTGATTTATGCTCTATTCGATATTGTGATCTTTGATATGTCTCTGTATTTGGAATAATTGTTAATATCAAGTAAATTATTATATTTTGTATAAACTTCGCTTTTGTGATCTGTGACTCAAAAATAAGTGTTTTTTTTTAGAATTGATCAGATATATCAGATATATGTGTAAATCCGCTCACAGGATTGTATGTGAGAATATGTGTTGATCCCTCACCAGCAGGGGTTAGATGTTAGTATCCGCTCACAGGATTGTATGTGAGAATATGTGATGTGTATATGTGACACTGTGCTCTGATCAATTATATGTATGTGATTTCAAATGATTTTAAGATGTGATTACATATGTATTAAGTGATTCATTATATGTTTTGTGGAATAACTATTTTTGATATTATGGAATGAATTTGTGAAAAAGCAAAAATACTCGTGCTTTGCTTGACTCTATTCCGTTGTGTATTCTGTATAATTACTTACTAGATGTGTGGCTCACCCCATCAATTACATTTTTCAGATTAAAGTTTAGTTGGGGAACAGAACCTTTGGATCGCTTCGTAAGGTGCAAGGTAGAGCGTGAGAGTTTTAGGCGAAGTCAATAATACTTGAAGTCTTAAAGATTAATAGTTATTTTTTTTATTCCGCTTTAGATTTCACAGCATTTTGGAGATTATTCTAAATTTGTGAATTTTAGATATTGTAAGAGATTTATCAATAGCATTGTTTATTTGGAGTTTTGAATTATGTTTAAAGTAATTATGTTCATTGAGTTATATAAGTTCAGTAGGTTAGTCATGTATCTAAATCCATGTTCCATGGATTTGGGTCGTGACACGTGCACTGTTCACAGGACCCGCAAATACTTTTTACAGCAAAAAGTAATTTAAAACTGGTTCTCACGGCACTATTCACATATTTAAAAATTATTTTGCTACAGTGTTTCAGTTTTCAATAATAAACGGTATTCAAATAGACCCGAAGAGCACGTTGAAACCCTAGTACAAATGTTTGCTAATGAAGAAATGTCACATGGGGATACTAGTGATGGCATGCAAGGTTCATCTCAGCAGACAAGGGCTAGGTCTTCTTCATCACTTGTGGCTCCACGTTAGAGCTAGGGTGGTCGGACAACCACCTTGACCTGGAAAAAAAATCATTATTATGTATAAAATTTAAAAATTTTATAATTTTTTTACCCTTAAAAAAATGTGTGACCACCCTAAATTTTTTTAAACTCAATATAATTAAACTTTGGATAAAGTTTAGTAACAAATTAACTTGATTGTAGACTAAGGCTACAACTCCACTCAATTTTTTTTTAATGGATACGAATTTTGACAAATCCACAATTATATTACTTTTTTTTTTCTTACATCTTTCATGTTTGCAAAACTTCAAGAAGATCAAAGATCAATAGCTTATGTCATTAATCAAATATTTAAATTTCGAGTTTTTATAGTATAAAATTATATGTAAAAAATAAGTTTATGGATCAAATAGTAAATAACATCTGATTCGCATGAAATTTGACATGTGTTTTAAGAGCATAAAGAACATACAATTCAATTATTAGATTTTCAAAATATGTAGTCATATTAATTTGTTTACTGAAAGTTGTAGTTTTAAGCTACAACTAAGTTTGTAGTCAAATTTTGTCAAACTTTATTCCTCTTAACAATGTATTGAGCCCTTACAAATAAAATGAAAAATCCAAGAAAAATTTTATTTAACTAAAATTTTGAAAAAGATATAACTTACAGTATTGATAATGAAATTCTCATGCAATGATTTCAAAAAAAAAAAAAAAACGTAGAAGAAAATTGTAAGACTTCATGTATTTGAGTTTTTTTTTTTTTTTTTTTTTGGTTGTTGTCAATATATGAATTTATCTTTTTATTAAGTTTCTTCATGACCGCCCTGAAAAAAATTCTTGGAGCAGCGTTGTTCTTCATCATCCCATTCCAAACGGCTGTTGAAGAGGAGACGTTCAAGTGATGTTATGTTAAAAATGATGAGTGCCATGGCTGCAGATATTGGTAGAATAGCCGATGCATTGACGGAAAATAAATCGACCGTGTGCTTGGATGAACTGTTTGAAATGGTACAAACAATACCTGGCTTTGACGACGATCTTATTATTGAGGCATGTGAATATCTTTCTTTTGATGAGAGGAGGGCAATGATGTTCATGAAGTTGAATGAGAGGTTAAGAAAAAAGTGGTTATTAAAACGTTTGCGTGGTCAGGGTAATTAGAATGCCTTGTTAATTTTGTCGATATATAGTTCTCATTTTGTGAATGGGTTGAACATGAATAAAATATTCATTTTTCCTATCGTAGGTTTTTCTCTACCTTTGTTGGCTTGCTAATTGGATTTTTGGTTGCTGGGACTGGATATGAATTGATTTATAGCCCATTCTTTCAGATGTTGGGGGTTTTCTAGATTAGTCTGAAGCCAAAACCAGGTCTTTCTAACAAAGCATGCAACTTTTGTGTGTGCAGCACAGCTTAAGGACAATTTGATGCTTATAAAACAGGTTTAAATCAGTTTGTGATGTACACCTATTGGACTCATTTCGATGAGCCACAACCTAGGGTTAATTTCTTATATACTTCTGGACAATGTTTAATTATAAAATTGGTTGTTGTCTAACACTACAAACCTTACTCAATATTTTTTTTATTAAAAATGAATTTTGACGAATCTACCGTTGAATTACATCTTCTTTTTATATCCTTCATACTTGCAGAATTTCTATAAAATTAAAGATCAATAATTATGTCATCAATAAATTGTTTAAATTGTAAGTTTTTGTAATTTAAAATTATGCATAAAATGTAAACTTATAGATCATATAGTAAATAATATTCAATTTGCACAAAATTTGATAAGTATATTAAGAACATAAAGAACATTAATATTCAATCTGCACTATTTTGTTCTCCCCACCCAACCCCCCCCTATTCAATTTGCACAAAATTTGATAAGTATATTAAGAACATAAAGAACATTAATATTCAATCTGCACTATTTTGTTCTCCCCCCCCCCCGGGCGGCCCTCTTTTTTAAACATCTCAGAAGGCAATCACTTGCAGCACTTATTTTCGTTACATGGGCCTTTCTACCCCAAATAGTAACTTACAAATGCGTTTATCAGAAGATTACCAGAAGGATAGTTCTCCGATTCCAATTCTCAACTTAGAGTGACCTGCATAGCAAGAAACTTAGAGCATGTTCAAGCTTAGAATGCTGACATTATATTCTACAGATCAGGACTGATCAACAGAGTAAAACTTGATAATGCATGATATGCGCTATACAAGCTTATCTGAGTTCATGCTGCTATGTGACATGTCATATTTAATATTGCATCTATCTTCTCGGTTAAACTACAAGTCGTCCACTTGTGTATTTATCTCTTAGTTTACTGGAGTTAGTTGCAGGTAGTTGTTACTGTTTCTCAACTATAAAACAAGAACAAGGAACCGATCAGGCGATTCAGACCTGGGTTTTAACGTTTTGAAAAGAAGTTGGTCAATAAAAGAGACGTCAGCAAATTAAAAAATAAAATGAGAATAGTGTTTCAATAATCTTCATTTCTCCGGCTAGCCGAAGAGGTCTTACCTTTCCCATAGATTTTCCAAAAGGGGGAGAAACTCTTTCACACTTTATATTAGTAGAACACACTTGAGTGAAAGAAACAGTACCGTCCTTTCCAAAAACTACTCTTATGTTCTAAATGACTTAAGACTTTGTGTACATCGTGATTGGTTGTACTGCATGTGAACAAAACCTCTTTTAATCATTCTCCTCCCCAACTTTTCATAACCATCCAACAAAGAACAATAATGGTCCAACTCAGAGAAAAACCCCACATAGTTTTCCACCCTTGTTTCTGTCTGGCTTGCTGGCAGCGGTAGTCTCTCTTGCAAAATTTTCAAGACAAGGACAAGGTGCTTGCTATGTATGCTAGCTGTAAACTTGCCGCCTCATCCAAGTTTTTCAATTTTGTTTGAAATAGGAGACATGAGTCACATCAAGAATAAGCTCAATAAGCTGGCTTTTGTTTCATGCAGGCGCTGCATGATCATATGCTTCTGTGAATCACGTTTCTCCCTTAACATGTTAAAGTGCGTTCAAGTCTGTATCCTTTCCCACCTCGTTCTAAGAAACTTCAAGACCATGGCCGTGATCAGTACTCAGCAGTGCACCAACTGAACCTCTATTATATTTATCCCACAACAGCCCACTCTTCCCAACAAAGAAGAAAGAAACACTCAACAATGGCAAAACTCAGCCTACTACTACAACTACTACTTGGACTTCTCATCTTGTTTACCCCTTCTCTCTCTTGTCCTGAACATCAAAAACAAGCCCTTCTTCAATTTAAAGCCTCTCTCATCAATGCTACTACTTCTTTTTCACCAAAAAGCCCTCTTGCTTTGTTAGAATCATGGAATTCCAGCTTAGATTGTTGCCACTGGGACATGGTCAATTGTAGTTCTCGCTTTGGTTCAAGGAATGTGGATTCTTTATATCTGGAGGACCTCATCTGGTCGAAGGAGCCCATAGTGCTGTCTTCCACCATCTTGACACCGCTCTTTCGCATTAGAAGCTTGACGCACCTTGTCATGTCCTGGAATCAAATACAAGGAGAATTGCCAGGTGACGGCTTTGCCAATCTGACAGAATTGGTTCATCTTGATTTGTGGAATAATGACTTCAATGGCTCCATTCCTTCTCAGCTTTTTCACTTGAAGCATCTTCAATATCTTGATATAAGTTCTAATTCATTTCAGGGAAATATCCCAAAGGAGATAGGGAATATGACAAAGTTGCAGCATTTGATTCTTCGCAGCAACAAATTATTTGGGGAAATTCCATCTTCAATTCTGAATTTAAAGGAATTGAAAACAATGGATTTGAGTTACAATTCATTGTCAATGGAAATTCCTGATGATATTGGCAATCTAGCCAACCTGACCAATTTGGACTTGAATTGCAACAAGCTCACGGGTACAATCCCATCAACCATACAGAATTTGACGAAATTGGAAATACTTCATTTGGAAAGCAACTTGCTCATTGGAGATATTCCATCCAAGCTGTTCAATATCAAGGGCTTGAAGGGCCTTCTTCTTGGAGGAAATAATCTCACCTGGAATAACAACGCAAAGATGGTGCCAAAGTTTACGCTATCTGAGTTGTCTATGAGGTCTTGTGGTCTTACAGGAGAAATTCCAAGTTGGATTTCTACACAAAAGACACTTGAAATTCTAGACTTGAGCAAGAACCAGCTAGAAGGAATGTTCCCACAATGGCTTGCTGAAATGGAGGTTGGAACTATAATTTTGTCAGATAACAATCTTACAGGTTCTCTCCCACCTCGCCTCTTCAACTCTCAAAAGTTATATGCTCTTTCCTTGTCCCGAAACAACTTTTATGGAGAACTTCCAAACAACATTGGTAATGCCACTACACTTGGGATTCTTACGTTGGCTAGAAATAATTTTTCAGGGAAGGTACCTGAATCCATCTCCAAGATTTATGGCCTCTATTTGTTGGACCTGTCAAACAACAAATTTTCTGGCAACACTTTACCAGATTTTAGTTCCAACGCACAACTCCAAATCATTGATTTTTCTTCAAATGAATTCTCAGGTGAAATTCCAACCAATTTTTCCCAAGAAACTATAATTCTAGCTTTGGGAAAAAATAAGTTTTCAGGTAGATTGTCTAGAAACTTGACTAATATGAGCAAGCTTGAATACCTAGACATCCATGACAACAAAATCAAAGGTGAATTGCCTGACTTTATCTGCCAAATCTCCACCCTTCATATTCTAATTTTTCGAAACAACTCTCTCCAAGGTTCAATCCCTATTTGTATTTCCAATCTTACCAGCCTCCAAATTCTTGATCTCTCAAGCAACCTTCTTGTTGGAGAAATCCCTAAAGAGTTTGGAAATCTTGCTGGTATGATTGAAACACCTGATGGATTTTCGTATTTTAATGGTTTTGGAACAAATTATTACACCATTGGCACCAAGATTAATGATATGATAGTGACCTGGAAGAAGTCAAAACAAGGTCTATCATTTGACAACCTCAAGAACTACTCTTTGTTAGACTTGTCAATGAACCAACTTTCTGGTAAAATTCCAACTTCATTAGGAAGGCTGAAGGCTCTGAAACTGCTCAATGTCTCGCTTAACAATTTTTATGGGAGAATACCAGCAAGTATTGGTGATTTAAAAAATCTGGAGGGTTTGGACTTGTCACATAACAATCTATCAGGTTCAATTCCACAATCACTAGCAATGTTGCTGCAACTGACTATTTTGGATGTGAGTAACAACAAGCTCACGGGTAAGATTCCAATTGGTAGCCAGATGGATACAATGAATAATCCAAACTTTTATGCCAACAATAGTGGATTGTGTGGAATGCAAATTCAAGAGTTATGTCCAGAAGACTCATCATCAACAAAACCACTAGAGGTTGAGAGAAAAGAAACATGGTTCTCATGGGAAGGAATGGTGATTGGATATGCAGTTGCCTTCTTTGTAACAGTGGCAATCCTATATCTAACTGAGTATTGTGTACCTATAAAACCTCCAAATCACCGTAGTCAACAAAGAAGGCAAAGGGTATAAATTTCAAGTGTCTTACAAGTTATGCATGCAGTCCATGGTCAAATAATAAAATCCTAGCTTTATAAAGGTTTTCAATTCAAATGTAAGAGGCAGACTAGCAACTAAAACTAAGGTTAAGAACACCGTTTAGAACAGGGTGTCATGTTGTTTGTGAGGAATCCCTTTGCAATTATTACAGATTATTGTTTCTGGTATAGTATAGTAGATAGTGAGGCATATTTCTTATTGTCTTAGTGTTGTTCTATTTTTGTTAAGCAGAGGTTTTGTTTGCTTGTTTGCACCTCGTTGCAAGTTGTGTGGTTGCTTGTTAATGTAGGATTATTGATGCTGAATAAAATCTTGCTCTTTCATCCCAAAAAACATTTGTCATTAAATTTGTAGACTAAGGTGAGAGAGCAAATGAAAAGGAATATATAAGATATAAAATAACAACAACCAAGTCTTAGTCTGCAAAGATATCAGATATAAAATCCTTGCAAATTGTTATTGTACGATTCCTTTTTTCTTTTCTTTTTCTTTTTTCTTTAGCCAAAAGATATAAAAACTGTAGTCATTTTACAAATGTTTACAAGAAACTATTCTCTTCATCATTGCTTATACAAAATTGGAGATTGAGGTACTAGTTCCTATTATAGCTTTTGTTATTGGAATACATACTGGCATTTCATCTTCAAGATTACATTTGAACAATGGGCTTAAGTTGAAATTGCAAGACCTTCAGATGATGTTGTAATGTTCCACCAAGTTGTTTGGAACTGTTGGTTGGTAATTCTGCAGTTATGTTTTTATGTTTCACATCACAGATGCGACTTCCCTCAATTGGTTAAGGTGGCATAGCCCATTGCAAACCTCAAAGGTTTACTGAATGAGAATGTGTTTAGCAACGATGATGGTTTTGGTATGCTCTGTATGATTTGTTGATGGTAACAATGCTACTAAGCAAGAACAAGTAAACAGATTTTTAATTTTTTAACAAATAAATTTTGTGTTAAATGCTAGCAGTAAAAGACTCAAAACCATGTGATAAATGACTAATCTAAAATATCAATTTTTTTTTCTTTTTTTTTTTTAATTTTCACCATAATGATTGTTCCTTTTACTATTATAAAAGAGAGATGCAACATTTCCTATGTTTTTCCCTCTTTGTATTAGTTTGATATAAATATGTCGTTGATTTGAGATTAATCCACTGGCCACATTTTCTCTCCCTGAGCAAAGGAACATAAATTGCTTGCAAGCCACAATAAGAGAAAAATGGCCCTTGAAAGAGCTTACATCAATGGGGCCGAAAAGATTAGATAAGCCCAATAAGCAAGATTATGTGCCGCACAAATACACAATTAGCTGACCATCGGATTTTTTCACCGCCAAGGATAGTATGGAATATGGATCATGTGTCTGAGACAGTGAGCTTAATTTCCCAGTCAATAAAACAATAGGGGTTGTTAAGGGCTTTAATAACTGTTAGTGAATTACCCTCTAAAATGGCCTTAGCTACGTTAATAATGCTACTACCATATATTTTTATATACACTTTGTTGCAACTGTCTTATATGACATATTGTGATTAGTTTTCTATCATTATTTCATGGACTCGTTTTTCTACATCATTCACAGTCTATCACGTATGACAGTTGTGACAAAGTGTATAAAAGTGTGTGGTACTAGCATTATTGTCTGTTTCAAGAATTTTAGCCTCCTCAGCTTTGGTCTGTTTGGTCTGTTCCTGCAGGAAGGTGTTGATGTCACATGCTTTTATTTTATATTCTTTTACCATTTTAAAGTTTTGATTTTGTAATCAGTAGCCAGTTAAATAAATAAGGTTAGGATGTTAGAGGAGGTAACTAGTAACTACAAACAATTGTCTTCACCTCCTTTCTTTTTTACATTTTCTTTTTTTGATGTCACTAAATTTCGGTTTAAATTTCTCTTCATAGGTTTGAAGAAATTAAAAAAATTTGAGAGGGTGGCTTTTAAGAGAGAGAGAGAGAGAGAGAGAGAGAGAGGTGTATATATATATATATATATATATTTCACTTTTTGGGTCTAAGAGTTCCCTTTTACAATAATGCCTTGAAAAATAAATATTCACAAAAAAAGAAAAAGAAAAAGAAAGAATGAATAGTATGATGACTTGCACTCTCGATCATGACACGTTTATTACCTTTTAAAATAATTTATTTTGAAAAACTTAAAATGGCTATTCCAATCTAGTAAAAAAAAAATTATAGCTTTTAAGAAATTAAAAAAATTTAAGAGGGTGGCTTTTAAGAGAGAGACAGAGAGAGACAGAGAGAGAGAGATATATATATATATATATATATGACGTAAATGCACTTTTAGTCCCTACATTTTGACTTGATTTCTATTTTGGTCCCTACATTTTATTTTTACCACTTTTAATCCCTAAACCAATTAACGTCTGACATTTAGGTCTTTTCCGTCACTCAACCAACGGCAAAAGCTGACGTGGCAAACGGAGGCACAGTAAATGCTGACGTGTCTATTAAAATAATATTAAAAATGCTACATTAGCATCCACGTTAGCATCCATGTCAGCATCTAACCTTAAAAAATAAATTTATCAATTTTAAAAATTATAAAAAAACAAAAAAAAAACATAATTAAAAACAAAAAAATTTTGGAACTTACCCAAAATCCCAAGTCCTCTTCCATCTTCCTTTTCTCTCCCAAAAATCGCCCTCTTCCTCCTCCTCCGACTCGCCCAAAACCCACCTCGACCCGAACAACCAACCCGACCAGACAGCACAACCCAAGCTCCACGTCATCAGCCAGGAGCCCCACATCTCCTCCTAATTCTACACCTTCAACTCGAAATCCCACTCCTTCATGATCCGCTGCCTCCTCGAGCACCGCCTAGCCACGCCGGCTGAGATCCGCGCTGTCCTAAAGTCGTGGCACGCCGTCTAGAAAGACCGCAACGAGGACACCGCATACCTCACCGCGTGGAAGCGAATCCAAGACAAGCGCGTCGTCCTCTTTTTCTTCTTGAACTCTTTAAGCAAGTTCCTCCACTTCTCTCATCTCCGATGAAATCTATCTTGGTGCTTCATCCTCGGCGTTCACATCGGCCAGATCTGGGTTGAGTTTGCTGTATTTGTTTTGGATTTTTGATAAGTTTGAAAAGGGATTGTACGGCCCCCGTACCATGACCCATAGCGGGCCTTGGACCCTGACCTGGGCATATGGCCCATGAGGCCTCTCCCTCTCCCTCTGCCTAGCGGTCCACCCCCGAGTCACGCAAGCTGCGGGCCCAAGCCCGGCCTTTTCACCGTTTCTCGGCGAACCCCTTCCCGAGCAATGATGAACATACAGCTCGCGGGACACCCCGCCCTGTACCAACCCGGCCATGCCTCGGAGAGGCATCGCTGCCGGGAACTGTCGTGGAAGTGGGAACCAAGTTCCAACGCCACCCTCACCGCTTCCCATGCCTACCTAACTATCCACTTACGATCGATAATACTGGACCGCCGGTTGCACTTATTGGCAAATAATTATGACCTCTCCGCTGTTCTGTGAACTATAAATACAAGAAGTTTTGGGAAGACAAAGGTTGGAGAATACAGGAAAGGAAGAGTGTAAATAGAGAGAAAACAGAGTGAGGAAGTGGTTCAGACCCCCGAGGAGAGGAAAGCGATTCCATTGGGCCTCGGCGTTTAGAATGACCCAGCGTAGGAAATCCAAACCCACTATACAAGTAAGTTGTGAGCCCAAGTGAGGCCCAGCCCAACTGGGTTTCGATTTTGGGTGCCCACAGGGATGATATGGGTTTGTGAAGGGAAGTTTTTGGGTTTGTGATAGAGAATTTGTTGGGTTTGTGTATAAGGGGATTTGATGGGTTTGTGAAAAATGTTTAGATCTTAGGAATTAGGATTGACATAAAAAATTTGGTTGGTTGTCAAATGAGATCTGGAAATTTTTTTTTTTTTTTTTTTGTGAAACTGAAAATTTTGTTTGGTTGCCAAGAAAATGTATAAGAGTATCCTTAATTTTCCTTAAAACTAATCTAAGTTCAAGGATGGAGTTCTTCAGTACCTTGAGTCCATTGGTTGCCACGGTTTGTATGTGTTTTTGTGTTTGGATGACAAGAAATGACAAGAAAATGCTAGAAAATTTGGGTGTGTGTTGTTATATTTAAATCTGGGTTTGTGTTCATTGCGTTCATTCTGGGTTAGTCCCAACAGATCTAGGGCCCGTTTGATATATGTGTTTAAAAACTAAAAATTGTTGTTTGAAAACATTTATGGAAATACGTGTTAAAATGCGTGAAATGTTGTTTAAAAACTGAAAATGATTATTTGAAAACACAAACCAAACACCTCCCTAAGTTCCATAATTTTTTTGCTTTTAATTATGTTTTTTTGTTTTTTATAATTTTTAAAATTGATAAATTTATTTTTTAAGGTTAGATGCTGACGTGGATGCTGATATAGCATTTTTAATATTATTTTAATAGACACATCAGCATTTATTGTGCCTTCGTTTGCCACGTCAGCTTTTGCAGTTATTTGAGTAACTTATTTTGAAAAACTTAAAATGGCTATTCCAATCTAGTATAATGTGACTTTGATGTAATATATTTTCAAATAATTTATTCCATATATCATTGTTAAGTTAACTTAAATCATCACTCTAAAAAAAAGTTAACTTAAATCATAATACTTACATGTATATGAGTATATCTGAGCTAAAATTACTTATTAATGACGTAAAAAGTCTCATGATCTTTAGCCAAAAGACATTGCTTTGAACCAAAATTTAGGTACTTGAAATTTTATAATATTTCCAAAATCTTGATTCTTAAACTACTCTTATTTTAATTAATTTTTTAAAGGGCAAGCAATATAAAAACTAAATTATATTCATTTCAATGGTGTCAAACTATTTACCTGTGACCAATAATTAAAATAAAAAAAATCTATAGAGAATTTCCATGACTAGAGAATATATTAGAAAACTTATGATAGCAATAATGGAGTTGGCTATCCTCATACTATTCAAAGTAAAAGCTAATGACCTTATGTCTCCCACTCTCCATCTTTCGCTTCCCATCCACTTTCCTTATCCCTCTCAACTTGATGATGCTACTCGTCGCCCATTATACAATTGCCTTGATGTTAAACTTGAAGGTTGTAAATGGTTTAAACCTAATAGTGTCGAATTTCATGAGTGTATTACTAAGAGTTTTTTCAATTGCTTGTCTAAAAATCGTAAACATCTTAGAAGTAAAGAAGAAATTGAAACATATAAGATTGGTAAAGAGTGCCTAAACACTTGCCTCAAAAAATGCAAAGATTCAAGACTTCATTTGGCAAATTGCTTAGTTAAATGTTTTGAAAAGCGCATTAAGAATAGGGGAGGCAACAACACGACTCAAGGTTAAATCATCAATAAATAAGATTTGTGATGTTATCTATAGGTTAAATCGATGAGATATATATATATATATATATATTTTTTTTTTTTGCTGAATAAAATTGGCACACCCATGTTATATCAGAAGAGCTTATTGAATTATTATTATTATAATAAGGTAAAATATTTTTTTTCCCAATTTTGACATATATATATATATATATATTGATAAGAAATATCTCAAAATTACATTAAAAAAAAAAACTCAACCATAATCAGCGATAAGAACATGATGAAGGTGTGGAGGAACATCCTCCATTCACATTGTAAAACCAATAACATGTCTTACATGTTTAGCTAAGTTATGAGTTACAAAATTGTCTAATCTATGAGTAGGAGAGAAAGAGATACGGCTAAAGGCATCTATAGATTGTTTTGGCTTTTGACATATGTTTGGGGTACTAGTCTAATTGGAGGTTTATTCTCCACAATATTACTGCTAGTTTCCACACTCATCTCTATGTAATTTATACACTCCATGGTAAAATTCTTAGGCACTCCATGAGTTTGTACAGCCATGGTTTTAGAATGAGTAAAATGACACCGGAGCTTAGTGAGCGGGATCTTGGACTGTGGATTAAAAATCCCAGTTTCATAACTTGCTTCTTCTTTTTTTCTTTTTTCTTTTTGCTTGGAATTTGATATTTATATTTGGACTGAAGCTGTGGTGTTTGTATTATTTTTTTTGTACTTGACTATTCATATAATGACTGGGCGTAATTTAATGTCATTCAGTTATGCACATTTCTATATAATACAAACACCACAACTTCAGTCCAAGATTAAATTAATGGAATATAATCTTATTTAGTTGTGCATAACTGAACAAGATTAAATCATAATCTGTCATCAGTCATCTCAACTTTAGTTTTTTAATCTTAACTAATAATTTTTAAACTTATATCATATATGCTCCATGATGATTTGTCTTTATTATTTGTCCAAGATATTAATGGATTCTTTTTTGGTGTAAGATTCAATCTAAAGTTTCTTATTTGATCACAAGAGAATTTATCAATTGAACTAATTAAAATCTAAAGTTATGAATATTCAAAGCTTAGAGATTATGGTTATCAAAAAAAAAAAAAAAAAAAGCTTAGAAATTATGTAGTAACTAGCCGCGAACCCGTGCGTTGCGCGTGATAATTATTTTTATGATGGTTTTATTAAAAAAAAATTTACAATTTAAACTAATCTAATAATGAATAATGTATTTCATAATTATATTTTTATTTATTATAAGAACAATCATAAATGTAATATAGGATCAATCCAAAACACCAAAAAAACATAAACTAAAAAAAATTAATAAAACTTAACAATGATTAATTGAACCAATATTAGGATAAAATTTTGTTTTTGATAATCTATTAAGGTTATTTTCTTTGTAGAAATTATAATTTCGGCCGCTCAAAATATATTATGAAATAAACAACTATTAGCAAAATCTAAGAATTAAATTTCTATACATGCATTGTTATAAAATAATAATAATTAAAATAAAATTGCAAAAGTTAAAATTTGTCACCTATCCAATTATTTTTGTTTGGCTAACCTTTGCTTTTCTTTAAATAAATGGCATTATAAAGTACTTCTAGTGCAACTATTAAGAGTATTTTGTCCACCACAAAGGATTAGAAAATAAACAAAAATTAGTAAAGTCTCATAGTTTAACATCTAAATTGAGCACTATAAAAAATCATGTTATGTAACAAAATAAATACCAAATTATCCTAATCATGTTATGTAATAGAATAATATTATATTTTTACATGCTATATTTAATTCTTTAGAACGCAATAGGATAACATTTAACATTCAAAGAGAATTAAAAAAAAAAAAAAAAACAACAACAACAACAATTTAAAAAACTAAACTAAATCACAATTTAAAAAACTAAACTAAATCACAATTTAAAAAACTAAATTAAATCACATTAACCCAAAATAGAGTTTTAAAAAATATAAAAAATTATCAACCTAAAGTAGAGATGCAAGAAAAATTAAAAAAATCCACCAAAAAATTGACAGAGAGAGATAGAGAGAGGGAACCTTTTTTTTTGTGAGGGAAAACTATGCATATAATACAAGAGATAGTGACAAATTTATAGTAAGAATGTGTGAATAAGAAGAGACAAAAATAAAGGAAGATAAAGGGAAAGAGGAAGAATGATATTAATGTAAAGGGTAGTGGGGAGATGAAAAGGTAAAGGAGGAAGAAAGATTGAAGAAGTAGTGGGGAGATGAAATGGTAAGGGAGAGAGAAAGGTTGGAGAAGTGTAAATAAGTAGTGGAAGTAAATAAATAAGTAGTGGGCTGCATTTATAGGGCTGAAAATTGTAAAAATCATTTTAAAATTGTAGGAAAATTATATTTTAAAAAAGAAAAGAAAAAAAAGAATGATGTGGCAGCTGATGTGGCGCAACGTGAGAGCAGCAGCAGCATTAAACGCTACGCTTCAGCTTTTAGTAATATATAGATTTGAATAATGAGAACTATGCCTTGATAATGTCTTCAGACAATAAGAATCTCATTCTATAATTTTCTGAAATTTGTGAAAAAGAGAGGAACATTGTTAATGCCCAAGAGTTTTATAACTCAATTGTCACTTTCTTATATTTTTCAATGAGATGCCGAAGGTTTCTACAAACCCCCCCCCCCCCCCCCCCCCAATTGTACTTTACTTTTTAAGGTATATTTTTTCTTAGGTGATTGATTTAAAGATTTTGTTATTGTTAATATTTGTTCATACATCATCATAAACATACCGTAGAAACATAAATAAATTTTAGAGTGATCAATGATCCTTTAGGTGTATTCTTAGTGTTTGATGAAGACGATCATGATTCAAATCTTCTCTCCCCACTTAAAAAATATAAAATAAATAAATAAATCAGTTTTTGAATGATATCTTTTGCTCTCTTGAACCATGTTAGCAGAACCTTTGATTGGTTGCTTTACATTGATGGTTTTTTTTTTTTTTTTTTTAACAATGCTACAAACATAACAAATTTCATAATTGTTGAAGTGATAGATTATGATTTGCGTAACATTACATTTACATTAGACTACCACTGATATCACTTTTATTGTATACCAATCACAATTTGTCACGTTAGTAAATAATAAATAAAGTGTTATCCCTTTAGACTTAGTATTTGTCGTTACAATGAAATAGGATACCACATGCTTTATCTTTTTACTCAAAAATATGATACCAAATTGGAGAAGAGAGGGAGAGAGAGGGGACTGGATCATGTTGATGAGAGGAAAGAGAAGAGATAATATATATTTTAATTTTTTTACTTCTCTCTTTTTTTTGGGTTAGATTTTGATATTTTCTATTTAGTGGAGTGCATTCCCCTCAAAAAAAAGGTGATGTGAATTTATAAACATGTCATGTATAATTTGATCAATTATGGAGATTACAAACTAAAGTGACACTTAACTGCCACCTTAATAATGGAGATTAACAAAAGAAAATCTAAATATTACTTAACGTTAGGGATGTGGATCATAATTTTAAAATTTTAAAGGACAAAATCAATATTAATTCAAACTTTAAGGATATAATTTGTTATTTAATTTTTTTTTTTAGCAGGGCTTCGGCAACTTTAGCCCACACATCCACGCTCGCCTGTGACAGTCCTTACTAAGAAATTTGTAATGACTAGATACAAATTGGTGAAACCCAAAACATTCAGAGTGGCCTGTGTTGTGCCCAAAAATGTGCAACCCATTTGGGCTGGGCTTGGTCCAAAATCCTTTTTTTTCTCAACCGGAAAAAATTCATTAGGATTCCGTGTAGAAGCTTCTCATTTGATAATATATCGATTGATAAGAGATTTCTAGTAACATTGTTTAAGAGTTCTGAAAATATGTACAGGTGAAAAAGTGTTGTGAAAATACATGTTGTATTATTTAAATAACGAAAACTATTGTTCAAACAATATTACCAAACAGATCCTAGATCCTCCAATGAAACAGCGGCATATACATATATATATTTCAAACAAAACAAAACACAAATTAACACACAAATACAATTCCATTAAAAACTCTATTCACTCTGTATTTTGAATATTTTAATTTTCTTTTCTTTTTTAAAAAATTGCTACGGGGCTACTGGCATGTGTGTTCTGTCAAGACTCTAAGATTGTTAGCCGAGACCACTGGCATATATGCTCTGTTTTGCGGAGACCCCTAGTGCTGTTGAGGGAATAATTAATAGGTACTTCTATAAATGTAAGAGGAAGGAGCACCACATCACCATACTCCGAAACTATCTAATAATTTTTCTTGTCAAGGTCTTCCACTATTTTTCTAGGAAAAGAGCAAGTCATTTTTGGATGTAGAGAGGGGCCTAAAGCATTTGTTCTTGGATTGGTATCATCATAATGCGATTCAAAGTGATACTTTGAAACTGAGGTAGAAACATCTAAAGATGCAGAGACTTTGTTCCTCACCTACGGAGATGAAATATAACCAAAAAGCTTTAGCACAGCATACAAAATACAGCATTGAAAAAAAAAAAACGGTAGAAAAGGATGCCGTCTATTCGAACCAACATTTTCTGAGCCTCAAGACACCAGAATTTTGCATCGCATCGTGATCCTCATTAAAATGCAAGGATACATCTGCAGACCGCATAAAGGGATTACTATTCACAGATTCACTGGCAATACAGATTGTTAGATCCAGTTGCATCTTGCATGAGCCCGAGGTAGAAACTGGTTTTTTTTTTTCTATTATCGTGATTCTTCTTTGGCAAAGTAAAAGGTTCTGGTGTCAACAATGCATATAACACAAATTATATCATAGACACTATATCAGACACTATTCAGTCTATTCTAAGATTATACGTGTCCCAATTTGGCGTCCACCCACACATTGACAAAGGTTTGGCATCATGCAAAAAATATAAGGAAATGCATATCACCTTCAACAAAAAATTTTAAAATTAAGCTGATGTTATAAGAATGAATTAAACAGTGACCTCAACTGAGAAGCTAATTATGTTCATATCCAGTGTTCTACATCCGAAGTATAATAACATCAAGGGGTAGTAAGCAAGAATGATGTTCTTCCCAAGAGAAGTCAAAAAGGTTTGAGTAAAATAACATGCCAATTGAGAGAAATATAAGATGGCCCTCCTTTTTCGTCAACAAAAATAGAAAGAGAAAAGAGATCAAAAGATTCAAAACCACTATAAGGAACTCATTCCAAATTTTACACTTTTCCAATAAAGTGTATTGTTGAGGTTCGTGTTGTATACACAAATTAGTGACAACTGACAATTCTTGATCTTAGCCAAAAGGCTGAGAAAGGTATCTAGTGACACAACTGTAGACAAAGGGAAACTTGCCACAGCCTTAACCCTGAAGTGTCTGAACACATTGACTTTAAATAAGGGTTTAAACCAATGACTTTCATAACATGACATTTTTTTTTCACACAATATTCAGATCTAAAATCAGCCCAAATTTGAAATTTTTTGCATTAAACTGAACAAATCTACAAACTAAAAAAAAAAATGTGAATCCAGCTAGCATCTAAAACGAGAGAGAGAAGGTTGTGGAGCTTGATCTTTTGACGTCGTGCAAGAGGACTCAGTGGCACCTCTGACTCTGAGCTGAGTATGTTTTCCTTTACAAGAGAACTTGGTTTGAGTTTGAGAGGATATTTGATCTGG
Organism: Quercus ilex subsp. ballota; assembly: GCA_032727855.1. Classification (NCBI taxonomy): domain Eukaryota; kingdom Viridiplantae; phylum Streptophyta; class Magnoliopsida; order Fagales; family Fagaceae; genus Quercus; species Quercus ilex. The sequence goes on along the minus strand of CM064908.1, from coordinate 18,738,177 downwards.
TTAGGTTTAGAATAAGGGGTCCGGTTAATGTGTGCTCTTAGGGCACATATTAAGCTACCCATTTTTGTAAATATTTTTTCGGGAATTGAAAAAACTGTCAATACTTTTTCAATTTTCGAGAAAATTTTTTCTAAAAATGAAAATTATTGTTTGCCCTTAAGGCACACATTAGCAAAATCCTTAGAATAAAATTGTAATTTTGAGAAAACATTGAGGGAAACAATAAAAATAGAAAAAAGGTCTACGAAACTCAGAATCCCTCCCACTGATTTGGGGAATTGAAAAAAGGGATATCCTAACAGAGGGAGAGGGACATACATACCCCCCACATTCCTCTATACTCCTCTCAGATCTCCCCCATCCAAATACACTTGGTGTAGTCCTTATGGACCATATCTACCCTTCGTTGTCCAAGTTGGCCTGGAAGCATGCCTCCATTACAAAATAGTAAAGGTCAAGCAAATAATTTGAAGAGTGCCAATGTTCCAAAATTTGCCAGATTTGATTTGGTTTACATCTAAGATAAAATGGCATTAAAGAATATGAGCAAAATTTTTACAGATAAAATACAAAATATTCCAAATTTAATTGCTGCTACATGTGCTATGACTTGTGACAAACAACAGCCATGCACGAAAAGTCACTATCCACAATCCACATACCCAACTCTTGAAGCCGCTTCTGAATTAAATCTAGAACTATCTCGCTAGACCAAAAAACTATCTTCTTTTCACCCCCTAAAGAAGATTGATTAACATTATTGGTATCAATATTCAGGCCAAGGCTTGTCTCATCAACCCTTTTAATCCTCACACCCTTCTGCCCCAATAAGTTTGCTGCTACATACACAAAATTCATGCCATCTCTTGATATTGAAGCTTTCCTCGTCAAAGAGTCCACCATCTCAGCAGCCTTGGACATCAAAGCACCAGTCCAGAATTTCTCAGCAGAAGATGAGCTTCTGACATGCATAAGTTCCAATCTTTTCCCAACATAGAAGTCAACGGTGGGATCGACGGTTTCAAGAAACAGGTCACTACTGGTGAAAAGCATGTTCCCATCCACCATCAAAGAATTAAACCTATTCTCCAAGCACTTCTTGATGACATAGGCCTTCATTAAAATCTCCTTAATCAGCTCTGCATTAGAATCTTGAGATGTCATTGATTTGTAAGCTCTGACACTATTGAGAAACTTGTCAGCATTAATCACTGGATGTCCCCTTCTTGATAGATCGAGTAGGAAGTCAGATTCAGGGCCCATAAATATGTAGTTCCAAATATTTAGCCTCTCAAAATGACATAGCAAGTTCCTAGTGACTGGCTCTGATACCCCAAAGAGGCTTACCAAAATAATTGTCTTCTGATTCTGCACACCATAAAGAACAGACCCAAGTTCAGCATCGCTTGTTACAACTCTTCCAGGAAGTACTTCTTTGAAACAGAAATCATACCATTTCAGATTACTCAAGGGTTGCATTTCCAAAAAATTGAAATCAAGAGAACTTTCATCCAATAAATGAGAATCAGGACCAGCTGTTTTTCCGTAGTTAACACCGGCGTCCCTGTGAGAGACACTAAGTGCTCTCTCATGTAAAAAATTGGTGTAGATATTAAAATAACCGTGTGAATGAATAAATTTAATAAACCAAGGAGTCCATATTCTCTCTCCCATCTTCTTGTACCATCCTGTTGTCACCTGCACAAAAATTTTATAATTTAATCAAGATGTTGGCAATACCAAAAGCTTTCCAAGAAAGATAAAAGTCAACAAAATATGAGTGACATTTAAATTTGATTACCATCCCCTCAAGAAATGGCTTAATGCCTTTTGCCTTGTGTATGTCATACCACAACCTGAACTCTTTCCAAGGTTTGGGAAAGAGAAGCTGGCCCCAAGTGCCAACCAACTGGTACAAGAAAAGTCGTGCATTGTTATCTAATTTTATTTTGTTTCCATGTTTACCTGTAGCCAGCAACCAATTAACTCAGAGGAAATCTTTTTTTTTTTCAATAAGTAATTCAAGGGGAAATCATAAAGGGACAAAAACTAACAAACCAAAAGTTGGGTCTAGGCAAATGTGTAACAAGGGTCACTGGCATAATAGTTATTCATGAAAATACAATAGGGAGTAAACATAGATATAATAGTCCTTTTGCATGATTATAAAATAAAAAAAAAAGAGTCAACCAGCACATTGACTTAAATTGAAAGTAATAAGGCTAGTTTAAACAGGCAAAGGAATGACACATTGCAATAGGCATGTCATACATAAAAATCCAACCAAGTACACAGGAAATGTACTACAGTGGTAAAGATCAAGAACCCAAATTACAATGATCAATAAGATCAGGAAGGGACAAAGAAAAACAAGATGGCAAAACTAAACTCCAATCAAGGAGAGTATGGAAAAAGAAAGACTTCATATCACGGATAGACCGTTCACAATCAAAACAAACAATGACGCATAAACAATGATAAATGACAACGCTGATGGCTATTTTGTTGCTTGATTGATTATAGTGTCACAACCGTGATAGGAATAATCACAATTCTGTGGCCATTGGGAGGGAAGTACACAGTGGAATTGCACAGAATTCTTGTACTTGACAATGAACTTTTGATGACCACCTCTCAATCAAGTCTCCTTGTATGATAAGATCAGGTATCAGGAGAGTTCCTTGTGAATTGTAATGGGCTATTGAAGCTAAACTACAATGTCATCATTCAATCAAATAATTGCCACTAAAGCAAACATAAATACTTTCTCGCAATTCGACTTTTCAAAACACAGTTTACAATAACAACATATATTTAGAATCTTTTTCTAGCCTTCCAGTTAACGAGTTAAGGTTCTTCTATTCTATTTGAAGAAAAACAAAACACTTTATCTGTCACATTTTGTTGGACTCATAATTTTCAGACTCATAATTCAATATAAATTTCAATGTGTTCGAACAAATCATTCACTTTACGATCTCTGTAAATCTATTATTATGGCCAAGCAAGTAACAAGCGGTACCTGGAACGAACCTAGGTCGCTGCAACGAAGCTCCAAAGATGTACGGACTGTAATTCGAAGCGTTGTAATAGAAATTCACAATCAAGCTCCGAAGAAACCTGTAATAAAGCGGCGACACTTCCAAATCGTCTTCGACCACGAACGCAAACTCGTTATCGGAGCTCGGCCACCACGCCTCCAGCCACTGCGCTTGCAGCCCGGCATTCCCGGTCCGATAATGCACTAGCTTTTCGCCGAACCTCCACTCGAAACCATCGACGAACTCCAGGATCCGATGCGAGGATCCCAAATTGCGGTCCAGTTGGAGAGAATCGTTGTTGGTGGAGGCGAAATGGTCAACGTGGATATGGAGGTGGACGGGATCGGAGAGGTAGTCGGCGGCGGCGAGGGAGCGGAGGCAGCGGGAGAGAGAATCGAGGCGGTTGAATGCGAGGACCTTGATAATGAAGGTGAAATTGGGGGACTTAGGGTTAGGGCTTTTGAGGGAATTGATAAAATTAGGGTTAGGGTTAGGGTTAGAGGTGGAGAAATAGGAGTGGAGGAGGAGGAGGAAGAAGGCGGAGATGGAGAAGAGAAGGAGGAGTGGGAGGAAGTGTCTTTTGGGACCCATCATTTGCGAGAAATTCGAAGCTCTGTCTATCTCTATGCATTTGAATTGCTTATAGTTACAGCCTCATTTGGACGCAACTGTGGTTGAATACTGCTTATTTACTAAAAGTTAAAAATTTATTATTGAAAATATTATAATAAAATAAATTTTAAATATATAAATAATACTGTAAAACTCAAATTTATTTAAAAATTTATATTTTACTGATTTTTATGAGCCTGTAAGCCGTATCGATAAGACCTACTAAAACAATTCAGACGCATGGAATGAGCAAATCCAAACGCACGATATATATTACAAATGAAAATTATTTTACTATTCAATTTATTTTTGATACTATTTATGAATCTACACTTTTTAATACTATTTATGGTCCCATTGTACTATTTTAATTAACTTTTACTTTTTATCTACTATACTTTCATAAATAAATAATAAGGTTTTAGTTTTAGTAAAATAAGTTACGTCCAAGCATACCCTTAATCTGTTCTTAGATTTTGATAATTATATTTTTATCGTCAAATTAAGGTAGTAATAAATTTTTAGCATAAACGAGTTGACGTCTCTGATTGATACTGTGACTATGACTATGACTTAGGGATTTGGATCCGGTGCAATACCTAGGGCAATTACTATCAATGGTTGAGATTGATAATTGCAAAAAGCAACTTTCAATCTCAACCATTAATTAAAAAATGTTAAGAAAAAAAATTAATAAAAGTAAAAAGTAAAAATTTAAAAAGTAAAATATAAAAAATATTTGTGAGAGAGTGGAGGGTAAATTGCACCCGGTGCAATCCTAATCCGTAACTTAGTTATGAATTTACAGTACAATGTGACAGAGAGGATGTGTGTGCGCGCGCGTGTGGAAATCTCAGACTCTCACTCTCACACGTGCGAAGAGATTGGGTGGGGAAGGAGGAAGACTGGGGTGAGTGAGTGATGTGAATGTGATGTCAGTTAACAGAATGATTAATGAGCCATCATTATCATTACCTTTTTAAAAATAATAATAAATTTCAAAATTTGAATAAATAAGTTATGATTACTACACCACACCTGTTGCCGATTAAATTAGTTAGGACTTAGGAGAGTTGTTAAAAATCTTTTCCATTTTTTAAGGATGGTCTTTTCCATCCATTAATAATTTAAATAAAAATCAAAAGTAACAATGTCGTTAGTTAAAACATAAATATTACCGTTGGTAAGGTAACACTCTTTTCCTAAATTGCCCAACATTTTTTTTTCCCCCCTTAAAAACTCAACTTTACTCTTCTATTCTAAAGGTAAAACGCCAAAAAAAAAAAAAAAAAAAAAAAACCTAATAACTTAACACGTATGACATATTACCGTTGGAAAATTAATGTTGCCGGTGACCAAACTCTTTGCTGAACTCACCGCGCCTCATAGCTCGATGGAATTATCTAAAATTACCTGCCTCGTGCCAGCTTGAAATGTTGTTATCGCTTCCTAACACCTTGTTGGACATGCCACTGGCATCTTTGCCTCTCTCTCTCTCTTTCTCTCTGACATAGAAATAGAGAGAACTCTCTTAAATGTCTTCACCCCCAAATAAGCTTTTTAATTCTAAAAATAAAAGAATATCCATCTTTTAACTTCCAAAGATTAAGGGTGTGTCCATGTGTGTTTGTGAATGGAAATAGAGAAAAGAAAGAAGAACAAACTATAAAGAAAATGATGGCCAACTAAACACTCAGTTTAAAAATTAAAAAAAAAACATTTTTTAATAGTTTTTACTAAACATTATGCTTTTTGAAAAAACTCAATTCCAAACATCACTTACTAAAACCATCACTTTTTCAAAAAGTACAATATCAAAAAACTCACCCTAAATATTATTGACGTTGTGAAATCTAAGTCAACTTAAACTAATTCAAAACATTTTGGTGAAAAATACTTTTGTATGACAACTAGCAAAGTTAAGGAACTGTATCTAAGTTTTGCCTATATATATATATATATATATATATGCATGGCAACTAGCAAAGCTCAATTAAACAATTTGAAAATTTTCAGTCATAGTCCTAATGATTTGGCACATCTAAATACACTGCAATCCAAATCTTCTTATCAAATGAACTTCTCAAGATTAACACAAAACTCTATTTTATGGCCATACTAGTTAAAAGTTGAAAATTTATATCATAATTTCATAATATTAATTGAATTGTATTTTGAAAACATGATTTTAAATGAATGTATATATCAATGAGTACGTGACAGAATGTATATATTGGTGAAAGTGTGGACAAAAATTAACCTATATATGCATTAGAAACTTATAAAGTTTTTTTTTTTTTTTTTTTTTTGGGGCGAGAAAGAAGAAACTTATAAACTTAAAAAAACAAAAAATTGAAAAAGTGTTATCGTTATTGCAAGAAAACTAGAAAAAGTAACCAAAATAGACAAATTCAAAGAATATTCAGTTACTCGTATGCTTCGTGAACGCATTAGACAATCATAGATGCTTTTAGTTATTGCTATTTTGAGTCTTGAGGGGTTTGTTGACTTTCCTCAAAAGACTAATGTGTATATTTGTTTTTATTTTTTTATTTTAGATTAAACACTAATATAATCTTTTACAGTAACTTACAAGTACGCTTCTAGAAAGTATTAGACTATTATAAATGCTTGTAGCTATTTTAGCAAAAAATAAATGCTTGTAGCTATGGCTACTTTGAGTGTTTTGTTTTGTTCTTAAACAAGTAGGGGAGAGGGATTTAAAGTTATTTATTCGGTTAGTAATTCAATAACTGGTAAGTGAGATTTTAACTTTGGATTTCTCTATTAGAAACAATGAGAAATTTCAATTAATTGAGTTACAAAACTCCTGAAAATTTTGTTGTATCTACGGTCTATAAATAATAAAACAATTTTTTTTGATGAAAAATATAGTAAAACAATTTGATTATTCACAATCATGCAACAAGCTCACAGCAAATTATATAAGCTTTAGCTTATTTTTTAATCACAAAAATAAATAATCACTGAATATGCACCACCTCATAGAGCAAAAATTCCATTAGGAGAACATCCTTCTTTGTCCAACCACTCTTAAAATATATATAATTGTAAATCACTTTTAATGTACATAGATACTGTTATACATATAGAGATGTGTTATCGACATATGATGAATGGTGCACGTAGGTCTATATATAGGTTCATAGAAATTACTCAAAATAAATGAGCATTATCACCATATTTATTTTCATAAATCTTATATTTATTATTATAATGATAGGGGTTTCTAGGATTAAAGATTAGAGTTATTTATAATACAATAACTCTCCATTATATCTGAAATTCCAATTACCACAAAATTCAATATAAATAAATTGTATAGAAACATTTCAATTTATTTGTTAATTAATATTAAAACGCACCAATAAATTATAAAGTAACTTATTCTTGAAAATAGAATTGAACTGTCCTTTTAAAAAATTATTATTTGTATTGTAATTTTTTTTTTATGAAAATTATCTGTATTGTATTGATAATACAACAATGTATTTAAACACAATTTAGAACTTAATATATGTACTATAACTAAGAAATTATACTTGTCCCCCCCTCTCCCCTACCCCCAATAAATTGTATTATAAGAGTTTCGTAATTTAATAATACTATTGGATCTTCCTAATTTGGAGAACTTAAGTTGGAATTTCTTTTCCCATTTGTTATAAAATGAATCATTAAGATAAAACTCTTCCGAAAAAAAGAAAAAAGAAAAAGAGAAACGAGTCTTCTTAATTTTTCAACATACAAGTTTCAATGTCCAGCTTTGGTTCAAATCTTTAAGTAGACCAAATATAAAAAAACAGCTCAAATCTAATTTGCTGTCTCAAAATAATATTTAGTTAGTCGGCCCAAACATAAAATAAGATAAAATCCATAACCTTTGCATTAAAAAAAAAAAAAAATCAAACACAACAATTCATTTATTAACAAACAAAGAAAATTGAAAAAATCAAAAATCAAAAATCAAAAATCAAACCGTTTCCTTTCCTTCAGCACCCGTCCGTGTCAAACTTCCAGCTGTTGTAATAACGACTTTGGTCAACCATAATTTCCACCAAATACTAGAATAAAATTAAGAACCCAAAAGTTTTAGTCAACCACAGATCGAGGGCAATCTGGTCCATCCAAAACAAAATAAAAAAAATATTAAGAGCACAACTTTTACCTAATTTGTTCATGTGACAAGTTGTGAGCGGTGAAGTAAAAATAACGGGTATACAACTTCACTGCTTACGGCTCACGCGAGCAAAATTGTAGCTAAAATTGTGACAAAAATTATGTTTCTAATATTACTAAAACAAAAATCTAGGAGAAAGAAAAAAAAAAAGAAACATAAACGCAAACACAGGAAAGGATAAAAAAGGGACAGAACAACACGTGGGGACCGCCAAAGAGGTTTAAGTTTAAAGCACAAGCATGAGTCATGACACAACACAGTATCCAATTCTAAAAAGTTTTTCAACTCAAACGAGCTCCAATACAAAAATGGCAACCAATTTTATTTTTTTTTACTGTTACTACTAAAACCGTAACATTAGAGGACGGCTTTACCTTCTCTCTCTCTCTCTTCCTTGCTTTTTGAAAAGCAACACCACCATATTTCTTTGCATATTCTCTCACAAAACTCTCTCTCTCTCTGCCTATCTCTCTCATTGTCACAGGCAAAGGTTATTGGATAATCAAGTTGAAGCTACTAGGTTGCATCTGATCCAAGAATCTATTATAGCCTTACATAGTTAAATGTTTTTGTGATAATCTGTAAGTCCAAGTCTCCCTTTTTGTCTTCATTGTTAACTTTTTCTCTGTTTCTCTTTTTTATAAAAGTTGAGGGAAAAAAAAGGGAATTCTATGAACTAGGGTTTTGTTTCTGTTGTCTTAGCCCTTGTTTTTACTTCTAAGCTGTATTGGGTAATTGCATTTGGTCTTATTTTTTTCTTTTTCTTTTGTGTGTATCTTAATCTAGTTTATCCTGGCTATGTGAATAGTATGTTTTTTTTTTTAAATTTTTTTTATATGTAATTGTTTGAGTTAGCAATGATCAGTGCGAGTGTCTTGAAAAGAAAAATTGCTTTGTTTTGATTTCAGTGGTGAAATTAGGAAAAAGGTATTGAATTTGGGCTTTCTGAGTTCTGTTTGTTTGTTTGGGTTCTGGTATTTGCTGTTGCTAACTGTTTGGTTGCCTAGAAGGCTAGAAGACGATGGAAAAAATGAGAAGGATATGAAAATGTTGAGTTTTTAAAGAAATGGTTAAACTACTCAACTAAGCTGTGATATATAAAGGTTTTTCCTTTTTGCAGTTTTTATATATTTTAAAATTTTAAAACGATTCATTCTTCCATTTCCTGGTTTTTCATACTGACCAAGCAGATGAATTTTAGAAATTGATTATGTAATTGAAGCAATATGGTTGGCAGACTCTAATTTACTATTGTGATGAGGTTGACAGGCCTTTTTTTAGATTTGTTTTGTGGTTAATTCGTTTCCATTAAACTTAGCTTTTGGTGATTTGCAGAGTAGGTGGTCTGAAATAATGACGAGGGTGACTCGTGATTTTGGTGACACCATGCAAAAAGAGGCGGTTCCGGCAGTATCTGCTGATGTGATGTTTAATTCCAGTCGGTTTCCGAATTACAAAATCGGAGCTAACAATCAGATAGTGGATGCGACGGATGACCCCAAGGTGCTATCCATGAAGGAGGTTGTTGCCCGGGAGACTGCACAACTGTTGGAACAGCAGAAACGCCTCTCAGTTCGAGACCTTGCCAGTAAATTTGAGAAGGGCTTAGCTGCTGCTGCTAAGTTGTCTGAAGAGGTTAAGTTTTTTCTAAAATTTGTTTGTTTCTGCTAATTTCAGAAATTACAAACGGCTTCGATTGTACCAGACTTGTTCATTGCTGTAGAATTTTGTTTCATTCACTTAATTTTCAATGTTAATTTTTTTTTGGAGCTCCTGGTCACTTAGGAGACTAAGGAAAGTTATGGAAATTGTTTCTTGAAACTTATGATATCTTCTATTAAAGTTTTGGAAAGTTAATAAACCCATTTCTGATATGTCAATTAGTGGGTATTAAGTTCTGTTGAAAGGAGAGTTTGTTTTTCTTAATTCAATTGCTGAAGAATGAGTTATTGATAACCAAATAATAAGCAGTCATTTGTGGACTTCAGGCTAGACTAAGAGAGGCAGCTTCGTTGGAAAAACATGTTCTTTTGAAGAAGCTTAGAGATGCACTGGAGTCCTTGAAAGGGCGTGTGGCGGGTAGAAACAAGGATGATGTAGTGGAAGCTATTTGTATGGTTAGTTTTCTATATTGTTCTCTTTTTATTGAATTGTTCCTTTCAGCATTCCTATGCCACATATCATTCATGACTTTTGCAGTTCCTGATTTCAAAAGTAATTTTATATAAGAAACTGCAAAAAGAGGAAAGAGCCATAAATTTTTTTCCTTTTGCCTTCAACCCTTAAAAACCATTGTCGTTTCTTGCCTCTCTGAAGACAAACTATTAGTATTTATATTCCAACCAGTGGCCTTGTAGCTTGGTGTTACTTATTAAAGGAGGTCTAGGGTTCAAATATGGTGTTTGAGGGGTTGGGGTTGGTTTCCCTCATTGTTTAGCCAATGGTCTTTAGATCAATTGGAATCTCCTCTCTTTATAAGTGAAGCAAATAATGACTATCAAACTATTTCCACTTCCTGCAGGTGGAAGCTTTAGCAGTACAGCTGACTCAAAGGGAAGGGGAGTTAATACAAGAAAAGGCTGAAGTCAAGAAGCTAGCAAATTTTCTTAAGCAGGTGATCTGAAATCCTTAGTAGAAGTTGGGTAATTTGAGATTTGTCTGTGTTGTGTATTTTTATAAGCAAATTCTTTTAATCTCTAATATTAGTCAGATACATCTTAATGACTTAAATAAATCTAATAAATTATAAGTTTAATGCTTGTGTGGAGTTAATTTTCTGTTTGTTAAGTAGGTTGTAAGTTTGTTATTCATGTAAAACTATAATGAACTAGTTCTGATGTTGTTTTGATGGCTACTATCACATATCAAATCCTCTGGAAGTTTCATTGGAACTGAGCCATCCAATTCCTAAATGGTATTTCCTTCAAGCGTCTTAGAGTTTATAGTGTTATTTTTAATAGAAGTCTTGGCTGATTAGGTGTTTTATTTTATTTTGGGTAGATAAGTAATTTTTGGCCTCAAGGGGAGGTTAGGGGAGATTCAAACTAGTGAGTAGTGACTTTTGTTTCATGAGGTGTGGTCCCTAGTTTTGGCTGATTAGTTTTTTAGTTCACAATCAGTTATTGCTATGGTATTGGAGGATGTTGTACCCATTTACTGGAGCTTTGTGTTTGTCTTGGAGTTCATTTGAGTTTGAGTTGGACGCCTGATGATGGGATGCTATAATCAGGGTTGGGGCGTGAAGAAACATGCATGACTGACATTATAAGATTGCTGCCTTCCTTTCTTATATTGGTTGGTGACTGTAACTCCCAAGTCTGTCAGTGTGCTACATGTTCTAGATTTCTAGGAAACTTTATGTTTTTTTTTTTTTTTAATAAGTCTATATTCTTAGGAAACTGACAATGGATCTAACCAAAATACCTAGGACAGTGAAAATTCATAGTCTGCTGTTTACACACACACACTCACAGATGCTGAAATACATGGAAACACTCAAAAAAATTTGGTGAACATGTTAAAGAATCAAGGGACAACAAGAGAAAAAAAAAGGAGAGCAGTGGTTTTGATTTGGCAGAAAACAATGGTGCTGATTTCTAGTAAAACGATATTGATGAAAGAAGAGTATATATATCACTTTTGATACCGACACCTTCTCCAATATCATCCATGTATGGCCTCTAGTGATCTAATTGTTGGGTTCAAATATTTTTAAAATGTGATAGGAAGGTGTTTTTATTTTTGTTTTCTTTAAATCTCGGCAACTTTGATCTGTACTACCCTATCCTGGGAAGTTAAGGAAGCACCTATCAGATGTAAACAATAAAAAAGCTGTAATGGAATGCAAGAAGCTGTAATGGAATAGCGATTCCTATTTATCTGGTTGGTGATTATACTGGAACAGAACCTTGAATCTTTATTTCACAATTTAGTGCAACATGAGAAGATGATGGAATAGTATCATATTCCAATTCAAATTTCGTAAAATGCCCAAATAAAATTATATTTGCACTCTGTGGGTTTCGCTTAATATTAAATTTTGTACAAATTAAACAATTGTATAATTGATGTTATTGTGCATTTTTCAAAAATTACTATCTCACAAACACAACCATTTCTGTTTCATTATTGCTTTTAACATATACACCTCACAAGGCTTTCTTTAGAACTCCCCCACCCTCTTTTGAACTATTTAATCCCGTTTGGTGACTTCAGTCTAGCCTTGAGCTCCATGATTCACTTCCAAACTCTTGCTCTATCTTTCTTACATAAATTATTTTGTAATTTGTGCTGGTATTGTGTTACTTGAAATGTTTGCTCTTCTACATTTATATTTTATCTGAAAAGAAATGTTTATAGTCCTCTACCTTTTCACATTTCCCCACTTTAACTGTTTGGATTCATTTGTAGGCATCAGAAGATGCTAAGAAACTTGTTGATGAGGAAAGAGCTTTTGCTCGTGCTGAAATAGAAAATGCCAGAGCAGCAGTTCAGAGAGTGGAAGAGGCCCTTCAGGAACATGAACGAACGTCTAGGGCCTCTGGGAAGCAGGTATGTGTTATTACTTTTTTTTTTTCCCTTTGGTAGGTTTGTGTTATTACTGTATTTTTAAGAGCACTTGATCATGACAGTAATGATGCAGTATTCAAGCCTTTTTTTAATTTGAAAATGTTCGGATGCACCCAATTTTACAGTGTATATGCATGTGTCCTTTGTTGTGTAAGCTATTGCAATACTTTTTTATGTTTGGATCTGGATGGGTGATTAAATTGATTTGTCAGAGGATTTGGGAAGATAGTTGCATCGTGGTTTATGTCTTGATGCTGGTTTCTAGTGTTTGATTATTGTATGCGTAATAATCAGTGCATCTTTAATACAAAACACTATCTTTATTCTCTATTCTGTACTTTTTAAGCAAATATCTTTTATTTGGTTCTTTTAGGATGTGGAAGAACTGATGAAGGAGGTTCAAGAGGCTAGACGAATTATCATGCTGCATCAGCCAAGCAAGGTATTTGTTAGCCTTTGGTCTTAAATCTGTTACTTATTATAAACTCAAGAATTCCCTTTTGAATTATTCCCTCTGTGTGCTTTGTACTAGCAATTAAGTTGCACTCATTGCTAAGAGCTTTAGTTTCTGGGAGATCTGCATGAAATTCATTTCCTGTTGTCATTAGAACCGTATTAGACATCAACCCTGCCAAGAGTCTGGTCATAGATTTTCCAGCAAATTTGTCATCTGATAGTTGAGTAGCTGGTCTTATATCTGGTGTTACAGATATAATGTTCCAGACAAAGACCAGCTATTCAACTATCAGATGACAAATTGTTCTTATGTATAACTCTGTCAATGAATTATTATAGGTATCCATTAAAGTTGAACTCTCCTGAGTATGTTTAATTTGTTGCATTGTAAATATAAGTGATCACATTTCAAGCCATGTGAATTAGATTACTTTTATTTCTATTTTACTTTCATACTTCTGTTTTGATTTAAAATGTATTGATTGGATGCTATTTTTTTTATTAATGAGTGAATCGACATTAATCTATAGGTTATGGACATGGAACTTGAGCTTCGAGCACTGAGGACACAGCTTGCAGAGAAGTCAAAGCATTCTCTGAGGCTTCAGAAAGAGGTTTGTTTAATATTTTACACCATGTTTGCAGGATTTTGTATAACTTTCATGGGCTTCCCATGTATTCTTGGCTCAATAACTTGTTAATATATGCCTAATCTATTGGTGGCATCTTATTTTTCTGCATTATCCATTTGTGAAGTAGTCACGGTTTTACCTTTGTAGTTTTCCTCCATCAATTTTTTTATTGCCTTAAGTTTTCTATTATGGCTGTATTTAGAGTGTTCTGTAACTTATCAAAAATTTATTAGAGTGTTGTATTGTTTAGCATATCTATTCTATAGGGGTTTTGAATAATTTGTTTTGGGACGTTGTTTGAATTTTTTGAGGGAGCCAATTGCATGCATCTCTGGAAGCAACGAGTTATAAGCTAGTTGATCTTTTAGCATGAGCATACGGTAGTCTGCAGTTAATTGGGTTCCTAAGTTAAAAGCTTGAAGTAATCCATTTATCCTTTTAAGTTTTTATTATTATTATAATGGGATGGAGGGTGTGGTCGTGGGTTTGAGACCCACTGGGTGTGTGCATAAATTACCAATAAAAAAAATCTATGTTTTTGGATGAGTTGCAATTTTTGTTAATAGGAACATTCATTTATCCTTATGGAAGATTGTGGTGGCATATATGATTCCTGTTTCTCATGCTCTCGCACTCATTAACCAGTTATGCTAATGGATGTTAATTATTCAATCTGAGCAAATGACAATTTTTTTCCCTCTCTCTGTCTCTCCTTTTCTCACACATGGAGAAGCATATACGGTAAATAGGCATGCCAGAATTTTATATTATTTTAAATGCTTTTAGTCCTGTTTTGAAGACAAGGGTGACATATTTGTTTAAGTAGTCTTCTCTTAATACAAGTTTTCTTACCTATCAAAATTAAAAAAAGAAAAAAGAAAAAAAGACGAGGGTGACATATGCGTATAGGGTGTGCACCAGTCCCTCTTAAATATCCCCGCAGGTTAGTATTGTACTTGAATAACACACGATCATTTATATGCATCTGTATCTATTATTTTATTGATGCTAGACTTCCTTTGTGATGCCATGATTCATGTAGTGGAGTTTCTTCATGATTGTTTTTTTTTTTCTACTCTATAAATTCTTCAAAACACCAAAAGGGCATGATAGTGAAATCTCTGGCCTAGGTGTTCTTAGTACTTTTCCTATTTCTTAAGGCTTTACTATTTTCCTTTGCAACAAGGGCATGCAATCAGGCATTAATTCCCAAAAATGGAAAAAAATTACTGAAATTGGGATTTTATAATTGTGACACAGGCGACAATTTATTAGTATTTGATGTGTCATTGGGTTTCACACGGCAAGAAATGATAGAATAATATTGTTGTTTGTAGGGATTTGCTGGTGAATTGTTTTTGTTACTATTTATATTTAATCTTTGTGGTGAATGTGTATGTGGCTTTCTGGTGTAACCTTTGCTTTGCTTTGCTTTACTTTATGTGGTGTGCTATATAAATAATTGTATATTGCATGGAAATGTAGCATTTCTTCCTAATTTTTTATGCTCTTTAATTTCCATCCCTCATATCTGTTCAGCTGGCAAAGAGCAAGAAGGTCGTGGAGAACGGTTCCCAGTCATTTGAATTAGATGGGCATGAAGCTTTAGGTTCATACTTGCGGATTCAACCTTGCTCTGACAATGCTCCAGAACTTTCTAAATGTTCGATTCAGTGGTATCATGTATCATCAGAAGGTGGCAAAAAGGAACTTATATCAGGTATATATGCAGTAATATTTTGCTGCTTTGCATTTTATTGACTTTTGAGAATAGATTACTATAGCAATTGCACTCTTGTGCTATTCTCTAAATGCAACCATCTCTGTGTAAGAGATTATGCTCTCTCTCTCTCTCTAAATGCTTTTTCCTTTTTCAGACAAATTTAATGGCTAAATCCTTGACTTGTTATTCAGAATGTAAGATTGGAATAATTACATAGAGAATCAGAGAATGTAATTTAGTCGTGGAAGGTGTTGGGCACATGGTCCCCAAAGAATATAAAATATATTTCTGATTTAAATGGAAAAAAAAAAAACCAGAAATTCAATGGGACCTTTAAATGCAAACCAGCACTGCCCTACTGGCCTATTCCCTTTGTACTCTCTCTCCATATATTAGCAGCTTCATCCTGGGTGTGGAAGTGCCCATTCCATTAATCTTGCCTGCTCAGCTCAATCAACGGGAGGAACGAGAACAGCCACTATAGAGCTCAGCCTTGGTGGAACTAGATAGGGAAGACAGTTAGGAGTTCTTACATTCTTGGGACTCAATGGACCACGAGAATGCTGGGGTTGGCGTCAAGGAGAACATATCAGTTCCCACCCAATTTGCCATCCTTGCCACCTCTATCTATTAGTAAAGCTTGAACCACTTCAAAAGCAAAATTGTTTTGTGAATCAATAAATATCATGAAAATTCCTGTACTTTTTTCCTTTGTCTATCTTGCAACCAGGGGAGTGGTCACGTCCATTATGTCCTCTCTTATTCCAAACATGCTATGGTGCCCCAGGATGGATAGGAGTAAGTTTGGTCAATACTGTGATCCTCTTGCATTGCTTAGGGCATCATTTCTTGGCTAGAAAGTAGCCTATCCACTACTCAATTAGATATATTGTCCAGTTGCTCTTGGTGAGGACTGAGGAGGCCTTAGGAAAATTGTTAAAACAAATGGGATGGAAGGCTTGCTGTCACACCTGTAATGTTCATGATTGGCCTGCTCAGCTGTGTAGATCTAATACTTATTTAGATGTTGACTTGTTCTGCCTTATCCCAGGCCTTGGGCACCTTAAATGAAGGTTCCCTTCTCTGTGTGGTGTTTGCTCTCAATATATAAAGACATAGCAGTATTTTCTTATGATAGCCTGACACCCTCTGCTTACCTTCCAAAAGCTGAACATCACCCACTGACTTGAAACCAGTAAAAATGACCTTTCTCTATGGTACTCAAATTCTATTTGTGAGAGCTTCTTGAAATTCAGCCATAAGCTTCACTGTTGTTGGGCGTAGGGACATCCAAGCTTGACCAACAAGTTACTGTTGGGATCTTTGAACTATCACTCGAGAGGGCAAGATTTCATTTTTTTTTTTTTTTGGTTTCTCTGCAGCTTGAAACAAAACATCTTATCTGTCTGTCTATAGACCTATTTTGGCTGCTGACTATTGCTTTGTGTTTTATTCCAATCACTACGTATTAGCTATATATATATATATATATATATATGGATCAGGATCAAGTTACACTTGATGTAAGTTTTTTCTTAATGGTACACCACTTAATAACTTTTTATTAGATTAATATTATGAAAATCGCATTGTTAGATTACATATTTCTATTTTCTTAACAAGCATGCCAACTTATGTGTTAATTGTTATTTACTACTTACAGTTTTTAAATTTAAAAAATAATTAAAATTTACATTTTGTAGATGAGATTCCACCCCCCCCCCCCCCCCCCCAAAAAAAAAAAAAAAATCTATGATGTTGGGTATAAGGAGACAATGTGATCCAACGGTGGGTTTTTAAAAAACATATCCAATAGAAAGCTATTAAGCGGTGTAATATTGACAAAAGTTACACCAAGTGTTAACTTAAACCCAACTATATATACGGGCCTCAAACATGGCCTATGACCGTCTGTCATTAATAAGCCAATATTTTCAAGTTCTTTTTGTATGTACTTGTTTGATTATTTTATCTATTGGTTCAGTTAACACGTCATATTCTTAGATTTACTTTCTATATATTTGTGGTCAGTTATTGTAGGTTTCACATAATAATCACTTGCTCTTTTGTACCCAAATCAGCTGTTGTTTTTAAAATGGAAAATTTGTTAATGATGGTAATTGTGTTGCCTACATTGTTCTAAGATATCAAATCAGATGCATAGAGTTGCAAAATTGATTACTTCTTTTGTCCAATCTTGTATGTTTCTGACTTAACTTTCCCTCATGCCTCAGGAGCTACCAAATCAGTTTATGCTCCTGAACCTTTTGATGTTGGGAAAATTTTGCAAGCCGATATTGTTTGGGAAGGACAACAAATCACATTGACAACCGCAGGTCCCATTGATCCAGGTCTTGTACTGATCTTGACTCTCCATATATATATATATATATTTTTTTTTTTTTGAGTTTGATTATCAATTTGTGAGGGTTCAATCTCTTCCTTTGCTCAAAAATTTTATTTTAATTTTATAATAATGACTAAATTAATATTTTTTGTATTAGTTTAAGTTTTTGGGAATAGTGGTAGTTTATCATGGAATAAGAGCTGGTAGTCCTGAGTTCCAACTTCCAACCTTGTCTCTATTTGTCTTGCGTTTGAAAAAATTACAAATTTCACATGTTGGGCTCAACTTGGTTAGGTATAATGTTAGAATAATGACTAAATGATTAAATTAACCCTTTCTTACCAGCTTATGCTTTTGGGACTAGCAGTTGTTTGTCAAATCTAAATTTGTGTAATTATGTTGTATTTTCTTGTGCAGCTGCTGGTTTGGGAAGCCATGTGGAGGCACTTGTGCGAAGGCATGACATTGAATTCAATGTATGTTGTCCTAGTTCTATTCAAATTTATTTTCCTGTACATAGCTAATTATGTGTCAGCTTCAATGTCAACATATTGATATTTATTGTCAAAACTTTTAAAGTTCTTTTATTTTGGGTAGCGTACATCATTTTCATGGTGATCTTGATGATACTCTGTCTACCATTCTATTTATAGTGTGTGCGGTTGGTCAACTTTTATTCTTTCAAATATCATGAGTAGATCCCAAAGATTGAATTTTTATTTATTTATTTTTATAACTAGAGTCAATGTTACTGAAATTTGAAACAAATAATTACAAAGGGGATAATATGGAGTATAACAGCTACTCAAAAGTATCCCTTCAAATGAAGGACACAATGACTATGAAATCACATAAGTTCGAAGGTCTACACCCATACAAAGATGCCCAATTGAATACGATCCCAACAAACCTAGATTTCACCCTCTCACAACTCATGCTTACATCTTCTATTTGAAGCATATAAATCACAGAGCTCACCACTCGTTGATTACATCATGCTCAGAGCTTGTCAATTCCTGCATGGTTTGAATACATATCTAGATCAAGGCCCTAAAGATATAGTGTTTGCCTGTCTGATTATACAATTTTTAAAGCCTGAAAATCTTTATTAAAAAAACAAAAACAGTGTACAAGGTCACATAAAGCAAGTCAGATGCTTGCCTTGGGGTAAAGCAATAATGAAATATCTGCAGGCTTTATAAGTTAAATGGTGTTCTCCTCTGGCCTACACTTAACGAGCCAAGTTTATTTGAGAGGTGCATCTTTGCACTTTTTATTCATGATTTTTCTTTCCTCCAAGCGACTATTCATGTTGCCTTTACTATAATGAAGACCATATTTTGGGAATAAAATAGAGGACTAACAAAGAGGAATGGAGGGAGTATATATTAAAAAGCAACGCTATGATGTTACCTCACTATTACATAGCTCTATTTGATAGATTTATTTACCTTATTTGATCATGTATTTATTGAATTGCTTATCACTCTATATGGTGTACCTATCAGAACCCTTCATAGAATGGGGTAGTGTGCTGCACCTTGAGTTATCTGGATCTGAGTTACAATGTACAAGATTGGCGTGCAACTTACCAACATCACAGGACCATTTACATCTTGCATGTTTATATAACATGAGTAATGTCATTGTTTCATGTACCTATAAAAAAAAAAGTTATTGTTTCATGTCTAAATCTTTTGAGGTTTAGATTTTTCTAGATATCTGGATATTGTGGAAAAGATTGAGTCTATTTTTAGAACCTGTAGATCTGCTGTCTGTTTTGACATTGTTTATCGCACTTTGTAGGTGGTTGTTACCCAGATGAATGGTGTAAATCACCCATCAGAATCAATTCATGTGCTTCATGTGGGAAGGATGAGGATAAAGCTTCGTAAAGGAAAGACAACAATCGCTAAAGAGTACTACTCCACTTCAATGCAGGTATAGCAGATTTCAAATTTGTTCTCTCTGTTAATGAAAGGGGGCCAAGGGTGATGTGACATGCATTTCCTGTCACTCATTCTCTAGATATTGTTTAAGCATACCATGTGAAGCATTTGATTTATCAAAAAAGGAAAGATGCATTTGAGGGCTCAAATAAAATAGAAATTTTTGATTTTTCCTTCTCTTGTGAGTGTATTGGACAAAATTGAAGGATGTCTAGGAAAGTATAATTACAAAGCTCATGAGTGGTGGTACATAGTTCCCCTATGTTCAGAGTTCAGTTGGTAGTGCTTGAAAGATTTGTGGATCTTCTGTTTGGGTGGGGGAACTGGTTTGGTAAATCTGTCGTTTTTTACTTGGAATATAGTTCCCCTATGCTTGTTGTGAGTAGTATTGAAGGAGAGGAGCAACTGGACTTTTTAAGGAAGTGGAAACCTTGGTTGTCGAGCTGAAATCGGTGTTCTTGAGATCATTATTTGAGTGCTCTTGTATTCTTGGCAATAATGATATGCGTGTCCGTTTGAGAATAGCTTATTTAGTTGAAACTGAAAACTTTTTGTTGAAAGTACTATAGATAAAGGTAAAAGTTAGCTGAATAGTATACTGAGCCTTGGTTTGGATAGCACTCCAAGTTGCTGTGCGTTTCCAATTTCACGTTTCGGAGCCTTTTTTTTTTTTTTTTTTTTTTTTCAACGCATGAACAGTAAAATCACTGTTAAGGAGACAATTATTAATGTTCATGCACTGTAGCACACTGTTTATGTACTGTAGCAACACTCTTCACGCATTAAAAAATATTAAAAATAGATCTCACGGTACTATTCATACATTTAAAAATTATTTTGTTATAATGTTTTCAGCAACAATCAGTTTTTAGCAACAATAAGCAACAATAAGCTGTATCCAAACGGACCCTGAGACCTATGAATAGTATCAAAAAGTGCAGTGAGACCCATGAATAGTAGCAAAAATAAGCTGAAAGTGTAGATAAGCTGAAAAATTCAGCTCATCCCAAACGCACACAGAGTGTGTTGTAGACTAGATTCTCTTTCATTTCAAATGGAACTTTTTTATTGTGTTGAAGAACTCAAACATCTTTTCTTTTGTCTCGATGTGTCACAAATTTTGTTGGTTATTTCTGACACTGTTTTCCTGCTTTAGCTCTGTGGAGTTAGAGGAGGTGGGAATGCCGCAGCACAGGCACTGTTTTGGCAAGCAAAAAAAGGGCTTTCTTTTGTAGTAGCTTTTGAATCAGAGAGAGAGAGAAATGCAGCCATTATGCTGGCTAGGAGGTTTGCTTTCGACTGCAATGTATGTGTTCTCAATGGCCTATATTAAAACTTCTTACTAGCAATTAAGTCTCTATTCTTATTTTCTTGCTTGTGTTATTGATTCCAAACACTTAAAATGTCAGATCATGCTAGCCGGCCCAGACGACAGAGCTCCTTTAGGAACCTAATGGACCTCCATTGATCTCACTTTTGCTAAATGTAATTAATTTGAGTTTCCCACATATCATGTATTATAAGTTTGTAATGGTAGAGATGGCTTTGTATAATTGTGATATGGTGTTCCACATTTTTTTTTTACCACGATTCTTTTTACCATTTTGTTTCCCAACATTAAGGCAATTTTTTATTTGCCTTTTTGTCCTGAGTGTTAACAGAATTTCCTGCTTACATTTGGAGGAATGGTTGCAGCTCATTGTAAATCTGTAAAACATTACTTGAGGTTTTGAATGATTGATATATTTGATGACTGGTTCATGATTGATGATTGCTATTGGAGTTCAATTTGCTGCATTTTTCATTGAAGATATTGCTGCTCGTTTTTATTACACCTTTAGTTGCGCAGTGGACAAGGAAATGGAATGGAACAATTTGCAACTTTGTTGTTTATGGATTAATATGACAGTTCATTATATTTATTTTACATTTCTCTTTGATGATGCCTCATTCAACACTTCAATCTATGTACACTATAATAGTCAAATATACTAACTATGTTGGTGGTTGCACATGTTGAATGCACCAGGATGGGGATGGGAATGTTTACGTGTTTTAAGGTTGCGAAGTTTTACTGAAAAATGGGGGAAAGATACAAGGGATGTATACATAGAAACTGTAAAAAAAAAAACTGGTGTCTTAAATTCAAAAAAGTAATGAGAATGAAGGTTTCCTAAAGCTTTTGCCAATTAGTCATATACTAGGGCTCTTTAAAACATCAGACTTAGATTGAATTAAAATTGAGCCAACACCACTGAATGAGAGTGCAGTTATTTCTCTCTTCAAAGCATCCACAAGAGACAAAAAAGTGTCTCATCTTACCTTTTCAGAAAGCGATCCCCTTGTTAATTGTTGTGACTTGTCATCTAATGATATCAAAATGACAAAGAAAAATTATTTGATAACAAAAGAAAAAAAAAAAGAATTATCAGAAATTTAATAAACATACCATACTCGTGGTTTCCAGGTGCGGGATAGGAAATATAGTAAGAATCAAAAATAGTGAAATGGATTGGGAAAAAAAGAGATGGTAAATTACACAAATATTCCTCGAGGTTGGGAGGATGATGTTCCACCACAAAAATGACACTTTCCTCCCTTCAGATTTGAAGAAATCAATATTTTTGTCTTTCCATTAATAACAATAACGAAATACTTTAAATTTTAAGAAGATTTCTTGACTAAACTTTAACTACGATTTGGTGATAAGGAAAAATATTTAACAAAAAAAATTCTTTCACTATTGTATATCGAAAGTTGGTTTGCATCCATGGTCCAAGTTCAAATGTAGAAAGTACACCATCCAACTATATAACTTTTTCATTTTCATTATTTCCATGGTTATGCTCATGCTTCTATCATGTACAAAACTGTTGTCCCTTCAGGTTGTCAATATGGAATTGCTAGCAACATAAGCATATGTCGTTACTAGGAGTACTCAATTTATGTTGATTTCACTACTAAGAGTTTTGAATATAATATTGTTCTGCAAACCCCCCCAAATATTTTTCAAATTTGCACCAAAACATTATACGAGTTGAAATCTTACATTATTTTGCCAATTCAACATAGGTGACTAAATAACTAATTTTGCCAATTCAATAAGGACGGTTAAATACCTAAAACTCGCCTCAAATGAATCAAACCCACCTTACTCTACTCCCGCTTTACATGAGTTCTCTTCGTCATAAAGAGGGGACGAGACACCTTTTTTTTTTTGATGAGTGGGAAGGGGGGGGAGGGTGACCATGTGTGACTCACCCTCTTGGACTTGACCATAGAGACACCATCCGTTAGAAAATGTTGAATTGAGCCATAGTTACTGTGACTGGAGTGCCACATACCTCACCCTAGCACCCCAAGAGAGTTAGCAGTACAGGACGCGACGAATGAGTGCTCCTACCTTCCATCCTTAGTACTCGCTAAGGTTTGAATGAGGAATCATTGTGCACGAGAACCTAACCGCTGGACCACCCTTCTTGGAGCAGGACGAGACACCCTTAATCCGATTGTTATACTACCTTTCTATAATTGGAGTGAACTTTTCCCCCCTCTCTTCTCTTCCTCCCAAAATATGTCCTTAAATGCTAATCTATAGAGATGTCCGTTCCTAAAGATACCCTCAGAAGTCAACGCCACCTGATAGTGGAACATGGGAAAAAGGGTTTGCACTTTATTGTAATTAAAGTTAAATACGAGTGCCTTTTATAAAATACTACTACTATAAAATAAAAACTGGGTCTATTTCGTAAACTCCCATATAATACTAATAGAAGGCGTTAAAAAAGAAAAAGAAAAAAAGGCACTTGAAGTAGCGAGGTTTATGAGTGGACAACGAAACCCTTACATTTCTGCTGGACTCACTCAAGCACTTGAAAAG
Organism: Quercus ilex subsp. ballota; assembly: GCA_032727855.1. Classification (NCBI taxonomy): domain Eukaryota; kingdom Viridiplantae; phylum Streptophyta; class Magnoliopsida; order Fagales; family Fagaceae; genus Quercus; species Quercus ilex. The sequence goes on along the minus strand of CM064908.1, from coordinate 18,714,770 downwards.
AAGAAGAAAAAACCCTTAAAAAGGTGATTTATGTTATTTCTAACTTCTCTTTCATTTTTCTTGCTACAAATTTTTAGCTACTCTCTATTGTGCACATCGTTCAATATCGATTTGAGTCTCTGTATCTTTATACTATATTGTAATATTTCTTTTATTAAAGTTTGTTATTCTGTTAAGTTTGTGATACCCATCTGAGAAAAACGCATTATCTCTCTCTCAATACCACTAGAAATTATGAATTGAGTTGATAAAATTTGGTCTTAGAGTTGTCAATTCAGGAGCATGATTCATGGTATGAAAATTAGTCCATTTAGAACTTGTTGTTGCTGTTGTTGTTATTGGTGGTGGACCCAAAATTCCATACAATAGATTTTAGAATTCGGAAGCAATGCGTAATGCATTCTGGAACGATTGAAACGATGTGAATATAGCTCTATGGAGCTCTAAATTTGCCAGTTATCATGTGTTTATAGCCGCTTTTCCAAGTATGACAGAAGCTCTTAAGGATTGCTCCCTATTGTTGGTCATGTTTAGAAAGTTCAAATTTTTTAAAGGGGACATTGTTTGATGCAATTTCTTTTTAATGAAAAGATACGCTTTTCGAAAACTTACCCTCTTTAATTTATAGTGGAAGAGGGGTATTCACTTTTTGAATGAAGTAACAAGGGTAGTCAGGAAATTTATTTATTAGCTTTTCGAAGAAGACTACATTTTGGGCATCCCGAAATAGAATAGAGGACTAACAATTTGGGATAGAGGAGTATTTGTGTTTCTAATTGTTGCTTGTGAATGTTTGTGTCTGATGATTATGGTGTAGTTGGTTGTCAATGGATTAACTTGTACCTATTGTTTTAGGAATATGACTTGTGTTGCTGGTAGTAGCACTCCCACGGCTGAGGATGATATTTCCCCGCTTTGGAAGTATGTAACGAAAATAGACAAGATAGGTGTAGGGGGAGGGAATTGTAAATTCCAATGCAGTTATTGTCAGTTGATTTTTAAAGGGTCGTATACTAGAGTTAAGTCTCACTTGCTAAAAATACCGGGTCAAGGAATTCGAGGATGCTCCAAAGTGACACCTCAAGATATTCAAGAAATGCAAAGAGTGGTAGTGGATCAAACTGAGCCGAAGGTTAGAAAAAATGCCCTTGAACTGGTTCCTTTGCTACTGCCACCGCCGCCGCCGCCGCCACCACCACCACCACCACCGCCTCCTTTTAATGCAACCTCATGGTCTTCTAGTGCATGTTCTGGCATTGGGGCATCTGCCATTGGTTCATCTAGGCAGGAGAGTTTAGAGCCAAAGAAAAGAAAGGCAGCAGAATGTGCAATTGTAGGGAAATCGTCGACTCTTGAGGCTAAGGAACACTTAGATGCTATGATTTCCAAGATGTTCTATTCAGAGGGCTTGCCGTTTCAATTTGCTCGAAATCCATACTACATAAGTGCATATTCTTTTGCTGCTGAAAATCTAATCAGTAATTATTGTCCCCCTGATATCAATATGTTGCAGACAACACTTCTTCAAAAAGAGAAAGCAAATATTGAGAGGTTGTTGGAACCCATCAAAAACACATGGAAGGAGAAGGGTGTAAGTATCGTAATTGGTGGATGGACTGATGAACAAGAACGACCGTTTGTAAGTTTAATGGCAGTAATTGAAGATTGGCCAATTTTTTTGAGAGCCATTCACTGTGAAGGTAAATATGAAGATGAAAATTTTCTTGCTGTTTTGATTATGGAGACCATTGCCGAGGTTGGACCCCAAAATGTGGTTCAAGTGATAACAAACAATGCCCCTGTTTGTAGGGCTGCCGGAATGCTTGTTGAGGCCCAATATCCACACATTTTTTGGACACCGTGTGTGGTTGAAAGCATCAATCTTGTTATAAAAAATATATGTGAAGCAAAAGACACAGAGGCTAAAGATGTTACATATGATGAATGTAGGTGGATTACAACTATTATTGCAGATGCTATGGTAGTAAAAAATTTCATTATGCATCACTCAATGAGAACAGTCATCTTTGAACTGTTTGCTAATTTGAAGATGCTTGCAATAGCAGATACACGCTTTGCCACAATGATTGTCTTGCTCAAAAGGTTTAAACTGATTAAAAGCGACCTTGAGAACATGGTTAATAGTGATAGATGGGCTCCTTTGGAAGTTGATAGTGTTCAAAAGGCACGATTTGTGAAGGAAAAAGTACTAGATCACTTATGGTGGGAAAAGATTGATTACATACTTTCGTTTATGGATCCCATATATCAAATGCTAAGGGTTGCTATTGCAGAGAAGCCTTCTCTTCATTGTGTATATGATATGTGGGACTCGACAATTGAAAGAGTAAATGTGGCTATATATCAACATGAAGGGATGCAGGAAGATGAGGATTCAACCTTTTATTCCGTAGTGCACAAAATACTGGTTGATGGGTGGGACAAAAGTCACACACCTCTTCATTGTTTGGCACATTCATTGAACCCAAGGTGAATTCTGAGCTCCAACATGCTTAATGTTTGTTAGGTTTTATAATCATAATTAGATCAATACTCTAAGGATAAGTGTATTATATTGATTTCTTACAAGGAGCTGTCATTTCTTGTTTTTTAGGTACTATAGCAGAATGTGGCTTGATGAGGCTCCTAACCGTGTTGCACCCCATAGGGATGCAGAAATTTCTCGTGAAAGGAACAAATGTATGAAAAGATATTTTCCAGATATTGAGGAGCGAACAAAGGTCAATACTGAGTTTGCAAAGTTTGTAGCTAAGTATGATGAGTTTGGAGATCATGATTCCTCGCATGATAGAGGAATCATGGATCCAAAGATTTGGTGGATTGTTCATGGGTCTTCAGCGCCCAAACTACAGAGTTTAGCCATAAAACTACTTGGACAACCTTGTTCCTTATCTTGCTGTGAGAGGAATTGGAGTACATATTCGTTTATAAATTCAATCAAGAGGAACAATATAAATTCAAAATTTGCTGAAGATTTACTATTTGTGCATGCCAATCTTCGTCTCTTGTCAAGAAGAAGTCCACAATACATTCAAGGAGAGAGCAAAATGTGGGATGTGGGAGGAGATGCTTTTGAATCATTTGAGGGTGCTGGCATGCTTGAGACTGCATGTCTTTCACTTGATCAACCAGAGTTGGAGGCTGAAGTATTTGCTGATGCAAGAAATGGCTATGATGTTGAGCCTATCAAAGTGGGGTCCAGTGGAAGAAATTTTTAGTTTTACTTTTTATGATCTGTTTTCCTTGATTGAATGATGGATAGTGAATTTTTGATAGTGATATCTTTACATGGAGTTAGATACTTTAATGGGGTCAAGTACTGTTCTGTATTATAATGGTTTTTAGATGCAATTAATTTTGATTTATTTGTTCATGTATTTCACTTTGTGCCTTCTGCTGTTTATTGCTTTAGGTATGTATGATTGAGTCTTTGTCTATTTCTTTTGTTATTTTAAAAAGAATGTTTTCCTCATTTTTCCTTTATTGCTAAGCAAACAAATTGCAGATTCTGGCAACATGGTCATTGAACGTTAAAAGATACAACTCATTTTTTTAAAACTTCAAAAATTTCATTGCCATATGTGTGTGTGTGTTTTTATTTTGAAATTTTTGTTCTTTTGGCACTTTTGGCCTTGTCATATCTCACTGAAATACTATACTACTATTCAGTGTGATAATTGTTTTTATGGTCAATTCTGCTTGGATATTAGTGGAGTTTACATGAGCAGAGATAGTCTTAAGGCTGTGAACTCTTGTAAAATACTTTATTTTGTAGTTTTCACTATCAATTTTGGCTGCCTGTTATAATGCGCTTGTGGACTGGTGCTAAATAAACAGAGAGTAGTGCATTTGTTTTTAGCATGGATCAGTAAACTGAACTTTGTTATGTGGTAGTATTGTTAATGCATGGCGTAAGTAGATGGTTAAATATCCAATTTGCCCTCTGATATCTGTGGAAAGCTATCAATGTGATTTGTCACATACCTGAATTCATCTGACCATGGTTGAGTTTTGTAGTACAGCTCACTAATATGCATTCCATACATATGTTGTAAATATATAATTTATCATAATTAGTGAGGTTACTTTTAGGTGGATTAGTATGCTCTGACTTGTAGCTGAACCATCTCAATAGTGTCTCTCATAGTTTGAGTACAGGTGTGGGTTCTTTTTTTGTTTATTTATTTATTTTATTTTTTCATACTGACCTATTAGCCTCTCTAGAGGTACTTTCTCTAATACATTAATAATGCATCATTCTATAGCTGGGGCCAACTGGCAAAGCAATGGAGATATGTTTACCTAGTTGTGTATAGGACTTAATAATTTTTAGTTGAAACAATCAACATGAAAGAAATTAGGTTTCAACTCATTACTTGGCGTCAGGCCTGAAAATTGGCTGGCGGATCTTACTTCAAGTTTTGTGGTGCCCAGTTGTACTCATTATTTACTAGTTAGTAAATCATGATCAAATGGCAAACCTGTATCATTGATTGATACAAGGTTCTCTGTTTGTGCCCATATTCTACTTGGTCTTGTTCATTTTAGCCTGTGAAAAAAGAAGAAAAAGGCGTTGTTTGCTATTTTTATAGTAGTTCCCATCTAGTTGGTGGTAATTTTTAGACTATATACTGTGCCTTTATGTTCTATAGTTGTTAAACTTACCCTGCAATTCATAATTGTTTTGCTTTTGTTTTCTCACTTCATATTCCAAATATTGGTTGCTTGCATTTGCATTTTGTTCTTCCATGATTATTTCCATTTGGGATATTTTATTAAACTGTTGCACTTTAAACTGCATTATGTTTATGCCTGATGAAAGTGTGGAAAGTTTGCTCATAATTCAATAATTTTTTAATATTTATATATTTAGAAAATTATCAATATGATCCATGGAAGGTAGGATTTGGTGTGTTTGGGTGGTTGGGGGCCATTACCTTTTATGTAGTTCCTTTTTTGGGGTGTTACCATTTCTTCTTGCCCTTATTTTGTGTTAGCCTAAAGAACATATAAGTACCTTCAATTGACAATAATTGTGAGTATATATTGTTCATTGGGTTTGCGCAACTGCCTTTTTTTATCAAGTTTCTAGTGCTTCTTATATGTTTTGAATTGGTTTTGTACTACTTGTGCTTTGCCTTCTTTGTATTGTTAATTAACTTGAGTATTTCTGCTGGTATAGGCGAGTGCTTCGATAGATCCCCAAGTTTTATGATATTAGGCTTCATTAATAAAGGTATGTGAGCTTTACATCATTAGCTGAAATAGAATCTGTTTGATTGTGTGTACATCGTTGATATCCTAAAACTGCAAAACATTTTAAGTGACATCTGATGGAACTTCTTCTGAAGCAAAACTATGCTTCTCTTGTCCTTAGTTGGACAAGCTGAATGGTATGTGTTTGATAAAAGGCATGTTGCAGATATCCATGCCTATGGTCCTGGAATCATGTTTATTACATGAATATTGCATACATCTTGGAGTTTCCGTTGCTAATATCTTCTTCTTTTTTTTAAATGTTGTTACTAGTCATTGTACCTTTTGTGTTCCCCAACCGGCGCCCCCCCCCCCCCCCCCCCTCTTTTTTTTCCTCTTCCCTCGTCATCCTTATAGTTGCCTTAATTATCTTTCAGGTTCTCAATCTGCAAAGTGATCACTCTTTTTTCTTTTTTCTTTTTCTTGAGGATCCCACATGTCACAAACAAAAAAATTAAAAGATATCACTGAGTCGCAGATTGAGTTGGTCTTTAGACATCCCTAATGTATTCTTAGCTGATATTTTTTTAGTTAGCATCTGAGTACACAAGTTAGCACCATATTTATGCAGTACTTATGTTGGTTTTGCAAATCCCTTGAAAGTCCTCAATAGGCATGCTCCCAAATTAGGAAATAAATGTCACACCAAACACCTGGAAAAATTTTTCAAAGCATTTTTAGGAATGCAACTGAACATCAGAAAAGAAAACATTTTCAATTGAAAACATTTTTACATAAAAAAAATGTTTTCCAACAAAACAATCAGAGCCTAAATGAATTGTGGAATACTTACTAATTCACTGTTATTGACTCAATGGCTTACAATCTTATGATTTGTGGTCTAGGTTAAGAGAATCCTTCATCTAGTTGAACTCTTCTTTTGTAATATTATTATCTTTTGAATGGCCTCTCCAAGGAGCTCTAGCCCAACTTGTAGCTCCTCAGTCCTCCCCTTGAAAGTATAGGTGGAGGGTGGGGTCATGGGCAGGGCTAGGGCGGCAATTGCCCCCCCGACCCTTCCCAAAAAATTATTTGCCGTGTTTTCTTTATAAGCTTCTTGTCCCTTCCCCTAAGAAACTGTTTGACTGACTTCTCTAAGTAAAAACAAATCCTCCATATTGTCCACCTATAAAAGGAAACATGATATATATTGAAGTTATATTTCAATGCTTGATCTCTCTTAAAATTCTTTCCATAATAATGTAATATCATTGAGTTGTATTTGGATTTATAGACTATATTTTCCTTTTTTAAAGTTATTAAATTTCAATTTGCTCTTTACATACCAAGTTACATTTTAAAATTCTTATATTTAAATCAATCATTTAAGTTAATACAACAATGATTATATAGATTTATATATATATATATATATATATATTTTTTTAATCATATGAAATTCATAATATATACCTATAGCTATTTGATATTGCCACGAAACATGTACATAATTAAATTATATTAAGTCCCAATTTAATCCTAAATGAACTTGTATTGAAAAGGATTTTCCAAATAGTCCCGATTTCAATTATAGATCACATTTACATTATACTTCTTACAGCCATTAAATTTTTGATTAATTAATTATAATATTAGTTGAGAATTAGTTTTCTATATTCTATTTTAATTTTACACTGTTGTCATTGTGAATCAGTGATAGACCAACAGTGCATAACCCCAAACCACTACTGTCGAAGCCAAAGATATCACTCTCACCCCAACCACCCAAACTTCCTTAAGCCGCCACTGTTGCCTTTCAACAATGTGGTTTTCCCCCCCCCCCCCCCCCCCCCCCCCTGATAGATAAGATAGAAATCAACTTATGGCTGCTCTATGATGATTGCTTTTTATCATCATCATCAGACCAAAACACCAACTGTTTTTTGGTGTAGGCGGGATTTGAAGCCCAAATGTCTTATTCAACAATGTGTTATTCTTGCCCAAATAAACCTCATAGCTGGACAAAACCATAAAAGACTTATCATCCCATCTCTGTTAGCACTAACAACCCACTTGTCACAGCAAGACCCAATCAGTGTAAGCTCATGACTCAAACTCTTGGGCACCACCCAAACCATCAGCAGCAACCAAGCTCAAACTTGGTTTTTTAATCCGACAACTCACATTAGCAGGCAGCCCCAATCAGATTTGATCTAGGCATGTAAAAGATTTACTGATTCATGTAATTGCAATCTTGTGAACATGTCGGCCGAAACAACAGCTTGAAGCTCTGTCATTGACCCATTGCTCCGCTGTTGACTTTGACCACAAAGCCACACATCCCAAACATCTTTGAGCATTGTCAAAGCCCACTGGGGAGGCTGACTAGCTGCCGCCACCACCACCAAGCCCTTAAAATATTTTCTAGAGATTAAAACCAAACCCATTAACGATCCCCAATCCCTTCAACCTGACCTTTTAGAAGGGGGGAAAAACTCAAATCCCAGTTCACCCATTACTCAACCTGACCCATCAAAAAAAAAAAAAAAAACAAACAAACAAACAAACAGTTCAGCCTAACTTGGCCCATGTGGGGGAACAAAAAGGCCCACTCACTCCCAAGGTTTCCCACCCATCTAATATCAACATGAGATTGAGCGTCTCCCACTGCAGGAGAGTTAAGAGAGGACACTAAATTAGACCCATTTGATTGATTTTGTTGGACCTAATTGATTGTGATTGATGATGATTAGTGCTGATTGATGCTGTTAAAGAGATTTTATTTTATTTGTATTTCCATATACTATGCTATGTTGCACGGATACGGACACGATATGTAGTATGGCAACATAGCATTTCTTGAAAAGCTAGGATACGACAATTAATTAATATTTATTTTTAGGTATATATATTGGGAAAAATGCCAAGAGACCCCTTAAACTTTGAAGCAGTGGCCAGAACACCCCCTAAACTTTTATTTTGGCCAATTTGCTCCTTGAACTATACAAGCCTGCCAAATAGAGCCATCTGTTAGTTTGTCTGTTAAGTGACTAACAGAACACAACACACGTGCGTTTCATTTAAATCAAAGAAAAAAAAAATCCATCACGTTCTGATATGGAGGCTAAGGTTTGGCTAGAGATAGAAAACTGAGAGAGAAAGAAATTGCTGGAGAGAAGCTAGATAAGAGAGATGGCTTGGTCTTAGGAGCCACTGCCGGCAGTGGTGGTAACGGTCTTGAGTCAGCCATGGTGGTTGACCTTTGAGTTTGAGAGAGAGGCTGATCTGTGGGTTTAGAGAGAGAAGTTGCACAAAGAAGCTTTGGTTTGGGCTTTGAGACTTTGCCAAAAACCCAGGATGGTACTTGTCAAACAAGATCTGATGGTGGTGTATATCTCCGGCGATTCGGTGACCTCCTGGATGCTTCCTGTGCTTGCTGATACGGCCGTCTGGCGCTCACTATTTATGGCCTCAAACAAGTTTATATCATTTGAAACCCTCTTTCTTCTCTTTTCTTTCAGTTGAAGAAGAAACTCAATTCTGGGAAGTGATATAAACAACATTAAAGTAGCCATGACAGAAGGATTAGAAGCTTATGATGAAGAAAAGAGGGACAGAAGTGAGGAACATGCTGAAAAGTGAAAACACATCTGTAGTGTCTTCACAAATGTGCTCATCTTTTGACATAAATGAAGAAGCCAGTAGTCAAGAGTCAACAATCAAGACGATGATAATATTGCCAAGGTAGGTGAACTCAGCATTGAAGATGATGTGAGTATGTGACGTGTCCACACTTCTTCCTGTTCCTCTTGAAACGTGTCGCCATTGTTGGGATCTCTCTCAATTGGTTTGGATAGCTTTTATATTTTTTTATTTTATAAATGAAGTGCACGAGTTCCGTTTGTCACTAAACAGACAGACTAACAGATGGCTCTATTTGGCAGGCTTGTATAGTTCTAGGAGTAAATTAGCCAAAATAAAAGTTTAGGGGGTGTTCAGGCCACTGCTTCAAAGTTTAGGGGGTCTCTTGGCATTTTTTCTGTATATATTTTATAATTGGACATAATGTTTTATACATTGATCAACATGGCAGGGCAATAAGTATTACTGTGTACTCTTGGCATTAGTTTATTTTCTTTCCATGTTGATGTAATTTGGAGAGCCTATCAAAGAGCCTTGGACTGAACAATCAGCATTATATAGTTGATCAGGGATTTATAAAATTTGAGTTGGAATTTTCTCAGTTTTTGGAGATGATTCCAAGGAAGCCTAGATGCTGATTGATAGGTTCCTATTCTTTTCCTACACTTGTTGATTCCAAGCAACTCAAGGTGGTGAACTGGTGAGTCTTGGGTTCTATTTTTCTTTTCTAAAGCTTTGTGCTGATTTAAAGCAAACCTTAGTTGATTCATAGGTCTTAGTCCTTTGTGTTATTCTTATTTTTGTTTCTCAAACACAAGTCCCCCTCTTAGAGTTCATTGTCCTGCATCAGTCTGTGCTTGTACTCTTGGGTAATATTGAAAATATGCCTTGGTAGGCTTTTGAATATTTCAGTTGCAAAAGATGACATAGACAAAGCACCAGTGACTGGCTGAAGAACTCTATGGCATTTTCTTACCTTATTTTATTGGTAAATAAAAACACACACACACACACACACACACAAATATCTATATATAAAATATTTTGGGTTTAAACCATTTATCAAATGTCTATGTAATTGTTGTATATGTTAAATTGATGGGCGTTTTCAAAAGTGTGATTACTGTTGCCTATAGTCGAATATTGTCTTCAATTCTGTATAAGGAAAAGTTTTGATTGGGGCCCCATCTAGTCTTGTGCCTCGTTAAATTGCTAAGAAACTCACATAACATCTCTGCTATTCACTTGTGAAATTTAATCATCTATGGTCTCAGTGGCTTTATTGCCTCCATTGACATGTTGGCTTTAGCGACTGTTTTAAAATCATGGCATGCTGTTGGCTTTAGTGACTGTTCTAAAATCACGGCATGCTAAAATTTACTTTTAACAAATTTCATTTTCTGAATTTTACATCTTGACCATCAGAGAGATTTCAGTTTAAAGACAAAATTATGCTTTCTCATTGAACAAGAGTGATTATTAAAGCCAGAATTTTTCTTATTGACCTCTATACAAGGTTTTCATTTTTTTACCTCAATTGAACTTCTTGAATTAATACAAGAATTGTCCCTTCCATATATTAGGTGGCGTGTTCCTTTATAAGTGAGTGTTTCATTTTGTTACCGAAAAGGGGGTGAGAGAGAATGTGTTTCTTCCAAATCCAAACTATATATATGGTCTGTATTTTTATTTTAAGCAGAACACTAAATTCAGTTTATGAGGGATTTTCATGTAAGAGTTTTTTCTCCCATTTACAACTTGATCTGATTATGCCTGGATGTCAGTTTGAATAAATTCTATGAACTATGAAGAAGGTCCGAAAGGCTTAATTATGTGCTTGTTAAGATGAAAACTGCCTTTTCCAACTTTCAACAAAGAATCTCTGATTGTGGCGCTAAACTTTTGTCATACTACTTTGTTACTTGGTGCCATATTTCGTATCATAAGAAGAAACAATAAAATCTTATTCCTAATGAACTACACCTCATTAAGAGGTCATTATTTCGAATCTTTCCTTCCCCTTCGTCCTCTCCTTGAAGTTAAAGCTAGCTTATGTATATTTTCTTTTTTTTTTTTTTAAAGAAGAAAAAGAAAAAGTTCTCCGATTATGATGTTATTAAACCTTTTTTTCTTTAAAGTTTTGTTGCTTGGGTCATGATATTGACATTCCAAATTCATACACCAATTTCCCCCCTTGTTTCCTTATGCAAACAGTGTGGCTGATATTGCCATTCTTCTGGAATCTGGACCATTGAACCTTACGTTTCTATTACTCTTTGGAAATATACGTGAAGAAATATAAGTTACTTAATCCTTCAGAGCTCAGAATAAGTCCAACTGTCCCTCAAATGATGGCTGCTGAGGAAAAAACTTTAGTGGAAATCTTGGAAGAGCATAATCCAATTGACCTTGCCAAGTACATAAACTATGTCAGCGCCCCACAAGCTGGTGCAATAGCAACATTTTCTGGCACAACACGCGACACCTTTGAAGGAAAAGTAGTCTTGGAGCTAAGATATGAGGCATATACACCGATGGCAATCCGATGCCTTAAATCCATTTGTTCATCTGCTAGATCATCCTGGAATCTCCACTCCATTGCTGTTGCTCACCGGCTGGGGCCGGTTCCAGTGGGAGAAACAAGTGTCTTCATCGCGATCTCGTCTGTTCATCGAATTGATGCGTTGGATGCTTGTAAGTATGTGATTGATGAGTTAAAGGCGACGGTTCCCATATGGAAGAAGGAGGTTCTTGCTAATGGAGAGGTCTGGAAGGAGAATTCAGAGTTCCTTGAGAGGAGATTGGAGCTTGGAAAGAAGGATGGAGACTGCTGTGGGAAAAAGGTTGAGGCCGAGGTGCATGACAAGAAGGGCTGCTGTGGGACTAGGGTTAAGGTCAATGAAGAAGGAATTGCCAACAACAGCACAGGTCATGAAGGCTCTGGTGAAGTTGGGTAAGGGAAAGACCTCTTTTCCTTTTCTTTTTCTGGCTGAATGGGGAAGATTCTAATAATGGTTAAGTGAATAAAATTTAATATTTCCTAACAAGTTTTAAGCTTTTGGTCATCTATAATTTATCACTTTTATTTATTTATTGTCATTTTCTTGTAAGGTTGCAAATAATGGTTGTTCGTGCTTTTGGGATAATTGCTAATTTATCACTTTTTTTTATATATTTATTTCTTATTGTAACGTTCGACTTGGAAGTGGGAGACATCTCTTGATTCTCTTCCCATCCTTTCTGTGTGTCCACATGAGAGTGACTTTGACAGAATTTTGAGATGGTGGTGGCCGGTTTGGATTAGGAACGTTGTCTTAAACATAGTGCTTGGGGAATCTCTATCCTTGGCCAAGTCCTGAAACAACATGGCACATGCTTAGCCCACTGCACTTTGATTAACCAGCATCGCTTCTTGTAATACCAAGTCAATTTGAGGCTCCTTTATAACCATCAAATGTTTTAATAATAATACCCCTAACAATTATAAGGAGCATATTTTAGCTTCTTTCACCTAAAAAGTGTCGGGATCTATAAGAATTCACTATTTTAACAGTTTTTTCAATCTCCTATAAAAGTAATTCACTATTTTAACAGTTTTTTCAATCTCCCATAAAAGTAATTCACTATTCCCAAAAACTTTTACTAGTCTTGCAAGAAGAATTTCTTCACCTAAAAAGAACATTCATACAAAAAAAAAATTTACTTTTTTTTTTTACGACTGTTAGGATAGCATGTTGTGAAAGACTCGCACAACTTGACAAAATGGAAAACCGTCAAAAAGGTTGTGCCCCTAACACATAAGAAAATGCCACCCACCAAAAAGTCCTTTTTTCTCCTCCACCAAAAGTGTCTTTGGTTTTGCTATATGACATTCAGTAACCAAACATAGAAGAGGCAAAGAACACCTGGTAAAACTAATCACAATGAACAAGTACTTTTAGTAATCATCATTACACAAAAGTTGAACAGCGTCACACACTTGTTTTTGCAAACTACAAGTGAAGAATATAACAAATAGAAGCTATAAATGACGGATCATAACAGCAAAATGATCTCCTCCCTATTGACAATTGCCAGCCAATTAACAGCAGTGGCATGACATATTACTGGTAACTAATGCCATCATCTAAGTTGACTACAAGTTTCTTCAAGATGATTTGCTTGACAGGCTTTTGGCTGGGGTGAGAAGAGCAACAGCACCCCTATCTGAACTTGTGAATTTCCTATGCACTGCCTTGAGCTTACCTTCTGCAGCCACAGAATGTAAGCTTACCAAGAGCTCCGCACAATCCCTGTTACATTGCAAAGTAAACATCATCAATTGTGGAACATGGAATTAGATGCATATAATAACTTAATGTTCATCATCAACTTACTTTAGCTGGCGTTCAGAATAGCCTGTGTAGTGCTCTAGCGTTTCATTCCAGAAAGGGCTGTTGTCAAGGGTACATCGTGCAGCATAAACAGCAGAAGCAGCAATCTTTGAAGGGCAATATGAAGTTATAGTAGGATAGTGCAGTAGACCAAGTTCAGCTAAGAAAAACACCATATTCTCCATCTACACATCATAAAAATCAAATAATTAGTCCCGATTATCTCTTACAATCAGAATGTTAGACATGAAGTTTCTCAAGATCACAACAAAATTTGTGTACCTCCTTATCAGATGGCACAGAGGCCTTGATATATCGAACAAGGAAAACATAAGGAGTAGGGACTGTCATTAACCATTCCAGCTTTTCCAAGATTGTTTTCTCCATGACCAATATCTGTTCCCTAAGATAGGCATTGTCTGAAATGCAAACAAAGTCATTGACCTGCACATTTTGAAAACCCAAGATTAGGCAAAAGAACATTTCATTAAAGACAAGTCATTGAGCATGTACTGATCCCTACCTCTGGTGCCCAAATCTCTTCATACTTGCTTGCAATTAGCATTGAGCTGATTCCAACCAACTGAAGTTCCCTCCTAGATACCGCCATTATCGAAAGGAATCTATCCACAATATTTATTGTGAGATACAGGGTCTCTGGCGTGAGTTCAAATTTGCGATGAACCTCTATCAACCAGTCTACAAGGATTGATCTCATCTTAGCATTTATGTCTGTCTGCTTAATCATGTAGTCATGAACTTGACTCAAATCCTGCATCAGAAAATTCTAACATTAGACAGAGTAGAGAGTGGGAGAGAGAGAGAGAGTCAGAAGGTATAAAAACAGTACCTCAGTCTCTTTGTAGAACTTGTACATTTCATCCACATATTCAGCCACAGCCAATTCATTGTCAACATCAGCAGCATCGATGTTTTCTATCAGATCCTTGGGCTTTTTGGTGATTCCACAAGCAGCCTGTGAGGTTAATCAAGTTTAGTACAAACAATGAAACAGAACATGATCAACAATTAGAAACCACAATGGGGGTCCTAAAATACAAAAATTACCTTGCTTCGTGCAGTGAGTATTGCAGTGAGGGTCTTGACATTCTTCCTTGAAGGCCCTTCCTTTGATTTTCTTCTACCAGCGCGTTTACCCTCATCCTCTTCATCTGAGCTAATCACAATCACCTCCTCAGGATTAGGCTTCCTGACAATCTTTTGAGCTGCTGCCACCTTTGTTGCTACACCGCCTTTCTTCACAACGACCCCATATCCAGCTACTGCACCTAAAGCATCTTTAATTGGTTTCTGCAACTTCACAAATTCAGTACATTTATTAATTTGGTGACAGTGCAATTCAAGACTTAACTGAAAACATATATGTTTCAAATAAATGGTATGCTACCTTGTTCTTCTCTGCTGCTGCTTGTGCATTAGCAATTAGTTCTGTACAAAAAGCCCTGCAAGACAAGAATTACACATATAAGCAGGTGAGCAAGGTGATGTGTGAGTGTGTGTGTGTGTGTGTCTCTGAGAGAGAGAGAGACCTTGCAATGGGCTGAGCTTGAAGCTTCACTTCCACAGCTCTCTCAGCAACCATATTACCAATATCTTGGAGAACCCGCCTAGTCCTTCCTTCTGCAGGTACATTCTTCTGCATTCCTTCACCTGAAAATACCAGTAATCTCAAAATCAAAAGGCTTTTCAAAAGAAAAAGCTAGAACACAAATACCAGGCTTTGGGGGCAAAACATAAGAACCTGAAATAGCCCAAATACAAATTGAGCAAAGAGATCCAAATACAATTTATAATGATAACAATTAACAAGGAGAGCTTCTCATCAACAAATATCCGAACATTAACAAGCAACTATGTTAAATCTTAAATTGAAACCTTATATTTTGCAAAACCCAATTAGCCGTCAAGAAAAATCACTAATTTGCACAAAACAAAAGATCCCCCAAAATTGTAAATTACCACAAACCAAACATTTATTCAGATAGATCATAGATGATCCTTTCTGTTTTGGATCTAATTCTTTCTTGTTTTCCAAATATGTGTCTTTTAATCAAATCTCTCAACCTAAAACGTTAGGAGCAAAAGAAAAATTCAAAAGAACTCAGAAAGAATCAAAAGAAATTATCACTACATATCATTCAACATAACTCAAGAAGATAATGAAGAAACCCACAACCAAAAACCTTAAAAGAAAACCCAGTCGCAGATTCAAAACGTAGTTGTTCCATATCCCAAAAAAGACATATATTGAAAGAAAACCCAGATGCAGATTCAACCCAATAGTGGCTAACAGATCAGAAAAAGCAAAAAAACAGAACTGGGTTAGAAGTCTAAAAAGGAAAAAAGATAATACCTTTGAGTTGTTGTTGTTGTTGCAGAGGAACAAGAGCTCTAGAAGCCATATCTTGCTCTTGTTCTTGAGAATTATTATAGCGAAAAACTCCTCCAAAGCTAGACAACAGCGACGAAAAAAACACTTGGAGACGACTATTGCGTGTCTCTCCTCCTTCACCGTCTGGGGTCGCCACCTCGTTCCACCACAATTCTCTCTCTCTATCTCTATTTCTCTCTGAAAGTTTCTCTCTTTTTCAATTTCTATAGAACTTTTGGTTTTGGTTTTGTTTTTTTTTTGCTGTGTGTGAATGTGTTTCTCTTTGAAGGGTTTTGAATTTTGAGGAATACTTATATGAACAGAGGCCAAGCCCCAACGGTCGACTTCTTTATCTAATTTGAACCGTTAGATGGATATGAAATCCAACGGCTCTTATTTAGTACCCCAGGCTTCAAGTTTTGGAATTTTATAGCCGTTAGCATTAGGGGCTTTCCGCTGGGTTAGTACTTTTTGGGTTTTTTTTAATGGGCCATGGGTTAAAGTAACCCAAGCCCGCTCCCCCATAATTTTAAAAGTAATAAGACCCATTAAAATAAAAAGGCAAAAATCTAAAATTAACTCTTTAACTTTCAACAGCTTTTATCATTTCAATCATCTAAATTTCAGTTTTGTTATTTCAGCCCTTTAGCTTTCAATTTTTATTAATGTAGTATTCTATTAGACCTTAGTTACATGTTGCCGTTAAGTAAGCCAAAATGACGTTGTTTTGGTTTTTTTTTTTTTTTTTTTTAATTTTATAAATAAGTTTTAGAATTAAAAGAAAATTAAAAAAAAAAAGAAAACATTGAACCCCTGAAATCAAAACTAGAAAACACATGTTCAAAAAAAAAAAAAAAAACTAGAAAACACGATGAATACTAATTTTGGGGAAAACTGGGTCGGTTTGAGAGAGAGAGAGGGTGAGTTTGAGAGAGAGAGAGACTAAGTCATCGGAGGTGAGGTTGGTGCTGTGAGTTCACTCACCCCAAAGATCAGTCCGCTAGGTCTCTCGCCGAAGAAGATCGGAGAAGACATAGTAAAGGAGATCGTGAATGACTGGAAGGGCCCGCACATGACGGTGAAGTTGACTGTGCAGAATCGTCAAGCCAAGGTGTCGGTGGTGCCATCGGCAGCGGCTCTAGTCATTAGGGCACTGAAGGAGCCGGAGCGTGACCAGAAGAAGACAAAAAATATCTCGGCACGTGCGTCTCTGTGGGTTGCACGGTCAATGGAAAAGACCCTAAGGATTTGCAGTAGGAGATCTCTGATGGTGACGTGGAAGTCCCTTTGGACTGAGTGAGAGAGATAGAGGTTCTTCTATTTTAATTTTGAAAAAAAAAATCGAATATTTTGAGATATTTCAAGGTAATTAGATGATATGGATGGATAATTATTTAGTTTTTCTTATATTGAATTATGGTATTTATGTTTGATTTAATGATTTTTGTGGTTAATTTTGTTTTTGTGATTGTTTGTATTGTTTGGTTTGATGTGTGGTTGTTAGCTCTATGTGTGGATGGGTATTTTATGTTGTTACATGCTATACATATTTTAAATCCTGAAAACAGAACTCAACATCCTCTTCTTTACGTTGATTCTCTAAAATTAGAATGTTAGCAATAGAAACCTTGCAATCTCTCAATCTCTTTGCAAATCGTTCTCTATCTCGGTCTCTCTTTCAAACTCGGTTTATCAGAAATCCATCACTTTCATAGCCTCAATCTTGGTCTCTCTCTTCAAACCGACCCATTGTGTTTTTTGGTTTTGATTTCAGGGAAGGCAAAAGACGTCGTCCCCCTTAAATGTTTTTTTTTTTTGGTTGTAATTTTCTTTTAATTCCAAATTTAAATTAAAAGAAAAAAAGAAAAAAAATTAATTTAACGGCAGCAAGTAACTGAGGTTTAACAGAATACTACATTGACAAAAATTGAAAATTAGAAGACTAAAATGACAAAACTGAAAGTTAGAGAACTGAAATGATAAAAGTTGAAAGTTATAGGGTCAGTTTTGAATTTTTGCCAAATAAAAATAAAGTAAAACTATTTTGGCAAAAATGTAAAACGCTTCCTCTAAGTTTTTTAAGTTTCCGTTAATTTTTTTTATTTTTTTTTAATTTTTTTATTATTTTTATACAAGATAGAAATTCTACTTTAACCTAATCTAAGCATATATGTATGTGAAGCTCTCTTGTAGAGACTTGAGCCCCGGTCCTTACCCTTCACACCCCACAAGCACTTATACTTGTGGAGTGACTACCGTACCAAGGGTATGCAGTGGTGTAAGTTTCCGTTAAATGTACTTAATACTATGTAGTTTTGTAATTTCTTTTACGGCTTTTTATATTTCTCATGAAATTTGTATCAAAACTTTTCTAAAATAATTAATAATTGTCTTAAGCATATTCATTAACATGATCCATTAAAAAATAAAACGAAGAGAAATTAAAGAACACGTAGAAAAGAAACCCGACAACTTTTCCAGTGATCGTACAGGAATAACTAATCTATATGATCAAACTGAAACCCGACAAGATTTTAAGGGTCTGTTTGGATACAACTTATTGTTGATGAAAGTTGCTGAAAACTGATTGTTGCTGAAAACACTGTAGCAAAATAATTTTTAAATGTATGAATAGTACCGTGGGACCCATTTTTAATATTTTTTAATCGTGAACAGTGCACGCACTGTTCATGCACAGTAATTTTTGTCTCTAAAAAGTTAAGAAATCCGGCCAAAAAAAAAAAAAGAGGGAGAAACCGCAACGCAGAAAACGCAACTTTACTTTAAGCACTATCCAAACCCTCACTAGGTCTAATCTATGCTTTTTAATATTTGCCTCTGAACCAACTAATCTTCCACATGTAGAGAGGTTGCCATGTCTCTTTAAAAAAATGTTGCCATGATTTTTTTTTTTTTTTGGCTAGGTGTACCTGTAGTGGCTTAGGTGTACCTGTAGTAGCTTCATGCTGCTACTAGGTGGGAATTTTGGTTTGGGGAGGGAAATGGAGGTGAGTGTGGTGGTTTGGTTTGGATCTGAGAACAATTGTTGAACAAAATCTAAAAATCAATGAGCTTGTAGCAACTGAAGGGGAATTGGGTGATTTTTTTTTTTTTTTTTTTTTTCAGATTTAGTCTCAGTTGTGTACGATGTTATTTATTTATTTATTTTTAAATTTCTGAATTTTTTAAATAAAAAAATAGAAAAAAATAAAATTAATAGTTAAATATTAAAGAAAACACCATAATCGCATTATTTTGGGGTGTTAAGAGCATTAGCATCAGGGGATGCAAAAAAGTGTCTATTATACATTCTGAAAACCTAATTTATTTATTTTATCATCTCATTTTACAACTTACCTAACATCCCAGTTTCTATTTTTACATACAACTCATTAAAATAATATAAATTATACAAACAAATAATATAAACAAATCAATTCTCTCTGTTCTCTCCCATCTCTTTCTCCCCACTTTTCCTCTCTCTCCATTCAAATATTAATTTTTATTTTTACAACCCATGAATAGTAGGGTTGTATATATACAACCTTACTATTCACAAATGGTATAAATTTTTAGATACCCACCCCAGAAGTAGCATGTTTTTAAAGATTTAGGTTGTAAAATAGCAACTGAGGGATTTTTACACACTCAATGCTAGTGCTCTAACAACATAGATAAATGCATGTTTAATTGATGACTAAATTGAACACTTTTGAAAATTAGAGGACTGATGAAATAAACAAAAATAAAGTTAAAGATTTGAAATGACTTTGTAAAATTTAGAGATTTTTTTTTTTTTTTTTTTTTTTTGCATTTTAGCAAACTATTGTTAATTTATAAGGAATATAAATATATATATAAATATATATATATATATATATATATATATATATATATCAATTAAGTAGAATCAGGATTTCTCTCAAAAAAAACAAAAAAAAAGTAGAATCAGGATTTTTTTTTTTGAATAAAGATTAGAAAGAATGATGAAATTTAGAACTTACTAGGAGAAAACCTACCGACTCCATATATTTCCGAAACTACAGTAATAAACACTATTGTTTAGGAAACTTTCTTCAAAAATCAAACTCCTACTAAGGATCGGTATCGGAAACTAAGGTCGGTTTAGGAAAGCAATAGGGAAATTTTATAAATACAAACATACAAGTTCGTGTCCTCTACTTCATAATTCTGGTATATTCTTCTCTACAAAGTTGTGGTTTTGAAAAGAATGTTTGAGCTATCAGCTGAAGAACATGAAGACGTGAGAAAAAAGGTTTTGGTGAAACCACCAATGGGTGGTTTAAGCTTAATACAGATGAGTCATCTATTTAACACCGAGAGCTTGCTGGAGGAGGAGGACTTATCCGAGATGCTTTTGGGAATTGGGTTATTGGGTTTTCTAGTAGGTTTGATTTTACAAGCAATATCATGGCAGAGTTGTTAGCCTTACGGCATGGATCGGTTATGGCAAAGAATATTGGAGTTGCGAAGATAGTTGTTGAACTAGACGCAAAAGTAGTAGTGAACCTCATCACCAACATGTCTCAGACGAAGAAATCAATGAAGAGCATTGTGATGGAGTGCAAGAATCTTCTTCAAGAGTTTGAAGAGTATATAGTACAACATACTTACAGGGAAGGCAATAGAGTAGTTGATGTCCTTGCCAAGATGGGGATTGGGAAGTCCTCAAGTTGATACATCTGCTATTCATTATCATCAGCTATTCTTTTTGCTTTGGATAACATGAATGTACTCTGGGGTGTCCATGTTTGACCTAACTCACGAACACGACACGAACTCGACATGGGTTTTTGTGGGTTAGGGTTGGGCCTTAATGGGTTTGGATCATAAATGGGTCAACTCGAAAGCGACACGATAAGAAACGTGTTATAAGTGGGTCAACCCGCATAACCCGCAATACTCGCAATAGACACGTTAATTTATTTGTGTCTACCTGAAATGATCCACTTAACACAACCCGTTTATTTCAGCCGTAGCTACTCACTCTACTATCTTATAGTCTCCCGCCCAATTCTCAAACTCAAAGTCTCAAACCCGTTATTGCTCTCTCTCTCTCATGTGTTTAGTCAGTTTTAGAATTAAAGAAAACCATTTTCTTGATATTTCAAAATTCTACAATAATTTTTTCTACATAATGTTTTTGTTCCATATACTTTGAACCCATGTGCTGTTATTAATATATGAGATATATTAATTGTTTATTAAAGCCATGGTTGTAGCTTTTGTTTTGTGCCGTGTGTTTTTTTTGGTATTTGTATTAGTGTTGGACACCGTCTACATATCTTGCAAGTGGGTTTATTGTGATAGTTCATAAACTAGAATCTATAGATGATGATTGTAGTCATAGTCAGGATTAGCTTACTATTTGCTCCAATTCTTTCAATATTGATACTTAGCATTTGGCGAGTTCCAAGGATATTAAATTTTTGTTAAACTATGTTATTTTATTTTTGTTAAACTATGTTATTTTGAATTTGAGTTGAAGTGTATGCACTTATTTTGGAGTGTAAAGAACTTATTTCTAGATAAATGTTATATTTTTATTAAACTATATTATTTTGAATGTGGGTTGAAGACTTGAAGTGTATGTACTGCTTTTGGGATGCAAAAAAAATTATTTTTAGATGGATATTATATTTAATATTATGCATGTTGAAATGGGTAGTGTTACATTCGTGTCAACCCAACATGACTCGTTTATTAAGCGGGTCAAATGGGTTAGATAAGGTTAACCCACCTTATTAACAGGTTGGGTGAAGGTTGAAGGATTATGACACGATTATTAAATGGGTCGGATTAGGGTTGAGTTATTTAGTCGAATACCCCTACTTGGACATGACACGAACCCGACACGCTAACCCGAATTGACACCCCTAAATTTACTTACTGTTCGTGATTTGATGAGTTGAAGTGTATGTATACAATCATAGCTATGCACGTGTCCATAAACCAAGAAAATACGTTTGAAGACAGTATTCTTTTGATGTACCATGATACTAGTAGAATTCATCTTCTTCCTTAAAGCTTTATAAAAGGAAAAGATGACATCCAATTGAACAATTTTATTAAGATTTAGTAAAAATAGTACTTCTTTCTTTATTTTAAGCCGAAAACACCATTTTGGTCCTTATATTTTGAGGTCACGGTCAATTTGGTCCCTACATTTTGGTAGCAGTCAATATGGTTTTTGTTATTTTTAACTTCCAGTCAATTTGGTCTCTACCATTAAATCACTAACGAAAAATACTTAGGTGGCAAACGGTTTGCATTGTTAGCGCACACGTGGCTAACATAATAATATAAAATCAAATAATTAAACATAAAAAATTCACATTAGCATTTTAAAGATAAAAAGAAAAGCCATGTCAGATAAAAAAATCTGAAAAAATTAATTGAAAGAAATTATGGGGGAGGATTTGGGCTTTTGGGTTTGTTTTTGAATGGATGGAGATCGAGGGTTGCTATAAATCCACAATTTTCTTTCAAGGTTCTAATGGAAGAGTTGGTGGGTGTCACTGCTTGTGTTCTTGGAGACATGGGTTGACTTCGTTTGCGTTTGAGGGTTTGAGATCCACTGAAAGAACAGGGGAAGAAGAAGAAGAAGACGAAGGTTGATTTGAAATGAAAATGGTGGAACTCGAGTTTCTAAAACTCGAGTTCTACGTAGATTTTTTTCCACGTCACATGCCACCATTTACAAATCGAGACTTAGAAACTCGAGTTTTATCTTGGAACTTGAGTTTTAGACACTCGAGATGTTAGTTTCTCACATTGTTTTGAAACGTGATAACTAACTAAATTCTTTGATATTTAAGGTTATTTGGAAAAAAAATTCCACTCCTTGCCGGTCAATTAACATACTGAGGGATGTGCATGCTGCCAAGGAACAAGGGAAGCCGTATGTTGTTGTTTTTGTTGATGTGAATGGAGTTGGGAAATCTACCAATCTAGCCAAGGTAAGCCACATTTTTTCCCCGATTTAAATGAAGTTTAGAATTTTATTAACCCCTAGTCCTTTATAGTAGAGGATGCACGTGTGTGTGTGGGCGTCATGTATTCGTCTTAAGTATTTATATGTAGGTCCGTTGGACACAGATTAAATTGTATGGATTTTGATCAAATGGTTTTTCAACGGTGGTCCATTGCTCATTTAACAATTCATTTTCAAACAATTGAAAATGAATTTATTTAGCAAAAAAAGAAATGTATAACATTTCTCCCATCAAAAGAGAAATGTTATTTTAAATAGCCTGATAAGAGTGCTCAACTCACTAACTAAGAATTAAAATAAACTTTAATGTATATATTTAATCTTATTACTAATATGTTTGAATGATTTAAATTTTCATATTATGAAAATATATGTAGTGAATTATTACATAATGAATGAGAGAGAAATTATTTAATTTGAATTGGAGGAAAATTTTCTTTCTAATAAATTTGGCTGTGAAGAATATGTTGTTACATGTGTGCAATGTGTGCAGCTCTCTGAGAGTTTCTCTCTTTTTCAATTTCTATAAAACTTTTGGTTTTTCTTTTTGCTGTGTGTGAATGTGTTTCTCTATTAAGGATTTTGAATTTTGAGCAATACTTATATATGAACCGAGGCCATGCCCAAACGGTCAGACTTCTTTATCGAATACGAACCGTTAAATAGATGTGAAATCCAATGGCTCTTATTTAGTAACCCCAAACTTCAAGTTTTGGAATTTTATAGCCGTTAGCATTAGGGGCTTTCCGCTGGGTTTTAGAACTTTTTGGGTTACTTGGACTTGTTTTTTATGGGCCTCGAGTTAAAGTATAACCCAAGCCCGCTCTCCCATAATTTTAAGACTCATAAAAATGAGATAAAACTAAAACTACCCACTCCATAAATTTCCAAAACTAATAAACAATATTGTTTAGGATACTTTCTTCAAAAATCATAGTCCTACTAAGGATTGGTTTCAGAAACTATGGTCGGTTCGGAATCCAAAAGCAATAGGGAAATTTTATATATACAAACATGCATGCAAGTTCGTATCCTCTTATTCCAAAAAAAAAAATAAAAGCGAGTTCGTATCCTCTATTTCATAGCTCTACTATTTTCTTTTCTCTACAGTCATGGTTTCTGAAAGAATGTTTGAGCCATCAACTGAAGAACATGAAGACGTGAGAAAAATGGTTTTGGTGAAGTAGTTTAAACCACCATTGGGATGGTTTAAACTTAATACTGATGGATCATCTATTCAACACCGAGTACTTGCGGGCGGAGGAGGAATTATGTGAGATGCTTTTCGAAATTGGGTTATTGGGTGCAGGTTTGATTTTACAAGCAGTATCATAGCAAAGTTGTCAGCCTTACGGCATGGATTGGTTATGGCAAAGAATATTGGGGTTGCTAAGATAGTTGTTGAACTAGGCGCAAAAGTAGCAGTGAATGTTCTTCACCAACATGTCTAAGACAAGGAAATCAATAAAGAGCATTGTGATGGAGTGCAAGAATGTTCTTCAAAATTTTGAAAAGTATATAGTACAACATAACTACAGGGCAGGCAATAGATAGTAGCTGATGTACTTGCCAAGATGGGGAGTCATCAAGTTGATACATTTGCTATTCATTATCATTATGCTCCTCTTAATCCTCAGGTCAATTTTCTTTTTGCTTTGGATAACATGAATGTACTTACTGCCCGCGATATGAAGAGTTGTGGTGTATGGACACAATCATAGCTATGCATATGTCCATAAATGAAGAAAATACGTTTGAAAAACATTGTTCTTTTGATGTACTATGATAGTTATAGAGTTCATCTTCTTTCTTAAAGCTTTATAAAATGAAGAGATGATATCTAATTGTACAGTTTCATCAAGATTTAGTAAAATCAGTACTTTTGCTTAAGCCTTACATAAGGGTTTTTCCACGAAAAGTTATTGTCTTCTTTCTTCAAATTAATCTGTGCGCTACTCCCTTACACACACTATTCACTCTATAATGGCAGTTAAATGCAGTGGTATTGTCTGAACTTTGCTTCCCGTGCTTGATTTGTCCTCTTAAAACCTAACTCCCACATACAATGGTATGTTTATATGACCATACTTCCAACTTCTTTGCCCCCACAGATGTTCTTGCTCGGACTTAAATTTGTGAGAATTGTTTAACACCAAGGATACTTCGAGTAGTCTATTTTGAAAAGCATGATATTGCATTAATATGTTGGAACATTACCATTCACGATTTCACATGCTAATATATTAATCATTCACTTTTAATCGTGTTATCAATGTGTGTGAATCTCCCTCTTGGAGACTTGAACCTAGGGGTGTCAATTTGGGTTAGTGTGTCGGTTTCGTGTCGTGTCGAGATAAAGATATTCGACTAAATGGCTCAACCCTAACCCGACTCATTTAATAATCGTGTCATGATCCTTCAACCCTAACCCGACCTGTTAATAAGGCGGGTTGACCTGACCCAACCCATGTGACACGCTTAATAAACGAGTCGTGTTGAGTTGACACGAATGTAACACAACCCATTTCAACCTACATAATATTAAATATAACATCTATCTAGAAATAATTATTTTTACATCCCAAAAGACAATTCATACACTTCAAGTTTTCAACCCACATTCAAAATAATATAATTCAACAAAAATATAACATTCATTTAGAAATTTACACTCTAAAAGAAGTGCATACACTTCAACCCAAATTCAAAATAACAAAGTTTCACAAAATAAAATAACATAGTTCAACAAAAATATAATATTCTTGGAACTCGCCAAATGCTAAGTATCAATATTGAAAGAATTTGAGCAAACAGTAGACTAATCCTAACTATGACCATGATTATCATCCATAGATTCTTTGTTGATGTCTAAATTCATAACATCTTCCACAAGCTCATCCAATTTCATTTGTGTAAGTTCTATGCCACAAAAAAAAAGTATTAGTAGTTCTAAGGTCTGTAAAATTTCAATTTCCAATTAAATCTTTTGTAAATTTTTGTAATTACTCACTTTTCTTTTTAAATTTAAAATATATGTTGGATATAAAAGGTATTTGACAAATTTAAAATAAAATAAATATTTATTTGTTATATGAGTTAAACGGGTTGTGTTAAGTGAGTCATTTCGGGTTGACACAAATAAATTGGTGTGTCAAACGTGTCTATTGCGAGTTACGCGGGTTGACCCGTTTATAACCCGTTCCTTATCGTGTCGCTTTCGGGTCGACCCGTTTATGACCCAAACCCATTAAGGCCCAACCTTAACTCGAAAAAACCCGTGTCGGGTTCGTGTCGTGTTCGCGGGTTGGGTCGAACATTGACACCCCTACTTGAACCCCAACTCTTGCCCCCCACACCTCATAAACATTTATATTTGTGAAGTGACCATCGCACCAAATGTGTGTGGTGGTACTTTTAATTACCATTACTTTATAGAAGACATTGTCACTTAACCAACAACATTATTTATAAGTAAAATTTCAACATTATTTTAGGCAAGTAATAAACGGATCAGTTAATAAGCTCTCTTACAACATGTACAACGCTCCCACCCAAAGTGTGAATGAATCAACTATTCTGCCATTACAAAAAAAAAAAAACACAGCAAGCAAAGAAAGAAAGAAAGAAAGAAAGAAAGGAAGGAAGACAAGAATTTTGGGCGGTGTTTTGTTTTAAGAAATACTTTTAAAAAATCACAAAACCCATGAACCGTTATTTATTTATTTTTTTTTAATTTATGATTTATTATTTGATGATGAAAATTGAAAACTTGAAAAAGAGAAACGATAGTATCAGAGATTATATATCGGCATGTTTCGGAGAGTGAATTAAGGCGCACACACACTCTCTCACATATATGATATAACACAACTGACGAAATTTTGGGGGCGTAATTAAGTAAGAAAAAAGCAAAGAGAGAGAGAGAGAGAGAGAGAGAGAGAGAGAGTATATGAAAAAAAGAAATTTTGTTTCATGGTAAACTGTGTATTTTTCATGGTAAAGAATTCATTAATTTAATTTGTTTGGATGAAATTGCAACATTTTAAGTTTGTACAATGAAAATTGAAGTTGAACTATAGTTCAAGGACCAAAAATATTCTGTTTATAAGATATTTTTTTCTAGTGTGAGCAGACCCACAAACCTTTAGCCTTTAGACTTCAGGTGAGTTCTACATTCACAAGTAGTAAGCCCATATGAAGCCATGTGCCCATGTCACTAACGTGGGAAAGTGCAACGTTATCACTTCGCCCAGGAAATTCACCCCCTTACTAATAAAATAAAGCTCATAGTCAGGCACGGGATGACCATAAACTGATAACAAGAAAATACTGTTACTATTAGTCTATTACAGTATTACAAGAGAGAAAAGTTGGTTATCTAGCTTTCGAAAACAATTTATTTAGTTTTTTTTATTAAAAATATGTTAAAATATACTTCTATTTTAAAAAAGTGGAGAAAATATAGAGTTTTAAAAAGTTGTACATGAAAGTAAAAAACTAAAAACTGAGTTTATAAGTTTAAGTCAAATAGACGCATAAGCAAAACAACTCTTTGCAGTCGGTTGGACATGAACCCACTACGAGTATTACTCTCACGTGGATTTTATTTAGCCTAAAATTAGGTTTTTAGCTTTTTATGAGATGCACGAGAATAGCAATGAAAAAGGTTTAGTTTCAAATTATCTTGGAATTGTCTTCCTGCAACTCATTAGATGATGATTGAAGAGATCACTCACGTCACTTTAGTTACTTGACTTTTTATTATTATTGAGTTATGAGATTTGTTTAAATAACCCATATAGATAAATTTATTTGACTTGACTTTTTATTACTATTGAGTTATGAGATTTGTTTAAATAATCCATATAGATAGTTTTATAAACTATCATGTAGTAGGTTGGAGGAATTTCTTCTGTATTAGTTTGGAGTTGATCTTTGTTTGATAGAAATTGGGAATTGTATAAATTGTTTGAATATGCGGTTACAATTAACATTAGGCATGAACTCGCACACACATACCTTTTTTTAAAAACATAGAGATTGAAAATTTGCATAAATTAAGGAATTTAGTATTCATAAGATTGAAACACTAAAGATGCTAAAGTAGTTCCGCTTTAAGTGATATGATTTTGATTCTTAAAAAATAAAAAAAGTGATATGATTTTTGTTGAGTTTTTGACAGATAAGTTCTTCACATGCTCACACAATATTGAATGATTTTTTTGTTAAAATAGTAATGAAAAAATAGAAAGTAGCTTATTTTTACATGATCCTATACTTGGTGAATTTTTGGCGTATAGGTTCTTGACATGCTCACAAAAATAAACCTATAATAAATTTACTATTAATAAGCTTTGCGTGATCCGATTCTTGGTGAAGTTTTGGCAGATAGGTTCTTGACATGGTAGTGATTGTATTGCTTGAAATAATTTGATTTTTCAATAATTTTTTTTAATTTTGTAGAAATTATTTAAAAAATATTTTTTTTAGTTTTTCTTTTGAACATGAAACGAAAATTAATGATGAAATTGAATAAATTGAAATTAGGGAGATGATGATGAAAACAGGCCAAAATGCTGAGTATCAAGAAAGTTTCTTCTAAAACAATAATAAATTGCCAAGAAAGTGAAAGTAAGGGACTCAGCTTAGCTCTAGTGCTATAGTGCACTAGAGTTGAAACAATTTGGACACGTGTTTGATTTTTGCCATGTGTTCAAATCAGCATCAGCAACACCACCACGCAAGGGCCTCCCCGATTCACATTTCAAATTTGATGTCATTAGCACTGTCGAAGGACTCTCTCTCTCTCATTGGAGCCCACGTGGTGGTGGTGCTTCGATTTGGATATCGCTGTCAATAGACTCTCTCGTTTTCTTTGTGGCAATGTTGTGGATCGTGGCATGGGCGTTAGATTTTGGATTTGGGCAGGGATGATGATGTCAATCTCATGGCGTGTTTTTTTTTTTTTTCTTGGTTTCTCTTCTAAGGTTTACAGTGGGGTCTCGGGGGCTTTTTGCGTTGATTTTCTGTGTGTTGTTTGGCTGTGATTTTTGCTTGTTTTTTTGGGGTTTCTATTAGGTTTTTCAAGAGATTTCAATTGGGGTTTACAAAGGGATTTATGATTTTTGAAAGGGAGATTTTTCTGTACTTTTTTTTTGGGTATTTTCAGGGGGACCTTTAGTGGGATTTTGGTACTGTTTTTATGGATTTAGAGAGAGTTGGGTATTTTCAGGTTGTTGTGTTGGTTTTTCTAGTACTTTGGGATTCTTTGAGGTTTTACAGCAGGTTTTCTTGGAGGTTTTTCTAGGGTGTATCAATGACCAGGGTTTGATGAGAGAGAGAGAGAGAGTATCAGTAATGGCATTTGGTCCTTTTAAGGACCATGTTTTCTTTAGAGACCAAGTTGGGTCTGTTTTGAAATGTCTTAGACTTGATTAATATTAGTCCAAATCTCATGGTAGGTTACCCTATTTAGTATTTGCTAGTGCAAAACAATGAGAGGGTCTCAGGCACCATAGGTTAGGTAACTTAACAATCCCCTACTCCTTTGGCAAGTTGAGGACATCAATTATCAAGCATCATGTCATGGAAGGATATATCTTCGAGCTCATGTACTATTATATAACTGTAGGCCTAGCTATATATTTGAGAGTTGAGACAATCATTTCCATTAAATTTTCTTCCAAAAGGAACAATAAAAAGCCCTTGATGATTAGCAAAAATTAAAAATAAAAGAACCCTCAATGGATGCCCTTCAAAAAAAAAAAAAAAAAAAAAAAACATCTTTAGAGAAGACCTTATGATTTGTGTATGGATTATTACTATTAGCATGTGCAAAAATATTGTAATTAAGGAACACATTTTTAGAAGTTACAAAAAAAAATTACAATGATTCTATTAGATAGAAGTGCTACATTCACAATATTTTCACAACACTTTCAAAAGAAATCATATGTGGTAAGTTATTATTGATTCTAATTTTTTTTTTTTGAGAAACTATTGATTCTAATTTGAACTTATTAGTTAAATTACTTTTTTATCCACCAATAACAGCTAGTAACAACCTACCACTTAGAATTTGTTGTAAAAATATTGTGAATATAACATTTCTCTTTATTATATGGTTAAATATGCAAAGCTAATCTAGCGCTCTCTTTTTTTAGAAGAATAATCTGGTGCTAAATTAATTGTAGAAACTGATTTACTGGTATAATTAACATGACTAGCTAGCCCATGTGATGAATGATGAATCAAATAATAAACCATGACAAAATAATTAGATGCATTGAAGAGAGAGAGGCTCTCTTGGTCTTTGGAGTCATGAAATCCCAATAAAATAATACGCTAATTAATGGAGGGGAGGAGGTCCTCCATACTTTGAATATAAATCTTTTGTACCATTTTCGCGTGTTTCACAATATGTATTACTAATTATGGTATGCCATGTGTTTGATTTTTTTTTTCTTTTTCCATTTTAAACTGTAAATATTTTATAATAAAAAAGGTTAAACAAATACATGACAAATTATGATTTGTGGAACATAAAGTGAAACACACAAAATAAAATTATAAAAAAAAGAAAATTGTATCACCTACTTCAATGGCAAAGCCATAAACCTCGTTTCGCAACCTTTCCTTTTGTCGAACATGATCATGAAATGAATAAGAAAGAAAGAGAACGGTGGTCCCTTTGCCTTGCGGACATTGTCAAAGAGCAAATAAAAACCTTGCTTTAAAGGAAATGTAGTTCCAAATATAATCATATTGCTAATAATGAGTTTGACTTTTAAAATTAAGAAAATGAGGAGTCCAATTCCAAAGATTTGATATAGTATATTAATGAGGGATTATGGAAGTTTTAAGTTTATTTCGACCCAATTACTTCCTTAAACGTATAACAAAACAATTACCCTATTTTAAGAAATTAAAACCACTACACATTTTTAGTAGATGGTCACTTCACAAGTATAAGTGTTTGTAGGGTATGGGGGGCAACGGTGTTCAAGTCTCCAGGAGAGAGACTCACACACATATACACTTAGATTAGACTATAATAAAATTTCTATCTTATATAAAAAAAATAAAAAAAATAATAGAAAACAGAGAGAAATTGAAGGTAATGCTATTAAGAATAGCTAGGGAAATTTGAGAGTAACATTATAGAGGTTTAATGCCAAGCAAGTAAGGTCTTTAATTAGGATCTTATATATATATATATATATATATATATATATATATATTTTAGTAAACAGTAATACTTATTAGAACACATACGAAAATAGTAATACTAGTGTTTTAAATTGAGTTTGTAATATATTACATACCATAGTACAACTACAAAAAGACTTAACCTTTGTAATTGTAGACTGAAGTTATAAATAACAGACACTGGACACACACAATCAATGTGGGATAAACATTCCTTTTTTTTTTTTAATAAACAGTAATACTTATTAGAACACATAAGAAAATAGTAATACTAGTGTTTTAAAATGGGTTCATAATACATTACATAACTAGAATACAACTACAAAAGGGCCTAACATTTGTAGCTGTAGACTGGGGTTATAAACAGCACACACACAACTAATGTGAGATAAACATCTCTATTATTATTTTTTGAGTAAATAGTAATGATTGTGTATAAAATTCACATATTTTTGTTGTTATTTTATGTTGACATTTTTTTTTTGAGAACATGATAACATCTTTTGGTCAAGCAAAAAATGATGACATCTTTTGGGAGAAGATAAGGTATCATGATTGAATTTTTTTTTTTTTTTTTTTTTTTGGGAGAGAGAGTGATTGAACTTAGCTCAACTGGTTGGGAGTTTTTGGTGTTTTTAACGAAGACATCCAGTAGTTAACTCATTCAACTTGATGTATGTGTGTCAGTATGTGTGTGTCTATATATATATATAAAATTAAAAACTAAATAATTTGTCTTTCTATCTTTTCTAGTTGTCCTTAGGCTAGAAAAATTGCCAAAGAATTCTGGTTGTCCTCAGGCTATTCAAGATGTGACAGTCAATTTTTTTCGACCCATTTGTGCAACTGGTTGAAGAACAACCTGAATTCTCCTCTGGATTATGGTGAGTTGCCTGTGTCTTGGAATTAGTTCTTTGCTTTTGGTATATGGGGATTATGGTAGCACCGAAACAAGAGAATATTTAAGCAAGCTGAGCCTAACAACAATCTTGTTGGTGAGGTGAGAAACTTGGCACTAAATTTCTTTCATTATGCTGGCCTTGTTAAACAAGTTATTCCCATAAGTTCAGTGAATATTAGGTGATTTGAATTGGTGCAAACTAAAAACAGATGGTTCAGCTTTTGGCAATTTGGGCATGGTAGGTGGTGGAGGAGTCATCCGAGACCACAATGGTGTTTGTGTGTCAGGTTTTGCCAGAGCTATAGGAATAGCAACTAGTGTGGAGGCAGAGCTATGGGCATTGAGAGATGGCTTGAGTATTTGTCTGGCTAAGAACCTCAAGCTATTGAATTATAATTAGATGCTAAAGTTGTCGTGGAATGAGTCTCTGGTTAGTATTGCATGAACAAGTCCCATTCTCTTCTCATCTCATATTGCAGGCACCTAATAGGTCTAATTCTAAGGGTGAAGGTAAGTCATTATTTCCGAGAAGCAAATTAATAGGCAGTGAAATTGGCCAAGAAGGAGGCATACCGTCAACAAGATTTTATTAGCTTTGATAGTCCTCCATCGGACCTTGCTATGTTGCTATATTTTGATACTATTGGCATGTATTATGAGAGACTTTGCTTTGACTGTTTTGTTTGACTTAATATGAACCGTTAAAAAAAAAAAAAAAAAAATCCTAGAGCATTGTATATATTTTATGAATAAAAGAGCATTTCTTGTATTTTGTAATCGATAATCAAATTCACTGTGCTGAAATTTTAGGCAAATGTGTCTTGTCACGGGTGAATAAGTAGATAACTCTTGTGGAGTAAAGTAATGTTGTCAATTATAATACGCCGGATGCCAACCTTGTGGTGCATATATACACAAAACATGTGGAGATAGGGACATTAAAATGTCCATTTGTTGGTGGAATTGATAAGGCTTTAAGATTAGATTTACTCTAAAATCTATAGAAGATGTAATCCTACATAACCCATTGTTTTTTTTTTTTTTGTGTGGTTAATATTAATTTTCTTGATGTTTGGGCTAATGTAAGCTAGTTCTAAGAATTTAAACTAATCAACTTGGTCTCTAAGTGATCCTTAAGTCGTTACTTATTTTTTTTCCTCTTTCTTATCGTGATTAGAGACAAAATTGAATAATTTTAAAAAGTTTTAAACTGAGCTGGTATTAGTCTAAAACTATATTTTATCCTTTTTATTTTATTTTATTTTATCCTTTTTCTTTTCGGAGTTAAGGAAAATTTTCCTCTTTTTCACGCAAAGGGATCATCACAAAGAAGACTCCGATCCGTGAACCTTTCGGTGATACATACCAACATCAATCATATCAGGTACGAAAATATAAGCCTAATAATCCATGTAACTGGACTTTTTGTTGCTTTCATTGGAAACATCACATGCATAAAAAGCTGGATTATTATTTTAATACTTTATATTTGCCTTATTCATAATGTCATTATTTTATTTATAAGTAGGTCACATGCATGCGTTTCGGTATCATAATATCACGTGCTATTCCACGCAAAATAGTGTACTACTGCATGATTTCTTTTCTGGCTTTTGAAATTTGAAGGCCATTCACACCGCTTCAATGGAGTTTCTAGTAAATTGAGACGAAAAATTATACTTTTATCATTTTAACTAAATTATTATTTATTATTTACATGTATTGTAGACTTTCTATTCATTTCTCTATTCTATTTATAATTTTTTTCTTCAAACATAAAAATAAACTCTTGTTTAACCATTCCTCACCTTCCATTTCACAGCAACACCACATTTTCCTTCGTGACTCAAAACTAAGAAAGAGAATGTGGCTCAATACTACAAAGCAACTACACCTTCTCTAGTGTTGAGACTTGAGCCAAGCGTGAATATCCAGAGCATTCACATTAGACCCAATACATATTTTTAGTCAAATTGATTCCAAAAACTTCATTTTTGTGTTAATTTAGTTCATCTATTATTCACAAACAATCTATATTAGTCTCAATACTCTATCACTCTCTATTTAAATATTATTTGATCTATCTTCAAAAAAAATTTCACCCCATCTTTCCCCAATTTAACGCTCTTTCTAGGATTACCACCACCAGAGATCAGAAACACCCAAACATAGCCACATCGTAAACACCCAAATACAACCACATCAAACCAATATCAACCCAACCAAATCCAACATCAAACACCAACCCGGCCAATTAACAAAAACCTTGATATTGAGAAATTGTGGGCCCGTTTGGTTGTGTTGTTTTAGTAATGTTTGTATTTTTTCAAAATATGTGTGGGTGAAAAAGTGTGTAAAAATACGTGCAATTTTGTTTAAAAACTGAAAAGTGTTGTTTAAGTGCATGTACCAAACACCCCTTGTGTAACAACAATGATCTCTATTAATGGTTGTTAAGAAATCAAGGGTCTTGTAACGGCAAGTTCCAAGATAGTGGATGCAACAATTAATTAACACTAAAACCCAAAATGTTGTTGGTTTTGTTAGTGTCGGTCCGTAGATCATTGAAAAACTCATTTTCAAACAATTGAAAATAAATTTATTTAGTTTTGTTGATGAACAATAACTCAATAAAGGTTGTTCATTTGTTAATTTTTGTAAGTAGGGTGTTGAGATTGGTACATGAAACTTTTAAAGGTGTTTAGTTATATGTTTGTTGAAATCCTACTTTAAAGAGCCTGACGAGAGTGCTCAACTCAGTGGCTAACAATTAAAATAAACTTTGATGTGTATATTTAATCATATTACTAATATGTTTGGATGATTTAAACTTTCTTAATTTTTTTTTTTTTATGAACTTAAATTTTCATATTATGAAAATATATGTAATGAATTACTACATGATGAATGAGAGAGAATTTATTTAATTTGAATTGGAGGAAAATTTTCTTTATAATAAATTTGGCTGTGAAGAAAGTTGTTACATGTGTGCAATGCGAAGAATGTTGTTATATGTGTGCAATCATTTTATTTGTAAGTACAATACTATTAAAAAGTTTACCAAAAAAAAAAACAATACTATTAAAAAGAAAAAAAAGAAAGAAAGAAAGAAACTTTTCTAGACTTGGGCTTTTTTAAAGCGGTTTTTTGTTGTCGAAGAAATTACGTATGCTAATCTAGATAAGATTCTTGTCTCGTGAGTCTATAATAATCACAAGACGAATCTAACGCACCAGCCAATCCTGTCTTTTCCTTTGTTTCATAAAAAAATGTTATATTATTTTAACAACAAATCATAAATGATAAGACCCGTTTAGTACTAGTGTTTAACAACAATTTTTAATTTTTTTAGAAATGTATGTAGGTGAAAAATGTATAAAAATACGTGTAATATTGTTTAAAAATTAAAAATATGTGTTTAAAATCGCATAACAAATTGTTATAAATTCTAATTTAAACAATATTATTAAAATTATTTTTGCCATGTGCAGTGAAATTATTATATACGCAGCATTATACTATTTTTGTGGGCCGCCATTCGTTAGTTTGGTGATCGGTCGTTTTTTGTTTCTTTATTTTGATTTTCAAATGGTAGAATTAGAGAACATATCTTAACGTAAACACTAGTCCAAACCAGCTGTAAATAGTAAATTCGGGGTCAAAACGAGTCCATCACATTCACACTCAACGCTTATATCCTTTCCTTATTCAAGACCAGTCTCCCAAGTTCATAATAAATCTGAAAAGCTCTCTCTCAACACAGACACTCTCTCACTCTCACACTTGCAACTGCAATTAATATCCACTCACCACTCAGAATCAGCAGATAATGTCAGAGAGCTGCAACTCTCGCCACTTCTCATGGCTCATGAAATCCTGTTTCCCCAATCCGAACCACACCAACAACTCTTTAACCCAAATCCAGACCCAGACCCAAATCCAAATCCACGTTCACAGCTATTCGTCTACTCTCTCTTCTCTTCCAGAAGATCTTCTTCTAGAATGTCTCTCTCGTGTCCCGCCTGCTTCTCTCCAGTCTCTCTCCTCCGTTTGCCGCCGCTGGGCCCGCCTCCTCAACTCCCCTTCCTTCCTCGATCTCCGCCGCCGCCACGGCCTTATTCACACCACCGTGTTTGCTGTTTCCGCCACCGACTTCGGCCTCTATGCAGCCAGTCTCCGCTTCGAAGATGACGTTGACGGGGTATGTAACTGGAAAGTCTTGTTTCTCAAGAACGATGCAGTTTCGCTTGGTAATTTCCACGGCTTGCTCTCTCAAGCGAGGTTGTCGGCCGTTGGATCTAAGATCTTTATCATCGGCCGGAACGCCATGGTGCGTTACGACACGTGGTCCGACACCGTCGTTGCCAGATCTGCTATGCTATTCCCGCGCAAAAAATTCGCTACTGCCGTCGTTTCCGGCAAGATCTACGCGGCGGGCGGTGGTTCAAGAACCGACGCGGTGGAGGAATACGATCCCGACACAGACACGTGGCGCGTGGTGTGCCAAGCGCCGAGGAGGAGATACGGTTGCATCGGCACTTCGGTTGACGGCGTTTTCTACGTGATCGGCGGACTCAAAATCGGCGGCGCCACGATCGGGACCGAACCTCCACGAGCCGCGGAGGCTCACGTGTACGCGAGCTCGATGGATTTATACGACGTGGAGGCGCGCGCGTGGCTCCGAAGCCGAGCCGTCCCGGGCGGAGGCTGCGTCGTCGCGGCGTGTTCCGCCGCCGGACACGTCTACGTCCTCGCGAGCCACGCCGTGGAGCTCTCGTTTTGGAAATTCGACGCGCGAAGAAAAAAAACCACAACGCAAAACAACAACAACAACAACAGCACCGCCGTCACCAACGCCGGATTCGGCGAGTGGTGCAGGTTAAAGAGTCCGCCGCTACCGGCGCAAGTTAGACTAGACAGCACCGTCAGGTTCAGCTGCGTCGGCGTAGAGAACAAAGTGGTGTTGGTTCAAGTAACGGGTTGTATCGACGACTTGTTGCGACGGAGTGGGAGGAGTTTGCGGGGTTTGAGAGAAGGGCTTGTTTTGGTGTACGATTCCGTTGGTGGAGAGTGGAGTAGAGGACCAGATCTGCCTGAGGTTATGCGACGCGCCGCTTGTGTGTGTGTTGAGTGCTAAAAAAAAAAAACGGTGCTGGTTTGGATTGGATTTGGATTTGGAACGTTGTGAAATTGTCGTTAGTCGTTAACGTGTTTTGCTATAGGATGAGGAAAAAGTGTCGTTTTGGGCAGATATCTAGAAATTGGGTCCCACCTTTTGTTGTTGTTGTTGTTGTTGATTGGAGTATTTTTTAGCACGAGCGGCGCAATCTAGTTGAAGATTTTTTAAAACTGGGGAGTTACGGTATGGGTATGAACTGAGCTCCCTGTTGTTTGGAAAGGATTCTTTGTTAAGTTAGCCCACTTTAGCATTCTGGATAACATCGTTCATAATTATTCTGAAACGTTTTATTCTTTTGTTGTGTATATCTATAGTTTTGTAACTTTTGTTTTAAAATTCTTTTTACTGATTGGGTCCTTTTTCCTTTTATTTTTTGTACCGAACATCTTTGTTAAACTCTTTCTTTTACATTTATTATTTTGCTCGTTACCCAAAACATCACCAATTGGTTGGTAGTGATTATGATATTTAGGGTAAAGTATATCGAAGGTAAAGTATATTGACATCCTTAGGATATAGTGAAATTAAATTCGATATATTCAATTTTAAACAATCTGCTACCAAATGATCAAAATAATTGCTTATTTTTTGAGCGGTAGTTTTTTATTTTTAATTTATGACGTCCGTTTTCAAATGATTTTTTTTTTTTCATGAGACCGAGACCCCAATTGATTTTAGGTGTAGGTGACGATCGAATTTCAAATTTCTTATTAGAAAACAAGAAATTTTATTAGTTGAACTAATTGAAATTCACAATAATTGTTTTTAGTTGTGTTTGGGGCGAGCACAAGAGCTGGATCATGGACCTTTAGCTTTTACTAGTGTTCCAAGTTCACTTGTAAAACCCAAGTTTAAGTTCATGAATAGGCCCAAATAAGCCCCTCTTATCTCCAAACCACATTTCCTCAATTTTTCATAAAAATAAATGGATTTGGACCATGTATAAAAGGAAAAATATCATGAGTAGAAATAATGGGCCCACAAAGAATTGGGGCATTGCTTTGTTAGTACCCGTAGGATTATTGTGAAAATGGCCATTAACAATGTTCTAAATAATTTAATAAAAAACAAATAATGGAACAAATTAGTATAAACTTGCAATTTTGATTTAAAAAAAAAGAAAAAAATAGAGAAATTAACTAATAAACCATAAAAAAGAAATTAATTAAAATTATAATTAAAATTTAAATAATAAAACATGATTGTGTAAAACAAGCAAATAAATTCGATGTGTCACACTCACGTGCAGTAATATTAATCATGTATTATAATAATAATTATAATACATGATATTATAATTATATTAATCATGTATTTATAATTATATAAATAAAATTTCAACCTTTAAAGAAAAAGAGAAATTTGGAGATGCAGGGGATCGAACCCTGTACCTCTCGCATGCAAAGCGAGCGCTCTACCATTTGAGCTACATCCCCGTTTGCACAGTACTACTCTCCTTAAGCATTATATTCAATGATTAATATGTGACTAATGACTAATCTCTCACACGCGGCAACACTGACACGACTCAATACCCGAAAAGAGAAAAAAGAAAGAAAAAAAAAAAAAGAGAAACCCCACGAAACCCCTAATTCTGATTTCTCTCTCTCTCTCTTCGCTCCGATGGATTTCCAAGTGGTAGTTCTCGCCGGCGGAACTTCCAAGAATCTCATCCCTCTCGTCTCCAAGGTTCCAACTTCTTTTCCTCCTCCGAAGAAGAAATATTTCAAATTAAAATCAAACTGTCCAATTCAACCATAACAGTTGCATTCATTTAATCTTCTCTTTCTCGATTTTCCTGAGAACCAAACAGTTCGCTTAGTAATTAACTCTGTTTTTTGAATGCAGGAGGTTCCGAAAGCTCTACTTCCGGTGGCGAACCGGCCGGTTCTCTCCTACGTTTTGGAGCACTTGGAACAAAGTAACCTTAAGGATCTCATTGTTGTACGCTTCTTCTACATCCCTAATTTCGTTTATTTATTTATTTATTTGTTTAAATTTTCTATAAACATGTCAATTTAAAGTTGAATTTAGTAGATTCTTAGTAACCAAACAGAGTATTGCTATGACAATTTTGAAGAACATTGTGTGGATTGTGGATATTTAGTTTCGTGTTCGGGTTTCAAAGTGTGTGGAGTTGTTGATTTGCTATAGATATCGTTGTGTAGGTTGTTGAAGGGCAAGAGGCGGCTGCTCTGGTTGGTAATTGGATATCGGGGGCTTATGTTGATCGTCTACATGTCGAGGTATTTAATGAATGCTAGAATTTCATATTTAACTGTATGGAATGTATTTTACCTTAATCTTGATGTATAGAAAATCGGTGAATGATTAACAACCTCATGGAAGATGAATTTACAAGGTTTAAAGTAATTGGATGATCTTTTGGCATTTATTTTGTTTCAATATTAGCTCGTAAATAGTGTAAAGTAGGTTGAATCTAGTGGTAGAAAGTACAAAAATTGGGGAAATTCTTGCATTTCATCAGTTTAAATCTTGAAATTCTTGCCACTTGGTTGTTTGGTTTCTTAGCTTTAAAAGTTGTGCCTTGTATTTAATTTAGAAATTGGAGGAGTGTGTTTTGAAACAACTTTAACCAAGGTGGAGCTTGCTGCAAGGTTGAAACTTGAAAGGGACACTTGGATGTAGGATTAGTGATTGCCTAGGATAGGTTGCAATGGTTAAGGGCATATCAATGAATTTCCTTACAACATGAGGTCAATCCTTTTATCAAGATATAAGCAACTTGGTCATCTGAATTCCCCAAGGATAAATAGAGCCAAACTCTGATTTGATTGCTTATGTGCTCTAATTCTTGAGTCAGTTCATATTTCTGACCTGGGGTAGTTGAAAAAGAGAACAAAAATAGCCCAGTTTTTTGAGAAGTTTAAAATACCATAGTGCTTTTATTTGGAAACATCTTTCTGAACATAGCACATGCACTTGAAAACTTAATCAAGTTTGGAGGATGAGAGAAGAGGTTGTTCAAGACGAAGGGGTTAAGAGTTTTGGAGCACAAAGCTCAAGAAAGCAATAAGAATAGTGTTTCTGCCTAGGTGATAAATACATTTTTTTTTTTTTTTGGATAAGTAACGTAAGAATATTAATAATAATAATAATAGAGAAAGTGCCAAGCCGAGTACATTGGGATGTATTATGGGGGCACGATTTAGGAAACAAAAGTACAACGATCAAGAAAAATAGGAAAAGAAGAACAAGAAAAATGAGAAAAGACCACACTCTATTCAAAGAGAGTGCAAAAAAAAAGACTTAATCTCTAGCAAGGAACGTTCACAACCCTCAAAGCTTTTAGCATTCCTTTCACGCCAAATACACCAAATCAAACAATGAGGCACTAATCTCCAAACATCAATGTGACGATGTCGCGCAAACTTTCCTTGCTAAGTCTCAAACAACTCAAGAACAGTATGAGGTATAACCCATTGAATACCAAACAAGTAGAACACCAAAGACCACAACTCCCAAGCTATGGAGCAATGAAGTAGAAGATGATCCACCGACTCTCCACATCTCTTACACATATAGCACCAGTCAAGCACTATCACACGTCTTTTACGAAAGTTGTCTGTTGTTAAGATCTTACCTAAGGAAGCAGACCAAGAAAAGAAAGCCACCCGTGGAGGAACCTTCGATCGCCATTTCATTCTCCATGGGAAGGAAACAGTAGCAGGAGGGTAGAAGGAGCTATAATATCCTCTAATCTTAATTCCTCTATTCCTTGCAGGCTTCCAACAAACCTTATTTGGGCCAAACCCCCGCAGTGTTGAAAAATAGACCAACTCCATAAACCAAGCAAAGGCTTCTTCTTCCCAATCTTGTGGTGGATGATGGAATTGCACATTCCAGTGAAACCTCCCAGCAGTCCAACCCATAACTTCAGCCACCGAGGAATTGTTCGACCTACTAAGACAATAAAGCTCCGAAAAGGCCTCTTGTAGAGTACAATCCCCGCACTACACATGCTTCCAAAATTTCACTCTAGTACCATCCCCCACATCATACACAAGGAGTTTAGAGAAGTTCAACTAGCCACTTCTAATGTATCTCCACAGGCTGACCCCATAAGGACTTGTCACCTTTTTCGTACACCAACCACCCCAACTATTCCCATATTTTGCCTCTATAACGCTCCTCCATAAAGCATCAGTCTTCATGCCATACCTCCACAACCATTTTCCGAGCAAGGCAGAATTAAAGCTTCCCAAACATCTTATACCCAATCCCCCAGCTTGCAAAGGCTTACAGACCTTGGCCCAATTAACTAAATGAATTTTAGGTTCACCACCAATCCCATTCCACTAAAAATTTCTCTGTAATTTCTCCATACGCTTTGCCACCTTACCCGGTAAAGGAAGAAGGGAAAGGAAATATGTAAGTAAAGACAGGAGTGAGCTTTTAACTAGTGTCACCTTACTCCCTTTAGATAAATACATTCTCTTCCAGCCTGCTAATCTCCTCTCCATTCTCTCTAGGATAGGGTTCCAAATAGATAAGTCCTTAAACTTAGCACCTAATGGAAGGCCCAAATATCTCAAAGGCAGAGAAGACTGCCCACAAACCAACGGACCCACCAAAGCCTCCAAATTGTGCACCCCACCAACAGGTACCAACTCAGATTTCCCCAAATTAATACAAAGCCCTAACACCTCCTCAAATCTAGCGAGAATCGCCCTCAAATTAGAAATCTAATAAGGTTCACCATCACAAAAAATCAGAGTGTCATCTGCAAATAGAAGATGAGACACCATCACCGATGGACCAGCCGTACTATCCACAGAAAAGCCTGAGAATTGTCCAGTGGAGGTAGCCACATCTAACATACGACTTAATGTCTTCATCACAATATCAAACAACAATGGAGATAATGGGTCCCCTTGCCGAAGTCCCCCAGAACTTCCAAAGAAATCAGATGGACTACCATTAATCAGAATGGAAAACTTTACAGTTGAAATGCAATACCTTATCCATTTTCTCAATTTCTTTGAGAAACCACAACGCTGAAGCATGTACATTAAAAAGTCTCAACTCACATGATCATACGTCTTCTTCACATCCAATTTACACAACACACCTGGAACTCCTGACTTTAATCTACTATCAATACATTCAGAAGCTATCAACACAGAATCCAAAATTTGTCTACCCTTCACAAAGGCATTTTGTGAATCTGAAATAAGTTCATGCGCCACCCTACGGAGCTGATTCGCCATCACCTTAAAAATAATTGTAAAGACTACTGTTATAATTGTAAGTTGGTTAAGATTCTTACCTGGAAATAAAAAAATAGTTGCCTGACATTGGTTTAGTCATCTGCAATGCAAATCACTGGGCTAGAGTGAGAAAGAGATTGGGTTGAAGTTGAAGGAATTGCAAGGGCAAAAACTACATGAGAGGATGAAAAGTTCTCTCTTTGGAGGCCCGGCTACCTCAAATTAGCCAGAAAATTTTGTTCTTTCTTTCTTTTCTCTGATCAGTATGGGTGGTTCTCGAAGTTTTTTTATTGAGTCAAAGCTTTTTCAGTTGGTGGTCGAGGAAAGGGGGACTTTTTTCTCTCTAAGGATTTTTGAAAGGGGTAAATATTTCATGCAATCCGTTTTCATGAGTAAGAATGCGGCAAAATGGCTTATGAATAATATTGAACACTATGATCAGAGTCAATCCCAAGCAGTTTTTTACACTTAAGGAAGGTAATACTGCTTACACGTTGCAATGTGGTTCAAACACCTATGGTCAATTCTTAACAGTGACAGAACTCAAAGTAGGCGGGCAAAGGAGATCTAAAATTATCCCGGCAGGCAAAGCTCAACAAGGTTGGAAGGCTTTTGGGCTTGAATTACGAAGGATGTTGGCACCCACACAATATGCTTCGGGTGGGTCGAAATTTATAGCTCAGCCACATAAATGAAATTCAGAGATTCAATCCTCTTGGTCTTTTGTAGAAGCAGTGAAAGGTCATGCGCCGGCAAGGGAAATGAAGCAGATACAGCACCCTGTTACCAGTGACTATGGGAAGCCTTGTATTATGGAGAAGATAGCAGACACTCAGAGATTCGATCATACTAAGTCAGTAGCACTAGAATATCAAGTTGGCAAACCGTGTGAACAGGTGGCGGAAGATGATTTTCAGGTCAGTAAAGCTTGGCCGACAGTCGTGGGTGCTGCGAAAGGGAGGTTTCGGAGCATTAATGTGGGGAAGAAATTAGAGGAAAAAATCCTGGCAATGAATAAAAGCAGATTTCCTTTAAGATTTCATTTGAATTGAAATGAAATTAATGTTGGGAAGGGGCGAGAAATCAGGAATTCACGCTGGACAGGGGATGGATTGGTTGTGGAAGTGAAGGAGAATGGAAGAAGGCGTGTTTCATGGGATTGTGCTAGGGGTGGATTTCATAGCTTTAAATGGGTAGCACGGGGAATTAAAGCTCCATCTCCTGAGTGTGTGAGTCTGGGCCTAAAGGATTTGGAAGCCCAAAACACTTTAGTTGGTAAGCCTAAAGACTCTTTGGGCCCATGTAAGACTAGCCCGTTAGTATTTGAAATTGGTGAATGCTCTAAGCCTGGTTTTAGCCCAATTCCTTCAAGCCCGAAAGTGTTTTGAGGCTGAAAATATATTATGTCCTTCAGCCCCAAAGCTAGACTTACCTGGAAAGTCCTCTACGGAGCACGAGAGCTCTGTTCTTGGGTCAACAGCAACTGAAATACGGGCGATGTCTACAACGGTAGCAGAGTTGTCCATATCGGTGCCAGCGGAACTCAACAATAGCGATGGTGATGCTCAGGAGATGTCGATCAGGC
Source organism: Quercus ilex subsp. ballota (assembly GCA_032727855.1). Taxonomy (NCBI): domain Eukaryota; kingdom Viridiplantae; phylum Streptophyta; class Magnoliopsida; order Fagales; family Fagaceae; genus Quercus; species Quercus ilex. Next base: position 18,671,027 of record CM064908.1, on the reverse strand, counting down.
AGGCCCAGCTTCTTGTTTTGCTGGTTTTGACAGCGGTGGAGTCTCGGTCTTCTCCGGTTGAGTCACAGGTGGGGTGTGTAGAAAAGGTGGATTTGGAAACTGTTGAAATTGATTCTCCAATAGTTTTCTCCGAGGAGGGGACCTATAATTCTCATCCTACGATTAGGGAGTTGGTTGGAGATTTGGATAAGTCATGGGGTAATTCTAAAGATTGGATGTTGGATTTGTGTGATGGTAGGCAGATAGTGATTCCATTGTCGCATTTTCGGTCTCCGGATAATGGGTTTCTAGAGAGTGTGTCAGAGTGCTCAATTATTGAAGGAGAAGTTGTACCAGGTAATAACTCTCTTGACATTGAGGGCCAAATTGTGAGTTGGGCAGATGAGTGTGATGGTGTGATAGACTCTTTGTCTGTTGTTAATGGGTCAGAGGATGAGCTGTGGGAAGTTGATGTAAGGTCAATGACTTGGGAGAGAGGTGGGGAGCCTCTAGTTGTGGTACCTTTGGCCACTGAAATTCCGTTGGAGGATGAACACAATATAGTGAAGGAGATTGGGTGTGAGGAGAAAGTTGATAGCAAACGGTTATCACTGTGGGTAACCAATCGGATTAAGGCATTTAGGAAATCTGTGGGGACTTCATTGGAAGGCTTTGAGGAGCAAATTACAGGTTTGTTGTTAGCCTTAGAGGCCAGGAAAAAGGATAAACAAAGACATGAGGTAGATAGTCAGAAGAAGGTGGTTAAATCGGGGCAAAAGGGTCATCGGGAATTGAAAAACTTAATGACTTCTTTGAATGTTGAGTATGGGTCAGCTAAGAGGAGTATTAGTAGTGAGTGGGCTGTGGTGGTGCATCAATGAATGTGAAGATTATTTCTTGGAACGTTAGAGGGTTGAATGAGCAGGATAAAAGGCTTCGGGTCAGAAATTTGATTAGGAGTTGGAGGCTAGATATTGTATGTCTTCAAGAAACTAAAATGGAGCTGATAACTAGAGCTATGATTCGCAGTTTGTGGGGTGGCCAACATGTTGATTGGTCATATTTAGGTTCTTGTGGAGCTTCTGGAGGGGTGTTACTGATGTGGGACACACGGGTTGTGGACAAAGTGGAGGAAGCAGTGGGACGTTTTTAAGTTTCTTGTAAGTTTAAAAGTGTGGTAGATCAGTTTGTATGGGCTTTACTGGAGTTTATGGTCCTAATTCAGTGGGTGACAGAAGGTTTTTATGGGAGGAATTATTTGGGTTGAGCAGATGGTGGAATGTGCCATGGTGTGTGGGAGGTGACTTTAATGTGGTAAGATTCCCTTCCGAACGTGCTGGTGCTACTGCGTTTACTGCTGCTATGCGTTAGTTTTCTGAGTTTATTTCAGAGCAAGGTCTGATTGATATCCCATTGGAAGGGGGAACTTTTACTTGGTCTAATTCTCGTGAAGTTGCATCGAAGGCTAGGCTGGACAGATTCTTATTCTCTCCAGATTGGGAGGATAAGTTCCCTACTGTTTGCCGGAGAAGAATGTCGAGGCTCTTATCGGATCATTTTCCGATTGTCCCGATTGTCTTGGAAGGTGGATCCTTTCATAGGGGTAGGAGGCCTTTTCGTTTTGAAAATATGTGGCTTAAGGATGAGGGTTTTGTGGAAAGGGTGCGATCTTGGTGGGAATCTTATCATGTGCATGGGGCTCCGAGTTTTGTGTTGGCAAACAAATTAAAGTTTCTGAAAAATGATTTGAAAAAATGGAATGTAGAGGTTTTTGGTAATGTAGAAGAACGGGGGAAACAATTGTGGAAGGATCTTAGTGTTCTAGAGACTATTGAGGATAGTCGTGGTCTAACAGAAGAGGAAAAGCTGGAGTTGGAAAGGATCCGAGGAGAGTTAGAGAAAGCTTCTCTTTTGGAAGAAATTTGTTGGAGACAGAAATCTAGAGTTCTTTGTATTAGAGAAGGAGACAGGAATACTAAGTTCTTTCATCGTATAGCCAATTCTCACAGGAGATTTAACTCCATTGATAGGCTTATGGTAGATGGAGAATTGTCTTCAGATCCGGAGGCCATAGCAGAGTGTATCTCTCGTTTTTATAGGCAGCTTTATTCTGAAAATGTGACCCATAGACCTGTCCTAGATGATGTGGAATTCTCTAGAATCTCGGAGGAAGATGCTCTTTGGTTAGATAGGCCTTTTGATGAGGATGAGGTGTTTGGAGTGATTAATGGGTTCAATGGTGATAAGGCTCCTGGTCCGGATGGTTTTTCCATGGCTTTCTTCCAGTCTTGCTGGAGTGTTTTGAAGAAAGAGATTATGGATGTGTTTCAAAATTTCCATACTCAAGCTGTGTTTGAAAAGAATCTTAATGCTTCATTTCTTGCCCTTATTCCTAAAAAGGTTGATGCTATGGAGGTTAAGGATTTCCGGCCAATTAGTTTAGTTGGTGGGATTTACAAGATTATTTCAAAGGTGTTGGCTAATCGGTTTCGAAGGGTTGCACATGGGCTTATTTTAGATTCGCAGAATGCTTTTGTGAAAGGTCGACAAATTTTGGATTCCGTCCTTATTGTTGCTGAATGTATTGATAGTAGACTGAAGATAGGGATTCCAGGGGTGTTGTGTAAGTTGGATGTGGAGAAGGCGTATGACTATGTGAATTGGGGTTTTCTAATGTATATGCTCCAACGTTGTGGGTTTTCAGAGAAGTGGAGAAAATGGATAATGTGTTGCATTTCTACAGTGAAATTTTCCATTCTGCTTAATGGTAGTCCTTAGGATTTCTTTAGCAGCTCTAGGGGGATTCGGCAAGGGGATCCTTTATCTCCATTGCTATTTGATGTTGTCATGGAGGCTTTGAGCCGTATGTTGGATGTGGCTGCAAATATTGGACAGTTGTCGGGATTTTATGTAGGCAATACGGCTGGTATTTCAATGATGGTGACTCCCCTCTTATTCGCAGATGACACCCTTATTTTCTGTGATGTTGACCCTAATCAGTTAGTTACTTTAAGGGAGATTCTGACTAGATTTGAGGAGGTTTCAGGTTTAAGAATTAATTTGGGAAAATCAGAGCTGGTTCCAGTTGGAGACGTGCACAACCTGGACGATCTGGTGGGATTATTAGGGTGTAAGCATTCTTCCCTTCCTTTGAAATATCTGGGTCTTCCTTTAGGTGCAAAATTCAAGGAGCTCTCAGTATGGAACCCTATTTTAGAGAAGATGGAGCGGAGACTAGCAGGTTGGAAGAGGCTTTATTTATCTAAAGGGGGAAGGGTAACTCTTATTAAAAGTACTCTATCCTCTTTACCTACTTATTTTCTTTCCATTCTTCCTATTCCTGAGAAGGTGGCCAATCGCATAGAGAAACTACAAAGAGATTTTCTTTGGAGTGGTATTAGTGGTGATTCTAAATTACACCTGGTGAATTGGGCTAAGGTTTGTAGGCCTGTGCAGGTTGGGGGGCTAGGTATAAGACGTTTGAGAAGTTTTAACTCTGCCTTGTTAGGCAAGTGGTTATGGAGGTATGGTATAGAGATAGATGCTTTATGGAGGAAGGTTATAGAGGCGAAATATGGGAATAATTGGGGTGGTTGGTGCACGAAAAAGGTGACAAGTGCGTATGGTGTTAGCCTTTGGAGGTATATTAGAAGTGGCTGGTTGATCTTTTCTAAACTCCTACGGTTTGAGGTGGGGGATGGTACTAGAGTGAAGTTTTGGAAGCATGTGTGGTGTGGAGATTGTACCCTCAAAGAGGCTTTTCCAGAACTTTACTGTCTTAGTAGGGCAAGAGATGCTTCGGTGGCAGAAGTGATGGGTTGGTCTGGTGGGAGGATTCATTGGGATGTTAGATTTCGTCTTCCACCTCAGGATTGGGAGCAAGAATCTTTTGATCGGTTTATGGGCGTTGTCTACTCTACGACTGTGAGGGGGGTTGGCCCTGACAACGTTTGTTGGAAACTAGCTAGGAGTAGAGGTTTTGAGGTTAGAGGATTCTATCTTTCTTTCTACCCTCCTAATCTTACTTCTTTCCCTTGGAGAATGGTGTGGCAATCGAAGGTTCCTCCAAGGGTAGCTTTTTTCTCATGGTCTGCTTCCTTATGTAAAATTTTTACAACAGATAACCTTCGTAGAAGGCGTATTATTGTTCTTGATTGGTGCTATATGTGTAAGAGGTGTGGAGAGTCGGTAGATCATCTTCTTCTTCATTACCCCATAGCTTTTGAGTTGTGGTCTTTGGTGTTTTGTTTGTTTGGAATTCACTGGGTTATGCCACATAAGGTAATTGAGGTGTTTCAATCTTGGCAAGGTAAGTTTGGGTGTCATCGCAATATAGGCCTTTGGAGACTAGTGCCGCATTGTTTAATGTGGTGCATTTGGAGTGAAAGGAATGCTAGATGTTTTAAGGGATGTGAACGATCCTTGCTAGAGATTAAATCTTTTTTCTGTCACACTCTCCTTGCTTGGAGTGTGGCTTTATCGCATTTTACTTGTTCTTCCATTCTTGTTTTATTTGATCATTGTAATTTTGATTCTTGATTTTTGCTCCCACAGTACATCCCCAATGTACTCGGGTTGGTTATTTTTCTAATAAAATTTTCATTATCTATCAAAAAAGAAAAATAAATAAATCCCACCAACTAAGCTAATAGGCCGAAAGTCCTTTACCTCCACAACATCCACTTTCTTGGGAATAAGGGCAAAAAACGAAGCATTAAGACTCTTCTCAAACACCACCTGAGTATGAAAATTGTGGAATACAGCCATAATTTCTGTTTTCAAAACACACTAGCAAAACTGGAAGAATGCCATGGAAAAGCCATCTGGCCAGGTGCCTTTTCACTGTAAAATCATTGATCACCCCAAACACCTCTTCCTCTTCAAAAGGCCTATCCAGCCAACTTGCATCTTCCATCGAGATACTAGAAAAATTCACATCATCTAAAACAGGTCTATGAGCCACATCCTCAAAATAAAGCTGCCTATAGAACTGAGAGATACAATCTGCTATAGCTGCCGGGTCCAAAGACAACTCCCCATCCACAAGCCTATCAATAGAATTAACCCTCCTGTGAGAGTTAGCTATACAGTGGAAAATTTTAGTATTCCTGTCTCATTTCCTAACACAGAGAACTCTAAATTTCTGCCTCCAACATATTTCTTCCAATAAAGTAGCTTTTTTTAACTTATTACGAATTCTTCCCACTTCTACTGTTTCCTCCGCTAACAAACCCCGACTATCCTCCATATTCTCTAGAACACTCAGGTCCTTCCACATTTTTTTAATCTGATCTTCAACATGATTAAACACCTCCGCATTTCATTTTTTCAAATCATTTTTTAAGAGCTTTAATTTATTGGCTAGAACAAAACTCGGTGCACCATGCAACTGATAGGATTCCCACCAAGACCGAACCCTATCCACAAAACCCTCATCCTTAAGCCACATATTCTCAAATCTAAACGGCCTACTTCCTCTCTGGAAAGATCCACCCTCAAGGACAATTGGAAAATGATCCGAGCACAACCTAGACATCCGTCTTTAAGAAACTATAGGAAACTTATTCTCCCAATCTGTAGAAAACAAGAATTTGTCCAGCCTAGCCTTCGAAGCAACTTCTTGAGAATTTGACCAAGTACCCCTTTGCAATGGCAGATCAATGAGACCCTGTTTCGAAATAAAATTGGAAAACTCCCGCATAGCAGCATTGAAAGAATTAGACCCCAATCGTTCAGAAGGGAACCTAACCACATTAAAGTCACCACCCACACACCATGGAACACTCCACCAGCTATTCAAGCCACAGTGTTCCTCCCATAAAAATCTCCTATCATGGTGTAAATTAGGACCATAGACACCAGTAAACACCCAAACAAAATTTATCCAATGATACAAGTGCTTGCACCACCTTCTGGAGATATACTGATACTTATGGACTATCTTGTAGAAGGAAATGCGGTGGGATGGCTCTAGATGGTTTTTAAAGTGATGAAGGATGGGTAGTGTAAAGTTTTATGAGTTGTGGTGATGCATATTCTTGTTAAATCAGTGGAACAGAGAGCTATTGCAGAAAAATAAAGTCTAAAGAGTAGTAATGGGAGATATCATGCTGATAATAATTGGGAACCATGACTTGTAAAAGATTCAAATTTTTTTTAATCAAAGCCTTATTATGTTTGAGAAGGAGAAGAAGCTATGTGTAAGATAAATTCAATTGTTATAACTCCGGTATGTTAGGAACACTATTTTATTTACAACCCTAGCGGATTTCAGATGCTTGAAGGCTTCTCTGCCTTGGAGTGATTTAGAAAGATTCTTCTCTATCAATGGTGAACAGTCTTTAGGGATTTTTTTTATAGGTTAAACATAAGTCCTGCACCTACACAGGACTGAGCTCAAGACCTCAGCCTAAATAACCAAACTAAAGACTCAAATTAATTAAAAAAAAAGGTTTTAAGCTTAATTTTTTTTTTTTTGTAAAGTGTTTGAAATCATATACACCTTGCCTCAGTTACTTGTAAAAGAAACAAAAGAATCATATAACCATGCCTCAATCAGGTACCGCTGCATGAAGACTTCCAAATTTTATTATCCAAAAATGTCTAGTACTTAATTATTTTGAAGAAAACAGCACTGCTTTCTCTTTCCATGTGTGGGCCATTTACTTTCCCTTTTTTCCTAGAGTCACTTTGGTCTGAGGATGCTTTGAAGAAGCACTGCACTAGGCCGTCTTTCTGCAGGGTACTAATTTGATACTCCAAATAGATAGAGCTCAAGTATTTTCTAATGTGGCAGGTCGCTGCAGTCCCAGAGGATGTTGGAACAGCTGGTTCACTCCGGGCCATTGCTCACCACCTGACTGCAAAGGACATCATGGTTAGGACATATTTTTTATAGCAATTTTGCTCTAGAAAGTTGCTTCTTTTCAACTGTTTGTTTCTTATCTGCAGGTTGTGAGTGGCGATCTTGTTTCTGATGTTCCTCCTGGTGCAGTGGCAGCTGCTCATAGACGGCATGATGCTGTAGTGACTGCAATGCTCAGCTCTGCTCCCGTCAGTGGACCTTCAGAGTCTGGTTCCTCTACTGGAAAAGACAAAACCAAGAAGCCAGGGCGCTACAACATCATAGGGCTGGACCCCACAAGACAGTTCTTGTTATATATAGCTACAGGTTTAGATCTGCAAAATTTTTCTTTTGTTTACAATGTTGCCTTCCATGTTTCTCATGCAGCATCTTGCAATCCTTGCCAGGTGCTGAAGTTGAAAAAGATATTAGAATACAGAAGAGAATACTCCGTGCAGTTGGCCAGGTACCGCTGTGTGAATATGTTTTTCATGTTGCTATTGGTAAACCTTTTCCGGTAGTTGAAAACTAGTGGGCTTTTGGTGAACTTGCTTCTACTAGTGTTTTGTGGCCTTCTTTTCCTATTTTAAAAGATTGATGTCCAACTTAAAATTTTAAATGCCTAATATTGAAATAATTTTGCTGGATTCTCCTTATTCTAACGTTTTTCTTCTTACTTTCTTTCTGGGTAGATGGAAATCCGAGCTGATCTTATGGATGCTCATTTGTATGCATTCAAGAGGTTTGACCTATTATTGTCTTTGTTTCCCCAATGATATTTTGGTCATATTATTCATGTTGGATGTATTTTAGTATTGAATATGCTCTTTGATTATTTCTTAGGTCTGTTCTACAAGAAGTTCTAGATCAAAAAGATACATTTCATAGCTTAAAGCAGGATGTCTTGCCTTATCTTGTCCGGAGCCAGCTGGTTAGTTCAATATAGTCCCCGCATATTAAGTTGTTCTGGGAAACTTAGCTTTCTTAAAGTCTCTGAATCAGCTCATTTTTCTTTTATGACCTTTAGAAGTCAGAAGTATTGTTAAATGGTGCACCACAAGCAGAAGAAAATGGAAACCAGAAGGTTAATTCCCAGAGCAACCAAGTAACGCTGTCTGGGATCCTAGCTAATGCATCTACTCCAAGTTTTCATCAACTCTCTGGATTCGGTACCAATGGTTCTACTCAAAGAACCCATAAATGCTGTGTTTATATTGCTGACAACAGCAAGTACTGTGTGCGCTTAAATTCCATTCAAGCATTTTGTGACATTAATCGGGATGTGAGTCAATTACAGTTAAAGCCTTCATTGGGTCTCACCTCTTTCCTTTTTTTTTTTTTTTTTTTTTTTTGAGCTTAATCTGGTTGAACTTATTTTCTGTTTTAAATGGGTCAGGTCATAGGAGAAGCTAGTCGTCTATCAGGGTATTCCTTCTCTCCCCAAAACAACATCATCCATCCTTCAGCAGAGCTTGGCTTAAAAACAACTGTGAGTTGAATGCTTTACAAATTGGAACTACCACCATCAGTTTAGCATTAATATTTGACTTACATTATATGTCAAATGAAGGTTCAGGTGATTGCTTTATATCCCATGTTAAGGTAATTTCTTGGTGTACTTATCGAGTGTTTTGATGGTTTAGGTGGGACCACATTGCATGCTCGGGGAAGGTTCACAAATGGGTGACAAATGTAGTGTGAAACGGTCTGTTATTGGCCGCCACTGCAGAATAGGTTCTAATGTAAAGGTATGATAACTTTTAATCATTAAGGTTGGAAGAAAAGTATGTAATAATTTTTTTGATAATTGATAGTTGGAGGAGGGGATTTGAACCCTAGATGTCTCATTTGGAAGCACTAGGAGGTGCCAACCAACTGAGTTACAAGCCTCTTGACTTCAATATATATTATTGGGCTTTTGTTTTGCCTAGGCTTCAGTATAACTGACCGCCTCAATGACATCTCTGGGGTTGTCTTCTGTATAGTGCTAATGATTAAAGAGATTCAACTGAGATATTAGGATTGATACATAGAAGAATACTTTGTTTGATTGATATTCATGTAAAGCGGTAAATATGATAAACTATTATCTGTTTCAAAAACTTAAGCTGATAGGAAAAGGGAGATTTTTATTTTATTTTATTATTTATTTTATCACTTAATAAGTATTTTAAGTTTTAACTCTCCCATGAACCAAACTTCCCCTCAAGAAGTGTTTTGTGTGTGTGTGTGTGTGTGTGTTTTGGGATAAAGCCCTCAACAAGTGTTAGAATCATGGTTTTAAAAGCCGGACCGGATTGGCTGGTCTGACCGATTAAATTGGGAACCTGTTTGGTCCGGGAAAACCCCAAAACCGGTCAAAACCAGCCAAAAACCGGGTTAAACAGGGAACCGGAGGCAAAAACGGTTTTGCCCCCAGTCTGGTTTTTAAAACCATGGTTAGAATAATGGTTTCACCATTTCTTTTCAGCTCTAATACCATGATAAGCTACCACTTGTTCCAAAATCTTAAGTTGTTAGGAAATGATGAATTTAATCACTACACCATTATTTTAACAAGATATTTAGTCATTTGCATCAAGCTCAAACTTCTTGCATGTGTGCTTCTTCAGGAATACATATTGAAATAAGAGGTAAAAATGGATTGGTAGCACATTCGGTCAAAAAGGGGGTTCTTGCCTACTACGAATCCGATACTATCATGTACCCCTATTAAACTAAAAATTCATAACCCCAATAAGTATGGGCATTCGGTTTCGTAGACTTGTGCCTATTTGAACAACCTCAACTAATCCTATCTTTCTTTGATAAGAATCACTGTGATATATGTAAAGTTCTTCTAAATGAAGTTCAAATGGGATTTGGTTTCTTTTAAAGGAAGCCCAAGTACCTTGATCAATTGAAAGCTTGATTCTAATCGAACTTCTCATTTTCAAATTATGTCCATAATATATGTAAATTTTTATTTTTAAATAAGTCAATTGGTTCTAATGTAAAAAAATGATGACTTTTTTATTCATGAACATTAGAAGAAAAGTATCAAAAAAGGAAGAATCAGACTTAGACATTCATCTCAACTCTCCTTTTTCCCCCTCTTGTATTCAGGTAGCTAATTCAATTATAATGAATCATGTCACCATTGGGGATGGTTGCTCGATCCAAGGTTCTGTGATTTGTAGCAATGTACAGCTCCAAGAGCGTGTCAATTTGAAAGATTGCCAAGTAATCTCTCTCTCTCTCTCTCTCTCTCTGATGCTTGTGGTTGGTATCTCAATATTAATTTAAACTTCGATCCAGGTTGGAGCAGGTTTTGTGGTTACTGCTGGGAGCGACTGCAAAGGGGAGGCCTTGGCTAAGAAAGAGAAATGAGTACTAGGGGAAGTCCCTGGGTGGGATGAGAATTGGTAATCTTTTTTTCTTTTGGCATTATGGTTTACTGTAGGTTGGAGCAGATTTTGTGGTGACTGCTGGCAATTGAGTACAGGGCAATACCCTTTGCAAGAAAAGGGGATTGCTTGTCTCCATGAGTGTATTATCAGCTCTCATTTGCTCTCTCTCTCTCTCTCTCTCTCTCTCTCTCTAGGTGCTCATTCTTGTGTCAATAGAATTCTTGTTTCGTTTGTATCTGTATTTCTAGAGACAGGTCAATAGATAATATCAATTTTGATGAGTTATAGTAGTCATTAAATAAAATGTCTTTGATCAATTATTGTTGCCTGCCTTTGAAATTTCTTCTCTCATTTTATTTATTTTTGGGTGTCTTTGAGCATGCATGCCTGCACGTGTGTGCATGCGTGTGATGTCTTATATTGTTGTATTGTTGAAATAGGATTATTGTGTGATGTCTTATATTGTTGTATTGTTGAAATAGGATTACTGTGTCGTTTGTATTAGGTTTTTCTGTGACAAATGGAGATTAAATAGATAGAATCAATGTTGATAATTTACATAAGGTATTGAATAGCCTCTTACTCTCAATGAATGTTGCTTGTCTTCAGTAATTTGTTTTTTCTTTTCAAGAAGTGCTGGCTGTCAGTAGTTCATGCTATGAGTAGCGTTCTGATCATAATATAGTTAAGTAATGAGATGTAGTGTTATCTTATATTTACCATAATATTGTTGAAATGGGATTGCCATATCATTTGTATCTGTATTTTTGGTTACCAAGAGAGATCAAATAGATAGCATCAGTTTTGATAATTTATAGTTGGTTTTGAATTAAATGTTCAAATGCTTTTTGGTACTTTTATTGTAACATTCCTCGCACATGAAGGTGGATCTCGATCTCTTATATTGATGAAATAAGATTGTTGCAGGGTTTCTATCTGCAGTTTTAGTGACCATGGGAGATCAAATGGATGGCATCAATTTTGCTATTTTATAGGTGTTAATAAAAGGCCTTTCACTCAATAAATTATTGCTTTAAATTATTCATTTTTTTTATTTTAAAAAAAATTCATTTTTGGGGGAATTACAAAATTCCGCTTAATGTTTGGTTTGGTAATACATTAAACCTCGAGTTTTTTATTATTTAAAGAAAAGTTGACTTGTTAAAAATGTTTACGTTCATACCTCCGACTTCTTTATTTTTTTGAAACCATATCCAACTTTCATTCATTGCGTAAAAACGATAAATCCAACAAGGCCTCAAGAGCTTGTGGATGGGGAATCCTCAATCTAAATAACATCGTCATCTTTATGTTTAGCATAGCAAGCTAGTGAATGGGCGACCAAATTTGCTTCTCTTTTGACAAAACTAATAGAGAACCAGGTGAGGCTTCTAGTTAGGCACGAAGGGTTCATTTGGTTTGGGCATGACTCGGTTTTTATAACTCAATACTCATAACTCAAACTCAAAGCTAAGCATGACTCGGTTTTCATAATTCAGTATTCATAACTTAAACTCAAAACTCATAGTTCAGATTTCACTATCACTCAAAAACTCCAAAATTTTTGTTTGGTCACTAAACTCAGTCACATATCTCAACTAAAATATCCGCTTTTTGCCAAAATGGAGGAGCCCACCTCACTGACATTACACAGTGAGTTTATTGTTGTTAATCGTGTCCATATTCTCTCTTCCCTTTCTTTCATATTCTCTCGTCACACAACCCAGAAAAACAAAGTTGCCCATAAGCCAAAAGCAGGTCTTTCACCTCCCATTTCAATGCACTTGCACAACCAGTGTAAAGGTTCTCATCTTCTTTAATCTTCTTTCATTTTCTATTTCATTTCCCTTCATCAATACCCATATAACACCTCTCTTCCCAGAAACCCATTTCACGCCTCTCCCTTGTCTGAACTCAGATCGTCACCTTGGGCCGGTGAGCACAAATCTGGGGTGTAATAGCCATCGTTGACATTGGCCAAACTACCGTATAAGGTAATTTTCTTGTGTGACTTTGGCTCCGTCTTTGTTGCTTTGTTTGGATTTGATTTTTAATAAACCTAAGGAACGGACTTACTCTAACTTGCCTCTAAAAATATTAGGAGATTTTGGGTCTGTAATGTTTAACTCCATTTCCCATAACAATATTTATGCAATCAATGGGTTTTGTTGAGTTTGGGTTCAATGTTATGTATGCTATTTGGGTTAGATAAATTCGGATGAGTATGTTGATTGTTTGAGTTTGGGTGTATGCCTATGAATATATACATTCTTCACTCTTAAATGGGGGTTAGTCACAGTTCAGACTTTTAGAATATTTAACAAGTTGTGTTCACCCGTGAATAGAAATGAGGATTTGCAACGGTAATATCAAAAGATTGAAACTGATTTGACAATGCACTGAAAATGGGTCCCACAAAGTCACTCTATTTACCAAAACTGCCACTGAAACTCAATTTTCAACTTTTGAAAACACAGATTTTATTCCCAGTTTCCATCACCCAAACTCAAAATTTTGAGTTTTGACTGATGAAAACAACACTCAAAAACCAAGCCAAACATTTTTTTTTTTTGGTGGGTCCCATGATATTTGGGTTATGGGTGATGGAAACTGAGTAATATAACTCAATTTCCATCATATCCAAACAGCCTCTGAGTATCCTACACAATGTGATCAGTTAGTCATAAATTAATGGAGATTATGACAAAGCATAATGATAGCACGTTCAACAACAATAGAAAATTCTCATAAAAAAAAAAAAAACAACAATAGAAAATTATAAGAAAATTATAACAACAAATAGTTTAGATCCTCTAGTCGAGAGTACTTATAGCAAATAAAATGCTATTTATTACCTGAATTTCCAAATACATTTGTTCAAATGCAATATATATTAAGTCGGTGTATCATATTTTGGCAAATTCAACGGTCTTCTTTCCATCGTGACCCTTGCTGAAGAAGTGCTTGAAGTAATCAGAGAAGACAACATGCTTGTATATTGGTGTCTCTCCACTTGCTAACACTTCAGGTAGAGGTCCAATAGTGGCATCAGATCCTGGGTTCACAAAAAAAGGGATTGAAACTCTATTCTTGCTTCTGTTTGCAATTGCCCTGTGCTCAATGCTTTTGTACTGGTCATTGCTCATTATTTGTAGTACATCCCCAATGTTGATGACTAGTGCTCCATTGACTGGGGGGACATGGATCCAGCTATCCTTACTAGTTCCTCGCACGTAAAGTCCACCGGTATCATCTTGAAGAAGGATTGTTATGGTTGATATGTCGGAGTGGCGGCCTACTCCGGCAGTGAGCTCAGGGCTTGGACAGCAGGGATAGTAATTTAGGCTGAGAATTGGTGAAGCCATTAGCTTGTATTCTGTTGTCTTGTCGATTTCTTTCACACCGAGTTTCTTCAATAGCGCCTCTAGGAGCCTTTTGGTCAAAAGTTCAACCTTTTTCAAATATTCTAGCGATTCTTCCCTACAAGGTTTAAAAACACGATTTCACGATTCCACAATTTTAACCGAAATCAAATTTTGAAAATACGATTTTAGTTCATGTGACAGTGTATAGTGAGTATGTAATAAGGAGTGTGTGACTATCATTACTCTTTGACTAATCCACAATGAGTGAGGTTTTTCTATTCCAATAAATACCAATTAACTACAAGACAATTTTTTGGGGTGGTCTTATAAGTGTTGGCTAAAAGACCTGAAGCTAGAACTTCATGAATCATACGAGACCTGAAAACCAAAGCACTGGACAAACCCTTGAGATAGTCATCCTAAAGATCTTATTGCTTGCCAAAAATCAACTCGTTTGAATGAGTCTAAGACATTAGATAAAGTCTCATTTTTTTATTATAATGATCAATATCGGACCATTGACAACCTTTAACTAAGTTTGGTCAGATTATATTTTAGATTAATTATCAATAACTGAAGTTAAACATATGAAGAAATTTGCTTTCTTCTTGCTAATTAACGTCAAAGATTTTAACAACCATGACTTAAAAAGGTTTTTAATTCAAGCCGTTGGCGTTATTTTTGGACCAAATATAAAATGATATAGAAAGAGGGGTGCAGAGAGAGGAAAGAAAAGTTCAAAATATTATCAAGTTGCCCTTGTTCCCAAATTATACCTTGGGAAAGTTGGTATCTCATGTGTCAGGCGCATGAGAGATTTTTCCATCTTAGAGAATTTCAATTACTGACAATTTATAATTAATCTTATTCCCACCCTCATGCTAGTCATATCTTGAAGTGAATAATATTTTTGTCTCAGAATGTGTTTCATTTCTTCCTTTATAAATTTTGGTTATTTTATAAGAAAAAGAACAAGAAACAATATAACAGGTTTTGATTTATATAATATAAAGTGAAATATCCAAGGGACAAAAAATTTGTATTATCTAGAAGTGTATAGATTTTGACGTCATTTAAAATTCTAAATAAAGTGATATTTTGTATACCGATAATGGCTTTATTTAAAAAGCACTGGACTATCCAGTTTAACTAGAAATTAGACTATTTTTCGATTCTTTGACCGTTTCAGTTTTTAAATGAAACAATAAAATTTTAGCGTGAAATGTAAAGAATCCATAACATTTTTATTTACAAAATCATGGATCACATATTCATTTCTCATCATCTGTACTGCATATAAGATGATTCTTTTCTTTCAATTAAACTTTTATATGGTTCAAAAACACCCTTATTAATAAAGAGTAACTTCATTTAGAAATGAAGTCATAAATGTCAAATAACAAATTTAATTTTAAATTAAAAAGAAAACTCTTAAAATTTAGAATTTTTTTCCCTTCACGTTCAAAAATGAAATTACAGTTATAGCTTATCTCTAAAGTTTATTATTTTTATTTGTTTAAAAAATAAAAAATCTAAATTATAATAGACATAAAAATTAAATTCTTACCTCAAAAAATAGAAGAGCATAAGAGGCCAGTGTATTATGTGTAACTCACTAAATTATGCCGTGATCAAGTTAGTTAAATAAAGAAAAGCTAAAGAGCCTTACTTGCATACAGGAGGCCAGAAAGCAGAAGCCTGATCCTCAGAAACCCAAGAGAGTCTAAGTAAATCTTTCCATTCCAGGACCTTCTCTGCTTGAGGACTAAAGCTTGTACACAAGCACACAGCCTCAGAAGGAGAGTTTTCTTTTAGATACTTCTTTCTTTCTTCAGATGGTAGCTGAAAGAAGCTATGAGCTGCGTTCTTCAAGTTTTCTGAAACCTCCAAAGGCACCCCATGATTGACTATCTGGAAGAAACCCCATTTGCTAGCAGCATCACAGATTGAATCTACAACCTTTGGGTCATCCCAGTTTGAGACATCGATGATCGGAATGGAATTCTCGGGTTGGAATTTGGTTGGGTCTAGTCTTTCTTCAAGAGGTTGGATGTAAGGCTCTGGAACAGTTTCTAGGCCTGTATCTACAAGACCCTTTACTCCGTTCCCTTTGTGCACCACATAATCAATGACATCGGAGGAGGAGGAGGTTGGCGGAGACATTGGGTTGTTGATTTGTTGGGAGGAGAGGAAAAGGAGCAAAGGCTATATAAATATTGACAGCAACAGTTGAGAAGTGGGTGTAATAGTGTGCAATACTTCAGCCAGGTGGGTGAAGTATCGACATTTCAGTGGACAATTTAGACTTTTCTTGCATGCAAAAGCTCTTCTACCTAGGGATAACCATTTTTTTCCGCCCCTCCCCGCTTCGCTCGCGCGGGTTTTTCCTGCCCCGCAAAGGCGGTGGGGAGGGGGCAAGATTTTAGCCCCGCACCACGGGGTGGGGCGGGGATGGGTTTAGACTTTTTAGACCCACCCTGCCCCGCCCCTCCCCGCCCCTGTCCCGCCCTGCGTTACTAAAAGTTATAATTATAAATTTTTCATACCCTAAAACCCAACTATTTAAATAAACACATTAATATTAGCATATTTTATTCTACCAAATGTGATTCTCTGCCTTTATTTTGTTATATGTTATACTACGAGATTTTTTTATTTTATTTTTTATTTATGATTGTCTTGTTAAACACTTGGATATATTATTCAATTTTTTCTAAAAATTGATTTGATTTGATGGGATAAATTTAGTTGTAATTTCAAGTATATTTTTATTAATGAAATAGGTTTCATTAAAAAAATTGTACTAGTTGTAGGGAAAATTAATAAAAAATAGAGTTTTATGGGATGGGGCGGGGCTTCGTGGGGTCCCAAGGGGCGGGGATGGGATGAGAAAATATTCCCCGTTATGTGGGGCGGGGCGGGGATGGGACAAGACAAAACCCTGCGGGGTAAGGACGAAGACCCCATCCTTTGGCCCCGCCCCGCCCCATTGCCATCCCTACTTCTACCCCAAAAGCCAACCTCCCTCACACACGTGTGTGTGTGTGTGTATTTATATATTTATTCTAAGAACACAACTTTTGTACCACAAAAATTTGTCACAATTGTGACGGTTTGATTGAGCAGCATTAAAATTGTGGAAAAATTTGTGTTTATTTTTCTTAATAAATAAATGTTAGCCAACATTTTAAAAATGACTTTGTCACTAGTCATCGTTCATTTTTTTTTTCCATAAATTATCCATTGACTACCATTTTTGAAAAATTATCTTATGAAACAGTTGTTTGTACTTTGTAGCTACTTTACTACAATATGCGGACTTGGGACAGCGCATATTTATGCGTCCTACATGTTATGATGAGTGACTATAAATAGTCACTCAAAGGTGCTACCTCCCGATCTTCATGGTTGGCTTCAAAAGTGAGATACAAATATAAATCTAGTTTATTGTTATTTTTTACTAACTTATTTAAGTATAAGTTTTAAAATTTATTTTGTTTCTTTTCTAAGTAAGGATAGGTAAAATCTCACAATTTAAAATGAGTTTCATGTTTAAATATGAATTGTCTAAAATAAACAATCTCAAACTATAAATTGGCTGTAACTTCCCTCGTGTAAGTAGAAAAGTAATATAGCACATTAGCTAGGAGAGCTCAATTCTCCTCAAGTATAATGGTGTGGATGAAGTATGTTCCACCAAGCATTAATGATTTTATAAGTGCTGATTTAGCACATCCCTAAATAAAATTTTCGGATGAGTTTCTCAAAGAAAAGGGGAAAAAAAAATGAAGGTTCATATATAATTTAGTAGTAAAAGAAGCTGATGAAAATAACTTATTGGAGCCTTTCTTATTCTAATTTAACATTCTAAAACAATTTTACATGTTCCTCCAACCCAAGACAAGTGTCTTGATACGAAATAGGAAAAAAAAAGTAGGGCTAATTTCACTTAATCCACATGTGGTTTAAGGTAGTTGTATTTTTCCCACTTGTGATTAGAAAGCATCACTGTATCTGCCTGTGATTAATTTTATTGCAAAAAAATAACTCACCTCCCTCTTCATCATTGAAAAACCAATTAAAACATATAAAAGAAAAGCTAATAAACCTCTTGAGAAAAACTGTCACTATGGAGAAATTCATGTTCAATAGAAGAAAATTCTTCAAAAATTATTTTGATTGAAGTATTAGGGATTTAATACTAATACAAGATATTGGGATCTTTGTTGGTAGGGGTGTCGAATGGGTGGGTTTGAAGTGGGCATAATTGGGTAAAGAATATAAAACTCATCTACCCATTAAAACTCATTTAACTAATTACTTCTAACCTACACTCAACCCAACTCACCTAATTACCCAATTATCAGAATTACCAAAATGCCCCTAAAGTGAAAATGACCAAAGTATTCTAAAATCTTCAAAAATGACCAAAATACCCCAAAACCCTAAAAATTACCAAAATAACCCCAAAACCTACAAAATGACCAAAATACCCTTAAAACCCAAAAAATAATCAAAATATCCCCACAACCTAAAAATTACCAAAATCCCCCAAAACCCAGAAAATGACCAAAATACACTCGGAACCTAAAAAATGACCAAAATATCATAAGTTCCTAGGAGTGTGAGGTGGCTGATTAAATCCAGCCCGCATACGTAATAGCCCATGTAATGAGATTTGTTGGATAGAATAGAATTCTATTTCTATGAGAAGTCTTTTATATAAGCTGATTTAGGAATCCATAAGTTCCTAGGAGTGTGAGGCGGCAGATTTTATATAAATAAGGGTTATTAGGTTTTGTGTGTTGCATAATATGATGAAGAAAAAAGAAGGTGGATGCCGCACGGTGAAAAGAAAAAGAAACAGGTGTGCCGCATAAGAAAAAGAGAGGGAAGCCACATAGTGAAAAAAAAAAAAAAAAAGAATAGAGAAAAAGGATTGCCGCCTTTTGAGAAAGATAATTTGTGTGTGTGAGAGCAAAGAAAAATAAGAGAGATTTTTTTTTTCTTTAGCTGTGAGACATACACAAGAATTATTGTAATTGATTTGATAGTAGTAAAATTATTCGGAGTTTGTCCCGTGATTTTTCCCTTCAAAGAGAAAGAGTTTTTCACGTAAATAATTGTGTTCTTGTGTGTGATTACTATTTTGGATTTCTAATATTCGTGATAATCTTATTTGGGACCCAATAGTTTTTCCCTCAAAGTATTGACTGTGCTGCAAGAGTTTTCAGCTCTTGTTCCTGCCAATCCCTCCCTATATACAATATCTCTAGAAATTGATTTCAAATTTCATGGCACTTACAGTGCTGTTTCAAAACAATTTCCATTATGATTCAGTGACGAAGTTGCTCCAGTATCTCTGAAATGTCCACACCCATTTTTCACGGTCCATGTTTCCTTTTTCTATTCCCTTATTTCCTTTATTTAACCATTGGAGAATGATGTTAGCCCTAGGCATAGTCATAGATCTTAAACTCTCTCTACGTTCAGAAGAAAGATGGCTCTTCTAACTATTATTCTTCTCAAAGTCACAGTGGAGCTAGTTCTTTTCCTTATGTGCATGCTTGCACATGAGGCTAGGACAATTTCCCACGGACAAAACCAAAACATGATGAAAAATTACAAGGACAAGTTGATTGGGGCAATTTCCATTAATTTTCTTTCATTACTTTTTATCTTCAAAAAAAGCTTATGTAAGTAGCAATCTTATGATATCAAAGTTGTTAATATTAAATTATCGATTGTCCCAAAAGTCAAAAGTTTAAGTTTTTGGGATACGGTAAATTTAATAATTTAATTACATACTTTAAACACTCCCCCACACTAGTGGGCTAAAACTATCTTTTAATAGCGAAACTACCTTTTAATAAGTGAGACCCAATATATGAGAATTTAAATGGGAGATAAAGTGGAGAAGGCAAGAATTGAACTCACGATCTCATTTAAGCTCTTAGAATATGGTAAATTTAATCATTTAATTACATGCTTCTAACACAGTATATGGGGCATGGATTCATTTGGGTACAGTTCAATTTTGACATTGTAGAATAGAATAAAAATGCCCTTTCCCATTTTTAATGATCATTGGTGGAGCAAAATATGAGTGGGAATGAAGATTTTTATTCCGATTTAAGCAGCATGAACACGAGGAGAGAAGCTAATGATCAGTAGATAAGTTGAAACTTCATTGCACTAAGAGTTTATAATTATTATATATGTAGATATTTAGTTTTCTTTTGTTTTATTCTTTTAGTTTAGTTTTGATTCTAGTATTGAGCGAAATAGGAGCTTCTTAGCTAATTTGTCTTGAAATAATGAACAAATCCTTATTAACAAGTTGGAACAACATAAGCACTTGTGCAGATTCTTTAATTTGAGCAAGTTATGACCGTAGACTTTTGATTAATCTCCCATGGATCGTACAAGCTGTTGAGATTGACAAAAGCTCGAGCCTTCAACAATGAAGATTAGAAATTTGAAAGAAGGAAATAATGAGAGAGAGAGAGAGAGAGAGAGAATCAATTTGTGAAGTTGTATATGCGAATATGTATTAAATTACGAAGACTTTGTCCTTATATATTAGAACAAGAGAGAGGGAAAATCATAATAAACTATAAACTAACTAGAAATCGATAAGAACAAGACACCTGTCACCTAAAACAGTATTTAACAACTAACAAACTATAACAGAAAAGCTACTTGTAGTTTATAAAGTTATTACAAAACGACTGTAGCTTAAGCAGATATCAACATTTATCATTCTTCTTCTGAACTGCTTCTTTTTCTTCTTCTTCTCTATTCCTCAATTCTTCAATCTGATTTCACTTTAAGGCTTTAACACAAGGCACTGTTTCTGGTCTAGTATCTGAACTTAATAATAAAACTAATTTAGCACAAATTTGAAAGCTATTAGCAAGCAGTAGCAACTATAGTACAAATAACTTGAATTAAGTCCAGACCATTAATTTGAAAATTTTGTGAAGAAGCCAAAGTTTTGATACAACATAATTAAAACTTAAGCCATTGAAAGCTCGGATTTGTGTGAAAACACAAGAGCTTGTTTAGACCTCCAATAAAAATTACGGCTCGATTGCTTTTACTCTAACTTAAAAGTAAATGAGCACAAACAACCGATAAAGCTACTTTAAGCCATATTCAACCAATATCAACATAAAAGAAAAGCTTAAAGAGTAGGGAAGAAAAATGAAAACACAAGATAACACCGAGACGTGTTATCGAAAAGGAAACCAAAGAACTCAGCGAAAAACCTCTTCGCCGCCCTCCAAGCGGTAATCGATCCACTAGAGAATAAAATTGGAGTACACAAATAACAAAAGACCCTCTAAGCCTAGTCTACCCAATGTATTTGAGCTCTCCAAGCTCCTGTTACAAACTGGCTTCTCGAAACCTTGTCTTCTCTAACTTTCCCAGATCCTGCATGTAACACCCCGACCCAACCTTATATTAACTATGTGTTTAAATGGATAATTATTATTTTAAGCTACTTTCTTTTATAATATATAATATTTTATAATGCCATTGAATAAGAATTGTAAAAATTATAGATAATTGAATGGCTATTTGTATTATAAATATATACTTAGTATGTGAAAAATTATATTAAGTGATTTAAGTTATTAGATACATAGATGGTATTTTAATTAAGCATGATGCATGCGATTTTGTAGTGGAAATTCCACCCACATGCAACCAATTGAAATTCAACACAAGTAAAGTCAACGTTTCTTGCATGTTCACACTCTTAAACTCAAAGATCAAACACTTGGCCGGCCATGCACTCACCAAGCTCTATCTCAATTCTTCTTTGACTTTTCTCAAGCTCTAGGACATCCCATAAACTCTCTTGCTTTCATTTTCCATGGGTACACACACAAATCAAAAATTTCAGCTCACTTTGCTCTCTTTTTCTCTCAAGGAAAGAGCTAGGAAGCTCTCTTAAGTCCCTTTTGTCAAACCCATGGGTCCACACTTTGAAAGAAAGACAAGACACCATCCTATTTCTTCTTCATACTCTCTCAAAGCAATTAGAACATATATGCACTTTTAATATTGTGATGGATATAACTTTATAAAAGTAAGAGTATATATATATGTGTGTGTAATGTGATATTATTCTTTGTAGAAAAGTGTGAGTGTGAATGCAACAAAGTTGGAAAAGTGGGTGGTGAGATTTTTCCTAAGCATCACACGTATTCCACCCAAGTCCACTCTCCTTATCTGATTTTGCTGCCTCAAAAGTCTTCTCCTTATCCTATTTTCTTGGCTACATCAGACCAGAAAGTCCAGCCCTCTTTCTCTACTCCTTTTTCTTTGTTTTTGTTTTTCTTCTCTCTTTGCTCTTACACGGCAGCCTTCCCTCTCTCACAAAAAAAAAAAAAAAATCCCTCTCTAAAGAAGAAATTAAAGAGTTAACACTAAAATTCAGCTTTAAATTGTTGGGGGTAAGTAATCAAAACTTCATTTGTTTATTTCTACTTCTTTATCCTTTATTCTAATTTTAGAGGCTGAACTATGATTCTGTTTTAGTGATTTAAAAGTTTGATGATATTGTGACCAATTGAATGCTTATTAACATATTTTAATATTTATACTATAGGTATAAAAATACCCAAATGAAATTAAGACCTATTGCTATTTGTTGATGATTTTGTAAGAATGTGTACTGAAGCTGTCTCTGTGACAGATTTGATGTTTACAACAAGAAAAATATGTATTAAATCATATTTTGTGAATTAGGATGCTAGGAGTAGTTTTTATGAATTATAAGACACGTATGGTTGTTATGGAAGTGGTCTCACAGCATTTGGATGAACATAAAAATAATGGTTTAATTTTTAAGTTGCAAGTAATTCTGTCAGGACAGATTTGAGTATGCTGTCTTCCGTGATTTTTAGTAAATCAAGGGTTTATGCTTTGATTCCGAAATTTTTATGGTATATACTGGACATATAAGGGAGTGGTTCTGTAAAATTTCATGACAATTTGATGTGTGTACAGCCCATTTGTATTTTACAAATGGAGCATATGAATAAAACAGTGAACAGTAAGGGACATGCCTAACTTTGAGGATTTAATTCTATAGTTAGGGTAAATGTTTTGAGCTATAATTTAATATGCTTATCTCTTGGTATGTCTCGAACATAGATTAATTTTGTGTAACTTTTTTTGAGGTTTAGTACTCAAATAGAGGGTTCTAAACCATGTGACGGCTGTATTTATGAAGCTGTTTTGTCCGACGTGTTGTATGTTACCATATGAATGCATATAGTCACATGACCATGCTTAAAGGATTCTATGTTATGCATGCATTATGGCCCTAATCTCAAAGCATCTTTTGAAATGAAGTTGGATTTTCTAAAGATATGAGATTAATATGAGAATGTTGATTTTTCTTTAGTTTGGTACATCATTGATTATGCGTGCATTTTATGTTTGTGGGAACCTCATTGAGGTGAGGATTATGATTTTCTTAATTTTAAGAGATATGTTTTGAGATGAATGTGTAAGTTTATGATAAGGAAATTATGGATAGTAATAAGTTTTGATTTCGGTTTAGGTGTTACCAGCCACCAGGTCTAAGCTTCTTCGACTTTAGGCTCTCGGTTCCTCTGCTATCAGGTAAGAGATAAGTTATATGGGCATTTGGTAAGTCATGAGGTTATTTTAAAGTATATTATGCATTAAAATGTTTTTAATTAGAGATATGACATGTAAGCATTATCAGACAAAGATATGTTTGTGGGATTTCGAAACCCTACGTATATGATTTAAGCATATTAATACTATTACCAATTCCACGAACATGATGATTAAAGAAAACAATAGAAATGCTATTATTGTAAAATGTAATGCAAACTATGAATTTTAGTATGATGAATAAGTATGAAATGCTTTCGGGTTATGTTCTCTGGTGATCTAAACTCTGTTAGTAAGGGTTAATTACTGGCTTTCCATGGAAAACGTTATATGATTGGCCATTAAGTGGGACTGGCTCTGCTATATCCGCCCTTGTTGGTTATGGCCAACTTGTGGAGGAAGTCAACCTAGCCTCATGGTTGAAAGATATGTATTATGATGTGATCCCGGGAATACCTGGCATTGTGGGGAATGCTGGATGCCTAGTACCGTGGTGCTAGAAGCCTCCCAAATATGTACAGATTTATCAGAAATGGACTAACCAATATGTTATGAACAACTATGTTATGTTATTAATCATGAGGGAATTATTTTGTTTAAATGCATTGTGAAAAGTAAAAGCTCTCATGAAAAGAAGAAGTTTCTGATGAAAATAAAGCTATTCATTAAAGATAAAAGTTTTTGAAATTCTGTTATACTATAAAGATAAAGTTTCTGAAGAAAATACAAGTTTATGTTAAAAAGTTATCAGATATCTGTTTTTCTTTATGAAACGTTAAGTTTTATAATTGTGAAAGTTATCATATTTTACAAGAACGAGTTTATGAAGGAAAGTTTTATTATTCTTTAAGATGCTTCCAGTTTAAGACAAAGTTGCCGATTATCTGATTTAAGTTAAAATGATTATTTTGTAATAAAAATATATATGGTGACTTTGTAAGAAATGAAAGAAATTCAATCCGAAAGGTTTTGGTAATATTATTCTAATAAGAAAAAGAAGAACAATTATTTACCTATAAAAAGCATATAATTTATTATTACGAATAGTATAAAATACTATGCATGAAAGAATGTTCTCCTATCCGAATATTTATAAAATGAAACGAATTGATTTACATGCATCATTATTAAATTCTCATATATCTTACCTTTACTGAGCTGTGTAGCTCACCCCTTCCACTTTTTCAGTTAGCAGGTTTTAATTTGGAGCAGAGGGAGTCTTAGTCAAGTATTGGTTCTGGTTTAGTTTTATATGTATAGATCCTAAATTAGTATTTGATGTTCAGTTTTGTAATATTGTGTATTTTAGGATCTAATGAAAGTTGTACCTTAAGATATTAAGATATGTATTATGTGAAAGTATGGAATTTGAAAACCTAGAGGATTACGTTATATTTGGAGTACAGTGTAGATGCTCTAAATATCAAGTGAAAAATTATATCAAGAAGTAAAGAAACAAGAATTTAAAGAAAGAGGGAAGCTTTTGATAAAAGTTTTAAAAAGTTAAGTTGGTTCTTGTTAATATCAGGTTTAGGCTTGATATTAGCATGCCGGTCATGGTCACAAATTCGGGTATCGGGTTTGGGGCGTGACACTGCAGTTCAGCCCGATTGCATCCGCCAATGTTTGGCTTCTTCCAATACTTCCCAGTAGCACCAAAACCTCACTTTTACACTCAGATTGTGTGTGGTAAGTGTTTGGTCTATCAACCTCTCAAAGATTTAGAGATGGAGAGGTAGGAGTAGAGGAAAATTATGAGGAAATGTGTAAATGATTGTGGATATAACAATCTCTAATTCTCAAGTGTGTATTTTAGGGTTTTCTCTTTAAAAAAAACTGCTTACAATATATGGGTAATAGGGTATATATAACGTGGATAAAAATTTGGTAAAACAAAACATGACAAATTAGCCATACAGAATGTTTCGCGAGTATTTCGTGGGAAGACCTTACTCACAAGATACTTGCGAAAACTCCAAGCTAGCATGACTCTTCGCCTTCCAGTCATGTGCTCTACACATGGCTATTTCGCGGGTTAGCTTCTCACAAGATACTCGCGAAATCCACTTGTTTATCCTTTTAAACTTGAGTCTTCACACTCATTCCTTACAATTAAAAACCCACATAAATACAGGAAAAAATGATTGAAGAAATTACAATCAAATTTTGCACGAAATTAAAGTCAACACAAAATAGTTGTAAATTACAAATTTACAACCATAAATTATCCAAAAATAATATTTTTCATAAGTTTAAAATTTTATATTATAAGTTTGAAATTTTAAATAATATAATACATTTTACTTTATTATTGAACCTAAAAAATAAAATTTTAAATCGCAAAATAGGGAGAATCCTAAGTTACCACATACATAACTTCGAATAATTCACAAGGAAGATACCAACAATTTTGATGTACGTTTAAAATTTGAAATTTAAGATTTGTGGACAAAGAAACTTGCACTATGTAGTCTATACCAATGTAGTCGATACCGTACTGGTACCGGCCGGTATGTACCATACCGGTACATATACCGGTATTGAAATACTAATGTTTCGTACCGGTTTAAATATCGGCCGTACCGGCCATGTACCGGCCGATTTCGGACAATACCGGTCGGTACAAAAAAAAAAGCTTTTTTTTTTTTTTTTAGTTTTGTAATTTTTGAATTTTTGTAAGAGCAGAATGGTAACTTATTTGGATTAACTTATTAGTATTATTTGTTTTCTTAGTATGCAATGAATTATTAAGCTTTCTATTTTGTATATTGTGTTTTTTTCTTTCTTTTAATTGATTCTAAAGTTTAAAACCATGAATAATTTGTTCTGAATTGAGGTAATATTTTATGGTAAATTTTTATATTTATTATAATATATATACACACACATATACATATATGTGTGTGTATATATATATATATATTTATTTATTTATAAATATAAAAAATAATAGTAAACCCGAAACGGTACACCGGTATTGACCAGTACCGAAATGTATCGTTCCACTGGTCAAATCGGTACAACTTCCGATACAAGATTGACTCCCTTGCTCAATACTCCCAAAACTGAACACAGATTCATTGCTTAATAGGTACATGCATGATTGATATCCTTGTTGTCTTGATTTTAAAGTTTAATACTATATGGCTAAACGGGGGTCATTTGTGTCGCTAATTAGCCGTGCAGTTGCTTCAAAATTTGGCCCACGATATCAGATTTTTTTTTCTATGATATGCTATTTTGATTTGATTCTCCTATGTCGTTAATTTAGCCATATATGTGAATATATCTTGCATGGGTCCCAGCAATTTTATTGGAAATTATATATATATATATATATATATCAATAGATTGGACATTTAATTAGAGTAGTCAAAGATTTTCTAACTAAATTGACACATTTATTATAATTAAATAAAATTAATAATACTATATAATCCGAATAAATAATACATAAATTATGTTTGTTAAATGAATTAAATTTTATAATAAGGCTAAAACATTTGAGATTTATTGAACATTTGAGGTTATATATATATATATATATATTGACATGGCATCAATAAATTAATTATCATATTAGTTTGTAGATCTTTTTGCTTTTGTATCATATTTGATAGTAACTTGTAACGTTTTCTTTGGATATAATTATTTCTCAATGATTCATTTTAGTATTTAACTCTCAAAAAGCCAAACGTACACAACGCTTCAAGTTCAACTAATATGACTTATTATCAAACTCAGAGAGACCATGATAATGCCCCGTCTGATTTTGCGGGAAAGGACTCACATTTTTTCAAGAATATTCTCGACGAGACTCTTTGTGATCAAAAGCTTGTAAGAATACTTACATCTCTCTCTCTCTCTCATTTTTATACGAAAAATTTGATGCAACTTAAGAAACATAGACTTGATTGGCTAGCTGCAGCTTGTTTAATTTGGATAGTACTATGTATATATATGATAATCACCCTGCTAGTATATTTATTTGTGAATTTGGAAAACATGTGACTTTGTGTGTTTTTATTTTACAAAGCTTGCATTTTATTTGCATGTAAAATTGACTAAAGATTCTTAATTTGTAGATGATTCCAAATACGTTTATAAGGAAATATGGAGAAAATTTGGAGGTTTGGTTACAAAAAGGGTGGAAAGAATTTGCCGAGTGTTGCTCTTTAAAGCAAGGACACTTACTAGTTTTCAGATGACTCTCACTTTCATATGCTCATATTTGATGAGAGTGCTACTGAAATAGACTATCCTTCCAATAGACCCAATAGTAATGAGCAAGGTAAGGTTGATGAAGAATGTGAGAGTGAAAGTTTTGTTCAAATCTTATCTGACTCTCCTCAACACCCAAAAATAAGGGATATATCATTAATCTCACAATGTCAGGGGAGATCTCACAGGAAAAAGATGAAACGATTGAATGGCAAAAGGCAAAAAGCTGAAGCACTTAAGAAAGGCAAGTGGGTTCAAATTGAAAAATCTTTATTTCATGGTGGTCATGCAACCATCTTTCATTAAGGCATGGTAAGCTTTCAATTCAAAGCTTGCATACTAGAGCAAGGTTGTCAAGGTTTTACTGTACGTTGTTATTTGTATTATACGGTACTAATTTATAATATGTAATTTGAGCAGAGTGTACCAGTTTCCTTTGCGAAGAAAATGTATAGTCAAAATGGACAAGATGTGATGCTTAAAGTTGGTGATCAATCATGGGAGGTGAGGTTTTTGATTCCTAGGAATGAAGGAGGAGGTTCATTTTCTAATGGTTGGTCTACATTTGCAACTGAAAATAATCTGCGAGTGGGAGATGTTTGCGTCTTTGAGCTGATCAAGAGTGATGATGTTGTGCTGAAAGTTTCTATTTTTAGAGTTCAGACACTGCCCCTAGCTCAGTTAAGCAGTTGCAAAAAATGCCCCCACACATATCGAACTGAAAATTCCTTCAAGAAATCACTATATTTTCTTCAAATCCTCTCCTACGCACATCAATCTCTGAATCTCTAACTTCTTTTCAACTAACCCCCACCCCCCCCCCCCCCCCCCCCCAAAAAAAAAAAATTGGCTTTTTTACATTACTTGGTGTGCTTTTGCCTGACATCATCTTCTCTACCACCACCGCCATTAAGCTCAATTGCATGGGACAAGATGACAAGCTCATTGTGACGAACCCTTTGCCATGGCCATGGCACAAACACACATGAAGCAGAAGTGGGAAAGAAAAAGGGAGATTGAGAGATGATCAAATCTGGGTCTTGACAGTGGCTATGGATTGTGATGGAGATCTAGGTGCTAGAAGTATAGGGTAGAGACAAAGAGAGGGAGAGGAAGAGAGAAATGTAGAGGTGGGATAGAGATGGGTCTTAATCATAGCGAGAGGGAGAGGAACCATTTTGTGCTTGTTTTTCTTTGATTTTAATTATTTGATATTATTCCTTTGTTTATGTTTATGATATTGGAGCTTCTAAGGTTGGATGTAACCTATGAGCTTTATAGTTATTTTGTTTTGTGAATGTGCTGAGTTTGATCTGATTTGTTTTGTAACTTTTGTTATAAATAAAAATTTTGGATTGAACTTGTAAAGAAATTTCTGATCAAATCTATATGTACTAAGTTTGTGTTCTTCCCATTTGAAAATAAATTTAATTTTATATTTTCTGGGTTTATGTTCAATTTGTGTTCCCACTTCTCAAATTTGAATTAATGTTTTTTTTTTTCCTCTAATATTGACAAATTTGAGGTGCCATTTTTCTAATATCAATAAAAAAAATTATTATTTTAGTTTCCATGTCAGCTTCAAGTGTGCCAACAAAACACATCATTTGCCATGTAGGCATTTTTTGTTAGTAACTTAACGGTAAAGACCAAATTAATTGCAAGTTAAAAATAATAAGGGTCAAATTGACTACTACCAAAATGTAGCGACCAAATTAACTCTAACCCCAAAAAGTATGGATCAAAATCGAGTTTTCACTGTGGTAACAAGATAGTATTGCAACTATTGTTATCGTTATCATGTCATGTGTCAGATATATTTCCCTATTTTTTTTTCCCTAACTTTCTCTGGCCCTCTATTTGTGAACTATGAAGAGGGGTAGGTGGTATAAAATAAATCCATTTTTATATTTTTGAAGAGGGGTAGGTGATGCAAATATTCGCTTAAAATTATCCCAATTTCCGTTGCATATTTTAGATTTAATTTTAGTTAGGTTGTTATTTTTTTTTTTTAAATTTAAATATTCAAGTTATATCTTTTGAAGAGCTCGACTATATTAACTGTAACATGTTATTTATTTGAATAAAATATAGTATTTCTAAGTGTAATTTTTTGAGTAGAGGTGTAAAGACACTCATTAGGTTAAATTTCGTAAATCTAACCTAAAAAATTCACACACATCAGTTAAGAAAAATTGTATAAATATTTACAT
This sequence comes from Quercus ilex subsp. ballota, assembly GCA_032727855.1. Lineage (NCBI taxonomy): Eukaryota > Viridiplantae > Streptophyta > Magnoliopsida > Fagales > Fagaceae > Quercus > Quercus ilex. The sequence goes on along the minus strand of CM064908.1, from coordinate 18,641,356 downwards.
TATTGTTAAAGTGACCGAATATATTTACATGATTATTGTTTACATGCAAATCTTCTTTTAATATATTTTTCCTTACTCATGTATAAAAAGAGAGATAATTAGAGAGAGTAATAAAAAAAATTGATAAAAATATAATATTGATTAGTAAAATATAGTATAAAATAAATAATTTAATGTAAATATTTTTGAAAAGTGATTATGTAAAATAAAAATAGTGTAAGATTTTATGCTAAGAATAATCCCATCAATTTGTACAATTTTTGTTGTCTATTGAATTTAATCTCCTTATTTAATGTAACACAAAACTGGTAAAGCAGTATTAGCATCTTTAGTAAGTAAGCAAAATAGATTGAAGAAGAAAAAATAACTTCCCGATGTGCAATGCACGGTTTCAGGGATATTTTGGCCATTTTTTAGGCTTTGGGGATATTTTGGTCATTTCTTAGGTTTTGGGGTTATTTTGGTCAATTTTTAGGCTTCGAGGTTATTTTGGCCATTTTTTAGGTTTCGGAGATATTTTGGTCATTTTTTAGATTTTAGGGGTATTTTGGTAATTTTTGGGTTTCAGGGGTATTCTGGTCATTTTTTAGGTTTTGGGGGTATTTTGGTAATTTTTTGGGTTTTGGGGGTATTTTGGTAATTTTTTGGGGTCGATGGTATTTTAGTCATTTTATGGGTTTTGGAGGGTATTTTTGTCATTTTTTTTTGTTTCAGAGGTATTTCGGTCATTTTTTATGTTTCGGGGGTATTTTGGTAATTTTAAGGTTTTTGAGATATTTTGATCATTTTTTGGATTTCGGGAGGTTATTTTGGTCATTTTTTGAGTTTCGGGGGTATTTTTAGGGGTATTTTGGTCATTTTTTAGGTTGAGGGAGTATTTTGGTCATTTTAGTGGTTTTTGGATATTTTAGAGTTGGGTGATTTGTAGAAATGATACTTGGATCATAATTGGGTCTAATTGGATATCAATTAAAACCCAATAAACATTAATGTTAAATGGGTTTAATTGAGTTTATACCCATTTAACCCAATTAATAATTGGGTGGGTTTAGGTCTCATTTAAGTGGGTGGGCAAATGGGTTTGGGTTGATTTTGCCACCCCTATTTGTTGGTGAGGGATAAGAAGATCCCATTGCTATTCGTTAGAAGTAAGGTTTCTTTCCTACCTAGGGATTTTTGAATTTCAAAAATTGATGCAAGGAATTTTTGAAATTTACGATTTTGTTTGTAATTTGTTTTGATTTTGGTAGGCATTTGAATAGTACCGCCTTTTCTGCATTTTCTTTCTATCCCCCTAATAGCTATGGATTAGTTAGATACCATATTGATTATGGTCCCTAGAAATCATGTTGCTCGGTTAAAGTTTGAAAATTTTAGGGTTTTGTTTTGTTTTGGGAATCTTTTTGTTGTGATTACATGTGCTGATTTTTTTGTTATTTTTTATTATGAGTAATTAAGCAATAGGGTTTTGTTTTGTTTTGGGAATCTTTTTGTTGTGATTACATGTGCTGATTTTTTTTATGAGTAATTAAGCATAGGGTTTTGTTTGATTATTTAGTATTTTAGTTAATAACCTAAATGAATCATTCAATACCTGCTAGGGACAAGCTTATAATGTCAAATGTTGGAAAATATTATTAATTATAAGAATAAAAATGATAAATATTTTTGAATGTATTGTGGATTAATGAATTTTAATATTTATATTTAATGCTATGTTTTATTCAGTATTAACATTTTTTAGAAAATGGATTATTTTTCAGAGAACATTGTTTTGGAAAAATATCTCATTTTCTGGTGTTTGGTAATGACCTTGAAAATGAACTTGAGAATATTTTCTAGCGTTTGCTATGCAAACATTTTTTTAAAACATTTCTTGTATAATTTAAAACATGTATAATATGATTTAAACCCGACTAATGTAATCAACATTTATAAAAAATAAAAAATAAAAAAAAAAGAAAAAGAAAAAAAAGAATGAATTTGGTTTTCAAACTAAAATTTTCACAATAGATATGGATGGTATCATACAATATATATATATATATATATATATGACCTAAATAGTTATCATACATATAAGCTCCATAAGCTCATAATTCAAAATATCCATACTTCTCATAATTCAAAATAATCGTAAGCTCCATTTCAAATAGTTCAAAATGCCATATAGGCTAAATAGTTTAACCTCCAAAATAATCTAGTACAAATAGTTTGACAAATACCAAAATGCCAAATTGTCCTAATAGACACGTCCAAATTCTAACAGAATGCACCTACATAATCAAAATTGGCTTTATATAGTTGTCAAAGAAGTTTTGTTGCCATTGTTTATGGAGCTTGTCAATTTTCAACATGAATGACCTAGCTTGTTTTTCATCCTCATTCAATTGGTCAAATGCAGACACAAGCATAATTTCCTCAAACTTGTCCATCTTCATAATTTATTCATAAAGACTACCAAAATTTAGCTGATTTTCAAAGATCTTTTCTATTGTAGAAGCAACCTTACCAAGTTGTGTAGACAAATCTTGGTAAACAACATCTTCAATTATAGTAGCATGACTTTGTTTCCTGTGAGACCTTGTTTCACTTGAGGCCGCATGTGAGGGATAAACTTGCTTCTTTTTGGATGCGTCATCAACATCAAAGTCAATAAGCGGAGGTGAGTCATCCAATGCTTCTACACCTATATCACCAATTCCCTTGGAAAAATCTGTTGTAGCAATATCCTTACCCACAACCAAAGTCATTTCATCAAACATCTCAATTTTCTTATTTAGAAATTGGGCCAAAATGGCAAAATACCCCTTTCGCTCAAAAGTTCTAACAAAATGTCCATGTTCTGAAATTATTTAGGGATATGCCCCTGTTATAAGACTCGATTTAACCAAAATCGAGTTACTTGCAAAAACTTACATGGAACTCGAGTTCCATGTAAGTTTTTGCAAGTTTTTTGTCTATAACTCGATTTTCAAAAAAATCTATTTTTTCATTGAAACTTGATTTTTAGAAAATCGAGTTTAAAACAGGGGCATATCCCTAAATAGTTTTAGGAACATGGGCAATTTGGCTACTTGTTTTGGGCGAAAATGGTATTTTGCCATTTCGGCCTTAGAAATTGTGCATGATTGGGATGTGCCTGTGTAAAGAAAGGAAAATAAATAATTTAAAACACAAAAGAAAAGAGTCAAAAACTAATACGAGGGTAGTAAGAATAATGAAAAGATTTAAACTTTACAATGATACAAACTAAAAAGTTTCTAATTGTAAAATAAAAAATAAACAAAGTTTCTTACCTTAATTTCTTCGTCATACATTGTCCTACCACAAGTGATCATTTCAAATCATCGTTTCATCCAAACCCGCTTTTCTTATTATGAAGTAATGCTTACAATTGGTTTTTAGTGTTTTAAACTGACGTTCCACATGCTTTGAGGTACATTCAGTGACAAATTTCTCACTAATGGCTACAAACACTTTAGCATACGATGCATGTTTAAATGTGTTGGATTGCTTATTTCCATTAAGAGCCTCATTTGCAAGTATCTCAAGTAACAAATTTTGCCTGAGTTATGACCAACTAAAGTTGGTCTTGACATCCTTGTCCTTCTGAGTATCCTTTGTCTTTCCGATTGCTATTCTATTACAATGATATTCCCAAGAAAAAATGAGACAAGATGAAAGAAGAATATAAATAATATTCAATACAAAACATTAATTCGGGGTGTCCATGACAAACAAAATAGTTATAACATTGAAGTCTTGAAAATATGAAGATAAAAAAATCCATTAAACAATAAGCTAATATAAAGAGTAATTAATCACTCCATAGCATCATAATCCTCCCACATTTCACAACAAATATCATCCCCTTTTTTAATCCATTCTCTATTTTCTTCTTGGACTTCCCTTTGTGATTGTTGGACTCTTCTACTTGTATTTTCATTTGCAAACGTACTATCATGAAGCTTATTGTTCATAATTGAGTGTAAAGGGTTAGCTTCCTATTATGAAATTGTGAATTATGCAACATGCTAAGACTTCGTCCACTTGTGTTGGGAATGACCAAAAAAGTTATGCATCTAACACACGGAAACATTCCTTCAAAACTCCAAGAAAATGGTCATTGGTAGTGCGTAAAAGAAGAATGGCGAAGATTGAATAATTCTTTGTCATTTATTGGCGGGTTATCACTAAACTCTTTCAAATGGTAACAAACACCATGATAAGGGGAGACAATTCCTTTTCGAACTCCATAACCAAGATCATCAAGATAATATCTATCTACACATTTATAGTCAAAAAGGAAAAGAAATCACTCCCAAAACTAGTATCCATAATAAAATAACTTTCTACTCTTATAATACCTTTGGGAATTTTTAATCCCCTTTGCCTAGATAGTGCATCATTTTAAGACATGTGAGTCATGTGCACTTCCTTCCCAACTAGCTAATACATAAGTGAATTTTAAGCCAAAGGTAGCAGCAATGAGGACATTTTGTGTTATTCCATCCTTTCGGTCACGAAACCTTCCTTGAATTTGAAGTGGAACAAATGCACGAACATGAGTTCTATCAATCGCTCCACATAAGTTACATTCATTTTACATCTTTATACGTATAAAAAAAAAGGAAAATGAAAGCCTTTAAAAGTTGCCTTGAAATAGGGGCTAAACCTGTTGCCATTCCTTATCTCCAATGGTGTATCTTGGAGGAAGCGAGAGAGATGAAATGCTTTGATTGGATTTTAAAATATATATATAACTAAAACTCAGAGAAAATTCAATTAGATTTTAATTGGATTCGATCAATTTTGTGCCACGTGTCCATTTAGTTTTAAATTTGGCGCCAAGTGAATTATTAAGTGTAAAAATCGAAGAGTCCAAATCCAATTAGATTCTAAATTGAATTTCAATTGGACTCCAATTTTCCGCCACGTATTCATCTAAGTTTTTAATTTTTGTGGCAATTGAATTATTGGGTGCAAAAACTGAAGAGTCTAAAACCAATTAAATTCTAAATTATATATATATATATATATATAAAATGAGAAACCATTTCATATTTTAGAAATGTAAGTTTAAAAAAGTGTAAGCTTATCCTATGTATAATTTGAACATCTTCTAAAAAAATATATAATTTGAACAGTATAATTGTGATTATTTTTAATTGTACCCGTGCATATGCACGGAGTTATACACTAACTATAATTTATACAAAGATCTGATCCTATAAATTTAAAAATGATATAATTCACGTGCTTTAAAAATATATTAATTACTTGTTTATAAGTTATACAATTTGTAAAATACATCATACATCAATAGATATCACTGTCCAGTACACATGATCACAAGCAATTGCTTTTAAAATAAATATTTATTTCATCATTTTCAATACCATAATAAAAGAATTTTTCTCGGAAAAGATGAAATAATGTTTGTGAATACGTGGTTTGAGGTAAGTGCTATATTCTTCTCAAAAAATAAAAAATAAGTATTATACGACGCACAAGTCTCGACATACTTATGTGCCTAGAGAAACTCTATTAGCAAAATTCCCAGAAGTTTAATAACATGCTACTCCGATTAAAAATTTATTACCAAAGGTTTCACAAAATTTAAAGAAATTTATTGTTTAATTTAAATTCATTATCTGACATAAGCTTTGGTTTTGATAAAACTATAGCCTCACACGATGTGCATTTGCTAAAGTTAAGAAAACAAGAAAGGTAACTTGAAACCTTCTTCTTCTTCTTTTTTTTAATATTTTTATTTTATTTTATATATAGAAGAAATTGAGGCTCTTAAAAAAGATAATTTTTTTTTTTGCTCTAAAAAAAAGAAAGATCATATTGGCCTGTGTCTTAATACTAAAAAAAGATGAAGAGTAATTTTTCAAAGCAGTCTCCTATGTATTGAGATATTTTACAAATTATACAACTTATAGAAAAATCATTAATGTAGCTTATAGAAAAAGCAATAAATTAGATCACTGCATAATTAGCTTCTATTAATGTTACATCACTAAATAAATTATGAATAAAGTATATCTACAAAATTGATAAAATTTAACTACAAAATTGGTTGTAGCCTAAGGCTACAACCATAATATCTTTTTATTGGAGGTGAATTTTGATAAATCTATAATTGGATTATATCTTCTTCTTATATCTTATAAGCTTGCAAAATTTCTAGAAAATTAAGGATTAATAGCTATGTTATCAATAAATTATTTAAATTGCAAGTTTCTATAGTTTAAAATTATAAATCAAATATAAGCTTATAGATCATATAGTAAATAATATCTGATTAACATAAAATTTGACATGTGTATTAAGAATGTAAAAAACATTTTCTCAAACAAAAAAAAAGTTTAAAAAACATGCAATTTAATGATTAAATTTTCAAAATATATAATAATGTTTATTTTGTTGGGTAAGGTTATAGCCTTAGGCTAAAACCAATTTTGTAATTAAACTTTGTTTATAAATTTTTATTAGATGATTACTATGACATACAAGCATGCAAACACACATAGATTATCAGACACACAGATGCACACATGCACGTTTATTAGATGATTACTATGACACACAAGCATGCAAACACACACACATGCATGCATACATGCGTGAACTCACACACATACTCAAAGGTTTGATTATATAGGAGGGCGTAGTTTGTACATGTGTGCGCGCGTGCGCAGTGTGTTATATTTGAGCTAAACTAGGTTTTATATTATGTGATATTGACGTTTTAAAACATGTTGCTCGGAAGATTTATTATTTTTAGGATAAAAAAAAAAAATATATATATATATATATATATAATAGGTGAAGCAGAGAGAAAATCCAATTAGATTTCAATTGGATTCTCAATTTTGCGCCACTTGTCCTAACCAAAACTCAAAAAAAAATCTAATTAGATTATAAATTTGACTCCAATTTTGTGTAATGTATCTTATCTAAATTTTCTAATTTTTGTGCCCAAATAAATAATGCATTAACATTTAATACGGAAGCCAAGAAAACCACAATGATAATGCTCATTAGCCTAGGTAAGAACATTTTACCTGTACACTTTTATGGAGATTATAAATTGGACTCCAATTTTGTGTCATGTATCTTATCTAAATTTTCTAATTTTTGTGCCAAAATAAATGATGTATTAACATTTAACACGGAAGCCAAGAAAACCACAATAATAATACTCATTGGCCTAAGCAAGAACATCTCACTTGCACACTTTTATGAGTGATCTCAATAGAGTCTGGAGCTCATCTAATCCCACAACCAGAACCAAGGAGTCCAACGAGAAAGACTATAAAAGAAAAACATCATCTCCTTCTAATTCCATATTGTCATCCCATGTCTCCTCCTCTCTCAACCTCTACCAACTAAATCCACACACTACCCTCTCCTCCTCCTTACGGATTTCTCAGAGCAAGGCTGGGTTCAAACACAATGTTCAATCCCACTCTTCCTTGCTTCACACTCTCATACATTAGCGTTTCATTGGCACCTCCAAGAAGATTCCTAGCTCAATGATCAGTTTTTATTTTTTAATGTCCCTTTATATATTTTAAATAATAAAATGCAATATTCTCTTTTTTCTTCACTGTAGCATCACTTAAATAATAAAATGCAATATTCTCTTTTTTTTATTCATTGTTTTATCTAATGCTATCCCATGTATGATAAAAAAAAAAGAAAAAGAAAAAAGACCAATAGCATTACTTAAATAATAATAAAATGCAATATATATTTTTTATTGTTTGATTTAATTTTATCATTCGTGTGATAAACCCAAAAAAAAAAAACTAAAAAATTGGCTAATAGCATCATTACAATTAACCAATCCCGTGCGGTAGCACGGGGTTACATACTAGTATATATGTAAAAGAAGAGACCTCATTTGGGAAAACATGAGATTTTGCTAAGTAGCGTATTCTATACAAAGAGAATTGAAATATTCTCAAGATAAGAACAAATTAAATAGGCTTTTTGTTTCATTTAGTTCAATGTTTCAAGACTTTTCTAATTAAAAATTAAATATTCTTTGTATCATTTGGTTCAATATTTCAAGACTTTTCATCCCTCACACATACCACAAACCTTTTTGCATTTTAATTCACAATTTCCATGTCTTGCACTTATATCCCTTTATATATACCTACCCATAACCTTTCATACCATCCTATGTCAAATACACATAAACAAAAAAATGATATCATTTACCTTCATCTAATCCTATCCCGTATGAGTTGGCTACAACCAAGGAAGGAGGGCTTGTATTTTATATTGAGTGACAACGACAATTACTTTTTTGATATTAAGGTCATTTTGTAATTGTTGTGATTGACTGTGAGGTTTTAGAATGTGTATTTTGTTTTAGAATTAAGGAGAAAGAAAAAGACAAATTTTATATCAACTTTTATTCTATAATATTTCGGACAAAAGGGGCTTCTGCCCTTTTTGGACAAATTAAATAGGAAAATGTCCCCCTTTCAAAACTAAATAGGGAAATACCCCTCTTTTGAAAATCGAGTTTCTAAAAATCGAGTTAGAAAAAAAAAATTTTCTAAAACTCTATAGCGGCGTTTTTAGGGAGTCTATAGTGACGTTTTAAGGACCTATAGTGACGTTTTTTTACTCGACTTTAAAGAAATTGAGTTAGAGGTAAAAAAAAAAGGCCACTATAGGTTGATTTCATTGCCTATAACTCGATTTTATTGAAGGCGAGTTAAAAAACGTCACTGTAGGTCTTTAAAACGTTACTATAGGTTCCCTAAAAACGCCGCTATAGGGCCTAAATCGATTTTTAGAAACTCGATTTTCAAAAGAGGGGCATTTCCCTAATTAGTTTAAGAAGGGGGGCATTTTCCTATTTAATTTTCCTGAAAAGGACAGAAGCCCCTTTTGTCCATAATATTCCTCCAAAGTTTTTATTTTTATTTTTTATTTTTCATCACTTCAATCGAATAATTATAATAGATATGTGTGTACAATTTATAATTGTTGCTTTTTATGATGAACTCATTACAAATAAAGTTCTCTAACAATTATGCTATAATATTTATACAACATTCTCCAAAACTATCTTACATAAACCCTTACAACATTATCCGTGCATCGCATGGGTAATTTACTAGTTGTTATTAAAATTACGATCAAGGCTGCAGGATAAATTGTGACATTGATGTAAGTTTTTGCATTTCTACGAGAAGTTCTATGGCACCAACGATTCCCACTAATGTACTGCGTTGACAGTTAGCATATCATACGTAACGAGGTCAACTACTTTCACTGCCCTCTTGCTCTTGGATCTCCAAGCAATGAGGTGAATAAACATGCATGCGTGAAGATCCACTCTAGATTTCTCCACATCCTGCCTAGCATAGACGTGATTGTTTGAAGTGGATTCTCTATTTTTAATAGATATCGAGGGTTCACCTTTAGATAATTCTAGGATTGATATCTAAGCAGGAATTTTTCCTCTAGTTATAACGGTAAACAAGTCGAGTGTTTAGATTTTTGTTTATTTAATTTTATTTCAAATATGAACTGAACTCAAACTCATCACCAAGCAAGATTACATATTTAAGTTTAGTTAATTTCCTTGTCAAACAAGCTCATGAGCTTATTAACTTATACTTTTCGCATTAATTTATAGTAAAATTATGAGTATTTTTTTTCCCATTCACAAATTAGTAATTCTTAAGTACACCCGGAGTACGAAGATTGGTGCTCCCTCATCTCACATTTATGGCAAAATCCACTCGTTAAATTTTTGGTAATGTCCTTCATGAATGTGAGATAAAGAAACACCGATTTATCTATATTCTAAGAGTACCTAATAATTTTTCCTCACAAATCAATGCTCATAATTAATAACTAAATTATACTTAGATTTTTTTTTTTTTTTGACAAACAATTAGAATTATACTAATTGAGCTAATTAGATAGAATGATTTTCATTTATGAATTTATAAAAGTTAGATCCACTAACCTTATATTATTAAAACTAACGTATAATTTTTAGCTTTGAATCACTCTGTATTTTCGATAAACTATAAACAATAATTTTATATTGTATGAACCTATCTACAAACCTAGCTACACAATTTAATCTCAGGTTTATATAATTATAGTTTTAGATAAGTATACGTATAAATTTATAATGTTATATATACTTGGCCTTGCGTTCATAGGCTTATTCACAAACAAATATATATATATATATATATATATATATATATATATATTTTTTTTAGCTTGGCTCATTTAATAGTCTAAACTTGGGCTTAAACTTAGTTTATTTGCTAAATAAACGAACACAAACAAACCGTTTCCTAAAATGAGTTTGAACTTTTCATATACAACTTAGATCATTGACAGCACTAATCCCGAGTGAGCAATTGAACAGCTACGAAATTGGGTGGTAATTGGTTGCTAGATGATTGTTTGGCAAGATAGGAACGGTGCTCTATATCATCATTTTTTATTACATTAGTACCTCAGTATTTATTATTGATTTAGCAAAATCCTACTAATGAGGTGATACAGGTATGTTAAGGCAACGAATCTAAAATAAAAACAAGAAAACATAAAACAAAAAGGAATGTCAAGGTCACACTTACTCTCAGCTTTTGTTTCATATGACCATTTATTTTTTTTAGCATAACTCTGCTATTAAAGTGGTACAATTTTGCATCGTAGCATATTAACAGATGTACACCGAGCAATCCTATGGATGCTAGGACTACACTCTCTCTAATTTTGCTTTTACTAAATATATAGAGATGGATTCAATTGATAATCTTATGCCTTTTCCTTCTTTACAAAATGAATCACATCGTGGGTAGTGGTATCATAGGAATATAGGATACACGTTCTAAATACTAATTGAAGAAGCAAGACTAAAAGGACCACTCCAACAAAAATGAAGAAAATGAGAAGATAGACGTATAAACCTGCATACTCAGCATGCAGTAGCAGAATTGTTGACACAGAATCTAAAGTAGCTTTCTAACTAAGCAAATAACTCATTTGAAAGAATTGAAGAAGTTGACTGTGTCATTGAGCGCTTGGATAAAATCATCGACATCCTCTTTGGTGTTATAGAAGTGGAGGCTAGCACGTGCACTCGCATTGACACCTAAATGGCGATGAAGGGGTTGGGCACAATGGTGACCTGATCTGATTGCCACTCCATGCTGAAACTAAATAGGTTAGTTGCTGTTCCAAAATAATTTTCTTCTCTACAACAGAAAATGTGTGTAGAAGTTTTTAAACATTTAGGCTTCTTGAATCTTCCATGGTTTATTATAAACTAAAAGAGGGCTGAGGAAAAACGATATTAATAGAACATAAACACTGGAAATCTACAACAGTTGTAAGGTTTTGCCTGTTCCCATACCTGTTGGTCAAGAAAAGTTGCAATATCGGTAGGGTGAATGTTCTCAACATTGAAAGAGCAGAGAGCAGCACGGTCGACATTTTCTGAAGGTGCTGGGCCATAGACATGAATATTGGGGACTGAAAGCAGGCTTTCATACAGATATTTAGCCAACTCAATCTGTAAAATAAATTGCATATAAAGCAACTAATTATTTTAATTATATGATAAATAAGCAAAATTTTCTAGACATAATTTTTGTTCTTTCTAACCCCTGCTTGAAGCTGAGTTAAAGATCAAATAATGCAGTCTGCCAACAGCATCTTAAGATTGGCTTCAATAAAGATGAGAACCAACTGGTGTGGGTCGCATTCCATTACATCTTATGCAAATTAATCAATGCAATTTTATTTCAACAAAATGGTTTTCACATATATCCATGTATCAAGCTCTGTCTCTGTGTCCTATGTTGTAATCATGAAATAAGAGAGAAGCCATAAAAATTCAACTAACCTCATAATCATGTATCTTTTGCATGCCAAGTCTCGATAAATAATCGATTGCTGCTCCTAAACCAATTGCTTCCCCAATTGCAGGTGTTCCGGCCTCAAATCTAATTCAGTTAAAGAATATATTATACGACAAAGATATGCTACACAATAGAATAACATTCACATACTAAGATACAGAAGTCATCCAGGTGGGGAAATCCAACTTACTAAACAACAAATTATTGCATAGTCCGAATATTTTGAACTTTATCCTAACTTCATATTCAATTGCTATTGGTATTAAGTTTAAAGTGCCCGGAAAAAGTAAAAACTTTGTGGTATATTATAGATTTAAGCCGTTCAATGTCTGAAGAAAGATAATGTGTATAGATAGAAAGTTAACACATGAGCTAGCATGTAAATAAAATTTCCATTAGGTGAAATAAGGAGGAGATGACAGAAAAGTAGCAATACAATGAAAAGATAGAATAAGGAAAGAGCAAATCTTGACAAATATAACTACCTTAAGGTCATGACAATTGCTTTGGTTGAATGTAACAGAAGTAATAACTAAGTATCTGGCTGAATATTTAGGATCTACATGGAAAATGCAGTACTAACGGCATGAAGTACAAATTGAATGGTCTTGGGCTCAATATCAAGGAGCTTCATGGAGAATGAGAAGCCAACAAAAACACTAAAGTTTTTGAGGAATTAGACTATGGTGTAGGATCTATTACAAAATATAACCCTATGTAGAGCCCACAGGCAAGATAATGCTTGCTCACCATGATTATATAGTTAGAATGAACTGGCAGACATTAAAGTCCATGACATATAGATACACACAATCCATGCAGAAACTAAAATAATTAACTAGTAAATCAGAAAAGAAACCCAAAGTTTTCCAGTGACAGATAGGATAGAGGAGAAATCACTATGACCTATAATGTTTTATGACAGATATTGATTTCACCAAACTGGATAATTATCATTGTATCTTGATGTTGTTAAAAGAGAATACATATATAAAAAGTGTAAAAGGCAGTGTATCAATCACTTAGTACTAGAGTGAAAATGTGAATCAAATTTGAAAATATTAGAAGATATGTACAGAAAAAACCATAGGGAAACATACAAAAAATGGCTAGAGAAATGTGGGGGGAATTCAGTTGTTTTGTGGAACATATCTTTACATCCTACTTTGCTCTTTTCCCATGGGCTCCATAAGCACATTCCCACATTTTTCTAAAGTGTAATTCCCACACATATCCCATTGTATGGTAACTGATTGGCATCTGCTACACAAAATGGAATTCACCACAAACCTCAATTTTTAAGGACAACTTCAAGCTAATCCACTAATCGATTTTTTTTTTTTTTTTTTTGATGGGGCACTAATCGATTTTTAGTCTTGGTAAAAGTAGGATCTGATATATAGACTGCCACCAAGGCACCAACTTAAGCATTCATGCACTTGACGTGAACATTCATATATAAGATGAATTTGGTCAAGAACACTAACCTGGATGGAGGTTCTGCATAAGTGGAATGATCAAGAAATACATCGGAGATCATTTCTCCACCACCTAGAAAGAGGGAGAAAGAGGGGGGGGGGGGGGGGGGGGGGCGCGATCAACACTAGAATCAGCTTCAAATTATACCCATTTCATTGCTATCAGGAATATGAATATAAAAATCTCTTCTTCTTTTTTGGGGGAGAGGGCGGGGGGGAGGTGTTGGTGGGGGAAATAAAAACTACTGCAGGACAAGAATTGAACATACCAGAACAGACCAGCTCTTAACTTTTAACTTCTAAAGGTAGAAACTTACCTAGAAATGGAGGCATAGCAGACAAGAGCTCACTCTTGCCATATAAGAATCCAATGCCTGTAGGGCCACACATCTGAAGAATGTTTATTACAATATTCCTTAAACTAATTATATTCGGACAAAGCTAAGAACTTGCAAAAAAGGCGTTACCCTAACCTTGTGAGAAGAAGCAACAAGAAAATCAACATTGAGGCTCTGGACATTGACAACCATGTGTGGAACACTCTGACAGGCATCCACAAGAACTTTTGCCCCAACATCATGTGCCCAAAGCACAATCTCTTCGATAGGAAGAACAGAAGCTACAGAAAAACGAAAGAAATATTTGTTTCAGTAAATCAGTTTCATAAAAATAAGAAAAACTTACAACTTTCAGAAAACTAAAGAGAAAAGAAGAAGGAACAAGGCTATTCATTTGATTAAACCAACGAGAGCAACCTGTTACTCTGTTAGTACCCAATAGACGTAACAAATCATACATATCAAATGGCTAAGCAAAAACTAACTGTCACATTAACAATATTAACAAAAGCAGGTTGGTAAGGAAAGTAAGTTATAGGCTTCCAGAACACTAATATGTGGGGCTAGTAAGGAAAACCTTAATATCAAATTAAAATTCAGAAACATGGGGCATGTCAAAAGTGAGGGAAAAAATTGGGGGTTGAGAAAGGGGGAACAGTGGGAGAGGAGTTAGTAATCAGTGAACCCTGCTAATTATATTTTACTAAAATATAATTCATATGATATAGTTAAGCATTGTACCTCCCAATGTTAATATGATGAGATGTTACTTCAAAGTCTATTCCAAATCAGCAAAAGCCTAGCAACTAGAAAATGGTAATGCACAACCCAGAAATCCATACATCTATGCCTAGATTACCATAATAATAATTTAAAAAGAAAAAAGTCTTCACGGTTCATTCCTTACCATTCTTTAACAATGATCCATAATAAATGATAGGATACTCAAAACAGGGTTCAAATTTTCTTAGACAAAGATAATAGGCAAGACAATTGATTCTTATATCAAAATGTACATTAATAAATTGTGCACTTGAAAGATGATTCTTTTAGTAATCATTTATTATTTGATAAGAAAATCACTCGAGCATGTAGCACTACCACTAAAGTCAAGCTATGCAATATTTAGCATATTCCTGTTGTGCCGTAATTTAGAAGCCATAGCAAAAAGACATGGCATTGGGACAGTTTCTAATCAACGACAGAACAATATCCATTTTGCATCATATCTAAGGGATTCCTTGGATCGGACCAAAGAAGCAATGTCACACGAACATTATCAAGTTGATTGCAATCTTTTTCTGCCCTACACGTTTTGTCTTGATTTTTGTCCTTGACACAGCCTCCATGAACTAACCCTGTGAAGGAACCCTTAGGTCTTTGGGGCATTGGATTCTTGCCAATGTTTGCATTACTAAAGCTGACATTCTCGCTTCACAAATACAATCATACTCAATTTGATGGAATTGTTTGATCTTAAACAGAATCTTCTATAATTTTGCACAGGAGGAGACCTTTTCTTGGTTCCATCTAGTTATTATAACTTACGAGATTATCTATGTTGAATCCTTCGCAAAAGATATCACCCATTCGGTTTGAAAAGTTTGTAAGTTTGGGCATGGATATTCTTATTTGGACGATATGTTTGGGCTATTGGATCTTTTCTTTTTGCCTTTTCATCAGAATCTGACCCATTGTCTCATTGCGCAAAAGGTTTCTCTATGGGCTTCTAATATGGGTAAACAGCCAAACAATCCAATGAGGCCATACATTTTGCTTTGATATGCAGCAACAAGGTACACATTATCAAAAGATAAGGAAGGCCTAGCCACTAACGATTTTCAGACCATCAACAATATCAATAACCAGCATTATCCAGCATACAAACGAAAATAATTCATCAGCCTCAGCTCAAAGTATCTATAAGGAAACATTAATGATTAAAATGAAGAGATTCAAGATAGAGAAACAAACCAAGTGTGTTTGAGACGTGATGAACAACTACAATTTTTGTCTTCCTTGAAAACATTTGTCTTAGATTGTCTACATCTGGGGCTTCATCTTGATTTAAACTCACAAATTTCAAAATAGCACCAGTCTTTTGAGCTACAAGTTGCCAGGGTACGATGGCGCTGTGATGTTCAGCAATTGTGAGAATTACCTGCAAGAAAAATAATATTGTGAAAGGGCCCAATGTAAAACTTATGAAAGGATGGTCATTTCATGTTTTTCCCCCTTTAAAGAAAGTAGAGAATGATGTTGCTGAATCTCATAGAAGTACTTAAAACAGAAGCTGACATAAGGTGAGGAACTGTGAGTAAATTAAGATTTTATTTCCAACAATGTACTGAGAAATTAAAATAAAAAACTTTTTTTTATTAAGAAGAAATAGAAACAATGTTCAAAAATTTTATGTTCCATTGCTTTTTCCTTTTCCTTTTTCTCTCTCTCCACTCAGACCATTCCACCTGCTTGGCTTGATGTGGCATTATCCCAAACCTACAAAAGCTTTATGCCCCCCATTTGTTCCATTTCTCAGTAACCAGAGGGTCATGGAAATTGAAAAATAAAAAGAAGATATGTGGAATTGGTGAAGAATGATGGAGCCGCAGTCCAACCAGTCACAAGAATTGCTGGATGCAGGCAGAGAGAAGTTCATGAAAGGCAAGATTACAGAAATAAAATTCTTCAAGAGTACAGTCTAAGTTCAAATACGATGCAAACATAAGAACTTAAACCATTCTTCCATCAAATAGCTCCCAAACAACACAGAAATCCAAAATTACTTTGTAATCACAGCAGCCAGAAGAGCCGCTGATTTGAGCCCTTTCTCACTGTTAGTTCAATTCCAAACCTTTCTTTCCTTTATTCCTTTTAAAACCTTAAACTCCCTAATCTCACCAACCTTTTGCTACTATCGAACACTTAATGTAGTGCCCCAAAACAGGCTGCCTTACATTTTCAGTCATACTTTTCTGCCACAAGCATCTTTCAAGATCAACCTTTTCATACTTTTATTTCAAACCCTAATCCTATTTTTCCACACAATATTCACCCTAACAAAACAAATCATAAATACATGTAATTTACAAGAAACACCATTTTCCTTAAATCAATATAACACCAAACTGAGATCAAATTCATTTTTGCCATACAACAAAAAACGAAACTTACTTTTTTTTTTTTTTGGATAGGTAAGAAAAAGTTTTATTGAAAAATGATAAGCATGAAAAAACACAAGGTTCACAAAAAACGAAACTCACATACATAAAGCTAAAAGTATTACAAGAGTAACAAAAGCACACCTCATCTTCTGGTTTTAAATTCGACAGTCCCCACGAGTATGCTACCAGATTGATGGCTTCAGTAGCATTCTTAGTGAAAACAATCTCTCCAGAGTCCGATGCATTGATAAAAGCCGCAACCTTCTTTCTTGCCAACTCGTACTCATCCGTTGCCCTCGCACTACATTCAGAACACCCGCCAAGCAACTTGCATTACTTAAAAAGACTAAACAGAACCAAAAGCCTCAACACGCGACGAAAAATCTCACCAAAGACTTCCCCTTTAAACAAAACCCATATTACATATTCTGCAACAAACATAAATTAAGTACCTTAGATAATGAATCCCACGGTGCACATTTGAATTGTAAGCTTCATAATAATTTTGCAAAGCATTCAATACAGCAGTCGGCTTCTGAGAAGTCGCGGCATTGTCTAAGTACACAAGTCTTGAACCATTTACTTCCTAAACCAAAAATATATATAAAAATTAAAGTTAAGGACTTTGTAGTAAATGAAGTGAGTCTAAGCAAGAATTCTATCATATATTCAAACCCAATTCAATAACAGATTGATCACAATTCTAATAATTCATTTATGCCCCAAAATAGTGGATTCAACTCAAAGTAAATTTCGAAAAAATTGAGAATTGTTTAGGTTTTTCAATTTTTTTTTCAATTTTTTTTTTTTTTTTTTTTTGGTTCTAAATTTTGGCATGGAATTGAAGAAGAAGAAGAAAAAGAATTGGGTCCAGTAGTTACCTGGTGGAGGATGGGGAAATCGGGTCGGGTGATGTGGCCGAGAGAGACGGATCCGAGAGACGGGTTGTCTTCCCGGACAGCTGAAGCAGAAGCGGAAATCGAAAAGGAGCGCCTGCGAGACCCGACCCGAAAAGATTTGGAGGTCCGAGTGGTGGTAGTGGTGAAGCAATAGTGGGAGGAAGAAGAGGTAGTGTTAAGGAGTTTGAAAGATGGAAGCTTGTGAACAACGGTTTCCATGATGGAATGGAAGCACAAGTTGAAGAGAGTTAGAGTAGACGGCATGTGAGTGAAGAAGAAGAGTTCGCGTTCGTTGCCAATTTATTCCTTATCATATTAACCAAGCACGGGAGGACGGCGCTACTTCTGTTATTTAAGCATATAATTCATTATTTCTAGCATATCACACCTTTTTCTTTTCTTTTTTTTCACAACTGTTATATTTGTGACAAATAGTTTCTGAAAGTGCGTGGTAATTGAATTATTCATTAATGGTATGATTAGATGCCACCTCAACAACTTGTGTAAGCTCATGGGACAATTTTCACATGATTGAATTGATAAGATTTTACTTGGTGGTTGGGCTCATCACCTACCTAAGGACTTTTTTCACCAAATTAGTGAATTTTTTTTTTGTTGGAATTCCAGTGGGTGATGAGTTTGTGACAGAATATGTGAATTTTTCGGTGAAAAAAATTTTGTATCATAATAATTTGACACAATTTATAGTCGTCAATTTGTTGGTGACTCCAGACTTATTATTGTAACTTATTCTTTTTATAAATACAATGTTAACACTAGCATTAGGTGTTTTAAAAAAATATCATTTTAACACATTAAAAAGTTATTTTATTTATTTTAACACACCACTTTACAATATACGATACATATTTTTTTTTACCATTTTATTTAATTATTCTTTATTTATTATTTTTAATTAATAAAGATATTTTGTATGGGAAAGAGAGATATTTTGTATGGAAGAGAGAGAAAGTTTGAATAAAAAATAAATAGCACATCTGCTTATACATTTTTATTGTTAGAACATCACTATAGATTTGACATTTGACACATCTTATGAATGTGATTTTTTATGTTTGGTGTGTTACATGCTAAAAATTTAGCATTTAGCACACATGATGCTAGTACTCTTATATGGCGTTTCATACAGTCTCCCGGGTTAGAATTCTCTCCCCTATTGCAACTCAATTAACACCTTTTGATTTTTATTTTTATTTAAAAAAAAAAATTCAAATCTCAATTAGCTCTTTTTGGAAGAATAATGTTTTGAGGACGATGTTGCAATAGACAAAGTAATAGATATCATCTTTCACTCGCTGAAAAATTTTACAGACTCAACCAATTATACTTCCAATTTAATAATATGCTTGGGTATCAACTTAACTTTTGATTGGTACTGTGGGAATAAGAGCCCAAATTTTTATATTAGGCATTGGGCCTTGGGGCATGTCCGAGGAAGAGTGAATGATTGGGATAGGACTCAAAGTTGAGAATCAAATAAGTAAAGAACGGAGGAATATAGTTCGAGGAGTAGCTCTTTCTCGGATACGAAGAATGTCAGTCAAGCATGCATTTGGATAATTTAGGGTGACCTTCTAGGGAGTTCCAACGATCAAGATGAACTTGAAGCACATACAAAGGTGATAAGAACACAGAAATATCTAACTGAAAAGCTGCTATCACTGCATTAAATGTACCACAGCAACTTTTTTGGCCGCATTTATGTGGAGAAAACTCTTGAACAATGCAGTCTCAGCTATCACCATTCACAGAAGACCCACAGAAGATGTCTGATGGGACATGCACTCGAGTAAAAATTTAGATAATTAACAAGTGTATGATCAGGATGGCCGGAAAGGAACTATATAATGTAAAAGACCTCTCATAATAAAGGGGCAAAAAAAGAAGAGAGAAAAGAGAGAAAATGAATTACTGTAGCATCAAGAACTGTATTAACCCTCAGAACTATTGAATTAATTCACATTCTATCTCCTCAGACAATCTTTTTACGTGTGTTTCATGCTTAATCATCTTTTGAAATCATTATTAACCGTCATCCAATCCACCAAAAGCCTAGCTCTTTCACCCACTCTCTACAAATTCATTGTACTTGGCTCATTGAGCTCATATCCCATATCTTTTGGGCTTGGGCTACGAATTGTGACCCTACAGGTATATAATAATTTTACTTTTTCATCAAGTATAAGTGCCACCCATATGAAGTGATTTAATTTAATTACAAGTTGACATCGAACCATGTTGTAAATTTGTGTGGATTTGGATTTGTGTGTGAATTTGTGTATTATCTAATCAATACAATAACTTAGAAATTGTTAAAGAAAAATGATATGTTGACAATATTTTCACAACAATTTTAAATGGCAAATTGTTACTATTTGTTACTAGTGAAAAAAAAATAAAAATTATAGTGGTGGATTCAAATTAAAACGAGTAACAACTTATCACCTAGAATTTATTGTGAAAATGTTATGAAAATATTATGGACTTAGCACGTTTCATTGCTAAATTCATGAGGTAATTAATATATAATAATCATCATGCTATAAATGTTAAAGAGAAGTGCTACATCCACAATATTTTCCTAATATTTTCACAATAAATCATAAGTAGTAAGTTGTTATTAGTCCTATTTTGACTCCACAACTTAAATTACTTTTTTGCCCATCCGTAACAATTAATAACAACTTGTTACTTAAGATTTGTTATAAAAGTATTATGAAAATGTTGTGAATATAGCATTTTTCAATGTTAAAGGATGCCTAAGAGCATCCACATTGGTGGTGCTAAATAGCTATATTGCTATTTTTACCACCACCAAATTCCAAAATGTGCCCTACAATGTTGGAGCCAAAACTATATTTTTTTGACTCCACAGCTACAGTGCACAGCTACTTTTGGCAATGCACAGTAGCTGAATGGTAAATTTTATTTTTAATTTGTGCGTTCACACTACTTTTGATTATTTTACTCATTTTTATTCTTTCTCTTATTCTTATTTCTCTTCTTCTACGTTCACGCTGCTATTGTTTGTGCGTTCACACTTCTTTTACTCATTGTTTTTTCTTTTTTTATATAGCGTTTACGCTGCTATATATTGTTTGTGCGTTCACACGGCTATTGTTCTTTTATTCTTTTTTTTTCTTATATATTGTTTTTTTATTTGTGCGTTTAGATATATTATTTTATTATGATGTTTATATTATTTTATTGTGTTGAAAGTTAAAATAGATCTACTGAAGTTGAAAGTTTTGTAAATTAAATAGGTAAAATAAATAAAGTAATTTTTAGTGATGCCAAATAACTAAAAAAATAGTTCCACCAATGTGGATGCACTATCAAGCTAACACATTCTCATACATTAATGACCCCAAAACTTTTTTCAACTTTCAATGGGTTCTCCCCTCAAAAAAACTTTCAATGGGTTCATAAATATTTTGTTATCTTGGCTCATTTTATTATCTAATTTAAAGAGAGAGAAAAATGCTTCCAATCCTCTTCACTCTAAACCAATACTAAAATAAATTAGATATTAGGGAATCAATCACACTTAAAAAATATTTTGATCGGTCATGATGACACCACACCTCGCTCAAAACATCTGTCCTCTAAAGCTTGTAGATTCAGAATCTAGCATTGACACTGGCAATGAAACTTATCCCAATCACTATGCCTACTTATGTTCTCAAGAACAATAAATTTTATTTTGTAAGAAACTGAGTAATTTTCACTTTATGTTCTCAAGAAAGGTCCATATTTCTCTACTTACTTTGTCGTAAAAGATTGAGGACTTTAAGATATTATTGAAATAAGAAAGAAAAAAAAAAAAAGGAGAAGATAGTATTGAAATAAAATGGGTGTCTAAACTTTAACATGATCAGTAGATTTATTTTTGACTCAAATATTTAGGATATAGTAATATCCATTTCTTTATTAATATATATATATATATATATATATAAATTTTTTTTTTTTTTTGAGAATCAGTTATCTTTGGTTTTATACATTATTTTGAGCATTTGATTAAATGCTTCAAAATTCAAATAATTTAAAATGATGTTGTGGGGGGAGAAAAACCCAACCCAACTTATTGGGCCCAAGGCCCTGAATGAGGAACACTTTTCGTCCGAGGAGGCGAGGCCTTCAGTCCGGCCCATGTCAAAGGAGAATGCCTTGAGATGAACACGTGTACTATCCGAGGAGATGTTCATATGTCCGAGTAGTCCAACATCTTCGGATCCGAAGAGGTTTGATCCAACACGAGCATGGGAGGTTCAAGCGATCTGTGTGACAAGTGTTAAGAGAGAAAGGAACCTTAGACACACGTAAAGATAATGGGAACAGAGAAATATCAAGGGGGCATACTTCAGCCACCACATTTAATGCAATGCACCTACCTTTCTGGCCGCATTTATGTGGACAAGACTCCTGAACAGTGCTTTCTCAGCTACCACCACTCATATAAGGCTAAGAGTGGGGTGATGGGACATGCCCTCAAGTGGACGCCTGGATGATGAACAAGTGGACGGAGAAGATGTAGGAAGGCAGTGCTATATAAGGGAAGGGGGCCTCTGATAGAAAGGGGGGAAGGAAAGAAAAAAAGAATATATTTGATTACCTCAGCTCCAAGAATTGTAATCTTAAATTATCAATGAAAAGCACCTCTTCGGACATGGCACTCATATCAGTCCGAGGACATATTAACCCAAACCCTCCCATTGGTGTTGCCGTTTAATACTGTTATTTTCATCATTAGCCTAGCTCTTTCACCCACTCTCTACAAAATTTATTGTTTTGGGCTCAGTGAGCTCCGAATCCATATTTCCTTGGGCTCGGGTTGCAAAAACTGACCCTACAATTGGCGCCGTCTGTGGGGAGAGCTTGTGCCAGAGTGAAAGCAACAGTTGATGATGGCAGGACAAGGTGAACAACAAGCAGAATCCAGGGCATTCCAACACGTGGACCATTTTGCCAACCTAGAGAGGAGACAAAATCGTGAAGGTAGCGTACACACAGTGCGCCTTAGCCAGGGCCAATCACAGAGCGGAAGTCACGTATCCCACGCAAAGAAAAACCGCGACTTGCAACTGGAAGTAGAAAAATTAAAGAGAGAGCTGCGCCATGCAAAGAGGAGACGGGCTTCCTCATACTCTGAGGATGATCTTGATGATGAGCGAGATGTCTCTTATCAGCACAAATCCAAGACCCCAGCCAGCGAGTCTTACACTTATGAAGAGGAATCCCATCGTAAGAGGCAACGTAGAAGTCCATCACGCGAGGACATGGAGAACGATGCCATGAACAGGGCTCTGAACCAGATATCTAAGTCGCCCTTCACGCGCAGGATAGAGGAGGCTAGACTCCCTCGGCGCTTTAACCAGCCAACGTTTACCATCTATAATGGTAAGACTGACCCCGTAGAGCATGTGAGTCATTTTAACCAAAGGATGGCTGTCTACGCCAGAGACGAAGCCCTGATGTGCAAGGTTTTCCCTTCCAGTCTGGGGCCTGTGGCCATGAGATGGTTCGACGGCTTGACGGCAGGCTCCATCAACTCCTTCAAAGAGCTCACTCAGGCATTCGGCTCCCGTTTTGTCACATGCCGAAGAGTGGCCAGACCTTTCTCTTCCCTGCTATCCTTGTTCATGCAGGAAGGTGAATCCTTGAAGGCATATTCAGACAGGTACTGGGAGATGTTCAATGAGGTAGAAGGTAACAATGATGCAATGGCCCTCAGCACATTCAAGCTCGGCCTCCCTACTGATCACGGTTTGAGGGCATCTCTATCTGGCAAACCGGTCGCAAACGTGCGTCAGCTAATGGACTGCGTAGAGAAGTATAAGAGGGTTGAAGAAGATCAGCAGCAGGGTAAGGGAAAGGACAAGGTTATCTCTCAGGAGAGGAGGGACTCGCGGTCGGACCGTTACAATTATAATAAACCACGGAGGGATTTTGCCGGGCAATCAGGATCGATGAACCCTCAACCGGTCAACACCGTGTTCAAAGAGCCAGTACACCAGGTCCTGGAAAAGATCAAGAACGAATCATTCTTTAGGTGGCCGAACAAGATGATAGGAAACCCCGAGAAACGCAACTATAATCTGTACTGCCAGTACCATCAAGACCATGGGCATACCACGGAGGATTGTAGGAGCCTGTGGGATCACCTGGACCAACTGGTCCGCGACGGTAAATTGAAACACCTCCTGCATCCCTCCAGCGGCCGAGGGCAGACGGGACTAGGGCCACGCAGAGACGACCCCCCAAAGCCGCCGCTAGGGACTATAAACGTCGTCTTCGCCGCCCCAGGAAGAACAGGATCCTGGCCATTGAAAATCATGTCAGTAGGTCGGCCACCCGTAGGGGAGTCAAGCCGAGGACCTAAAAGAACTAAGTGTGGTGCCCCGTTGGTCATGGGATTCTCCGACGAAGACATGATTGGCACCATCCAACCCCATGATGATGCACTAGTTATCACCCTCAGGATAGGAGGGTACGATGTAAAGAGGGTGATGGTGGACCAGGGCAGTGCTGTGGAGGTAATGTACCCAGACCTTTACAAGGGGCTAGGCCTAAAGCCCCAGGACCTGACGCCGTACGATTCCCCCCTTTTGAGCTTTGAAGGAAGGCCTGTCATTCCGAAAGGTCGGATACGCTTACCAGTGCAGTCTGGCACCGAGGTGGTGGAGTTGGATTTCATAGTTGTGGATGCATATTCGCCCTATACGGCACTCGTGGGCAGACCTTGGATTCACGCACTAGGGGCTGTTCCCTCTACTTTGCACCAAAAGGTCAAATATCCGTCAGAAGGGCAGGTACGTGAGATCCGAGGAGACCAGTCTGTTGCTCGTCAGTGCTTGGTAGCTGCCATTCAGCATAAGACCATAGCCGAGTCCTCGGACGCAGCCGGGAGGGATTCATAGCAACTACAGTTTCGGGGATTGCCCTTTGCAGAACCAGGTGAAGGCACTCGATGTGAGGATCTAACAAAAGTGGTCATTGGAGATGATCCTGATAGGTTCTTTCAAGTCAGATCTCAGCTTCCTCTTCAAGAGAAGGAAGAGCTGGTACAGTTCCTTAAGCGAAATCTCGACGTGTTTGCCTGGAGTCCTTACGAGGCCCCAGGGGTAGACCCGGAGTTTATATGCCACCACTTGAAGGTGAATCCACTGATCACCCCCAAGAAACAGCTTATTCGGCGCCCGTCCAAGGAGCATGCTGATGCAGTAAGAGACGAAGTAGCGAAACTCAAAGTGGCCGGGGCCATCAAAGAAGTTTTTTATCCCGAATGGCTAGCAAATACCGTGGTGGTGAGGAAGAAGAGTGGGAAGTGGCGAGTATGCGTAGACTTCACGGATTTGAATAGGGCATGCCCCAAAGATCCGTTCCCAATGCCAAAAATAGATCAGCTGGTCGATGCCACTGTCGGCCACCCTCGGATGAGCTTCCTAGACGCCTTCCAAGGCTATCACCAGATACCATTAGCCCCGGATGACCAGAAGAAGACTGCATTTGTCACCCCTGTTGGCAACTACCACTATAAAGTAATGCCGTTTGGCTTGAAGAACGCGGGAGCTACCTACTAGAGGATGATGACGAGGATGTTCGAGCCACAGCTGGGCAAGAATATCGAGGTTTACATAGATGACATGGTGGTGAAGAGCAAAGTTATAGCCGAGCATGTGAAAGACCTTGAAACTACCTTTGGGATTCTACGAAAGTACAAGCTACGATTGAATGCTTCTAAGTGCTCGTTTGGGGTAGGGTCCGGAAAATTTTTGGGATACATGGTCACGCACAGAGGAATCGAAGTCAACCCCGACCAGATAAAGGCCATCAACGATCTACGAGCTCCTCGGAACCCCAAGGAGGTTCAGAAGCTAACCGGAATGACCGCTGCCCTCAATTGGTTCATCTCTAGATCAGCAGACAGGTGTCGTCCCTTTTTCTCCCTGCTCAACAAGTGGAAGGGATTCGAATGGACTGAGGAATGTGCTTCTGCATTCCAGCAACTCAAGGATTATCTGGCTCGGCCACCTATCATGTCCAGTCCTGAGCCTGATGAGGTACTGTTCGCCTACATAGCTGTAGCCCCCTATGCAGTGAGCCTGGTGTTGATACGATCAGATTCTGGTGTGCAAAGGCCTGTTTATTACGTAAGCAAGTCGCTGCATGAGGCCGAGATTCGCTATTTGCCTCTGGAGAAGGCTATCCTGGCAGTAGTGCTGGGCACACGGAAGCTGCCCCACTACTTCCAAGCCCACACGGTCATCGTTCTCACACAACTCCCACTCAAAGCTATACTCCGAAGTGCTGACTACACCGGTCGGATTGCCAAGTGGGGTACAATCTTAGGGGCTTTCGATATAAGATATATGCCCCGCACATCGGTCAAGGGACAGGTCCTCGCAGATTTGGTGGCTGAGTTCACGGAGCCTCAGTTAGAATAAGTAAAGCCCAC
Organism: Quercus ilex subsp. ballota; assembly: GCA_032727855.1. Taxonomy (NCBI): domain Eukaryota; kingdom Viridiplantae; phylum Streptophyta; class Magnoliopsida; order Fagales; family Fagaceae; genus Quercus; species Quercus ilex. The sequence continues at coordinate 18,615,068 of CM064908.1, read as the reverse complement.
GTCAGGCATGGATGAAAAATCAGTTGGCCTGATCTCCCAACAGAATCCCTCCCACTGGGAAGTGTACGTGGATGGCGCGGCAAACCAAAAAGGATCTGGAGTTGGGCTGGTACTGATATCCCTCGAGAAAATCACCATCGAGAAATCATTAAGGCTGGGCTTCTCGGCAACGAATAATGAGGCGGAGTATGAGGCCCTACTGATGGGGATGACCATGGTCCATAAAATGGGGGGGAAGTCCGTGGAATTGTTCTCGGACTCAAGATTGGTTGTAGGACAAGTACAAGGCGAGTTTGAGGCAAAGGACGAAAGAATGCAGGGGTACCTGGGTCGTGTTAAACAGCTGCAGTCAGGGTTCGACTTTTTCAGTTTGCTGCACATCCCTAGGAGTGGCAACTCACATGCTGACTCCCTGGCGACGCTTGCCACCTCTTCGGCACAAGACCTTCCGAGGGTCATCCTCGTCGAGGACTTGCACAGGCCTACAGAAGCGAAGTCAGGGGCAGTTCAGGTTCACCAGGTCAGAGCCGGGCCGTGCTGGATGGACCCTCTAGTCAGATTTCTCAAAGAAGATGTATTGCCTGAAGACAGGGGAGAAGCTGATAAAATTCGAAGGAAGGCGATTAAGTTCTGGTTATCCGAGGACCAGAAACTGTACAGACGCTCCTACTCGGGGCCATACTTGTTATGCATGCATCCCGAGGCAACTAAGACGTTGCTAGAAGAGCTGCACGAAGGAATCTGTGGGAGCCACACTGGAGGCAGGTCCTTGGCTCACCGAGCCCTCACCCAAGGCTATTGGTGGCCTAACATGCAAAAGGAGGCACACGAATACGCTAAAAAGTGTGATCAATGTCAGCGCTTCGCTCCAAACATTCACCAGCCAGGGGGAAAACTTAATCCGCTATCTAGCCCATGGCCTTTCGCCCAATGGGGTTTGGATATTGTGGGACCCTTCCCCAAAGCTGCAGGAAACAAGAAGTACCTCCTGGTCGGAACAGACTACTTCACCAAATGGGTTGAAGCTGAGCCCTTAGCCAATATCAGAGACGTTGATGTGCAAAAGTTCGTGTGGAAGAATATTGTCACCCGGTTTGGAGTTCCTCACACTCTCATCTCGGACAACGGCTTGCAGTTTGATAGCAGGGCATTTAGGAACTACTGCAGTGAGCTGGGAATTTTGAACAGATACTCCACCCCAGCCTATCCCCAGGGTAATGGACAGGCAGAAGCCATCAACAAGGTCATACTAAATGGCTTAAAGAAGAGGTTGGATGATGCAAAGGGCAAATGGGTAGACGAAGTGCCGCACGTACTTTGGGCTTACAGAACTACGCCTCGTAGGTCTACTGGAGAGACACCCTTCTCAATGACCTATGGGGCTGAAGCAGTCATCCCTTTGGAAACCGAGTTCCCAACGATGAAAACTAGTTCATTCAGTCCGGCCGATAACGATGAGCAACTACAGAGGAGTTTAGATTTGATTGAGGAAAGGAGGGAGAATGCAATGGTTCGGCTGGCACATTATCAACAGAAACTCAGGCAAGGCTATGATTTTAACGTAAAGTTGAGGCCACTAGAGCCTGGTGATCTAGTGTTGAGGAAAGTTGTAGGCACTGCAAAAAACCCGGCTTGGGGAAAACTTGGACCCAATTGGGAAGGACCATATCGTATTACCTCAGGAGCAGGCATTGGGGCGTATTTCTTAGAAGACCTAGATGGTCATGTAATACCGCGCCCATGGAATGTAAATAACCTCAAGAGGTACTTTTATTGACCAAGTCTCTCCTTCAACAGATGTGTCAATTCTCTGCATAAAGTATTCTCTCTAGTGTTTAAACTTAAATCCAATCATGCATGTAGTCCTCGGACCAGATGATTTGGGTTAGTTAGCACTCAGTTACATCTCTATAGTGTTTAAACTTAAATCCAATCATGCCTGTAGTCCTCGGACCAGATGATTTGGGTTAGTTAGCACTCAGTTACAGTTCCCTAGTGTTTAAACTTAAATCCAATCATGCATGTAGTCCTCGGACCAGATGATTTGGGTTAGTTAGCACTCAGTTACAGTTCTATAGTGTTTAAACTTAAATCCAATCATGCCTGTAGTCCTCGGACCAGATGATTTGGGTTAGTTAGCACTCAGTTACAGTTCTATAGTGTTTAAACTTAAATCCAATCATGCCTGTAGTCCTCGGACCAGATGATTTGGGTTAGTTAGCACTCAGTTACAGTTCTATAGTGTTTAAACTTAAATCCAATCATGCATGTAGTCCTCGGACCAGATGATTTGGGTTAGTTAGCACTCAATTACAGTTCTATAGTGTTTAAACTTAAATCCAATCATGCCTGTAGTCCTCGGACCAGATGATTTGGGTTAGTTAGCACTCAGTTACAGTTCTATAGTGTTTAAACTTAAATCCAATCATGCCTGTAGTCCTCGGACCAGATGATTTGGGTTAGTTAGCACTCAGTTACAGTTCTCTAGTGTTTAAACTTAAATCCTATCATGCCTGTAGTCCTCGGACCAGGTGATTAGGGTTAGTTGACACACGAATACAGTCAAACCCCATGATCCTTGAACCAAACGACAGGTTAGTCGATACCCCCCCCGCGCAGTTGTTGTTACTGGGGTTTTTAGTGCTAAAATTCCTAATTGAGTTTAAATTGGTTCCAAGTTATAAATGTCTTCCTCCGTTACGTTTAGTGCGAAACCGAGGGGTAATAACTTATGTTTTACTTGGAAGGACATGCGAAACTCGCGTATGCACTTATTCTAATCATTTCTCGTCAATAACTCTTACTCGGCCTATCCTTTTCAATTTTAATTACTCACACCACCATTATGATGTATCAGTCTAGTTATTTATATTATCATGTCACAATTGCAATGTATGATTGTATGTACGGCAATAGTAAGTGATAAAGCATGTATCAAAGACATCAAAAGACAAATAGGGAGCCATTCCATTCAACAAAAAGTATGTACTTAATCAGCAAAACAAGAAAGAAAGGACTACAATTTCTTAAATAAAGAACAAAAGTGTAAGTGCAAAATAAAAACCCTATATATCTATTCTTTCGCTGGAGGAAGCACGGGGTCAGCAGCCTGGCTTGTCCGAGCAGTAGTTTCAGTAGGCTTTTCCTTGGGCTCAGAAGAAATTTTCTCTCCGCCTGACCCTTGGTCTTTTCCTTTGGCTGGTTCAGCTGGCTTATCTTTAGCGCCTGGCTGACCAGTTTCCTTGCTTGCACCAAGGGTGGACGGAGGAGCCTGGTCGGCCTGGCTTGGCCCAGAAGCCTCAGGAGGCTGGGGGGCAGAGGGATCATCCACTGGGATTTCTTGGATATCAGGATCATAGTAGATGCTCCCAGGTAACCTCAAGGGAGAGTCCGAGGGTACCCCAGCTGCGTCCAAGGCTTTTTCCCAGGTTTTGTCGCAGTACTCGCGACAAACAGATGCAAACTGCTCAGTGAGTTCCCGCGCTGTCACATCTGCCCCCAACTAGTACGCTGCCTTCTTCTCGGTTTCAATTGACTCCTTGGCCAATTGAACCTTTTGCTCGGCTGTTTTGGCGTTATCCCTAGCCTTTTGCAGCTCGGCCCTGAGTCCTTTCACTAGCTCCCATTCGGTCGCCAAATTAACCTCCGAGGCATTCAGCAGTTTTCGCTGCTCCTCGACCTGTTTTTCAACATTTTTAAGCCCAGCATCGAGGCTTCGCTTCTGGGAGATCGCCTCTTTAAGCTCCTCGGACATTTGAGAATGCTCCTCCTTCAGCTTTCCAAGGGATGCCTCTGCTTCATGCTGGGATTGGATTGCTGCTTGGGCTTTGATCCAGGACTCCTTGTTCAACCCCTCAGCCACATAGACTTGCTGAGTAATCTGCATGACAACACTTTCACTGATAAGAAGAAAAACGAAGCCAATCAAGTATAAAACTTAAACTCATAAATGGTGCACTTACCATGGCTAGGTCCCTCTTAAGAGACATGAAGAGCTCCTGCTGGTTGAAGCGCCTGTAGGACTCCATGTCATGGGGAAGGAGGAGTGGTTGCTGCAAGGCTTCGGCGACATAGCCTGCCCTCCCTCCGTCATAATTCCTGAGGGAGGTATCCCACAGGATTGGAGCGCCCTCCAGCTCCAACTTGGGAGACCAGATTCTCGGTCCTCCCCCTTGGCGTACATTTGCCACAAAAGCCTCTTCTCGGCTTTCAGTGGATGAAGCCCTATAGGCTCGGCTGTCCACCACTTTCTGCTGCTTAGCCCCCTTGTCTGGCAGCTTTTGTTTTTCCCCAACCTCAACGTGGGGCCTTTTCTTCTTTAAGTCCGGAATGGGCTTCAGACTTGGGTCAGGAACCTGCGTGGACGCTGGAGGCAGTGTCACTACTATTTTTGACGACCCAGCATCTTTCTGCTCGAGTTTTTTTCCCCTGCCTTTCATCAAACTCCTCAGGTCCATATTGTCGTCCGAAGAGCCTTCAGAATGAGCAGCTAATAGATTAAGGTGAATGCCCGATTGCTTGTCGGTATCCTCCTCAGCGTCCAAAACCTCTATCACTCGATCGGCTCTTGAACCCTCGCCCCCAAACTGGAATCTATCTATCTGTTCCTCTAGCGAGGAGGTGGAAGAACCGACCCCTTCGCCTTCAGCTGCCTGTCCGAGAGGGACTTGCTGGAGTGGTTGGACGAGAGGGGGTATAGCTTGAGGGCGTGGATGTGGTACGGGCTCTAGATCATATGACGCCAAAAAACCCTTCTGACCAACGTCAATACGGGCAAGGCGGCGGTCTCCTTGGACAATTGCGTTGCCGACTGGTTGGAAACCCTTTGGATTTCCTGTGTAGCCCAGAATAAGAGGAGCCGATCGGAGCTGTCCGTCCTCGCTCACAAAAATCTCAGATCTCAACAGGAAATTGAGGGCGGCGACGTTCGTAAGACTTAGCCGAGGAGCTACGAAGTTTTTATCTGTTCCAAGGCACAGCAAAGCTATGTTAGAGACTCGCAAATAGTAGTACAAAGGAAACCAAAAACGATTAAAGGACGAGAACCCTGGGACTATAGTTAGTGTGCCTAAATCTAACATGGCCCACCTGGCTTTCCATGCTTGGTTGGGCAGTGATGGTCGTCATGCCATGCGCCCGAGACGATCACATAGTCGTCTTTCATCCCTTTGTTGGATTTGGGGAGGCAAGAAATGAGCCTGACCACGTCCGACCGGGATTTCAAGTAATATCCCGCGTCTCGCTGGCTATGGCATTCGTACAGATGTACTACGTCGAGCCAGGTGAGGCCCAATCCTAGGTGAAGGTTAAGGTCCTCAATGGCCCCTAGAATCCTAAACATGTTGGGTGCGCACTGCCAGGGAGTGAGCCTATGGTTTCGGAGATAGCTAATGGTGATGGGACCCATGGGAATGGTCATTCCCCCTTCTTTGAAGGCGATAAGGGGAATAACTACTTCTCCCGTCTTCCGGTCTGTTAGAATCTTTTCTGGGGGGCAATACCTCACACCCACGTTGGGAGGTATGCGATACGTGGCCCTAAATGCTTCTAGTCGCTCAGGGGTATCCACCATGTACTCAAGCTTTCCCATGGTGCTTAGACGAAACTGTTGGCCGAAGAGAAAACTAAATGGCTTGGTGAACGATGACTCACCGGGACTAAATTGGAAAGAAGATTTCAGGCTTGATGACTCTGGGAAGACCTGAAAGCAGCGACTCAGAGGTTTGGACGGAGCGGCGCGTCTGTTTCTCTCTGGAGCGTCTGAAGATTTGCAAAGTGCGGAAGAAATAATGACCTCTGAAGCTTTATACGGGGTCAAACGAAGAGTCAGGGGCACTCCCGCCCAAATTTCGAAGAAAAACCACAGCCGTTGGATCAGTCAATTACCACTGGATCTGAAGGACAAAGCGTCACCTGGTGCAATTAATGTAGCGCCTGGGGAATGAGGAAACTGCAGCAGCATTAATGAAGCGACAGTTCCTACATTTATGCACGTGCCAGTTCAAATTTGCCTGTTTGCAAGCCTTTGCTCCGTGGCAAGTCAAAATCCTACTTTTTCTCTTCGGATGCGAATGAAAAAATACAATTTTGAGGGGCTAATGTGGGGGGAGAAAAACCCAACCCAACTTATTGGGCCCAAGGCCCTGAATGAGGAACACTTTTCGTCCGAGGAGGCGAGGCCTTCAGTCCGGCCCATGTCAAAGGAGAATGCCTTGAGATGAACACGTGTACTATCCGAGGAGATGTTCATATGTCCGAGTAGTCCAACATCTTCGGATCCGAAGAGGTTTGATCCAACACGAGCATGGGAGGTTCAAGCGATCTGTGTGACAAGTGTTAAGAGAGAAAGGAATCTTAGACACACGTAAAGATAATGGGAACAGAGAAATATCAAGGGCGCATACTTCAGCCACCATATTTAATGCAATGCACCTACCTTTCTGGCCGCATTTATGTGGACAAGACCCCTGAACAGTGCTTTCTCAGCTACCACCACTCATATAAGGCTAAGAGTGGGGTGATGGGACATGCCCTCAAGTGGACGCCTGGATGATGAACAAGTGGACGGAGAAGATGTAGGAAGGCAGTGCTATATAAGGGAAGGGGGCCTCTGATAGAAAGGGGGGAAGGAAAGAAAAAAAAGAATATATTTGATTACCTCAGCTCCAAGAATTGTAATCTTAAATTATCAATGAAAAGCACCTCTTCGGACATGGCACTCATATCAGTCCGAGGACATATTAACCCAAATCCTCCCATTGGTGTTGCCGTTTAATACTGTTATTTTCATCATTAGCCTAGCTCTTTCACCCACTCTCTACAAAATTTATTGTTTTGGGCTCAGTGAGCTCCGAATCCATATTTCCTTGGGCTCGAGCTGCAAAAACTGACCCTACAGATGTATACATCTATTTTGAATGGTACATTCACATTATATTATTACTACCTTATTGATCTCTTCACTAGTTCAAGTAACTAAATAATTGAAATTTTCAATAAGAATACATGAACTCATTGGCAAGAATTACTTTTTAATTACCTAATTACTCTTGTGCAAGCTTGTAATTCTAGCCAACAGACACTCCTTTAACACAACAATTTAATTTGTATGAGTATATGACTTCTGCTAAGATTCAAATATTAAATTATTAATTGCACAAAAAATATCATAAAATCTTATGTCCCTAGCTAAAAGACATTATGAAAAAAAAACTATTATATTTTCAAAATGAAAATTCTTAAACAAATCTTCTTTTATAAATTCAAAAATCAATATACAAATCCTTATAAATTGTTGTACTTTTTTTAACTTCTTAATAACAAAATTTTTCTAAAGTTAAAGACAACAAAAAGATAGGACTTATATGGGAAAACTAATTAATGATGATATATACTTGAGTTGATTAGGCTTATGCTATTTGAAGTGTATGACTTTATCTCTCTATCCATCCCTCTTCACTTCCCACACGCTTTCCTCAACCTTCTCAACTTGACGAAGAGAAACCTCCTGGTCCATCATACAAGTGCTTTGAAAGGGGAATTGATTTTTGTAGAAAGGGACCGTGGTCTTTAACTAGTAGACCTTATTTTAAGACGTGTATTGTTAAGCAATTCTTCCGGTGCATGTATACCACCAAAGTAGAAGGCTGTGATGTCAAAGTTTATGAAATTGCTAAAGACTGCATAAAATTGTGCATACCGAAATCAGTATTGCAAGGCAATAGTGCAGAATGCTTAATTGAGTGTTTTGAAACGAAAATAAAAATGAATTGAGATGTCATCTATGCGTGAAATCGATGAGCATTCAACATCTAGTAAAATGTTCTTAACTGCTTGTTTCTCTCCATGGATGTGAATGTGCAAACCATGAACAAAATAAATCCTTATGTAAACCATGTTTATCAATTTTCTAATACTATTTTGTCAAAGATCACTTTCCCATTTTTATTCATCTATCTTGGGTTGTAAAAAAAGGTTCAATATCTTTGAGCAAAAAAAAAAAAAGGTTCGCTATCAACTATTTATTTTTGTTCTTTACAGCTTGTTTTTGCACCCCTCATTTTCTACTTCATGCACTAGATTCCAAATGGCATGATTATTATTGAAAGGAAAATAGAAACCCCTTTTGATACCGTTTCTTTTCAGTACTTACTGAAATCCTTTCATACTGTAACTGTATTAGGGGTGTTGGTGAAGAGGTTTGACAAGAACCTTCATACCTTTTTCAAAAGCCTTCACCAATGGAAAATTATAGACACTAATTTTGAGACCGTTCTTTTTCAGTACTTATTGTCTACTGATGTCCACTCAATTCACTTGACTTAATTTTGTGGCAAAATATATATGGAGGTGTGAAGAGGAAAGATACCTTTGTGAAACTGGCTGGGAAAGCGTGGTTATTCCTCAATAGAAATCATTCTCTTTTCCAAGAATCAGTTCTGGTCTATGAAGCACGGGTGCGTTTCGGGACTCGGGTGCGGGTGCGGGTGCGGGTGTACGACTCGACAATTTTTGAAAAAGTAGGGTGCGGGTGCGGCGGGACTCGGCGATTAAAAAATTATTAAAAATATTTTTATTTATATTTTCTATATATTTTTACTATTAAAATATTCTTAAAAAACACATTGCTATGCCTTGATTCACAAAACAAAGAAAGAAAAAGGCAAGAAACACATTACTATGCCTCTGAGGTCAGAATTTCGGCTGTTCCGGTAAGTTTCAAGGCCGATATCGGCATGTTTCGGCCGTTTCTGGCATGTTTCGGCCGAATCGATCACCAGCCGATACGGCCCGATTCTGGCCGAATCGAAGCCGATCTGGCCCGATTCTGGCCGAATCGAAGCCGATCCGACCCGATTCTGGCCGAATCGAAGCCGATCCGACGCTAACCGAGCCGCGTCGACGCGAATCCGAGAAAAAAAAAAAAACTCAGACACGGCACCGACGCGCGGTCAACCGCGTCGGACGCCGCGTCCCGCGTCAGGCCGCGTCGGACTTGGGTGCGGCACCCTCCCAGCCGTGTCCGTGCTTTCCAGGTTCTGGTTCATCGAACCATTGCTTGCTTAGAGGAATTTAAGTTGGTAGCCTACTGTTTAGCTCAACATGATGGGAATATTGACAATTCCTAAATATTTGTATCTCTAAAAAGAAGATTTTTTTTTTTGGCTACTTTATATTTACAATAGGAGAGACAGGATTTGAACTCAGACAACTTTATTAGAAACACCATGAAATACCAGTCAAGATGTGTAACTCTTGCTAAACGGTAAATATTAGGAATGAGTGAGTATCATCTATTCAATGGCCAAGAAAGGATTTAATTACTAGGAGGTTAACTTATTCAGTGAGACATGATAAAGCGAAACACCATGCTTGCGGATCTGGTGATCATAGTTGGATTATTATGAGATTTATGTATATTATGTTCATTAATTATTATGTTGATTTTATGAGAGTATATATACTACGTTAGAAGATGGTATTGTTTGATTTTCTCTTCATTATTTTAGATTTTGTGAGATTAGCTGCGTTAGATTTTCTGTACAAGTTAGACACCAAAAAACGTTTTTCCGTAACATTTTTAGAAACACAATCCAACGCTAGAACATAAGTAGTTTTTTCTAAAAATGTTTTCAGTAGAAAACATTATCCATTGAAAAACATTTTAACTCTAAACAAACACATATATATTGAAAATGAATGTGCGGTCTGATTCTCTCGCCTCTTTTTTTCCTTGATGAAAACTTATTGTATAAAAATACTCAATTAAAAAAAAGTTCAATCTGATAGGTCCCAAAAAATGAAAAAAAACTTAACATGACAAGATTACAATGCATAAGTCTCAAACTTCTTTTGGCATACACAGATAACACAATCAAAGGTGATATATAGTTTACCCAACACTTGCAATTACTCACTAACAAGATGTGGATCTCATCCACTATGGCCTATGGGACTCACATTAAGGGTGAGTAGTTACATGTATTGGATACATTATATGATATATACTTTTTCTGCCATCAAGATGTATATATATCGACAAAAGAATTTTGCCTCTTTAGAGTTGGACATCCATCATCTAGGGGGATAATTTGTGTTTTAACCCACCAGGACAAGCAAGGTTTCATATAGTTAAATACTAAAAGTAAGGAATTCAAATATTTTGTCTCATTCTCTCTACTCCACTTTATACTCCACGAAGATAATTAATGATGACGGCTAATATTCTTGCAGATACAATCAAGCTTGCATTTGTTATAGCTGGTTGGAACATTCGTGGGGTTGCCAAATCTCTCCTTCACTCCTTTGCTGCCTGGGATTTTGTTCATATCGATAGAAAAGCTAATATTTTGTGCATAATCTTTGTTTTTTGGGCTTGTGCCTTTGATTTTTATGGCCAATCTCCATCTCATCTATTCCAAATTGGTGTTTTGTAAGAGGAGATGGCCTTGGCCCTTCTTCTGTACAAGCTTGCATAATGCATGTATGGTTATATCTCTCTCGCCTTGAGTCAGTGTACACCTTAGTTAGTTCGTTTGTTTGGTTTTTTTTTTTTTTTTTTTTTTTTTGGGGGGGGTTGGGGGGTGGGGGGTGGGGGGGTTTGGTTTTGGTGGGTTAGATATATATGAGCACTCTACGCTCGTTTATTGAATATTCTTATTGAAACCTTAGGTCTTGGACCTATCAAACCTAGGACGTTGGCTTATGCAAAGCTTTTGTAAGAAATCAAACAAATTGAACAATAGACGTGATAGGAGAATGATGTTGTAAGGACCATGCTGCAAAGAACAGAGTAATAGAACCATATCATTTAATCTTTTAGCATGCTTTCTTTATTATGTAATCAATAAAATAACTTAGAAATTGACTAATATTCATGAGAGAATTAATATATGGTAATGGTCATGAAACATATGCTGTCAGGTACTGCATGACTACCACCGAAATTGAAGAATGTGATGTCGATGTTTTTAAAGCTGCTTTAGACTGCATAGATTTGTGCATCCCAGTATCAAAATATCGACACCGGACTGCACAATGTTTACTCAGCTGTTTGAACTGCATATAAAAAAGAATTGAGGTGTCATCTCTGTTCGTGGAATCGATGAGCTTCGACATCAACTCAAATGTTCCTAACTGCTTCTCTCTCTCTTCATAGATGTGAACCAAATATCCTTACACTAACCTAGTATATCGATTTTCAAATAATATATTTTCAAAAACCAGTTTCCCAGATTCAAGATCAAGAATATGGCAAGGATGAGAGCTCAACTTCAAGGAGATTTTACTGCTTTTATTACTCCTCCTGTGGACATTAGCCTTTTGCTTTTCTATGACTCTTTGGGCATGTACTAGGATAGGCTTCGGCCATACTTTTGCTTTTCTAGAAAGCATTTTTTTGAAATCTATCTAATTTATCCGTGTTTGATAGCGCTAGCTATATCTGTACTTATACCCTAAAAAGACTAATCATGTTACAATTAAAACTTATCATAATTATTATAAATCCAAGATCCATCTAGTAAACATCCACCGTGGGACTCAACACACGCCTACACAACATAAACTCAAACACCAATCTAATTGGATCTACACAATTTGGAGTATCACATAATCCCTAACCTTTTAAAAGTCTAACAAAAGTTTTTTTTATCAACTAGTGGATGGAAAAATATTACATGGAAATTAGAAACACTAATTGTAAAAAGACATAAACTGATTGTAAAAAGAACATGTTATGTACCTCATTGACATCAGCATTGAAAAAAAGAAAAAGAAAAAAAGACATCTATGCTATCATAGTTGTTAATTCGTTAATCATATTACGAGTCGATTTTTTATTTTTCTGTATTGTGTATCGTATCAAAACGTATATTATAAGATTCACAAATATCTAATAAAATTATAAAATAATCATATATATACATATATAAAAGGTATATTCATTATAAATTGAAAATATATTCAACTAATGACCAATATAATCATTACTTATGCAATAAAATTTAACAAAACTAACTAAATAAATCAAATTAACTTATGTGTATAATATGCACGTTCAAATTGATTAAACTCAGAAGTGATAATACTACCTGATATATGAACCAAAATAATAATATTTTTTCATCATCTTGGCTAATCAACTCCATCTAAGTCAATGTTATCATCATGTTCAGCATCTTGCAAAATTATTTTTTCATAGACATTTTCTTCATGAGATAAAATTCTATAAGGACGTGGTGTTAAAATCCATGTTTTACCCCTTCAATCTCAACATGCCACATTATCTTATCACATATTTAAAAATAAACACAATCACTCAATTAATTTTAATACCCATATATAAATCCAACCAAATAGGGAATTTATTGAGATGTTATTAGGTGTGGTAGGATGTATTGAATTTTAAGTAAAATGTTGACGTGACAATCACTTATTGGATAGTGTAAAACTTGGGTTTTACACCCCATCCTTATAGAATTTAATCTCTTTCTTCATTATTATCAACATTTGCTATTTTTTTTTTATTCTAATAATTTTTACTTTGTATTTTTTTTTCTTGGCATTCTAGCTTTTTAGACTCATAATAATAATAACAAAATAGAAAATAATTACATTTTCATTAAATACATTATTAATAGCATAGAAAATAAATTTGTCAATATGAAAGTGAGTGTTATGAGTATAGTCTAAATTTTGTAGGAGAAAGAGAAGGGAGGAAAAAAAACTCATGGTCTTGCTATTTTATTAGACTCAATTAAGTTTTCCAATAATTTTGTGTTAAAAAAGTCTAACAACCTGTTTAAATCAAATAAAATCACAAATTTTAACAAAAAAACCCATTTTAAACTCACATGTCTATGTATCGTACGATACGTATAATTCACCGATATGATACGATTCATACGATACGCACCTATGTATCAGACGATTCATGAGTACTTACGATACGCCCGTACAATACAAAACTTTTTGTACACGATATGATACTGACAACCATGTATGCGATCATCATCTCCCACCTGAGGTTTGTGCTTGATTTTAGTGTTTTTGTTTATCCCATCATATTTTTCCATTCACCAATGGATGACAAAGACTTTTTTGGCAAGAATTTAAAAGGTTAAGGACTAAAATAATAGATGAAAAAGACTTTTTTGATAGTAATTTAAAAGGTTAAGGACTAAAATGAAACATTTGAAAAGTTTGGGACCATTTTGAAACATAGAGAAAAGGTTAAAGACCAAATTTGTAATTGAAAATAAAATATGTAAAGTTAATGTTTAATCAATTATCTTCATTTGCTCAAGGTTGACAGTGCTAAATATATATTTCTCATATGTATATAATCAAGCAATCATTGCAATAACATTAAAATTTAATTTCTAAAAGAATGAGTCATTTTCTCTTTATGCCCTCAAGAGAGAGGCCAATTCTTCTTCACTTCTTTGTCATAAGGGATTGAAGAATTTAAGATATTGATTGAAATAAAATGGGGGTGTCTAAGCTTTATTTTTGTCTCTTGAATATATTAGCCTCATCTATCATACATTTGATATTTTAGATTAAACTATTTATATTGGTTATTCAAAATTGTTTGTAAATAATGTAGTGTATGGTTGAAATTGTTTTTTAGTACTCCTTACAGATGGTTCATTCTCTATACGTCTTAAAAGGCCTAAAGAGAAAGTAGATATAAGTAAATCCATTACTTATATTTAAAAAAACTTTAATAACATAAGAAAATTGTAATCTTTTTATCAAAAACTTATTAACATTACACTAAGAATGTGATATAATTGTTAATAAATCAGCTTCTCTTTTTACACAAACCTCTCCTCCCAAATCATTATTGAAGTGGACCAAAATGGACCGACTAGATTGAACAGGACAAAACGAACCAAGTGGGTCGAAATAGACCGAACAGGCCAAAAAGGACCAAACGGACGGAAGTGGACTGCAGTGGGCCAAAAAGACCAAAGTAGACCGAGATAGACCTAAGTAGACCAAATGGACTAAAGTAAACCAAACAAGCCAAAACGGACCGAATTGGACTAAAGTGGATCGAATAGACCGAAATAGAACTAATGTACTGAAATGCTATGTTAATTTGGTTCAGCAAGAACGTAACAACAATAAATGTTAAACCCCAGATTTCTTATTCAACTATCAGAGACTTTATCAGTTGAGCTAACTGAAACCCACGGTATACATTTATTTTGAATGATACGTTCATGTTATTATTATATTATGTTACGACCGAATCAATCTCTTGTTCAAGTAACTAATAATTGAGATTTTTAATGAGAACACCCCATCCTTGCCAAGAATTGTACTCTCTTTTTTATTTATGTTTTTGTTGAGAAAAGTCAAGAATTATACTTAATTACTCTTGTGGAAACTAGTAATTTTAGCCAACAGACATTCCTTCAACAAAATAATTTAATTTTTATGAGTATATGACTTCTGCTAGGAGTCACATAAAAAGCATCATAAAATCTCATGTTCCTAACTAAAAGACATTTCTTGAACCAAAGGTTAATAACTTGAAAAGATATTCTATTTTCAAAATGATAATTTGTAAAAAAATCTTCTTTTATTAATTCTTTATTAAGATAAATAAATATACAAACTAGAATGTCTTTATTTCAATGGTAGCAAGTCATTTAGTTGTGATAGAAAGTTTGGGGTTTTAATGCTTATAAATCGTTGTACTATTTTTAACTTCCTAATAAATAAAATAAAATTCTAGAGTTGTAGACAACCAAAACCAAAATATAGATAGGAAAGATATGGGAAAACTAATGATGATATTCGAGCTGATTACCCTAATTCTATTCCAAGTGCAAGCTAATGACATTATCCATTTCTCTGAACTTGACAATGGCAGAATTACTGGCCCATTATACAAGTGCTTCGAAAAGGAATTTGAAACTTATAAAAAGAGACACGGGCCTTTAAGCAGTGTTTTTAAGATGTGTATTATATATCATTTTTTCAACTGCATGTATACCACAAAAATGGAAAGTTGTGATGCCAAAGTTTATAAAGTCGCTAAAGAATGCATAGAATATTGCTTCCCAGACCCAGACATACAGGACTATATTGCAGAATGCTTACTGAACTGTTTTGAAAAGCATATAGAACTATTTATTATCCAGGAAAAAGATGTGAAAAAAAAAGAAAAAGAATTGAGATGTCATCTAAAAATTTACCTGAAATCGATGTGCACACCCGTGAACAAAAATTTCTTCATTCGAAACATGTTCGTCAATTTTTTTTTAATATTGTCACCCATTTTTATATATCTATCTTTGGTTGTAATAAAAGGTTAATTATCAACTATTTATTTTTTAGTCATATAAATATGTAGACGGATATATCTTGTTATTTGATACTTATTATACTTGGATGGACATAGACTCGTGTCATTTGGATTGTTCAAGTTTCTATTTTTTCTTCTTTCTCAAAAAATAAAAGTTTCTTTTTTTTCTTTTTTCACTTTTTTGAGAGTCAATTGAACATGTTATTCGACTTGGGGTGATTGGGATTATTTTAGTCTTATTTGGTAGTATGCTCTATGCTGATTCTGATGTTGGAGATTAATTTATGTGGTAGATACTGAGACAACTCTTAATAATTTCTTGAGATAAAAGAATCTCATCGTCTGAGAACTAGGGGTGTCCAGTCCAGCCTAACATTAATATTGGCCAAAACTCCCCAATATAGCCAGTATTCATTACATTTTTTATTCATTACATTTTGGAGGATGTAACAATTTAATGATCAATACAGCATATACCATCTAACTGGTATGGTATTGAATTCCTTGTATTCGGCTGCCAGGAAGCTCTGTCCTCACCTCATAATGGGGATCCAACCTTGGTTTTTGGAAGGACCAAAAGTCACTTCTTTATTTTTCAAGAAATGAAAATGTAGAAATAAATTTAGAAGCAATTTTTTTTTTTTTTGAAAACAAAAAATGTATCTCATTCATCCGGTATATACATCATTCTTCATGCGATGTATTAGTTCTACATACACTTGGAGCCAAATAAGTTGGCGAGGGAGGGGGCATCTGGAGTAAAGTTTAGATGAGGAAAGTGAAAACAAGAAAAAGTAAAAATATATATAAAATACAAAATGGCACTGTAATTGTGCAAGTGCATTTGCTATTTTAATCATTGCCGATATTTAAAATGCAAAGTGCAAAGTTATCCCTCATACTTCGAACGGAAAAATGAAGTCCTACCGACGTTTCGGTGAAGGAAGCAAGCAGTCATATAACCGCTCCAGGCGTGATGTCACTACAAGCTTATATGTAGTTTTAAGGTCAGGCTTTCCCAGATCAATAATATCCTGTCTCAAGCTGTTTAAAATATTACCGATTAGCTCTTGTCCAAAGTCATGATTTGTCAATCAATAGTCTCTCTCTCTCTTTCTCAAACACGCACAAACACTAACACACACACAGAGCGAGACACAACTAAGCAGATAACAGCAATTCAGGGAAATAGCTTGTAAAACAGAGAAGAAAAACTAACCACTGCCATTCCCCGGTTGCTTTTGCATGCTTCTCCACAGCATGATATAGGCGATCCAGACTATACAACACCAATCCAAACATGCATTGCGCATCTTTTTCCTGTAGAACACATGCAATATGAGGGCTTTTCTGGATTATGCTTTCTTTTTGGGCAGGAGTAATGGTGTTTTTATTGAAGCAAATAGAGTGTGTTAACATTTTCATATTGACTCACAATTAAAGCAATACAATAATCATGAAATACCAGGTGTGTTTGGCTCCAAATTAAAAAGCCAGCTTATTTTACTATTTAGCTTATTTTTGCTACTATTCATGGGCCCTACTGTACTTTTTGGTACTATTTATAGGTCTTACTGTACTATTTTAGTTAACTTTTACATTTATCTACAGTATTTTCAGTAAAAAGTTTTCAGTTTCTGCAAAATAAGAAGATCCCAAATAGACCTCAAGTATGAAAGTACCTTAGAACAATAATTATGAAATACCAGGTATGAAATCAGAATGAATCTCAATAAACATGCAACTGAATACTTGTTTAAGTACAGTATCAAACAAAATGTTGCTGAATTATGTCATTTCGTCTTTTTCTTTCTTATGAGGACAAGATAAGCCATGCAATAAAGTAGATGATGAGTGATAATGTTGTATATTTATGTCAAAAGAAGCCACCTATACATGTATATGTCTATGTGCATGGTTCTTATGTCCTATGCATGACCATGGCTGATAATGGCAGTAATGTGTAACAGAAAAAATCAGACTTGTGACAATGCATCCCCCGCCCCTCCCCCTCCCTTCCCCCATCACCACCCAAAAAGGCAGGAAAAGAAAATGATCCGGTAAAAATATTCTGCCTTTTTTATTGGTACGTCACAGATGTACCCAGTGGGTCTTAGACCGACAACCTCACCCTCACCTTGCTCTTACAAGAAGAGAAAGTGCCATTCAAGCTAGAGCTCACTGACCTATAATAATACTCTCCCATTGAACCATTAGTACAATTCCTTCATTAGAGACTTCATGCTTCTATGCTACTCAATCATACAGGACAATGTGGGGTTACAAATTTTAAATATAAACAGAAATTTTGTCAACCAGAGGAAAAATGCAAAGTAATGGTTTTGATTTGTGAAGAAGCTTGGAGTGGTTGGTAATTCATAGTGATAGAGGCAGCCTATGGTAGGGCCTCCTTGTAGACGGTGCTATTAATTATGTTAACATTCCATGTAAGATTGTAAACTTAATTCAGGATTTCCATAATCTGTGGCGCAACATTGATGGAGACGATAAATTAGATTTTCAGAAAATCCAATTAGGCAGTAGATTTAATGGCTTCTATGGGCTTAACTCTTTCTGATACTTACTAGGATTTAAACTCTAGCTAATCTTTATAGGAACATGAAGTGAAGATATTTTTATTAGAGCCAGTGAGATGCTTTATTCTTCTTAATTTATTCTACCAAAAAAAAAAAAAAAAATTCTATGAATAATAGGTTCAGTTGAGTGCATGGGGGCGGTTTGAGAGTCAGAGGGGGCCGGTTCAATAATCAAACTTAGTTAACAACTAAAAAATGCTTAAGAAATTATTTAAGTACAGTGGAGATTAATCACTAAAATATGCTTAGCATGCATTTATTTGAAATTAAAAAGAAGAATAAACGAACAACAATAGAGCAGTCAAGTTGTAAAAGTAGTTATTATTGTCGTTATTTGTTGTTATAAAAACATAAAAAAAGTTGGTATATGCTTTGAATTAGTCCATTTATAACACTTTCCACATTCATTTCGATTCACATATACATTCAGCTTGGTTTCTTTGAAAATGAATTTATATTAGTGTGTGAAAAGTAAACTTTTCTGCTATGCATCTACTGGTAATTTAAAAGACTTATAGCGCAAGTTCTCTATGGGGAGTATCATCTATGGGGAGCAACTTGGTGACAGAAAATTCATTAAAGAAAAAAATTTGGCGACACATTTCGTTTATTAAAAAAAAAAGTTGGCAATGGACATCCATAGGAGTTTGTATGTCACAAGGGGTGGGCTTGTGGAAAGGTATAAGAACAGGTTGGGAATCATTTTATAATCTTGTTAGATTCAGACTAGGCAATACACTAGAGTGAGATCTTTGCATGATGTCTGGTGTATGGATGAGGCTCTAGCTCACTTTTGCCTGATCTATTCCAAATTGCGGTTAACAAACACAAAATGATGAGTGACTCTTTGGCGACGGACACTGGAGTAGAGCTTTAGAATCCTGTGAGGTCAGTGCAGAATTGGGAATTAATCTACCAACAATATGTTTGTTCTGCTGCATTCTCAACAGTTCCAGCTTGAGATGGAGCAAGTGATTTGGAAACTCAAGAGAAATGGTGTTTTCTTTTTCAGTCCACTTGTATTAGGAAAAGCTCTGAGAAGAGGTGCCACACCAAGTCACCAAGTTTTCCTTGGAAGGCTATATGGAGGGTGAAGCTGTGAAGGCCCCTATGAGAGAAGCTTTTTCGTGTGGGCAGCATCATTGGGAAAGATTCTTACCACTGATAATCTTATTAAACAAGGGATGGTCATGGTCTCGTGTTGCATGTGCAAGAGCAGTGAGGGTCCAGGTCATCTTCCAGTGCACGGTTCTTTTTCTTAGGGAGTCATAGACTTATAGGAGCTTGTGTTCATGATGTTCGTAGTTTGTTGGGTAATGCCTAAATTTGTGCACATGATGCTTCAGACAGAGAGCGTGGTATATAGTTCCATCATGCTTTTTTGGGACTCAGTAGAGGGAGAGAAATCAAAGAATATTCACAATACAGGCTGTCAGTTGGGAAGATAAAATCGACATTTTTTTGTTCATTGTTTTCTTGTCTCTTAGTTGATACAGTTCAGCCAATCATTTTGTAAACTTTATTGATTCTTTACATCTCTTAAGAGTTTCTTGGATCTTTGGTGTATACACCCAGTTTACTCGCTATTCTAAAGAAATGATGTACTTGTATTTTTATCTTTAAATTTTTATTTATCTGCATTCTGCCTTTAGAGTTGTCACTGGAGACTTCAATGTAAAGGAAAATTAATTTAGCATCGTACCTGCCCTTGGTCAACATAAGTTTGGTACTGTACAATCCTTTTCTCAACCTCAACAATGAGCAGTCTCCGTTGGACCCGAGCCATTCTCCCCCTTCCTTCTGCTCTGGTATCCTGATTCACATAAGGGGAAAAAAAGAAGAAGATTAAGCTAAGCCTTAAACAGGGTGGAAAAAAAAAAAAAAAACCCTCTTTTAGAGGCCTCTTTGATCAAGAATAATCCAGGAATTAATGTCCAGAAATGCAAAGGATGGGGATAGATCAGTATCTCTTGGTTATGCAGACCTTAATTCTGAGACCACAAAGAAATGGAGGGATGTTGAAAACCCTCCTGGCCTTTTTCAAAAAAAAAAAAAAATCCTTAAGTTTGAGATTGGATCTACCAGCATCAGGCTGTCTTGTTCATCTGGAACCAACAACCAAAATTAATCGATTCCAAATCTTTAAGCATAATTTTCAAATGTACCAGTACATTCTAACCAATTACCAAAAATGGCAATCACAGGCTTCTCCCGCCAAGTCAAAGAACATTCCTAACTGATCAATAGTAAAGGCACATATTTGTGGAAGCTTGGGGAAAATATAATTTCCACCATAATTATAATGAAAGAAATAAAAATTATGATTTGTTACCAAATAATAAAAATAACTAGATAGTAATTCTTAAAAAAATTTCAATTAAAAAAAATAATAAGAAGAAGAAGAGATCTACAGTCATCCTACCCGTTTAAACCATGTACGCACTAGCATGAGCAAAATAAGAGAGAGAAAGAATGCTGGTAAGGCAGCTAGTATAGCAAAATTGATTTCATTAGCCTTAAGAATCTGGTCCAGCTCAAGCATTGCCCTGTTCAAAAAATCATTGTTACAAACTAATTAATCAAGAAAAATTGGATTAGCTAACCCAAGGATTCCAATTAAAAAAAACTCACGTCTCAATATCCAGTTTCAGCTTCTGAACCTGTGATGGCATAAAAATTTAAGTAAAATTATTTAATTCATAAAGAACAAGCACATAAAAAATGATACATATATTACCTGGATAAGCAAAGCACGAGCAAGCTCCCCACTAAGAAGGTTCTGAATGGGATGCATTAGCTCCTTTTCATACCTGCATCAAGAATCCAATGAACTTCTCTTTCTAATAAAAAAATGGAATCCACAAAGTTACACAATACAAGTACATCCATAGCAAAGTAATTCAAAATTTTAACAAGAACAAAGAGGTCAATAATTTTTTTTACAAGAATAAAGTGGTCAATGAGTTTCTTTTTGTGTATATAATTTTGTATTGATATATATATATATATATATATTTTATGACGAGGAAACCCCTCAAGGTATGGGCCAATGGGACCACCGTTGAGGGGCACACCCCCACTGAGTTGGCAATGGGTAGATCGCGAAATGCCTTAACTAGGAGTTGAACTAGAGATTTCTGGGCTTATAGTTAGTCCAGGCACTCTCCTTTACCACAGAGGCACCCTGGGTTATCCTTGGATGATCTAAAGACTTTCCACATATACTTACAATTTCTATGATTTAGTAGCTTGTTCTCAGTCATTTAACCACTTCCAACTCTCTTCAAATTATTCTTAACTAGAATAGCCAAACCCCCAACTTGAACACAAAATTAACCCCAAAATAGTAAAGGCATTTCCCAGCTCACTCTGAATAAAGCCAAAAGAAAAGGGGCCAACACTCCCTAGCAACTGAAAGATCAATGGTCCACAAATTCACCAATTATTTTACACATGAAGCACTAACTAGTACGGAACTTCTCCCTATTCATGGAACTATTTGCCATACAGATGCATTGCAAATCAAGAACTTCACCTCCTAACACCATCTCACTCTTGATGAAACTAACTCTGGAACATATAAGAAGCTTGCATCTAAGAAGTGTGGTGCCACCCCACATTTTAACCCACAAATGTATCCATGCAGTATCCCTATGGCATCCCTCCGAATCCAAGCCATATCTTACCGTATCCATGACAAAAATTAATTCGCATGTATAGGTAGCTATGCACCCTATATGTATCAGGCAATTCCATGGCGGATACCTATCAGATACAGGTTTGATAGCTTTTATAATTATTAGTTTACATAGAAAAAAATAATAATTAGTTTGCAATATAGGTTATAATAAATTGTATATTGGACTATTATGTAAAATTTTAATATTATCATAATAAATTGCAAGTATAAATGGGTATGCAGTTAAACTGATAATTGATGGATCAAATCAGAGTCTTTTCCATGGAATGCTTGTGATGAAATATTATAAACCATTTTCTTTGCCAAAATACAAATTTATGCCAAGCATGCCTATTTCTCATTCTATTTAACACCAAACAAACAGCACTACAGAAAGACCCACCTGGACATTACTATTTCAAGCAGTTCCTGATCTGAAGCATTCTCTGGGATCTTTTGACCTTGGGTATGTTCACTGAACGCCAACAACATTCTATAAACCAAGCAGATAAATATGGTAAGGTTCAATTAAAGCAAAATATGTTAATGCCAAATTATGTTAGCTGTGAAATAAGATATCAATGACCAATGCATTCCACTAGCACTCTATGATGAAGTAAACTAACAAATGGGAATTTGCTTGATCGACAAAACGATATATGCAACACCTTATATGAAGTCTAATAATTTACTTCTTTAGAAACACCATAAGTCATTCAATTTAGTCTCCAGAAAAATGGTAATTTCTTATTTGGAAAACTGATTGGGAAAAAAAAAAAAAAAAAAAAAGAAAGTTTGAGTTTGACGCAATGGTCAAAGAGATAGCTCTTTACCAAACCCATATTAGCATGTAGTATATCTCTAGTTCATCTAATTTTCCAACTTGTATTGCTCCTCCATCTTTTTTCTACTTCAACAAAAGTCTTTGTACTCTTATCAACAAAGTGTAACAATGTATATACTTGCTTAAATTATCATTCTCCATTTTACATCTTCTTAATAAGGGAAAAGCCATGTGGTTGCATACATAAATTGCTGTTTCCTCAATTATTTTCAATACAATGGTCAGCTATATTACAGAAATCAAGCCACATACGCGTTCCTTTTTAATAAGCAAAAGCCAAAATATATGCTTTGCTAATGAAAATTCTTCAACAATCAGAAATACAACAATTATAGCATCTTAAGTGCCAGAGCATGTCCATTCCATAACGTATAACGGTATAAGCTAATCATAAGCATTGAAAAGGCATTAGCATCATTATCCAAACTGAGCCAAGCTGCTGGGCATGCCATCCCAGTTCAGCACAATTACACAAGGCATTCCAGAGTCGTGAACAGTCTGATGTGGATAGCAAAGGGTTTGAGGAAAAAAACCAAATTATTCAACATTTGTGGTCTAGTTTTGATGTGGGCCTTTCTTGGAACCTTTTGTAGGTTATTTTAGCTATTTTTGAGTCTTAGTATTAAGTATTTTTAGGTTTGAATGATGTTGCATCAGTTTTAAGCAAGTTTACTAGAATAAGGCCAATTTGGTAATTTCTCAATTTCTGGAATGGGCTGTCCTTGGCTGCACCAAAAGCCCATGGGTCTTATTTTATGTTTGAGCCCCTTTCTAGATTTCTAAAGTACTTTTTGTTGTTATTAGCCAGCCTAGTCATTTTAGAAATAGATTATTTAGATTTTAGAGTCCTAATCCTTCTAGGAAAGGAGTTAACAATAGCCTATATAAAGGTTTTATTGTAGTCATTAATATTCATAGTGAAATTGATTTTAATAAAATTCCAACACATTATTTAAGCTTTGAGCATGTGATAGCCTTCTAACTAAGTGTAATTGCTATTCAAGATTCAAACTTTTTGTTAGACTTATGGTTAAGTGATTAAATTCACTATTTCCTAACAGCTTAAGCTTTTGGGACAATCGGTAATTTAACATGGTATCAGAGCAGGAGATCTTGAGTTTGATCTCTAACTTTACTCTACCTCCCATTTAAAATGTTAAGTTCCCACTTGTTAGGCCCCCCACTTATTAAGGGGAAGTTTAGGCCCACAAGTGAGGAGAAGTGTTAGACTTATGGTTAAGTGATTGAATTCACCATTTCCTAACAGCTTAAACTTTTGAGACAATCGGTAATTTAACACTTTTGTTACCTAAGCCCTTAAACATAGATCCTTATACAAGAACCCTTCAAGATTTCATCAAGAAATTAATTTAGTGCTAAATTCCTAAAGAACCTACATCAAAATTGGTATCAAAGCCCATTCAAGCTTCCGCATTGCGTCACATACAAAATACTAATAGAGCTGAATTTTCAGCATGAAAGAGAAAAAAACCCAATTCAAGAATTACAAATGAGAACTAAAATAGATTTCATAGATTAAATTAATTTAAAAACCAATAGCCTTGTCACACAATTCAATACTAATACATCTGAACCAAAAATATTAAGCCCCCTGATCATATCCAACATGCCATGATAAGAGATAAGTCCAAACAATCCCACATAGCTAATGGAGTTCTTCCTTTCCCAACTATTGGAAAGCAAACCACATTGAAGTCACCACCAATCACTTTGGCAATCCCCAACAGTATATTCCTGCTAAATCTTCACATAACAATTTTCTATCTTGATTTGAATTAAGCTCATAAGCCCCAGAAAAAAAAAACCCATTCATATTGCTCTACCACACTATTAAATGTACATGAGATAGAAAACATACCCTTGACTACTTCAATTTTCTCTAAAACTCAATTTGGTCAACTAGTTCTCTTGGACCAGTTAATCTCACAGGACCCATCTACTTCCAGATAGTCCCAATCCACAAACTGACTTCCCCAAAGGCTCTGTCCCTTCTGATCACCTCCATTTTAGTTTCTTGAAGACACAATTTCACCCTTGGACATTTTATGAGAATCCCTTACCCTCTTCTCTCCCCTTGCCATTCAAGCCTTTGACATTCCAAGATATGATTTTGATATTCATAGCGGCAACTGTAAACCCCTCTCTTCTACCTCCACTCATGTGGCTCACTCCTTTTGAGTAATAGTTCACTGAGAAAGAAAGATTATATAATTTTCCATACCCTTCACAATTTATTCATTTTGGATGACATGAAATCTCACCAAGGCAAGGCCCTTTGGACCCACCCCTAGGGAGTAAACCATGGATACACGACCCCCTGCTAGAACTATGTCACACTCTTCACAATTGATCTTAACTCTTCTTTTGAGAAGCCATGTCTGTCTCATTTGTTCCCCATCTTTCCTCAATGGCCATGAACAAACCATAACCTCCTTTTCACAACCTTCAAAAGCCACCCCCGAAAATTTGCTAAACCCCCTTAATTCTTTTCATGACCCAATTGGAAGGCATAGCTTAAGATCAGTATAAAACTTCCTTGCTGCTTTGAAACATATTTAGAGATGTAACATCCAGGGCTTTGTCATCTTGTTACCCCAATAGCCAAATTGTGAAGAATGATAGAGAGAAAATAAAGACGTAAAATTAATTCTGCATGGACTAATTATGCTACGTTTACATGCGCTTATATAGCTTACTTTGACAACAATAAAACTGGGCATATGCCCAAATACTCCATTTAATTTCTTCTTCTTCTTCTTCTTTCCTTACTGAAAAACATCAACAAATTCAGGCAATAACTCTACCACTCACATCACAGGCCTTTAATCTATTGGAAGGTTTAAGTTATCACAAAAGCTCTCTGTTTCATGCATTAATCAATAAGGATTCATAGGTGTATTATGCAAGTATATATGGAAATAAGTGTGTCTAAAATCTGGAGGGGAACTTTAATGACTGAAGTAAACGTAATATATGCATGATCGGCATTTATATAGAATATTCAACTGAAAATGGTTAATAAACAACGACCTGTGCAGAGAATTAGAAGTTAACAGAACTTCTTCAGGCTCCATAACACCTTTGTGCCTCTTCCTGAATGTCTCAAAAAGTTCATCTCTAATTGACAAAAGCTGTTAAAAGATTGAATTAATCATTCAAAATATTAAATAATTTATAGATATGAAAAATCTAATATGCAAAGGATAAGTAGAGGTGGGTGGGGGGGGGAGAAAAAGAGAGAGTTATGGCATCAACAAAGAAAAGTTATACTCTCTCCATCCCAAAATGATTGTCTAGATTCCAAATGGCATGATTATTAATGAAACAGAATTAACAATCTTCCCAAAAACCTCTTCACACTGTATTAAAGTCATCAAAGAGTTTTGACGAGAACTTTTCATACTTTTTTCAAAAGGTAAGAAATGGACAAGTGGAAAGAATGAATATACCGGTTGTTCAACATGATCATTGAAAAAGCTAACTGTTGAGTCTCTGGCATCACCAATCCATTTGTCAATGTCAGAACTCCCCATCAAACTACTATGCCGTAGGACCCACACAGAACAAACAGAGAGGCCAACTGCACCACACGTATAGTGGATCCAGTGTAAAGTTATCTTCCTAGGTTTCCGATGTTTCGCAACCTAAGAGAACAAAAATGCAAGCACACTACAAGTCTTAAATCTGATCTGATTAAAGTACATAAACTGAGGCATGAGCCTATTAATCTCCCAAAATTGTCCAGGCCAAGCCAACTTGATAAGTTACTCTGCTATCAAACATTCAACAATGTTTCCAAATAAATTTAAAGTAACCCAGTTTGACCTATCTAGCGTCCTTCAATCAACAAAGAACTGTATCAAAATTATCTAATTCATTTAAGCAAACATCATGTGCATGTATGTAATGAATGCAAATTAAATAAATTAACTTTAATCTTAGTTCAATATAACTATATATCTAACCAACCATATACTGGATATTACCTCAATATAACTAATATTAATAAAATAATTTAGGCAACATCCATAGATAATTAAACCATTGGCAAAGATGTGCTTCCTTATTCAGAGTATTATACAAATAGTGTTAAAAAAGTTGAATGAGCTCAACTGAACTGCATGATATTGGGCAATAATTTTAAGTCTCTTATCTTAATTCATGTTCTTTTCATTTTTAATTGCTAAGTTACTTATGCATGGTCTTGGACTCACAACCAAACCCTTCACCCTCCTCTTTTTTTTATTTAAATAATAAGTAATAACCCTTCACCCTTTTCTTAACAGGGGAGGAAGCTCCATTTAAGCTACAGCTCATTGACCTCTTGAATCTACTCTTCTTTACATTGTTTCCACTTCCCATCAAGCTCTCTAGTCAATGTGGCTTTAAATAATGATATAGGTTTCAAATTTAAATGAATCATACAACTTCAAACAAGCAATGCTACTCAATATCAGAAAATGCATAGTAGCACCCAAATCTATTTTAAAGAATATATGAACAAAACAACTAATAAAATATGAAAACAATAACAAACTTGAATTTAAGCAATATAATTACTAATACAAATGACTTAGTACACAGAGCATGGTGCATAATGTCATGAGAAGTTCGACCACATTGGTATTCAATAGCACAAGACATCTAGGTAATATATCATAAATCAATTTTAACTCTGTGCCCAAAGTGAATGTTTGTATGACGGATTTGCATTGAAATATACGCTTTTTAGCATATTGTAGCCAAAATCTGGCAAAGTAATGCAAGGGTAGCAATAGCAACAATAAAAAATAGAGTTACTGTATACAGACTGCCCACAATGCAATAGCAATACAAGTTCATATGTAATGTAGGAAACAGTGTCAGCACAACTATGGCAATAGCTAATATAGGGCTTTCAATTTTACATAAGCTAAGAATGGAATTGCCTAAAGGCTAGGGCCTAATCATGACTAGGATTTCTTTTAACAGAATTCACATTATGACATTAGACTATAGATGTCCAAGAGCTTGTGATTAATTTCCCCCATAAATGTTGTGACTTTTCTAGTCAGAAGAAACTTTTTTAACAGTCATG
This sequence comes from Quercus ilex subsp. ballota, assembly GCA_032727855.1. Classification (NCBI taxonomy): domain Eukaryota; kingdom Viridiplantae; phylum Streptophyta; class Magnoliopsida; order Fagales; family Fagaceae; genus Quercus; species Quercus ilex. The sequence goes on along the minus strand of CM064908.1, from coordinate 18,587,528 downwards.
TCGATTGAAGACCAGCCATAGTCTGCATTTTGATGTCCAGAAGGCCAACCTAAATCATGGTGGATTACTATAATTATTTACCGATTTAAATAAAAAATTACTATAAAGAAACAACAGCCTAGAGACTTTTTATTCATGTCTTCATCATAGAAGTTTCCCATTTTTGGTAAGTTTGGGTGCATAATTTGTAGGTACTAGAAGTTAATGAGACGATCACCAACAAAAAAATAACACAGAGTTTATGAGATGACATATAAGCTACCATCTGTTAAAAAAAATTAAAACAATCTTAAGGGTACCAATTATGTAAAAAGCATAAAAAGATGACAGAAGTTCTTACAATATCAGATAAATAGGAGTCCAATTTAAGTAGATTTTGATAAATCAAGTTGATAGCATCTCTAACTTCACAGTCAGTCCACTGTGATCCTTCCTGATTTACTCCTGGCAGCTTCTCAAACAGTAGTGGGAGTGAATAGCTCCCTTCAACAGAAGAATCACTCTGCAAAGTAGTCATTCCAAAAGAGGGGGGGGGGGGGGGGGGGGGGGGGGGACAAGTAAAGCTTCAGAATATATATTAATAACAACAATAACAGCAAATATGAGTTTCTGAAAACTGCATGGTGAAAAAAATTAAAGACATGAAAACAATGCAAAAGCAATCAGCAATCACCACAAGGATAATCATGAAAAATGATAAGTCTTATGTTCATAGTCACCTGACGCATTGCATGTAGATGTCCAATTGATGCCTCTAAATTTGAAAATATATCATTAATTGTAACCAATAATGAGGGCAATGAATTCTCAGGATCCTTCACTAACTTCTCTCCAAATCTGTCAACTTCCATGTAAATCTATAAAAAGAAATTGAATCAAAATCTGATAAGACTGCCTTAAAAAAAACAATAGATATACATGCAGATATGTAATACATAACTATGTAGCTAAGTAAGTGGTATATACGTGTCTATATGTATAGAAATAGATTATGTGTTGTATTATGCAAGTGTAGGAGAAGGGAAGTGACTGGATGGGTGAGAAAGAGTGAAACCACAACCTTAGCTAAACATTTCTTTTTATAGGTAGAGATAAATTTATTTATGAAAAAACAGTGAATTCAGTTGCCGTTACTATATAACTAGCAATCATTAATACAGTGAGCCCAAAATACCCAATGGACTACTGTTGACACCCAAAAAAGGATTGAAGAAATCCAGACTTTATTCTTTCCGCCATATTGTCCGCGTCAAATATGATGGAACCACATTCTAACCTTTATTTCTATAAAAAGTAGGTTTCAGATGCCAACATGTGAAGTAAAACAAACACTGACTTAGGCATAATCCATCTCACACCGAATACCACAAAGACAAACCCATAAATCCATAGCAAATAATCTACTATCTCACCATTACTCTTCTATCTAAGCACTAATCCACAATAACTATATTTCATTTTATAATTCCTGTGGTGGGAGGCTTGGGATGAGCAGTAGACCCAGATCTCATGATTCAAATCCCCACTAGGATCCCTTGGATTACCTGATACACAGTTCTTGGGGGTGGGGGTGTGTATCTATGGTTTTCTCCCCATGGAAAGTCCGAAGGGCCTTGCCTTGGTGAGGTTCCACATCATCAATTTTTTTTTATCTATTGTAAGAATCCTTTCCCAATGAGGCTGGTCAAACAAGAAAAAAAAAATTCCATTCCGCAACCACGATCTAATGTTTAAAGTTACACCAGGCCAATTTTTTCTTAAAAATAAAAATTCTTTAAATTTGGTGTTACCTTGTATATATAGGATGCATATCATTATGGAATGGGAGGGTGAAGAAACTTATAGTGATACCCTTTACAACAATCAACGCTTTTGTTTCTAACATTTTTCATAAAGGCTTTTTTTTTTCTTTAACCATCGATTAGAAAGAAATAAAGGGAAAAGCCTTAGAAAATGGAAGCATGTAAAAGAAAATACCGCTAAGAAGCTTGAAAAAATTTACCCTCACAATTTAACATTTTAATTTTAAAGAAATTAAGGTTGTTTACAGCATTTTTTCTTTGATAAGTTTATTTATGGGCATTCTTCAGAAATAATGTTTATAATACAAGGAAAAAAAGAAGTCTGAATAATAAAGGTATTAAACTACCTATTATCCCAAAAGCTTAAACTATTAGGATATGATAAATTTAATCATTTAACCAATATTTCTAACACTCCCCCTCACATGTGGGCCGAAGTTACCTTTTAATAGGTGAGGCCCAACATGTGAGAATTTAAATGGAAGGTAGAATGGAAGAGACAAGAATCGAACTCAAGATCTCATGCTGTGATACCATGTTAAACAACCAGTTATCCCCAAAGCTTAAGCTATTAGAATATGGTAAATTAAATCATTTAACCAAAATTTCTAACAAAAGGTAACATACTTAACTAGTTAGATTATCCTAATATATAGGTTTTTTTTAATGACGTGGAACCTCACCAAGGTAGGGCCCTTTGGACCCACCCTTGGAGAGTAATATATGGATTTTTTTTTTTAAATAGAAAATGATTTTTTGGGCGATTTCAACTGGTGAATCAGTCGGGAAACCCAAGCCCAACCGACCCACGATCACTCCTAGACCTTCCTAGTATTGGTTCAAGAGCATTCGGCTTATAACAGCATATGTCTTGTGCCAATTGTTTTTAATAACTTACAACCAAGCAAGAGAGGGAAAATGGAAAGGATTGATAAATATGAACAACATAAGATGATTTAAGAAGAAGACATACTAAACTAAGGTTACTCATTCTAAAAATACAAAAGGGTAGTATAGGACCGAGCAAACCTGAGCCAAGAACGTAGCAAGTGCACATCTTAAGCTACTTAAAACAGCTACTCTCTCAGATATGTGAGATGATGCAGAATGGCAAAGATGCTGCATCGAAGAACCCTCATCAGCAAATCCACGTATCAATTGGACCGCTCCATCAATAAAAGCCAGTGGCCCTCTCTCAAAAATCATGAAGTACATTTTACGAGCATTTGATCCCTAAAACAAAATCATACAAGCGTGACGATCATTCACTGCACATAAACTATCACAGTACATCACATCCACGGTTTACTAACCTCCGCCCTAGATTGCCAAAACTGCAAATTCTTCTGAACATTACGCAAATTCAAAAATATGTGCTCCAAAATATCCTCCAAAACCTCGTAAACTCTAGACGTGTCTGACATAACCCTGGACGCCGCGTAGTAGAGCATTTATTTAATCCATAGTTCAATGTTTCCAGAATATAACAAATGCAATCTTATGAATGTTCCTAAAGTTCCATTAACAAAAATAAATTTGAACACTTCCATAAACTTGCTCATGAAAAATTCAAAGAAAAAAAAACAATTTCTTTAAACTTTATAGCTTCCAATCAAAAATTCTTTCCACATCAAGACATTTCGGTATATGAAAGCAAATCAAAATCAATCTTCAATAAAGCAATTACTAATGCGCAAATGTGAAACCTCTATTTTCTCGGGAACCAAACAAGTCATATATAAAAATTAAAAAATAAAAAATAAAATAAAAAGTCTTACAGTGAAGCAGAGTCGAAGGAGTTGGAAGGCAATGGGAGAGGGAGACAAGCGCCGTGAGTTCGAGAGCCGACGCGAGCGGATTGGCGATAGAGATTGGAGATTTTGGCGAATACATTTGAGGCCGATGAAGATGAAGAAGAAGAAAAGGAGGGCAAGAAAGCAAGCGCTCGGTTCCAGATATAGTTGGAGTAGAATGAGAATAGGGTTTTGTTGTTGTTGTTGTTGTTGTTGTGGTCCTTGGATTCATTGTTGTTCTTCTCCACAGTTGTGACCTCCATGAGCAGAGAGTACTTAGCTTAGTACTGAGTTTACAAGTACTGTGAGGGGAACGATGCGAAAGAGACGATTAGAATCAATGATACGTTTATATAGGCTTCCGGTGGTGGTGGCGTTTTGAATTGCTTTTGACTTTGATTTCATTAGTCCCTGTATTTTCAATAATTATAAACATGGCCTCTCCACTTTTTTTTTCTTTTCTTTTTCTTTTTTCTTTTTAAGCAAATTCGTGTGAGTGTCATTGGTCTCCTCGGCCCATTCTTAAAGCGAACAATTCCTTTGTTAGTGCCTGAGACAAATCTCCTTCCCACAATAAATAACAACAACAACGATCATTAGCCAAAGATTGCCATGACTTATAACATTACATTCAATCTTTCCACAAGAGCATTTTACATATAAAATAGAAAAAGTGCTCAATTTTACATATTTAAGTCTCAAAATCACCTACATTAGTCAAGTTAAAAATGTATAAATTTGCAAAATTGTCACAATAATTTTATAAATTTTCACTAACACTATTTATTTTGCATATAGCTTTTTTTTTTTTTTTCTTTCTTTCCTTTTTTACATATTCCGAGAATGAAAGAGAAGAGTAAATGATGGTTGTTATGTGTGAAAAAAGATAAACAATTAAAAAATTAAGAAAAATTAATATTATAATAAAGTAAAATGTAGAATAGATAATTTGATGCGAGTGTTTTTTTAAGAATGGTTGTATAAAATAAAAAAAGTAGGCTCTTAATCTAAAATAAGCCAAAAAAAAAAAAATGTTATATGAACCGATGCGAATGCTCTAATATTCCATTATCTCTACTATCAAACAAAAGGACATCTCACTTTCACCACATTCAAGAACATCTTCAGCATCATAAATACAAGGTGAAGCTTTGAAGACAATCAAACCTAGTCTCGCAGATCAAGTTTTTAGACACGAAAAATCTAGTGCTTTCTTCTATAGACTTGTATCTTTTCCTAATTCTAAAACTCTTCTTATCTCAAAATAAATATATGAACACATAGAACAGAGAAAAAATGTTTTTTTTTTTTATAAAAAAAAATATTTTTTTTGTTTAGTATTAAATAATGGATCTCAATTCAAATCCTCACTACACCACAAACCATTTGATTTTATGTTTCCCTTTTTTGTGTTATGACCTCCATTTGTGCAATCAGCTTTGAAAAGTTTTTTTTGGTAGTCTTACGAGTTTCCATTTTGTGTGTTACTTTTGTCATTAGAAATTTCATGTGATCATCTATGCATAAAGTTGTGACTTCTGAAGTTGAAACTCTTGATATGCTTGTATCCTCCAGACATTTTTAATCATTACATTCTTGAACTTCGTTTTGTAGGTTCTTGGCGTCATTAGAAAGTTCATGAAGTATAATTTCCAATGACACAAAGTTTGGGTAATTTAAACCCCATGCATGAAGTTGATGGCTTATGGAAATTGGCACCTCATGTTAGCTTGTCTCATAAGAGCCAATTTGGTAGTAGTTTTTAAGTATTATTGTTCAAAATGATACGAAAATTGTGGTTTAAAAAATGTTATGAAAATACGTGTTTAAAGTATTCATTGTGCAAAAAATGTGTATTAGTACCATGTTTCAAACAACATATTTTAAAATGTGAAAAAAAATATAATTGTGTTTTATATGTGTATGTATTCTTCTTCTTCTTTTTATCTTTTTTTTTTGGTAATTTCCTGTTGTCTTTTATTTTCTTCGAAAAAGGATTGCAACCCTCATTCATTTTGAGTCAGGGGTAGCCCATTCGAAATAAGTACATCGAACACCTCTAGTGGGTAGTCCAATTGCAATTACCACACACAAAGAAGCAGCTTCCATGCTTTGGCTCTGGTTTTTGAATCATATGTTTGCTACTTTTCACCCCACAATAGCAGAACACGCCTCACTCTTTGCTGGGGTCAACCTGGGAAGTGTGGCCTTCGATGAAAGGCAGTGATGGATGCTTAATTCTGAAGGATTGCTGAGGAACACCAGATTGATGATCCAGCTGCATTGGGAACGGGAAATTTGCAGACTACCACATCAATGAGTCAGTTATGGCAAACCCAAGTCCACGGTGCATTAGATTGGCAAGCAGACGAGCAGTGTTCTTAGCATCATCTAGGCCACAGTGAGCACAGCCTTCCCATACCAGGCCAGTCAGTTGGACAGCCTCTTTTAGGTTACATTTAACCGCGCCAAAGACCTCGTGATATGGGACCCTCAGGGTGATCCATCTAGCAATAATGCAAACAAGGAAAAATAAACTCATTCAACTGTCAATGTATTATATATATCTAAGAATTTAATTCACCAAATAAAACCACGGCTTAAGAGAAAAACAAGAATGAACATCAATATTGGCATAATCCAAAGAAAAGGCAGTACAGAAATGGCAGTGGATGTTAGTATGCCAAATAGGTGCTTTTGCACCTTATTGTCACTATTTCACTGCAATGCCTATGCCAAATAGGTGCTTTTGCACCTTATTGTCACTATTTCACTGCAATGCCCATCTTTTAATGGTCAAAACAAAAAGAAAACAGGATCCCCAGGGAGGGAAAACATCAATCTCACTTCCTTCATACTTCTTCTATCCTATATTGATTGTCTTTTGCTTTCTTTTGTGAGAAGTCACAATATGATTGTCACCATTCAAAAAAGTCAAAACACTTGTGCTTTCAGAGAATCAACCAAGACACTCAATAAAAGTGGTGTGCCCATGGGCAGTTACGTAAAATGATATTCTTTCTTCTTCATTATACATTGTGCCATTTCACACCTAGACACCGCAGTTGGGCACAGGAGAGTAATAGTACTAAAAGTACACCATAAAGAATATATTTGTAACTATATTAGCAGAGAGAATTTTTTGTTGCCGTAAAGATTAAAGTTGTGAGAAACATATTTCTCTCATCAATGAAGTATAAGAGTAACAAGCTGTGGTCTTGCTTGGTATCAGTTTTCTTGTCTACAGAAGTACTGAAGAAATTATATACGAATATCCCTACAATAAAGAAGAAGACATTTTCTTGGTGAGCATCTGAACATCCATGAAACCGAACCATAAAATTTTAATTCCCACACAATTAAATTAGCTCACTTTGTTTTAAAATATTTAAGTCACTACACCTTTTGGAATGCTAAAGAAAGACAAGAAGGATTCTGGATATCAACAAATCAAATTATTTCTAGCATGTCATCACTTAATTATTATGAGAAATTTCATCTCACCACTAATTTTTTTTTAATAATGCATTATATGCACCGACGGAACAAGCTAATCTCAAAAGAAGCCCAAACAATTAGATAGAAAAGGAAGCAGTTAAATTTTGTTTCAATTTTTTAATTTTATAAAACTTTTAAATCAGCCACCTGTTGAAATATGGTGGTTTGCGGATCCTCTTTAATCTGCACTCAGATTCCAACATTACCTGACAATCCCAATTTGACCATGTAACTACAGCAAAGTTGGTATGTTTAATCCCTTTCCCCTCAAGCCACTTGTCATGCAAAAGTAGAGCCTCACTCAGAAGAACACCTTTGTCTACCTGGAACCACCAGATCGGTGTGAATTTTGACAAGCTTCATGTCTATAGTAAGGCCTGTTTGCATTATTTTTCAATTAGATTAAATCAGGCATTGTGATATATGTAAGGCCTGTTTGGTTTATATTTTTCAATTAGATTAAATCTTAAAATGATTAATCCATTTTCATATCTCAAAATAATGTTAGCCTAATTCAAATAAAAAGTAAAATTAAAATTTTTTAACCAGCTAATCAATAAAATCACAATCAGATCAGATAAATGATTATTCTTAGAAAATTCGAAACCAAACAAGCAATATGTAAAATAGCGCGCATCAAAGCTTTACCTAAAACATTATATCTCCAAACATTTCCCCCCATTTCCCCTCACTACAGCATTTTATAACAAACTCTCCAAACATACTGTCAATTGAAACATAAACTAAATAAACATAAACTACATAATTTCCTAGTCATCAAACCTGGGCAAAGTTCACAACTCCACGCTATACATTCGAATATGTTCCCGCTTCTCATTCATTTTAGAAATAAAATTTTAGAGAGAGAAAGCGAGAGCAAGAGAGAGAATGAGCGATTGCGAGAGAAAGAGAGCAAGCAAGCAAAGACTGAAGAGACTAAGAAATGAATCGTACAATTTTTTTTTATTACCATTTAAAGATGTCCATTTGAAGTAATTACTATATAATAATATTATGTAATTATTTGTTTGTTTTTTTATTAGAATCAAAATGTTGTTATTATTATTATTATTTGCTGTGTGAATTCTTTTATATATATACCTGTAAAAGATTAATAAATATATCTTCATTTGAATATTGTGTTTTATTTGTTTGTTTAGGTGCACACCGCTGAGAAATTCACCTAAAGATTCGAGGGAGAGTAGAGTGTGGTAGAGCGTATGGTGTATTTTATAGATCTGCAGAAGCGTTTGGCGCACGGGACCTTGACTGCGCGAATCAAGGAGCTTCATTATGTGGATGGCACTATTGGCAGCAAATTCTTGATGTACATCGACCCGGAGATGCTTTGCAGGTTGATGGCTGGATTGGATGACTTTGTGATGGGTCACATATTTGTTCCAGGGAGCAGTCCTGGTGCCACTCTTGCCATTGATATGGGCAATGGCATGGTAAGTTCATTAATTCTTAAATCTTAAAAGTTCATATTTATAAAACTCTAGAATACTCTGGAAACTGAGATTTTATTGATTGTGAAAATGAATACAAGCAACTCAGTGAAATACATAGCTATTGACCCTATTTATATACAGTCTAAGCAAGTAAAGGTTAAGCAAAACTAACTCCCTCACTTGGCGGGAAAAGTAGTTACAAGGCTAATCCATTCTAACTGTACACGTGTATAAGAAAATACAACTGCTCTGTAAAAGAATAAATAAGGTCTTCAAAATGTGGCATTGCTTCAATTACTTCCATCAATTTTGTGCTTGCCCAATTAGACTGACTCTGCCACTGAAGCTTTAGTATTGCTACCCTGCTCTGCTACTTGAGACAAACTGTGATACTCTTGCCTTTGTTCCTTTTCTGTTTTAATAATATTATATTGAATTGTTTTTTATTTTATTTTTTTTGTGTAGAAGTACACATTTTCAGAGTCTGCCAGTAACTGCTTAAAGATAATAAAGAGCGAAATAAGAGCTGGTGTTGAAAGCTGTGTAGGGTGCATTACGGTGCCTACAGGTCGCTACCGTCTTCTCAGGAACGGTTTGGAGGGCGCATATAGAGCCTGGCAGAAAGAGACTCGACCAACACATCCATGAGAAAGACTCAATCTGGCAAGGAGAGGTGTAAATAAATACTGAGAAGAAAAAAGAAAAAAGAATAACTACGCAGTGTGGGCATTTTTGACAATTGTGGATACCTGGGTTTGAAAAATGACCTAATGTATACTTCACAGAGTGTCAACATTTTACTGACCTAATGTATACTTCACATTTTACTGACCTAATGTATACTTCACACAGTGTCAACATTTTTCAAACCCAAGTATCCACAATTGTCAAAAATGCCCACACTGCATAGTTACTCTTTTTTCTTTTTTCTTCTCAGTATGTATTTACACCTCTCCTTGCCAGATTGAGTCTTTCTCATGGATGTGTTGGTTGAGTCTCTTTCTGCCAGGCTCTATACACGCCCTCCAAACCGTTCCTGAGAAGACGGTAGCGACCAGCAGGCACCGTAATGCACCCTACACAGCTTTCAACACCAGCTCTTATTTCGCTCTTTATTATCTTTAAGCAGTTACCGGCAGACTCTGAAAATGTGTACTTCTGCACACAAAAAATAAAATAAAAAACAATTCAATATAATATTATTAAAACAGAAAAGGAACAAAGGCAAGAGTATCACAGTTTGTCTCAAGTTGCTGAGCAGGGTAGCAATACTAAAGCTTCAGTGGCAAAGTCAGTCTAATTGGGCAAGCACAGAATTGATGGAAGTAATTGAAGCAATGCCACATTTTGAAGACCTTATTTATTCTTTTACAGAGCAGTTGTATTTTCTTATACACGTGTACAGTTAGTTAGAATGGATTAGCCTTGTAACTACTTTTCCCGCCAAGTGAGGGAGTTAGTTTTGCTTAACCTTTACTTGCTTACACTGTATATAAATAGGGTCAATAGCTATGTATTTCACTGAGTTGCTTGTATTCATTTTCACAATCAATAAAATCTCAGTTTCCAGAGTATTCTAGAGTTTTATAAATATCAACTTTTAAGATTTAAGAATGAATGAACTTACCATGCCATTGCCCATATCAATGGCAAGAGTGACACCAGGACTGCTCCCTGGAACAAATATGTGACCCATCACAAAGTCATCCAATCCAGCCATCAACCTGCAAAGCATCTCCAGGTCGATGTACATCAAGAATCTGCTGCCAATAGTGCCATCCACATAATGAAGCTCCTTGATTCACGCAGTCAAGGTCCAGTGCGCCAAACACTTCTGCAGATCTATAAAATACACCATACGCTCTACCACACGCTGCTCATCTATAGGTGAATTTCTCAGCGGTGTGCACCTAAACAAACAAACAAAACACAATATTCAAATGAAGATATATTTATTAATCTTTTACAGGTATATATACAAAAGAATTCACACAACAAATAATAATAATAATAAAAACTAATCGCTAACCCATGCATCGCACGGGAAAGCTATTAATAACTTAATATGAAAAAAAAAATATATATATATATATATATCATGGTATAAATTATATACCAAACCAATAAAATCTATCACATACAATGAGATATCATGAGATCATATTTAGAAAATATATAACTGATATAAGTACACTCCAATACAATTAATTACACGAATATAGTTAATTTCATACTCATTCAATCAAATATCTTTCATAAATTACATTAATCGTTCTTGATGTCCAAGATGCATCTAAATTCTAACATTGCCATTAAACAAAGATGCTAGACCTCAATGGGATTAAAAAGGCAACATAATGCCAATTTACACAATTTCTGAAATCATTACTTTCCCTATTGAGAGAGAGAGAGAGGGGTGGTTGTTGTGTTGCATCTCTTAAGAAGAATCTACCCTGTACATGTTTTTTTTTTTGATATGTAATCGACAAATAACAAAATAGATGTACCACATTTAGATTATGCACATTTCTGAGATTAAAAGTAAAGGAAAATAAGAAAATGAACCCACCTAAAGTTTTTTGCTCTCCCTCTTGATATTGACTGTTCCAACATCTTCCAAAATCAAATTTATGTACTCCTCAAAGCCCTGTAAGGCATAAAAATTAATATTTGACCAAATATACATGTATTTTAAAAACAGGTACATGGAAACAAAACACAATTAGTGAAAACAAAAAATGCTCTAAACCACAAACTATATTTTTGAAACCGGTTTGAATTTCAAATGAGTAATTACAAAAGCATTAGTATGTAGATTTTCAATTTTCCTTTGTTTCTATATGTCTTTAGAACCAACCTGCATCAGTATGTAGCTTTTCAATTTTCCTTTGTTTCAATATGTCTTTAGTACCAACATTCATGACTCTTTTACAATTTTTTGCTATATATATAACCAAACTTAGTCATTGATAACATATCATTGATATACGGTTTACTTGTTGCATTATTTAACCAAAAAAAAAATCATTAAAAATAGTGACTATAATAAAACCAATGGAACTACTAAATACTCTTCTTAATAGGAATTGTTAGTCATGTCATCTAGCTAAAACTTCCATTTAAATTATCATCTCCAATCACCCTTTGAAATCTCATGGTTGCCTTTGCTTCTTGCCTAGTAGGATAGCACAAATTTATTATCCCACCTGCATCCATATTAAGACACAGTAAACAAAAGCAAACATACAAAACACGTAATCTTCCATGTAGTTGTTTAATTTCTCTAAACAAATGCCAAGTTAATGTTAATGTCTCAAATTCAATTAGTAAACACTATGATACACACCTATTCCAAACTTAAACACGCAACCAATTCTACCAATACATTTAACCTTGCATAACTCATGTTTGTGTCCGTAACTCACAACTTTCTTGGCCCTAAAACCCATCCCAACAATTTGCATTAAACAATCACCGCCCAAAAAAATTATCTATTATTATTAGCAAAATTTTCCCATAATTTCTATCTAAAAGATGCTTCCACCATTACCATGTATTTCGAAATAAGTTCTCACGCAACTTGTAGGCTTACTAATCAGCAATTAGCTATCTGCATATATGATTGAATACTTTCAACCTAGCAACAATGATAACACAAATCGTAAGAAATCCTACCTAATTATGTTGCTATTTGAGGGAGTACAGATAGACATAGATCTTGTGTGACTTCCATGGAGAACTTCTCTGCTAGAGTGCTAGCATTCTTCAAAATGGGCTTCCAAATTCTTAGATGTGTCTGTAACATGAACATTACTCTAAATAGGTGAGTAAACAAAGCATCATAAACAATAAACTATACGCAAAGTACATACGATATAGAAAACTAACCATGGCATCAAGATTGACCTCAATCCTGAATTCGAATCTGCCACAAACATCACTACCAGTTATTTTTCACAACAAAAGTTTCAAATTGAAAGCTTTAAAGGTCCAATGGAAGAACAAATATTTTCAATTTTTTTATTTATTATAAAAAAGAAGAAAGCAGTACCAATTTAACAGGATATATCACTACTTGTAATTTGGAAAGCAAAAAATAACAAATTATAGTTCACTAATTCATTTATCCTAAAATTTTCAAACACATGCTAACAAATAGATATTGATATAAAATATTCACCTTGTAACAAAACTTAATAAGTCTCAAACACACATCTTTAATAGCTTTAAATGAATTTGTCATAATTGTATTTAAGCTATGGCTCAAGCAATAAGAGGCAGCAAATATTATTCCATAAAAAAACTATTCTCTTCTTGTCTAATAATGTTTAGGAGGGTTGTCGCCTTGAATTCAACTAAATTCTCTCAATTCCATCAGTCACAGCACATACCATGTTGGCATGAAAAGAAACAAAAAATAATCCAAACAACAATAGAGGACTTTCACAGAACAGACATAAATTTTTTACCAAGCATAAATCAACTACACTCAATTTTCATAGAGTACGAAATGTAAATATTTTGTACTCTAAATGACACAATGGATTCTGCACAGTGACCTTGCCTAATCATATCAAAATATGCCCTAAGGATCCAAAAGCCAAGACAGTATTTAAATTTAAAACTTTCACATTTGACCATAACACTGCTTGCCTTATAAATCAATTTGCTTTATTCAAATGAAAATCCCAAGTTAACATAAAGCACAATCTTGTAGTCGTTTGATTTTAAAAAAAAAACATTTATTCTATTGCTTTTCTCATCATTCAACCTTAATTAATGTTTTGTTATTCTGGGTTAATTTTTTTAATTTAGTTATTTTGGTTATTAGTTTTAATTAAGGTTGAATGATGAGAAAAGCAGAGCATGTAGAAGACATCTACACCAACATAAATGTTGCTTCTTGGTGTTGTAGATGTCTTCTATCATGTCTTGTAGGTTTTGTTATTTTGGGTTAATTTTTTTAATTTAGTTATTTTGGTTATTGGTTTTAATTAAGGCTGAATGATGAGAAAAGCAGAGCATGTAGAAGACATCTACACCAACATAAATGTTGCTTCTTGGTGTTGTAGATGTCTTCTATCATGCTCTGCTTTTCTCATCATTCAACCTTAATTAAAACCAATAACCAAAATAACTAAATTAAAAAAATTAACCCAAAATAACTAAATTAAAAAAATTAACCCAAAATAACAAAATCTAAGTAACATTTAACACAAATTTTTGTTGTTAACATCTTCTGTCAGTAGGTCTCCCTGGCGGCCAATAATTGAAATTAATAAAACCCACTACAGGCTCCAAACCCATCAATCTAAGCTAATCATTCAAAACAAACACTCCCAAACGAAACCCCAAATCATATTTAACAACCAAAAACGAAACCCTAAATCATATTTAACATCCCAAATTATAGAACAAAATAAAAAACTTACCGGTAATGTTTGCGGAGAGAATCTGGTCAGATGGTAAAGTCTCAAAATCAAAAACTTTCTGCCACTAAAGGAGTGGGTGGCTAGCGCCCACGGACTATAGTTTAGGGGTTTGAAGGTAGAGAAGGGACAAAGATTGGAGGCAGGGGAACGTGTATGTAGAGAGAGGCATGGAGGAAATTGTGCGTTTGAAGATGGAGATGGGACTGCATGAAGAAGAAGAGAGGGAGTCTGATGAGTTTGCGTTACTGTGTTTGCATTTAAGGGGGAGAGTGTTTTTTTCTTTTATCGGGTTTTGGTTTTGGGGAGAAGGAAATTTTCGGTTTTAGGCTCTGAGCTTTTTTTTAAGGCTGAAATTTTTGGGTGTTTTTTTTTTTTCCTTTTTGATAATGCCGGTTTTTTTTTTTTAGTCTTAGAAAAGTTTTTTTTTAATGTTTTTTTTTTTTAATATTGTGTTGACGTGAAAATTTGTGGGAGGTTCAAAAGTTTCGGTTTTATATATATATACTAGTCACTAACCCGTGCGATGCACGGACTAGTTAAATAAAAAGATAATTAATCAACCATATGGGAAAAAAAAAAACAAAAACAAAAACAAAAACAAAACAAAACAAAAAACTAAAAGAACCAATAAGAGACTAATTTGTTCATCAAGTAATCAACCTAAGTGGCATCACAGCTCATGTACAAAACTATTAATCTATTGTCAAAGGGTCAAATGACAATGTGGAAAACATTTCATAAATAACTTATTGATAACAGGTATAGATAGGGGACTTTTGTAAATCATCAATGGAATTGGAGTCAACATCTCATTGCAAATGGAATATAGCTCTATATTAAAACTAAAAGTAAAGTTTCAATCATTCTCTTTCTATAAAACATTATCGAAACTATATGTAGTTTACCTCAATTTCAAATACAAATTACTTGAAAAAACAACTATTTTGAATCATTATCTAAAAAAAGAGCGACATAAAAAACTAAAATAAGATGAAATTCCTCAAACATATTTCAACATCAATGTCCAAGTTGAGCTCTATGTATAGCAACCAATTAGTCACTACAATTGAAAGCACAATGTTTGAAAGAATCTACCAACTATCTTATTCGCTCACAATTTTCATCCACCTCCCTAGATCACTAAACTATACATCTAACTACCTTAACTTCAATATTGAATACAAAGACAGAGCCAAAATGTCTCATACGAAAATGCATACAATAAAGAGCCTTGAAGCCAATAATATCCTCAAAATTACTTTGCATAAGAACAATCTGATTTACTCTATAAAAAAAAAAAAAAAAAAAAAAACCCACTGAATATTCTTTCCTAGTCCATTAGCAACAGACACTATTGAAGCAGTTATTAAAAAAAAAAAAAACTATTAAATGTGTTAAAAAAATTAGCCTACATATTAATATATTTTATACCTTAGCTTTCCAAGTCCATTAGCACTTGGCTGACAAACACAATCCAAACCAAACTTGAACTATGCTTAATGTCAAAATACTATCTTTATAAGCCATGCATCCAAACCCACTATCTTTATCAAAAGGAAAAAGATAAAAGACAGCTAAATCCTCATGTTCTCCAAATCAAAAATCACATATAGACTGTTTTCCTAATAACATGCACGTTGTAGTATCATAATAGGTCCAGCTAATCTTTTTCCACATAACATTTAGTCCCCACCAAAACTTCCAACACCTTTTAAGCCTTAATAATGAACCTAGTAGGGGAGAAATTATTGTATAAAATGTTCAAGCTGATGAACAGCGGTAACAACAGAAAACAGAAACAACAACAAAGAACTAAAGGACTCAAGGGAATATTCAAAGAGAAAAAAGGATTTGGCAAGCTCTTTCACTGTGATGAGTCTGTAAACCAAAACATTTATATCATACTGCTACTTTGCACATAAATCTTTTTAATTACAAATAATTTCTTGCACAAAAATATCATTAAAAGTACTTAATCTCAACATGAATCTCCATGTAATATAGCAAAGAAACCATTAGTAGATTATCTAGTCCTCTCCAACTATCTTATGGATCTGTGCATTTACATTACAAATCCTTTAACTTCCCTTTATGTTGTAAACTTGTAGTTGTTTCTTTCTGCAGATTATGCATGTATAAATGTTACAATTATATACTTCTTTATAGCATGATCTAATCAGATCAACTACACCACAACTTCAAAGAAGGTGGTATCCTTGACAGATGAAAAAATAACTTGGAAAGTTCCCCCATCTCTTATAAACTAATTTTCATTATTTCAATCTAAACTTACATTAGTAGCTAAGAAAAACAGAAAAGCAAATGAGAAACTCAAAAACTACTTAGAAAACTTCTAGCTTAGTTGAGTATTCTTTGCTCTTACTTTTGTGTTATTTCCCATCTCCAAGTCATCCATAGAACATGTCCTATTAGTGAATAATTCCTCCATTACTTATTAATTTTTTTTAAAATAGAAGAGAAAGAACTAAATTGGACTCAACTAACATGCTGGTAAGTAATCAACATTTTTTAGGGTCCCACATAGTTCAACTCCTTCCACATCTTGGACAAATTTGATACCATGATATAAAAAAAATTATGAACAAAGCATGAATCTAATGATTGATTGATGTGCACCTAATCATACCCAACATATTAAATGGAAATTTGACTTTATGTTTCTGCTGTATCAAAATCTACCTACAAATGGCTGTGGATCATTTTCTATTACATTCCTTTGTTGCTAAAGTTGTGGAATTCTTCTCTATAGGAATATCTTGAGTGATGCAAGATTAGTCTTTGTGTTGATAGGTTATTGTCAAAATAGGTTTGGAAAAAGCAAGTGCAATGTACATTGTAAGGCAGATCCACCATATGATCTGGTTTATAGGGAGGGAGAGAAGAAAATAGTATATTAGGGGATGGGACTTGTTTTCATAAACACAAGTTGCTGTTTCTATGATTTTCGTTTCCATGGATGCCGCTCTCTCAGATTTGGCTCTTCTCTATCCTTGTAGGAGTTTCTAGATGCTCTTAAAATATGATTTTTCAAGTTGGGTTGACTTTGGGTCGAAAGAGTTCCATCTGTGTTTGGACCTGTATGTTAGACTGATCCCAAAATTATCTCTTCCAGGTTAATTTCGTGCTCTTGTTGCAGATTAATATGAAAGATATAGACTGTTTAGCTTAACTTTGAGGTAAATTTAGTAGACACATTGAGATTTTACTATTTGCAACTTGAGCATCTCCTAGTCAGAACTTACTTTGATGCGAATGAGGTTAGTAGTTAGTACTAATGTGGTTGTTTGATGTGCTGTTTATTTGCAATTTTGCATCTTTCATGTCATGAAAGTCGTTTATGTTATTGTTATTATGGTTTCTATCATGCTCTGCTTTTTCTCATCATTCAACCTTAATTAAAACCAACAACCCAAATAGTATTAATAATTGATGAAAGTTTTTAAATAATAATAACTTATATAAATCAAAAAGTCCTAAATTACAAAAATTTTAGAAGAAGAATAATATAGTTCCTGTAATCTAGATGCAGTGTGTGAATACTCAACAAAGCAACCATAATATACATAACCATAGAAAAGAATACTCAGTTCTCACACGACACAACAACAATATCCAATAATAACAGCAACAACAACAAAAATTTCAATAATACAAAGCCAAGAAAATTCAAAGAAAATGAGGGCGTGGGATCTGAAAATTCAAAGCAATGCAAAGCAGGTTTAATCAACGCAAAGCAAGTTTAATAACAAAATCAAAAACCAAACCTAACATACCATATCGTATCCCCAACGGCCAGATGATTCGCAGCGTTCATCTAGAATCGGACTCCCCCAGATCTCGAATTTCTGTAATGGAGTTATAGGAACGAAGTTCAGCCGTGACTTTAACTTTGGGCAATCGCAGATCTTCAAAATCGTTTTTTGCTTTTGGTTTGTGGGTTTGATATGGTCTGATTATGGTGGTTTGTGTGTTGCGGTTGTTGTGGGTGGTGGTGGTGCTGCTGCCTGCTGAGTTGTGGTGGTTGTGGGTGAAACGGGAAAGGAGAAGGGGAACGGGAGAAATAGGGTTTCGATTGAGGAAGGAGAAGGCAGATATTGGGTTTTGTGGTTATCGGGTTTTAAAAGTTTTATGTTTCGTGAAAAGATTTTTTTTTTTTTTTTTTTTTTTGAGTTTATGTTTTTTTTTTAAATATTATTTTAATGTGAGTTTCAAAAAATTCGGTTTTATATATATACACACACATACATTAATACTAGTTCAAGGTCCATGCGTTGCACGGTTTTATGATAAAATTTATAAAATATATGTAAAAATAATTATTATATTTTAATAATTATTATAACAAAATAAATAATTCTTATTAGTTGTGTTATAATATTATTTTTAGTAACATGTATTAAACTATTTGCATTTGAATTTTGCATTTAATGAATCTACATATGATTACAAACCTTTCTTAGGATATGCTTGAAATCTTTTATGATAAACCTGAAAAAAAAAAAATCAAGAAGAAAATTAAATTGAATTAAATTAAATAAAAAAATAGAACCATATAAATTGTAAAGTTGCATATGAGTCTATGACGGCTTTAAAATAAAATTAAAAAAAATAGCTCATTTCAACTTTGATTTTACTATTTTAGTCATATAAGTTTAGTCAAATAAGTTCGATAATTACAAAGGAAAAAAACCTTATTTTATAGTGATGGCTCAAAAGTAAAAATAATCAAGAATGATGACTTTTTAAAGATTATGAAAATTCAGGAATTAAAGCTCCAAAATTTTACAATTAAAAACAAACAAAAAAATGATTAATGAAAATTTGTTGGGAATAAAAAATTATACTAATAATTAGCAAAAAATATTAATTAATGTTGCAAACCAATACATAATACTATGCATACTTTACATAAATAAGTATTAAGTGATAATATTCAAAATATAAATATAAAAAAAGAAAAAGGGAACAACATGAATAAATCCAATTTGAAAAAATAAATTTCATTTTGTTTAAAAAAATTATATAAAAAATCCTATTAACTTAATAGTGGTGTATTTAAATGATCCAAAAAAATAATAAAGCATATACTTTTGTGCCTAATCACATCTAGCAAATAATAAAGCATTCAAAATATTGAAAGGCAATTTAAATTCATGTATGCTTGCATGAGATACATACTTGTCCACCATTGCCCGAAAAAAACACAAAAACAAAGAAGAGAAATACATACCTGTAATACTTTGGATGGTAGGTTTGATAAAAACTTCTCCTATGGATTTCACAGACATCAAATTGCCTAAGTAATAAGAATTAAAAAAAAAACAAAAAACAAAGGAGAGTTAGATTTTTAAACAACATAGAAATTATAAAAGAATGAGAATTATTAATAATAATGGGGGAGAGAAAAGAAGAAGAAGTTGTTATGCCTAAGAATATATAAGAATACACGGAAAAACAAAATATATATAGAAAATTTTCAGTTGTAAGGAAGTTAGGTTTCTAATCACTCTAGGAATTATAAGAGAAGAAGAGTTAATTTAGGATATATGTTTTATACACAAAATAAAAATGTCATATAGATTGAATGAAAAAAAATGTTGACAACAATGACATGAACATAAGTAATAATAAAAAATAATGAAAAAAATAATAAAAAGAAGAAGAAGAAGTAGGTAAACGTGAATGATGCTAATAAGGAAATAGGATAGTTTTTTTTTTTTTTTTTTTTTTAAAGTTATAATCAGTTTAGAATTTTAAAGTTATATAAAGAAGAAGAAGAAGTAAAACTCAATGCAACTTATTTTTTAAAGTTATCTAAAGATGATTTAGTTACAATTTAAAAAAAAAAATATTTCAGGCACCTAATCTGAAATTTTTTAGATAAAAAGGTGTCATCTATATCAATTAATGTAGGCCTGGGTCTCATGTGTATCAATTAGTTCTACATGAACGTTAATCATAATTCTACATTAAATTTTAGTGTTTATCCAAAGAATAAAAAAGTGAAGGAAGGGATTGGATGAAGAGTTTAGATTGTAATCAAATTAAAGTTTTTAATTAACGTAGAAATTATAGGAGAAGAAGATAACAACAAAAAGAATTTATATTTATTAGCTAGATTGATATTAGATTTTTAAAAAAAAATTTCTTACGTGAAGTAGTATTTTTTTTTTTCTCTATTTTTTTTTAGAGATAAAAATGAATTAGAGTCCTGATTAATCTACTATTAATCTGCAGTTTTTTTAAGACATGAATTAGAGTCCTGGCAATATACTATTCCTCTTTAGTTCTTTGAAAATCTAAAAATTTAATAAAATTTCTGTAATTTGGTGAAGCCACTTGGCGCAACTACGGCTTCTAAACCCAACTTTTATTATATAGTATATGATATATTGATATAGATAATAACAATAATAACAACATTTTGATTCTAATAAAAAAAACAAACAAATAATTACATAATATTATTATATAGTAATTACTTCAGATGGACATCTTTAAATGGTAATTGTAGGGACTGGGTTTGAGCACTTATGCCGTTGAGTGAGTGGACTCAAGCCCAGCTAGCTCAATACAATGAATTTGTAGAGAATGGGTTCAAGAACTAGGCCCTAACATGCAGACAACGCCCAATCTGATATTCGCCACTATCGAACGTAGAATGAACCGAAATTATCTTAGGGATTCTGTCCTCGGCCCTGTCCGAGGAGCTTGGTGGTGATCTTGGTGGTCCTCCCCCTCCTTCAGGTCCGTTCCTTACGTTATATAGTCCTCTTCTGGACGATCCTTGCCTTTCACTTGTTGGTCATCCAAGCTTATGCCTGACTACCTGTCCCATCAGCCGCCTCACCAATCCTCTTATTAGTTGCAGTAACCAAGACAGCACTGTTCAGGGGTCACTTCCTCATTAATGCGGCCAGAACGTCAGTTGTGGGCATTTAATGTGGAGGTGACAGTTCACCCTGGACTTGCTCCTCTTCCATGCTTCCATGGCTGACACATCGCACTTGCTCTTTCTCTGTGGATGTTCAGGAAGGCTACTTCTAGTAGCTCGTTACTTCCCCTTTCATTGGTCTCAGACGGCCGAGGACAAGATCGTCCTCAGCGATGTTTCTTGGCAATTTGGGCCTTCTGCGTTCCTCCTCGGACGTTTCTTTATCCTTGGCATGGGCCTTGGGCCAGACATAAGATGGGCCGGGGTTGCCATATTATTAGGCCCCACAGTAATAATTATCAATCTATCTAGACTAAGGCACATTTTTATCAATCTATTATTATTTATTATATGTAATTACTATATAGTTATACTATATACTAATTACATTATATATTTTTTTATAATTACATATTATATTATATAGTACTTATACTAGGAATATATACTAACCTAATTAACTTTTTTTTTTTTTTTTTGAGAAAGTACTAACCTAATTAACCTAATATATACTAATATTAAGAATGACAACGGGCCGGGTTTTCCATTCCCGAACCGGACCCGCGACCTGGATCCAGCCCGATTATTAAACGGATTTTCCCCAGAGCCCAGACCCACCCTGCCGGGCCCATTTAGTTAGTGAAAATTCATGATTTATTTATAGCTATTAAAAAGAAATGCATACACTCAAAAGCAAAAGCCAAATACATACACTCAAATACATACACTTCACAAAGATATTTCTTCTCTTGCATTCAAAAGCAAAAGCCAACAAAATTCTCTGCTTCAAAAGCGAAATGGTCAACCATCCAAACATTGCCAAACTCAACAAATACCATAAACCCAATACAAAACAAACAAAATTGAACAGACTGAGTGAGCCAAAAACGAACCAATTGCTGCTGAATCGACCCCGAGTCACGGTCTGACTCGTCGCTGGACACGTCCTGGTACGCGTATGGTACATGTAGCCAATACCAAATACATCAATATCAAAAAAAAAAAGAAAAAAAGAAGTAGAGATCAGAATAGACAGGCGGTGACAGCTTGGGCAGTTGGGCCGGCGGTGAGATTGAGAGCGAGTGAGAGTGGGAGAGAAAAGAGGCAGCTGTGAGATGAAACTGAGTCCGAGTGAGATGAGAGGGAGAGGCGGCTGTGAGTGAGAGTGAGTGTGAGTTGAACTTTTAGTATTAGGGTTAATAGATATATAGATATATGGGGATGGGGGTATTTTAATAATTATAGTCATGAAAACTTTTTTAAGTACACTGTACATCGATTCTAAAAATAAAATAATAATAAAAAATACACTTTATATTAAAATGTTCAGGTAAAATGCACATATGTTTCATTTGAAATAAGCTTTTAGAAATACATCATAATTTGCGCATAAAAATTTAAGAATCGATGCATTTAGGATATATTTGACATAATGTAATTGATTTTGTAATAGAATGATTATTTATAAGGAATAATTATTTGGTTATTTGGTTACATCTTTACTATAGAAAAGAGTTATTCCCTAGTGATTGCTATTCTTAAAATTCAAAAATAGTTATTTCTCTTAAAAAGGACTATAATAAGTATTCTTTAATAGTTGTAATAATTTTTACAATTAATATATTTCTAATAAATGCAAACTTTTTATATGCATATAACAATTTTTTTTTTTTTTGAGAACCATATGCATATAACAATTAATTATTCTAATTTTACCAAACATATCAATCAATCAATTAATCAATCAATATATATATATATATATATATAAAAGCAGAGACCTCATGCAGAAGTGCATGAGGTTCTGCCATGTGGCGCTTTGTATGAGTACTTCTTCGTTTAGCCTTTCACCTCCCATATTCTTATCAATGATTAGTTTAAGTCATAAATGTAGAAAATTAAAAGATTTGGTTCAACTCCCTTTTCCAACTTCTTAAACTCTTCCACTTTTAATTTCATTAATTTAAGAAATGAAAGGTTTTCTCCATTCAATGTTAGTTTTCATGTTCTTTTATATATTCAAGTTTCACAAAATATCAAAAGGCCAAAAGAAAAATAGGACCAAAGAGATAGAGAGACATAGAGTGAGAAATTAGTGTAAAAAAGAGTATGAAATTGCCTTTGGTTTCAGGTGCATATGCTCTAAACTCCTTAACAACACTATCAAAGCTTGATACAATGCTTTCACAACATAAGGGGTTTCTAAAAGAGTCCAAATCTTCTGTCTCACTCTTTCTGCTCCACTATATACTCTACAAATAAAAACATACCACATGTCCATCTAAATTATTAAATGCTAAATTTATGCCTTCTATTATTTTAATTACCTAAATATGATGAGTTATTTATTTATTTATTTTAGGAAATTGAAATAATAGAAGGCATAAATTTAGCATTTAGTAAATTAGATGGACATGTGACATGTTTTTATTTGTAGAGTATATAGTGAAGCAGGAAGAGTGAAATAGAAGATTTGGACTCTTTCTACAAGGTATGTGTTTTTTGTTTTTATTTATATTTTTGGAAAGTGTTTAATCTTTGTAGGTACTCAAATGTAAGTAAACTCATTAACAACACTATCAAAGCTTGATACAATCTTTTCACAACATATGGGGTTTCTAAAAGGTATGTGTTTTTTGTTTTTATTTATATTTTTGGAAAGTTTTTAATCTTTGTAAGTGATTTTTTTTTTTTTTGAGAGAGTTTCAACTTATGGCGTCCGCTCCTAATGATGGCTCTTTATCATCAGACCAAGACACCAATCAATTTTTGGTGTAGGCGGAGATTGAACCCCAGATCTCTTATACAACCACCAAAGACTTTACCAGTTGAGCTAACTGGAACCCACATCTTTGTAAGTGATTAAGGTACTCAGATGTAAGTAAAATTAAACTTAAGATACGATATAGTATAAATTTATATTTCCCTATTCAATTATTGTTTTATTTTTAATCTCTTTGCATGTATATTTAGTTTTAAGAATTAGAAATTATAAACCTTCAATCTTAGATGTTTTAGCCTTCAGAAGGTCACGTGTTTTCTTTTTTTTTAAATAAATACTTCTAAAAAAGAAGGAAATAATAAAAAAATTTATATTGGAAACTGTATATTTTTGTCTTACATGTGGCTAGGTCAGTAGCCAGCTTCACAAGCGTGGTTGTAGGGTCAATTCTGCGTGCGCACACACACACACACACACACAGATATATATGGTCACAAGTGGTAGATATGAACCATGACCTTCTACCTCTTCAAAATCATGAAATGGTAAGAGAAAACTCTCAAGGCATCGATTAAATAATGCCACGTGTACATTTGAACAGAGAGAGCTCAATAATATGGGAAAGCGATCCTTTGTTATTCAGTGGATGAAAAATAATAATAATAAATAATGTGGTCCTTTTTTAGAGTATTTGCGTGGTGCAAAAGTTTCGGTCTATTTTAACATAAAAATCTTTTCTTTTTTTTCATACTTGTTAAAACACCACATATTAGATTATTTATTTTATATTACATTTCATTAAAATATCAAATTACTTGATTTTTAAAAAAATTTCTCTTTCTTTAGAGACAACAACCTCCCTTCACTCTTTTTCTTAATCTTCGAGATACATAAAAAAAAGAATAAATAATTAAATACAAAATAAATAGTGTTAGTATAAATTTATACGGTTACTATAGTAAACTTATAAATTTACACTATTATACATAAACTGATATGAGCCATTTTTAAGCAAAACAATGTAAATTCTAAACATTTTTTTTCTAGGGTCTGGTTAATGTATGCCCTTAGGCACACATTAATCATCCATTTAAAAAGTTTTCATGGAGAATTGAAAAAACTATTAAAACAGTTAATTACTTTTTCGTTTTCCTATAAAAAGTTTCATAAAATGGTTAATTAATTTCTATTATAAACTCTCTTAGTCCATTTACTTTACCATGATGTTGATGTATGAGTCAAGGTTTAGTAGGTAGGCAAGATCTAAATGGCATTGTTTAGGGAAAAAGTTTAGGATCACACAAATTTTCGCAACTTCTTTTCACAACTGTGTTGTGACAGAATGTGATTAGTTAAAAACAAATAGTGGGTTCATGTATAAGTGATTGTTAACTACTTACAATCTGTCATGTTAGAGTTGTAGCAAAATAGTTGTGAAATAAGTTGTAGTCCTAACATGCTAGAACTATTAAAATCAATCATTGTGAAACACGAGCTAGCTAGCTAATAGGCTTTAGGTTAGATCTATATCATGGAAAATTCTTAATTACTTCTAGAGTATGAAGAAATGGTGCTCCCTTCTCTCACATTTATAGTAGACCCTGTTATGAATTTAATGAGTGGACCCCATCATGAATGTGGGTGGAGGGAGCACCATTCTCCGTGTTTCAGAAGTACTTAAAAATTACTCGTGTATCTTTGTGAAACACGAGATGGTTGAGATGCTTTAGCTAATAGGCATTGTTTTGAATGATTTGGTAGAGCACATATGTTTTTTTGTTTATATCAAGATGAAAAAGGATAGGGATTAATTAATAAATAAATAAAATACTAACTCTTTGAGAAAGTGTTGAATTTGAAGTGACAATGAAGTATTAAATTGAGAAAAATGATTGCATGCTATAAATTTCTGGCAAGTGAACACACACACACACACACACATATATATATTGTAGGGGTGATAGGTCCAGTAGTATGTATCTATATATATATTGGGCTGAGGGCCCAATCCGAAGACATTAAGTAGACTGAGGACGGGTAAACCCTGTCATCGGAGTCTGTGTTAGTGAATGAAGAGGTGAGGTTTGGTCATAAGAGTCCTGGAAGGTGGTCTGAGGATGAATGCATCCTCGACTGAGCAAAGCCGGGGTCCGAGAGTGTGGTCTCCTGTCTAGGGCAACGTTCCGGAAGATTCTATTAGTAAGGATAAACATCATAGAAGCACGGGACAGAGGGAAACCATAAAATATCTAAGAAAAAGCTGCTACCACCACATTGAATGCTCTGTAGCTAACTCTCTGGTTGCATTTATGTAGAGAAGACCCCTGAACAGTGCTGCCTTGACTGTCCCAACTCACAAAAGGCTTGGGAATGTGTCTGATGGGACAAACGCTCAAGTAGCGGCCTAGACGATCAACAAATGAAGGGCCAATATCATCTAAAGGGAGCTATATAATGCAAGAGACCCTCCATGGAGGGGGATCGAAAAATTAAGAGCAAAATACTGTAGTAACAAGAACTGTGCTTATAATGAAATTCAAGAAATATATACAAGAACTGATCTCCTCGGATTATGCCGATGACGATTTTCTTTAGATAAAACCAGTCTATCTTTACTTTATTGTGATCTGAATCCATTATAATTGTTACCCAACTCATTAGAGCCTAATTTTCTAATCAACTCTCTACAAATTCATTGTATTGGGCTGTTTAGGCCTAAATCTTTTTACCTTTTGGGCCTAGGAACCAAATTGTGTCCTTACATATATATATATATATATATATATATATATATATATATATATATATTAAGATAAGTGAAAATAAAATTTGGACTTCAAAATTTTCTGCTGCTGCGATGACACAATGAAATCAATGATAAGTAGCCTAGTGCATCCAATAAATTTTTTTTTTTTGGGCAGAGACCTTTTTATTATTTTTAAAAGTTTGAATTTTTTTGAAAGAGATTAGGCAATTATCAAAGCACATACTGACATACATGATCTACCGAACCACACCAAAGTTCAAGTTACATGTTCTAAATTTCTAATGTCAAAATAAAAAATTATATATTAATCATTGATAGACCACAAAAATGTTAAAATATTCCACTTCTTACATGTAGTAGCATAAGGAGGATACAAGGAAAAAGGCTCGGTCATATAATTTCTTTAAAGTTTTTAACTTTTCCCTTATGTCTTTCCATTTCTCCGGAAGATGTTGATTTGCATAGCCGTGAAATGAAAGAATATAAGAAAAAAGTTAGATTGAAGTACACTTTTTATCCTTAAAATTCAAAATATTTTTGTGGGAGGGAGATTTGTCTCCAACTCCAACAAAAGAATTGTTCGCTTTGGGAATGGGCTGAGGAGACCTATACCACCCTCACGAATTTGCTCAATCCCACGTCGGGGAGAAACGCCTCCCACTCAGATAGCCACGTGTTTTACTCACACCAAACATTATTGCTCTCTGTGACTGTGGAGTGTGATGTGAGTACCTTTTTTTTTTTTTTTTTTGAATGAGTACTTTTTAGTTTTTACATTGACAAAGCCATATTAATTAATCGAAATCACTAATTGGTGTTTCACATAGCTTGTTACAAACTGTAGTAAAGTTGAGTGTTAAAAACATAATTATAATTATAAGTTGTTTTTAATTGAAATTGTGTTTTGAATTTCAGCTATGTGTCTTGTATACACAGTATATACCCTATCACCACTTCATATATATATATACTTTGGACATATAGCAAAATTTAAATTCAACAATAATTTGTGATATCAGCACACCATCAAATTAATTCAAATTTATAATTAGATTTAAATCAAAATAATAGTGAGTTTCAGCTAATTCAACCGGTAAAATTTTTTGTCATCGTATTTATAAAATAAAAAATAATAACCTAAATTGTATATTGTCTTTAATATTTTTTTTATTTTATTTAAAAAAAAAATTCTGCTTCCCTATTATTTTCGATACTCTTATTGCAAGCTAATTTAAGGGTTATTGCTAACGTTATATACTCTCCTTTGATTCTATTTTATTCTTTGTATTGTTTCAATTTTATTGGATGCTCTTTAATTCCTTTCTATTCCAACCAAGTATAATTTTTTTCGTTATACTAGGGTTTTTTTTTTTTTTTTTTTTTTTTTTTTTTTTTTTTTTTTTTACGAAAAAAATTATACTTGGTTGGAATAGAAAGGAATTAAAGAGCATCCAATAAAATTGAAATAATACAAAGAATAAAATAGAATCAAAG
Source organism: Quercus ilex subsp. ballota (assembly GCA_032727855.1). NCBI lineage: Eukaryota > Viridiplantae > Streptophyta > Magnoliopsida > Fagales > Fagaceae > Quercus > Quercus ilex. Next base: position 18,559,614 of record CM064908.1, on the reverse strand, counting down.
GAGAGTATATAACATTAGCAATAACCCTTAAATTAGCTTGCAATAAGAGTATCGAAAATAATAGGGAAGCAGAATTTTTTTTTAAAAATAAAATAAAATAAATATTAAAGACAATATACAATTTAGGTTATTATTTTTTATTTTATAAATACGATGACAAAAAATTTTACCGGTTGAATTAGCTGAAACTCACTATTATTTTGATTTAAATCTAATTATAAATTTGAATTAATTTGATGGTGTGCTGATATCACAAATTATTGTTGAATTTAAATTTTGCTATATGTCCAAAGTATATATATATATATGAAGTGGTGATAGGGTATATACTGTGTATACAAGACACATAGCTGAAATTCAAAACACAATTTCAATTAAAAACAACTTATAATTATAATTATGTTTTTAACACTCAACTTTACTACAGTTTGTAACAAGCTATGTGAAACAACAATTAGTGATTATGATTAATTAATATGGCTTTGTCAATGTAAAAACTAAAAAGTACTCATTCAAAAAAAAAAAAAAAAAAAAAAGTACTCACATCACACTCCACAGTCACAGAGAGCAATAATGTTTGGTGTGAGTAAAACACGTGGCTATCTGAGTAGGAGGCGTTTCTCCCCGACGTGGGATTGAGCAAATTCGTGAGGGTGGCATAGGTCTCCTCAGCCCATTCCCAAAGCGAACAATTCATTTGTTGGAGTTGGAGACAAATCTCCCTCCCACAAAAATATTTTGAATTTTAAGGATAAAAAGTGTACTTTAATCTAACTTTTTTCTTATATTCTTTCATTTCACGGCTATGCAAATCAACATCTTCCGGAGAAATGGAAAGACATAAGGGAAAAGTTAAGTGGAATATTTTAACATTTTTGTGGTCTATCAATGATTAATATAACGGTTGATGTGGGTTAAATTGTGTGATATTTAGTTGGCACATTTGTAGTAGAATTGTACGTATGTCATGCTTTTATAATGTTTTGGATCAAGTCCATATTTTTATAATGTTAATTCTGTTTTAGGTATTTGATAATTCAATAGTTAAATAAGGGCTGAATATAAAGTATATAATCATATCATAGAAACTCATAATAGAACAGAGGAAAAGTATTGAAATTTAGTATTAGGATAGAAGAAAAAATAAAATCCCATACAAAAGCCACAGAGCTACTGCTATTATAACTAAACATTATGTCAATAAAATTAGAAAACTGAGAATAATCAGTGCAATTATAGAAGAAAAAATAAAATGCCATTGTAGCTATACTAACTACTATATTTAGATCTAATATTGTCAATAAAAAAACATTAATGTCTTATAAGCAAGAAAACTGCAATGTTTTAAAAACCAAACCGAACTGGCCAGTTCAACCTGGAATTAAATCCAGAATAGGTCCCAAAAAAACCAAAAAAATGGAGAAAAAAACTAGCCATGAACCAGGAAAAACCGTGAACCAGTCTCTTTTTCGGATCTTTGATCGTTTCGGTTTTTAAATACATGAAAAACTGTCAAAGGAAAAGAACACATCTTGGTAAGTCTGCCTTTAACCCTCCTTCCTTAAATCTTCAATCATATTTAAAACCTCATTTCGCATTGTCAACTCTAGAGATGAGTCCACTTGTCTCTCTATAGCAGAAATCCAGTTGCTCTCCTTGTCCTTCCTTTTACTTGAATACCATTGACAGATCACTTTAGCAATGGCCATGACATAAAGTCCACAGTCATATCCATTTGTCTGCTGTGGTGTATTGCATTCTATGAAGCAAGGTGTAGCATCAGCAACTGCCTCTAGTTTGGCCACTGCTACAGCTTTAGCAGTTGCACCCACATCTTTCTTCTTCTTAGTTCTACTTCTACCTTTTGATGAAGATGATGATGATGCCAATTTTGTCGGCTCAGCAGCCGTGCCTATGAAACTCTTGACAGCCTCGTACAACTTCGTGGCGTGAAAATTATTTACTCCCTCCATGCCATCACGATGCAAAAATGCATGCTTGCTCCTATCATAAACAAGTAAACTCCAATGCGTTCCGCTATTGCCTCCATCAAGATCATCATTGTCATTAATGGTGAAATGAACAAGTTTCTTGGTTGGTAATTTGAGAGGCTTTATAGTATATTTGAGTCGCATCCTTGCAATTAGCTAGCCAAAAAGATACCGAAGGTGGAACGAGCAGGATATCATTGGAGTTACATAAGGAAGACAAATACCCAAAATAAAAGGCAATGATTTGGTCATTGAGAAAAGAGGGTCCTTAAAGAACATCCAAATCTGATTCTCTCAAAACAATATCCTCATATGTCAAAACCTCTTTGTCGTTCATAATTATGAATCTGCATAAAAACAATGGACATATAACATGCAATGAGTACAAGACTTTTAATCAGCACACAAAAGTAACAAAATTAATCAGTGTGACCAAAATAGAGCCTACTCAAGATGCATCTCATAGAATAGAATGAAACCCACACAAAGTCAAAAACACATTTGCAAGAACTTTTACAAAATTAATCAGTATTGTGTTTCAACATGAAATTTGGTGCCCAACAAACACTCTGACATAACAAACAGGGCCGCAGGGTACTAGATAGATAAACAATCTGAAATCCATTTAACATAAAATTAAAAAAAGAAAAAAAAAAGTGTATTTAACATGCATAATTAGTCAATGGAATACCTAAAAAGCCCAATTAAAAATTAAAAAAAAAAAAATCATCAAACCTATGAAAAATCATAACTAAAATCAGTGGGTATACAAGTACAACATTTAAAAAAACAAATTTGTTTTCATAAAACAAAACTTAAAAAAGGATTTTAAAAAATCGAAGAATTGATTTCCTGCAAAACTAAGGGAATCTTGATCATAATATGTAGGGAACCTTGGCTTGGGGTCTCACTCTCAGCACAACCCACCCCTGAAGAGGGCTTAATCCAAGAGACATGGGTTAGGTCCAGTGCATGCCTAAGTGCCCAAGTATAAAACCAGAGGAAAAAACAAAAAGCAAAAACTTGTAAATTAGATTTTAAAATTTGAAAATTAATTTAATAATTAAGTTCAAGTCATAAAGATTGCTAAAATTATGTAGGCTAAAGCCACAACCATACCTTAAAGTACCAAGCAATTATCATTGTTTTTTTTTTTTTCTTTTCTTTCTGTGCTTCTAAATTCTAATATTGTTTATGTAAGACCAAAACACTAAATCAAACCATGGTTCTCAAAAAGATGAATTCCAAAATTTTCTTTAAGAAATCAATGTAAAAAATGAATTACAAACACATATGTCAATTAAAATAAAGCAAAACAAGTAACATGTACCTGAACTAGTCACCAAGTCTGGTACCGTTGAAATCGATCCTACAATATCAAGGATTTTTTAATCTAAAATCACAAACCTTATAAACTGAGAGAGAGTCACGTATCACATATGTATGCAAACATGGATTATATATGAAGTTAAAGATATTGTCATGACCGAAATCATATTGGATTCCAGTTTGGTTTGGGATTGCTGACTGCATGGATATTGGATAGTATATCTTGAATTATCTTATAGGACAAATTATTTTACAACATTTTTATAAATTGTTGATGTGACAAATTGATTCTCATCTAGGTCCATTATTAACATTATATTTTTTAGTTACCAATAACTACCTACCACATCATCAATTTGTAAAATATTTTGTGGTTTTAACATTTTTCTTTTAGATTTTCACTTTTCTTTATTCAATTTGGGTTTTGCTTAATGTTTTAAGTTGATTTTATACGCCAAAAAAAAAAGTTTTAAGTTTTTTTTTTTTTTTGAGAAAAAGAAAAAAGTTTTAAGTTATACTATATTAATTCCATAAAACAATTATTTGGTAAATTTAAAAATAAGTTATACACTAGTGTGAGGGGTAAAAGCCTAGATCTACCAATTGGGCCTGGGGCCCTGTTCTTTAGATTACTTTATGTCCGAAGAGTAGTAATTCGCTAGGATAGTGTTCATCTGAGGGCAACGGACCCAAAAAGGGCTGAAAAGCATAATCCGAAGAGGTCACTCTTTGTCCAAAGAGGTTTTACTCCTCGGATATGAATAGTTCTGATCAAATAAACTTACAGAAGGCCCGAATGCCCTTCCTGGTAATGTTGGTGGCAAAGATAAGCTCTGGGCACTCCTGGGGATGATAAGGATGAAGAAATATCTCAAGGAAAAACTGCCACCACCGCATTTAATGCCCTGCAGTAACTTTTCTGGCCGCATTTATGTGGAGAAGACCCTTAAACAGTGCAACCTCAACTACCGCCACTCCCAAAAGCTAAAGAAGATGCTTGATGTGACCTACACTCGAGTGTGATAGCAGATGGAAGACAAGTGGACGGTTGGGATATTTAGGAAAGAGGCTATATAAAGAAGGAGAGCCCCTGATAGAGGGGGAGAGAGAAAAGAGAGAAAGAAGAACAAAAAATTACTTTACTATAGCTCTGGAATCTATAACCTAAGTACATTCAATAAAATTCCTCTTCGGACCCCAAGTCCTTCATGGTTTTTACGTGATTGCATGTTAGATTATTTGCCTATACTACAACCAACTTTTGTTTAATCCATATCCGGCCCAGTTCTTTCACCCACACTCTACAAATTTATTGTTTTGGGTTTGTTGGGCTCATGTTTCACACTTCGTGGACTTGGGCTACAAAAACTGACCCTACAACTAGTATTATGTTTCTACTATGAATCGCTTAATTAAAAATTATATGTAAAAAATTGAAACTATATTAATTAATGACTAATGAGATACATAACACAAACGCATTAAATTTATGACATAGATTTAGAATAGATACATATATTGAGCCATTTCGCACAAACACAATGTATAGTAGGATTTGATGTCCAATTTTTATTATATAGTATATAATATACCATTGCAATCAACGAATTAGTTAAAAACTACATGTAAATAAAGTGAAACAATATTAATAATTAGTGAGCATGTGACAAAAATATATTCATTTTACAACATATAATACACACAAACTAACATTAATTATCATTAGACCAAGACACCAATCAGTTTTTGGTATAGGTAGGGATTGAACCCCAGATCTCTTATTTAATCATTAGAGACTTTATCAGTTGAGTTAATTAGAACTCACAATAAATACATTTATATGTGTGTGCAGTGTATCAATTTTATCTTATCATCTAATAGGAAACTTAGTATGGGGTTCAACTAATGGTCATTGTTTTTTCTTTTCTTTTCCTTTTTATTGTTCAATAAGTAAATTTTTTTTTTGTGCCCCATATCCATGGTATGATTTGAATCCCTAATCCTACTTTCCCCTCCCCTCCTCCACTATCTCCCTATATATAGAATAATCAATCTCCTCCACTACCTCCCTATATATAGAATAATCAATTGTTTTAAGTGTATCACTAATATAAATTAATTTAATTGAACATAAAAAAAAATGAATGATGAATACATAGTTATTTTAAAAATTATATATATATATATATATATATAATACACTACTATGCACACCAGTCTCCAACAAATCGACGTCAAATAGATAGGCGAGACACTCATTATCCACTACAATTGAATTTTTTTGACTTATTTCTTAATATCTGGCATCTAGACTCACTAGTTAGTTTGGTCTTTAGGCCAAAATTATCTTCTCCCCTTATTAAGAAACTTATCAGAACCCACCCATTTTCTCTTATCAAAGTGCATGACTAGGCAAGTCACAACCTTTTCGCGACCAACCAGGTCGCAACAATGTCGCAAACTACACTACTCTAAATTTTTTTTAGGTCACTGTGATAGTGCCAACACAGACATTCTATGAATGTTGTGCGTGGTAAGAAAAAGAGATTTGAGTATAAACTAATAACCTAATATAAAGCAAGGCAGAAGAACCAGATCAAAGTGTTGACAAAACAATTCATGACCATTTTGCGACTAACTAGGTCACGATAACTAGCAAACTACACTACTTTTCTTTTCTTTTTTTCTTTTTTGTGGCCATTGTGATAATGCTAACACACACATTACTTGAGTGTCGTTCATGGCAAGAGAGATCTGAGTATAACCTAATATGACACTGGGTAGAAGAACCACATTAGAGTGTTGACTATGCAAGTCGCAACCATCTCACGAATAGCTAGATTGTAAACTGCACTTAGTGTTGTGTGTAAGAAGAGAAAATTATCTAAGTATAACCTAATATCTACCCCTTATTCTTCCAAATTCTATCTATTTTCACTCAAATATAAGACACGTGACATTTTCTAAAATATGAATTAGGAAAGTATTCAAATTTAATTTAGAGAAAAACTCAACTACTTATAGTCACAACCTCTTCTGCTCACTCGCATTAACATCTCTCTCATTACATACTCATGGCAGAATCATATTTTAAAATGAATCGTGTTAGAATGCCACTAGTAAAACACGAAGCGGACTCTTATGAAGAGTCCTATGTCTCGTAGAAATTGGCAGTGTTTCGTCATTCAAGCTCAGACTAAATCCATCAAATGAGCCATCTTCTAACATCGCTCCATATCAACTTGTGTACCGTATATTGAAGTTTGTAGAAACTGGTGAAGAATACATCCGATCTTTGGAGAATGAATGCAAAGATAACCGTTTAATGCCTATTGATGGCTCTAACATCCTGAGGGTACAATAGGGATGTAACTTGAAACTTTTTCGTTCCTCTACAGTTTAAAATTGTGTGAGATACTTGAGATTTTCAATATTCGTTCCTCTACAGTTTAAAATTGTGTGAGATACTTGAGATTTTCATTATAAGTTTAAGAGGTCAAAAATATATGTCCTCTTTAAAAAAATGACAAGATGTTGAAGGGTGGGACGTGTGGTTAAATAAAATATCCCTAGCCACACGTACCACCACAATCAAAGATGGAAGGTTTGCCTTATTCAGCAAAAAGTGATAAACATAGCAAAGGCTCATGAAGTATATATAGTGCTGGAGTCCTATACTTATCAAAGCTCAACAAGAGGTCTAGTCCTAGCCGGAAAAGACTACTGTTCCTAACAAACGTGTGTCACACAAAGAATTCTAATTCTTGCATGACACACGAGGGCAACTATTGAAACTAAAAAATATACATTAGGGTTCGTTTGGATATAGTTAAAAATTGAAAACTGAAAACTGAAAATACTGTAACAAAATAATTTTTAAATGTGTGAATAGTACTGTGAAACCCATTTTTAATGAAAAAGTTGTTCAAGCAAAAAGTCAACATTCACAGCTAAAAAAATAAATAAATAAATAAATTGAAAACACAAACGCAAAACGCAAATCATCCGAATCCAAACGCCACCTAAAACAAATGTACATCGCTTGGAAATAAGGGTTGAGACACATATTAATAAAAAAAAAACTCACGCAAGTCTAACACCTAGTAAATCAAAGAATACCTATAAACTAGTCTGCCATTACCTATGTGAAATGACTAAAATGAGAAAAATAAGGAGCTATTGGAAAGGTGGGTGCAGCGTTATCAAAAGCTAGTTTGCCATTATCTAGGAAAAAAAAAAAAGAGATATTTTGGATTAAATTTATTGTTGCTGAAACTGAAAATTGAAAATACTCTAGTAAAATAATTTTTAAATGTGTAAATAGTATCGTGGAACCCATTTTTAATATTTTTAAATGCGTAAACAGTACTGCTACAATACGTGAATAGTGATTTTTGTCTCTTACACAGTACATTCATGTGATTTTACTGTTTATACACTGAAAAAAAAAAAAAAATCAAATCGCTGAAACTGAAACGTGCAATCCAAACGGCCAAAAAGGCTGAAAAGGTGGCACGGCAAGATAAAAAATAATTAAAAAAATTAAAAAGCTGAAAAATGGGTGATGGCATGAACGGATTGAGATCTTGTAGGGTATTGCACGGTGTGCAATTGCTCAAATCTCAATCATTCATTGAAATTGACCCATCCGAATCTAATGCTTCGAAAATTGACACATCATTTAAGCCACGTCAACAATATGTGTGCTCCATTAACCTCACTTTCTCATTTCAAGTTTTAATTATTCACACTCTTCTCTCAAATTTTCATTCTCTCCCTCTCTCTTCCATTCCACCAAACCTATCTGGGACACCATGGCTGCAGCTAGCAGCCATCGAATGCCATGCCGCCACCACCTCCGGTGGTTCATTCTGGTGTGGCTTCTCCTCTCTTGAAATGCCTCTCTTTGTTTTCTTGTTCTCCTAAGCCCAGCCATGGCCGAGCTTCTCCTTGCAGCCACCGTTTCCAAGTGGCTGCCATCACATCGATCCAGCCAACAGTCTCCCTCGTCGGATCTGTCAATTCGGTATCAGAACCACCGTTGCCTAACTCGCTTCTCTCTGATATTATCTTTAGAAAAAAAAATGTCTTTTTATTTTTTAATTTTTCAGTATTTTGATGTTAACTGTTTTGTATGTTTGGTTTTTTTGTGTTCATTTTGCATTTTTTGTTTTGTTTTTGGGATGGTATCACCATTCACTCGTGAATTGTTTTCCTTTAATTAAGGTTACCTTGAACTATTTGTTGGAATAATATTTCTACGCATGATTAAGAGTGATAAAATTTGAAGTTAAATAAAGTTGCTATGAGTAAAATACATGAAGCTGAAGTTAAATAATGGTTACAATTATATATCTACTTCTAGTGTAACTGTTGTAATTACTTGCTGAGAGTGAAGTCAATGTGATTTTGCTGTTTTTTGGGTGGGCATTGAAGGTTTTTGATGAAATGCTTTATAGAGTTTTAGTTTATTTCTTTGCATTTAGTCCTTCTTCTTCTCCTTTTTTTTTTTTCACCTTCTTCTTCTTCCTTCTTCTTCTTTTTTGTGGATTTTCATGTTAGTTTGGTGCTAAGATTGTGATTATAATTGAATTTATGTTAGTATCGTATCTTTGAAACTTGAACTTCTTTTCTTGATTATTCTCTGCGGATTTTTTTTTCTTTCTTTGATTTCTTTGCCAAAGCTTATCAAGCTTATCCCTTTGTTTCATTTATAGCACTCACGATAATCCCTTTCTTAGTTTCTTTCATTGAAACATACTATGCTTTCTTAGCTTAATAATAATTTCTTAGTTTGAAGTTTGTCACAATGTATTAGTTCTCTCTTATTCCATTTGTTTGTCATTATTGTGGTTTGAGTTTGGTAGTAGTTGATTATTTTATTTTCTTTTAATGTTGATTTTGGAAATGCATAGAAGATGTAAGTAATTACAACAATTAGAATAGAAGTAGATATATAATTGCAACCATTATTTAACATCAGCTTCATGTATTTTACTCATACCAACTTTATCTAACTTCAACTTTTATCATTCTTAATCATGCGGAGAAATATTATTCCAACATATAGTTCAAGGTAACCTTAAATGAAGGAAAACGATTTATGGGTGAATGGTGATACAATCCCAAAAACAAAACAAAAAATGCAAAATAAACACAAAAAAACCAAACATACAAAACAGTTAACATCAAAATACTGAAAAAATAAAATATAGTTTTCAAGAGACATTTTTATTTTTCTAAAGATAATAACAAAGAGTGGCGAGTTAGGCGACAGTGGTTTTGATACCGAGTTGACAGATCCAGCGAGGGAGATTATTGGCTAAATCGACGTGGTGGCAGAAACTTGGAGACGGTGGCTGCAAGGAGAAGCTCGGCCACGACTGGGCTTAGGAGAATAAGAAAATAGAAAGAGGCATTTCAAGAGAGAAGAAGCCACACCAACATAAACCACCGGAGGTGGTGGCGGAATGGGATTTGGTGACTGCAAGCTATAGCCATGGAAGTTTGGCCATGGCTGTCCCAGATAGGTTTGGTGGAATGAAAGAGAGAGGGAGAGACTGAAATTTTGAAAAATTGAGAGGAGAGGGTGAATAGTTGAAACTTGAAATGGGAAAGTGAAGCTAAAAGGAGCACACGAATCACTGACGTGGCTTAAATGATGTGTCGATTTCTGAAGCATTGGATTCAATGAATGGTTGAGATTTGAGCAATTGCACGGGATCTCAATCCTGGCATGAACACGTGAAAGAAGTTAGTGGTCTTAGAAAAATGCTAGTGCAGTACTGCACTTTCCTTGCAGTTTTGGCTCATGAATTGATCAGTTAAGAGAAAAAATAGGGAAAAACGGTTTCTCAATTCCTTTATAAATTAAAGGAGCTTCAGTAGGCAAAAGAGAGAGAGAGAGAGAGAGAGAGAGAAGCAGGCACGCAGCAAAACACAGAGAAAAAAAAAAAAGGAAAGAAGAGAGACACAGGTAGAGATAGAGAGCAACAAGCAAAGGAGGAACATACAGCATTAGGTGGGGATTTTATTAGCCCCTTTCTTCTTTAAATATCTCCCTCTTCCTCTTCTTCAAATCTGAATTTTTGTTTAGTAAAACAAATAGGGTTGGGTTTCATGAGGAGTTCCTAACTCCATGCATGAAGATTTAGATACGAGTCCCTAACTCGTAAATCCTATTTGAACATTACCAAATAAAAATTCTCTCAAGTTTTGGTTCAGCGTTTTCTCCACTAGAGTCCTTGACTCTACCAAATCAAATTCATTAATGGAGTCCTTGGCTCTACCAAATTTTAATGGAGTCCTTGACTCTACCAAACTAATGGAGTCCTTGACTCCACTACATTTCAATGGAGTCCTTGATTCCCAAAGTGGAGATTCTAATTCCTTCAAATTCCAACATGACTAATTTTTTGGAGATTCCTAATTTCTTAATCAAGATTGGAGTTAATAATTTACAAAATGAAATGACCATAAAAATGGATTTAAGGACATTTTCCAATTCCCAATTCCTAAAACATGTTTAGAAAAAATAAAATTGCTTCAAAGGAGTTTTCTTTCCCTTATTTAAGTTTGGACACGTCAGTCAAAATATCATTAAAATTCCTACAAAGAAGCAAATGAAAGAAAAGGGAAAATTGCTTGGACATTCAACTTCTGAAAGAGAGAATCCTTGACTCAATTTCCATAAAAACATGGTTCTTGACTTATCCTTGAGATTAAATCCAATTATCTCACCCAAAAGCAAAATTAAGTCGATGCTTAATTAAATACAAAGTATTTGGCTTAAATGTCCATCATTTAAATTGGGCAAATAAATTTGAGGACTTTAAATTTAAAACCTCAAATTAAGAACTACGAATTGGCTTGATTCCCGTCAAGAGTAGGTGTAGCCACAAATAAATAAAAACACATATCCCCTTAAAACATGAAAATAAATGAACTTATGTATATAGACGATGTGGTTGGAATCAAAGGGTCTTCCTTTGAAACAAGGGATTGTAATTAAGTGATACATTATCTTGAATAGACACTACTCACATCAATAAAACCCATACACCAAAAGGCCTATGGGTGAAATTATGTTTGATGAATTTAACTAATTTGACAATTCCTGTTAAACATAATTTGACAATGTTTGTTAAACATAATTTAACAATGTTTGTTAAACATAGTTTAACAATTATTGTTAAACATTGATTAACAATTTTTGTCAACAATAGTTATATAATCAGTTGGAGCTTATTGTTTTTACATTAATATTTTAAAATTCGATCTAAATGATAGGTTTTATATTTTAAGGTTCAATCATGATTTAATATTGAACTATGATGATGTCATAATTAATTTAATAGTTAATTAAAATAAAAATAAAAATATTAAATTTGTAAATTTGAACAAAGTTGACTGAAAATACTATCTAAATACATTTATCCTACAAATATAATACACAAGATCATATTAAAGGTAAATTCATTAACAATACATTTTCATGTAAAGAACAATTCTTAATCACAAATAAATTTAGTAAAATATACAAATTCAGTTCTATAAATTATTGAGAGTAATAATAACGTTTAGAAAATAAATATATATTCGTTTTTAAAATGAAATATATGTTTTTTATGTTAAAAATTAATATGAAAGCCCGTTTAATTTATTGTTAAATACTATTACTAATAATCAATTTGGACAATCAAGTGTGTTAGTTTAAATTGGAGACAGGAATGAGCACAGTGCAGTGAAGGTGGGCTGGGCTGTGGTAGAGCATGGATTATTTTAATTTTTTTTTTTTTATAAAGGAGACTAGGAGATTAAATGTAAATAAATATTTTTTTTTTTTTTAGGAAACATGTGAATAAATACATTAGTTATTCATTACCTAATACACAAGGATATATAGTATGGTGGTGGGTAGGTAGTTACTGTAATTCTTGTGCATTTTCAGCATTTACAATTTTTCTTAATACTTCTTGTTGAACGTGCTTCACCCGGTTTTTTGTTTTTCAGAAAAAAAAAAAGTTAATAAATCTACTTTAATATTTAAAATTAAAGAGAATTTTCAAATCACAATTATTATTGAAAAATCCGTCCTATTTCAAGTACTAATAACTCCAAATATGACACATAACACTTTCATGTTTAGTTTGGAGGAGAGGGAACCACATCATAAACCAAGGAAAAACTTTATAAGATATTTATGAAAAAGAAAATGATAAAAGTGTAGTAGATAGAAGAGATGGAAAAAAAAACAAACAAACAAACAAAGCACAATTACAAAAAACGATAATTGTAATATATAGAACAATGTCAAAGTAATATTTAAATTAATAAGAATTTGTATTGAATAGAAATCATTTTTTACTATGATCATGCAAATGGATGTCACCATATATAATAATAATAATAATAATAATAATAATAATAATAATAATAAAATAACATATGTGAGAAACATCCTGAAAAAAAGTATTGAAATTTATATAAATCACAACAATGACTAATATACATTTATGGAATTGAAATACTTCCCAACTAAATTGAAAGTTAAGCTTAAGTGTTGAATGGTAGCACTGAACCAATAAAATATTTACATCAACCGCTCAACTACCTTCCAAGTCCCAAAACCACAAATAAAATTTACTATATTTGAGGATAACCAATCTGAGACCACGCTATATTTGAAGATTGATTAGCTTTAGGTTGTTATGCTGTTTCAGCAGAGCATCAAATGTTTTAATTTTCTGTTAATTTTAGTAGTTTTGTAGAACTCTCTAATTGAACTACTGCTTTAGGAAAATTTGATGGTGTTAGACTTGGGCTGTCATTATACGGTAAGGATTTTATGATAGGGTAGTGTTTGATACACAATCTATTATACATCCATTTTTTAAACTAAATCGTGAGTTAAAGATACGATTTTAAAATTGAAATCATGTTTTTAACTCACGACTTAAGTTCAAATAAATGTTTGTGTAATAAGGCGTGTGTAACTGTTTTTATCTTTTTATGTTATGTACCAAATTGTATTAACTATTAAGCATTCGAATTGTTTTAATTCACAGATTTCACACAGAACTGTTTTTGTAGTAGCCTTAGCTCAGGTTGAATTTTGTAAATCTATGTGGCAGGGTTCCTTTTTGGCCATATGCAAAGCTGATTTTGACGAGCTGGTTGGTGATATCATACTTCAATGGTGCTCTGCATATGTAATGGCAAATGTAATGCTTATTTTAAACTACTCTGTTAAAAGAGATTGGCTTTATCTCCCCCTGTGTAGTTATTAATTTAAAGTTTAAACTCACTCGATTTTCATTGTATCCTGTTAGCTAGGTACCTGAGCACAATATTATCCCCTAACATTCCATGATGTGAACCAATGGAGAAAAAAAATTATGCATCCATTAAAAAAATATTAAGAAAATTAGTTTTTAGTTTAAAGAGGTTTGGATGGAAAATCATGTTTTAAACTTACAATTTATTTATTTATTTTTAAAATTAAAGCCAAAATAAAATAGAAAAAAGAAAAAGAAAAAAGGATTCGGGTTGGGTCTCTTTGCATCCACAAGCAAGAAATTTGGGTACAAGTGGTAAATGAGTTTTGGGTTTCAAGTATCCAAGGTAAAACTTTCGGGTTGGATTTATGTATATCCAATCCAAACCTGGCCCATGGTCATCCCTAACTGTGCCTTGTCCACTAATAGACAACCTAGTTAGTCAAAATAATAGAGATGTCTCCATTAGAAATTTAGAAAGATTATGAGATTTCGATTAAGTTACAATAGTTTAGGTATAAGCTTGGCCAAACTCTAATGGGAATTTTTTTTAATTATTATTTTTGGGGGAAGGGATGCTTTGCTGTATTATTGAACGCATCATTATGCTCCAAATCACATATATTAGTTTTTTTTTTAAGAAGAAAATCACATATATTAGTTCTAAAGTTGCTAGATACTGATTGAATTAATTAAGGCGAGTCAACAAAAGTTATTAATAGTTTATTATGAATTCTCGTTCCGCTTAAATAAGTTCATATCACCCTTACTTCAAGAACAATCAAAGTTATCAATAGCTAGCTTAAAATACTAAGACAATCATGACACTAAACTTGGGTCTCTGACTCCCAAAATTAGTATATGTATTAATATAAATTTATAACTACTATTAAGTGTCAGTTTGAGACAAGCTGAAAATTTCAGCTTATTTGCAATTTCAGTTTATTTTTACTACATTTATAGGTCACATTACACTTTTTGATATTATTTATAGGTCCTACTAACTTTTACTTTTATTCACTGTACTTTCAATAAAAAGTTTTTAGTTTCAGTTAAATAAGCTGTTTTCAAATGGACACTTAAGTCATTTATTATTTTAGAAAATATGACCAAATCATCTCCTGATAATACTCTCAAATCAACCATCAAATGGGCTTAGCATGCTGGTAGCAATAACCTGCAAGAATTATTAATTTTTAAGTCAGTGATAACTCACTATTTCAATTATAAATATAGAAAGAAATTAATGTAATTAGATAAACTTTTTTATTAATTTTTTTTTTACTAAAATAAAAAAGAAAATTACTTTCAAGTTTTTCTTTGTACTCCTTTAGGTCTCGGACGTACAAATCAGCAGCCTCAAAATTATAGGGATCTTCCACATTTGGTTGGAGCAAAGCCTGAGGGATTACGAACTCAAAAACATGTTCCAGTTCTACAACTCACACGCCAAACAAAGTTAAATTTAAAAAATAAAATCGCTTTTAAAGAAAACAAAGTTAAATTAAAACTTCGAAAATTTATGAAATCATCTATACCCATATGTATTACCAAAGTCTGAATTCCAATTTTCAATTTCCAACTGATCCACACACATGAACCCAGAACTAAAATGATGAAAGTAAAGCTCATTAGTGAAAAAACGTTAACTTTATTTAAAATATAATTGTGTATTTAAAATAAAATTCTTACTCAACGTCAATATTTGGGTGAAATTTTTTGTCTACAAAGTTGATGACTGGTGGTTTGTTTGGATATCCTTCTTCGAGGTCCACACGGATTTTCCAAACAAATCCTTGGTAAAGACCTAAAGGAAGTAAATAAGAAAATCAAGCAAAAATTATGATTTTTATATTTTTTTTAATCCAAAATTTTAATTTATATGATGATGATACAACAATTTATGGAAATAAAAATAAAAATTGAACTTACTGTTTTTGGGACCCTTAAACTCGACGATGAATTCTGTGACTTTGTCACCAACGAACTGTAAATTATTTCCTTTTTTTAATCTGTAAAAAAAAAATTAAGCAACAACATGCAAGACCATTTTAATTAGCAAGGTTGTTGTTGTTATGAACATCATATAATATTGAAAAACAGAGAGAAAACTTATTAAAAACAGAGAGAAAACTGAATTGCTGAATCAATTCTTTTCTTGAATGAAAAAGGAAAGAAGTTACATAATAGATATCATGCTCTGCTATATATACATGTAAACAGGGAGTAACGGATTTTCCCTCCAAAAATAACAGATTAGCTAATTATCAGCAACCAATTACAATGTGACATCTGTCCCCTTTATTTGGTTATTCTTCTCTATTTGACACGTGTAATTCTCTTGAGACTTGCTTTCTTTCTTTCTTCTTTGTTCTGTCTAATTCACCGTGTTGCCAATGTTGACTTTCTTCAATTCTAATATATAACATGTAAAATAAATAAATTATTATGAATTAACACACAATTTCGCGCCATCTTTTTCTCGATGATCCGTAACCATAAGAGCAATTGCCAATTGGTCTCACAAGAACAAATTTAGTTCCTATCCACCAAAAGAAAAAAAAAAGAACAAATTTAGTTGAAACGATCGATTTCCTTAGTGAACATTATTGTTCTCTATTAATGATTATATAAAGGCAGACTTGGGTTAAATTGTGTGATATTAATAATATATTATACCTTTTTTTTTTTTTTTTTTGAGGATAATTATACCTTTTGTTAGTTGGCACATTTGTGGATTTTTTTTTTCCCATAATGTACCTTGTCATGCTTTTATAATGTTTTGCATATATCAAGTTCACATTTTCATAATGTAATTTTTTTTTTAGTTGGTTGGTTCATCAGTAGTATAATTTTTGTCCTATAAATTGTCAATTTTTATTTTGGTCTTCGTAAAAATAATATACATTGCCACTTTTATAATATCATTTAATAAGAAAAAATGACAAAACTTAAGTATAATATCTTAGAATCTCTAATTAAATTTAAACACCTAACTACATTGATTACTAAAACACAAACAATATTATCATTAATAAAGACTAAAGATAAGGATAATTATGGCATGTTTGGTAGACTGTAATAAGCGTTGTAATGTAATAGTTATTCCTATAGTTTAGTTATTCTTTAGGGCACGTTTGGTACACTTTAGTGATTATTACATGGGAATAGGAATAAGTATTATAAGGAATACATTAAGTTGGAATGTAATAAGTATTACTATTCATTAGTTTGGTGACCATTTAGGAAGAGAATTCTGAATATGCATCCACAATTTAGTAGAGTATAAAAAGAAGGTGTAATTAAATCATTTTTAAATCAAATTTCCTAATATACACTTATTTTAGGGTGTTCAAAATAGAGCTAATAATTAACAACAAAGAAAATTTATTTTCTTTCCTTTTGAAGATGTGACAACTAATGGCTTTTTAGGAAAACAATTTAAAAAGTTATTACATAAAGTGAAGGAATAGATATTCAGTACTTTTGATAAGGAATAATTATTTCTCATTTTGAAGAATAACTATTCATAAAGAATAACTATTCATTATAATAAAAACATAATCAAACAACCGAATAGTTATGCCATAGGAATATCTATTACATTACAGTGTCTATTACAGTCTACCAAACGTGCCCTTAGTTTGGTCATGTTTTTATTACAAAGAATAGTCATTCCTTATGAATAGCTATTTTTCAAAATGAGGAATAACTATTCCTCTTCAAAATGTGGTATTAGTTATTCCTTAGTAAGTGTAATAATTTTTATACTTAATATATTTCCAAATAAACAAACTTTTCATATACATCTAACAATTATAAAAATAAAAAATCACAAAAAAAAAAGAACATATCTCTTTTAAATTTAAAAATAACAATTTTTAAGGAGATATAATTGTATGAGTAAGATATTTCCTAAAATAAATATTAAGTTTCATTCTAATGTTATAAGTTACAACCAAACTAATGAATACGTTTAGTTATTACATTACAACACACTTTATTACTAGTAATAAAGATTACAATTCCTGTCATAATTCTCATTCAGTGTACCAAACGTACTCTTAATTCAATAAAATTATGCATTGAGTTTAATTAAAAAACGTAATATACTGCGTCAACTACTTGTAAAAAAAAAAAGGTACCATTAACTACTTTTTACTCTTAAAAAAAACTATGTATATGTTTTTTCTTTTGCGATGCATAATATTTTTACAATGTTTTTACAACGAATTCTATTCTAGGTGGTAAATTGTTAGTAGTTATAATTTGAACTTACTATTAACATTACCTTTTTACCTACTAATGGTGTATCACTACGCACGAACTCTAAACTTGTCCATTGAGATCGTCCAAGGGAAGAAGGACGATCATAAAAGATGGATTACATTAGTGTGCTAGTCCACAATGAGGTCGTCCATAGATGGAAACACCTGGACTACCTCCATACGTTCAAGACGCCTCTCCGTTTGTTTGCTTAAGACGAGCTTATCATTAAGAGCCAGGGTCAAGATTCATTACCATAGCCAGTTTCCAATGGCGGTTATGGGAAACAAGCCCAAAGAATGTAACTTCCATGGCAGTTATGGAAGTTACCTCCGAGTCTCCCGAATTTCTCAATGATAAAAGCAGTTACTAAGCGAATAACTGTCCCAAGGTATGTGCTATATAAGTGTGGAAGCAAGGGCCCGAATTCGTATAATGGGCCTAAGGCATTATTTGAGGACAGGGATATGTCTGAGGAGGATTAAATGATTGGAAGGGGCCCCGAAGTGTAGAATTGCATGAGGAAAGAATGGAGGAATATAGTCCGAGGAGGAGCTCCTTCTCGGATATGATGAATATTGATCAATTCTATATTTAGGCGATTTGGGTGACCTTTCAGGAAGTTTCGACGATAAGGATGAGATCTAAGCACATACAAAGGCGATAGGAACTCAGAAATATCTAAAGGAAAAGCTGCTACTACCGCATTAAATGCACTGCAGCAACTTTCCTGGCCGCATTTATGTGGAGAAGACCCCTGAACAGTGTAGTCTCAGTTATCACCACTCACCAAAAGCCAAAAAGGATGTCTGATGGGACATGCACTCAAGTGAAGGCCTAGATGAGTAACAAGTATAGGATCAAGATGGTCTGAAAAGAACTACATAAGGGAAAAAATGTCCCATGAGCGGTGGGGGGGGGGGGGGGGGGAGGGATTAGAAAAAGGAGAGAAAAAAAAAAAAGAGAAAATGAATTACTGTAGGACTAAGAACTGTATTAACTTTCAGAACTATTGGTTTAATTCATAATCCATCTCCTCGGACAATCATTTTATCGAGTTTTACGTGTGTTTCATGCTTGTTCATCTTTGAAATCCTTACTAGCCGTTGTCCAATCCGCCAAAGCCCAGCTCTTTCACCCACTATCTATAAATTTATTGTACTGGGTTCATTGAGCCTATATCCCATATCTTTAGGGCTTGGGCTACAAATTATGACCCTACAATAAGCATTCATTTGTGAAAAGGTAATTCATTCTGACACTTCCACACAAATTGGAATTCCAAAAATAGTGACTTTATCATCGGATGATCCTTGGCTGGTCTTTCTCGGTCTCCTCTGATCTTGTGTTTATTTTTCAGGATATTCCAATTAACTTTGAGATCAACGCCCGAGACATTCAGCCTACTGATTTCCTTGTGTTCATCACCTACCAATAACAGCTAAAAATAAAATAACAACCTACCACTTAGAATTTATTATAAAAGTATTATGAAAATTTTGTAGACAACATTTATTTTCTTTGCTTTCAAAAAAAAAAAAAAAAAAAATTCTTTTGTAAGGTATGTACTAGTAAGTAACTGATATTCTCTTGTAATGTTTTTTTTTTTTGGAGGGAGAGTTTCAATCTATGACTTCTGCTTCTAATAATAACTCTTTATTCTTAGATCAAAATACTAATTGATTTTTGGTATAGGCGAGAATTCAACCTATGAGTTAAAATGGTTTTAGACCCAAAATTGGTGTTCTATTGTAACATGTATGGTATTTCTTTTTGGGTATGGGTGTATCCGTGTATCTACTAACAGGGATGGCTAGGTAGGTACTGGCATTTGGATTGTCGAAGCCACTGTTTTTGTTGTTGGTTTTGGTGGCCGATCATCATACCCCCAACGCTAGCAAATTTAACTGAAGGCCTGTTTGATAGCAATATTCAAATATTATTGTTCAATTTTTAGTATTGTAAAAATACATATTTGAGTGTTATAAAAATGCGCGTCATAAGTGTTATTATTGTTTAAATATTAAAAATTGTTGTTTAAAAGTAAGGGCCAAACAGTAGCTGATTTTGTACTATGATACCCAAAAAAAAAAAAAAAAAAAAAAAAAAAAAATCTTTAGTGTAAAGTATTTTACGTTGCTGTCCTGCGGCTCCACCCAATCCTGTGGGCTGCGGCTCAAACAGCAATAATATTTGGCAAATTGATCCACGTCTATGGGCTTCTCGTTTTGACTTTTCCAATTCTTAGGCAGTAAGGATAGGAATTAGGAACAACTCGTAGGAATAATGCCGTACGTAACTCCTACACTACTACTACAATAATCAACGTTGACCACCATCTCCTAACAAATCTTAGTTTGCCACGTCACGTCGCGATAAGAAGAAGAAGAAGAAGAAGAAGATAAGTGTCGGTCGTACACGATTTCATCAAACGCGTTAAATATCTGTAATTGCTTGCGATTTGTGAATCTCTCTTTGGAATATAATATAATAAAATAAAGTAAAGTAAAAAAGAAAAAAGAAAAACGAGAGCCTCTCTTTTTTTTTTCCCCTATTTAAAGCCTATATATATACAAACACCGATTGATACACAAATCGAATCGAAGCTTGAAAAACAAAATATTAATAAGAGTGTTTGGTTGTTTGTTTATCGAAAGAGAAAAATGGCAGCACTACCTGGGGGAGTGACAGATGTTAAGGGACACGAGAACAGCTTGCAGATCGACGACCTCGCTCGTTTTGCTGTCGACGACCACAACAAGAAAGAGGTACTCTTATCTATATCACTTTTTATGTTTTAACGTTGTTATGATCTTTCATATTATGGTTTTTTTTTTTTGCAATTTATACCGAAAATAAACAAACATGGGGAATTTTATTCTAGATCGTCTGTCGTTTATTGGTGATTTTTTTTTTTTTTTTACAACTGTTTGTGAAATTTCAAATTAATTCATTAGTACAAGTAATAAAAGAGGACTAATGAAATTAAGGAGTGAATATGATTTAAAAATTAAAATAGAATGGAACGGAGGAAATGAATACGTGTGATCAACCTTGACTAATCTGTGAAGAATTCACAGCGGACCCAAAATTTTGAGATTAAGGTTTGTTATTTGGGATTTGAAAAAAAGTTAGCATATTTTACTTTTTAGTTTATTTTTACTCTTAAAGTGGGTTCCATTGTATTGTTCAGTGAGTCCTATTGTTCCAAAAGTCAGTTTTTAATTTTTTTTTTTATGTACTTTTAGCAGAAAGATTTCAGTTTCAGCAAAATAAGCCGTTCCTAAATGGACGCTGAGGCTTGTTATTGATGTTTTTGTTTGTTAGTGAAATTTCCATTTGAGAATACTTTTACACGACCTTAAAAGTTATATGCATCTCAATTATGTGTGGGGGTTTAATCAGTTCAATGGGATTTAATTCGACATTCCCACTTGCACAAAAAATAAACTCTTTGGCCTGTTGGTAAAGAGACGCCATGTATATGTATATATATATACTAATGTGCGTAGATGAATGATTGGTTTTGCTGAAATTTTGGTGGTGGGATTAATATTTGTTTAAATGTTCATTTGTCTAATTATGTTATGCTGTGTGTAGAATACACTGCTGCAGTTTAAGAAGGTGGTGAATGCGAAACAGCAGGTGGTTTCTGGAACGATATACATTCTAACGTTAGAGGTGGAGGATGGCGGGAAGAAAAAAATTTATGAAGCCAAGATTTGGGAGAAGCCATGGTTGAACTTCAAGGAGGTGCAGGAATTTAAGCTCATTGGTGATGCCCCTGCACACCACAGTGCTTAAGTAGGTATCCGTTTCAGAACACACTGGTCCTGATTCAATTTGTGGTATCATTTTCTTGAGGATTTATAATGCTATAAATATGTGTTATCCTTTTGTGGATTTCAATTATGTATATCTAGATATATTTCTATTATTTCCTTTTCGGATTTTACATAACTGACATTACATCAACTTATTTGAATGGAAACACAAAAAAGAAAAAAAAAAAAAAAGGGAATTGGGATTATGTGAAAAGTTAAGTTGTGTTTTTGTTGCATCACGTTTCATTCATGCAGAATTGAATTGGGGTTTGAATACTGTTGAGAAGGAATTGTTATTTGAATGACTGCCCTCTATGGACCCACCATTAGTTTCCTACCAAATTTGAGGAGCTTTGAGACCATAGCATCTTATAGAAGCCTACATTCATTTATCTTTTTGTTTTTAGACAAGTATTACATTCATTTATCTATCAATGGCATATACTAACAACCCTCTTATATAGTGTTTTAGTGGAACCCAAACTCTGTATAGAGCGTTGGAATTGATGATTATAATTATATATGTATTTACTGAAAAACATGAATTACCTTTGTTAAAATTTAGGACATGATTGACTCTATAATTGGATTAAATAGCAGCCCCCATTGGTCGTACTCTGAGTCTCTGGCGATTTCGAATGCTTGTTAGAATATGCTTTTGCTGGTAACTGGCATTAGAGTTTACTTTAGTTACTTGTTTAGTTTCAAGTACAATGGTATCACTGCTCTGTATTGGCATGCTCTTTTCTCTTTTTCGTAGGTAAGAAACATACTCCCAAAAAAGGTGGGCAACGTGCTCATCAATTTTGATTGTATCATTGTGTCTTGTGTGGTGCTGAGATGCACATTGTTTTAATATCATAGTTAGCAGTTAGCACCCCTTCCCATATTATTCCTCACAACTATTGTCATTTAAACTCTTTCCTAACAACTATATATTGTCATTTTAGATTTATATAGCTTTGTAAATTAAAATATAGTTCTTTTAAGATTAATCTATATAGCAACAATGGTGTACTTATTGATCTGTCGGTACTTCTGTACAAACTTATTACGTTAATATCTCAGATTAAGTAGTATATGGTTCTGGTGTAGCTCAATCTATCTCACTAATAATACTTTCATTGTATATTCAGGTGACTGAAGATTGAATGAATCTTGCCATGCTCCAAGTTAAGAAGTATATTAAAACATGGAAGGCGTGTTTTTATTGAAATAAAATGTAAATTAATCTGAATTGGATTCTCAGCCTTCTATTATAACTTAGGAGCTGGTGTATTCATCTTTCCTTGTGACAATATTGCTATGAATTTTAAAATGTTTACTTTCGTATTATCAAATGCCTTATAGCTCAATTGACACTTTTTGATATTTCCAACAAATGCCCATGATTCAAAACCCTCTTCCCCTATTGTTATAACTTATGTTATTGCGTACTGAACAATTAATTCCTTTGTTTTTGGAATCATTTTTTCACAAGAGGTAATTAAATAAAAGAAATTATAGAACGGATTGTTACTTATGCCTAGATATTGGATAAATGGATATTGATAAGACCTTTTCAATTGCAGCCAATAAATTATTACAAATAATTCCGACAACTTCAGGAGAAAAGAGATAACTTATTGCTTTCAATCTTCTGAGAAAGATACATTATTTGGGATAGAAAGAAAGAAAGAAAAAAACTGAAAGAAAAAAACTGAATTATTAAAAGGAAGAAGCATATTTGTGTATTCAAAGTGTTCTTCTACATTTGATATCTTAAAAATGCCTGCTTCCACCATGATTTCTGGTCATTCACGCGAGTGATGTTTAATGCACTTGAAATCTTTGTAGAGCACTTTTAAAAAACAATAACACTTATAAATATTTGCAGAGCACTTGGAATCTTTAAAGAGCACTTAAGAACAATATAATTTGAAATAGAAAATACTACTAGGCGTGGTAATCTCAACACAAATTGAAAGATGTTTACAAATAAATATACTAGATACTCTTTTAAAAAAAAAAAAAAAATTAAGGTAGGCTTTCCTAAAATGTTTACAAATATTTAACCCCCCCCCAAAAAAAAAAAAAAGGCAAATAAACAAGGTGGAGTACATTAGGGTCCATAGGAGGAAAAATTATATTATGTTGGGACCCAGCTGTTGTGAGAGAGATGACATATACACCCGAAACATGATATACTATCTCCCATAGGAGACTTAAAATTCACAAGATGATCATGGGACCTAGCTGGTCAAGCTTCTTCTTTGGAGACATCTGCAGAAGATGGCTTCCACTTTCTTCGAGTTAATGTTGATATATGACCAACTCTTTCTGCTGCAAAACCATAGATACTTTGAATAATTTTGTTGACTACTTCAATTGCCAAGACACAATAAGCGAAAATGCCCACAGTTATCAAGTATACAATAAGCAAGGAGAGACCATTTGGCAACATGGTGACTGATAGTGTTATATAAGTTATCATCATGGAGATTAGGGCAATTGGTAGTAAGACTTTCACATAAGTTTTGTTTCCATAAAAGAATATGAGGAAGACACAGGAAAAGAACCCAGCAGTGTTGAAAGACATGAATAGGTAATATGTTGCAGATGGACATGTATTTGTTGCGCTATTTGAACGATGGAAGATGCATTTGGGGTCTAGTTTTTTGTCTTCCTTCCAAATAGTTTGAGGAGGGGACAGTCCTGCTTGATAAGTCACTGTTGCAATCAAACTGGCCACAACTAGTACCATTTCCTGTACACTCTCCCAAATGGTATTGGAATTATCTTCTGCAGATTGATCTGACTGTTGTGGTTGTGTCAAGTCAAATTTACCAGCTTGAGTAGTAGCTTGAGGCAAGATATCAGTCTCAACTGTAGATTGCTCCCCTGGTAGAATCTCTATGAATTTCTTGTCTAGCTTGCTTTGAGTTCTTAGTAAGTCTAATACCTGCCAAATAATGTTTGTCAAGAAAATCATATAATCTTTAATAAAAATGTTGAAGTTACTACTAGTTTATTACAAAATACTTACAAACTAATGTTAAATAAATTTCTTAATTACTTTTTGCTGTGTGTATGGTAAATTTATAATATCTCTAATATCATCATTTTTAACGGTACCTCAGCATTTAATAAGCTATGTCTATGCTAGATTATGAAACACAAATCTCCTTACGGTGAAAATTAGTTGACCATGAAGAGGCATGGTTGAACTCAGCACTCAGCAGGGTATTTTAGTTAGAAGCAGGGAAAGAGAAGCAAGAAGAAAAAAGATAGAAGAGTGGCAAAAATGGTAAGAGTCAAATTTTGTAAATACACATAACCACTAGGTTGTAAAATGTATAAGACATGCATTTCACTAGAATTGCTTCGTAATCATATATTAGCTGGCCGTGCAGCAAATACAAGGCATGTCAGTTTCAAGCTCCAAATTATTTGGCAGACAAGAAAATTTATGGCCAAACTAGTCCAACAATTTCATGTGACATGATCCATATTGCATGTTAGTAATGCAGCTATCATATTCCTTTATCTTATTGTTTACTATTGCATTATACTATTGCTTAAGCTATGATTAAGCTATCATATCCCTGTACACTAGCAGGAGTTATCCTCCATCAGAAGGATAATTATAAGTTTCAATTCTAATATGGTTAATTTAGATAACATTTTTTCTCAAAAACTAATTAAAGATATTAAAATCAATAATAATACTTTGGAAACAGTAAGAAAGAAACCAAAAATTGAAGGATAATTCGTGTTGTAAAATAGATTAATATCATTATCATTATAATAATGAGATAGGCTGAGTCCTAATCGAGTTTGTTCATGTTAGAAACTGAAAGAATATGGACAGACACCCAATGTGAGCATGTCCCTTTATTTGCCTCAAATTGTAACATCTAGGAATGATGGAGTAATGGTATTAGACCGTTACACTACCCCGCTAAGTCCACTATCCCACTCAATATTAATGGAGTGGTGTGTATATAAACACCAAGAATGGTACCCATTGAACAACGAACTAATTCTACATTTCTCATAATGTTTACAGAGTATTATGAGGCTCTAAGGTTGTGGGTTATGTTTACATCGCTCTAGTAGTGTGCAACACCGTCAGAGAAACGTTTTTGGTTTACGGATCATACAAACTAGAATTTAGAACGTGTTTGAATAGCTGGTCTGTGTGGAGGCTGGCTCTAGACAGTGTAGAACAACCTCAAAACTCTTGTATGATCATTGGTTTAGGCCAAGAGAGGTATGCCGAAAAACCAATTACTTATATTCCGCTGCAAGTTTCTATTTCTTACAGTTCAATTATCAATGCTTGAGCCTAACCTACTTTTCATTTAATATTGGGGAAAACTATTTCATGAGCTAACTAATATGTATATGTTGAGGGCCAAACTCACTCCACACACACAAAAAATTAAAAAAAATTAAATAGAAAAAAGAGAAGAAAAAGAAGAAAGAAAGAAAGAAAGACCACCATCTATCGTTTAAATCCAAAAAAGAAAAAAGAAAAAAACAAAGGGATATAGAAAAAGAAGAAGAAGAAAAAAGAAAGATCACCCCCAAAATGTCTAGATAGCTATGTGAAGCCCACCAAGTAAACTTAGGAAGTTTCGTGACTTTAGTTTTAATTAAATTTACGTAGTTTGTTACTTTTTTTTTTTCAGAATGATATTTTTTTGTTACTTAATACCATAAAACAAAGATAGATGTTTGTATTTTTAGTATTCTCAAAACTGCATGCTATTCATATTTGAAATGACTTCTTTTTTGGAACAAAGGTTATTCAGGAAAGAAATAGGGTATTAAATCACAACTAATTAATTTGCCTAAAGGAATGGAACTGTACACTACATTAATTAGGATATCATAATCATGTTTATTTATTATGCTAAATAAATGAAGGCATGAATTATAATTATGGGGTCCTCATATATAATTACTTTTCTGATGTGACAAGATGATGAGAAGCTATCAATATCAATATGCTAAGTGCTAACTCTAGAGTCATCGATGTATTATCATCTATTTAAGATGACGTGGTGAGACATTAATGGTGATTATCAATAAGTAGTAATACTGCAATAGATCATGTTGAACAGTTGGAGACTGGAAGCCCAAAAGGGATCAACAGCAATAGAGGTCCTTTGGTTGGTTGCTCAGGCATTGACGCATAGTTGAGTCTTTGCTCAAATTGTTAGTTGAGGCTTTTGGTAGCTAGTGTTAGTTGAAGACTTTGAGGTTCTAGTAAAAGAGAGAGTGTGACTTCTAAGGTCCAAAATGATTAAGATGAGGGACTTCTTTTAAAAGCTGAATGTTTTAGTGAAACACCATTTATATGGCCATCCTTTGATGTTTTGAACTAAACCCTTTCATATTAAAGTTTAAATTAGTAGAAATCATCAAGGATTGTAAGAATTTTGCCGACTTAAGATTGCTGAATCTCACAGCTGATGTATATTAAGTAACTTGAGTCAAATAAATCAATTTTTTCTCAGGGTAAAAAAATATTGGTTTTAGAAATCATTTAAACTATTCCTTTAAGACAGTGCAGAGATACGCTAATGAAACGCAGCATTAAAAAGGTGCCACTTTGTAAACCATAAAACTAATGAAATAAAATTTTAACCGCGAAATAAAAAGGATTCTGTTTTCATAGAAAGGAGGAGAGAATCGAACTAATGTGATTCCCGACAAATCGTTGGTAGAAGACAACGCTAGTTCTAATAAACTAATGCACATGAAGCTAACATGGTCATGGAGTAATCATTAACTTACTTGGAGTTGGTTGTTAGCCACAGCCAGCTGCAAGATTGTGTTGCCTTCTTTGTCCTCGGCGTTTAAAATCTCATCATCATCATCATTGTCAAGCTTTTCAACCAAAGCCTTAAGCGCCTCAAATTGGTTGTTCTTCACAGCCAGGTGAAGAGCTGTCTCGCCTCGAGAGGTGACACACCTAATAGCACGTGGACAGTGAGACAGCAACTCGTCAATGACAAAAACTCTTCCTCTAATGGCTGCAAAATGGAGAGGAGTTCGACCACTTTTGTCCTTGACAAGGCTAAGCTCAGGGCTGAGTTTCAACAATTCTCTCACTATCTCAACTTGACCAGAGGCTGCAGCTATGTGCAAGGGGCTAAAACCATCTTGGTTCAGCTCACTAGCAAATGAAGGTTTTTGACTCAAAATTTCTTTTACAAACTCGGTTTTTCCAGCTAGTGTGGCAATGTGCAAAGGAGTCTCTGCAAAGGGTGCTAGAGAAACTTTTTCAAGGATTAGTGGATCTTCTTCTAGTAATGCTTTGAGGGTGATGACATCTCCTAGTTGAGCAGCCATGGACAGTCGTGGATCCATAGGAGAATGAAATGAATAAATGATAAAGCTTTTGATTATGTGTTTGTGGAGCTTGTTTTATGAAGTGAGAGACTATTTGACATGGGTTTTATGTAAAAGGAGATGTGGCTCCCATTTTCTATACTAGTTTCAAAAGGAAAACGACCTTGGATGAACCATTAATTCCAAAGAATATTGCGTACGATTGAAATATTTACTGATATTTTGAATTACCAAAATGGATAAAATCTACACTTCTTTTTTATACATTTTATTAGAGGAACTTTAGAGAGGGATTTTCAAACTTAACAGTGGTTATTCTTGGGATGAAATGTGGAGATATTTTCTTATACATGTACATAATTTGAACTTATTGATACTGTGGGGTGTCCGAGGACCGAGGAAAACAAGGAGTGGGACGTCCTTCACCAAGCCATTTGTAAAGTGCCTTAGATCTGAGAAGGTGGTTTGCCCGAGAAGAGGATGGGAAAGGTGCATGATGTCTTATGAGCGCCCGAGGAGGAGAGGTAACACTCTAGGGGAGGAACAATGTGGTGGTAGGAAGCTCTCTGAAAATGTATACCTACCACCCCCGCATTGAATGCTCTGTAGCAAACTTATCAGCTATATTAATAAAGAAGTGACCCCTGAATAGTGTCTTCACAGTTAGCAACCCCTTCTACTACCTTCAGCAAAGCCTTGATGGGACAAGTATCAAAGGAAGAGTTTTGGGACGTACACGTGGAAGGCTAAGATGCAAAGAAAGAGGATATATAAAAAGAAAGAAGTTCTACAATGAGGGGACTTTTGGGAGAGAAATAGAAAGAGATACAGAAAAGTGAACAGTGTACTGGTTAACAAAATTAAAGTAAAACATATATAAGAACTTATCCTCGGGAGTGACCGAGGAGCACTTTTTTTTTATCAATTGCTTGATTCATATTCTTCCTTGGCTGTGAACCACATCATTAGCTCTAAGCTTGGGTAATCATTCTATTGTAATTGCCTTCCCATCTCTACACTAAAACAATTCTATTGTCTGAGCTTAGGTTGAAGTGCAAGGCACTACTAATCTAAGTGGGCTTGGGCTTCCAAATCTAGCACTTATAGATACTATTATCTATAATTCTGAAAAAAAATAAAATAATACATATATAGAGTCGGAATACAAATTCTTTAACAACAAATTCTTAAGAGGGAAATCAAATGTGTGAGACAGAGATAAAAGTTACCTTAAAAAGAAAACTAATTTTGTTGATTTTTTTATTTTTATTTTAATATATATGATGAGACTGAATTTTTGTCAAACAGATATTGCAGGCTGATATGCAGTTTTTACATATGACAAGAAAGGAATGGGAATCTAACCGAATTCTAGCCCCCAATGTTGGAATTGGAGAGAGAATACAGCCTCACATTGACAAGGATCTCTCATAGCCGATGTGGCCATCTTTATCCTTTTATTATCTCTCTTTTAAAAATAAATAAATAAAATTTAAATGAATCATGAACTATACGCAACTAACTATAGCTGCTCCCAGGAAGCAAAGTTCAAACCACCAGCATGATTCTTTCTGGCCAAATGGGACTATGGGACCATTAGGTTTGATTTGTAGTAAGAAGTCTAAGCAGATTGGCATCCAATCATCAACCACCAATCAGGGACCCTATGCTAATGCATAAAACACACCGA
This sequence comes from Quercus ilex subsp. ballota, assembly GCA_032727855.1. Lineage (NCBI taxonomy): Eukaryota > Viridiplantae > Streptophyta > Magnoliopsida > Fagales > Fagaceae > Quercus > Quercus ilex. The sequence continues at coordinate 18,529,895 of CM064908.1, read as the reverse complement.
GTTCATGACTTCATTGTATACATATATAGGATATATCCCACATATTACACATGAAATGTGAGCCCATTATTGGTTGCTCACAGGCAGTCAATCCTGCAACTGTAGGCAATTTGTTGGTGGTGGGTAATTCTGGTGCAAAACATTAACAAAACTGGCATTACACATCTTAGCTTCCCTCTTTTTATATACATATTATTTCATGATTTATATGGATAAAATAAAATTAATTCACTACTTTTTTCGCCAAGCAACTTGTGAGAGTTACCTATAGATCAAACACCGAAGCCATTTGTTTCTCAAAAAAAAAAAAAAAACACCGCAGCCATTCGAAGATCTAATTCTGCACACGAGAGAAACAATACAAAATATTTTTGGGTACAACACGGGGATGATTGTACCAAAATTTGAGATTTCAATATGCTGAAGGAAGAAAATAAGTTTGAAACTGTCAGTTAATGGTACAGAAGCATATACCACGCATCTAAAGACCTAAAGAACTACAGTTACAGCCTTGCCTAGAATAATATTTGCAGTTTTCATCTTCCTTTTCTATTCCTAACCATCTATCACAATAATATTAGCCTAACATCTACTTGTATATCAGAAATTAAGAACTACCAACCTATGTGAGATAAGTTAAGACAAGCACCAGAAATGCATGGTCATTCAACCTTCTTCATCGTAATCTTCCTCATCCTCATCCTCATCTATCCTTCTACTTAAGTTGGCAAGTTGTACGGGATCAATGGCGATATTTTTCATTTCAGATTCAGACCAGTCAGGGTATTCCTTGGGCTTTATTTCTGGAATGGGCTCTGCAGATGAACTAGCAGGGACAGCAGCTGTAGTTGTTGAGTCCCCATTCTCATCTAAGTCCATATTCAAGTCAAAGTTTCTAACGGGTGCTTCTTCACTTTTGACAGCCAGAATATTTTCCTTCCATTCTTTGGTTTCTGCCCCATTATCAAGCCTCTCAAGACTTTGATTGAGTTTTTCATCATGCTCAGAATCATCTGGATCATCTTCAAACTTCTCATATTGTGCAGTCGTCTCTCTCTCAACTGTTTGACTAACTTGCGCACGACCTCTACCTCTACCTCTGCCCCTACCCTTTCCTCTGCCACTGCTGCTATTGTGGACTGCATCATGCTGCAACGCAGAGAAAAAAATCATCAAGCAAAATCATTCTGTTAAGACAGATTATATGTTGGCTTAAAAGATGCATCCCAAGTTCTATAAATGCCTGTCCCATTATAATGTCACACAATTTTACAAACCAAGTTTCAGTAAAACTCATCTGACTCTATTTTCTGTTTTCCAATTTGGAATTTCCGAGATACAAATTTCCCAGAAATTGAAGTTCAGAAAACCAAGGAAGATAAGCATATAATTTTCTACATCTCAGTTAAATATCCAAATTGAAGCATGTTCAAACACATTAATGAATAAATCAAAAAATAATTCTTAGAACAAAGAGAGAATAAGATACTGAACACCCACTAAGAGTGAAAGACTTCCATAAAAACGATTTGATAATAATGTGAATCTGAGTGCAGTACATGTCTTACCATTTTATGCCTCTTGGACTCATCATCACTATCATTTTCAACGTTATCGGTAATTTTCCTGATAAACCAGAGTATTTACATAGTATATTAGCCATAAAATAACTAAACTTTCTTTGTCAGCTATTTACAAGAGATAACGTCACATTTTTCCAAACCTTCTTTTGGCAACAGAACGATCTTCACCAGCAGCATCTGAACCGCCTAAATCAGGAACCTTGCTGACGATATCTTTCAGAAAATCAAAAACGTTAAAGGCCTGGACACACTGTTTTCTGTACATACAAGGATAAAATTTTAAGCACCTTAGATTTACATCTTGAAAACAAAAAACAAAAAGAATAAATTTTCTCATAGCAAGAATGAACCCTATTGTCTAATGTGTGCCGAAGTCCCTGTGCCTGTGTGCATGAGAAGAGGGGGGGGGGGGGGGGGGGAGAGAGAGAGAGGAGACATAGATATCACTATTTTCTTCCCATTTACTTTAAGCCAGTGCAAACGCCAAATTGCCAAATATCTCAGAAACTACACCTAAAACAAATGCTACAGAAGGAGCCACTGTCTTTAATCTTAATAACTGATCCTTAAAGCATATAGGCATGGTGTTTGATAGAAAAGAGTCGTTACAGGGTTTGATTCTCACTGAAACATAAAAGTAATTGCCTATCCTCAAAGAAGATATTTACAACCTAAAAGTTAATAAATGAAATTTTCACTTACAAATGCAAAGAATTCAGGGTCTTTGCTCCTCTCTTCAAAGTAATCTCATATGTCTGAGCGCATAGATCTTGCAGAAAGAGTTCCAAAGCTTTAGCTGCACATTACATTGGCAACAGGTGATAAGTATCATAAATAATAAAGAAACTGCAATGTTTTTTTTTTTTTTTAAATAATTGTTACAACAAGTGGGGGAGGGGAGATTCAAAACCCTAGTTCTCCTCATAAAGAAGACCAAGCAATGCCACTCATAGACTAAATTATAACCAAAAAAAAAGAAGGAAAAGTGTTGAAGGTGAAACAAAATCTGTGAACTACTAAACAAAGAATCATTAAAAATAGAACTAGAAGTATGTATGTGTGTGTGTGTATATATATATATATATATAAAGTTATAAAGAAGCAGTAGCTAGGGTTTTAAAAGTTACTTACAAACTAGAAGAGGCACAGCCATGGCAATCTTCCCAATATCCTCATCTGCTTGCATAATCTTCTTAATCCGAGCCTGTGGAACAACTATATCAAATCAGATAACATGATCCCATTTTTAAACCCACTGCATTGAATGAATGTCAATATAGGCTACTATATAGAAAGAACAAATATTTAATTTGTGAAGCAACACCACATAGAATCATAGATGCTATAATCACACTTCTAGACTAAAAAAGAGAAAATACATTTTTTTTATTAAAAAAAAAAAAAAAAGTAAAAGCAATCATTAGTGTGAAGAATTTCTGGACCCAGTCCAGGGAAACCTATCAGAAACATGGCATTAGCAAACCTAAAAAGTAAATATTCACCAAAAAAACCTAGAATAATTTAGCTAAAAAGAGAAGATCAAATAGAAAGAAAGAGTATTGAAAGTGAGTGCCATGCAAGTATAATCCAGTTGAGGTTCCCTAAATAAGATTTGGATCTTGCACATATAGAGAAAATATGGTGCTAAGCAAAATTCCAAAACCATGCAGGTCTACACCATAGAGATACTACTTTTACACCATATAAAATATAATACATTCAAATTGACATGAAGTTTGCCAAAGTTTTCTCCTTTAAGTCTGTTTACTAATCATATAGCTTTAACTAATGAAATTCATTTATCTTGGATCAAGTATTCATAAAAGAGAACTGTTCTTAGAAAACCTATCACACTAAAAGAAAATTTATAGAACTGCTACAGCACTAGTGGTTATCCACAAAACCCAGTATTATAATGAAAGAGAAAATTATAAATTTTTTCCTTTAAAAAAAAAAATCTAAATGAGGATGTTACACCAAATTAGTGGTAATACAACACAAGATATGATATGGAAACAATACATTTTATGCATAATAGAAGTGGAACAAGCTGGGACAAGATGAGATAAAGACCACAAATGCAACAGTACAGAGGAGCAACACGCTGCAAGCAGAAGCTAAGAAGTAAATAAGAGCAAGGCCTAAAAAGGCATGAACAATATCATAGCAAAGGACCAAAAAGGATATCCTCTACATAGAGCAAAAGGCAAATGAGTCGTGAAGTTGACATCACATTGTCAGGATTAAGAATGATTTGCTTACGAAAAAATACATAATTATGTGGGTGGTTCACTTCAATTTCCAAACTAGAGAAGGGGATTTTCCTACAAAAAAAGTGCTTTGCTTTGGAGGGATGACTTGTGTGCTTCCTTTGAGCCCCATATACAGGATCATCTCTTACGCAACAGCTATACATATTTAGGATAACAAAAGTATTTTATTCTCAAACTGATTCTGCAGCTTTCTCCCAGTTGCAACATAATAAAAATTCTTTAGCTTATGCATAACATTAAAATAGAGAAAGAAGTGGACTATACCACTTATCACTGAAGGCCTCTATAGGATAAACTGCACATGAAGGACCCCATTCGTAGGGCAAAAAATTCCACAGAGAATAGATTTAGACCTAATTTGCCTAATGTATGGTGAAAGTACTGAACTAAAAGTTCAATTGTAGGATTTATTAGATTCTAAATAGAAGATTATAGACCAACTGTTTAAAAATTCCTATCAAGTGACATCTCTCTTAATTTAACTTGATGCAAATAAAAAGAACCAATTCAATGCTTATTACTAATATTTCTCATGTCAGCAGGGCCTTAAGACCTAACAAGCTGTAAAGGGTCACTCAAAGCCAATCATGGACAAATGTCAAACTTGAAAGCTAATAGTCTAGCATATCTATCTAGATTCAAGTCAAATAGATAGTATTCTCTTATTCACAGAGGAAAAGATGGAATAAAGATAATTTAGAAAATGATTATGATGAGCTTAAACAAGCAGCTAGATCAAACAAGTGTGGAAGAACTAGATTCCTAGAAATAAAATTGCAAACACAATTCACATGCCATTGTTTCATGTATGTGGATTTTTAATTTAAAAAAAAAATATATATATATATATATATATATATATATATATATATCAAAGCATTCCATATGCACAATAAAATGGCACCATGGTAGTCACAAAGTCTACTCTATGTCAACAGACTTCAAGAAAACAAGGAGAGGTGAAATGTTAGAAGATAAATAAAAAAAGAATCATGGATGAAACTGTCACATCTCCAAGGCCCCTTTTTTAGTAACAGAGAACCTTCAGAAATGCCCACCAATGTCTAACAAAAACAGATCACAGAGTGCCATGCACCAAACTCAATAGTAAGGCCATGAATATTAATTGGAGGAAACAAATTTTCTACACATATATTACTGTTAATAATTTAAACCATAGCAATGTACAATACCATCTCAATTCAAACAACATTCAGGATTTTTGAGAAACATCACCTTAAGACAACAACTTAACATATCAAATGATTTTTTGTTCATAAGAGTTACTTTTCTTTCCTTTTTCCTTTTTCTTTTTTAATAATTCAATAGTTATAACAATGGAGAAGAGGGGATTTGAACCCTGGCTCTCCTTATAAAGTAGAGCAGGCAATGCCACTAAACTTCACGGCTCTTGACTTTATTCTTTAGAGTTTCACATGCACCCAACAGGTCTTGAACCCAAAACCTCACCCTCCACCCCATTATCAACCATAAATCTTTCCCATTTCTTACATCTTCCTCATCTTTCACCTTCTCTCTTCTCTCACTCTCCTCTTGTGCCTCTTTCTTCCCTCACAGGCCTTTATTGATCAATCAGCGACCCTGGTGAAAAGCCACCTTGGGCAGCATGGGTGCCATCATGGCACGTTCTTTGAGGCTTTAAGCTTGTCGATTCTCTATCCTGTGGTGCCACTCGATTTCTTTCCTTCACTGCCAGTGGTCATTGGTTGGTCCTTGGAGTTTGTTGATTCATCATTTGTTAACGCCAACCAATTTCTTTCAGTCCTAGTCAGTGGCCATGAAAATCAAGGTAGTTTCTTTTGTTCTTCAATTTCCTCCTAAACCGTAAAGTTTGCTAATTTTTGGTTGGATTCCTTGTTAGGTTATGGGTTGTTGTAAACACTGGCAGTGGATTGGTTGTGGTGGGTTTCTAATATTTCTAGAGAGAAACTTATCAAAAAAAAAAATATGTATGTATTTCGGGAGAGAGAGACAATTGCAAAGAGATGTTGGCTGAAAAAAGAAGAAAATAAAAATCAATTATTAAAGCTACAATGCCTTTGCCTGATGGAGTGAGATACTATAAATTTCATATTTTTTGGCTATGGTGTGTTGATCCTGATTCAAGGGAATTTGGAGTGAGTTTATCTAATTTTTAGCTAAAGAAAGTGTAATAAAGTGCCTGATGCCAATGCTCTAATTAGACAACAGCTAGTGTACATCATAAATAAAAGTCCTTTTGCATGAGTTGCAAAGCAAACTTAGTATGATTAAAGAACTTCCAATGGTTCCTCTGACTCAATTCACAAGGAAAACCAAACCGGCCTTTGGAATAGTGCCATTTACTTCCATCCTATGAGCAAGGAAGGGAAAAAAGAAGATTGTCACTATGCAGATGGTTTGCTCTCTCTCTCTGTCTCTGTCTCTCTCGGCTACAATAAAAAGGTCACACCTAGTGCACAAAATTCCAACTTCTGTGGGGTTTGGGAGAGATGATTGGTAGGCAACCTTAAGTCCTTAACCCCATCTTTTTAGAGAGACTGATTCCCAAACTCAAACCTACAACATGTCACTTTGGATGGAAGGCACTTGACATTGCACCAAAACCCGATATATAAATTTAAATAGTTGAGGGCTCAAAAAACCGTAACTACAATACTGTAACTAAAGTGCTATGAAACATAGCTATCTTTCCCACTACAAAACAGAAACTCCTTTGCTTCCACCCCAGACTGTCTATTATGTTTCCATTATCTTAGAAGCCAAGAACACAAAAAACCTCCTAGTAAACTAAACTAAACATGCTACAAATTCAAGTATTGAACACAACCTGGTTTATCCAATAACAATAACATTGCAAGGTTTAAAAATTATCAGAATCAGATTAACTATTTCATACATGACACATATAGAACAAACAGTCTAAAACTCACACAACCCAAGTGAGCAAAAAGAAGTAAAAAGAAAAACCCCATGTCCATGAAAACAAAAGTAAACGGTTATATTGAAGAAAAACAAGCAAAGAAACAAACCAACACACACACACACACACACACAAACAGAGAATAAAGAAAAAGAAAGAAAGACTTACGGCTGGAAAACGAGTATCAAGTTTCTTCCTCATGTTGTCAAAACTTGGAACCCTAAGAGAGAGAGAAGAATAAACCCAGAATCTCTCTATATCTCTCTGTGTCTGTGTCTCTCTATATCCTCTGGTTTTGTTTGTACAGTCGCAAATAGAAACAGTTAAAAAAAGAAGAAAACAACAAAGCAGAAGACAAAGACCAAAACGGTCCAACACTTAATAGGCACGACGAAGAAGAAGAAATTTTTTTTGTATTTTTGTAGAGATTCGCTTAGGCCTTTTCCAAACTGCTGTTTTCCGACAAAAGGGGGCCACGAAACTCTCAAATATTTAGTCACATAGGAACTCTATGAGAAGACCCTACTCTATCTATCTCCCTACTCCTCCTTTTTCTTTTTCTTTTTATTTATTTATTTTTTTTTTGGAATGTTCTCAAAATCTTTGTTTTTATTAGGTCAAAGTTTATATCACGTGTTCAATTGCACTAGATTTTCGCAATGGTGACACATGTTAATGCATCGAATGTAAACCAAGTTATTTATCATATTTAATGCTATTAAACGATTTAAATTGTTTTTAATTAGTAAAATCTAATTTATGAGATTTCTACTAAGACGGGTGATTCTCCTACCAATTATTTTTTTGTAATAAATCATTCACTTAATTTTCAAGATAAATCCTCTAGTTGACATAGTAGTAGACTAGAAGGCTTCTTTTTTTTTTGTTAACTCTAAAGGGTGTTGTTTATTTTCAGTAGCGGAGCCAAGAATTTATCTTTGGGGGGGGGCATATATATATATATATATATATATATATATATATATATATATATTGTGTGTGTGTATTAAATCTAAAATAGTGACATACAATCAAGGAAGTCAATTTCATATCGAAAGCTGTTTCGGTTTAACTAAATAAATGATATGTTTTGGTACCGATTAATACTGGTGTACTGTTTTGAAATTACCGCTATATATATATATATTCAATTAGAAAATTGTAATAAATTATTAAGAGTTTTTAAAAATATAAACCCTTCATTACTTTTTTTTAATGTGAATAAAACCCTTAATTACTTCCTCATACTATCTTAATCATATTTATTTATAAAAAGCTGTATACATTGACCCATTAATCTAACAAATAAAAGTAATAATGTATATAGTTTAAAGACATGTGGCATCAAAGATCAAGAAGTTGCTGGGCAAAATCTGGAGATAAGAATACTCGGTATTTCCATGAAAAGGCATCAAGTAGGAAGCAGAAAAATACGGTCTTTGGGCTAATGGACGAAACAAATCAGTGGCAAGAAGATCCGACAATAGTGAAGAATATCGCCATCAATTATTACCAGAACTTGTTCAGCATCTCCCATACTTCTGTTCAGGATGAACTTCTTGATGCCATTGAGGCTAGAGTATCAGAACCCATGAATGCACTGCTTACCAGAAAATTCCAAGCTACGGAGGTGAGGAAAGCTCTTAAACAAATGAATCCAATGAAAGCCCCAGGACCAGACGGTATGAATCCCCTGTTTTATCAGCATTTTTGGCTAATTGTAGGAGATTGTGTAACGAAATGTGTGTTGGATTTCTTGAACTTGGGTGTCACACCAGTAAATTTTAATGAAACTCATATCATACTCATCCCCAAAGTAAAAAGTCCCAAGAAAATTTCTGAATACCGCCCCATTAGTCTAAGTAATGTTGTCTCTAGAATTGCAACAAAAGTCCTAGCCAACAAACTCAAAGTAGTGTTACCATCCATAATAAGCGAGAACCAGAGTGCGTTTATGGCCAATAGACTCATCACAGACAATATTCTTGTGGCTTTTGAGGTCATGAACCACATAAGCCAGAAGCGGGGTGGTAGGGTGGGCGAGATGGCACTGAAATTGGATATGAGCAAAGCATATGACCGGGTGGAATGGGGGAGGTTTAGAGCAGATTATGTTAAGAATGGGGTTTCATTCTAAGTGGGTTAACACTATTATGCACTGTCTCACTTCTGTAACCTATTCTATTCGGATTAATGGGGTCCCCCACGGGCATATAACCCTAATAAGAGGCTTACGCCAGGGTGACCCACTCTCTCCCTATTTGTTTTTGTCAGGTGCAGAGGGACTATCATCTCTAATTCGGAAGGCGGCCTTGGAGGAAAAAATTACTGGCATATCAATTTGTCGTAGGGGACCACAGCTCTCTCACTTGTTCTTTGCGGACGATAGCTTGCTGTTTTGCCAAGCAACATCTGATGATTGTGATGAACTTATACGACTTATCCAAGTGTATGAATCTTCTACAGGCCAACAACTCAACAAGGAGAAGACCTCATTGTTCTTTAGCCGAAACACTCCTAAGGATACACAAGAGAGCATAAAACAAATGTTTAGAGCAGAAATTATTAAGCAGCATGAGAAATATCTTGGGTTGCCATCATTGGTGGGGAGATCGAAGCAGAACACTTTCCAACAGTTGAAAGAAAGATTGGCTAACAAATTATCGGGTTGGAAGGAGAAGCTCTTATCCAGTGCAGGCAAGGAGATACTTATAAAAGCAGTAGCACAGGCTATTCCAGCTCACACCATGAGCTGTTTTCTGTTGCCAAAGAACCTTTGTGATGACATGGCAAGCATGGTAGAAAATTTCTGGTGGGGGCAAAAGGATAATGAACAAAAAATGGCATGGATGAAGTGGGACAAACTATGTGAACCGAAGATTGAAGGTGGCATGGGCTTTAGAGACTTGAGGGCCTTCAATATTGCTCTCTTGGCTAAACAAGGTTGGCGGTTGCAGCAAGGTGGTAACTCGCTCTTTTATAGAGTTTTTAAAAACAAATACTTCCCTGATGAAGATTTTATACATGCTAGGAAAGGCCACCACCCATCCTTTGCTTGGAGGAGTATTTGGGCAGCCCAATCTCTAATTAGAGATGGGGTCAAGTGGCAGGTTGGCAATGGGCAAAATATCAACATTTGGAAGGACAAATGGACAAGCAACCCTACCACATTTTGTATATCCTCACCACAAAGAATCTTACCCGTGGAGACAATGGTTAGTGCACTCATTGATGCAGAAAGTGGAGCATGGAAAACCAACATGATTCAGGATGTCTTCCTTGATCATGAAGCTGACTCCATTTTAAGCATCCCCTTAAGCACAACACTACCAGCTGACAGGCTGGTATGGACAGCAGCTGCTAATGGGAAATTCAGTGTTAAGAGTACTTACCACTTAGCGAGAATTAGAGATAGAAATGGTGGTGGCGAAAGCTCGGACCCTTCAGGCATGCACTGTTTCTGGCAAAAGGCTATGGAAAGCAAGAATTCCAAGTAAGGTGAGAAACTTTGGCTGGAGAGCATGTCAAAACATTTTGCCAACAAAAATGAACATTTTCCATAGAAAAGTCATTGAGAGCCCAACCTGTGATGAATGTGGCTTGAGTCTAGAAACTATTCTACATGCCTTATGTCACTGCACAAAGGCAAAGGCAGTCTGGTCCCATTGTAATTTGAGCAATATGGTAGAAGGTCAAGGGGATTTTATGAACATTTTGTGGCAGTGTGTGCTGAACCAAGGTACTGCCTCAAGCCTTATGGATATGATTCTGATGATTGCTTGGAGTATTTGGCACAACAGAAATGAAATGAGACATGGGGGAAGGAATATGTCAGCTGCGAAAATCTATGGGGCGGCAACCAAACTACTACATGAGTATACACTAGCCCAAGAGATGCCACACTAGCGGCAGAATACGCAACCAGCTCAACACCAATGGGTCCCTCCTCCAAATGGTTGGTATAAAATGAATGTGGATGGGGCTGTTTGTTCGAAACACAAATGGAGCGGAATTGGTGTGATAGCAAGAGACGACCAAGGCCTTGTGGTTGCTGCCATGAGTAAGAAGTTGGAGCTCCCATTGAGACCTTTGGAAATTGAAGCGAAAGCAATGGAGGAAGCTGCCATTTTTGCCAAGAATATCAGTCTCCAGAAGGTAATTTTTGAAAGTGACAGCCTATTGGTTTGCTCAACTATACAGGGGGAATCAGATCCCTCCCCAGCTATTGCCAATATAATTGCTGGAACCATACACCATATGCAAATGCTACGGCAGTTTGAAACTCGCCACACAAGAAGGGAAGGAAACAAGGCAGCACATGGGCTGGCCAAGTATGCGCAATTTGTTGATGATTTTGTAACATAGATGGAGGAAACTCAACCCATTATAAACTCTGAGATTTCTTCAGATGTAAACCAGCTATTACAAGCTTGTTTTAGTTGAATGCAATGGTTTTCAAGTAAAAAAAAAAAAAACATCACCGAAATAAATACGAATTAAAGAATAAAATATTTCACGTAGTAGTGTACACTCTAGAACCATAAGAAGATGAGTTAAAAAGTAAAAATTGTACTATAAAAACTCTTCACACTTATTTGGAAAAAAAAAAAAACTCTTCACACCTAGTAATTACTTACACCTATGACCTACCCATCTTATCTGGCTGACACAAGCAAACAAAAGAAGCAAAGTGACATAAAAAAGTAAGAAATGTCATTCAAAAGTGCTGGAACCAAAGACAAGGTTTGGGAACAAAAGTTTAAATGTTAAAGCTTGATAAAAGAAAAAGAAGAAAGAAGCAACAGCACTAGTAGGTCACGGAAAAGACGATCTGTAGTTAACAAAGAAACAGCAGTAGTGGTCAACCAAGAAGACACAGTAAATGCCGACCAAGAAGAAGCAACCATGGTCGACGAACAAGAAACAGCAGTGACAGACGAAACACTCTATTTTTTCAAAAATTTGGGGGGGGGGCCAAGGCCCCCTTCGGTCCTCATGTGGCTCCGCCACTGTTTATATTATCAAAATCAATTGTTGTTACTTGTTGTATGAGATACTAAAGCGTGAAACTTTATTCTTTTTACATTTGGTATGTGAAAAACTCATTAAACAAATGAAGATGATGCAGTTTATTGATCAATTAATTTCTATCTAGTTGAGTTCGTATTTTCAAAATTAACATTCAAGAGTCGTGCTTTTTTATAATGTTTTATAGTTATAAACTTATTTATACATTATTCTATATACTTTATATCTTTAGAATATATTTAATTATCATTTTTATTTTCTATTGAAGAAGATTTTATCAATTATGTTGATGATTTTTTTTTAATACAAGATATAAATTCTACTCTAACATAATTTAAGTAAATATGTGTGTGAAACTCCCTTTTAGAAACTAAAACCCTGGCCCTTGCCCTTTACATCTCACAAGTACTTATACTTGTGGAATGACCATTGCACTAAAGGGGCGCGGTAGTTTATGTTGATGATTCTTGAATGCATTATTTGTGATTTTTCACTTTATTTATTTAATGAAATGTATAGCTATGATTCTCAATATGATCCTACACTCTGATTCGAAAGGCTAAAGCTAACATACTGCATAAAATCTAAAATCTATGGAAGACCATTTTTGGTTCATCATATTAATTGTAGAGGATCTTCTTCTTTTTTCTTTTTCTTTTTGTTTCTATAATATGATTATATATATATATATATGTATATATATAAATAAAATAAAAAGTTACTTACAATAATGATAACCTGTTCAACAAGAATCATTATCATAACTCATAAGTGATGAAGTCTTCTTTAATTTAAACTATTTTATGCTTGTGTAGGTTGTATGGCAACCATATATTGAGGACACCATAGAGAAGCTGGCTCAATATTATCTTATTATGGGCTGTGAGATCTGGCGGCCAGTGATTCCTGTGATATGTTTCCATATTAGAGGGTGGCATCATTTTGATTCCTGTGATCTAGCCATTAACACTGGTGTCGCCCTTAAAACGTAATTGATGCAATAGACAGGAACAGGCATGATCGATCGTGTTGTAGTGAATGAACCAACTGTGTTGCTCCCATGGTGTACCATGATTCGAACATGGAGTGGTATCAGTGCATGACTCAGCACTTTATTAGACACACTAGCAATTCTTTTGAGAGGTTGGTAAGATAAATCGTAATTGGACCTCTACGGGGCCGGCTCTATAGAGGGACGGACCCGCGCGCCGGGGTGGGGGGGCCGGCCCAAAGAAAAAAAAGGAAAAAAAAATTGGGCCCCCCAGCCCAAATAAAAAAAAAAGATTTTTTTTAATGATTATATATATATTTTTTATTTCTAGAGTTGTGATTCACCCTTCCAAAAATTTAAACTTCCTCTCTTTTAATTAGCTTAGCCCAACTAGCAACAACCCAACTCAAAAATTTAACAAAAACAAAATTTTTAAATAAAAAATCTGAGTCAGCCCAGTATTAAAGTACTAGTATTAGGTGTTCTAAATGGTAAATATTTAGTATTTAGAACACCAAATACCAAAAATATTATTGTACGAGACATTTTAAATACTATATTAAAGTAGTAAAAGTAAGTTTTGGTGTGTGAAAATATATATATATTTTTTTGCAACAGTTGATGCTCTTAAGAAATAATATTGTTTTGAATTTTTTTTGTCTTTGTTGGTAAATAATTGCATCTTAATGTATTAAGAAACAATGATTTTGTGTATTGATCTTGGTTGATAGTTTATTAGTACTATATAGATACCTATTTGGATTTTTTTTTTTTCCTTATACTTCAGCTAGATTGAAATCTTAGGTTTGCCCTTATGACTATAGTATAGGCAAATGGGATAGTCGCCTAAGGCCTCCAAGTAGAAAAAGACCCAAAATTTTAATCAATCCCTGTAATAGTATTAATTAAATCCAAATATTAGCCAAAAAATAAAATTAGAGATCTTGAAATTAAGAGGGCATAGCACTTATATGAAAAAGGCTCCCCTTGTTCTAAATCAAGAAAATTTCTTGTCAATTATCAAGAAGGTGAGTCTAAAACTGATGGTCAAGTTGAAATAGCAACCTAAGAGCATTCACATCCCAAATTACACTTTACCACCTTAAATTATACCCTATGTTACACTTTGCATCATAAACTCTTTTTTATTTTATTTTAAGTAAAGCATCATAAACTCTTTGAATGCACGTTTTGCATCCTAAAAGTTATAGTTTAGGATGCAAAATTATGAATTTTGTTACCCTTTACACCCTGACATTAAGTTTGACATTAATTTGGATGAAAAAATATGGCACTATGTGAAAAGAGACCTAATTACCCCCCTTCTCAATCCATTAAAAACAAATAAAAAAATTATACTCCACCACCCTAAACTATATTCCTTATTATACTTTACACCCTAAACTTTGAATTTCCATCAACCTTATTCAATGATCAAGATAATGAATTTGATTTGCTTGTTGCTAGTGATGCTGTTGGAATGGGTTTGAATCTTAATATTAGAAGGGTTATTTTTTATAGCCTTTCGAAATACAATGGAGATAAGATTGTTCCAGTTCCGGCATCACAAGTGAAACAAATTGTTGGAAGAGCTGGCCAAAGAGGAAGCCGCTATCCAAACGGACTCACAACAACCTTGTATTTAGAAGATTTAGACTACTTGATTGAGTGTTTGACGCAACCTTTTGTAGAAGTAAGGAAAGTCGGTCTCTTTCCATTCTTTGAACAGGTTCAACTATTTGCTGGGCAACTGCCCAATGTTACATTCTGCCATTTATTTGAAAAATTTGGTGAAAATTGCCGTCTAGATGGGTCATACTTTCTGTGTCGACATGATCACATAAAGAAGGTTGCTAATATGTTGGAGAAGGTACATGGATTATCTCTTGAAGATTGTTTTAACTTTTGTTTTGCCCTAGTTAATATAAGAGACCCAAAAGCAATGTACCATCTCCTTAGGTTCGCTTCAGCATACAGTCAAAATATACCCGTCAATATTGCAATGGGAATGCCAAAGGGTTCTGCTTGAAATGATTCAGAGCTCTTGGATCTTGAGACTAAGCATCAAGTGTTGTCAATGTATATGTGAAGAAGGCTGAGGCAATGGCAACAGGCATTGCTGACTTGTTAGGTCAGTCTCTAACCAAAGCCAATTGGAAACCAAAATCAAGGCAGGCTGGGAAACCAAAGCCTCAACAGAAGGAAGATGGTTACGAGAGGCCAAGATCACTTATCAAATTATATGAGAAGTAAGTATCTCTAAATGGTAATTTTGTTTGGGTACTTGAACTGGCAGAGTTTTCATTTTCATTTTAATATATTTATATTGTTTTACAAGGCACACTTTTAAAGGTTCTTATCTAATAAGTACTATTTGTTGTGGTTTCAATCTGTCCTATGGTTCTATATCCATATAATCCTGGCACCTCGCCTTGCATGGTTTTAAATTATTAAATTTCAATAAAATACTTTCAAGATTTGATGTTCTTTTTTGTACATAGTTTTCCTTCGTTTTGTTGTATTTATTGGCTACTTTGTGTCTTAAGCAGTCTTTTTTTCAATAAATATTTTTCTTACTTATCAAAAAAAGAAAAAAGAAAAAAGGATTTGATGTTCTTTCTCTTTACCAACTTGTGGTTGGGGCACATGCATTCGTGTTTGCAAAATGCATTTAGTGGTAGGTGTAATGGGGTAGTGGTGGGATAGGTTGATGTTGCATTTTTTTGTGAATACAAAAATGGTATGTGGTTGTGGTGAATACAATTGGAGGTGGCCTGATGGTTGTGCTGGTGATCACGGTGATGTGGTAAGGGTGAGATGATGGTAGCTGGTGGTGTGATGGTGCTGGGGTAGGAGGTGATGGTAGAGTTTGATGGTGGCAGTGTTTGCATTGATATAATTGTGTTGGTGAAATTGAAATTCATTATTAAGATCCCCAACATACAATAATAATAGTTAATAAAGTCAAAATAGTAATATATTTTTTGCCTATTTGCTAAATTTGATAGTTCACACAAAGTTCGTAAGTTTGAATTTTCCATAGCTATTTCAATTTCTTAAAATTTTCAGTAAATTTAAAAAAAATTATAAATGGAAAATATGATAATAAGCTAATCATAAAAAGTTGAAAAACAAAATTTTATCTAATTCTCTTGCTCTTTGTAAAAATAGTCAAGAGCCTTATAACTCAACTTGTATTTCATGGTGTTTTCAACAAAGATGTCTAGAGTTCAAAACTCCAATTCCCCTTGTTTTAATTGTAGAACTATAAATAACTAACTAAATAAAAACACTTAATTGTGATAGATATGATCAAAATGAAGTAATGATTCAATCAAAATATATCCATAGTCAAAGACCAACAAGCGCAAGGTTTGTAAAACATCTTTGTTCATACCTTTCGATATGTAAAAAAAAAATAATGTTTGTATAGTACAACATCTTAAGGATTTGGAGATGCTGGAGTATTGTAAAATAGTATTGTATAATTGACAATACTCCAATTCCCCTTGTTTTAATTGTAGAACTATAAATAACTAACTAAATAAAAACACTTAATTGTGATAGATATGATCAAAATGAAGTAATGGTTCAATCAAAATATATCCATAGCCAAAGACCAACAAGCGCAAGGTTTGTAAAACATCTTTGTTCATACCTTTCGATATGTAAAAAAAAATAATGTTTGTATAGTACAACATCTTAAGGATTTGGAGATGTTGGAGTATTGTAAAATAGTATTGTATAATTGACAAAGTAGGATAGGATAGGATTGTATAATGGTATTGTATAATTGTATATTGTATAATTGTAAAATGGTATTGTATAATTGTAAATGGTAAAATAGGATAGGATAGGATAGAATTTCCTGATACGAATGCTCTTATAAAATAGTATGATATAATTGATAAAGTAACTTTTAAGATGGTAAAATAGAATAGTTCCAAGAAAGTAGACGTGAATGCTAACTTTGCTAAACTGCCAGTATCCTTGCAAGTACCTACGCCTCATCTCATTTAATTTTAGAACTATAAATAACTAACTAAATAAAAACACTTAATTGTGATAGATATGATCAAAATGAAGTAATGGTTCAATCAAAATATATCCATAGTCAAAGACCAACAAGCGCAAGGTTTGTAAAACATCTTTGTTCATACCTTTCGATATGTAAAAAAAAATAATGTTTGTATAGTACAACATCTTAAGGATTTGGAGATGTTGGAGTATTGTAAAATAGTATTGTATAATTGACAAAGTAGGATAGGATAGGATTGTATAATGGTATTGTATAATTGTATATTGTATAATTGTAAAATAGTATTGTATAATTGTAAATGGTAAAATAGGATAGGATAGGATAGAATTTCCTGATACGAATGCTCTTATAAAATAGTATGATATAATTGATAAAGTAACTTTTAAGATGGTAAAATAGAAT
Source organism: Quercus ilex subsp. ballota (assembly GCA_032727855.1). Taxonomy (NCBI): domain Eukaryota; kingdom Viridiplantae; phylum Streptophyta; class Magnoliopsida; order Fagales; family Fagaceae; genus Quercus; species Quercus ilex. The sequence goes on along the minus strand of CM064908.1, from coordinate 18,512,656 downwards.
AGTTCCAAGAAAGTAGACGTGAATGCTAACTTTGCTAAACTGCCAGTATCCTTGCAAGTACCTACGTCTCATCTCATTTAATTTTTTATTTTATAATTTATTTAAATTTGATTTAAAATATATCATATATTAAACCAAAATTCATAAAACATTAAAAATTAACTTCTAACATTATAAAACCTTCTAAAAGCATAACACTACAATAATTTACATATTAAAAAAAATATAAAACAATTCAAACATAACAATACAACATTTTAAAAAATTAAAATATTTAAATATTAAACATAAAAATATAAATACAATAATACAATAACACCGTGGATAGCAAAAACCTGTAGCCAAACACCATTAATCATCATCTTTGTTGCCCAAATCAAATCAAAACCCCTAAAAACTCTCTATCTTAGACTCTACTGGGAAACCAAAAGAGAAAGTGAGAAACCATTCATGCTGAAGCCATCAGGTGAGAAGCAGCACCGGAGATCTTCCCTTGCGCTCACTCGGAGTCGGAGCTTCATTCCAGGAAGCAAGGTTTTGCGTTTCTTCATTTTATTTTTTCTTATTTTAATGTGAACATATTATCCGTTCAACAACAACAGCCATGTCTCTGTTTCGAATTTATAAACCTAAGACATACCCTTCTTCTTCTACTAGGCAAAGGGTTCTGCTATCCAACCATTGTTTTTATGGACTATTATATGACCCTTTGATTTCCCAGCATTACCGGTTTTGTCCTACTGCTTCAGATGTCCTAAACCATCCATTTTCCACTTCTACTTTCACTTTGTTTCACTTATTAGCTCCTTGTAAATTTCCCTCACAACCTCTCAAATTTAAGGCCTCTCCCACCCTTTATGCAAAACCCTTTTCTTCTTCATCAGCACCTAATGGTGATGATGATCATGGCGTGTCTAGTTTGACAATGGTTGAATTTGAATCTGAATGTGATTTCGATGCTGATGTTGGGAAAGCAACTGTTGGATTATTGCACAGTCTAGATGATGATGATGATGAGGGTTGTAGCACTGTTGGTGATTCAACCATGGTTGAATTGGGAAATGATACGAATGAAGAGGGTGTTGTAGTTGATTCTATGGTGGCTAGTGATAATATTGATGATTTGGGTTTGAAGAGGTGTGAGGGTCATTTGAATGTTGCGTCACGAGATCCTGTTGAAGTGTATCGTGAGTTAAGAAATGTCGAGAAGGGTGCGAAGTAGACACGGTGTGATTGGGGGATAATGCAACAAGTGTTTAGTTATTTTGGAAAATCGGGTTGGGCATCTAATCAAGCTCTCGCAATTTACATTGGGATGTCATTCTTTCCTACTGCAGTGCAAAAGTTCTAGAACTTTTTCTTCAAGAAATGTTCTGTTGATGTTTTTAAGTATGTGGTGTTGCTTGGTCCATCTGATGATGCTGTTAAGTTCTTGTTTCCTATATTCGTGGAGTATTGTTTAGAGGAGTGTCCTGATGAGATTAAGCGTTTTCAGGGTATGATTAAGTCGGCAGACCTTACCAAGCCCCACACTTGGTTTCCATTTGCACGGGCTATGAAACGGAAGATAATATATCCTTATGGCCCAACCAATAGCGGTAAAACTTACAATGCTCTGCAACGGTTTATGGAAGCCAAGAAGGGTATCTATTGTAGTCCTCTCAGATTATTGGCTATGGAAGTCTTTGACAAGGTGAATGCACTTGGGGTTTACTGTACTGTACTTACAGGTCAAGAAAAGAAATATGTCCCTTTTTCAAACCATATTGCTTGTATTGTGGAAATGGTGTTGACGGATGAATTGTATGATGTAGCTGTTATTGATGAAATTCAAGTGATGGCAGACCCATGTAGGGGTTATGCTTGGACGCGGGCATTGCTTGGATTAAAGGCTGATGAGATACATTTATGTGGGGATTCGAGCGTTTTGACTATTGTTCGAAAGATTTGTGCAGAAATTGGGGATTAGCTACATGAACAACATTATGATAGGTTTAAGCCGGTGGTTGAAGCCAAGACCTTGTTGGGAGATCTTAAAAAAATTCATTCTGGGGACTGCGTGGTTGCTTTTTCGAGGAGAGAGATATTTGAGGTTAAAATGACAATTGAGAAACACACCAATCACTGTTGTTGTGTAATTTATGGTGCTTTGCCACCAGAAACTCGTAAACAACAAGCTACCTTATTCAATATCAAGATAATGAATTTGATGTGCTTGCTACTAGTGATGCTGTTGGAATGGGTTTGAATCTTAATATTAGAAGGGTTATTTTTTATAGCCTTTCGAAATACAATAGAGACAAGATTGTTCCAATTCCAGCATCACAAGTGAAACAAATTGCTGGAAGAGCTGGCCGAAGAGGAAGCCGCTATCCAAACGGACTCACAACAACCTTGTATTTAGAAGATTTAGACTACTTGATTGAGTGTTTGGCGCAACCTTTTGTAGAAGTAAGGAAAGTCGGTCTCTTTCCATTCTTTGAACAGGTTCAACTATTTGCTGGGCAACTGCCCAATGTTACATTCTGCCATCTACTTGAAAAATTTGGTGAAAATTGCCATCTAGATGGGTCATACTTTCTGTGTCGACATGATCACATAAAGAAGGTTGCTAATATGTTGGAGAAGGTACATGGATTATCTCTTGAAGATTGTTTTAACTTTTGTTTTGCCCTAGTTAATATAAGAGACCCAAAAGCAATGTACCATCTCCTTAGGTTCGCTTCAGCATACAGTCAAAATATACCCGTCAATTTTGCAATGGGAATGCCAAAGGGTTCTGCTTGAAATGATTCAGAGCTCTTGGATCTTGAGACTAAGCATCAAGTGTTGTTAATGTATATGTGAAGAAGGCTGAGGCAATGGCAACATGCATTGCTGTCTTGTTAGGTCAGTCTCTAACCAAAGCCAATTGGAAACCAAAATCAAGGCAGGCTGGGAAACCAAAGCCTCAACGGAAGGAAGATGGTTACGAGAGGTCAAGATCACTTATCAAATTATATGAGAAGTAAGTATCTCTAAATGGTAATTTTGTTTGGGTACTTGAACTGGCAGAGTTTTCATTTTCATTTTAATATATTTATATTGTTTTACAAGGCACAATTTTAAAGGTTCTTATCTAATAAGTACTATTTGTTGTGGTTTCAATCTGTCCTATGGTTCTATATCCATATAATCCTGGCACCTCACCTTGCATGGTTTTAAATTATTAAATTTCAATAAAATACTTTCAAGATTTGATGTTCTTTTTTGTACATAGTTTTCCTTCCTTTTGTTGTATTTTTTGGCTACTTTGTGTCTTAAGTAGTCTTTTTTTTCAATAAATATTTTTCTTACTTATCAAAAAAAAAAAAAAAAAAAAAAAAGGATTTGATGTTCTTTCTCTTTACCAACTTGTGGTTGGGGCACATGCATTCGTGTTTGCAAAATGCATTTAGTGGTAGGTGTAATGGGGTAGTGGTGGGATAGGTTGATGTTGCATTTTTTTGTGAATACAAAAATGGTATGTGGTTGTGGTGAATACAATTGGAGGTGGCCTGATGGCTGTGCTGGTGATCACGGTGATGTGGTAAGGGTGAGATGATGGTAGCTGGTGGTGTGATGGTGCTGGGGTAGGAGGTGATGGTAGAGTTTGATGGTGGCAGTGTTTGCATTGATATGATTGTGTTGGTGAAATTGAAATTCATTATTAAGGTCCCTAACATACAATAACAATAGTCAATAAAGTCAAAATAGTAATATATTTTTGCCTATTTGCTAAATTTGATAGTTTGCACAAAGTTCGTAAGTTTGAATTTTCTATAGTTATTTCAATTTCTTTAAATTTTCAGTAAATTTGAAAACAATTATAAATGGAAAATATGATAATAAGCTAATCATAAAAAGTTGAAAAACAAAATTTTATCTAATTCTCTTGCACTTTGTAAAAATAGTTAAGAGCCTAGTAGGTCAACTAGTATTTCATGGTGTTTTCAACAAAGATGTCTAGAGTTCAAAACTCCAATTCCCCTTGTTTCAACTGTAGAACTATAAATAACTAACTAAATAAAAATACTTAATTGTGATAGATATGATCAAAACGAAGTATATGGTTCAATCAAAATATATCCATAGTCAAAGACCAAAAAGCACAAGGTTTGTAAAATAATATTTGTATAGTACAACGCTTTAAGGTGTTGTACTATACAAACATGATTTTGTTTACATATCAAAAGGTATGAACAAAGATGTTTTACAAACCTTGCGCTTTTTGGTCTTTGACAATGGATATATTTTGATTGAACCATTACTTCATTTTGATCATATCTATCACAATTAAAGTATTTTTATTTAGTTAGTTATTTATAGTTCTACAATTGAAATAAGGGGAATTGGAGTTTTGAACTCTAGACATCTTTGTTGAAAATACCATGAAATACTAGTTGAGTTACAAGGCTCTTGACTATTTTTACAAAGTGCAAGAGAATTAGATAAAATTTTGTTTTTCAACTTTTTATGATTAGCTTATTATCATATTTCCCATTTGTAATTGTTTTCAAATTTACTGAAAATTTTAAGAAATTGAAATAGCTATGGAAAATTCAAACTTACGAACTTTGTGCGAACTATCAAATTTAGCAAATAGGCAAAAACATATTACTATTTTGACTTTATTAACTATTTTTGTTGTATGTTGGGGATCTTAATAATGAATTTCCATTTCACCAACACAATCATACCCCAAAAACGCTTAATCTCATCAGGAAACTCCTCTAAACAATACTCCACGAATATAAGAAACAAGAACTTGACAACATCATCAGATGGACCAAGCGACACCACATAATTAAAAACATCAGCAGAACATTTCTTGAAGAAAAAGTTCCGGAACTTTTGCACTGCAGTAGGAAAGAATGAGATCCCAATGTAAATTGCGAGAGCCTGATTAGACGCCGAACCTGATTTCCCAAAATAACTAAACACTTGTTGCATTATCTCCTAATCACACCGTGTCTGCTTCGCACCCTTCTCGGCATTTCTTAACTCACGATACACTTCAACAGGATCCCGTGACGCAACATTCAAATGACCCTCACACCACTCCAAACCCACATCATTATTATTATCACTACCCACCATAGAATCAACAACAATACCCTCTTCATTCTTATCATTTCCCAATTCAACCATGGTTGAATCACCAACAGTGCTACAACCCTTATCATCATCATCATCTAGAGATTCTAGACTGTGCAATAATCCAACAGTTGCTTTCCCAACATCAGCATCGAAATCACATTCAGATTCAGATTCAACAATTGTCAAACTAGACACGCCGTGATCATCATCACCATTAGGTGCTGATGAAGAAGAAAAGGGTTTTGCATAGAGGGTGGCAGAGGCCTTAAATTTGAGAGTTTGTGAGGGAAATTTACAAGGAGCTAATAAGTGAAACAAAGTGAAAGCAAAAGTGAAAAATGGACGGTTTGGGACATTTGAAGCAATAGGACAAAACCGATAATGCTGGGAAATCAAAGGGTCATATAATAGTCCATAAAAAGAATGGATGGATAGCAGAACCCTTAGCCTAGTAGAAGAAGAAGGGTATGTCTTAGGTTTATAAATTTGAAACAGGGACATGGTTGTTGTTGTTGAACTGATAATATATTCACATTAAAATAAGAAAAAATAAAATGAAGAAACGCAAAACCTTGCTTCTTGAAATGAAGCTCTGGCTCCGAGTGAGCGCAAGGGAAGATCTCTGGTGCTACTTCTCACCAACAGCAACCACTGCCACCATCAAACTCTACCATCACCTCCTACCCTAGCACCATCACACCATCAACTACCATCATCTCACCCTTACCACATCATCATGATCACCAGCACAGCCATTAGGCCACCTCCAATTGTATTCACCATAACCACATATTTTTGTATTCACAAAAAAATGCAACATCAACCTATCCCACCAGTACCCCATTACACCTGCCACTAAATGCATTTTGCAAACATGAATGCATGTGCCCCAACCACAAGTTGGTAAAGAGAAAGAATATCAAATCCTTTATTTTTATTTTTTTTGATAAGTAAGAAAAATATTTATTGAAAAAAAGACTACTTAAGACACAAAGTAGCCAAAAAATACAACAAAAGGAAGGAAAACTATGTAAAAAAAAAAACATCAAATCCTGAAAGTATTTTATTGAAATTTAATAATTTATAACCATACAAGGCGAAGTGCCAGGATTATATGGATATAGAACCATAGGACAGATTGAAACCACAACAAATAGTGCTTATTAGATAAGAACCTTTAAAATTGTGCCTTGTAAAACAAAATAAATATATTAAAATGAAAACTCTACCAGTTCAAGAACCCAAAAAAATTTACCATTTAGAGATACTTAATTCTCGTATAATTTGATATGTGATCTTGGCCTCTCGTAACCATCTTCCTTCCGTTGAGGCTTTGGTTTCCCAGCCTGCCTTGATTCTGGTTTCCAATTGGCTTTGGTTAGAGATTGACCTAACAAGTCAACGATGTCCGTTGCCATTGCCTCAGCCTTCTTCACATATGGAAAAGTTTCCTCCTTGAAGTGGTTTGATAACCACATATACATGGAAAACACTTGATGCTTAGTCTCAAGATCTAAGAGCTTTGAATCATTTCGAGTAGAACACTTTGGCATGCCCATTGCAATATTGACAGGTATATTCTGATTGTATGTTGAAGCAAACCTAAGGAGATGGTACATTGCTTTTGGGTCTCTTATATTAATTGGGGCAAAACAAAAGTTAAAACGATCTTTAAGAGATAATCCCTGTACCTTCTCCAACATATTAGCAACCTTCTTTATGTGATCATGTCGACACAGAAAGTATGACCCATCTAGACAGCAATTTTCACCAAAATTTTCAAGTAGATGGCAGAATGTAACATTGGGCAGTTGGCCAGCAAATAGTTCAACCTATTCAAAGAATGGAAAGAGACCGACTTTCCTTACTTCTACAAAAGGTTGCTTCAAACACTCAATCAAGTAGTCTAAATCTTTTAAATGCAAGGTTGTTGTGAGTCCGTCTGGATAGCGGCTTCCTCTTCGGCTAGCTCTTCTAGCAATTTGTTTCACTTGTGATGCTAGAACTGGAACAATCTTGTCTCCATTGTATTTTGAAAGACTATAAAAAATAACCCTTCTAATATTAAGATTCAAACCCATTCCTATAGCATCACTAGCAACAAGCACATCAAGATCAATACACAAAATCATTGTTTCTTAATACATTAAGATGCAATCATTTACCAACAAAGACAAAAAAAAATACAAAATATTATTATTTCTTAAGAGCATCAACTGTTGCAAAAAAATATATATATTTTCACACACCAAAACTTACTTTTACTACTTTAATATAACATTTAAAATGTCTCGTACAATAGTATTTTTGGTATATGGTGTTCTAAATACTAAATATTTATCATTTAGAATACCTAATACTAGTACTTTAATACTGGGCTGACTGAGATTTTTTATTTTTTTATTTGAAAATTTTGTTTTTGTTAAGTTTTCAAGTTGGGTTAAGCTAATTAAAAGAGAGGAAGTTTAAATTTTTAGAAGAGTGAGTCACAACTCTAGAAATAAAAAATATATATATAATCATTAAAAAAAATCTTTTTTTTTTCTTTGGGCTGGGGGGCCCAAAATTTTTTCCTTTTTTTTCTTTGGGCCAGGGGGGCCCGCCCCCCCCCCCCCCCCCCCCCCCCCCGGGCGCCGCACAGTGGGTCCGTCCATCTATAAAGCCGGCTCCGTAGAGGTCCAATTACGATTTATCTTACCAACCTCTCAAAAGAATTGCTACTGTGTCTAATAAAGTGCTGAGTGATGCACTGATACCACTCCATGTTCGAATCATGGTACACCGTGGGAGCAACACAGTTGGTTCATTCACTACAACACGATCGATCATGCCAGTTCCTACCAATTGCATCAATTACGTGTTAAGGTCGACACCAGTGTTAATGGCTAGATCACAGGAATCAAAATGATGCCACCCTCTAATATGAAAACATATCACAGGAATCACTGGCCGCCCGATCTCACAGCCCATAATAAGATAATATTGAGCCAGCTTCTCCATGGTGTCCTCAATATATGGTTGCCATACAACCTACACAAGCATAAAATAGTTTAAATTAAAGAAGACTTCATCACTTATGAGTTATGATAATGATTCTTGTTGAACAGGTTATCATTATTGTAAGTAACTTTATATATATATATATATATATATATATAAATCATATTAGAAACAAAAAGGAAAAAGAAAAAAGAAGATCCTCTACAATTAATATGATGATCCAAATATGCTCTTCCATAGATTTTAGATTTTATGTAGTATGTTATCTTTAGCCTTTCGAATCAGAGTGTAGGATCCTATTGAAAGTCATAACGTTATACTTTTCATAAAATAAATAAATAAAGTGAAAAATCACAAATGATGCATTCAAGAATCATCAACATAAATCACCGCACACCCTTGGTGCGGTGATTACTTCACAAGTATAAGTGTTTGTGGGGTGTAGGGGACAAGGGCCGGAGTTCAAGTTTTCAAGAAGGAATTTTACATATATATACACTTATATTAGATTAGATTAGAATTTCTATCCTGTATATATATATAATAAAAAAGAAAAGAAAAAAGAAAAGAATCATCAACATAATTGATAAAATCTTCTTCAATAGAAAATAAAAATGATAATTAAATATATTCTTTTTTTTAGAGAAATAATTAAATATATTCTAAAGATATAAAGTATATAGAATAATTTATAAATAAGTTTATAACTATAAAACATTAATAAAATGGCATGACTCTTGAATGTTAATTTTGAAAATACGAACTCAATTAGATAGAAATTAATTGATCAATAAACTGCATCATCTTCATTTGTTTAATGGGTTTTTTCACATACCAAATGTAAAAAAGAATAAAGTTTGTCGCTATAGTATCTCATACAACAAGTAACAACAATTGATTTTGACAATATAAACAACACCCTTCAGAGTTAACAAAAAAAGAAGCCTACTAGTCTACTACCATGTCAACTAGAGGATTTATCTTGAAAATTAGGTGAATATATAGAGTCGGAATACAAATTCTTAAGAGGGAAATCGAATGTGTGAGACAGAAATAAAAGTTTGCTTAAAAAGAAAACTAATTTTGTTGATTTAAAAAAAAAATATATATATATATATATATATATATATATATGATGAGACTGACTTTTTGTCAAACAGATGTTGCAGGCTGATATGCAGTTTTTACTTATGACAAGAAAGGAATGGGAATCTAACCGAATTCTAGCCCCCAGTGTTGGAATTGGAGACAGAATACAGCCTCACATTGACTAGGATCTCTCATAGCCGATGTGGCCATCTTAATCCTTTTATTATCTCTCTTTTAAAAATAAATAAATAAAATTTAAATGAATCATGAACTATACGCACTAACTATAGCTGCTCCCAGGAAGCGAAGTTCAAACCACCAGCATGATTCTTTCTGGCCAAATGGGACTATGGGACCATTAGGTTTGATTTGTAGTAAGCAGTCTAAGCAGATTGGCATCCAATCAACCACCAATCAGGGACCCTATGCTAATGCATAAAACACACCGGGTTCATGACTTCATTGTATACATATATAGGATAGATCCCACATGTTACACATGAGATGTGAACCCATTATTGGTTGATCACAGGCAGTCAATCCTGCAACTGTAGGCAATTTGTTGGTGGCGGGTAATTCTGGTGCAAAACATTAACAAAACTGGCATTACACATCTTAGCTTCCCTCTTTTTATATACATATTATTTCATGATTTATATGGATAAAATAAAATTAATTCACTACTTTTTTCGCCAAGCAACTTGTGAGTTACCTATAGATCAAACACCGAAGCCATTCGAAGATCTAATTCTGCACACGAGAGAAACAATACAAAATATTTTCGGGTACAACACGGGGATGATTGCAACAAAATTTGAGATATCAATATGCTGAAGGAAGAAAATAAGTTTGAAACTGTCAGTTAATGGTACAGAAGCATATACCACGAACATCTAAAGACCTAAAGAACTACAGTTACAGCCTTGCTTAGAATGGTATTTGCAGTTTTCATCTTCCTTTTCTATTGCTAACCATCTATCACAATAATATTAGCCTAACATCTACTTGTATATCAGAAAATAAGAACTACCAACCTATGTGAGATAAGTTAAGACAAGCACCAGAAATGCATGGTCATTCAACCTTCTTCATCATAATCTTCCTCATCCTCATCCTCATCTATCCTTCTACTTAAGTTGGCAAGTCGTACGGGATCAATGGCGATATTTTTCATTTCAGATTCAGACCAGTCAGGGTATTCCTCGGGCTTAATTTCTGGAATGGGCTCTGCAGATGAACTAGCAGGGACAGCAGCTGCGGTTGTTGAGTCCCCGTTCTCATCTAAGTCCATATTCAAGTCAAAGTTTCTAACGGGTGCCTCTTCACTTTTGACAGCCAGAATATTTTCCTTCCATTCTTTGGTTTCTGACCCATTATCAAGCCTCTCAAGACTTTGATTGAGTTTTTCATCATGCTCAGAATCATCTGGATCATCTTCAAACTTCTCATATTGTGCAGTCGTCTCTCTCTCAACTGTTTGAATACCTCGCCCACGACCTCTACCTCTACCTCTGCCCCTACCCCTTCCTCTGCCACTGCTGCTACTGTGGACTGCATCATGCTGCAACGCAGAGAAAAAAATCATCATGCAAAATCATTCAGTTAAGACAGATTATATGTTGGCTTAAAAGATGCATCCCAAGTTCTATAAATGCCTGTCCTATTATATGCTCTATTTGTTTCGATGTAAAATATTTTACATTGAAAATATTTTCCGTAAAATATTTTCATTTTACAGTGTTTGGTAGCATTTGTGAAAATGTTCAGTAAATCATTTTGTAAAAATTTTCTAATCACGCAACCCACTGGAACACTGCAAAGTCCAACTAGAATAGAGCAAATCAAAGCAAAATTTTGTCTAGTTGGAGCTATTGAAGCATCACCAGCAAATCCAAAGTCATAACCCAGTAAAAAAACTGCAACAATCATCAGATCCCACCAAGCTACATAGTATACACGAAACCCATCAAACAACCCAAGTCATCCGTGAAGCCACCGTCAACCCACCAGCGTGACAAATGAAACCCATACCTGAAACCCATCAAACAACCCATGCCGTCCGTCAAGGCACCATCACTCCGCCTCTGCCACTGTCAACAAACATAAACCATACCCAAAATACATTAGCACAAAAATCATCCACTCACCAAATCCACCGTAATCCAACCCACCAAAAGCAGCTCCACCACAATCCGACCTCCAGAAACTCAACTCAACAATCTTAGATGAATGGTTTTAATCTCTTCAATCTGGGTCTTGAAGGGTGATTTTCGAAGCTGAAGAACTGGGTTGGGTTCGGTAGGGAGTGGCGCACCAGTGGTCTGTCACTGATGGGTGCTGTCGCTGGTCTCACTGGTTTGGCCGGGGAGAAAGTTTGAGAGAGGGAGAGAAGAACTGAGAAGAAGAGGGAGATAGGATCGGGTGTGAGGGAGTGGGAGTTTTGTAAAATGTTTTACCATTGATTTTTTGGTAAAATATTTTACAAGTTTTTATGCACAAACTTTGGTCAAACAGAAAATATTTTACAACTTTGACTATGTAAAATTTTACATGCAAACAAACACTAGAAAATATGAAAATATTTTACTCCGAACCAAACGGAGCGATAATGTCATACAATTTTACAAACCAACTTTCAGTAATACTCATCTGACTCTAGTTTCTGTTTTCCAATTTGGAATTTCCGAGATACAAATTTCCCAGTAATTGAAGTTCAGAAAACCCAGGAAGATAAGCATATAATTTTCTACATCTCAGTTAAATATCCAAATATAAGCATGTTCAAACACATTAATGAATAAATCAAAAAATAATTCTTAGAACAAAGAGAGAATAAGATACTGAACACCCACTAACTGTGAAAGACTTCCATAAAAACGATTTGATAATAATGTGAATCTGAGTGCAGTACATGTCTTACCATTTTATGCCTCTTGGAGTCATCATCACTATCATTTTCAACGTTATCAGTAATTTTCCTGATAAATCAGAGTATTAACATGGTATATTAGCCATAAAATAACTAAACTTTCTTTGTCAGCTATTTACAAGAGATAATATCACATTTTTCCAAACCTTCTTTTGGCAACAGAACGATATTCACCAGCACCTTCTGAACCTCCTAAATCAGGAACCTTGCTGATGATATCATTCAGAAAATCAAAAACGTTAAAAGGCCTGGACACACTGTTTTCTGTACATACAAGGATAAAATTTTAAGCACCTTAGATTTACATCTTGAAAACAAAGCACAAAAAGAATAATTTTTCTCATGGCAAGAATGAACCCTATTGTCTAATGTGTGCAGAAGTCCCTGTGCCTGTGTGCATGAGAGAGAGAGAGAGAGAGAGAGAGAGAGAGAGAGAGAGAGGAGACATAGATATCACTATTTTCTTCCCATGTACTTTAGGCCAGTGCAAACGCCAAATTGCCAAATATCTCAGTAACTACACCTAAAACAAATGCTACAGCAGGAGACACTGTCTTTAATCTTAATAACTGTTCCTTAAAGCATATAGGCATGGTGTTTGATAGAAAAGAGTCGGGACAGGGTTTGATTCTCACTGAACTATAAAAGTAATTGCCTATCCTCAAAGAAGATAGTTACAACCTAAAAGTTAATAAAAGAAAATTTCACTTACAAATGCAAAGAATTCATGGTCTTTGCTCCTCTCTTCAAAGTAATCTCATATGTCTGAGCACATAGATCTTGCAGAAAAAGTTCCAAAGCTTTAGCTGCACATTACATTGGCAACAGGAGATAAGTATCATAAATAATAAAATAACTGCAAGGTTATTTATTTATTTATTTTTTTAAATTGTTACAACAAGTGGGGGAGGGGATCAAAACCCTATTTCTCCTCATAAAGAAGACCAAGCAATGCCACTCATAGACTAAATTATACCAAAAAATAAAAAAAGAAGGAAAGAAAGAAAAATGTTGAAGGTGAAACAAAATCTGCGAACTATTAAACAAAGAATCATTAAACATAGAATTAGAAGCTATATATATAAAGTTATAAACAAACAGTAGCTAGGGTTTTAAAAGTTACTTACAAACTAGAGGAGGCACAGCCATGGCAATCTTCCCAATATCCTCATCTGCTTGCATAATCTTCTTAATCCGAGCCTGTGGAACAACTAAATAAAATCAGATAACATGATCCCCTTTTTAAACCCACTGCATGGAATGAATGTCAATATAGATATAGAAAGAACCCATATTTAATTAGTGAAGCAACACCACACAGATGCTATAATCACACTTCTAGACTAAAAAAGAGATGATACATTTTTGTTATTAATAAAAAGTAAAAGCAATCATTAGCATGAAGAATTTCTGGACCCAATCCAGGGGCACCTGTCAGAAACATGGCATAAGCAAACCAAAATAGTAAATATTCACTCAAAAAACCTAGAATAATTTAGCTAAAAAAAGATCAAATAGAAAGAAAGAATATTGAAAGTGAGTGCCATGCAAGTATAATCCAATTGAGGTTCCCTAAATAAGATTAGGATCTTGCGCATATAGAGAAAATATGGTGCTAAGCAAAATTCCAAATCCATGTCTGGTCTAAAACATAGAGATGCTACTTTTACACCATATAAAAATATAATACATTCAAATTGTCATGAAGTTTGCCAAAGTTTTCTCCTTTAAGTTTGTTTACCAATCATATAGCTTTAGCTAATGAAATTCATTTATCTTGGATCAAGTATTCATAAAAGAGAACTGCTCTTAGAAAACCTATCACACTAAAAGAAAATTTATAGAACTGCTACAATACTAGTGGTTATCCACAAAACCCAGTATATAATGAAAAAGAAAATTATAAATTTTTTCCATTTAAAAAAAATTATTTAAGGATTACTAAATGAGGATGTTACATCAAATAAGTGGTAATACAACACAAGATATGATAAGGAAACAATACATTTTATGCATAATAGAAGTGGAACAAGCTGGGACAAGATGAGATAAAGAGCACAAATGCAACAGTATAGAGGAGCAACATACTGCAAGTAGAAGCTAAGAAGTGAAGAAGAGCAAGGCCTAAAAAGGATATCCTCTACATAGAGCAAAATGCAAAATGAGTCGAGAAGCTGACATCACATTGTCAGGATTAAAATGATTTGCTTATGAAAAAATCACATACTTATGTGGGTGGTTCACTTCAATTTCCAAACTAGAGAAGGGGATTTTCCTACAAAAAAATTTATTTGCTTTGGAGGGATGACTTGTGTGCTTCCTTTGAGCCCCATATACAGGATCATCTCTTACGCAACAGCTATACATATTTAGGATAACAAAAGTATATTATTCTCAAAATGATTCTGCATTCTGCAGCTTTCTCCCAGTTGCAACATAATAAAAATTCTTTAGCTTATGCATAACATTAACATAGAGAAAGAAGTGGACTATACCACTTATACTGAAGGCCTCTATAGGATAAACTGAACATGAGGGACCCCATTCGTAGGGCAAAAAAATCCACAGAGAATAGATTTAGACCTAATTTGCCAAATGGATGGTGAAAGTACTGAACTAAAAGTTCAATTGTAGGATTTATTAGATTCGAAATAGAAGAATATAGACCAATTGTTTAAAAATTCCTATCAAGTAATTTCTCTTAATTTAACTTGATGCAAATAAAAAGTACCAATTAAATGCTTATTACTAATATTTCTCATGTCGGCAGCAAATTAAGACCTAACAAACTGTAAAGGGGTCACTCAACGCCAATCCTGGACAAATGTCATGCTTGAAAGCTAATAGTCTAGCATTTCTATCTATATTTAAGTCAAATAGATAGTATTCTCTTATTCACAGAGGAAAAGGTGGAATAAAGATAATTTAGAAAATGATTATGATGAGCTTAAACAAGCAGCTAGGTCAAACCAGTGTGGAAGAACTAGTATCCTAGAAATAAAATTGCAGAGACAATTCACATGCCATTGTTTCATGTATATGGATTTTTAATTTAAATATATATATATATATATATCTCAAAAGCATTCAATATGCACAATAAAATGGCACCATGGTAGTCACAAAGTCTACTCTATGTCAACAGACTTCAAGAAAACAATGATAGGTGTAACGTTAAAAGATAAATAAAAAGAGAATCATGGATGAAACTGTAACATCTCCAAGGCCCCATTTTTTAGTAACAGAGCACCTTCAGTTATGCCCACCAATGTCTAACAAAAACAGATCACAGAGTGCCATGCACCAAACTCAACAGTAAGGCCATGAATGTTAATTGGAGGAAACAAATTTTCTACACATATATTACTGGTTAATAATTTAAACCATAGCAATGTACAATACCATCTCAATTCAAACAACATTCAGGATTTTTGAGAAACATCACCTCAAGACAACAACTTAACATATCAAATGATTTTTTGTTCATAAGAGTTACTTTTCATTCCTTTTTTTTTCTTTTTTAATAATTCAATAGTTATAACAATAAAGAAGAGGGTATTTGAACCCTGACCCTTCTTATAAAGTAGAGCAGGCAATGTCACTGAACTTCATGGCTCTTGACTTTATTTGTTAGAGTTTCACATGCACCCAACAGGTTTTGAACCAAAACCTCACCCTCCACCTCGTTATCAACCCTAAACCTTTCCCATTTCTTACATTTTCCTCATCTTTCACCGTCTCTATTCTCTCACTGTTGCGGGAGTACTCATCCTCAAATATTCCTCCCCTCTCGTGCCTCTTTCTTCTCTCACAGGCCTGTATTGATCAATCAGCAACCCTGGTGAAAAGCCACCTTTGGTAGCATGGGTGCCATCATGGCGCCTTCTTTGAGGCTTTAAGCTTGTTGATTCTCTATCTTGTGGTGCCACTCGATTTCTTTCCTTCACTGCCAGTGGTCATTGGTTGGTCCTTGGAGTTTGTGACACCATTTGTTAACGCCAACCAATTTCTTTCAGTCCTAGTCAGTGGCCATGAAAATTAAGGTAGTTTCTTTTGTTCTTCAATTTCTTCCTAAACTGTAAAGTTTACTAATTTTTGGTTGGATTCCTTGCTGGGTTATGGGTTGTTGTAAACACTCTGGCAGTGGATTGGTTGTGGTAGGTTTGTAATATTTCTACAGAGAAACTTATCAAAAAAATATGTGTATATATTTCAAGAGAGAGACAATTGCAAAGAGATGTTGGCTGAAAAAAGAAGAAAATAAAAATCAATTGTTAAAGCTACAATGCCTCGCCTGATGGAGTGAGGTACTGTAGATTTCAAATTTTTTGGCGATGGTGTGTTGAGCCTGGTGCAAGGGCATTTGAAGTGATTTTATCTAAAATTTAGCTAAAGAAAGCGTAATAGAGAGCCTGATGCCGATGCTCTAATTAGACAACAGCTAGTGTACATCACAAAGAAAAGTCCTTTTGCATGAGTTGCCAAGAAAAAAAACTTAATACGATTAAAGAACTTCTTATGGTTCCTCTAGATCAATTCACAAGGAAAACCAAACCGGCCTTTGGAATAGTGCCATTTACTTCCATCCTATGAGCGAGGAAGGGAAAAAAAGAAGATTGTCACTATGCAGATGGCTAGCTCTCTCTCTCTCTCTGAGCTACAATAAAAAGGTCGCACCTAGTGCACGAAACTCCCACTTCTGTGGGGTTTGGGAGAGATGATTGATAGGCAACCTTAACCCCATCGTTTTAGAGAGACCGATTCCCGAACCTACAACATGCCACTTTGGATGGAAGGCACTTGCTATTGCACCAAAAACCGATATATAAATTTAAATAGTTGAGGCTCAAAAAACCAAGACTACAATACTGTAACAAAAGTGCTATGAAACATAGCTATCTTTCACACTACAAAACAGAAACTCCTTTACTTCCACTTCAGACTCTCTATATGTTTCCATTATCTTAGAAGCCAAGAACACACAAAAAATCCTAGTAAACTAACTAAACATGCTACAAATTGAAGTATTGAACACAACCTGGTTTATCCAATAATAATAACATTGCAAGGTTTAAAAATTATCAGAATCAGATTAACTATTTCATACATGACACATATAAAACAAACAGTCTAAAACTCACACAACCCAAGTGAACAAAAAGAAAAAAAGAAAGAAATACCCCATGTCCATGAAAACAAAAGTAAACGGTTATATTGAAGAAAAAAAAAAAAAAAAAAGAAACAAACCAACACATATACACACACAAACAGAGAATAAAGAAAAAAGAAAGAAAGACTTACGGCTGGAAAACGAGTATCAAGTTTCTTCCTCATGTTGTCAAAACTTGGAACCCTAAGAGAGAGAGAAGAATAAACCCAGAATCTCTCTATATCTCTGTGTCTGTGTCTCTCTGTATCCTCTGGTTATGTTTGTACAGTCGCAAATAGAAACAGTAAAAAAGAAAAAAGAAAAAAACAAAGCAAAGGACAAAGACCAAAACGGTCCAACACTTAAAAGGCACGACGAAGAAGAAGAAGAAAATTTTGTAGTTTTGTAGAGATTCGCTTTAGCCTTTTCCAAACTGCTGTTTTCCGACAAAAGGGGGCCACGAAACTCTCAAATAGGAACTCTACGAGAAGACCCTACTCTATCTATTCCTACTTCTTCTTTTCTTTTTCTTTTTTATTTATTTATTTTTTTGGAATGTTCTCAAAATCATAGTTTTTAGGTGAAAGTTTATATCCGTGTTCAATTGCCCTGGATTTTCGCAATGATGACACGTGTCAGTACACTGAATTTAAATCAAGTCATTTACTTATACTATTATCTATACTATTATTTAAGGAGTTTTTCCTGTTTTGATTCCTCATTTTTTTGGTTAAAAATACCCCTACACTCCTATGTTTAAGTAGAGACAAAACTAAAGGACAATATAGTAAAAATACAACTTTAACTCCCACTAAAACATTGCCTAAAAAATAGAGTCACTCTCCTGTTAATTTTTTTTTTGAAAATTCCATTATTAATTTTCAAATTGCTTTATCCACTTATTATTTAAGGAGCTTTCCCTGTTTGGATTCCTCATTTTTTTGGTTAAAAAATACCCCTACACCCCTATGTTTAAGTAGAGACAAAACTAAAGGACAATATGGTAAAAATACAACTTTAACTCTCACTAAAACATTGCCTGAAAAATAGAGTCACTCTCTTGTTAATTTTTTTTTGAAAATTCCATTATTAATTTTCAAATTGCTTTATCCACTTATAAATTAGATTTTCAAAATAAAAATTATATATAAAAAATAAAAACACAATTTTTTATTTTGCTACAAAATACTAATTTTTTTGGTTAAAAAATACCCCTACACCCTTATGTTTAAGTAGAGACAAAACTAAAGGATAATATGGTAAAAATACAACTTTAACTCCCACTAAAACATTGCCTAAAAAATAAAGTCACTCTCTTGTTAATTTTTTTTTGAAAATTCCATTATTAATTTTCAAATTGCTTTTTCTACTTATAAATTAGATATTCAAAATAAAAATTATATATAAAAAATAAAAACACAAAATTTTATTTTGCTACAAAATACTAAATAGGACCACTAAAATAAAATTAAAAAAAGCCTCATCACACGCGCGAAGCACGTGTGATGAGGCTAGTCATACTTAATGCTATTAAACGATTTAGATTGTCTTTAATTAGAAAAATCTAATTCATGAGATTTCTACGAAGATAGGTGATCCTCCTACCAATTATTTTTTGTAATACTTATAAATTAGATCTTCAAAATAAAAATTATATATAAAAAATAAAAACACAAATTTTTATTTTGCTACAAAATACTAAATAGGAAAGTATTAAACGATTTAGATTGTCTTTAATTAGTAAAATCTAATTCATGAGATTTCTACTAAGATAGGTGATCCTCCTACCAATTATTTTTTGTAATACTTATAAATTAGATCTTCAAAATAAAAATTATATATAAAAAATAAAAACACAAATTTTATTTTGCTACAAAATACTAAATAGGAC
Organism: Quercus ilex subsp. ballota; assembly: GCA_032727855.1. Taxonomy (NCBI): domain Eukaryota; kingdom Viridiplantae; phylum Streptophyta; class Magnoliopsida; order Fagales; family Fagaceae; genus Quercus; species Quercus ilex. The sequence continues at coordinate 18,493,480 of CM064908.1, read as the reverse complement.
CACTAAAATAAAATTAAAAAAGCCTCATCGCACGCGCGAAGCGCGTGTGATGATGCTAGTCATACTTAATAATATTAAACGATTTAGATTGTCTTTAATTAGTAAAATCTAATTCACGAGATTTCTACTAAGATAGGTGATCCTCCTACCAATTATTTTTTGTAATAAATCATTCACGTAATTTTCAAGATAAATCCTCTAGTTGACATGGCAGTAGAGTAGTAGGCTTCTTTTTTTGTTAACTCTGAACGGCATTAACATTCAAGAGTCATGCCATTTTATTAATGTTTTATAGTTATAAACTTATTTATAAATTATTCTATATACTTTATATCTTTAGAATATATTTAATTATTTCTCTAAAAAAAAAGAATATATTTAATTATCATTTTTATTTTCTATTGAAGAAGATTTTATCAATTATGTTGATGATTCTTTTTTTTTTTAAATTATTATCTATATATATATATATATATATATCCAAGATAGAAATTTTACTCTAATCTAATATAAGTGTATATGTGTGTGAAGTTCCTTCCTGGAGACTTAAACTCCAGCCCTTATCCCCTACACCCCACAAACACTTATACTTGTGAAGTGACTACCGCACCAAGGGTGCACAGTGATTTATGTTGATGATTCTTGAATGCATCATTTGTGATTTTTCACTTTGTTTATTTATTTTATGAAAAGTATAATGTTATGATTCTCAATATGATCCTACACTCTGATTCAAAAGGCTAAAGATAACATACTACATAAAATCTAAAATCTATGGAATAGCATATTTGGATCATCAAATTAATTGTAGAGGATCTTCTTTTTTCTTTTTCTTTTTTGTTTCTAATATGATTTATATATATAATGATAACCTGTTCAACAAGAATCATTATCATAACTCATAAGTGATGAAGTCTTCTTTAATTTAAACTATTTTATGCTTGTGTAGGTTGTATGGCAACCATATATTGAGGACACCATAGAGAAGCTGGCTCAAAATTATCTTATTATGGGCTGTGAGATCTGGCGGCCAGTGATTCCTGTGATCTAGCCATTAACACTGGTGTCGACCTTAACACGTAATTGATGCAATAGGTAGGAACTGGCATGATCGATCGTGTTGTAGTGAATGAACCAACTGTGTTGCTCCCATGGTGTACCATGATTCGAACATGGAGTGGTATTAGTGCATCACTCTGCACTCAAAAACTCGGTGAGAGAGAAAGAGGAATTGATAAAGTAAGTAAATAAATAAAATATTAGTTTTTTTTTTTTTTTAAGAATTGAGCTGCAGTGCAATTCTACCTTTAGAATTGCACTGTAGCACTATAGCAAATTTTTTTGCAATAGTTGGTTTTTATAAGTCCAGGTGTTGAGGATTTTGGGCTTTAATGCTAAATCTGTCATATATTTGACATTTGGCAGTCCGCATGTGAATGCTCTAAGAAGATAAACAATAAGGCTATGGACATGACGAACTCAGTAGACTAGATTCTTCTCCATTGCAATATTGAACAAAATATCCATTTTACCCAACAAGAAGGTTCACAATTTGTAACACCAGGAGGCTAATTTAGTGATACAAATTATGATGTCATGCCAGTTTGTCCAACACCATCACATCACCAGCTACCATCATCTCACCCTTACCATATCACCATGATCACCAGCACATATTGAACCATAGGACATATTGAAACCACAACAAATAGTGATTATTAGATAAGAACCTTTAAAATTCTTTTTTTGATGAAGATAAGAACCTTTAAAATTGTGCCTTGTAAAACAATATAAATATATTAAAATGAAAACTCTGCCAGTTCAAGTACCCAAACAAAATTACCATTTAGAGATACTTCTCATATAATTTGATAAGTGATCTTGGCCTCTCGTAACCATCTTCCTTCCGTTGAGGCTTTGGTTTCCCAGGCTGCCTTGATTTTGGTTTCCAGATGGCTTTGGTTAGAGATTGACCTAACAAGTCAGCAATGTTCGTTGCCATTGCCTCAGCCTTCTTCACATATACATAGACAACACTTGATGCTTAGTCTCAAGATCCAAGAGCTCTGAATCATTTTGAGTAGAACCCTTTGGCATGCCCATTGCAATATTGACAGGTATATTCTAACTGTATGCTGAAGCAAACCTAAGGAGATGGTACATTGCTTTTGGGTCTCTTATATTAACTGGGGCAAAACAAAAGTTAAAACGATCTTCAAGAGATAATCCTTGTACCTTCTCCAACATATTAGCAACCTTCTTTATGTGATCATGTCAACATAGAAAGTATGATCCATCTAGATGGCAATTTTCACCAAATGTTTCAAGCAGATGGCAAAATGTAACATTGTGTTAGGACATATGTGTTTTAACTTGTTAAGAACATATGTCATTTATTTATGTAAATTGGCTAATCCTTTGACAAAACGCACTCTACTTGTAATTGGGTAGTTCTAGGTGTTTTTAATACTTCAAGAAACAAGGTTTCAAGGTCAAGTGTTGAAGTCATCAAATCTGTCCAAGAAAAAGCAAGCTGAAGTGCAATTTCATTAAAGCTCGACACCTGCTCGATAGCTACCTCGACACCTGCTATCTGTCAAGATTTAAAATTTCAGATTTTCTAATATGATTTTCTTGGGATCCGTGAATATGCTTTTGGGCCTTCTTTTCTTCTAACCCTAAACATATAAAATGATTGTTTTAAGAGCCGTCAAGTTGTACACAAGTTGCAAAAGCATTGAGCAATCTCTGTTCAAGCAAATTGTGATCAAAAGACAAAGTTCTTAACCTAGTTCATCTTCTCTGAAGAAGTTGCTGTGTATTTGCACCAAACGGTTTTGTAACTAAGCATTTTCCTGTTATTCATCATAAAGGATGAACTGAAGAACTTTGCAGCCAACCTCTCCTTCTTAGTTGGTGTTCAGAAGTCGCGTATTGGGATCCGCGCATTGGTTAGTCACGTACTTGGGAGCCGTGCATCAAAGGTGGGAACTGTCGCTACAGATCAAGTCCAATTGGGTATTGGGGTAAGGGTTCAATTGTAGGTTGGTAAGGTACTTGAGATTCCTTTACTTGTAACCGCTTGATTTGATAATAGTGGAGTTTCGGGAGTGGTGACCTGAAAATCACCCGGTGGGGTTTTTGCCGTTAGGGTTTTCCCCATTCGTAAACAAATCACCGTGTTATTTAATTTCCGTTGCATATTTAGTTTTTGGTGATTTGTTTTTGCTTCCAAGCAATTGCATGATTAATTGATTAATTAACAACTTGGCTAATTAATTAATTAGGTTTAATCACAAGGGGTCATTCAGATTGTGGCCTATCACATTGGGCAGTTGCTCGGCAAATAGTTCAATCCGTTCAAAGAATGGAAAGAGACCGACTATCCTTACTTCTACAAAAGGTTGCTTCAAACACTCAATCAAGTAGTCTAAATCTTCTAAGTGCAAGGTTGTTGTGAGTCCGTCTGGATAGCAACTTCCTCTTCGGCCAGCTCTTCTAGCAATTTGTTTCACTTGTAATGCTGGAACTGGAACAATCTTGTCTCCATTGTATTTCGAAAGGCTATAAAAAATAACCCTTCTAATATTAAGATTTAAACCCATTCCAACAGTATCACTAGGAACAAGCACATCAAATTCAATATCTTGATCATTGAATAAGGTAGCTTGCTGTTTACGAGTTTCTAGTGGCAAAGCACTATAACTTACACAACAACGGTGATTGGTGTGTTTCTCAATTGCCATTTTAACCTCAAATATCTCTCTCCTCGAAAAAGCAACCACGCAGTCCCCAGAACGAATTTTTTTAAGATCTCCCAACAAGGTCTTGGCTTCAACCACCAATGGCTTAAACCTATCATAATGTTGTTCATGCAGCTGATCCCCAGTTTCTGCACAAATCTTTCGAACAATACTTAAAACGCTCGGATCCCCACATAAATGTATCTCATCAACCTTCAATCCAAGCAATGCTTGCGTCCAAGCATAACCCCTACATGGGCCTGCCATCACTTGAATTTCATCAATAACAGCCACATCATACAATTCATCCGTCGACACCATTTCCACAGTACAGGCAATATGGTTTGAAAAAGGGACATACTTCTCTTCTTAACTTGTAAGTAGAGTACAGTAAACCCCAAGTGCATTCACCTTGTCAAAGACTTCCATAGCCAATAATCTGAGAGGACTACAATAGATACCATTCTTGGCTTCCATAAATTGTTGTAGAGCATTGTAAGTTTTACCGCTATTGGTTGGGCCACAATGATATATTATCTTCCATTTCATAGCCCATGCAAATGGAAACCAAGTGTGGGGCTTGGTAAGGTCAGCCGACTCAATCATACCCCAAAAACGCTTAATCTCATCAGGAAACTCCTTTAAACAATACTCCACGAACATAGGAAACAAGAACTTGACAGCATCATCAGATGGACCAAGCGACACCACATACTTAAAAACATTAGCAGAACATTTCTTGAAGAAAAAGTTCCAAAACTTTTGCACTGCAGTAGGAAAGAATGACATCCCAATGTAAATTGCGAGAGCTTGATTAGATGCCCAACTTGATTTCCCAAAATAACTAAACACTTGTTGCATTATCTCCCAATCACACCGTGTCTACTTCACACCCTTCTCAACATTTCTTAACTCACGATACACTTCAACAGGATCCCGCGACGCAACATTCAAATGACCCTCACACCTCTCCAAACCCACATCATCATTATTATCACTAGCCACCGTAGAATCAACAACAATACCCTCTTCATTCGTATCATTTCCCAATTCAACCATGGTTGAATCACTAACAGTGCTATAACTCTCATCATCATCATCATCTAGACTGTGCAATAATCCAACAATTGATTTCCCAACATCAACATCGAAATCACATTCAGATTCAGATTCAACCATTGTCAAACTAGACACGCCATGATCATCATCACCATTAGGTGCTGATGAAGAAGAAAAGGGTTTTGCATAGAGGGTGGCCGAGGCCTTAAATTTAAGAGGTTGTAAGGGAAATTTAAAAGGAGCTAATAAGTGAAACAAAGTGAAAGCAGAAGTGGAAAATGGACGGTTTGGGACATCTGAAGGAGTAGGACAAAACCGGTAATGTTAGGAAATCAAAGGGTCATATAATAGTCCATAAAAAGAATGGTTGGATAGCAGAACCCTTAGCCTAGTAGAAGAAGAAGGGCATGTCTTAGGTTTATAAATTCGAAACAGGGACATGGCTATTGTTGTTGAACTGATAATATATTCACATTAAAATTAGAAAAAATAAAATGAAGAAACGCAAAACCTTGCTTCTTGAAATGAAGCTTCGACTTCGAGTGAGCACAAGGGAAGATCTCTGGTGTAGCTCTTCACCTGACGGCTTCAGCATGAATGGTTTCTCACTTTCTCTTTTGGTTTCCCAGTAGAGTCTGAGATTGAGAGTTTTTAGGGGTTTTGATTTGATTTGGGCAACAGAGATGATGATTGATGATCGATACACTTCAACAGGATCCCGCGAAGCAACATTCAAATGACCCTCACACCTTTCCAAACCCACATCATCATTATTATCACTAGCCACCGTAGAATCAACAACAATACCCTCTTCATTCGTATCATTTCCCAATTCAACCATGGTTGAATCACTAACAGTGCTATAACTCTCATTATCATCATCATCTAGACTGTGCAATAATCCAACAATTGATTTCCCAACATCAACATCGAAATCACATTCAGATTCAGATTCAACCATTGTCAAACTAGACACGCCATGATCATCATCACCATTAGGTGCTGATGAAGAAGAAAAGGGTTTTGCATAGAAGGTGGCTGAGGCCTTAAATTTAAGAGGTTGTAAGGGAAATTTAAAAGGAGCTAATAAGTGAAACAAAGTGAAAGCAGAAGTGGAAAATGGACGGTTTGGGACATCTGAAGGAGTAGGACAAAACAGGAAATGTTGGGAAATCAAAGGGTCATATAATAGTCCATAAAAAGAATGGTTGGATAGCAGAACCCTTAGCCTAGTAGAAGAAAAAGGGTATGTCTTAGGTTTATAAATTCGAAACAGGGACATGGCTGTTGTTGTTGAACTGATAATATATTCACATTAAAATTAGAAAAAATAAAATGAAGAAACGCAAAACCTTGCTTCTTAAAATGAAGCTCCTGCTCCGAGTGAGCACAAGGGAAGATCTCCGGTGTAGCTCTTCACCTGACGGCTTCAGCATGAATGGTTTCTCACTTTCTCTTTTGGTTTCCCAGTAGAGTCTAAGATTGAGAGTTTTCAGGGGTTTTGATTTGATTTGGGCAACAGAGATGATGATTGATGATTAATACACTTCAACAGGATCCTGCAATGCAACATTCAAATGACCCTCACACCTCTCCAAACCCACATCATCATTATTATCACTAGCCACCATAGAATCAACAACAATACCCTCTTCATTCGTATCATTTCCCAATTCAACCATGGTTGAATCACTAACAGTGCTACAACTCTCATCATCATCATCATCTAGATTGTGCAATAATCCAACAGTTGATTTCCCAACATCAACATCGAAATCACATTCAGATTCAGATTCAACCATTGTCAAACTAGACACACCATGATCATCATCACCATTAGGTGCTGATGAAGAAGAAAAGGGTTTTGCATAGAGGGTGGCCGAGGCCTTAAATTTAAGAGGTCGTAAGGGAAATTTAAAAGAAGCTAATAAGTGAAACAAAGTGAAAGCAGAAGTGAAAAATGGACGGTTTGGGACATCTGAAGGAGTAGGACAAAACCGGTAATGTTGGGAAATCAAAGGGTCATATAATAGTCCATAAAAAGAATGGTTGGATAGTAGAACCCTTAGCCTAGTAGAAGAAGAAGGGTATGTCTTAGGTTTATAAATTCGAAACAGGGACATGGCTGTTGTTGTTGAACTGATAATATATTCACATTAAAATTAGAAAAAATAAAATGAAGAAACGCAAAACCTTGCTTCTTAAAATGAAGCTCCGGCTCCGAGTGAGCACAAGGGAAGATCTCCGATGTAGCTCTTCACCTGACGGCTTCAGCATGAATGGTTTCTCACTTTCTCTTTTGGTTTCCCAGTAGAGTCTAAGATTGAGAGTTTTCAGGGGTTTTGATTTGATTTGGGCAACAGAGATGATGATTGATGATTAATACACTTCAACAGGATCCTGCAATGCAACATTCAAATGACCCTCACACCTCTCCAAACCCACATCATCATTATTATCACTAGCCACCATAGAATCAACAACAATGCCCTCTTCATTCGTATCATTTCCCAATTCAACCATGGTTGAATCACTAACAGTGCTACAACTCTCATCATCATCATCATCTAGATTGTGCAATAATCCAACAGTTGATTTCCCAACATCAACATCGAAATCACATTCAGATTCAGATTCAACCATTGTCAAACTAGACACACCATGATCATCATCACCATTAGGTGCTGATGAAGAAGAAAAGGGTTTTGCATAGAGGGTGGCCGAGGCCTTAAATTTAAGAGGTCGTAAGGGAAATTTAAAAGAAGCTAATAAGTGAAACAAAGTGAAAGCAGAAGTGAAAAATGGACGGTTTGGGACATCTGAAGGAGTAGGACAAAACTGGTAATGTTGGGAAATTAAAAGGGTCATATAATAGTCCATAAAAAGAATGGTTGGATAGCAGAACCCTTAGCCTAGTAGAAGAAGAAGGGTATGTCTTAGGTTTATAAATTCGAAACAGGGACATGGCTGTTGTTGTTGAACTGATAATATATTCACATTAAATTAGAAAAAATAAAATGAAGAAATGCAAAACCTTGCTTCTTGAAATGAAGCTCCGGCTCCGAGTGAGCGCAAGGGAAAATCTCCGGTGTAGCTTCTCACCTGACGGCTTCAGCATGAATGGTTTTCACTTTCTCTTTTGGTTTCCCAGTAGAGTCTGAGATTGAGAGTTTTTAGGGGTTTTGATTTGATTTGGGCAACAGAGATGATGATTGATGATTAATACACTTCAACAGGATCCTGCGATGCAACATTCAAATGACCCTCACACCTCTCCAAACCCACATCATCATTATTATCACTAGCCACCATAGAATCAACAACAATACCCTCTTCATTTGTATCATTTCCCAATTCAACCATGGTTGAATCACTAACAGTGCTACAACTCTCATCATCATCATCATCTAGATTATAATCCAACAGTTGATTTCCCAACAGTTGATTTGATTTGGGCAACAGAGATGATGATTGATGATTAATACACTTCAACAGGATCCTGCGATACAACATTCAAATGACCCTCACACCTCTCCAAACCCACATCATCATTATTATCACTAGCCACCATAGAATCAACAACAATACCCTCTTCATTCGTATCATTTCCCAATTCAACCATGGTTGAATCACTAACAGTGCTACAACTCTCATCATCATCATCATCTAGATTATAATCCAACAGTTGATTTCCCAACAGTTGATTTGATTTGGGCAACAGAGATGATGATTGATGATTAATACACTTCAACAGGATCCTGCGATGCAACATTCAAATGACCCTCACACCTCTCCAAACCCACATCATCATTATTATCACTAGCCACCATTGAATCAACAACAATACCCTCTTCATTCGTATCATTTCCCAATTCAACCATGGTTGAATCACTAACAGTGCTACAACTCTCATCATCATCATCATCTAGATTATAATCCAACAGTTGATTTCCCAACATCAACATCGAAATCACATTCAGATTCAGATTCAACCATTGTCAAACTAGACACACCATGATCATCATCACCATTAGGTGCTGATAAAGAAGAAAAGGGTTTTGCATAGAGGGTGGCCGAGGCCTTAAATTTAATAGGTTGTAAGGGAAATTTAAAAGGAGCTAATAAGTGAAACAAAGTGAAAGCAGAAGTGAAAAATGGACGGTTTGGGACATCTGAAGGAGTAGGACAAAACTGGTAATGTTGGGAAATCAAAGGGTCATATAATAGTCCATAAAAAGAATGGTTGGATAGCAGAACCCTTAGCCTAGTAGAAGAAGAAGGGTATGTCTTAGGTTTATAAATTCGAAACAGGGACATGGCTGTTATTGTTGAACTGATAATATATTCACATTAAAATTAGAAAAAATAAAATGAAGAAACGCAAAACCTTGCTTCTTGAAATGAAGCTCCGGCTCCGAGTGAGCACAAGGGAAGATCTCCGGTGTAGCTCTTCACCTGACGGCTTCAGCATGAATGGTTTCTCACTTTCTCTTTTGGTTTCCCAATAGAGTCTGAGATTGAGAGTTTTCAGGGGTTTTGATTTGATTTGGGCAACAGAGATGATGATTGATGATTAATACACTTCAACAGGATCCTGCGATGCAACATTCAAATGACCCTCACACCTCTCCAAACCCACATCATCATTATTATCACTAGCCACCATTGAATCAACAACAATACCCTCTTCATTCGTATCATTTCCCAATTCAACCATGGTTGAATCACTAACAGTGCTACAACTCTCATCATCATCATCATCTAGATGTGCAATAATCCAACAGTTGATTTCCCAACATCAACATCGAAATCACATTCAGATTCAGATTCAACCATTGTTAAACTAGACACACCATGATCATTATCACCATTAGGTGTTGACGAAGAAGAAAAGGGTTTTGCATAGAGGGTGGTCGAGGCCTTAAATTTAAGAGGTTGTACGGGAAATTTAAAAGGAGCTAATAAGTGAAACAAAGTGAAAGCAGAAGTGGAAAATGGACGGTTTGGGACATCTGAAGGAGTAGGACAAAACCGGTAATGTTGGGAAATCAAAGGGTCATATAATAGTCCATAAAAAGAATGGTTGGATAGCAGAACCCTTAGCCTAGTAGAAGAAGAAGGGTATGTCTTAGGTTTATAAATTCGAAACAGGGACATGGCTGTTGTTGTTGAACTGATTATATATTCACATTAAAATTAGAAAAAATAAAATGAAGAAATGCAAAACCTTGCTTCTTGAAATGAAGCTCCGACTCCGAGTGAGCGCAAGGGAAGTTCTCCGGTGTAGCTTCTCACCTGACGGCTTCAAGATGAATGGTTTCTCACTTTCTCTTTTGGTTTCCTAGTGGAGTCTGAGATTGGGAGTTTTTAGGGGTTTTGATTTGATTTGGGCAACAGAGATGATGATTGATGGTGTTTGGCTACAAGTTTTTGCTATCCATGGTGTTATTGTATTATTGAATTTATGTTTTTATGTTTAATATTTAAATTTTATATTTTTATAAAATGTTTTATTGTTATGTTTGAATTTTTTTATATTTTTTTAAATATGTAAATTATTGTAGTGTTATGCTTTTAGAAGGTTTTATAATGTTAGAAGTTAATTTTTAATGTTTTATGAATTTTGGTTTAATATATGATATACTTTAAATCAAATTTAAATAAATTATAAAATAAAAAATTAAATGAGATGAGGCGTAGGTACTTGCAAGCATACTGACAGTTTAGCAAAGTTAGCATTCACGTCTGCTTTCTTGGAACTATTTTATTTTACCATCTTAAAAGCTACTTTATCGATTATATCATACCATTTTGTAAGAGCATTCGTATAAGGAAATTCTATCCTATCCTATCCTATTTTATCATTTCAAAAAGCCACTTTGTCAATTATACAATACCATTTTACAATACTCCAACATCTCAACTTTTATTTTACAATATAACACATTAAAATAATATTTCTACACAATAAAATATATATCCAAAACCCAAATAAAATCAAAAACCGAAAACCCAAATCACCTCTGCAACCACCACCACATGACAAAAAAATCGTCATGTCCCAGTGTTTTTTTGCCGGCGCTTTTAAAAAGCACCGTACTAGATAAGCCTGTACCAGCGCTTTTTGAAACCGCTGGTATAGGAAACCCTATTACAGCAGCTCAAAACTGGTACATTACAAATCGCTGCAATAGGAGGCCTATAGCGGCGGTTTTCAAAAACACTGGTATACGAAGCCTTATTGCGCTGGAATAGAGTTACTAATTTCCCTTATGGGAAAGACCTATCTCGGCGCTATAGGAAGCGCTGGAATAGGGTCCACCTATTCTAGTGCTTCCAAAAGCGCTGGGATAGGTCTCTCTCCATAAGGGAATGGAGTGATCTTATCCCAACACTTCGAATACATGGACCTTATTCCAGTGCTTCGAAAAGCGCTGGGATAGGTTCACTCCATTCTGTAATGGAGAGAGACCTATCCCAGCGCTTTTTGAAGCGCTAGAAAAACGCTGGGATAGGATCACTCCATTCCCTTATGGAGAGAGACCTATCCCAACGCTTTTTGAAGCGCTGGAATAGGGTCCACCTATTCTAGTGCTCCAAAAGCACGGGGATATAGGTCACCTATAGGGATTTGTTACCCTATTCTAGCGCTCCAAAAGCACTAGGATAGGTCACCTATAGGGATTTGTTAATTAACTAATGACCAATACTCCCCTAAACATAGAAAAAGATCAAAGTACCCCCCAACACATCGAAAAAGAGCAAAAAACACCCCCAATACCTAAAAAAGACCTACCCTTGAAACCTAGTAAATGACTAAAATACCCCCAAAACATAAAAAATGACCCAACCACCCCCTACGACATCGAAAATAACCGAAGTACCCCTTGTGCCTAAAACTAGCCAAAATACCCTCGATTACTTGAATAAGACCAAAATACCCCTATAAGTCTGGTAAATGACCAAAATGACCTTAGAAAGACAAAAATAATGTCCAAAACACACTCGACACCCAGAAAAGGACTGATACTCCCCCGAAATATGAAAATAACCGAAATACCCCAAAAAATATCAAAATGAAAGAAATACCTCCTAAAAGCAATAAAATGACAAAAGCACCCCCCATGCTTGAAAAAGGTGGAAAACCCCTTAATTACTTGAATAGTACTAGGGGTGGCAAAATCAACCCAAATCCATTTGCCCACCCAAACCCACCTACTTAAATGAGACCCAAACCCACCCAATTATTAGTTGGGTTAAATGGGTATTAACCTAATTAAACCCAATTAACATTAATGTTTATTGGGTTTTAAATGGGTACTCAATTAGACCCAATTATGACCCAAGTATCATTTCTACAAATCAACCAACTTTAAAATACCCCAAAACCACTAAAATTACCAAAATACCTCTTAAACCTTAAAAATGACCAAAATACCCGCAAAACCAAAAAAAAAATGACCAAAATAACTCCAAAACCTACAAAATGACCAAAATACTCCCGAAACCCCAAAAAATGACCAAAATACCCCTAAGACCTTAAAATTATCAAAATACCCTTGAAACATAAAAATTACTAAAGTACCCCCTTAAAACCAAGAAAATGACCAAAATACCCCATGAAACCAAAGAAAATGACCAAAATACCCCCAAAGTCCAAAAAATGACCAAAATACCCTCGAAATCTAAAAATTACCAAAATACCACCAAAACCCAAAAAATGATCAAATACCCGTAAAACCTAAAAATTACCAAAATACCCCTGCAATCCAAAAAATAATCAAAATACCCCGAAACCTAAAAGATGACCGAAATACCCCAAAACCTAAAAATGACCAAAATACCCCCAAAACCCAAAAAATGACCAAAATACCCTAAAAACCTAAAAATTACCAAAATACCCCCCAAAACCCAAAAAATTACCAAAATACCCTTGAAACCCAAAAAATTTATCAAAATACCCCCAAAACCTAAAAATTACCAAAATACCCCTGAAATCCAAAAAATGACCAAAATACCTTTAAAACAAAAAAGATGGCCAAAATACCATCAAAACCTAAAAATGACCAAAATACTCTTGAAATCCAAAAAATGATCAAAATACCCATTGGAACCTAAAAAATGGCCAAAATAATCCCGAAGTCTAAAAATTGAACAAAATAACCTTGAAACCTAAAAATGACCAAAATACCCCCTAGAACCTAAAAGATGACCAAAATAACCCCAAAGCCTAAAAATTCCAAAACCTAAATATCCCTAAAAATTGATGAAAATAATCCCGAAATCTAAAAATGACCAAAATACCCCCCCTAAACCTAAAAAATGACCAGAATACCCATGAAACCTAAAAAATGACCAAAATACCCCAAAAACCTAAAAATTACCAAAATACCCCCAAAACCCTGAAAATGACCAAAATACTCCCAAAACCCAAAAAATTACCAAAATACCCTTGAAACCCAAAAAATGACCAAAATCCCCCCAAAACTTAAAAATTCCCAAAATACCCCTTAAATCCAAAAAATGACCAAAATACCCTCCAAAGCCTAAAAGATAACCAAAATACCCCCGAAGCCTAAAAATGACCAAAATAAGTTAGCAAAATTAATCATGCCAAAGGGATACTAAGTGAGAAATTCACTAGCAACATATGAAGGGAATGACAAACTTGCATACTGAATAATTAACCAGCTATACATGGCATCTACTCCATACGCGTCCTCACATTTTGAATGTTCAGAAAGTCCATATCAATGGCTTCCTTTCAGCATAAGCAGGAACAGTTTAGGGCCAAAAAATAGAGCAAGAATTACACCATTTGGTTGGGTGTGATGAATTCAGTGCAAGAGGCTAAGGGAAACAGGTAGATTACAGCCATTTGAAAATTTGAACCATGAAAACACACACAAATAAACACTATAAATCTAAAATCAACTATTACAAGCTATGACAGTGTATCCTTCCCTCATTGCTTTCCCTAAGTCCTAAGATCCTCCGTTACATTTTTGTTGTGGCCTAAAAGAGGCAAAAGAGGTCTTTGAAGCATAAATAGTAGTGCAAAGATGTGTTGTTATTTTTATATCTGTAATATATAGGTAAACTTAGATAGAATATCTTAGGTGTAGTACATTAAATTTTCCAATTGAATTCAAACACTTGGCTGCATTGACCAATAAGATAAGAATAACGTCATCTTTTCCAATAATAATTAAATTCAAAAAGTGTCTGAATTTAATTGGAGAACAAGAAACCTAATATACTGCACCTAAAGTATACAAGTTTTACCCATTATATATATATATATATATATATACACACACACTCTTCTAAACATGCAGTTTATCATGAAATATGTTATTCATATAAACACTCATCCTGTGCTAATGACAGGATCCTACATTCACCCTTGCTTCTCAACAAACAAACAGAACAAAATTTTAAAAAGGTTAACACAATTTTGAGTGTGACATTTCACCATACAACTTTCATATGTGAATATAATCTAGAAGTGAAAGGCAAGGCTCATTAAAGTAGCAGGGGTGCTAAATTTTTTGTACCACTCTAAAGGATACAAAAATCTCAATTGACACAACCAAAAAACCAAATGGTGCTGACTATTCTAAAAGGAGTCCTCAGGTCTACCCACATAGTTGCATACCTTTGATAAATATAGCAACCGTTTATGTTACACCAAGCTCCAGGAGATGTTCAAGCAATAACGATTTCTTCCATCTTCAAAACTCAAAACTTTGCTAGAAGATTTAAGTGGGTTTCCAATTATCTTTCCTTCAACAATTCCAGCAAATCTGGCAGAGCAATGAAAGTTATATGAAAAATAGTCAAAGATTAGAACCAGGACACTAATCCATACAACTAATTCAAGTTTTAGAAAGATTATTCTCCATCGATAGCAAAAGGAAAGTGATGAACAAGAAAGAGGATTCGGTTTATTTTGACAACAAGCAGATGGTCCTCTTTACTCATCAAATTAATTTGGGCTACAAGGAAGTTTTACAATCGGTGACAAAAAGAATAAAGGAAAATCATATATGCGTTGATTAATTTGGGCTACCCACATGGTTCGCCTTACTATTTTTCCTCCTACCAAATGGACCCTACAATTATGTGTTACATAAAATATTTGAAAAAATGAAAAAGGGGGAAGGAGTTTGTGGGGTGGGTTCTTAAAAGGCTTTCTAAATTGATTGTCTGAACTCACAATAAAACATCCAAACCAGGGTACAATGGTGAACAAAGCCTTTACCTAGCACCCAACACAAGTAGATACAAAAAATCTCATTTCTACGCTTCATCCTACCAAACATAATGTAAGAAACCATAAAATCATTTCAACATTGTGGCATTGCCTATGTAGATTCATGTGAAAAATATGCAAAACAGAAGAAGTGAAGAACCGGATGTTAAAAATAAGACAATATAATGCACATTTTAAATACTAGGACAAAAAAATCTCCAATAACAGCAATATATATTAAAGCAGATGAATAGAGGTAACAAAGCGAACATGGCAGCCAAGATTTGAAATGGGGCAACATAGTAGAATCATTACCTGCAATATCACTATGCAACTACCTTCTCTATAAGCTTATGTTGTGAAGGCTTTTCAAGCCTTTTCCTGCAAGGTAAAAAATGCAATTGGCTCCTCAAATATGTGTGTGTGTATATATATATATATAGATGAACATCATTTCTATACTCATATAAAGAAGGAAGAAAGGAAAATAAATTTCTAGACAGGCATTTTAATATATATGATGAATTTTAGATTGTAATATTTAGGAGAGCCATTTTTTTTATAAGAATAATTTTATTGAAAAAAAGGCTACATACAAAAAGCACAAAGCAGCCAAAAGAATTACACAAGAAAACAAAAAATTATGTACAATAAGGAAGAGACTATAAACACAGGAATGGAGTCACTAGTTGTGAATCCCCATGCGTGAGCCCAATCAAACAAAGTGCCTACAAATGAGGCTAAAACATGGTCCCCTCCTTGGGCTCTCCAAATCCTTAGACATACATCTATTACACTCCCTCCAAATAATCCACATCAACATAATGGCACCAGGTTCCAAATATCTAAAGAATACTTACCCAACCAGTTCCTCCAAGCAAACAAAAGGTCAAGCACTTTCTCAGGTAATACCCAAAAGACCCCAAAAGATCTAAAAGCAAAGCTCCACAATTGATAGCCTTCGTATAAATCCAGTGAGATTCTCTGACTTAAAATAGTAGCATTCACAATTAGCTATCAGCAGAAAGGAGCTACTACCTAATTTATCATGCATCATTCAAGCTGTCTGGAAATAAATTTATTTCCATTCAAATGGATTTACCCATAAAAATTTGTATTAGTACAAACAAACCAAAAAAAAAAATCTGGCCCATGTTCCTTGGCTTGTGGACAGTCCTAATAGAAAATAAATACATAAAATTTTTTTTCTGATTTCTAAAAAATAATTAAATCTTCCAAAATACCTATATAAGTATATAATCCCTTACTGATTACTTCTTCTTAAACCTCAAAAAAAGCACACCGCCTGGCCTCACGCATGGCATCACGCTTCACCAGGAGGAG
Organism: Quercus ilex subsp. ballota; assembly: GCA_032727855.1. NCBI lineage: Eukaryota > Viridiplantae > Streptophyta > Magnoliopsida > Fagales > Fagaceae > Quercus > Quercus ilex. The sequence goes on along the minus strand of CM064908.1, from coordinate 18,477,079 downwards.
ATCCACTTAAGGCTCCAGCGACCACCGGTGGCTCACGCTTGAGTGTTCTCCCTCTTTCGAATCAGAATAAATTTATATTATAAGTCATATTTAGTCTGCTTATTATGTTGTGCTGTGTTTTATACACGTTAGATATTTATTTTATTGTATGGTTAAACTTGTTGTGTTACCCAATTTTATATTTTATAATTTTATCGTAAAATTTTTACATAGAAGATAGAAATTAGAAGTGCCTTTATGACCACCAATTCGTATATTATTTTCAGCAATTATGGACAACACAAATATGACTTGCTTATCGTAGAACATGGACTTTTTTGTTTTTGTTTTTCTAAGTGGAAGTAGTAGAACTGTAGAAGTAATAGAAATAAGAAAAATTGATTTAGTCTATTTATTTCACAAATTTGGATGATTCACAATCCTCTCACCCTGCAATTATATAACTTGATAAGAAATCAATACAGTGGAGTTTATCTAAATTTTATTATGTCCTCAAAGTGTGATTGTTAGTTTAGACTTCGGGTGAGGTATCCTTTGCTGTAACCTTTGCTTAACCAGATTTCTTTCCTTTTTTTACTTTATCAGTTTTAAATTCATATTTTATTATCTTTCCTTAATTGCTTTATTTTTTTTTAAATATATATATATATATATATATTGTCTTTTCTTGTTTATTTTTGCATTATATGTAATAAAACCCAAAACAATTAAAAGATCTCTCCTTTTCTTTCTTCTATTGGAATCTAAAACCCTAAAGCACTTTCTCCTTCCTCTCTCATCCACTCTTTAATTCAGATTTGAGCCCCGCAAGGTAATTAAAAGAATTAGAGATATTTAAGGAAGACTTCCAACTCATAAATGCTAATTATTTTTCTAAAACTCAATAAAGCCAATAATCAATTAGTATCCCTTTTGGAAATTAGTTGACTAGTCAAACATAAGAAAAGTATCTTAACAAGCTTCAAGGTAATTTAGGTAATTAATTTGAACTTAAAGGCTAACATAAAAGTCAAAAATCAATCCTTTCTCAATTAATCAAGATTCAAGTTGATCCTTAAAATATGCAAGATCATTCATGATGAATCAAGACCACCTAAGTCTAACAAAGGAAAATACTCAAAGTTAATGAAACTTTTCACTTCAATTAATAACATTTTCTCATAATACTTAATCACTCATCCCGAACAAAGTTTCCAATCTTGGTTGGTATCCACATGAATGTGTCTTGTACACATGCATGATTGGGTGTACACATGCATGATGTTGTTGATATGATGCTCTATATACATATGTTGATGTTGAGGTTGATGCCATTAGTTGTTTGCCTTTATGCATACCTATCTCTCTATGTGCTTGCATGATCACATGTTTTACTCACTTTTCCTTGCTTGTCTCACAAGACACATAGATCACTACCTAGGCTTTAGGATAGCTTATACTCCTTCCAGTTACACAATGACATATGAAGGCCAGTTACAGTGAGGAAGGCTTGGAGTGCTTAACCTCTTCCTATCTTGTACCCTAACTCCGAACCTAGTCTAGTAGAAAAACCATCATGGAGTCATGTTTCGGTTCCTAGACCTATAACCTGGTGGCGACTCTTTCATCTCTTCTTAATAGACTCTGCGTACTCCTAGGCTCATGGCAGCTTGGAATCTAAAGCTTCTTTTAGAGAGGTTAAATACCGTGTATCCTGCATTCATGAGAAGGAACTGACATGCTAATGTGTCATAAAAAGGGGTATGGTTTACAGAACTTAGACACCCATCAATAAAGGCACCCATTATTCCCCTATTTTTTGAGAGATTCCTGAAACTCTACAAGAATTCTGATCTTCACTACATCAGATTTTTGTAGACTCTCCTCAAGTTTTTCTCATTTATTGGTACATTTCTCTAAGAAATTAGAGAGAACATAACTTCATTACTGATTTCATTAATCTAGCAGTTGATTTTATTTTCAAGATCTCTCATATTTCTAAGAGAATCCCCTTTGCCTTCATCACTATATGCAGGTATATAACATGCTTTTAATTGCTAGATCTGAATTTCTCTCATGCTTTCAATTGATGTATCTGAATTTCTCACATGCTTTTAATTGCTATATCTGAATTTCTATGCTAGATTTGAATTTCTCACATGTTTTAATTGTTAGATTTGAATCGTTCACATGATGAATTATTAGATCTCTTGTCTCCTATGCTTAAGAATCAGTATGTGTAAAACGTGATCTTAGATTTAGGGTTACTCGTTTAATCATTCATAGATCTACTATTTTCCATGTTAAAAACGTTTTTCCATATACAATATATCTATATCTAGTATTTTTCATATCTAAAATGCTTTTTTGATTACACATTTAGATCTAATATTTTATGTATTAAAAAACGTCTTTCCATGTATTAAAATTTTCATTTTCTTAAACAAAAATAAAATTTGATATGTTTTTCTTATAAAAAAAATCATTTCTTTCTTAAACAAAAACCAGATCTGATATTTTCATGTATTAAATTCTTCACTTCCTTAAACAAAAACCATATCTGATTTTTTCTTCTTATAAAAATCATTTCTTTGTTATAAAAAAAACTAGATCTGATATTTTCTTCATAAAAATATCTTCTTCCACAAAATAATTCCAGGTTTACTATTTTATTGATAAAAATGCTTTCTTTGCATAGTATGAAACTAGATCTAGTATTTTCTTATTAAAAAATACTTTTTATATAATAAAAACATATCTGATATTTTTCTATCTATAAAAATATATTTATTTCATGCATAAATCATAGATATAATTTTCAATCCCTTAGATCTACTTTTCTATTTAATTAATCTCTAAATCTTTTAAAACTTTACTTTTAAAATAGATCTATGAATTCTAGTTGAAAGAATAACTCTAGATCTAAGAGAAAACCTAGCATTTGAGTGTTTGCAATTTGATCCAATATCAACATGTATTTTTTGTGTTGTGTCTTGTATGTGGATATGTGAATGGCCATTCAAAGTCTAGAAGACCAGATTTTCCAGGCAAAGTGGGTGCTTAATATCTTCCCATTTTGTAACGTGGTCACCAACCCTAAAATATTGGTTCAAAGATCAGTGTTTTTTTTTTGATAGGATGTATTTAAGACCAAAGCCTTGTGCTTTCTTAAGAATGTAATTAGGACCAAACCCTTGTAAACTACTATCGATTATAAAAGTTATCAATGTGATACAAAGTTATTCATTTTGCAGTTTTTTTTTTTTTTTTTTATATAATAAAAAATAATTGGTGACTCCACAAAATAATTAACCCCAAAAGAGATTCCACTAGTCTCTTTTGAGAGCATCTAGTTTTCCAGCCTCTCACAATGACGACTCCACTTAGGATGTCGAGGATTAAACTTCATATTAGACTAAGGATGGCCAATCCATATCTTTGTTTGTTAAAGCTTTAAATACCATGTTTGTTTGTTCATAGCTTTTCCTAAATGTCATTGTATGTCATGATATAAACTTTACAACAATTGTCCGTGCAAACTCTTTCAAAATCTGGTAGTAGTAGTCATGGACCACCGGTCTTCATTAGATTCAGGTATTCAATGATGAAACCCATCACGTAAAAGAACTTGATCATTTCTTATTGATTACAAAGGATAGACCATGACATTTGGACCAACGCAACGTTCATTATGTTACAAGTTGGGAGGTGTAACATCCTAGCTATGAGAAACCTCAAAACAACAACCCGCCCTACAAATGTAATGACCAATAGAACACGTCCATAGGCCAGTCCATTCTAAAATTTCACTTGCATATTGTGTGTAATTGGTTTCAATTTCTTAATGATTAAATAGAAAGGTACAAGTAATGATTGGCCATAACCACACATATTTTCCTAATAAGGGAAGACGGTCAAAATCAGAAGGTCGACTTGAAATACTCCCCAAAAGTGAAGGCTCATCTCAAGCTAGTTCAAGCTCGAGGTTGATTGCAGTATTACAGCCAGTTCAAGCAAAGGCAACTCCACAATTCCAACACAACAATCTGGTATATAACTCTCAAGGAAGCCTACATCCGTCTACCCCTCATAATTCAAAAAAAATTCTATTATAATGGCTGAGGTAAATGAGAACCATAATGCTAAAGAAACCATGAATGTACAAGAGTTGTTGTATACTATGGTGGCAAGCCAAGTTCAACTAAGGGAGGACATGAATGTTATAGTCCAATAGTTCCAGAGCTTAAAACATGGCCATGAGGAAGAAAAGGTTGATCAACTCGCACTTATGAAGGAACATGAAAAGAAGATGATGGAAAAGAAGGGAAAGATGGAAGAGATGATTAAGAAGTCTAGAAGGTTCAATGAAGCTATAGATTACTAGTCACTTTCTCTATTTCCAAATGTAAGGCTACCGCCTAAATTCAAGACACCAGCCTTAGACAAATTTGATGGAACAGGATGTCCAAAATCCCACCTCAAGATGGACATGAGGGCCATGCAACCTTTAGGAGCTACAGAGGAAATGTTGGCTTAGATGTTCCAAAACATCTTGACCGGGGCAGCCTTTTAGGTGGTTTTTGATTTTGGAAGACACGTGCACTCAAACTTGGGAAGACATTTGTAAGGAGTTTCACAAATAATACAAGTGATATCACTCGAAGAGACCTTGAGACTACCAAACAAGATCCCAAAGAGTCTTTTTCAGCTTTAATGACCAAATGGAAAGCCAAGGCCGCACAAATGATCAATCGGCCTAGTGAGGAGGGACGGTTAACTATGGTGGTGAAAAACCTATTGCCAGTATATCACAAGTATCTGTTTGCATAGTACTTCTTTAGCTTTAAGGCTCTCATTGCAGCAGGGACTTAGATTGAAGATGCAGTTAATAATGGTACAATAAATGAAGAGGCGCCTATGGCCAAGAAGAATTTTGGATCGTCAAATTCCAAAATTGTTGGTGTCCCACATATACAAGACTGATTTGTATTAACTCATTTCCCTTGTTTAAGCATTTCAAGATCAATTGCCAAAGTCTAGAAGACAATTTCATGAGCTATACATGCCACTAAGCCAAGTCTCTAACAAGTTAAAGGTAAAAGCGTTGCTTAAACCTCTTGAACCAAGGCCAATACCTAACCCAATACCAGCAATGATGTGAATAAAAGTTTTTTAGCATAAGGCACTCCTGAATGTCGTGGTTCAACTTAGTCAGACTAAAAGCAAAAAATTGATCTGGGGTCATCGACTCATGTTGTGATTGAGTGATGGGTTGTTAGCCACATTTGGCCTTATGGGAGGCGTAATCACCATATTGTTTATCAAGTCATGTATTGTATGTCTAAGGTTAAAATACACATTGGTGTCATGACCTGGGCATTGATGGTATGAACATCTCTTATTCACATCAAATCTTGTCAATAGCAGGTTAGGGTCCTTAGGGTCCAGGTTTGGTTCAAGGGTCTTGGTCAACCCTTTTGCTTTCAACTTATCAAAAACCTGCTTAGTGGCATATATAACTCATGGAACTGTCTTCTGGGCCTTTGCAATGGGCCTTCCGATGCCTGAACTGGGGCAATGAGTTAATATGGGTTGGCCTTATATATGTGGGACACTTCAGCGATCTTGGAGTTTAAGGATCCAAAATTCTTCTTAGCCCTAGGGCTTCCACATTTTTTATTGTCCCATTGTTAACTGCATCTTCAATTTGTGTTCCCGCTACTGTAAAGGCTTTGAAGTTTGGAAAATAATGTGCAAACAAATATTTATGATATACTAGTCGCGGACCCGCGCGTTACGCGTGATAATTATTTTTATGGTGGTTTTATTAATTTTTTTTTTTACAATTTAAACTAATCTAATAATGAGTAATACATTTTGAAATTATATTTTTATTTATTATAGGAACAATCATATATGTAACATAGGAACAATCTAAAACACCAAAAAAATGTAAACTAAAAAAAAATAATAAAACTTAACAATGATTAATTGAACCAATATTATGATAAAATTTTGTTTTTGATAATCTATTAAGGTTATTTTCTTTGTAGAAATTATAATTCCGGCCACCCAAAACATATTATCAAATAAACAATTATTGTATATATACAAATTTTAACTTTTGCAATTTGTCACATATCCAATTATTTTCGTTTGGCTAACCTTTGCTTTGCATTAAATGAATGACATTATAGAGTACTTCTAATACAACTATTAAAAGTACTTTGTCCACCACAAAGGATTAGAAAATAAATAAAAATTAGTAAAGTCTCATAGTTTGACATCCTAATTGAGCACTATAAAAAATCATGCTATATAACAAAATAAATACCAAATTATCCAAATCATGCTATGTAATAGAATAATATTATATTTTTATACGCTATATTTAATTCTTTAGATCGCAATAGGATAACATTTAACAATCAAATAGAATAAAAAATAAAATAAAAAACAACAACAACAATTTAAAAAACAAAACCAAATCGCATTAACCCAAAATAGAGTTTTAAATAATATAAAAAATTATCAACCTAAAGTAGAGATGCAATAAAAATAAAAAAATCCACCAAAAAATTTAGAGAGAGAGAGAGAGAGAGAGAGAGAGAGAGACTACCTTTTTTTTGTGAGGAAAAACTATGCATAGAATAGAAGAGATAGTGACAAATTAATAGTAAGAGGGTGTGAATAAGAAGAGACAAAAATAAAAGGAAGATGAAGGGAAAAAGAAAGAATGATATTAATGTAGAAGGTAGTGGGGAGATGAAAAGGTAAGCGAGGGAGAAAGATTGGAGAAGTAGTGGGAAGATGAAATGGTAAGGGAGAGATAGAAAGGTTGGAGAAATGTAAATATTAAAAAAATAAATGTTAAAAACAATTATAGGAAAATTGAAAAAAAAAAAAAAAAAAACTAAAGCTTGAAAGGCTTCAACGTTTTTTTTTGTTTTATTTTTATTTTTATTTTATTTTTTCTTTTAAGCTGAAAAAGCTCACACAAAATCCTAAAACTGAACTGAAAAGGTTTTGGGTTGGACTTGATAGTGGAACTAAATAAATAAGAGGTTGGCTAGATTAATTATATAGATTTATTATATGGTGATAGTGGAAGTAAATAAATAAGTAGTGGGCTAGATTTATTATAGGGTGATAGTGAAAGTAAATAAATAAGTAGTGAATTGTATTTATAAGGCTGAAAATTGTAAAAATCATTTTAAAATTGTAGGAAAAATTATATATATATTTTTTAAAAATGACGTGACAGCTGATGTGGCGCAACATGAGAGCAGCAGCATTAAACGCTACGCTTCAGGTTTTAGTAATATATAGATTGGCAAGAGATTTTTTACAACCATAGTTAACTGTTCTTTCTCATTGGGCCTATTAATCATTTGTGTAGCCTTAGACTTCCATTTAGTTATAAAAGTTGAGAACAATTCCTTGGGGTCTTGCTTGGTGGTTTCAAGATCTCTTCATGCTATGTTCACCTTTATATTATACTTGTATTGCTTATGAAACTCTCTGCATAGTCTTCCCAATTTCAATTTATGGTATCTTCCATATTGAGGAACCATCTAAGGGCAGCTCCTATCAAAGTGTTTTGAAACATTTGAACTAGCATTTCTTCAGTGGCCTATGTCTCTCATGTACATTTTGAGATGCAACACGGGACAACCAGTACCAACATACTTGTCTAGAGTTGGCATCTTGAACTTCGGAGGTAGTCTTACATCTAGAAACAAGGAGAGTAAATGGTAGTCTATGAGATCATCTAACCTTCTGGACTTCTTTATCAATTCCTCCATTTTGCTTAGTTTCTCATTGATCGTCTTCTCTTCCTCTTCTCGGTCATTTGTCATACTTTGGAATTGTTGGACCATGAGGTTCATATCCTCGCTCAACTAAACCTGACTGGTTACAATTGTGTTTAGAAGCTTTTGAGTGCTCATTGGCTCTTCTGTGTTCTAATGTTCATTCCCTTTTGTCATGGTGATGGAATCTTCTAATCTTACGTCAATTGGGCATTTTTGAGAGTTAAACACCGAATTATCATGCTGGAACTGTGGAGTAGCTTCTACGTGTAGGGTTTGTAAAACTATGATGGGTCTTGAGATTGAACTTGCTCGGCTTTCACTTTTAGGTTCTCTTTCTAATCTTTCCCCTGATCTTGGCCAAATTCTCCCCTGTGGAAAGGTAGGTTGGTAATCAATCAAAGCTACATTCCCATCCATTTCAATCGTTTGAGCAATTAAAACATTAATGCAAAAAATGCAATCCAACATTTATTTGGACCGACCTAAGGATAGGTTATACAGTCATTACATTGTAGGGTGGGTTTGTTATTTCAATGTTTCTTGTAGTTAGGACGTTACAACTCCCAACTTGTAACGTAATGAATGTTGCATTGGTCCAGACGACATTGTTTGTCCTTTGTAGTCAACAAGAAATGAACAGGTGAATTTGGGCTATGAGTTCGTGAGTTTGCGCTACTGGGTACCCGAATCTGGTGATTCATCATTACTACTACTAGATTTTTGAAATGCGTTCATGCATAATTGTTGTAATTTCATGGCATGCACAATGACAATTAAGGAAAACTGTAAACAAACAATCATGGCATTTCAAAACTGTAACATACAATATCATACAAGACACACAAGGGTACATAATTGGTCATCCTAAGTGTCCGTTTGGGACAAGCTAAAAACTTTAGCTTATTTGCAATTTCAGCTTATTTTTGCTAATGTTCATGAGTCTCACTGCATTTTTTTGTACTATTCATGGGTCCTACTGTACTATTCAGCTAACTTTTTCTTTTATCTACAGTATTTTCAATAAAAAATTTTCAGTTTCAGCTAATTAAGCTGCTCCCAAATAGACACTAAGTCTAACATGAAGTTTAGCCCTCAACATCCCCAGCGGAGTTGCCACTATGAGAGACCGAAACTAGAGCTATCAAAATAGTGTACTTGGTACCTCTTTGGCTTTTAATTGTGTGGAGTCATGATTTATTTATATTTACAAAAAATAAGAAAAATGAATTTAATCTGAATTTTATTGAATGTATCAAATTTACAATCGTTAGACAATTTACATCGCTTTGGTCCTAGTTACAATCTAAGTAAAAAGATACAAAACTTTGGTCCTAAATACAATCTACCAAAAAACAATAAACAAACTAATCTTGAACCAAATACCTAAGGTTTAGGGGATAGGTTACAGAGTGGGGAGGTGTTTGGCACCCACTATGCCCAGACAAAGTCCGATCTTCTAGACTATGAATGACCATTATGTACCCACAATCAATGACATGCAACAAACTATGAGATGCAATATGAAATTGTTAATTTTCCTAGATCAATGATTAAATTCAATTTAAGAATCTTAGGTCTACATATTTCTATGCAAAGAATATATATTTTATTTTTGAAAAAAAAAATGTTTGATTTATTTTGTTATGAATGAAAAGATGATTTTTTTTTTTTTTAATTAAAAAGTTTAAATCTGATTTTGTATGCAAAAACAAAAAAAGAAAAAAAAAAAAAAAAAGAATGATGCTTTTGATAAAAAGACTCAAATATGATATTTATTATGAAAGATTATGGGTTTGTATGAAAAATATTCAAATCCAAAATTTATGACATGGGAACAATGAATTTTTTATGATAAAATGCAGATCTGATTTTTATTATGTAAAACCATGAATTTTTAATAGGGAAATACCGATATGGTTTTATTATGTAAACCAATGAATTTTTTATAGAAAAATACATATTTGGTTTCTATTATAGAAAAAAATGAATTTTTTATGGAAAAATACGGAACTGCTTTTTGATGAAAAAGATAGAATGAATTTAACAAAAGAAACTTTAGATCTAATTTTTTATTCGGAAAACAAGAGAAACCTCTTATGCATGAAATAATTATAGATCTAAGACTCAATGGCAACTGATCATAGATCTAACTCATCTAAGATTACAAATTATGAACAATCAAGATCCAAGAATTAAAACATGTGAAGAACCCTATACATAATAATATACATGATTAATTATTGCATCTATGTTAATATGTGCACTGGTACGACACAATGGTGTATTTTTCTTTTAGTAAACATGGCATGAGCCAGCTGACTTACAGGCTTTTTAGAGTATTGTAGTGAAGAAATTTTGGAAGCTGTATTATCTGCCAAGTGTTTAGTATGAAGAATTTGTGTGCTTTCTTTCAGTGAAATTATTTTCCTTCGTCATAATCAAAATTTTCATATGCATGTCCTTTTTATACACCATTGGACTTAAGGTGACTAACAATAACAATAACGCTCTAAATTTGGTTCCTTTTTTATTCTTACCTATCAAAATAAATAACTAAATAAATAAAGATTAGTAGTAAGGTTCATAGAAATGATTTTTTTTTCCCTTAATCTTGAACTAAAATTCTATATTGAAAATGTTTCTGGCATTGTCAGGAATTATTATTTGGTGACCATATCTAATTGAGATACGTTGTATCAATTACCTGAGGAATGATTCCCATAGTATTTGCTGCGGGTATATGCTTGTAAGAATTTAGGACATTTTAGTTGTTGTAAATTATTAAGGAGAATAATTCCAAGTAACAATATAAAGTATTTTGCTGATTAACGTGCTCGAAAGAGATCTGTCAATAGTTTTCAGTTTATATATCATGACTAGTAATTCATTGGTTCTTCCAGTAATAACACAAACATGATGAAATCTTAATCATCAAAATTCTATATCAACAGAGTTTGTAATTCATTGGTTCTTCCAGATGCTCACCAAGTTTGAGAAAGGAAGAGAGAACACTCTGAGGTACTCATCTTTGCCCTTCTAGCCCATGCCAAACTCTCAAATAACATTCTACATTTTCTACCCTAACACTTTTGGAAGATTTGATCATATTAAATGCACGTGCACAAAGAGAGGGAGATCTTGTGATAATTTTCATGTCTTGAGCCACCAAAGTTGTCAGCTACTGACAATTTTGAAGATAAATAAAAGGCATTTCATCTGTCTACGACCTTTGAATTCGAAGAAACCTAAATGATAAGAAGTGATTAGGAAGTTCAACCAATCTTTTCATCCCCAATCAGATCATGGGAAAAGTCCTGAATTATGCTTATCAAACACCAAGGTAGGTTTTTAGCATTCAAGTTCACATCCATTCAAAATTGATTCAAAACTGGACCAAAGCATCTTTTTGGTTTGCCAAACATCACTCTAAATGATACAGAACATCTAAGAAACTAATTATAAAGATCTGGTCAGCCATTACTATCTGCAACACCAGCACCAAAATTAAATGCCTTATGATCCTCACCAAGTCCTCCTAGGGAAACAAGATTAAAAACAAAGAGAAAGAGAGAGAGAGAGAGAGAGAACATATTACAAAACAACCTAAATACTTTATAATCTTCTTCCCATGCATAAACAAAGGAAAAGAAAAACATGATACATCTAAATTAAATACATCATAATCCTCTTCAAAAAGATCAACCAACACCACCATGTACATGGCATGGTAAAACATTACTCTATCATCAGGATTACCAAAGAAATCTGAAGTGAAAATTTTTGTATTAGAATTGACATGAAAACTAAAAGATCTACACCATCATCCATCTACAAATCAACCAACAAAGAAACTTAATGAACTGCTTAAATTGGTTCCTTTAACTGCACCTTTTCTCTTGGTACCTGAAAGATTGAAACATGAAAATCAAATACCCACATAGATTCCCTCCCATTAGACAGAACCACCTTGATCACATTAAATTATTGATATGTGATATTCGGTATGCCCTCAAATAGTTAATGCACAAACGATCAAAAAGTGATAAATGATCCATGGTAACAACATTTGAAAATATAACTTAGCATGATTATATGAAGAAAATGTTGATAAAATTGTTCATTTACAAGGATCAATTACAGTGTCCATCATCTAAACAAGCAATGAGAAAAAGTTAAGAGTTGTTCAAATGCAATGAAAAACACAATAAGCAGAAATCCTAATTATGAACCATGTGTTCGGTTACAAATTCTATATATTTTGATGGTAATCTTGTTGGTATAAGTCTCATATTGAATATTGATGAGAAGGATGAACGGTTAATATAACATAATTGAGTTCAAACCCATTAGGCCTTTTGGGTTAAATGTATCTCTACATGTTAGAGCACTCACATCAGTGGTGCCAAATTTACACATTTTTGCCCACTAATGTATAAATGTGTAGCAAATAATCAAATGGGTTTACCTTGAAAATTTGTGGTTTGTTTAAAGAAGGATTTTTTTTAATAAAAAAAAATAACGTAAAAACTCTTTATTAAAGAATATCCAAGTACTACAGTGGTAGAAATTAGTAACCCAAATTACAATGATCAAGAAGAACAGGGAAGAACAAAGAAGTGCATGAAGGTAAAACTAAGCTCCATTCAAGGAGAGTAGGATTGTTTTCATCATTTTGCTTGATTATATGAAAGAAAGAAACAATCACACCAACCCCACTAACCTAAGACAAGATCAAAAGCTTCAGAGCATCATGTCAGTGGTTTAGCTAAACCCTATTGCCAATATTCATTCAAAGGTGGGTAATTTTCTTCAAAAGCTGGGTGATTTACTAGGATTTATTTCTCGGTCCTACCTTTTCTGTGATTTTAGTGGTTGGTTTGCTATGATTTGGGTGGGGTTTTTAGTTAAGGAAGAGAGAGGTTGTGATATTGGCAGGCAGTTTGTTGTGATTTGTGGTTTATAGAATGGTAAAGGCGAGAAAGAGAGAGGGATATGATTTAGAAAAATAATAAATAATTGATAAATAATATTTTAATAAAATATAGTGTAAAATAGATAAACTGATGTGAAGTGTTTTGAAAAGTGGTTGTATAAAATAAAAAAAGTAAGTTCTCATGCTAAAATAGATAGAAATTTTTGCACGAGCTGATACAAATGCTCTTATATTAACTATTCAATTGGAGTTTCAAGGTGTTATCTTCCCAACAAGTGGCATCTGAGTTCACAGTGGTTTGTAGCAAAGGTGGCAAAGTGTTTAAGGTCCCTACCTAGCCGGGACAAAGTAAGCCTAAAGGCCCCACACAAAAGATCAAGGAAAAAGGCCTAACAAATGAGTGTTGCTAAAGGTACTAAGTAATGGCGTGATCCAAGGTTCCCATGGACATGGACGGGCGAGGTTCCCATAGATGAGAATGTAGCGTTGACACATGGTTCTCATATATGGTGTACGAGAGGCCCATGGATGACGTGTTGATGAAGAGAGAACCCATAAGGCAGGGGGAAGAGAATAGGACTTGTTCATGGCCCACAGAGAGGTAAAGACTCACATGTGAAGGAAAGATTGTTGGTATACACATGTGAGTGAAATCTCACATTGAATAATGATGAGAAGAATGAGTAGTTAATATAACATAATTGTGTTCAAACGTATTGTAATTAGGCATTTTGGGTTAAGTGTGTCTCTATATGTTATATTACCTAAATTGGAGTCTCTCCAAGGTGTTATCTCCCCAACAAATCTATAAATCACTAAACATTGAATATCAAGATTCCCTTAACTTTGGTTCGAGATAGAAATTCCAAATCTACATGGAAGAAATTGTATTTGAGTATGGATAAAAAAAATTTATGAATGGCAATATAAAATTGTAAAGGACCCCTTGTGATTGGTTCTATCACTCTCTCTTCTATATGATAAGTTTGTCCATCAATCATAAAGATAAGAATAAACATCCAACAACATCCAACAATAATTATATTTACCAAATTCTCTAAAAGTTTTACACCATCGTATAGACATATCACGAAAAGAGAAAGAGGGATCCATACCTTCAACATCCAATCATGTACCATACTGCCAAGTAACCTGATGAAGAGCACATCAGGTTGTTTGACAGGAGTGTCCATTTACCATGCATCTGCTGCATCACTATAAATAGCAGAGAGGTAAGCACTATGAATTAGGACTCCAAAAGCTAGCATTAACACTTATTCCTTCATGCACTCCTTTGTTTCTATGTATCCAAATAGCCCAAAGAGCGTTGGCAAAGAATACAGTGAAGTGATTGCGCTGGTACTATGCTTATAAACTCTTTCCAGCCAAGTAGCAACACAATTATGACTTGACTTTGACTCAATTACCTTCCAATGGTGAGTGGGATCTTAAACACATTGCACAAGCTAAGTTATAGGTAATAAATAGACAATCCAGGCATCCCTCTTCTATAGCACATAAAGGCAGGAAGCATCAGTGATGAGATTCCTATTTGCTGACTCCCTTCTCACTGGAAGACCATCATTTAGCAGTTTCCAAAGGAAAGTAAAGACTTCGAAAAGGAGTTCAAGCTTCTACAGGTCAGCCCACATCTGAGAGTCAGGTCACCAAGTTCTGCTCTTCCATTTGAGAATTAACAATGGAGAAGCTAGGCTCTCTTGACTGTATAGAGACTTGGCTGATCATGGGCCAAATCAGTTTATCTTCACTTCCAAATCAGTTACTAATTGTCTTGTTTTCCAATGGCAACAACATGACTCAAAATTACTTTGAGAATTTAATTTAAGCTTAAGAGAATGGTCTATTAGATGCAAACAGAGGATCCCATAGAATAGAAGGATCATTTTCAAGCACGAAAACTTAAGGGATAAAGATGCTTTACCACTAGGTACAGTGTTATCCAAACAATGATGCAGTTGTGGCCTTGCCCATCCTCACTAATTAAAATATGCTAATTAACAACAAAGGAAACAAGCAAATAAAAACATGTTCTTAATAACTCCTCAACCAATCAAATGTGAATAATATTCTTCTAATATGAATTATATGAAGAAGGGAGCCCCACTCCTAAGGTAGGTCCTGCAGAAGAAAAGGCTTTTGAGGCCATAGTTTATCACAAGTTTAATTTTCATTTCTCTTCGTAACCAACTCAATGCATTCCTGTCCAGTTGTCATTTATCTTTCAATAAATTTATGAACAAATAAAGTAAATACTAGTTGCTAACCCATACAATGCACAGAAAAGTTTAACATGATATAGCTCTTATAAACTTTTGTATTTTTTGTTTAAATATGAAATTTGATAATTATTAATTGACATTTATTTATTATGATTGTGTTTGTGTATGGAACTACCATTTATTGAAAATATAATGTAATAAAATTTTAATAGATGGTTTATATTTACCTTATAATAAAAATTCAAAAAAAAAAAAACACACACACACACAAATATATATATATATATATATATATGTATTAAAATAATGATGTATAAAATTATAAGAACTCAAAATCTTATGTAACACTATTATGAGATCAACTAAAAGTCAAACGTCTTCAGTTTTATATATATTATAGATAGATTACAAATTATTCAGTAAATCAATAAAAGCAAAGAAACATATATAAAAATTAACAATATAAAAATTTAAAACCCACAAGAAAAGCAGAAGTAATCAATGAAAAATACTTTTGTAGAAATTAACAATAAAACCTTAACATTTGGCTCAATGAGTAACATAGGTTTGAAACATCTAAGCAAACTGATTCAATATCCTAAATAAGCATTTCACTAAACAGCTTGTGTGCATGACTTGAATTTTAATTTCAAACAATCAAATAGCATACTCATTATTTGGTAAAATTGAAGTTTAGAAAATCTTATAAGAAGAAATTATGTTCCAGAAGCAGACAAATCAATTCGATAAAAGACAAATATGATAATAAATTAAAATGAAATTGCAAGGTGAAAAGGGATCTTTGGCTTACCAATTACTTCAATAGCAACAAGACGCCATCTGCATTATAATAAAGAAAATAAATAATTTTTTTATAAATAATAATTACAAAGTCCAGCAGCTTGATTTTGTTTTTTTTATTTATTTTTTGATAAATTATTATTTACTTGAACCACAACAAATACTTGAGAAACAATCATATGAATGAGCCATTAAATTTAGAGAAAGAGAGTGACAAAAGCAACCAGAGATGTAACTAAAGGAGGAATACCTTGGCATCAAGGTTTTTTTTCAGATGGAAGTATATTTATTTGAAGTTCAATCAAGATGTTCTTGTCTTCTTTGATGGTGGATATAAGTTGATGTCAGAATCATCATTGACAAAGGTATGGGCCATTTGTGGTATGCTATTTGTGGTATCCATTGGAAGCCCTACATCATGAGCCGGAGCCGTCAAAAGGGTTGGACGAGAGCTCCGTCTCTAGAGTTTGGAGCTCCGTTTCCAGAGTCAAAATTGGATTCGTAGCCATCCAAAGCGGGAGAGGTAGGGTTTTTGGTGATGTATGCCATGTGTTGGTCAACAGTTTCTTCTTCGTCTTTGGAGTCGGAGTTATAAACCTCTGGAATCTCCTCTTTTGTTGTGAACCCCACAACATATGCATCCTACATGGACCCCCACCCACTTTAAGTATTTCAAGAATATTTGCTTTGGGAATTTTTTCATATTTATTTATTGCAGTTTTCCATTCATCTTTTGTTCTTCCACACAAATCAGAACCTATGATTGTTAGAGCTAGTGGAAGGCCTTTGGTATAGACCATAACTTCGTATGCAAGTTCTAAATAATCTTGAGGGGGTTTGCTTTTATGGAAGGCATGTTGACTAAAGAGTTCAGGAGCTTCATGTGAGCCTAATTCCTTGACCATGTAAGTTTTGCAACCTAGGAAGAGTAGCTAGCACGTGTTCATCTCTTGTTGTTATAATGACTCTACTTCCTGTAGAAAACCAATCACATTCTCCAAGTAAATCTTCTATTTGTTTTGAATTATCCACGTCATCAAGGATTAAAAGAACTCTCTTATTGCAAAGACTTTCCTTTATCACATTAATTCCCCTGGATACATTATCCACCTTCACACAACTGGCCCATAAGATCATAGAAAGAATTTTCTCTTGTAGCTGGATTGTGCCATCAATTGTTCTTGAATTTTCTCTAACATTCTCTAGAAAGCAGCTTCCTTCAAAACTGTCAACAATTCTATTATAAACAGCTTTTGCAATTGTAGTCTTTCCTATTCCCCCAAGACCATGAATCGCTACAATTCGAACATCATTTGACTAAATATCTAAAAGTAACTCTATCTCCTTGGCATGAGAATTTACTCCAATAGGGCATTTAGCAACATAGAACCACGTGCCTTTGAATTTGGTATATGATATCTCTTCAATAACATCTTGAATGAATCTAGATTTAGAATCACTGCAAATCACAAAGCATAATAGACAATAAATGAGTTGGACTAGTTGGGAATAATAATGTGTAAATAAACTAAATTCAAGATGTCTAATTTTGTGCAATACAACCTACACATTTTTTTTTTTTTTTTTTGGTTTTTTGGAGAAGGAATACAACCTACACTTGAATAAGTATTAATATTAATTAAAGTAAATGACATATTACTCAAGGATATGAGAAGTATCATTAATTTAGTACAGTTTTTTGCTAGGAAATCAGATTTAGCCTTTCCATACTTGACCAAAATTATCAAGAAATTTTGGAAAAACTTTCAAAAGAATAGGTGGCAGAAATTCTAAAAAAATTTCTAGTCCAATCATTAACCTTAATTTGTAACCTAACTACCAAGATATTATTAAAATAGAATAATTTCGTAATTTGTTATGTAGCTAGTGGTTATGACAAACTATTAAAATTATAAAAACCAAGAAAGCATGAGACTAATTAAGAGATACTAAATAGCCGTTGTAATGCGGTCCAGCCAAACTAGCCGCTTCTGTTAGAGCTGCCCTCCAACTTTGCACCTTATTCTTGAATTTATCTTCAAATTTAGTCAACGCCGCCCCAAAATTTCCCCTTTGATTACGTACTTCTGATGGATCAACTTTATAAAAAAGCGGTAGAACCAATTGGCCATTTGTCCTACACTGCATAATCATGACAAGTTCATCCAAGCACCAGTGGGACTCCGCATAGTATTCAGAGAACACAACGACCGAAATCATTGACCTTTCAATGGTTTTGAGAAGCTCCTCTGAAATTTCTTCTCCCTTCGGAAGATCATTGTCGATGAAGGTGTAAATTCCATTATCACACAAAGCCTTATATAAATGGCCCGTAAAACTGTTGCGGGTATATCCACCTCTAAAGCTCAAAAAGGCGTCATAGCTCCATCGGAGAGTGGAAGAAGAAGAGGAGCCTCCTCCATCGTTCAGGTCAGCCATTAAGATCTATGAGACATAAGATTAAGAAATAAAAATTATAAAATAAAAAAATGTTTGAGAGAGAGAGAGAGAGAGAGTCAACACATGGAAAAACTGAACTTTACCTTTTTGACAGTAGCTTCACGGATCCGAGGAGTGAGTCTATTACAGTAGAAGCCTCGGTTTGGTGAGAGCTCAGAATTTACTCCAACAGGGCATCTAGCAACATATAACCGTGTGCCATTTAATTTGATATCTGATATCGTTTCAATAAGTTGTTGGATGAATTTAAATTCAAAACTGCAAATCACAGAGCATAATAGACAATAAATGAGTTGGACTAGTTGGAAATAATAACGTGTAAATAAACTAAATTCAAGATGTCTAATTTTGTGCAATACAACCTACACTTGAATAAGTATTAATTAAAGTAAATGACATTACTCAAGGATATGAGAAGTATCATCAATATAGTACTTTTTTTTTGCTAGGAAATCAGATTTAGCCTTTCCATACTTGACCAAAATAATCAAGAAATTTTTGAAAAACTTTCAAAAGAATAGGTGGCAGAAACTCTAAAATTTTTCTATTCCAATCATTAACCTCAATTTGTAACCTAACTACCAAGATATTATTAAAATAGAATAATTTCGTAATTTGTTATGTAGCTAGTGGTTATGAATTAAAATTATAAAAACCACGAAAGCATGAGACTAATTAAGAGATACTAACCCATTCCAGTAAGGCCATCCAGACAAATTAGCAGCTAATGTTAGAGCTGTCCTCCAACTTTGCACCTTATTCTTGAATTTATCTTCAAGTTTAGTCAACGCCGCCCCAAAATTTCCCCTTTGAATACGTACTTCTAATGGATAAACTTTATAAAAAAGCGGTAGAACCAATTGGCCATTTGTCCTACACTGCATAATCTTGACAAGTTCATCCAAGCACCAGGAGGACTCCGCATAGTTTTCAGAGAACACAACGACTGAAATCATTGACCTTTCAATGGTTTTGACAATTTCTTCTCCCTTCGGAAGATCATTGTCGATGAAGGTGTAAATGCCATTATCACACAAAGCCTTATATAAATGGCTTATAAAACCGTTGCCGGTATCTTCGCCTCTAAAGTTCAAAAAGACGTCATAGCTCCATCGGTGAGTGGAAGAAGAAGAAGAGGAGCCTCCTCCATCGGCCAGTTCAGCCATTAAGATCTATAAGGCATAAGATTAAGAAATAAAAATTAACGAAAAAAAATTTTGAGAGAGAGAGAGAGAGAGTCAACGCATGGAAAAACCGAAGTTTACCTTTTTGACAGTAGCTCCACGGATTCGAGAAGTGAGTCTATTGCAGTAGAAGTAGAAGCCTCGGTTCGGTGAGAGCTCAGAATTAATTGAAATGAAATAAAATGATCAGTGCGTTTGATTGGGAAAATAACAAAAAAAGATTGAATTTAATCAGAGAAGAGAAAAAGGGATCAGATCAGCACATCAGAAAATGTGTTCGAATGGAATTCAGATCGTATTGAAAATTTGGAGTTTTAAAGTGAGAGAGAGACAGTAAAACGCGGCTTCTGCTTTTTTACGAAGGTTCTGTGAAGGCGCAGGGGATTGACTAGAAGGATCAATTATCCCTTTCTTCTTCTTCTTTTTCTTTTTCTTTTCTATAAAGAGTTGTGGTTGTGCCATGTAAAGGGGCCCATACGAAGACATCCATTTACTAGTCATAACTCACTGCATAGCTAAGTTGTGCCACACTAGGGATAGCTCTTTTATAAATAAATAAACAGCTTTCCTTTTCTGACAATGATACTCGCACAAATCGTTTTTTTACATCAACTTTCATGCTTTAAATGTTAGAGTTTTTTTTTTTTTTTTGCTTTTTAAAATGTGGACAATTTTAAATTAATTTTGAATATTTATGTAAAATAGCAGAATCAAATAAGTGTAAGATGATATTTTCTTTTCTTTTTTTTAATTTTCTAGTTAATTGTGATGTATCTATTAATTTACTTCCTAATTAATTAAAAAAGTTTAGAGTATGTTTGGTAACTGTTTTTTCCTCAGTTTTTTGTTTTCAAAAATAGTTTTTTGTTTCTTAAGACAAAAAACTTGTTTGATAACCTATTTTAGGCAAAAATCAAAAACTATTTTCAATTTTCATATTGCGAAGGAAATTGAAAACTGGTCTTGAGTTTTTAAGTTTTCAGAAGCTTTAGAAAACACGGAACCTGGTCCTCCGCATTACACGCTTTAATGAGCCAGCACAATGGTTCGAACCACGTGAATAACAGAACATTTTTCTTTCTAATATATTTTTCACTCTTTCCCGCGCTTGCAATTTCGTCTCTCAATTTTTAGCGCCTTCCTCTCCATCCCACGTATTAGAAAGTAGAAACCCTTATATCTACTTCAGTACTTCCTCTGTCTACCTCTGCGCCTCCACTTCCTCACAAAGGCACAATTGAAAACTTTGATTGAGAGAACCACTTGTAAGGTAAGTGATTGGTCTTCACCAGATTCTCCTTCATGATTTCCTTTTGTTCTTCATTGGATTATACCATTCTTTATCTCGTTTTTTTCTTAGTCTCCTTTTCTAATTCTATATATATATATATATATATATATTTTGTGTGTGATTGAGCAGTTCTGTGCAACTTTCAAAGTTTTTGAAGAGCTTCATAATTTTGGGGAAGTATTTCATAATTTTAAGGACCCAATCACTCAAAGGTACGGTAGTCTCCCCCTGCAACAAACCTCGGCTTGACTGGACTGTGTTATTGTCTATTAATGGATGGTAGTCTCTCCCCCTGTTCTGGTAGTGGCTGAACAGGGTATACACTTATACGGTGCTCTGTTGATAGCTGAAAAGGAATAAACTTTTGGGTTCTGTTTCTGGAGTATTGGAGGGTTGGTCTGGTTGTGGCGGAAGGTTGTTGCTGTTTTGTGTCTGTAATTGCTGTTGTTGTTGGTTGTTGTTGAGAATGCTTTTTTTTTTTTCTTTGAGACCGAAGATAGAATATATATTATTGATTGAAAAAGTGTTACATGAAGAGTACAAACAGGTTACACATAAAGATTACACCTAACCGAGTTTACACTGTGGCCCTTGTGCAGAAATCAAAGCAATTAACAATCATGAAATAGCTCAATTATTATAAGGAAAAGCAATTGAGTGTGCCTTATGTTCATACTTTCATTGTCAATAGATGCCGATTGATAGTATTATTGTTTGGACCTTTAGTTTAAATAAAACCCCATTAACCAAAGAAAACAACTACCAAACAAATTTTCTGAATTTTGTTTTTGAAAAATGTGTTTTTCAAAACAACTAACCAAATGTGTTTTTCATTTTGGAAACAGAAAAAAATTGTTTTTTTCTTTTTCCCTTGAAAACTAGAAAATGAAAATAGAACATGAAAACAGTTACCAAACATGCCCTTAATTTTTTGCCTCCTTATCAAGTTTGATTGTGTTGTTTTACTTCCCTTATAGTTGCTAACCACTGCGACGCACGAAAAAACTATTAAACGTAAAATTCAAAAAATAATAACGTGAACTTTTACAACATAAGGTATCAAAGAGATTATACATCTAATTTTTTGATAATTTTGGTGGTCATTGCCTACTCGAAATATTAAAGTCACCGCATTAAAGTAAAAAAATTCAAATTTAACAATTATTAACAAATTAAGAGAAATTAACAATTATTAAAAAAATTTGCTATAGATGGTAGTTGTAACAGAATTCATTCAATGTGTTATAATCGTTTACATCACCTCAATGCGTTATAATCATTTACATCACCTCATAACATTGCTTCATAATCCATGTATGCACACCTCATAATAATATAAACAACCTTGTATAATCGAGAAAGACCAAAAAAAGATTGAATTTAATTAGAGAAGAGAAAGAGGGATCAGATTAGCATATTAGAAAATGTGTTCGAATGGAATTCAAATCATATTGGATATTTGGAGTTTTATACACTCATATTAATTATTAATTTATAATTTTCAAGGATAAAAGAGTAAAATAATTTCTTTTAATTTCTTTTCTATTCTCTTCCCCTTTACACCTAAATACATATGTTTTTCTTTAAAAAAAAAATACATATGTGAAATTCGATAAATAAATAAAACATATATGTAAAAGGCCATAAGTCTTATAGCATAGTGGTATTTATTGTTCTCCTTTGTAAAGAGAACCAAATTTTGAATCCCCTCTTCTCCACTTGTAACAATTTATCCAAAAATAATTTAAAAAAAACACATGTGAAAAAAGATTTTATTTTTCCTAACCTAGGACTTACTCTTTTTTTTCCCTCTTCTCCTTGCTTTGCTTTTGTAAAATTAAACATAAACCCTAAAAAGAATAATTATACATCAATAAAATGCCAAATATGATCGAGTCAAATTTAACTCAAGATGTATTGTATTTATCTTTTTCATGAATAAAAGTTACAGTCTTCTCATAATAAATAAATAAATAAATAATTTGACAGTACAAAACACTTTTGACCTAACCTGTGAGGATATTGTTCAATCGGGGATTCCTCAATAACCATGCCTTCTTCTCCCCAATCATTTATGTCTGTCATTCTTTTTTATGATTACAGAGGTAATATACACATATATAGTGGAAGATGAAGTGAGATTCATTGATATATGGACTCTAGAAAAATAAAATTTCAATGACGTTTCAACACTATCTAAAGATTGGTAAAAGGTAGAGAAAATTTTCGTGATTATGTTTGACATGCAAGTGCTAGATTCTTTTGTCAATCATTTCCATTTTTTTGCCTTACATGATTTACTTAGTAGAGTTGACCTAAGGGAAAATGGGCATCTATCCCTGATTTACAAGTTATGCGGTAAAATACCTTGTTTTGAAACTATTTAGCAAAAAGCCCCTGTTTTTTAAACTTGATTTTAACAAAATCAAGTTATTTATAAAACTTGATAATCTCAAAATCGAGTTATGTGAAAAACTCAATAATCTCAAAATCGAGTTATATGTGTATTTTTAAGTGGAACTCGACATTAGTAAGTTCGAGTTTCACTTAAATTTTGAAAAAAAATTTAGTGGCAAAATATGCATGGAACTCGACATTGCTAATGTTGAGTTCCACCTGTTACTCAACTTTGTTAAAATAGAATTTTTTTTAAGAGCATTTTGTTAAATAATTTCAAAACATTGGCATTTTATTGCATAATTTGTAAATTAGGAACAAATATCCATTTTCCGTTTGACCCGTTAAACAAGATGACTTATACTTAACCACATTAGGTGTACGTTTGGCTCCAAATTAAAAAACCAGTTTATTTTACTATTCAGCTTATTTTTGCTACTATTTATGGGCTTCACTGTACTTTTTGGTACTATTTATGAGTTTTACTGTACTATTTCAGCTAAATTTTAACTTTATCTACAGTACTTTGAGCAAAAAGTTTTCAGTTTCAGCAAAATAAGTAGATCCCAAACAGACTCTGGATAATCAATTGTGGCCTTGTAAATATTTGGGGATTCCCAAAGGTGGCGTCTGAGTCTTCTTACACTCTAATAGTATGTATAAATATAATTTTAAGCAAAATTTCAATTTGAGGTGATGCTTCCATCTCATCGCTTTCCAATAAGATTTATAAATAAATCCAATAGGAATCCAGATCATGAATTAAAGATGATAACTAACAAAAGAAAAAATAGGTAGAAAAAGGACCAAAACAAAGATTTTGAACACAAAAATAACACAAAATCTACATGTTGGTTTCAATTCTGCCTCTTGCCAAGTGTTAGGCCGACTCTTGGCCCAGGTCTAAGCAAGGTTTTCAGACCCGGACCGGACTGTACGGTCCAACCCGATTAGAAAAGTGGCTAAACCGTACGGTTCTATGAACTGTGGTCGGTTTTTGCGATTCACATAGTTTAATTTTTTTTAGATCTGGAACTCATTTGTAAGGAAAGAAAACAGAGAAGAAGAAAAAAAGGAAGAAGACGACGACAAAGCAGGGGTGGCGCCACGAAGCAGCTTCTTCTTTGTCCGTCTCTGCTACTCTGTAATGACTTAATATCTCTCTTTTTTTGGCTGAACACTCTTCTTCTCTGTGCGTGTCTAGTCTCCACTACTCTGTAATGACTTAATATGTAAGAAATAGACTTTGCAGCAGAATTTAAATAATCGATTTTTTCCGGCATACCTCTCTTGGCCTAAACCGACAATCACCCAGGAACTTTGAGGTTGTTCTATGCTGTCCAGAGCCAGCCTCCACGCAGACCAGCTATCCAAACACGTTTTGAATTCCAGTTTGTGTAACCCACTAACCAAAAACGTTTCTCCGACGGTGTTGCACACTACTAGAGTGACACAAACATAACCCACAACTTACGAGCCTCACAACACTCAATAAACACTATGAGAAATGCAGAATTCGTCCACTGTTCAATGGGTACCATTCTTAGTGTTTATATACACACCACTTCATTAATATTGAGTGGGATAGTGGACTTAGTGGGGTAATGTAACGGTCTAATACCATTACTCCTAGATGTTACAATCTGAGGCAAATAGAGGGACATGCTCACATTGGGTGACTGTCCATATTCTTTCAATTTCTAACATCTCCCACTCATCCACTGTGGGCATGACCTTATTATCCATCTCTCAATGTGTTTCTCAGTGCGTTCATACTGGCAAATAGATTGTGCGATCGCCGAGCACACTTAAAAAACATATTTGGGAGCACTATACTAAATCTTATACCAAGACCAGCATAGCAACATCCCTAAAGTGTCTCATTATGCCCTAGACATGCATTAACACATCGAATCAAGCATCTCTAACCCCTCTTGAGTTCAATACTCAGACTTATGCTTGATCCATCATAACTATCTAAATGTATTCACGATTATTTCGCTACCATAAGCGCTATAACCTGTCGACAGTGAGCACAAATATAAGGATGGGTTACAAAAATAGTCTTCCCTTTGCACTTATGTCTTTTAACTTTGGTCCAATCGCTTTCCCAGCAATGTCCCTTTAGACCGAATCCAACATGGCCATAGGTAACATGCCAAAGTAGCAGACATCAAAACCTCAGCTTCAAGACATAATCAAAAGTAACAAGGGCATAAGTAGGATCTTAATGAAAGATCCATGGGACTCACACGGTGAAGAAGCAGGGATTTATTCTCTCACCTCCGCTTTTGGTCAAGCAAGCACATGTAGTATGAAATACATGCTACGGTGGAGTTCTCTTAAGTAAGAGCGTATATCTTAACTCAATACACCGTACAAATCTTAGTCTAGTCACTACTCAAGCGCCTAACTCGAGTCCTTTATTCGCTTGCCATCTCAGGCATCAAATAAGGTCTCGCATCTGGCTAACCACAGGCTACATGGATCATGGGCTATCCATGTATGGTCTAATCAAGATAAATATATTATAGACCTCATCTTAGTCGCAACTAAGACGACATTTGTTTGTGTCAACTATCTATATATGCTACATAAGCATTGAATGACACAATGTCTCATCTCCGCTCACTACTCAAGTGCCAGAGGTGATCACTCGTGTGAGTGAGACGACCTAAGCTTGTCGACATACCTTTCATACCACAAAACTCATCATATGGTATGTGTGTGTATACATACATATTATTATTAACTGAATAACATCATATGTATTTAAAACAAAATATCCCAAAAGAGTACAATAAATGGTAACTAAAAACAACATATCATCATATTCTACCTAGCCCTAAACTCCTAACATGAGCTTGAAAGGCATCCCTTCCTATAGGCTTTGTAAGAGGATCAACAATCATGAGGCTTGTAGAAATGTGTTTTAGAACCACTTTATTATGAGCAATCATGTCTCGAATGTAGTGATATCGTATATCAATGTGTTTGGTTCTACCATGATACTTAGAATCTTTAGCATAGGCAAGTGCTGCCATGCTATCACAATGTACTGTAACGGGATCCGAGGCATCCTTAACAACCTCAAGATTCTGAAAGAACCTCATCAACCAAACTGCTTCCTGAACAGCTGTTGAACATGCTACATACTCTGCTTCCATAGTTGATAATGCTATACAGGGTTGTTTCTTGCTACTCCAAGTGATGGCGCCATTATTTAGCAAGAAAGTATATCCAGATGTAGATTTGTGTTCATCTAGGTCACTACCCCAATCAGCATCACTATAGCCAATCATACGCAAATCTGAACCCTGATAACAAAGGACGTAGTCCGCTGTCCCTTTTAGATACCTTAATATCCTCTTGACAGCTTTCCAATGAGCAAGTCCTGGATTAGACTGAAATCTGCTGACTAATCCAACAGCATAACATATATCGGGCTGAGTACACATCATTGCATACATCAAGCTTCCAACTGCATTAGCATAAGGAACACGAACCATCTTTTCTTTTTCATCTTGAGTCTTAGGACACATAACAAGGCTTCAGCTCTCATTTTTTGCAACTGGAGTATCTATGGGTTTGCAATTATGCATTTGGAAATGCTCAAGAACTTTCTTAATGTAGGTTTGTTGTGATAAACCTAAAAGTTTCTTTGAGCGATCCCTAAGGATTTTAACCCCTAGAATATAATCTGCCTCACCCATGTCCTTCATCTCAAAGTTAGAGCACAACCACCCTTTTGTGGCGATAATCATCTCCATTTCATTACCGGCCAATAATATGTCATCGACATACAATGACAAAATAATGAAACTTCCCTTGGATCATTTTACGTAGACACAGTGATCTTCTTCGATCATCGTAAACCCATTTGATAGAACGGCTAGATGAAATCTCAGATACCACTGTCTAGATGACTGCTTTAAACCATATATGGATCGCTTAAGTTTGCACACTTTGTGCTCTTGACCTTTGGTCACAAAGCCAATAGGTTGATCCATATAGATTTCTTTATCTAGTTCTCCATTGACAAAAGCTGTCTTAACGTCCATTTGGTATAATTCCAAATTTAAGTTTGCAACAATGGCCAGAATGAGTCGAACAGAGGCAAACCTCACAACCGGAGAAAAAGTTTCCTCATAGTCAACACCCTCCTTTTGAGTGTATCCTTTTGCCACTAATCGAGCTTTATACCTTTCTATAGACCCATCCGCCTTGCGTTTGATTTTGAGAACCCATTTGTTCCTAATTGCTTTTCGCCCTGACGGTAGGTCTACCAGATCCCAGACCTGATTAGTCCTCATAGACTCAATTTCATCATTCATTGCTTTCATCCACTCATCACTAACAGAAGATGAGAGAGCCTCTTGCACAGTTCTTGGCTCATCATCATCCTGTGAAGCAATCATGAAAGCTTCCCCCTCAATCTCAAAACGACGACGAGGAACATTACCACGGTTGCTTCTACGAGGCTGAGGTTGTTGTGGATCAACTTCTAGTGGTGTGCTCCCACTAGGTTGTGAGTTGCTCCCACTGTCTCTAGGAGTTTCAAGAATTTCTTCCTTGTTCTCTACTAGTCTATTTGGGGTGCCTATCTCTTGATCCATCATTTCATAAAGAGTCAAGTTCTTTTTAACCTCACCTATGTTAGGGATTTCACTTTCAATGAAATCAACATCACGTGACTCCAATTCAGTTATACTTCCATCAGGTTGTTCACCTATCAACACATAGCCTTTGGAATGCTCAGAATACCTTATAAAGATACACTTCTTTCCTAGGCCCCAACTTCCCATATCTATGAGAAGTATTGTGAACATAACCTATTGAACCCCATGGCCGCAAGTTATTCAAGTTAGGTTTCTTGCCAGTCCATAGTTCATAAGGTGTGGAAGATACTGATTTGGAGGGCACTAGGTTAAGTATATAGGCTGCAGTCAAAAGTGCATCCCCCCAATACGAAATCGGTAGGTTAGCATACGCCATCATTGACCTAACCATTTCTAGCAGTGTTCGATTTCTCATTTCCGCCACACCATTTTGTCGAGGTGTATAAGGCATCGTTAACTGCCTTGCAATTCCCTTTTCATCACAGATCTCCTTAAATTGCTCAGCTAGATACTCACGCCCACGATCAGTTCTGAGAGCCTTAATGCTCTTGTCTAATTGATTCTCAACCAATATCATGTATTGTCTAAAGCAATCTAAAGCCTCAGACTTATGAGAAATCAAATAGACATGACCGTAGTAAAGTCATCTATAAATGTGATGAAGTAGAAACCTCCATGCCTTGCCCTCACATTCATTCGACCACATATGTCAGAGTGGATTAGTTGCAATGGAAAAGATGCCCTTGTGGCTTTTCCAAATGGTTTTCTTTTTTACTTTCCCACAAGACAATGTTCACATGTGGACAAAGTGACCTTAGCGAGATTGCCCATAAGGCCTTCTCTAGCTAACCTAGCCATCCTCTCTAGCCCTATATGACCAAGCCTAGCATGCCATATACTTGAACTATCAGAAGCATTATCAGATGAAGTCAAAAAAACTGAACTATCATTATTATAATATTCAATATCCAAAATTAAAAAACCATTTGAAATAAAACCACAGCCATAATAAACTGTTCCCAAATGCAATAAAACATAATTATTCTCAAAAATAAACCGGAGACCAAGTCTTAACAAAGTAACTACGGAAAGTAAGTTCCTCCGGATCTCTGGAGCATACAGTACGTCATGGAGTAACAGAGTGCGACCACCTCGCAATTCTAGCTTGTAGGTACCAATTCCAAGTACCTCCATGCTAGCTCCGTTTCCCACTTTGATGTCTCTACTGCCAACAGGAATCTGGCGGTACTCCACAAATCCCACTCTATTTCTTGCTACATGTTCTGTTGCTGCTGAGTCTACAGTCCACATAGAAGCAGAATTAGCAACAAGGACATGACTAGTTACAAAAACATGGTGAGATGTAGGATTAGGTGTTACCTTTTTTGGCTCAGTGCAATCACGAGCAAAATGTCCTTTCTTTTCACAATTATAACAAGTCAACTTAGACTTGTCCTTCTTTGCGTGCTTTCCTCTAGTATTGCGCTTGACAAACTTAGCCTTTGTAGGCAGTGGCCCAGTTGGTCTCTCTTGTCCAGGAGCGTAATCAGGTTGCTTGCGTTTAGGCCTAGATGCCTTACGCGAGCTAGTCTCAGCCATGTGCACAGAACTAATCGGCTTGGTTGCTTCAAGGCGCTCAGCTTCAAGTTCCAAGTGACGAACCACATCATCAAATGTTTTGATGTTCTCATTATGTGTCAAGTTTTGACACATCATCTCCCATGAACTTGGTAGTGAACGAATTACTGCCTGGACTTGTTGTTCATCAGTAAGATTGTTTCCAGCTGATTTGAGCTCTCGAATCATGGAGGACATCACCCTAAGATGTTGCTTCATCGTATGTTTAGAGCGCATCTTATATGAATCAAATTTCATTGTTAAGCCACGCAATCTAGTGGCTGACGTCCCTCCATATCTAGCTTTAGAGCTTTCCACATGTCTTGTGCAGTTGTATACTGCTCAAATTCACCAATCAAGTCGTTGTGCATGCTGCTCAGCATTGTAAAGTGCACACACAAATCCTTCTTGCGCCAACTTTCATAGGCAGTAAGATCACGTTAGTGTTGCTCAGTGCTTCCCTCATCGAGTTTACTCAACGAATGAGTTAAAGTCTCTAGGACTTCTTGCTCATTCAGCACATACTGGATTTTGCGGTGCCAAATATTGTAATTTTCACCATCCAATTTCTCTCCTTTATTGAGATCAGCAACTATACCTTTAGAAGCCATTTCACTACAAAATTTCATAAATGGGACATTACACACACATTTCAAAAATTTTGACGTTCGATCTAAAATAAACTTAGATAATCAACACACATCGCAAGATCGAAAATTTGTTAAGCTTCCTAATCATCTCTTGCGCCACTAGTGTTTATTACTAAGCTTAATTTTAATATATTCGTGCAAAATTATGTATGAGAGATAACACAACTCAACCATACTCCCACTATTCCATATTTCAATTCTAAACATATTTACAAAATATATGTATTAAAAATAATTCACCAATATTATCAATTAACTATTAAGCCAAACAAGCTATCACAATTTAAACTTATGAGAACAATTCATATAGACATTTCATTATTTCACTAAGAAATAATTATTTCTTTGTCGCATTAAATATAATATTTAATGTTGTGTTAATATATATATATATATATATATATATATATATATTTAATACCATATTCCACTAAGAAATAATAATGGAATTAAATAATTTGCAAAATTAAATAAATTCCATTTCATTTATACCTTATACGTTTCATGAGAAATAAATATTAGACTTATATAGTATAAGTTTCAATGAAATAATTGGATGGATTTAATACAATTTTAATCCAAATAAATTATTGTAAATATATCATTGACCATTATATTGAGTTGGTCACGTACTTACACAGTTACGTCTTTTAAATAATGCTGAAACAAATAAAACAGGCTCAATATGCGTAAAACAAAAAAAAGAATCACACAGGATCCTAAATGTACTGATCACAACCAACACTTGTGATACGTGGGACCCTTTTATTTTATTTTATTTTTTCTTTTGGTTCTAGCCCTTTTGGCAAGTGGCATACTCGTGATGCCTAAAAGAGGTTGTATTTTTTTTTTTTTTACTATCACTCTTAGCCCACGTGACCTGCAAGTTGTCTTCAACTTTGTTCTTTCAATTTCTTTCAGCCAAAAATCGAGCTTCAGACATGAAACTCAAAATTTTATATCTTCTTCATTTTAAGTCCATTTTTAACGTACCATATACCGATTTAAAGCTTATAACATATAGATTCATAATATGAAATTATATTTTGTAAAAAGAAATCATATAAGAGCAGTTTTGTTCTTAAAGTTTCGGTGTTCTAAATTTTGTTAAACTATATCTCATGGCACACTTAGAGATTTGCTATGAAACTTAAGGTAGATATTAATATATGTAATATAAACAACATATATTAATTTCAAGGCACGAAATGCTCAGAATCAAAACTTGCCATTGAAGGCCATGTGAGGTGCATAGAAATTCAAAACATATCTTAGAAGCATAAAATGTGTTAAGAACTAATCATATATGCCTATGACATTGAGAACAACCTATAATTGCGCTCTGATACCAATGTAAGAAGTAGACTTTGCTGCGGAATTTAAATAATCGGTTTTTTCCGGCATACCTCTCTTGGCCTAAACCAACGATCACCCAGGAACTTTGAGGTTGTTCTACGCTGTCCAGAGCCAGCCTCCACGCAGACTAGCTATCCAAACACGTTTTGAATTCCAGTTTGTGTAACCCACTAACCAAAAACGTTTCTCCGACAGTATTACACATTACTAGAGTGATGCAAACATAACCCACAACCTAAGAGCTTCACAACACTCAATAAACACTATGAGAAATGCAGAATTCATCCACTATTCAATGGGTACCATTCTTGGTGTTTATATACACACCACTCCATTAATATTGAGTGGGATAGTGGGATAGTGGACTTAGTGGGGTAGTATAACGGTCTAATACTATTACTCCTAGATGTTACAATCTGAGACAAATAAAGGGACATACTCACATTGGGTGACTGTCCATATTCTTTCAATTTCTAACATAATACCCTCTCCTTTTTTTGCTAAACGTATGTGGTTTCTCACTTTCTCTTTCTTTGCTTTGTTTGTTTTTTTTTTTTTTTTTTTTTGAAGTTTCCTAACCTCTCCACATGATTACTGACAGCATTGGAAATATGGAAAACTTTTAATTTTTGAATAAAAGATGAACCGACTCCTTACTTCTTTTTAGCTTTGGCCTTTGAGCCCAATGTGACGTGACTTAGGCTGCGTTTGTTTTGGGTGAAAAGCATTTCCGAAAATGCTTTTCAGTATTTACGGGTGTTTGGTTGCGCACGGAAAATCAATTTTCTGGAAATTAATTTCAGTTGACCAATGGTCAAGGCTGAAAATCAATTCCCCTTCCATTTTCACTTCAAATCCAATTTTTCGGAAAAGAGAAACAGAGCACGAAGAGAGAGAGAGAGAGAGAGAGAGAGGAAGGAAGAAACGAAGAGCCCAGATCGAAGAGAGAGAGCCCAGCTCGCCGGTGCGAGTTTGCCGGTGAACCCATCTTCACGATCGCCACGACCCACCGATCTTCGAACCAGAGCCGGCGACCCACGAACCCAAAGCCCAAAGCGTTCGACCCAGACATTCGATCCATCGCCTTCGACTTTCGACCGACGACCCAGACCTTCAACGACCCAGACCTTCGACCCAGATGTCGTCGTCGACCCAGATCTCGTCGTCGACCCATCGCCGAGACCCAGACCCAGACCCATCTCAGTTTTGTTTTTTTAAAGTTTGATTGTTGTTGTTGTTGTTGTTGTTGTTGCCGGAATCAATTTGTTGTTGTTGTTGCCGGAATTTGCTGTTGTTATTGCCAGAATCAATTTGTTGTTGTTGTTGTTGTTGTTGTTGTTGTTGTGTTGTTATTGCCGGAATTTGTTGTTGAATTGGCTGTGATGTTGAAATTTTTTGTAATAAAATTTGTTTGGATGCTGAGAAAATGTGAAAAAATTGTAGGAAAATAGCATTTTCCTAATAAAACCAAACACATGAAAATATTTTCCACAACAATTTTCATAATACAACCAAACACTTAAAAATATTTTCGTTTTCCGGAAAATAGCATTTCCGGAAAATACCTATTTTCCGGAAAATATTTTACGGGAACCAAACGGACCCTTAATGTACATGTATTGCCAGATTGCCATTGTATTGCAACAAATTTATATTTAGAACTATGCTAATATTACAACATTTTAAACCATTTTTCTCATAATTTGTCGTGTGAAGAGTTGTGAGTGGTGAAAATATGAACCCACATATACTCACAATTTTTTTCACCACTTACAACTTATCATATAACGAGTTGTGACAAAAGTTATAGCAAAAGTTGTGTGAAATATTAAAATACTTGCTATAATATTTAAAGTTTTTTTTTTTGAAATAGATATACTTATACTTATAATTATAAATTATTAAATTATTATTTTAATTTTTAAATTATTAGATGATTTAAATATTTTATTTTATTTGAGGTAAGTGTCCTTCTTATTACTATATTATAATAATTATTAAATTGTTATTATTATCATTATTATTACTATTATCACAAGTTTTACTAATTAACATGTAAATAAATAAAGATATACTCTATTTATATTTGCTTAGGATTTGACATTTCTTATTTGTCTTGTGAAAGTTACGATATAAAAAATATTTGAATGATAGATCTCTATATTAAATTAGACTATTTTAGTTAATTTCTCTATTTTTATTAATTTAATGTTTTTATTTATATTTAAAATAATTATTAAATTAATTATGATGTCATCACGATTTGACCTCGGTCTAACCTCGGTTCGACCTCAAAAATCTTGAACCTCTTCTTTTTACGGTTCAATGAACGGTCCGAGTCTGAAAACCATAGGTCTAAGGACTCATTAATAAGGTCTTAAAATTTTATATTTTATGATTAAAAAAAAAACGTAAAATTCTTTGATATCTATATTTTAGGGTCATTAGGCAATTTTAGGTATACACCACTGTAAATTTATTTTAAAAACTTTCTCCCCTCTCCCCGTGTGTGTGTGTTAAAAATACTTAGTATTTTCAACAAAAAAAAAATATTTTAGGGTCATTATCTTTTTTTTCTTTTTCTTTTTTGAGAAAGAGGGTCATTGTCAATTTAATCCTACATTTTGCTAGCATTTGATTTATGTTATTTTTAATTTATAGTCAACTTGCAGTTAATAAGTTGACAGCAAGGATCATATTAACTGCAAATTTAAAATAATATTGACTAAATTAACTACTACCAAGATTTATAGACCAAATTGATAATGACCTCATATTGGTATTTTTGCCAAAAAAAAAAACCATTGTCAAAAAAAAAAAAAAAAAAAACACCATTGTGTTGTGCATTCTTTTTCTCACCTCTTAAAGGTTCCAAAATATTCATCCAATAGAAACATAATCCATTGGAACTCAAAATTTTTTCACTAAAAGAAAAGGTTGTAAATATGGCAAATCATCGTTAACAATTAATTTCTCCTAATAGCCTGAAATTTTCATTTTTGTAAACCAATCTTCTAGTTGATAAATTGTCTATATTGACCACCCACTCTTCATATGACCACACACCAAAACCCCAATTTCATCGTTACACTTAAAGATCCTAATGATTTTTCTGCCGTAGGTTGGGGGATTTTTGCTTATCATTTGATCTCCTAATACAAAACTTGAGTTGTTATTATTACTATTCAAGGAAAGGGTAAAAGATCATATTTTAGCTATCTTTTACATTATGTCGTTAATACATGTATATCAACCTTTTGAGAAATATGTGGGTATTAAGATTTTATAAAATCTTTGCTATAAACTGATGTATCACTTTATGAGCTCTCATGTGCTTTTCAGTTTTTTTATCAAGCACATATTCCACATGCCAATTGCCAAATACCAAGAAATTGGGGCAGTATGATCATATTGTAGAACAAATCATCAACTACCGCAAAACAAAGTAAAATAATGTTTTGTAGCAATTCATCTGGTTCCAATGGTAAAATGCAATATCATACAACAAAAATTTTGATTTGATATACACTATTTATAAGAGAAGCAATCAATTAATATATATATGTATATATATATATATCTTTTAAATGTGCTTCAATCCAAGTACATTTTGGCAAAATACTCCTGCAACCATTTGGCTTCCACTTGCAACCCAGAATCCCTCAATGCATTCATTGATGATCGATAAAGCCTCCCATCTAATCGTGTTCCTTCAGATTTCATATCCCGTAAAAGCTTCACCAACTCATCGATCTGACTACTCCTTGAAAAAACTCCAACCATAATTCCAGCCATGACCTTGTCAATTTCACCCCCATTGATCCTAAACTCATTGTAATATCTCAGGCACGTCTCAAACTCCTTGGCTTTACTGTAAGCACTAATAACACTAGTGTAACTAACCTTATCTGGTGCAACCTTTCTTCGCTTAATCTCCTTCCACAGCTTCTCAACCTGCCTTAAATTATTGGCCGTTCCATGCATTTTCATCAAAGAATTGTAAATCCAAACATTTGGTTCACACCCTCTTTCTTTCATCTTGGCCAAAAGCCTCATTGCATCTTTGGCCTCCCCGTTTTGCCATACATTACAATCATGCTAGAATAAGCCACAACACACTTATCAAACCCCTTTTGTTCCATCTCTGAAAATAACATCTCAACTTTCGAATAGAGCCCAAGATGACAATATGCATTTATAACCGAGGAGTATGCAACTTGTCCTGGTTCACATCCCTGAGAAATTAGCTCTTTGTATACCTTAACTGCAGCTAGAAATCCTCTTTTCTTTGAGAAGCTATTGACAATTGCACAGAATATACAATCAGAAATTCTTAACTTTGAAATTTTCATTGCTTTAACAATTTCAAGTGTCTTCTCCATTAGTTCTTCTTCCACATACATCAACACTAGTTTTAAGTACAGCCCCGGATCTCTCAACATTTGTTTGCTTTTCCCTTCTTCGAAAAGATCTTCGGCCACCTTTACTTCTGGCAAGCTTGCATAAGAACAAATCAAAGAAGAGTAAACTGAAGAATTCTTGGAAATTCCTTTCCTTGTCATTTCTTTGAAGTATTCAAGAGCTTCAAAAGCTCTTCCTGAATTTCCTAGGGACTCAATTAGTGTCCCATATATACGAGTGCAAAATGGTGATGAATAAAAATCTAGTTGACTACTTTCTAATTCACAAAAAAATTGAACCACTTTTTCAGAATCACCAAGTCTCATATAAGCTTCCATGATATGGCAAGAACATTCAGAATCCGGAACAACTCCCGTAGATCTCATTTTCCCAAATGCTACAATGGTGCTTCTATAGATATGAAGCTTGTTGTAGCCTCTTATTGCAGAACCAAAGGCCAATACACTGACTTCACCATTAGATTTGAAAACTTCAAGCAAAGTCTCAACAATTTTGAATTTTCTAGCTCTAATGCAACTACTAACCAATTTTGAACAAGTGGAACCATCAGGGAACACATTATAGTTCTTCAAATTATTACAAACTACTAAAATCATACGCCATTTCTTTGAACGTAATAAATACCCAATTACATGCTTTAAAGTTGATTTCTCCGGTCTAAATTCTGGGCTTCCTTTCATTTTTTCATAGTACTCGAAAGCAAGATCCTCGGTTTGAGCACGCACGCACACACACACAAATCTAATGATCCAAATTACAAAAAAATTCAAGATTAGCAAAGAGCCATATAACTCAATTTTTTTTTCTCCTAACATTTTCAAAGGAAAATGTCCAAAGTTCAAGTCCTCCGCCCCTATTGTATCTATCATATTATCAAAAAATATTAGTTCTCTAAAAAATATATTATCAAAAAATATTAAAATATTAAAAATAAAAAAATATTAAAATTTATAAATAAAAAGATATTGGTATTTAATATACATAATAGTAGCATTCAATTAGAAAATATTGATATGGATTTCAAATTTCAATAACACAGCTTGATATTACAAAAAATTAATACCGATAAGAATAGGAAATTTAATCAAAACAATAATTAAAATTTGTCAAATTAGAGTTTTTTATAATTAATAAATATAATACAAAATACCTTTAAAATGAATTTTATATTTAGGTAAAATTTAGGTTCAATACCTTAAATACATACTGTTCCTTAGATAATTCTTCTAAATTACAACCACCTATCTATTTTTATTTTTTTTTTTAGCTTCTATAAAAAAAAAAAAAAAATCAAAATTCTCAACTTACGGGCATTAACAGTCTCTTTTTATTTCTTTCTTCCTTTTTTTTCATGGCTTGTGAGAAAACTAATAACATTAGATCTCTCAGATTTCTCACACAATCACTACAGTTTGAGTATTTAACAATAACCAAATTTCTTTCTAAATCAGAAAAGGAAGGAAAAAAAAACTAGGTTTATGTTGAGTGTTGATGTTAACGCCAGAAGCCAACCTGTACACAAACCCACACAAAACCACCGCAAACCCATACTCATACCCAAACCCAACTAGGGATGGCCATACCCATTGGGTAATGGATATCCAACCTTACCCGATTCAATTGTTTCGGGTAATACCCAGTTCTTCATGGGTAGAGCTTAACCGAGTAGGGTATGGATATTACCCGAATTGTTCGGGTAGGGTATGGATATTATCCAAACCCGACCCGTATTAAAAAAAAAAAAAAACCTATCAATGGAATGGAATATAAGCTTACTGACAATGATGTCGTGCTGCAATGGAAATTGTCCATGGATACAAAGGCTTACAAAAACTCCAATGGAGCAGTATCGTTGATGTTGATGAATGGTACTGGTTTGTATTTGCTTGCACGTGATGGATCCAAGGTTATAATTCAGGTGGTTTTCACTGGTCCATCGGGATTTCGGATAGGTAAGTTGGGTTTTGAAGGCAGATTTAGCATAAGCAGCTTTGTGAGAAATAAATGGATGCTAGAATTTGCGGGACTAGTTGAGAAGTGTGAAATTCCTTTCATTTGCGGAGAAATTGGATTGTGCACGAGAATCCCTTTGATGGTAGATTGTTCTTGTCCAACAAAATTCAATAGTCAAACCAATTGTTGCATGCCAACTATCTCTGCCTTCAGCTTGTAATGCAACTAGTAATGACAGTCAATTGAATTCCTCGATTTCCTATCCAAAAAACCCGTACTTAAAAAAAAAGCCTAAAAGTGACTTTTACTACTGTTACATTGACCTTCATTTTACTCTTGAGGAAAATGTTGCTTCTTAATTTTATTTTATTTTTAAAAATTTTTTATCTAATAAAATTTCTATCTCTATCTCAAAAAAAAAAAAAAAAAAAAGAAGAAAGAAAAAGAAGCAGATACAATGTTTTAAGATTGGTTAGTTTTTACATTAAAATGTTTTGGATTAAAAAAAAAAAATTGAATGGGTTTCGGGTAGAGTATGGATATCTATGGATAATATATTCGGGTAAGATTTGGGTATGAATATTAATGGGTATTGATAATCGGATATCCATGGGTAAACTTTTTGGGTAGGCTATGGGTATACCCGATCCATACCCTACCTATGGCCATCCCTAAACCCAACCACTGCTTAGCTATCAAAATCCACTCTGGAAGCCCAATCCCCAGTATCAATGTCAAGATCTAGCTTTGAAAGAAAACAAAAGCTATGAGAAATCAATTGGTTTTTTTCCCCTACCAGACAAATAATTCCTTCTTGATGCACTCACTCACTCACTCACTCAAATCTCAAGTATTAGATTCGAAATTAGTGTCCTCTCTTAGGAGCCTACATATTGCAATTAACAATGCATTATAGGGATCTACTATACACGAAAAAAGAAAAGTGAAATTAGGTAATGCATCCCTTGAGATTGTGAGAAGACTAATAGCCTTCTCATTCTTGAGATTTTGCTTGAGAAGTCTAAGGGGGCATTTGGTTTATATTCTTGTCTGTTCTATCATGGTCAAGATATAATGTTAGTGGGATTAAGAGACGCAAGTTTGATGTTAGTGGGATTATGCCAAAAGTAGAAGCATTATTTCTAATCATTTTGAATTATTTCTAATAATTTTGAATGATGGATTATGAAAAAGCAAGATTGTGTGTTGCTATTATTTAATATAGTAAGTAATTTTGGTGTGTGTGTGTGTATATATATGTATTCCATTCTTCCTAAAAAAAAAAATCAATTCAATCTTAAATTTAACAAAATTGCGAAATTTATGAATTAAATTGAGTACTTTATATTATATATAATATAATACAATATATTCCTATATATTCTTTTTAAGGGTCATAAGGGTATTCTAGTCATTTTAGAAGTATTTGTATGATTTTGAAAGTCATAAGGGTATTTTGGTCATTTTGGGTCTTCCAAGGGTATTTGTGATTTAGGGGTAAATTTGGCATTTTTTTGGTGATGAGACTACTTTTTTGGATTATGATAAGAATGTAATTCGATGAACCAAACACCTTAATCTTATATTTTTGTAATACGATTACATGAATCTAAGTTACAAGAATGTAACATTACACTGTAATGTAATATTGAGCGAACCAAACACCCATTAAGAGATCTGAAGCTAATAGGTTTGCTAGCATGGAAAGAAAAGGTGTCAATGCCTAGTCAGCTGAGTTATAAAATTAGACATGTAGCTGTAATTTAGAAGGGGTACCTAAGAACAATGTATAAAGTACTGTGTCTAAGTTTTCCTCTTATATTTTTATTATAGAAAAGCATCTATGTTTCATATTATTTTTATATTATAAATAAATTATTTCTTTTAACAAATACTTATGTACGCATGTGTAAACTCGATAACATTACTAAACAAGAATCCTACAAAAGGGAAAAGGCAAGCTAATGATAGAATCTCCATACATTGGCACACATAAGTATGAACTTAAAATTTTGTAACCTTAAGTGAGAAATTCACTAGCAACATAAGAAGGGAATGGCAAACTTGCATACTGAATAACCAGCTATACATGATATCTTCTCCATACGCGTCCTCACATTTTGAATGTTCAGAAAGTTGCATTCCTAGAAAGAACAGTTCAACCATAAAGTCCATATCAATAGCTTCCTTCCAGCATAAGGAGGAAAAATTTAGGGCCAAAAAATAGAGCAAGAATCACACCATTTGGTTGGGTGTGATGAATTCAATGCAAGAGGCTGAGGGAAATAGGTAGATTACAGCCATTTGAAAATCTGAACCATGAAAGCACACACAAATAAACACTATAAATCTAAAATCAACTATTACAAGCTATGACAATGTATCCTTCCCTCATTGCTTTCCCTAAGTCCTAAGATCCTCCATTACATTTTTGTTGGTGGCCTAAAGAGGCAAAAGAGGTCTTTGAAGTATAAATAGTAGTGCAAAGATGTGTTGTTATTTTTATATCTGTAATATATAGGTAAACTTAGATAGACTATCTTAGGTGCAGTACATTAAATTTTCCAATTGAATTCAAACACTTGGCTGCATTGACCAATAAGATAAGAATAACGTCATCTTTTCCAATAATAATTAAATTCAAAAGGTGTCTGAATTTAATTGGAGAACTGGAAACCTAATATACTGCACCTAAAGTATAAAAGTTTTACCCATTATATATACACTCTTCTAAACATGCATTTTATCATGAAATATGTTATTCATATAAACACTCATCCTATGCTAATGACAGGATCCTACATTCACCCTTGCTTCTCAACAAACAAACAGAACAAAATTTTAAAAAGGTTAATGATAAGTTCTAAGGGATCAGTGGGCTGAAAAGTCTTCGAATGCTGCTGATCTTGAAGGCCAAGTCCTGAAAACACCAAATTCAATCAGAGAAAGACCGGTGGAGGCCGGTCAAGAGTCCTCCGATGGTAAAGTCAGTGATTTGGAGTAGGAAGAAGAGACTTCAAAGACTTCAACAATTTTTTATCTAGAATTCTAAAAGAGAGAAAAAGTCCCCCTTACCTCTGCGTAGAAGGGTCTTTATATAGTGTTAGGAATCAGTTATTTCTCTAATCGTCGCAAAGCTTGGAGGATTCAGAGGGTAACTTCCATAACTGCCATGGGAGTCACCTCATCGGGACCTGTGTTGAGATCCAAACAGTATGAATCTTCAACGTGATTCTTGGTTGGAAGTGTTGAACCTTGCTCGTCCCTCTTCAATGACGGACGAGGTTCATTGCTTGCTCGTCCTCCCATGGACGAGCGAATGGAGGATGAAGGTAGACGGTTAAGGACGAGTGTACCAACCACTCGTTCTCCGTTTTGTACATGCTATGGACGGCACTATGGACGAGTAATTGACTTGGTTTTTTTCTTGCACCATCAGTTAACACAATTTTGAGTGTGAAATTTCACCATACAACTTTCATATGTGAATATAATCTAGAAGTAAAAGGCAAGGCTCATTAAAGTAGCAGGAGTGCTAAATTTTGCGTACCACTCTAAAGGATACAAAAATCTCAATTGACACAACCAATAAACCAAATGGTGCTAACTATTCTAAAAGGAGTCCTCAGGTCTACCCACATAGTTGCATACCTTTGATAAATATAGCAACCGTTTATGTTACACCAAGCTCTAGGAGATGTTCAAGCAATAACAATTTCTTCCATCGTCAAAACCCAAAACTTTGCTAGAAGATTTAAGTGGGTTTCCAATTATCTTTCCTTCAACAATTCCAACAAATCTGGCAGAGTAATGAAAGTTATATGAAAAATAGTCAAAGATTAGAACTAGGACACTAATCCATACAACTAATTCAAGTTTTAGAAACATTATTCTCCATCGATAGCAAAAGGAAAGTGATGAACAAGAAAAAGGATTCAATTTATTTTGAAAACAAGCAGATGGTCCTCTTTACTCATCAAATTAATTTGGGTTACAAGGAAGTATTACAATTGGTGACAAAAGGAATGATGGAAAATCATATCTGCGTTGATTAATTTGTGCTACCCACATGGTTCGCCTTACTATTTTCCCTCCTACCAAATGGACCCTACAATTATGTGTTACATAAAAGATTTGAAAAAATGAAAAAGGGGGGAGGAGTTTGTGGGGTGGGTTCTTAAAAGGCTTTCTAAAATTGATTGTCTGAACTCACAATAAAACATCCAGACCATGGTACAAAGGTGAACAAAGCCTTTACCTACCACCCAACACAAGTAGGTACAAAAAATCTCATTTCTACGCTTCATCCTATGCCTCATTTCTCTATGTTCTTAAAATGTATGCCAATTTTCATACCAATCGGATGTTATTTACTATTTGATCTATAAACTCATCTTTTATATATTATTTTAAACTACAAAAACTTGTATTTTAACAATTGATTGATGACATGACTATTAATCTTTGATCACCTTAAAATTTTACAAGCATGAAGAATATACAAAGATAATGTAATCTAATGGTGGATTAGTCAATATTTGTATCTAATTAAAAAATATTGAATGGTGTAACATTGCTTAAAGTTACACTAGGTGTAACTTAAATCTAACCGTGTATATATATGTGTGTGTGTGTGTGTGTGTGTGTGTGTGTGTGTAGTTAAAGCCAAAGTCAAAATTAATTCTAAATTGAAGTCTAATTTTGCATTATATGTCCCATCTATTTTTTAAATTTTTGTGTTAAGTAAATTATTAGGTGCAAAAATTGAATAATCTAAATCTAATTGGATTCTAAATTGGATTTTAATTTGAGTTCAATTTTGTGTCATGTGTCCTATTTAATTTTTAAATTTTTGTGGCAAGTAAATTATTGAGTACAAAAGCTGAAGAATCCAAATCCAATTAGATTCTAAATTTAATAGTATTTATATACACACACTAATCCAAAAAAAAAATAAATAAAAAAGAACATTATTGCATCCACAAAGTGGGTGTAATGAGTCTAGTATATATATAAATGAAAAACTGTTACATATTTTAGAAATCCATGACTTAAAAAATGTGTAAATTATAACTCTAACACCATATATAATTTGAACTCAAATACATATATAGTTATGATTGTTTTTAAATGTACCCCTGCATTATACACTAGGTTAACATAATATCAATATTTCTATGGTAAAACCCCAATTAGAGAAAATTGGCATGCTAAATTTGTCACTTTTAGGGAGTGTTTGGTATTGTTATTTAAACAACAATTTTTACTTTACAGTGTTTAAACAACATTACATGTATTTTCACATACTTTTTCACTCACATG
Source organism: Quercus ilex subsp. ballota (assembly GCA_032727855.1). Classification (NCBI taxonomy): domain Eukaryota; kingdom Viridiplantae; phylum Streptophyta; class Magnoliopsida; order Fagales; family Fagaceae; genus Quercus; species Quercus ilex. The sequence goes on along the minus strand of CM064908.1, from coordinate 18,434,041 downwards.
TATTTCTATAAAACAACGTTGCTAAAAATTTCTTACCAAATAGACCCTTAGTATTCATAGAAGTGGGGTGGCCTTAGGCATAGGCCGCATAGCCTCGACTCTTAATCCAGGTACATAACCTACTGTCAAAACAATGCCATCATTTGTATCTTCTATGTACTCACCAACGTCATCATCTGAATCGTTGGTAATATCTCCCCACATGACCTACATTAACGTTTAAGTAATAAATTACTATAAAAAAAAAAAAAAACATTTAAGTAATAAAAAAAATCAACAAAAGACTTATAACAAAAATCAATAAAAGTAAAACCATTACTTTTTGCTTTAAAAAAAAAACAATTTATGAATAAAAAAGTAGCAAATAAAAAGAGATGTAAACCTCTTTAAATTCATTGGTAAGAGCATCCAACAGAAATAATAAACAGGGTATTTGATCCCAATCTTTTTGGTATCTGCATTATAATAAGCATTAGCAAACAATTAAGTCACAATTAAAATAAAAAAATAAAAAAAAAAAGACTAAAACACAATTTCCATCCCCAAAAATTGTTTTAAGTTAAATTTTTGTCCCTCAATAAAATAAAATAAATAAATAAATCATATGCGGCAAACAAAGAGTTGATCTGGCAAGTTAAAAAGTTGATGTGACCTAATATAAATTCAACAAAAATTAGATGGATTTGAGGGATAAAATTGTAATTTTCTTTTTTTTGGGTGAAAGACGATAACATTAAAGAAACTAAACAACAAAAGAAGGTTTAGGACATATCCAAAAAAATACATCCCATTGAGGTCTCCCTCAAAAACATCTAAAATGTCCACAGGTGGACTATCATAAATAAGGAAATCAGCAGTCATCCTTAAGCTCTTCTTAGCTAAACCATCAGCATACTGATTTGCTTGCCGGAAGCAGTGCTTGATACGGACTTGGTGGAACCTGGTTATCAACTGTCTGCAGTCATACAAGGTAGGGGAGATAATGTTATTAACATAATCTAGATTCCCTACAACATCAACAATGGACTTGGCATCCATCTCAACTTCAAGACAACTAATATTTAAGTTGCAACAAAGCTAAAGGCCTTCACGCAGCCCCCACAACCCAGAGGCAAAAACTGGAAGCGACCCCAATTCGCTTGTTGAACCTAACAACCCATTGCCTATTTGCACTCCTTACCAAACCCCCACAACCAGCCAGCCCGTGAAGCCCCATACGTGCCCCATCTATGTTCAACTTCTTCCACCCTTGCTCAGGTCTCTCCCACCGAATACATCTAGTAATTCTACGATTTCCCAACCTTGGAGTTGCCACACAGTGAAGAAACTCCTTAGCTTGGTACATAATATCCACAACCAGATTTGGACTCCTAGCTTTCCCATTAAAAATAAAAACATTCCTGCTCTTCCAAATGTTCCAAATAGCAAAAGGAAAAACCACTTTCCAAGGAAGACCCGTATCATGTAGCTTATCATTAGATCTTGTAATAAGTGACAACCAATCTATCAAGTTATAGTGCCAAAAGTCAAAGTTAGAAGCATTTATCCCTAGCTGATTCCACACTTGCTTCAAGTGAATGCAATCTCTCAAGGCATGTAAAATGGTTTCAACACCATTGCAGCAAAAGGACAAACCTCATCTTGGACCACTCCTCTTTTCCCTAAACAATATTTGACACCAATACTATTATGGGCACACAACCAAAGAAACATTTTAATTTTTGGAAGAAAATCTGCCTTCCAAATCCAACTAGCCAAAAAGGTACTAGCATTTGTAGACTCCATAACAATCCCATAAGCACTTTTGACATCAAAAACCTCCTTAGGAGATCCGGCCCAAGTTAATTTGTCTAAGCCACCACCTAAGGTCAAAATAGCATTTGCACTAATCATCCCCTTGATTTCATCAGTTAATTCAAAAGTAAGTTTCTCCAATCCCAGCTCACATCAAGCATAATATCTTTAACTTCCAAACCATTGGCTTCTTGGGAAATAGGACCTTGAATCAGCTTCCTAAGAGGGCCCCCATTCGTCCAGTTGTTGTGCCAAATATTTAGGTTACTATTTTTTGTCACCAACCATCTACTTCCCTTATTAAAGGTGCTCATCCTTTTCTTCATAGTTGCCCAAATTGAAGAGCAAGGGAGTGTATCCGCATTTGTAGCTTCTCTTTTTCTTTGGTTGCAATATTTCATCTTCAAAACTCTCACCCACGGTGCCTACCCTTCTGTATGAAACCTTCAATTAAGTTTGGAAAGAAGAGCCACGTTCCTCCCTTTGGTTGTTTGCAACCCCAAACCCCCTTCCTCCTTAGGCTTTGTCACCTTCTCCCAACCAACTCAATAGATCTTCTTGGCTGATTCTGTAGACCCCCAAAGGAAATTCCTATTTACTCTATCTAGCCCATCCAATACCCTTCCCGGAAGGTAAGAGCACTACATGATGTACGAAGGGATAGCAGCCAATGATTATTGAATGAGCACCATACGTCCAGCCAAGGATAAAATGTTTGCCTTCCACCCGGATAATTTCTGCTTCACTCGATCCAAAATAAAGTCATAATCATGCAAGGAAGAACCCGGCTGTTTTAGCAAAAAACCAAGGTACTTCCCAAGAAACGGCGTTGAAGCAAAACCCAATATATCACAAAGTGACTCTCTAGTATCTCTATACACATTTGGAGAAAAATACACCCTTGACTTAGCTTCACTCACTGTTTGCCCAGAAATGCTACAGAAAGTATCAAAAACATCTCTAATGGCTACACTATTTACCCCATCTGCTTTGGCAAAGAGAATCAAATCATCTGCAAAGAACAGATGCAGAAAGCAGGGCCACTCTGAGATGCCTTCACTGGCTGCCAAAGTTTCCCACTACACTTCTCTTCAATAAGCTGCCCAAGATAGTCCATACAAAGGATGAACAAGTACGGAGAGATCGAGTCTCCCTGCCTTATACCTCTAGAGGGGAATATCGGATTAAGAGCTTTTCCATTGAATAAAATAGATGTAGACACCGTTGACATGCAACTCATTATGAGGTCAATAATATCCATCGGAAGATTAACCCGAATAAGCATATCTCTAATGAAACTCCATTCTAGTTTATCATAAACTTTTTCCAAATCTATCTTAAGAGCCATATATCCAGTCCTTCCCTTCTTCTTCCCAAGACCATGAATGATCTCCTGAGCAATAATAATATTATCAATCCCTTTCCTTCCCGGAACAAAAGCCGTTTGCATTGGAGAAATGAGTTTATCCAAGTAAGGCCGCAACCTTGCCACAATAATTTTAGTAACCACCTTATACACCATGTTATACAAACTACTAGGTCTATAATTACCCAAAGTTTCAGGACCCTGAATTTTTGGAATCAAAGCAATGTGTGTACAATTCAAAACCTCTGGCACTCTTCTATCTACAAAAATCTATTGAATCTCTTCAATCACGAAATTCCCTACAGTGTGCCAAAACTTTTGGAAGAAACCCGCATGAAGCCCATCCGGCCCCGGGGCTTTAAAAAGTTTCAAAGACCTAAGGGCTACCTTAATCTCTACTTCAGAAGCCCCCCCATTAATACTCTCCTTCTCTGAATCTGAGAGCCTAGATTGCCACTAAGAAATAGTGGGATCCACTCTAGGCACACAAGAAAGAGATGACAAGAAGACCCATTCAAAACCACACCTAATAAAGTCCTTTATCTCCTCCTTCTCATGAATCTAATCCCCCACTTCATTTTTGATAGCCATGATTTGGTTCCTCTTCCTTCTAATCAAAGTCGAAACATGGTAAAAGTTTGTATTACGATCACCCTGAATCATCCAATTCACCCTTGACTTCAAAGCCCATAACTCCTCCTCCTGATTTAGCACAAGGTCCAGCTCCCTTAGAAGCTCATTTTCGAACTTCACAAGAAAATCTGATGGCCTAAGAGCAAGAGCTCTTTGAATACCATTCAGGCTCGACATCAAATTCTTTTTTCTAGTGAAAATATTCCCAAACTAATTTTTATTCCACTCCTTAGCTTTCTAAGTAAAAACATTAATAGCATTAACCAGCCTATTATTCCTTTCCCACGCTTGATGCACAATAGGAAAAAAAAAAGGATCCAACAATCAACCAGTCTGAAACCGAAAAGGTCTAATCCTCCCATTTTGGGTTCTCGCTGCCTCTCCAAAAGCACTGGACAATGGTCCGAGTGACATCGAGTCAAATGAGTTACTTTAGCATCAGGGTATACCACACACCAACTCGGGTTCACAAAATATCTATCAATTCTCTCCTAAATCAATGCTTGAATCTCCCTTCTATTAGTCCAAGTGAAACGAGGTCCCGCAAACCCAATATCCACCATATTACACCTATCCAAACACTCCTTAAAAAGTAAAGACCTATTGACACTCACTGACCTGCCCCCAAATTTATTCTCACTAAGGAAGGGTTCATTAAATCTCTTGATATCACCCAGGGCAGATTATGCAATTCAACAACTCTCACCAGATTTTTCCACAAAATTTGCCTTTTGGCACATCTAGGACTAGCATACATAGTAGATAATAACCAGCTATCGTTTGTAAAACGTACATTTACCTTCGCATGAATTTCATGTTCAGTACTTGAGAGCAAAGCCATTTCAACCTTGGTAGCATTCCACAAAACCCACAAACTCCCTGCATAACCAATGGTTTTGATATGGAAAGCTCTATTAAAAGGCAACGAATCTGTGATCTCCCTAGCTCTATCGCCCCTAATTATGACCCTGCACTAGCTCACCTACACGTCTCTTAAAGGAGGGCTTCAAAACACCTCTGCAATTCCAAATAATAACATTCATCAGAGACTATTGAGTAAGAGAGGGACAATTAACACTAAGGATCCTCAAGGGCGCCTCTTGCTTTAAGCTCCATCCCCTCTGTCTCACAACTTTCCATAGCACAGAGGTTTGAGATATCTGAGGCAGAAGCTCCCTCAACCGCTTGTATGCCTCCATTGATGACGGTATCTCTGCCAAGAAGCACCCCCCTGTGGTCAGCGCCTTTTCGCACACCAGCCTGCTCACCCTCCATGCTTTCATGAGTAGAGAGCTAAAAAACCCTAAGATTCGGTTCAGCTTTACTCGCACCTTAGCTAGGACAAAAACCCAGCTCTCCTGATTCACCCCTCGATAACCCCGTGCTGGCAGTGAACTGAACACCATCAGCACCACCGAATCGGTATTGCCCATTACAGCTGTTGCGTTGGCCATCACTCCCCACCAGATCGACACTCACTTGAGGTTGATTGAGGCTGGTGCGTTTTGAGCTCAGCACCCCAACGACGCTACCTTGGTCTCCATTGATAATTCTATTATGAGCTGCCCCTTTCTTCCCTTTAACCGATGAAAGCCTCAGAGAATTTGGAGCTGATATGGGCCGATATAAAGTGTGGCTTGTATCACCACTTATCAACATCAGAGTTGGGCTTGGTTGGGCCTGGTACTTAACCTCTTGCCTAATGCTTTGGACCATAGAGGCAATCTAGGCCTTATCTAAAAAATTTTGTGGAGACAACTTTCTCTTAATCTCTCTAGTTAACCCATCCAACACAGCAGCCCGATCCGAGCTCCCCTTTTCCACATATTCAGAGTTTCTAATGCTAATCCCACTGCTTAGTCGAGGCGAGGTCCCACCACTCCTCAACGGTTTTGTCCCATTCTTCCTACGCGCTACCACAATCTAAGGCCCGTACACACCCTCACGCACATCCACATGCTCTGTACTTTGCTCAAAATCATGTAGTACACCACTAGTCCCCTCCCCGCTCCTTGATTCGTCAAGGACATGAGCAAAGCGTGAACTAGAGCACGTCTCACCAGCCTCTTTCGATCCGCCTCCGAGGTCGGCAATCCTTGCTAGACAACATGAGGGCAATGCTCCTTTCTATGTCCTAAACGACCACACTCGAAGCACATTTTTTGAATTCCTTTATAGCAAATCTACTGTTCAAGCCTCCCTATCATAATCGCAGTAGCTAGAGGCTTCTCCATATCCACTTGCACACATAGCCTTGCAAACCTCCCTCTATTTTCCGACGCCGTAAAAATGTCTACTTGAAGGACATTCCCAATGGCTTTCCCAATGAGTTGCAGTGCCTTTGCATTATAGTACTTGATAAGGAGCTCATTTAGTCTAATCCAAACAGCAATGAGGATACACTTGCTAGAGCAGGCTTAAAGTCCTGTTCCCATGGTCTAATAGAAAGAAAATGGTCTCCGATAAACCACAGGCCTTTCCTTAAAACATTTTCATAGTCTTCGCCTAAAGACAACCTTGTGAGGAAGAAACCGTGACCCAAATCCACACAATCTAACCTCCCTGCCGGTTTCCATAGAGCTAGGAGCCTAGCTTGAATGAAGTTAAGCCCCACACTCCAATCGTAAACTTTCACGATAAAAGCGCTTGTCCAAGGCTTACGAATTCTCTGTTTGAGTTCCCTGGGAATTTTTACAGCTAACAGCCTTTGTCGGAGCATTTCCACCTCCCAATCCGATTCAGTATCATCATTCATTCCATCCTCAAAGCTAAAAGCTTGTGAGAACGCCCCTGGAATCTCTCCTAACAGTTTATCTCTAAACGACGTATTTGGGCTCCACGGTTCTCCATCACGATTTGGTGACGCAGGGCCAAAGCTATGGCTTTCACCGAAGCCAGCATGGCTCAAATTCTTGACCTTTTTTGTGCTACGTACAAGTTCCTCCTTTTCATCGTGAGAGAGAGAACGTTCCATGTAGGGGTGTGCATGGGTCGGGTTGAAGGGATTTTTTGACCCAACCCACATAAATCCAACCCAACCCAACCTACATGAGTTGGGATGGGTCGGGTTGAACCCATGGGTTGGACAATTTTTTTTATTACTATTATTATTAAATTGAGCAAAAAAAATATATCACACTTGCCACCTGAGTTGATAAACAAAATATACATTAATATATAAACTAATATTCCAACTTAGTTGTAAACAAAATCTGTTTTAGTATCCAACTGAGTTGATAAACAAAATATAAATGAACTAGTATCCTAATTCACTTATAAACAAAATATACATGAGTTCCTAACTCAGTTAAAAGCAAAATATATCTAATTTTTTTTTTTTATAAATTTATTAATTATATAATATATTTAAATATATATATATATATATATATATTAAAAGAACTAATAGGATTTTATATTATATATGATAGTAGGAACCGAGGAAGTGCTTTACAACTAGTTTTTTTTTTTTTAAATTATTAAATATATAATATATTTTAACATATATTAAAATATGGGTAAGTCGAGTCGGGTTTGGCAGATTTATAATTTTATGACCTAAACCCAACCCGACCCGCTATAAAAAAAAAATTTTGTAACCCAACCCAACCCAACCCACCAAGTCCTAAAAACCGACCCAATCCAGCGGGTTGGGTTGGGTCAAGTCGGGTTTGGCGAGTTGGCGAATTTTTTGCACACTCCTAGTTCCATGACAGAACTCTTTGGCTGTTAGGTATTGCAATTGTAAAATTTTTATTTCTGCTTCGTCCTTGAAATATAGAAACAAAAATAAAGATGGAAGGTAAAACTGTAAAAGTAACAAACATAACAATAACATACAAGCCAAAAGTTGAAGGCCTCAGAGAATCTGAATCTGCTGCCAATATTTACGATAGCGAAATGCGGTCGACAGATCCGGATTCTCTCCATTTCTATTTGAAATCGAGAGTGTCTAGTTAAGGGTTAGGATCTGCCTAAAAACAATCAAAGGCCTAGAACATTCCACCTCATTTAAAAGCTTTAACCTAACCAAATAGCTAATTCAAATTTTTTAACAAGAGTTAACTCTTGTCCAAAACCCAAAAAAGCCACCCTAGGTTCCAGCAAGGCAGCAACCATATCCTCAGGTTCAGATCCTTTCAATCTCAACAAGTGCCTTCCCTGTTCTCCAATGTCATAAGTGTGTTGGGTTTACCTGTTATTCCAGTTCTAGCCGTAATCTTCTTCCATGAAAAAATGAATGGAGTAAAGGCGATTTCCATTTTGTTGGCTATTTGGGGCTTTATTTCATATTTCTATCAGCACTGTTGAATATTAGCTCTGATACCATGTTGAATGACATATTATATTAGCAACGTGATGTGTTATATCATGTTGTGTATGCCAGAGTGGATGCGGAAGGAGAAGCATATAATAGGAACATCATGAACACAAGGGTTACGTGGTTCAGCCTTAACGGCCTACATCCACGGAGGAATCCCTTAAGGGCTACATCTTTATTATGTATGAGTGTAGTACAATAACCTGTGTTACAATGAACCCTAACATGAGTATATATAGGCGACTAAACCCTAGACTACTAGTACAAGCAGGAATGGGCTTGGGCCTATTACATTGGGCTAATATATGTCTAATATATATCTCTAACAAGCACTACCTTGATGATTCTGAGTCCAAGGCTGAAAAGAGAGATGTCAAGGATGAAATTTCAATGCTCTCCCAGTTGAAAGAGGTTACTGACAAACAAGATGAGCTAAAGATATCTATCAAAAAGTTCCACTTTCCACATAAACAAATTTCCAAAATTATGAGCACTGAAGCTATTCCTCTGTCTTGATTCCTAGAATGGTTTACAAACTCATATTTCCAAACCCCATGCCATTGTTTCCCCACATGAAGTGTAAATCATGGTCTTGTTCATTCCATTTCCAACAATATTTTTAGATTCCAGTAACTATAATTGGGCCCTTTTTTTTGTCAAATTTTGTCAAAAGATGGAATTAAAAGTAGTGATTATTCTATCAATGAAAAAGAATAATCAAATTGAAAATTTAGAGCAAGCCAAATCAGTGTTTGATACAATACTGAAAGAAACTAGACAAATCAGTGTTTGATCACTTCGGTTGCTCGTGGCTGATGGGCACTCGGGGTTGAGATTGAAAGGATCTGAACTTGAGGATATGGTTGCTGCCTTGCTGGAACCTGGGGTGGCTTTTTTGGGTTTTGGAAAAGAGTTAACTCTGGTTACAAAATTTGAGTTTGCTATTTGGTTAGGTTAAAGCTTTTAAACGAGGTGGAATGTTCTAGGCCTTTTATTGTTTTTAGGCAGCTCTTAACCCTCAACTGGACACCTCCATTTCAAATAGAAATAGAGGGAATCTGGATTCGCGGTGGACCAAAACTAATATAAAAAAAAGGATATATATGCATATATATAATTTCAATTTGTGTGAGAGGGGTAGAATGGTAAAATTACATGAGGGGGAGGGCTTGAGAGAGAGAGCAGAAGAGATCCTAGGGCGAGAGAGGATGTGATTGCAGAGTTGGTTCCAGGTTTTGCTTACGCACGCCGCCGATGCTAACAATAACGCCGGTAGCTTCTCTATAGATTTTTATTTATTTATTTTGAATTTGTAGATATTCGATGGAATATTTCGGTGTTACGCGGTTCTCATTACTTGCTTTGTGGTTCTTGCTGAGACCGAGTGGAATTTCGTTATGAAGTTCTGGAAGGTCATTCTTTCTTCACTTTTGATTTTCAATTTTCAATTTCCATTTTATATGTTTAAGAATGATTGATAGAGGTAATGAAGACAACACTTATTTATTTTTTTGTTTATATTCTCTACAAGTAGATTATTTGAAAGGAATGTTAAGATTTAGATTTTTTTTAAAGGTCTGTCATGACTCATGAGTAGCATGATACATGACCTTAACAAAGTAAGAGACCATGTGGGTTTTATTCATCATCATCAGTACATTTTCTTCATGGCTCGGCTTTCGGGATATCTCATTTGAGACGGTATAGTTAGTTGTCTTGTCTGGTGTGGTGTGGTTACTCTTCGCAAATGTCATAGGAATTGAATACTTGGTCATGGAAGGAACCATTTGAATTTTGATGTAGCTTGACCAAGCTTTGGCCAACTAGAAAAAGGCAAACCGATGCCATTATATTTGGTAGAACATTATTTTGACACAGAAGAAGATGTATTATCTTATTATTGGGAAATTTGAGAATATTTTTCTAGTGCAAATCTTTTGTTGAAATAGGAAAAAGCGTTGTCCTTTGGAACTAGAAGGGGCCACATGGTTCTTTTTTGAAGGAGAAGAAGAAAAAGACCCCCAGAGGTGGAGTCAGCTAGATTGTGACGGTTTCTTGGTTGAGTGGATTTTGTACAGAAGTGGTTCACTAGAATTGGTGATGGCCTTTGGCAAAGAAACATGAGGAAAACAAAGGGAAAAGTACTTCTCTTTAATCAAAGAAGAAGTACAAGAGAGGAGACTTCTAATTCCTTTGCATTACCAAGATATGGGACTAGTGGTGAAACTGAAAAGGTTTAGCATGTAGCACCAAAAAGCTCAGAAGGGACAGCTATGATAAGAACATAAACATATGAAAACTAGAGCTTCTAGATTATAGGCATTAACTGTACTGTTGTACTATCATGGAGAAGGGACAATACGGTTTAAGGAACTCTATGTCAAAACTTAAAAGTGCCATAGATATTACTCTTTGAACCATTTTTTAAGTTAGTTTTGTTCCTTCTGCTTATTTAATTTGTTGTATTTTCTTTTTCTTTTCTTTTTTGGGCTATGATCATTCCACCACTAATGCATTGGATCCCATCAGAACTTTGCAATTAGGCATGCTTGGATAGGAGTAGTATTAGTACAGGTGACCTTTGGGAAGTCCTTGTGTTGCAACCCCTTTTATTTTGGCTCTTCCTTTGTATACTTCCCATGTACTAGGGTTGCCCTCCCTTTTGTGTTTTTAATAAAAATAGTTTACTTAAAAAGAAAACTGAATTGTGACTTGGAATGGAACAACTTTATGTGGTAAAGTTTCAACTGTTCTCTACATTGAGGATGTTTAGATTGATCGGTAAGAGGAGGATAATTCTTCTGTTTAAAAGAAATTTAATTTTGAGGGAAGCCCATGGAGTGATTAATTTTATGTTCAAGAGGACTCCAATACTTCCCCCATAAATCGCTGTTGGAATTAATAAGTCAAAGTGCACTTGGGCTTGTGTACTTCATATCATTTTGATCACAAAGAATGAATTCTTCTAGTTGAATTCAGTCATTGTCAAGGAGAATACAAATTGCAAATTTTCTTTAGAGACCATAAATTGTTGATTGAAATAAGAATACAAGTCATAGGACTCCTACATGTTTATATGATTCCTCAATTGGGTGCTGTCCCTTATAATCATAATTCTTTGGGGCATCTCCCTCAAAGATGGAGGAGGGTGCTTTGTTCAAATGCTAATTTAATTCTTGCAGTGATAAATTGAAAAAGAAAAGTATAAAAAAAGTGTAACTCAGAAACTAGCCTTTAACTTCTATTTTAGTTGCATGTGTCAATGTAAGCCTTGTAACAATCCAAGGTAAAACGCTAGTCACATTTGTGTTATACCCCAAAATGACTAGTCTAGTCACAACTATAACTCCTTTTAGTTGTTAATAAAGCCTAAATCAACCCAGTATATGTCTAATGTGGAACTCATCAATCATCACGCACCCACACAACACACACTCAATCAATATCCAATCAATTTGGGTCATCACACACCTACCAATAGATTTAGTGATAGTAAATTCTCACCCACTCTCTCTCTCTCTCTCTCTCTCTCTCTCTCTCTCTTTCTCTCTCTCTCTCCTGTGTGTGTTGATACTAGCATTCTTTTGTTGTTTACTCAACATGCTAAAGTAAGTATTAATTATTATCTATGGACTCCTGTTAAATCCAAATGTCCCACCATATGCTTGATATCATTTAGATCATCGATCCCATTATCTCATTCAATATTTCTGTTTTGCAGGTGTTAGAGTATTGGGCTGCTAGGGGTATGCTGCAGATCTTGTATGTGTACAATTTAGTAATAAATTTCTTGTTTTCTGTGCATCTCCTTTCCCTGACAATGTCTTGATTTGGAATTAAACTCCCAAACCTTAAGCAAACAACAACAACAACAACAAAGCCTTGGTCATAAACTTTGGGATCGGGTATGGATCCGTAACAAATTAACCAGGGTTGGCCACATGTATTCATTTCCACCATTCTATCCTATTTAAAATCACACTCTTTGTCACCTTTTTAATCTATACAACCTTTTTTAAAACTATGTCTACCAATATTAATTTAGGCCTTCCTCTACCTCAACTTGAATCATAGCACCCTTTTTCATTGGTCATTAGTCACTCTGCTTTGCAGATGACCAAATCATCTGAACTGACTCTTCCTCATTTTTTCATCTATAGGAGCTACCCTATCTTCAAATGCTAAAACTTTATCTTTGATAGTTTGGTTTGATTGAGCCAATGACAAACAGATCAGGCTTAGGTTGGTTGGTTAGTTTGGAATGCAACCAAACTCATTCATCATAACCGGCACATTACAATAGAACATAAACGGGATATGTAATTAGAACAGAGGATAGTCCATTAACTATATGTTATTATTGGGTTCTCTATAAGGTACTTTTAGATTCATTTTATACACAATCTGACAAACAAATCCTATGCATTATTTTTAATGCATGAAACATTATCTTCAGTGTTGCAGTGATGACAAGAGCTTTCCCTGATTATTATGGGGTGCAGAAGGAGCTTGTTCTTATTGAAAACATATCAAGTTATATGCTTATGGCTTGTGGTGTAGTTTATATAGTTTCGGTAAGACAATGGAAAGCACAGATTTTTAATTCAGGAGATTTGTGCGTGTATTTTTTTTCCTACTTCTGCTAGCTGGCCTATATATTATAGTACAGAAATGTGACCTGTTCAAATTTGTAAAACAGATTGTTTGCATGTCTTGATGAAACCCATTTTCGTAGTCAAGTGAAATAGGATTCTTAATTGAACCTTGTGGCTCCAATTATTCAAGCCTTTCTCGGTTGAGGATAAAGAAGTAGTAAACTAATGAATATGTGATCCTTTTATTTCTCATGCCTTCTGAGTTTGTTGAGCAATGAGGTCATGACAATTTATATGCCCTATCCTGTTGTATTTTATGATCTAGGATTTTGGTTGAGTTTTGATATTTAAGACATCTTTGGGCTGAATGAACTGAAAAAACCTAATAGTTTAGCTTCTTCTTCTTCTTCTTCTTCTTCTTCTCTCTCTTATATTGTAATTTTTAAGGTAATGATTTTCACTGATTGATTCCTGGACTCCTGTGCATTGGCCATCTCAAACGTGTTCGACAACGGGAAGAAATTTCGAGGGATCAAGCAGTCAAGGATCTGGAGGTAACTGTATTAATGCAGTTCCTTAAGTGGCAGATATCAAACAGAATTGGCCTTTCATGCTGAGGATTGTTTTGTTTATGATTCCTACTATGTTGTGCATGAATCTTTTATTGTGACATCAATTTATTGAAGTTTACTCATCACAGATTTATATTTGAAAAAAAAAAAGGGAATAAGCATCATATCTTTCTAATTCAGGCTTGCAAGTTGAAATTTTTGAACCAGATATTGATGACCCTACCTTATGTCTTGGATTTCAAATGGAAGGAAGAGCTAACAACAATGAACTGGGTGATTTAATTTGGTTTTCCAAAACTCATTTCCTACCGTAAAGAGTTGCATGAAGTCTTGAACTCATATACGGTTTTACCTCATCTCATCAAGATGATTTTTGGTGCTTACAAAGGTCGTTGCCTAGCATTGGTCCTAACTGAGGGCTATGTCTTAGGTAATCCTAGTACACTGCTTTAAGGTGATAATATTTAGAAGGTTAGGATTTCACACCTTCGGTGGTCATAGCAGGATTCATTTTATGGCCATATTTCCTAATAAAACACACATAAAGTTGCATAAGTTTGATTTAAACCACTCAGCAGAATGAGTAAACGACTGTTGATTGTCTCATTAAATTCATGTAGTTTTGGAATGATGTTAATTCCTTTCCTTCAATTGTGTGTGTGTTGATTTCTTGCAGAAATTTCCTGTGATAATTTGCTTTTGCTGGCAATGACAGGATTTAAAGCGGCGTAGAGAGGAACTTGAACAATTACTTCTTGTAGAAAGGGTGGAAAGGGTCTGAGACATTTTTTGCACGAGTAGACCAAGAATCACCCTGTTTTTCCAGTTACCAGAGGCACGAATAGCAAGTCTGGCAATCTCTCCTATAAGTTTGTATTGTTGTACACTCTCGTTGTTTCATTATTTTCATGTGATATCAGTTGCCTTCTTGGAATCAAATACTTGACAGGAGTCTAATTTTTTCTGTATAATTGTATGGTTAATGAGGCATGTTTTGCTCTTTCTTGACTGTTTGGATAAAGTAATGGCTACTGTCTTAGACAAGAGTAGCCCCAACTCTAACCTCGATATCCTTGGAATTCATTGTTCAAGAGCATTGCATATTTATGGAAGTCAGTGCCTGATGCTCCCTTTTCATATGTAATTGATGCATTGGCTTCGGCTGTATCATGTATGTGGTATTGTTGAATATTACAAATTCTGATGTGACATGATTGAGAAGTTAAACTAGAAGAACAACACAATTGCAACCTGTCAAATTCAACAATTCATAGATTGTCATTATATGTTGGTAGCATTGGCATCAAGCAGAACAGAAATTATGTTTGGGACTTCATTAAGGAATGTAATGAAATGAAAGGGATAAATTGAAAATGAATGAAGTTTTTTTTTTTTTTAATAAGGTGTTTGGGAGTTTATAGGAGGAGGAAATGAAATGAAAATACTTTTGATATCGTGCCCATTATATTTTATTTGTATTGTAAAGAAATGAATATAAAATGTAATTCTTCTCAATTAATATGGGAAAAAGATGTTTCACAACGTTTGGGAGGAATGCATATTGAGGCATAAAATGAAATAGAATGGGCATTTCTTCTTAAATATTTCATTCATTGTTACAAAACTCTCAAATAGGATAATATATGAAATATTCCTTAAAAATCCAGCTCAATTCATTTCATTTCTTTTGCTCCCTTGCTACACAAGTTGTAATGCCTAATTTAAACATTATCTAATATGTTATACACGACAAAACGGATTTCCTTGATAAAATGATAAGGCAGGTTGAATATGCTAATAGAATAAGATAAAGGTCAATGAGCCTTAGCTAAATCAGGCACCTCCTCTCCTTTTAAGTTTTTGGAGAAGGGTGAGATTGAGTTCAAAACTCATCAAGTATGTGTAACTTGCTTGGCCAACGAGTCCTTTAGTTTTTGGTGAAGAGAGGCTGTGAGTACAAAACTCATCAAAGAAGCGTGAGTTGTGAGTTCAAAACTCATCAGTACATGTAACTTGCATGAATTGCCCATGAGTCCCCAAACCCAAAAAAAAAGAAAAAGAAAAAGAAAATACATGGAGTGGGCCTCTCACAGACTAACACTCTCCCCTAGTTTCAATCGTAATGGACTCAACTGGTCTTGCATTATTCCCCAAATTAAAGAACTTCTCCATTTTTTTTTTTTTTGTTTCTATTTTCCAAAATTATGTATATTTGTCAAGTGTTTGTAAGCAGAACCTAACCTAAACGTTGTACAGTTTAACCAATCCTTCACTCCAAAATCTCAATTGGCGTTAACATTTTTCATAAGCGAAATCTTTGCTGCCTAATTCATAATAGATCAAAAAATCATTTGAAAATATACTTGTGTACTTTGCCATCCCTCCTTGCCAAAGTAAAGTAATCCTATCCATAGCTAAGAAAAGAATGCCAAATTCGTTTTCCTAAACAAGAACAAAGTGAATCATTTTCTGTTTATGAAAATAACCAAAAATGGTACTCCAACAAATCCTTCCAATCCAAGCATGAAAACGAATCCAAAAATTTACTCTCACATTTGATTTCAATCCCACAATCAGAAACTTATTTAGCTTCCCGCCCACCAAACAGGCCTCTCTGTCTCTCTCTAAAAAGCTTTAACTTTCATTCTCACTGAAATTCAGAGTCTCTGACTTCTCTCTTCAACTGCTTGTCTTTCACTTGGCTTACTGACTTCCACTCACACTCACACTCACAGGTATCTCATATACGTCATATTCTATAAAATAATGTACATCATATGCTTCCTATTCTGCAAAATAAATGTTGAGTTGTAGAAGTGGTGGTTGCGCTAAATGGATATTCTACCTAATTGCCATGTGTATTTGCTCAAATGTTGAGTTTTTCTTTTTAAACATTTTTTTAATACACAACTTTTTTTTTCTTTTTCTTTTTCTCCTATAATTCTTAAGTTAATTAGAAATCCTAACTTGATTACACAAGTAGTTAATCTAATATAATTCTTTTTTACTTTTAACATTTTTATATATCCTCTATCTTCCAATTTTTCATTAATGTTTAGAAATTTAGATTCTTTTTAATTATTGATTGCAGCTTTCCCTCAACTCTACTTTCAAGTGTTATTTGAATTGCTTTTTAATATTGAATTCAAGGCTTTTTATATAACAAATATCATTATGAGATAGTCGATAAGTTAGATGGAAGTTTTGAAAATTTGAAATAATCATTCAATAAGTTATTATTTCTCAATAAAATTATATATTCTATAGGTTTATGACCAAAATGGTGCATCGTATGAGCCTCTAACTAGTTTAATAATTAACTTTGGAATTCCTAAAACCCAAATCCACATGCAATATTTCTTTTTCCCAATTTTATTAGTAAAAGGAGGAAGAAGTCTAAAGAAAAACAAATATTTTGTCTAAAATCTTTGAGTTTCAAATCAAATCCATTTTCTGCACCAAAAACAACCTTAATATGTGTGTGTTATATAGAATAATTGTTTTAGGAAATTAAAATAAAGACCTAATTTAAAGATTTTTTTTAATTTCAGTTATGTTCTTTTACTCAAATTTCTCACCAGATAAATGCAGATTTTGCAGGATTTCACTAAATGATTTGAATCCACAAGTTCTAGATTTTTGGTTCCTTTTGATTATCCTTGAATCCAATATAGACGCACTTGTATTTGATATAAATTTTGTATGAACATAATTAATTTGGAGGAAAGCCTTTTCAACCCATTATGTGGTGACTCAAATGAGTATCTACATGTCAATTTAGTCACATCCACATGTTGTTTTAGTCACATGACATGTTTAAAAGTCACGTGACTTGTTTCGAACACTCATTAGCAAAATATGATGGCCATTTGAACCATGATGTAATGGGTTGTAGGAGATTTCTTCAATTTGGTTGGGAGGAAAACTTAGTTTTTCTTTTAGCTTGATAAAAAATTCCTTGAGCAAAGTCTTCAAGTCTGCATGTGTCTCAAACTTTCAAATTAAGATGATTTTTTTTTATTTTTTGTTCGTTTTGTTTTTGTGTAGTAGGTTTGAGGCTATTATTGTTCTTGATCTGTGTTAGTTTCATTTTGAATACATGAATGTACTAATATTCCTTGCCTGAATTTCTTCCCATTGTTGTGGATGATTTCAGCGAGTCTGCTTAAGAGCTAATTTTAGAAGTATAAATATAACTGTGCAGCAATTCTTAAGACTTTACATGTGTGCATATAGCATAGATTTGCATGTGTGCATATTCAGAGGTTAGTAGGGAACTCCATTTTCCTTGCTTGAACTTCTTTCAAAAGTACTAACCATTTTTGGAAAATGGTGTTGAGTTTTAAGGTTTAAGAAATTTTGCCAGAAATTAGACTGTTTACTGTTTAGTTTCATTTCATGTTCATCCGTATTTGGTTTAGAAACTGTTGATTCTGGAGGAGATTACTCAAGTCACAAGATTTACATCAACCACAAATGAGTACCTGTATTAATGCAGGAAAATTTGGGGATTCATGCCAGGAAGGACAAACTTGGTGTGGTCAGTAGAGGAAGTGAGAGATCATAGAGAGAAGAATGGTGGTGGAGTCCAGCTAAGGAGCATATGTGAGAGTGCCATGTAAAAGATGCTAGAGAGGGATTGTGTCCAGGATCAACAGCCAAGAGAGAACCTTTGTGAAAGATGAAACATCAAAAGATCTCACCCTTTTGTCATTAAGGTATGGGTATTTATGAGCAAGTATACATGTGGAGGGATCAACCATTATCCCTAAATATAGTGAGGTGGAAAACTATTATTCATTAGAGCATCATAATATGGGGTTTATCCTTATAATTGAAGTCAGAGTGTGAGACAAACATTGCTGAAATGTCAACTGCAAATGAGGGATGAACCGGCCCCATTTCCCAGGGTTAAGAGTATTTCCTTTTGGCTTAGACACCTATGTTACACATGTAGGTGTCCAATGACAAATGAATGACATATCTTGTAGTTAGCTTTCTTTCCTTAGGGAAAAAGTATAGAGCATACCAAATTAGGAGTCTCTGTTGACATATATGGTCCCTTCCAGCATCTTAATGGCCTTCGATCACATTTACACTTAGGTCCTACAAATTACTCGTCTTGTGACCACCAAACCACAAGCCCCCTTGAGAACCTCAAGCATGGCATACTAATCTATCATGACATGACTCATACCCATGTGTTGGCCTTCTGGTAAGGGCCAGGGACTAAATAGTTTCGCGTGTCAACAGAAACCATCAACAAGGGAGTGACTCCAACATGAAAAGCTAACTTTTAAAAGACATTTTTTTACTTTATAAATTTCTGTTAGATTTTTAATCTTTACCATTAGCTAAGACTTCGCTCCAATCCTGAACCCCATTTATTTTTGTGTGATTGGACAGCAGGGGTTGTTGACATTTTACATTCAGCTGTTTGCTTCAACTGGATGACTCAATTCCATCTTTAATTGTATAAGAAATTGTTTGAAATATGTATTTAAAAGCAAGGGAAATGGAGGACATCTATAAAGGGTTAAATGAAGTCAAAGCAGAGATGAAGAAACTAAAGGCAGATTACCGATTTAAAACAGAACTTTCTGAGAGCTTAAAAAGAGCACACAATGAGCTGTTACACAAATATCAAGAAGCTAAGAAGCAGATTGAGAAGCAAGCTCAAAAATTAAATGCCAAGTCTGAGGAGATATCTGAAGCAAGGAAAATTCATGAAGACTTCACATCTGTTTCGCATCAAAAAGATTTTTCTCATAGGCATTCAAGTTCTGTGAATGAAAAACTCCGAGCTGATTGTGGGCAGAAATGGCAACAGTTGGAAGGAGATATTAGAGAGTGGGTGTTGGCTTTAAATGAAGTGATGGCTAGAAACAAAGAATTGGAGCTCAATGTTTGTGAAAGGCATAAGGAGATTGAGGGCCTTAAAAGACTCTTGCTGGTTTCAGAGAGAAAGTGTTTTGAAGCAGAACAAAAGGCTCAAAAAGCCATTGAACTAAGGCAGAGAGATGATATGATACTAACATTGGACAAGACAAAAGGAGATGTTCAAAATCAGTTGAAATGGAAGAGTGAGAAGTTTAAACATCTTGAAGAAGCTTATAAAGGGTTCCAGGACCACTTCCTGTTGCGCAAGGAAGAGTGGGAGAAGGGGAAATCAGCATTGCTAGAAGATATCTCATCATTGCAGACAAGCTTAGATTCTCGAACTAGAATCTTGGAAGGTCTTCAAACTCGTTTAGAGATGTGCAACGAAGTATCTGAATTCAAGTCAAGTTTTGATGATGTCTTCACCCAGTGTGAAGAAGAGAAGTCAAAGATCCAGAGCCTGACTGTTCAGAGTGATGAAGAGATTGCATTGCTAATAAATTCATTTGAAAGAAAATAAATACTCGCAAAAGAAATTGAGTTTCTAATTGTTCACCTAGAGCAAGAGAATCAGGTCGTCGGAGAATCTCTCAAAGAACTTCAGGAAGCTCAAATGAAGAATGCTGGAGCCACATCTTCACTAACAAAGCTGCTCAACAAGCTCATAGGCTTTGAGCAAGTACATGGCAACTTTTCCAATAATTTGAAAGCAAAAGAATCAGAATGGAGTTTTCTGATGGAAAACGTGAGAACATAAATAGACAGTTGTAAATTTGAACTGAAAGATAATGAGAAAAAAATACAGGAGCTTCAGATGGAACTTAAAAATTGCGATCCTACAATTAAGGTTTTGAGCAAAGAGATTTCTATGCTATGCACAACCTTAAAATCAGAAATTTCAGAGGCTTACTCCAAAATGCTTTATGCAAAATCTGAAATGGAGCTGCGTGACAAAGAGAAGGAAGATAAATTTTCCTTTCTTATAGAGCAGTTAACTTTGAATAAATCTTATCTTGATCTTGGGCCGGCCAGAAAACAAGGAATTGGCATCCTTAAGGAAGAGGGTTGATTCCTTGGAATGTATGCAGGTTTCCAAGAAAGAGGTTCAAAGGTATAAGAAAATGCTTGAGGAATCATTTGAATGCCAACTTCAGTTGAAAGAGCAAGTTCTGCAAATGGAAAGTGCACTAGAAAATGAGAAAAGAGGTGCCTTTGAGGCTTTAGAGACGGCGAATCTTGAATTGGCTGAAAAAATTAATGAAGCCAATCTATTAGAAAATGAATTACAGAATTGGAAGTCTGATGCTGAAAGCCCGAAAGTCTGCCTTGATGAAAATCAGGAAACCTATAAACAACTGGAGACTTCCCTCATTGCACAGGCCAAGCCTGAGCAAATGCTTAAGAATGAGAAAGAAAGCCTACTCTGCATTGCCAAAGAGCAAGAGAAAAGAATTGAAGGTCTTCAACAACAGATTTTTTCACTAGAAGCTAAAATTGCAGCCAAAACTGAGGAAGTGGAAACCTCCATAAAGGACAAAGACAGCATTCTCGTAGTTGCTGAAGAGAAGGAAATTTGCATAGAAAATCTTCAGAAAGATATTACTTTCATGAAGCAAGAGTCCAAGAGAAGAGAAGCGGAAGCTGCAGTTCTTGGAAGGCAGGCTGCAGAGAAAGCCTTTGAGGAAGAGAAAGAGAGGCATTTGCAGATTATGAATGAGAAAGACCAGATCATAAAAGATCTTTGAGTACTGGCTATTTCATTGGAACAAGATCTTGAAAGTGCAGTGATCTCCTGTTTTCCAGAGCTCATAGAAAAGCATGTCCAAATATTACTGTAGTAGTCAATACTCTTATATCAAGGAACATAATAAGAACAATGGAAACATAAAAACAAAACCGAGGGCAGATATTAATAGGAAAAGGGTGAGCTTCACAAAGCACAGCACCCGTCTGCCCTTTTTTTTTTTTTTTTTTTTGAGAGAGAGAGAGAATTTCAAATTATGGCGTTCGCTCTTGATAATAGCTTTTTATCATCAGATCAAGACCACAAATCTCTCATACAACCATCAGATTTCTATTTCCCAAGTTTACTCATAAATCTATTAATTCATAATAATATAAGAGGTATCCATGTTAACAAACGTTATACCAATTCACATTGGACACATAAGAAAACAAAGAGTACTGTACAAATTAATAAACACAAAAATAAATACCACTAGACTTGTCTCTGTCCCTTGCGAATATTCCAGCTCCATCATCTCATAAATATATAATTTGTAATCCCCCAGACATTGCTAGTTTCATTCCCACTTCTGTATAGAATTTAGAAACTCATCACCCACAATGACAGTTTTCCTTGGCATGGCATAATTTGCAATACATGAGTTGTAATCAACTAAAGCACAAACTTGCTACTTACCACGCTACCCCCCAACTCACTGGTAATAGTAATCTCTCATCAACCAAAGGAAGCCATCCATTACCTAACACCAAACAAAGATTAATTTCCCTCTCTGAAAAAGAAAGTCTAATACAAGGTAATTTATATGTACATAAGAAAATTGTATTGGCAGATCAATACTCACCCAACAAATCAATAACAGGTTTCAAGTCTACAAGTTCTTCCTATAACATCATTCACTTCACATGTTAGCAACGCAAGGACAAACTTTTCTAAAGAAATAAAATGATGATTTTTTTTTTTTTTTTTTTATAAGTCAAAATGTAAGGATGAACTTACTCCGGTCATTATGATCCCACCCGGGGATATATAACACGAAACAGAAGCTTTGAAATCCTTAATATCCTTCACAAACTTGTCAAACATTGCCACTTGAGGTTCCTAATATACAAAGACTTCTTCTAAATGTCAAAGCCCTCAAACTGCTCTAGAGCTCATAAAAAAAATTAAACACTTTCCTTAAGCGTGACAAAAAGTTGTACAAGTCCACAAATCTTAATCTAATAATTTAAACTGACATAATTGTCCCCAATTTGCCAATTTTAAGACACAAAGTAGCCAAAAAATACAACGAAAGGAAGGAAAACTATGTACAAAAAAGAACATCAAATCCTGAAAGTATTTTATTGAAATTTATTAATTTATAACCATACAAGACAAAGTGTCAGGATTATATGGATATAGAACCATAGGACAGATTGAAACCACAACAGATAGTGCTTATTAGATAAGAACCTTTAAAATTGTGCCTTGTAAAACAACATAAACATATTAAAATGAAAACTCTACCAGTTCAAGAAAAACCCGAACAAAATTACCATTTAGAGATACTTACTTCTCATATAATTTGATAAGTGATCTTGGCCTCTCATAACCATCTTCTTTCCGTTGAGGCTTCGGTTTCCCAGCCTGCCTTGATTCTGGTTTCCAATTGGCTTTGGTTAGAGACTGACCTAACAAGTCAGCAATGTCCGTTGCCATTGCCTCAGCCTTCTTCACATATGGAAAAGTTTCCTCCTTGAAGTGGTTTGATAACCACATATACATAGACAACACTTGATGCTTAGTCTCAAGATCCAAGAGCTCTGAATCATTTCGAGCAGAACCCTTTGGCATGCCCATTGCAATATTGACAGGTACATTCTGACTATATGCTGAAGCAAACCTAAGGAGATGGTACATTGCTTTTGGGTCTCTTATATTAACTGGAGCAAAGCAGAAGTTAAAACGATCTTCAAGAGATAATCCTTGTACCTTCTCCAACATATTAGCAACCTTCTTTATGTGATCATGTTGACACAGAAAGTATGACCCATCTAGACGGCAATTTTCACCAAATTTTTCAAGTAGATGGCAGAATGTAACATTGGGCAGTTGCCCAGCAAATAGTTCAACTTGTTCAAAGAATGGAAAGAGACCGACTTTCCTTACTTCTACAAAAGGTTGCTTCAAACACTCAATCAAGTAGTCTAAATCTTCTAAATGCAAGGTTGTTGTGAGTCCGTCTGGATAGCGGCTTCCTCTTCGGCCAGCTCTTCCAGCAATTTGTTTCACTTGTGATGCTGGAACTGGAACAATCTTGTCTCCATTGTATTTCGAAAGGCTATAAAAAATAACCCTTCTAATATTAAGATTCAAACCCATTCCAACAGCATCACTAGCAACAAGCACATCAAATTCATTATCTTGATCATTGAATAAGGTAGCTTGCTGTCTACGAGTTTCTGGTGGCAAAGCACCATAAATTACACAACAACGGTGATTGGTGTGTTTCTCAATTGCCATTTTAACCTCAAATATCTCTCTCCTCGAAAAAGCAACCACACAGTCACCAGAACGAATTTTTTTAAGATCTCCCAACAGGGTCTTGGCTTCAACCACCAATGGCTTAAACCTGTCATAATGCTGTTCATGCAGCTGATCCCCAGTTTCTGCACAGATCTTTCGAACAATACTCAAAACACTCGGATCCCCACATAAATGTATCTCATCAGCCTTCAATCCAAGCAATGCCCGCGTCCAAGCATAACCCCTACATGGGTCTGCCATCACCTGAATTTCATCAATAACAGCCACATCATACAATTCATCCGTTGACACCATTTCCACAGTACAGGCAATATGGTTTGAAAAAGGGACATATTTCTTTTCTTGACCTGTAAGTAGAGAACAGTAAACCCCATGTGCATTCACCTTGTCAAAGACTTCCATAGCCAATAATCTGAGAGGACTACAATAGATACCCTTTTTGGCCTCCATAAACCGTTGCAGAGCATTATAAGTTTTACCACTATTGGTTGGGCCACAATGATATATTATCTTCCGTTTCATAGCCCGTGCAAATGGAAACCAAGTGTGGGGCTTGGTAAGGTCTGCCGACTCAATCATACCCTGAAACCGCTTAATCTCATCAGGAAACTCCTCTAAACAATACTCCATGAATATAGGAAACAAGAACTTGATAGCATCATCGGATGGACCAAGCGACACCACATACTTAAAAACATTAGTAGAACATTTCTTGAAGAAAAAGTTCCGGAACTTTTGCACTGCAGTAGGAAAGAATGACATCCCAATGTAGATTGCAAGAGCCTGATTAGACGTCCAACCCGATTTCCCAAAATAACTAAACACTTCTTGCATTATCTCCCAATCACACCGTGTCTGCTTTGCACACTTCACGGCATTTCTTAACTCACGATATACTTCAACAGGATCCCGTGAGGCAACATTCAAATGACCCTCACACCTCTCCAAACCCACATCATCATTATTATCACTAGCCACCATAGAATCAACAACAATACCCTCTTCATTGACACCATTTCCCAATTCAACCATGGTTGAATCACCATCCGTGCTACAACCCTCATCATTTAGACTATGCAATAATCCAACATCAGCATCAAAATCACATTCAGATTCAGATTCAACCATTGTCAAACTAGACATGCCATGATCATCATCACCATTAGGTGCCGACAAAGAAGAAAAGGGTTTTGCATGGAGGGTGGCAGAGACCTTAAATTTGAGAGGTTGTGAGGGAAATTTACAAGGAGCTAATAAGTGAAACAAAGTGAAAGCTGAAGTGGAAAATGGACGGTTTGGGACATCTAAAGCAGTAGGACAAAACCAGTAATGCTGGGAAATCAAAGGGTCAAATAATAGTCCATAAAAAGAATGGTTGGATAGCAGAACCCTTAGCCTAGTAGAAGAAGAAGGGTATGCCTTAAGTTTATAAATTCGAAACAGGGACATGGCTGTTGTTGAACTAATAATATATTCCTGAGATCAGCCAAAAAATACATTACTAACAAAATAAAGAAAAATAAACCAAATTGAAATCAGCATTAAACATACAATTAGAAGTTTTAGTATATTCAATAACTTATTCTCTCACCTGCTATGAACCAAAAGGAATAATAGATTGGTTTTGTTCCTAGCAACCCTGCGAAACCAAAAGGTAAACAAAAACAAACAAAATTAATAACAATTCAGCCATACAAAGAACAAACGGCGACAGTTAAAAAACCCATATGGAAAATTAAAGAATAAGGATGAGACGTACTGAGATAATAGATTCGATAAACGGTGGAAACTTCGAACAAAAGGGCAGAGAGACGGAAGAAGCGCCGCTGAGTTGGATTGGATGTGGATTTGAGATTGGATTGGAATAGAAGAAGCTAGGAGGGTGGCGCCGCCAAGTTGGATTGAGATTCCATGGTGCGCCGTTGTCTGGTTCTTCTATTGTGGGTATGGGTTTGTTAAGCTAGAGAGGCAATAGCGTCGAGACGAGACACAGTAGTAGAGAGAAAACCAGAGGCGTTGTTGATGCGTGAATGATTATGCGTTCTTTTGCTTTGTTTTTTTTTTTTTGGTTTATATATATAACCTGTTTAGCCAGTAACCAGTATCCCTTAAAATTATACCAATGATCAGGATTTAAACAATTTTAAATCAACAGTTAAGATTAAGGTTGGTACCGTAACCCCGTTTTCTGGGGACCGGGGTACGGTAGAATGAGCCACTGTGGCATTCAGTAAACACAATAGCCTAATGGCCCTAATTGCCAAAGACAATAATGGAAGTTAATCCATTTAATCATGCGAGATTAAGTGTCTAACATGGGAAAGAAATTATTTAATAAGAGATGCTAAGTTTATAACATTTTTATAATATTTTTATAACAAAGTACATGTGGTTAGTTGTTATTAGTTTAAATTAGAACCTAACACTAAGATTACTTTTTTACCCTAATAATAACAACCAGTCACTTGAGATTTGTTGTGAAAATATTGTGGACATATCATTTCTCATTATTCAATCAACATAATAACATCAATGTTACTTAGTGGTCTTCTTACCCAATAATATTGTGCGATGTGTTATAATTTATGGATCCGGATCCTCTCCATTTCCCTTTGAAATGGAGAGGGTCCAGTTCACGGTTGAGATTTTTTTAAAATTGATCCACGCTCAAAAACGTGCCACATCATAACTTAATCCACTTAACCCAAACCATACTTAACTACACTTAAACTAGAGGCTCTTTGACTTAACCGGATCCTTCAGCTACCCAAAAAAACAAAAAACTCCATCTTTCTTCAGATCTTTCTCCTACCCAAAATTCAGAAACTCTCTCACACCATTGCTAAATCACCACTGCCACTAGCCACCACGGCCACAGTAGTCAGAACCATCATCAACGACGTCGAACCCAGCCATACCACAACCAACAAAAACCCACCCATCATACCCAAATCCACGAAACCCAAACCCACAAAACCCAAAACAACCACCACCATTCCATGCCGATGACCCACAGATCTCCATGCCGATGATCCACGCCAATCTTCACGCCGATCTCACCTCAACACTGATGCTCACGTTGATGCCCTCGACGATCAACACATGATAAAACCCCCAGTGACAATCAACACACTTAGAGTTTTGTTTAGTGACTGGGTTTCTTTTTGAGTATAAAGCCTGATGATCTGCTTTGGATTTGAAAAATTGGGGCTTTTGGGTATAGCTGAATGTGTTTTGATTAAGTATCTGCCTGTAGTTGTTGTGTGGTGTTGTCTTTGACATCAGTCCAAAAATTATGTTGCTTGGTCATGAACTCATGATGTATGCTAAAAATCATTATGAAATTTCTCCTTTTTTTTTTCCTTATTTTTTTTAGGTATCTGTTTCTTTTTTAAATTTGGATTGACTATGCAGATGGGTATTTTGTTGGTGGATAATATATTTTGTTTCTTGTAGTTCATTTAAAGATATAAACTGTGGCTCTTGATAGGTAATGAGGTACAGTGTTTGTGAGCTTAGAATTCTTGATTTGTTATGCACAACTGGTTTTCTAAGCTATATTGCTACTCACACTCTTATTTGCTTATCAAAAAGTTTTTTCCCTCCTTTCTTGATTTCTTTTAGCCTGAAGGTTTTATTATGTCTTTTCCAACTAGTGGTATATGTTGATTTAGTGCTGACATCTAGAGATTTCTATTTATGTAGGTGTTAGAAGTTGACAGTAAGAATGTTAAAGCTCTGTACAGGAGAGCACAAGCATACATACAACTTGTTGATTTGGATCTGGCAGAACAGGATATCAAAAAGGCTCTTGAGATAGACCCAGACAGCAGGTATGTTCACTAATTTTGTCAATAATGGGCTATGTTTTCTTGTCAATTGGAAAAGGTTGTGTTATCTTCAGTACAATTCACTCAATTCAGGGTTATAGTCATTTACATTAGGATGTTGGTTGTGTTGTCAGGGATGTGAAGCTGGAGTCCAAGATTTTGAAGGAGAAAGTGAGAGAGTATAACAAGAAGGATGCCCAGTTTTATGGCAGCATCTTTGCAAAGATGAACAAATTAGAGCAAGCAAGATCAGCATTAAGTTCACCAGCCCCAACCTTTGTAAACATTGTCTTTTGTCTGGATTTAATACTCTAGTTTGATATGTCTTTGAAGTCATTCATTAGTGATTGCTTTTGTGTCTTGTATGAGCAGAATACACCGCAAAAGCAGGAGCCAGTGCCAATGATAATTGACAGCAAGGTGTGATACCAACCTGGCCTCCTCTCTCTTTTCTGTAGTCAAAACAGCTACAGTTTAAGAATTGATGTTGTGTTTTTTTTTTTTTTTTTTTTAAGAAACAATTAAGGTTGTGTTAGATTTAGTGAACAGTTATGGAATGTAGATTAGTGGAGTGGTACCGAATTAACCAGTGAGATGTATTATCCTTCTAATAAAAGTGGTCATTGTATGCTTCCCATGGTCTACTTGCATTATCAGTTTGTCACTGTCCTCACTACAATATAAGAATTGAGGTTGTGTTGGATGTGTTGAAGCCTGGTTTACCCTTTGCCTGAACATTGTTCTTGTTAGAAAGCACCTAATGTCCCTTGTTTGTTTCTTTGCTTCAACTTTTCTGCTTTCATTTTTTTCTCTTTTGAAACCCTTATTTAAGGGTAAAATACAAACAATGTTATCATTTTCAAAGACAGTTGAAAAACCTTAATATTTGCCCCCTGTTAAGATGGACAAGTATCACATTCAAGTTTCAACCAGAATGTCCCGAGTAAAAAGTAGCACCCCAATAGCACTAGAGACTTAAAAAAAAGGGCAGGGGTTCTCCACAAACTTTGATAGGGCTTTTGTAACATTTGACTGGCACAACTCGATGGTCTTGACTTGATCTTGAACTAAAAATTTGATATAGAATCCGTTACTTGCAAGCAATATTTGCCCCCTGCCGTATGTTGGTGATTTCTTGCTGCACTCCTAAATTTGGGAAATCAACAGCAAGGTTCTTCCCCTTTAATCAAATTGGTCCAATAACAACACTTCTGCATGTATGAAACCTATAAGAAGGGAATCTAATTTACAGATCTTTAGAGTTTCACGTTTGGAACAACTTATCATGCAGAGCAAGTTGCAATTCTTGTCAAAGCATATTGTCAATATCTACTATTTGCATTGAATCACATGAAGCAAATGCAATACTTACATTGAACCACTTGAATCAAATATGGTATCTAATACCATGAGACATCCAAAAGGATCAAATGAATCAAATTCCAATCCAATTCTAAACATTTTAAAACTGGAATTGAAAATCCAATTGCAATTTCAACTCCAATTCCTACTCCAAATCACACCCCTAAGTTAAAATAATGTTACGTCTAGAATATATGGCCATTCCCAAAGTTTAATTTATTAATTCTACAAAGAACGACAACAAGGTGTACAATAATCAGTAAAATGCTTGTGGTCAAGATGGAAAGGAATCAGATTAATGCTACAAATATTGAGCACCACTCAAGCCTAAAGAAGAGAATTGATAATTTTGCAGTGTAAAAACCAATAAGAACTAAGCCATAGTTGCCAAAATGTAGAGGGGATGAACAAAAGCATTAAAATTGGATATAGAGGTCGGTTCTAAATTTTAATATAGGGAAAAAGTTGCAATATAACTATTACAAGAACTGGCAATACCATGAAAAGAGCACAGCTATAACAATAAAAAGAAATTCTAATACAAGAGAATGATGGATAAAGAGGGCAGCACCCAACAAGTGCTATTTTAGCTCAAGTCTAACTCTTGTCAATCACAAACTAGTTAAAGCATCTAATTTGAAACAACTAAACATGCCACAAAATCTTCAGAGATCCATCAATAATGATAAACATTGGCCCATCTAGGCAGGTGTAACAAAAACAAGTTGCAAAAAGACCAAAACTATGACTAATAAACTACTTAAGCAGCGGCACCCTTCCCCTTCTTCCTTTGGATCTTCTTCATATAGAACTCAAGTTCTTTTCCTTCCAAAATGTATCTGATAGAAAAAACAAAAAAACAAATTGGTTTGGAAACAGAATAAGACGACACAAAACTGAATACAAAAGAAAAAATGTAAAAACTTTTGGACTGATGTCAAAGAGAACACCACACAACAACTACAGGCAGATACTTAATCAAAACACATTCGGCTGTACCCAAAAGCCCCAATTTTTCAAACCCAAAGCAGATCATCAAGCTTTATACTCAAAAGGAAACCCAGTCACTAAACAAAACTCTAAGTGTGTTGATTGTCGCTGGGGGTTTTACCATGTGTTGATCGTCGAGGGCATCAGCGTGAACATCAGTGTTGAGGTGAGATCGGCGTGGATCATCGGCATGGAGATCTGTGGGTCATCAGCGTGGAATGGTGGTGGTTGTTTTGGGTTTTGGGTTTCGTGGATTTGGGTATGATGGGTGGGTTTTTGTTGGTTGTATGGCTGGGTTCGACGTCGTTGATGATGGTTCTGACTACTGTGGCCGCGGTGGCTAGTGGCAGTGGTGGCTAGTGGCAGTGGTGATTTAGCAATGGTGTGAAGAGAGTTTCTGAATTTTGGGTAGGAGAAAGATCTGAAGAAAGATGGAGTTTTTTGTTTTTTTTGGGTAGCTGAAGGATCCGGTTAAGTCAAAGAGCCTCTAGTTTAAGCGTAGTTAAGTGTGGTTTGGGTTAAGTGGGTTAAGTTATGACGTGGCACGTTTTTTAGCGTGAATTAATTTTAAAAAAATCTCAACCGTGAACTGGATCCTCTTCATTTCCCTTTGAAATGGAGAGGATCCGGATCCATGATTTATTGAGTTAGATCTTAGTCACTATCCTAGTAATTAAAAAAATGAAAGAAGAATTAAAAAAAAAAAAACCTTCACCTTTTATGGTTACCACGTGTGGTACCCCCACCACCACTACCACCATCCCCAACTCAAAGTCCACTATTATGCTCGATAATGTTGTGCCACGTGTATAATCTTAGGCACGTGTCTACATTGTATTGTTGCCATAAAACCATTACTTTGTATTATACACGCAATTGAATCGCAAGTGCACAAAATGTAATAAAAGATCATTCTCAAAAAAAATAAAAATAAATAAATGAACACCCAAAAATAAAATAAATAAAAAAACCATGAAAAAAAAAAATTACATAGCCATAGGATATTTAGAGGAATAGGAGTTTTGGGGCCAAGATGGGAAATTAGCCATAATTTTTAAACATTATAATTAGTAGGCTACGTTTTTAAACTATATTTTTTGCTAGCATCTCGAGGTTAAGAGGCTCGATTTTGGATTATAAATCGAGTTTTTAAGGGTCGGTTTTCATATTCTGATCAGGTCCGAGGTGGCAGATTGTCCACTTGGAAATCGAGTCTTAGAAACTCGATTTATATATCGACGCTCAAAGACTCAATTTGTTCTTGAAATTTCACCAAGTGTTGGAGTACAAAACACAAACACAGATCAGCCAGTACAAAACATCCAACCAAATCTACCCCTCAACAACCACCTAAAATCCAGATTAAAAAAAAAAAAAAAAAAACCCACCAGATCAGAGAGAGAAAGAACCCATCAGGTCAGAGAGAAAGAATCCGAGGACCTAAAATCCAGATTTTAAAAAAAAAAAAAAAAACCCACCAGATCAGAGAGAGAAAGAACCCATCAGATTCAGAGAGAAAGAATCCGAGGACCTAAAATCCAGATTTAAAAAAAAAAAAAAAAAAAAAAAACCCCATCAGATCAGAAAGAGAAAGAACCCATCAGATTAGAGAGAGAAAGACCCATATTGCGCGGGGCCGCGCTGCCTGGGTCACACAGCCTGGGTCGGCTTGAGCTTGCATCTCCATTTCTTCTTCTTCTTCTTCTCTCTCTTTCTTTCTTTTTTTCTTTCTTTCCTCGTTTTTGCTGTTTTTGTATTTTGGGTCTTTTGAGTATATTTTGTAATTATTTTTGGGTTATAAATCGAGTCTTAGAAACTCGATTTCTAGGTAGACGCCACATGGAAAAAAATACCACATCAGACGTGATCAACCCATGAAAATCGAGTCTTAAAGACTCGATTTATAGGCCCTAAATCGAGTCTTTTAGACTCGAGATGCTAGTAAAAAATATAGTTTGAAACATAGCCTACTAATTATAATATTTAAAAATTATGGCTAATTTCCCATTTTGGCCGAGTTTTGGCATAAGAAAGGTAAACTGTGAAACAAAGAAGAGAACGGTGGCAGAGAAGAAGACTTACTACTGTTCCGTCCTTTTTCTCCACCGCATTCTCAGGCAATCACCATTCTCCATTTTCCTCTCCAATCTCCGTTTTCCAATTTCCACTTCTACTGATTCGTTACGTTATTATTATTATTATTTTTTTTCGGTTTGTTAAGCTATCATTCCCTAAAAATTGATCCGCTAAGCCTTCAGGCTCTTTGTGAATCTCTCTCTCTCTCTCTCTCTCTATATATATATATATATAAATTATCTACAATGAGCTTAACAATATATTGGGTTTGGAGTTTGGACCGTTTGTTTGTTATATCATTGTGGCTTTTCCTAAATGGAGATTATAATAGTTTACAAAAAACATGAGCTTGTAATTCTTCATTATATCACTCATTTACTACATTTTTTATTTTGAACTGTATATGTTTGCTTGTTAGCCATGACAATGAAGTTCTTTTTTTTTTTAATATAAATTATATATTTATTTTTAATTGTATGTTAATGAAGTTATAAATTCAAATAGTTTGAATTTAATAGGTAAAGAATAATGTACATATTGTGTGGTTGCAGAAAAGAATGCATGTGACCGGCCCTAACTAATCTGTTGCTGTGAGCAATTACATTGTATGCGATAGCAACAGTAAAGCCAGAACATAGGAATTATATTATGTTGTGTTGATGATATGGAACCTGGCTACCTATGGTTTCTTACAAAAATATAAAGAGCTTCTCGGAACGTTTAAAGTGTGTTTAAGTAGATGATCGTTTGTATATAGTGATGTAGGACTGAAATTATAGAGGGTTTTGATGCCAATTTGATGCATAGGGTTCTCGATAAGTTTTTGAAGGATTCTTGAATGGATTTTGATGTTCAAGGGTTTAGAGATGGCTAGGTCATTAAAAGAGGCTCTGTTTAGTAAGTGCCATGTTTTGAGCCCAAAAAGTGCTTTTTGAAAAAAGCTAGGCCTAAACGTGCGTTTGGTTCAGCCCAAAACGCAACTTTTTGGAAAAAGTTGCGTTTGGGGTTTGTGAAGAAAACACGCAGTATGAAAATGGAGCTCTGAGCTCCATTTTAGAAAACGCCCGTGCGCGTTTGAAATCTATCCGTTGGACTCACAAGACAATTACCAAATTACCCTTTCACACCATTCCTCATTCCTCTCATCTCTCTGCTCTACCCTCTTCCTTCTCAATAACAAATTTCCAAATCCAAACACAAAAAAATCTATAACAAATTCCCAAGTCAACTAAGGAAAAAAAAAATTAATCCCTTGCAAATTAGGATTCCTCAAAATGCAGAACAAAACAAAAAATTAGAATATTGCAAAATCTTTCAAATGGAGTTTGTACCCATCTTGCAGTGGATGAGTTCCAGTGGAGAAGAAGTTGAAGAGTCATGAGTTTCGGTGGCTATTAGAACACGCCGAGAATGCAATCATCACAGTGACCGGCACCGAAACAGTCCCCGCCATCGCCGTCTCCGTCGGAAGGACCCTCCAAATCCCAACAACCACTCGTGACTCCTCCACCACGGCCACCGCCACCTCCACAACCACCGCCGCGAAGAAACGTAAACGACCGTCGAATAGCAAATTCGTGGTCATTGTAAACGACAGCAGGGAAAAAAAAAAAAAAAGAGGAAGAAGGAGAGCTTGGAACGTTCTGGAGTTTGGAGGAATGGCGGGGAAAACAAAGGAGAAAAGAAGGATAAAAAAGAAAAGAGCAAGGATACGTGTGTGGAGGAAAAAAAAGAGCAAGGATACGTGTGTGGAGGAAAAAAAAGAGCGGAAAAAAAAAGAAGGAAATGTTATCACAATTTTTTCACAATAAATTTTAAGTGGTAGGTTAGTATTAGCTAATATTGATGAGAAAAAAACAATTTTTTTAGAAAGAAAAAATATAATTTTTATAGTACGTTAAAATTAAAATTAGTATCAATTTTTATCACAATATTTTCACAATACTTTCATAATAAATCTTAAGTGATAGGTTATTAGTAGCTAATATTGGTGAGAAAAAAAAATTTAGAAAGAGAAAATAATAATTTTAATAGTACGTTAAAATTAAAATCAATATCAATTTTTATTACAATATTTTCACAATAAATCTTAAGTCGTAGGTTATTATTAGCTAATATTGGTGAAGTAGTTGATTTAAGTATGAAACAAACTCCTTTATATTTACATTGTCCTTTTTGATAATTTACCACTCAAACCACCACTTTTATAAGTGTCAGCCAAACATTCAGCTTTTTCAAAAAGCATTTTTTAACAGTTTTTACTAAACATTCAGCTTTTTCAAAATGCATTTTTTTATTATGCACTTTTTGAAAACTCTACTTTTTCATTATGCACTTTTTTAAAAAGCTGAACCAAACTCACCCTAAGTGTTAATGATATATCTTGAACAAAACGATTTTGCTCTATCTGAGCCAAAACAGGCTCAACATCAAGAATCTGACTAGTTGAATTTCATCTCTTTAATTTTGAACTTATTGTCTCCTTTTGCTGTAATGTTTAGTCTCATAATATGCCAATAGATTTTTGACCAAATGGCATATCCTCCCCAATAAACAGAGACTGCATTAACAAGTCACGGGGTCAATTGTGCACCTGTAAGTGAGTTGTATCTTATACTTCAAGCTTGTACTGTGTGGTTTAATTTAAGCACTACAAGTTGTATGGCATAATTTTGTCATGCGACTCATTATAAGTACTTTTAACATTATTAGCATACTTTACTTTAAGTGAAACTCCATTACCAAAGTTCAGAAAAATTAAAATACCACTCCTACTAAAACTCAATTATCAAAAGTTTAAAGAAATTTAAATGGAGTTTCATTATTTATTTTTTGAGTATTTTATAATCTATTATAATATTTGGTTTTTACTATCTATTTTATTATTCAATCTTAATTATATCATTGAAATATTTTCTTTAAGTTACATATAATTCTTTGTTAAGCGTGCATTGCACTGCATGATACTAGTTAACAACATATTGTTAGATTATTAATTTACAGATGGTTGTTGTAAAACCTTTAATTAATTTATAAAGCTTGTTGTAAAACTTATTGTTTGAATTAATTAATAGAGCCTAAACCGTGTTAAGTGGCTTAAGCCTATTTTGAAATCAATTAATAGACCTAATTTTGTTGTGCCAACATGTCGGAAACACTTGATTATAACATTTCATTATATTAGAGCATTAGCATTGGAAAATTTCAATGCTACTCTATTTTACAATTCTAAAGAGTCACTTTATCATTATACCATACCATTTTACAATACCTCCACATCCCAAATTTCTATTTCTCT
This sequence comes from Quercus ilex subsp. ballota, assembly GCA_032727855.1. Taxonomy (NCBI): domain Eukaryota; kingdom Viridiplantae; phylum Streptophyta; class Magnoliopsida; order Fagales; family Fagaceae; genus Quercus; species Quercus ilex. The sequence continues at coordinate 18,399,051 of CM064908.1, read as the reverse complement.
CTTTTACTCATTAAAATAATATATCTACATAATAAAATAATATATCTCAAAATTATATATTCTCTCCCATCTCTCTCCTCTCTCTCATTTTCAGTTTTCTTCCAAATAAAATATTATTATTTTTTTACAATACTTGCTATAGTGCAATTCTATGTTTAGAATTGCACTGTAGCAGTATTGCAAAAAAATTTGCAATACTACTGTTTAGCATTCTCCAATGCAGATGGTTTTGGAGCTTAAAATTTCAAATTTCCCTTAGATTTGGCATTAGCATTTCCCAATGCTAATGCTCTTAGATTTAGATACATATGATTGAGTTCTATATGTATAATAACTATATTTAGAATTTGGCTCCTTGCTTTAATTGGGCTGGCGCCTTTTTGCAAGGCCTTGGTGCCTTAAGGTCACCTTTTGCCTTTGACTATCCCCTCAAACCAGAAAATGTAGCAAATAGGAAAAAAAATGCATTGCATATAATTCCTTTCAATGGCCCATTCTGCCACTGGTGTGACATGTTGGTGTTGCCATATGATGTTAGGCAATGTTCAATCAGAATCAATGAGAATGAATTTATTGGCAGCCCAGGATTGTTTGTCTTTTAAATGTAATAAACAGAACATGTCACCATGGTTTTTACTATATCATTGAAAATTTTCAGGAACAAGGAATGTATCATAAAGTATATGAGACTCGTAGTTACAACGCTAAGGACAAGGTAAAATACATGGCATGGACTAGTGAGATGGACCGTTGCCTTACTGAGATTCTTGTTGAGGAAGTGAAAAAGGGGAACAAGATAGACAGCAGTCACAGCACTTTGAAGCCTGCAGCATACAGAGCAGCACTTACAGCCTTGAATGAAAATTTTGTCCTTGATTTGACAAAAGAACATATTAGAAATCGGCTAAAAACATGGAGGAAGCAATTTGGGATCTTAAGGGAGCTCCTTGCTCATAAAGGATTTAAGTGGGATGAGACACGAAAGATGGTTATTGCAGATAATTCTGTACGGAATGAAAGCCATAAAGGATGAAAGAGAAAATGAATAAAAAACTTTTTTTTATTCATTTTCTCTTTCAACATCATTTTTCAACATCATTTTACAACATCATTTTACAACATCTCATTTATCAGGTGTTCTATTTTTCAATCCCATACATTAAAATAATATATCCATTCCATTAAAATATCATTAAAAAAAAAAAAAAAACTTCAGCTCATTCTCATCCTCATCGGCAACGACGACAACAACGGCACAACCTATACTGCCGCAACAACGGCCACCAACAACCACTGCCGCAACAACACCGACAGCCACCACCGGCACAAACCCACATCCACCAACGCCACCTCCACCTCAAAAAAAAAAAAAAAAAAAAAAAAAAAAACACAACCAGAGAGATCGGCGCACAAACCCACCGAACCCACCACCAGCGCACAAGCCCACATCCACCGAACCCACCACCGGCGCACAAACCCACATCCACCAAACCCACCACCGGCGCACAAACCCACATCCACTGAACCCACATCCACCAAATTAAACAAACCCACATCCCAAATCCACCAAATCAGTGGCGAGACAACGATGAGACGGCGATGATCAGTGGCGAGCCTCGGCGTGGCGAGCCTAGGCGTGGCGAGCCTAGGCGTGGCGAGCCTAGGCGTGGCGAGATGGCGATGAGCCTGGGCGAGGCTAGACGGCGAGACGGCGTGGGTGTGGGCGTGGCGATGAGCCTGGGCGAGGCGAGACGGCGAGACGGCGCGGGCGTCGGCGTGGCGGTGAGCCTGGGCGAGGCGAGATGGAGATGAGAGTGCCCCAGAGAGAGAGAGAGTGAGAGAGTGAGAGAGCTGGTTTCAGAATGCCCGAGAAAGAGAGAGAACTGAGAGGAGGAGAGAGAAAAAAGAATTAAATAATGCAAACAGTAAAATGGCATTGTTGACCGTACGCTCTCATATTTGAGAGCGTACTGTAGCATGTCTCATATTTTTGAGACATATAGCACACCTCATGGGAGGTTGTTTTTGTATTTGGTGTGCTAAATGTGCCAAATATTTGGCATTTGGCACATTTAGCACACCTGATGGTAATGCTCTAATGTTCCAAAGATGGAATGGTACTGTTCATATGTAGTAAAAATTATGGCATTTGAAACATTTCATGAGAAGGGTTTTTTGGTGTTTGGCGTGTCAAATGCCAAATATTTGACATGACATATCTGATGAGAATGCTCTAATATTTTATAGTTATAAACTTATTTATAAATTATTCTATATGCTTTATATCTTTAGAATATATTTAATTATTTCACTAAAAAAAAAGAATATATTTAATTATCATTTATATTTTCTATTGAAGAAGATTTTATCAGTTATGTTGACGATTCTTTATATATATATACAAAATAAAAATTTTACTCTTATCTAATATAAGTGTATATGTGTGTGAAGTTCCCTCCTAGAGACTTAAACTCCGGCCCTTGTCCCCTACACCCCACAAACACTTATACTCGTGAAGTGACTACCGCACCAATGGTGCGCAGTGATTTATGTTGATGATTCTTGAATGCATCATTTGTGATTTTTCACTTTATTTATTTATTTTATGAAAAGTATAACGTTATAATTCTCAATATGATCCTACATTCTGATTCGAAAGGCTAAAGCTAACATACTACATAAAATCTAAAATCTATGGAAGAACATATTTGGATCATCATATTAATTGTAGAGGATCTTCTTCTTTTTTCTTTTTCTTTTTCTTTTTTGTTTCTAATATGATTTATATATATATATATATATATATATATATAAATAAATAAAATAAAAAGTTACTTACAATAATGATAACCTGTTCAACAAGAATCATTATCATAACTCATAAGTGATGAAGTCTTCTTTAATTTAAACTATTTTATGCTTGTGTAGGTTGTATGGCAACCATATATTGAGGACACCATAGCGAAGCTGGCTCAATATTATCTTATTATGGGCTGTGAGATCTGGCGGCCAGTGATTCCTGTGATATGTTTTCATATTAGAGGGTGGCATCATTTTGATTCCTGTGATCTAGCCATTAACAGTACTGGTATCAGTGCATCACTCGGCACTTTATTAGACACAGTAGCAATTCTTTTGAGAGGTTGGTAAGATAAATCGTAATTGGACCTCTACGGAGCCGGCTCTATAGAGGGATGGACCCACCAGAAGGGGGGCGGGGGGGGGGCCAAGGGGGCCCGGGCCCCCCTGGCCCAAAGAAAAAAAAGGGTAAAATTGGGCCCCCCAGCCCAAAGAATAAAAAAAGATTTTTTTAATGATTATATATATATTTTTATTTCTAGAGTTGTTACTCACTCTTCCAAAAACTTAGACTTCCTCTCTTTTAATTAGCTTAGCTCAACTAGCAACTACCCAACTCAAAAACTTAACAAAAACAAAAATTTTAAATAAAAAAATAAAAAATCTCAGTCAGCCAAATATTAAAGTATTAGCGTTAGGTGTACTAAATGGTAAATATTTAGTATTCAGAATACCAAATACCAAAAACACTATTGTACGAGACATTTTAAATGCTATATTAAAGTAGTAAAAGTAAGTTTTGGTGTGTGAAAACATATATTTTTTTTTTGCAATAGTTGATGCTCTTAAGAAATAATATTATTTTGTATTTTTTTTTATTGGTAAATAATTGCATCTTAATGTATTAAGAAACATTAATTTTGTGTATTGATCTTGGTAGATAGTTTGTTAGTACTATATAGATACCTATTTGGATTTTTTTTTTTCTTATTCTTCAGCTAGATTGAAATCCTAAGTCCGCCCCTATGACTATAGTATAGGCAAATGGGATGGTTGCCTAAGGCCTCCGAGTAGAAAAAGACCCAAAATTTTAACCAATGCCTGTAATAGTATTAATTAAATCCAAATATTAGCCAAAAAATAAAATTGGAGATCTTGAAATTAAGATGGCATAGCGCTTATATGAAGAAGGCTCCCTTTGCGCTAAATCAAGAAACTTTCTTGTCAATGATCGAGAAGGTGAGTCTAAAACTGATGGTCAAGTTGAAATAGCATCCTAAGAGCATTCACATCACAAAATTCTATCACATCCTATTTTACCACATCAAAAAGATACTTTATTAATTATACAATATCATTTTACAATACTCTCAGCATCCCAACTTTTATTTTATAATACAACACATTAAAATAATATTTCTATACAATAAAATAATATAATCCAAAACCCAAATAAAAACAAAAACCCAAAACTCAAAAACTTGGTGAGAGAGAAAGAGGAATTGATAAAGTAAGTAAATAAAATATTAGTTTTTTTTTTTTTAGAATTGAGCTGCAGTATAATTTTACCTTTAGAATTATATTGTAGCACTATTATAAATTTTTTTGCAATAATTGGTTTTTACAAGTCCAGGTGTTGAGGTTTTTGGGCTTTAGTGCTAAATTTGTCATATATTTGGCATTTTGCAGTCGAATGTGAATGCTCTGACAAGATAAACAATAAGGCTATGGACATGACGAATTCAGTAGACTAGATTCTTCTCCATTGCAATATTGAACAAAATATCCATTTTACCCATCAAGAAGGTTCACAATTTGTAACACCAGGAGGATAATTTAGTGATACAACTTATGATGTCATGCCAGTTTGTCCCACGGATGCTTGTAATTTCAAAGATGCCTAGTCACTAGTGACTCTAGTCTAGGCATTTAATTGATTAGCAATTAGCAGCATTGTTGTGTGAGGTCACACGTGCAAACTTTATAACATTTGATAGATGCCCTTCCGAATTGGGTTTTTTTTTTTTTTTTTTGAAAATAACTATAAAAGCCAAACCATTTTGTTAGTTAATTAGCGCAGTTTTGAAACTATTTAGATATCTAACAACTCGAGTCTTTTAGACTTGATTTCATTGTAGTAAATCGAGTTTAAAACTCGATTTTCATGAGATGTGTAGCTGACGTGGAAATTTTTCCACGTAAACATAGAACTCGAGTCACCCAGACTCGAGTTCTGTTATCTAGAAATCAAGTCTTATGGACTCGATTTAGTTTTGCTTCAAGAACTGGGCTTTCTTGTTCTTCCTTTCCTTTTTTTACTTTCTCCAGATGTCGTCCCACTCTCCACTTCCAAGCCCCCAAAAACCCATGAACAAAACCAAATACAAAACCCAAAACAAATCAAATCCACTCTCCACTCTCCACTCCAACGTGTTCTTCTCCTTCACTGGAGCAGCGGCGAGAAACCACACTCACATTAAGTTCAATCCGATTTTCGTTGCCTGAAACTTTCGCCACCTGGGTTTGGCCAGAATTGGCGCCTGGGTTGCTTTGTTATTGCTTCTTTGGTTTGCTGGGTTTTGCATTGTTGCTTCTTTCTTCTTCGTTGTTCATCTCTGTGTTTTGATCTCTGGGTATGCTTTGTCGTTGTTAGTAGATGGTATTTCAGAATTGTTGGGTACCAAAATTAAAATATCAGTATCTGTTAATGGAGTGGAGAGTGGAGAGTGGGTTTGATTTGTTTTGGGTTTTGTATTTGGTTTTGTTCATGGGTTTTTGGGGCTTGGAAGAACAAGAAAGTTTATCTGGTTCTTGAAGGAAAACGAACAAAATTAAAACGAGTCCCACATACTCAATTTCTATTTGACAGAACTCGAGTCCGTTTGACTCAAGTTCGGTGCCTACGTGGACCAAGTGTCCACCTCAGCTGAAACATGATGTTGAAATAGAGTTTATGGTCCTCGATTTATAACTCCAAAATCGAGTCTTTTGGTCTTGAGTTGTTAGATACCCAAATAGTTTCAAAACTATGCTAATTATCAAAATAGTTTGGCTTTTATGGTTATTTTCAACAACAAAAAATCCCGAATTTTGTTTTGCAATGATTCTAGTTAAGCATTTACAAGGGGACCACTAATGTGAATCCAAATTAAAAAGCTTCACTTGATAATTTTTTAAAACGAAATTTTACAATATTTTCAAATTAAAATGTACTTTCAAAATGTAATTTTAATGTAGATAGATTGTGACGTCAGCTTATACTAGATCGGTTGAATATAGGGAAAATTACACTTTACCACTTTAAATTATACCCTATGTTACACTTTGCATCATAAACTCTTTTTTTTTTTTTTTTTTTGGGAGTAAAGCATCATAAACTCTTTGAATGCACATTTTGCATCCTAAAAGTCATAGTTTATGATGCAAAATTATGACTTTTGTTACCCTTTGCACCCCGACATTAAGTTTGGTGATAATTTGGATGAAAGAATATGGCACTATGTGAAAAGAGACCTAATTACCCCGCTTCTCAATCCATTAAAAACAAATAAAAAAATTATATTTCACCACCCTAAACTATATTCCTTATTATACTTTGCACCCTAAACTTTGAATTTTCATCTAAGTTAACATCAAACTTAACGTTGGGATGCAAAGTGTAACAAAGGTCATAGTTTAGGGTACAAAGTGTAATACGTAGTATAGCTTAGGATAGTAAAGTGTAATTCTTCCTTAAATATATATATATATATATATATATATATATATATAGTCTTATGTGGAAAATCACGAGATTCTGATAGGTGGCGCATTCTTTGTAAAGAGAATTAAAACATTCTCAAGTGTCACATCAAATTTCATTTGATCAAGTGTTTTAAGACTTTTCTAATTTTAAAAATAAATATTCTTTGTTTCTTTTCATTCAATGTTTCAAGACTTTTTCCTTTCTCACACATACACACAAAACTCTTTGCATTTCAATTCACCATTTTCACCTCTTACACTTCTACTCCTTACATATACCTACTCATAGCCCTTTATACCATCCCATGCCAAATACACACAAACCAAAAACAATGTCATTTACTTTCAATCTTTCGATGACATCTACTTAACTCCAACATTGTTGTCTCATCTAATCTTAACTCGTATGAGTTGCTACAACCAAGGAAGGGGACTTACATTTTATATTGAATGACATCGGCAATTATGATTTTGATGTTAAGGCCGGACATTGTAGACTTGTGAGTTTTGTAAATGTTGTGATTGATTTTAGGTGTTTGAAATGTGTATTTTGTTTTGGAATTTAAGAGAAAGAAAAAGACATATTTTATATTAACTTTTAGAGATGAGTTCAAGTTACATCTGATATAACTCTAAAGAGTTACACCGTTTTTAAACCATTGGATTTAAGTAGATCCAACGGTCAAAAAAAGACTCATTAATGGTAATATTCTAATTGATCTCATTTATTATCCCTTATTTAATACATTTCATACTTGAACCCATCTCTCTCTCTCTCTCTCTCTCTCTCTCTCTCTCTCTCTATATATATATATATATATATACACACACATTTTTGATGAGTACTCTTTTTGATATTATTGTTGAAGGAAAACGTAGTATATACTCGAAAGCTTTTGGTTTTCTTGGTAATGTTTAAATGATATAGAAGCCCATACTGATAGATGAAAAAGCGCAATGCTAACAGTATCTCAACAATAACACCACTCTTCCCTAATAATGGAGATATTCATGTTCATTTTCCCACCAAGATGTTCACTTGAAGATGTTATTAAAAATGATGAAAATCTCAAGTTCCACATTAAAAATGAAAGAGATATTATATGAGTTTATATGTTCATGGGCCAGACATTGCGTTGGGCTTTGGCATATGTGGGTTAGGCCCTCTTGTCCAAATAATAATATTTTATTATTTTATTTTTTGAGTCAGTTAGTCTATGCACAATAGTTTTTCATTGAACAATATATCTGTTCACTAACGTATATAAATTCATAGTCCCTAATTTACAAAAATTAATTCTAAAAAGCTTTCCTAGAGAGAAAAGATTTTTGTGCATTCATTTGAGTCAAAGAGAGAGAAAGAGACATAGAATAGTTCATAGAGCACGGACCTTGTTTGCTTTTTCTCTGTGCTGTATATCATTTTATCTCGGGAGGCAGACGTCTGTGAATCTCAAAGCACCACAAATTGTGTGAGGGGTGAAATATGCTTTAGGGAGATTGTATTAAACACAAGACTTGATCTGAATCATATATCTTTCACGCATTTGGTCCGTGAGTTTTTAATATATATAGTATCTATTCATTGTTTTTGTCTATCATATCTATTTGTGTTATTGCTTATATTTAGATCTACATGTTCTTTTTGCTTAATTACAAAGTAAATTGTTGAAATATATTCAACGCTAACATTATAAAACCTTCTAAAAGCATAACACTACACTAATTTACATATTAAAAAAATATAAAACAATTCTGAATTTAAATATATATATATATATATATATATATAACAATTCAAACATAACAATACAACATTTTAAAATAATAAAAAATTTAAATATTAAACATAAAAATATAATTTCAATTCTTTTCTCCCTATCCTCCCTTCCATGTTTTGCGTTTCTTCATTTTAATGTGAATATATTTTTAGTTCAACAACAGCCATGTCCCTGTTTCGAATTTATAAACTTAAGGCATGCCCTTCTTCTTCTACTAGGCTAAGGGTTTTGCTATCCAACCATTCTTTTTATGGACTATTATATGACCCTTTGATTTCCCAGCATTATCAGTTTTGTCCTACTGCTTCAGATGTCCCAAACCGTCCATTTTCCACGTCTGCTTTCACTTTGTTTCACTTATTAGCTCCTTGTAAATTTCCCTTACAACCTCTCAAATTTAAGGCCTCTGCCACCCTCTATGCAAAACCAACAACAACAAAAAAGAAAAAGAAAAAAAGCAAACAACAACAAACCTTAAGCAAACAACAACAACAAATAGAACATAAACAGGATATGTAATTAGAACAGAGGATAGTCCATTGACTATATGTTATTATTGGGTTCTCCATAACAATACAACATTTTAAAATAATAAAAAATTTAAATATTAAACATAAAAATATAAATTCAATAATACAATAACACCATGGATAGCAAAAACCTGTAGCCAAACACCATCATTATCTCTGTTGCCCAAATCAAAATCCCTAAAACCTTCAATCTCAGGCTCTATTGGGAAACCAATAGAGAAACCATTGATGCTGAAGTCGTCAACGCTTATACCGTCAGGTGAGAAGAGCACCGGAGATCCTCACTCGGAGACGGAGCTTCATTTCAATTCTTTTCTCCCTATCCTCCCTTCCAGGTTTTGCGTTTCTTCATTTTAATGTGAATATATTATTAGTTCAACAACAACCATGTCCCTGTTTTGAATTTATAAACTTAAGGCATACCCTTCTTCTTCTACTAGGCTAAAGGTTCTACTATCCAACCATTCTTTTTATGGACGATTATATGACCCTTTGATTTCCCAGCATTACCGGTTTTGTCCTACTGCTTCAGATGTCCCAAACCGTCCATTTTCCACTTCAGCTTTCACTTTGTTCACTTATTAGCTCCTTGTAAATTTCCCTCACAACCTCTCAAATTTAAGGCCTCTGCTACCCTCTATGCAAAACCCTTTTCTTCTTCGTCGGCACCTAATGGTGATGATGATCATGGCGTGTCTAGTTTGACAATGGTTGAATCTGAATCTGAATGTGATTTCGATGCTGATGTTGGGAAAACAACTATTGGATTATTGCACAGTCTAGATGATGAGGGTTGTAGCATTGTTGGTGATTCAACCATGGTTGAATTGGGAAATGGTGTCAATGAAGAGGGTATTATTGTTGATTCTATGGTGGCTAGTGATAATAATGATGATGTGGGTTTAGAGAGGTGTGAGGGTCATTTGAATGTTGCCTCGCTGGATCCTGTTGAAGTGTATCGTGATTTAAGAAATGCCGAGAAGGGTGCGAAGCAGACACGATGTGATTGGGAGATAATGCAAGAAGTGTTTAGTTATTTTGGGAAATCGAGTTGGGTGTCTAATCAAGCTCTTGCAATCTAAATTGGGATGTCATTCTTTCCTACTGCAGTGCAAAAGTTCCGGAACTTTTTCTTAAAGAAATGTTCTGCTGATATTTTTAAGTATGTGGTGTGGCTTGGTCCATCCAATGATGCTGTCAAGTTCTCGTTTCCTCTATTTGTGGAGTATTGTTTAGAGGAGTTTCCTGTTGAGATTAAGCGGTTTCGAGGTATGATTGAGTTGGTAGACCTTACCAAGCCCCACACTTGGTTTCCATTTGCACGGGCTATGAAACAAAAGATAATATATCATTGCGGCCCAGCCAATAGTGGTAAAACTTACAATGTTCTGCAACGGTTTATGGAGGCCAAGAAGGGTGTCTATTGTAGTCCTCTCAGATTATTGGCTATAGAAGTCTTTGACAAGGTGAATGCACATGGGGTTTACTTTTCTTTACTTACAGGTCAAGAAAAGAAATATGTCACTTTTTCAAACCATATTGCCTGTGCTGTGGAAATGGTGTCGACGGATGAATTGTATGATGTGGCTGTTATTGATGAAATTTAGGTGATGGCAGACCCATGTAGGGGCTATGCTTGGACATGGGCATTGCTTGGATTGAAGGCTGATGAGATACATTTATATAGGGATTCGAGTGTTTTGAGTATTGTTCGAAAGGTCTGTGCAGAAACTAGGGATCAGCTGCATGAACAACATTATGACAGGTTTAAGCCATTGGTGGTTGAAGCCAAGACCTTGTCGGGAGATCTTAAAAAAATTGGTACTGGGGATTGCGTGGTTGCTTTTTCAAGGAGAGAGATATTTGAGGTTAAAATGGCAATTGAGAAACACACCAATCATCACTGTTGTGTAATTTATGGTGCTTTGCCACCAGAAACTTGTAGACAGCAAGCTACCTTCTTCAATGATCAAGATAATGAATTTGATGTGCTTGTTGCTAGTGATGTTGTTGGAATGGGTTTGAATCTTAATATTAGAAGGGTTATTTTTTATAGCCTTTCGAAATACAATGGAGACAAGATTGTTCTAGTTCCGACATCACAAGTGAAACAAATTGCTGGAAGAGCTAGCCGAAGAGGAAGCCGCTATCCAGATGGACTCACAACAACCTTGCATTTAGAAGATTTAGACTACTTGATTGAGTGTTTGAAGCAACCTTTTGTAGAAGTAAGGAAAGTTGGTCTCTTTCCATTCTTTGAACAGGTTGAATTATTTGCTGGGCAACTGCCCAATGTTACATTCTACCATCTACTTGAAAATTTTGGTGAAAATTGCCATCTAGATGGGTCATACTTTATGTGTCGACACGATCACATAAAGAAGGCCGCTAATTTGTTGGAGAAGGTACAGGGATTATCTCTTGAAGATCGTTTTAACTTTTGTTTTGCCCTAGTTAATATAAGGGACCCAAAAGTAATGTACCATCTTCTTAGGTTTGCTTCAACATACAGTCAGAATGTACCTGTCAATATTGCAATGGGCATGCCAAAGGGTTCTGCTCGAAATGATTCAGAGCTCTTGGATCTTGAGACTACGCATCAAGTGTTGTCTATGTATATGTGGTTATCAAACCACTTCAAGGAGGAAACTTTTCCATATGTGAAGAAGGCTGAGGCAATGGCAACGGACATTGCTGACTTGTTAGGTCAGTCTTTAACCAAAGCCAATTGGAAACTAGAATCAAGGCAGGTTGGGAAATTGAAGCCTCAACAAAAGGAAGATGGTTATGAGAGGCCAAGATCACTTATCAAATTATGTGAGAAGTATCTCTAAGTGGTAATTTTGTTCAGGTTCTTCTTGAATTGACAGAGTTTTCATTTTAATATATTTATATTGTTTTACAAGGCACAATTTTAAAGGTTCTTATCTAATAAGCAGTATTTGTTGTGGTTTCAATCTGCCCTATGGTTCTATGTCCATATAATCCTGGCGCTTCACCTTGTATGGTTATAAATTATTAAATTTCAATAAAATACTTTCAGGATTTGATGTTCTTTTTTGTACATAGTTTTCCTTCCTTTCGTTGTATTTTTTGGCTCCTTTGTGTCTTAAAATTAGCAAATTGGGGGCAATTATGTCAGTTTAGATTATTGGATTAAGATTTGTGGACTTGTACAACTTTTTGTCACTCTTAAGGAAAGTGTTTAATTTTTTTTAAGTGAAACAAGCTGAAAGCAGTAGTGAAATATGGACAATTTGGAACATCTAAAACAGTAGGTCAAACCCGATAATGCTGGGAAATCAAATGGTCATATAATAGTCCATAAAAAGAATAGTTGGATAGTAGAACCCTTAGCCTAGTAGAAGAAGAAGGGTATGCCTTAAGTTTATAAATTCGAAATAGGGACATGACTGTTGTTGAACTAATAATATATTCACATTAAAATGAAGAAACGCAAAACCTGGAAGGGAGGATGGGGAGAAAAGAATTGAAATGAAGCTCCGCCTTCGAGTGAGGATCTCCGGTGCGCTTCTCACCTGACGGTATAAGCGTTTACGGCTTCAGCATCAATGGTTTCTCTATTGGTTTCCTAGTAGAGTCTAAGATTGAAGGTTTTAGGGATTTTGATTTTGATTTTGATTTGGGCAACAGAGATGATAATGGTGTTTGGCTACAGGTTTTTGCTATCCATGATGTTATTGTGTTATTGAATTTATATTTTTATGTTTAATATTTAAATTTTTTATTATTTTAAAATGTCGTATTGTTATGTTTGAATTGTTATATATATATATATATATATTTTTTTTTTTTTGAATTCAAAATTGTTTTATATTTTTTTAATATGTAAATTAGTGTAGTGTTATGCTTTTAGAAGGTTTGATAATGTTAGCATTGAATATATTTCAACAATTTACTTTGTGATTACGCAAAAAGAATAACATATAGATCTAAATATAAGCAATAACACAAATAGATGTGATAGGAAAAAACAATGAATAGATACTATATATATAAGAAGAAACCTGCTAATAATTAAAAACTCACAGACCAAATGCATGAAGGATGGATGATTCAGATAAAGTCTTGTGTTTAATACAATCTCCCTAAAGCAGATTTCGCCCCTCACACAATCTGTGGTGCTTTGAGATTTACAGGCTTCTGCCTCCCGAGATAAAATGATCTACAGCACAGAGAAAAAGCACACAAGGTCCGTGCTCTACGAACTACTCTATGTCTCTTTCTCTCTCTTTGACTCAAACGAATGCACAAAAATCTTTTCTCTCTAGGAAAGTTTTTTAAAAGTAGTTTTTTATGAATGAGGGACTATGAATTTATATACATTAGTGAACAGATATATTATTCAATGAAAAACTACTGTGCATAGACTAACTGACTCAAAAAATAAAAAAATAAAAAATTATTATTTGGACAAGAGGGACCAGTCCACATATGCCAAAGTCCAACTCAATGTCTGGCCCATGAGCATATAAACTCATATAATATCTCTTTCGTTTTTAATGTGGAACTCTGGATTTTCATCACTTTTAATAACATCTTCAAGTGAACATATTAAACGTCAATTTCTTATTCACTCTATAATATTTATCTAATAGTTAGAACTTAAATTTTAAAGTTTTATGAATTTTGGTTTAATATATGAAATATTTTAAATCAAATTTAAATAAATCATAAAATAAAAAATTAAATGAGATGAGGCATAGGTGCCTACAAGGATAGTGGCAGTTTAGCGAAGTAAGGGCATTTTTTGTTTTAACATCACTCAAAACTCAAGTCCCAAAAATCAATTTCCATAACTCAAAATTTTAACTCATATCTCATATCTTATTTTCTATTTTTCTCATGACTCAAATAGCAATGTATTTGGCTCAAAAATTGGCTTTAGGTTTTCAGCTTAAAAACTCAACTTCAACTGAAAAAGGTGGAGTCCACATGTCTGTTTCTTTTTTCTTTTTCTTTTTTCAGAACGTTAACAATGCTTTGTAGCCTTTACCTCCGTGATATTTTCTCTTTCTCTGCTCTTTTTTCATTTTTCTCTCTAAAAATGTCAAGCAAATAGCAAAGAGCAAAAAAGAAATGAAAGCAAAAGGAAGGAATGCTTGTGGCTTATGGAATACTTTTTTAAACCCTCCAATCTAAATCAACCAAATCTCCAAATCCACAACAATTACACAAAGCAAAAAAATTTTCTTTTGAAACATCAAACCTAAATCAAATTCCATTTTTCAAATCCTCCAATCTAAATCAACCAAATCTCCAAATCCAAAACAATTACCCAAAATGAAAATCTTTTCTTTTGAAACACCAAATCCAAAACCAAATTCCATTTTTCAAATCCTCAAAGCTAAACCCATGAACAATTATAAAGGAGGAACTTTTAGCCCAAAAAAAGGGGGGAAATCTAATAAATAAATAAAAATAAAATAAAAGAGAGAGGGAGGATTGGTGGCTTGTTATAGCTTGGGTAGTGGCGAGTGGTGGTTTGTGGAGAAGCTGTGGAGGATCGGTGAGGAGAAAGAGCAGTGCATTTGAAGAGAAGAGAAAAATATAAGAAGAGAAGGAGATTAGGAGAGAAAGAGAGAGCATGTGTTAGAGTGGTTTGAGTTGATGAGACAAGACTCTAGCTGGGTCCCACACATGTGATTAAATTTACAAAAATGCCACCATAACTCATAATTCATAGCCCAAAAACATCCCCGAAAAAATCATTTTTTATCACTCTAACTCAATTTTTTGAGTTATGAGTGATGAAAATTGATAATGAAAACTTAACCAAACAACACAATTGATGTGGGACCCAAGAAAAGTAAGTGATGAGTAGGGATGGCAATAGGGCGGGGCGGAGCCGAAGGATGAGATCTTCATCCCCGCCTCGCATGGTTTTGCCTTGCCCCATCCCCGCCCCTTGGGACCCCGCAGAGCCCCGCCCCACCCTATAAAACTCTACTTTTTGTTAATTTACTCTACAAGTAGTACAATTTTTTTAATGAAACCTATTTCATTAATAAAAATATACTTGAAATTATAACTAAATTTATTCTATCAAATCAAATCAATTTTTAGAAAAAATTGAATAATATATCCAAGCGTTTAACAAGACAATCACAAAAAAAAAAAAAAAAAAAAAAAAAAAAAAAAAAAACTCATAGTATAACACATAACAAAATAAAGGCAGAGAACCACATTGGGTAAAATAAAATAAACTAATATTGATATGTTATTTAAATAGTAGGGTTTTAGGGTATGAAAAATTTATAATTATAACCTTTAGCAACTCGGGCAAGGCGGGGGAGGGTTTAAAAAGTCTAAACCCATCCCCGCCCCGCCCCGTGGTGCAGGGCTAAAATCTTGCCCCATCCTCGCTCCATCACCTTTGTGGGGCAGGGAAAACCTGCCCGAGGCGAAGCAGGGGAGGAGCGGGTTAAGCGGGGCGGGGCGGGGCAGGGCAAAATTGTCATCCTAGTGATAAGTGATGAAAACTCCCAAGACTAAACAGGTCCTAAATGACTCGCCTAAAAATCGAGTTGGGATAAAAGACTCGCCTAAAAATCAGGTTGGGAAGGGGCAGAGAATAGGAAAGTAACCTACCTCTTTGCCATCAACACATGTATACCCAAGGATTATAAGCTAGTTTTAGATTTTGAAAAAAAATATATATTTTGCTAGAGTTTGATAGTTTAAAAAAGAAATCTACGATACTATAGATTATTAATAGTAAGTAAAAAGTGAAGTTAATGATGAATAAATACAAGAATTAATAAAAAACTTGTTAATTCAATAGTTAATAAAAAAAAAAGTATTGTATCCACAATATTTTTTAACACTTGGAAATAAAACTTACCACTAATTTTTTTTTTTTTCATATTTACTTATTTATTTAAAATTTATTATGAAAATATTGATAAAATAACATTTCTTCCCATAAAAATGTTGGGAAAACAACGGAGATTGATAAAAGAAAACAAGTGGTGGGAATATGTATAGTTTACTTGCATTAGTGCGTCTTGTCTTGTATGGATTAGGTGTGCAAGTCAAATACGAGGAGTTTGACAAGGAGAAAGTTCTTAACGCTTTTTATTTATTTTTTCTTTAAAATTACTCGCAGCAATGGGTAAAGCATCGGCATCGTCGAGGACGAAGAGCGAGACCAACAAAAGTAGTAAAACGCACCGTACTACTACTGCATCTACATCTACATCTACATGACTCACATACACACAAACATATAAAAAAGCGAGTGACAAAGAGTGAGAGAGTACATCAGATCCGTCCTTGAAGGATCGAATAGCGGAGAGGACGTTGACGGTAATGCAGAGAATGGCAGTGAGAGCGGTTATGACGCTAAAGCACCTGCAGACTATGACTATCAAAAAGGAGTCCGGTCTCGTTCTAAGTATCGTGTTGTTGGTGTTGCTGTTGATGGCGCTCGAAGATGAAGATGTTCTTGCTAGACTCTCTCCTTCTCCGTTTCGACCCATTTTTTTTTTCTCTCTGGGCTCTCCTAGATGATTCCTTCTTGCGTGAGAAGATTCTTACATTTTCTGTTTTCTCTCTCTGTCTGTGTTTTTGTGAAGTGGGATGATAGATATTGATGATGCTGATTCCTTCACCAGCTGTTCAAAAAAACGGAAAGGGGAACTCAATTCAACTCACATCTGGCCGTTTTTGTTAGTAAGAAGTGTCATGTCCTGCTGCCACGTTTTGTTGTCTGACTTGCTGTTATGACTCTGACTTTAGTTTAGACAACCCCGTGTTTCATGGGATTATTAACCTAGTTATTGCGCCTGGTGCAATAATACATGGTTGAGATTGAAAGTTCAAAAAACAAATTTTAATCTCAATCATTAAATAAAAAAATTAAAAAAAAGTTGAAAAAGTTAGGGTGTGTTTGGATATTGTTTATTTTACTGAAACTAAAAAATTATTGTTAAAAGTATCATATGTAAATGTAAAAGTTAATTGAAATAGTACAGTGAGACCCATGAATAGTGCCAAAAAGTACAGTGGGGCTCATGAATAGTAGCAAAAATAGGCTGAATAGTGAAATAATTTTAATTTTTAATCCTAACCCAAACGCACTTAGGGTCCGTTTGGATACAGCTGAAAACTGAAAACTGAAAATACTGAAACAAAATAATTTTTAAATGTGTAAATAGCACCGTGGGACCCATTTTTAATGAAAAAGTTGCTAAAAAGTGAAAGTTGTGGGTCTCTAAATAGTGTACGAATGCACTGTTCATGGATAAAAAGTCAACAAGTGCGTCTATTGTTCATTGAATAGTAGCCGCACAGTAACCGCACTCCCACACACGCCTAAAAAAAAAAAAAGAAAAAAAAAAAGCAAAACGCAGAACAAAAAACGCAAACGCCACTTTCAGTAGAATCCAAACGGCCTCTTAGTATGCGTTTGCGTACTGCAGTTTCAGCGTTTGCATTTGCGTTTGGCTGGTCTTATGGCACTGTTCATGGACTAGCCAACTTGCACAAAACATGTGAACAATGTTTTGGTCTTTCAAAAAATATTTTGTTACAGTGTTTTCAGCAATAAGTTTTTAATTTTTAGCAATTAGTTTTTAGTTTTCAGCAAATAAGCGGTATCCAAACAGAACTTTAAAGTTAAAAAATGAAAGTGATAAAAATTAATGTGAGAAGGTGTGGTGTAATTGCACCTTTTGCAATATCCTAGGTATTACACCGGATCCAAATCCTGTTTCCTGGGTGTTCTAATGACACAAATATCGTGCCATATAAAATAAAATAAATCAATAATAAATATTTGATTATTCCTATGATTTATGAGTTGTAAATAAATAAAATTTTTAAATTAAAATATTCTGCTCTCAAAAATTCATTCATTTGCATCTACAATTTCATAATATTTATGTAGAAACTTGACTTTTTTTTTATAAAAAAAAAAATTTGCATAAAAACATTCTTTGATAAATATTAAATATATTTATGGTTTTCTTTTTTCCTTACCACAAATGAGAGTGAGTCTCAAACTATACACCATTATTCGAGTATAATGTCTTAACAGTATTAATTATTACCTGTTGCCCATATTGTTAGAAGTGTTTTGAAAATACAACTTTAAAAAATAAGACACCATTTTATCAACTATCTTTTAGTTAAAAAATGTAAAAATTTCTAAAGCTATCATCATTATTTTTGATAATTCGATAGTTACAATGTGAGAAGGGAGATTTGAATCTTCAATATTTTTATTAAAAATACCAAGAAGTGTGAATTAGTTGAGTTATATGGTTATTGGTCTACCTTTATTAAAATTCTAGTTGGATCATGGTATTGTCTTTTTAAAATAAAGTAAATCATAAATTAGATTTTTTGTTCAATTTTTTTAAATAACTATATTTAATATTTTAGAATATCCAAAAATGGAGTAGATGACCAATAATTTTAGGATTAAGAGAGTTTTTTTTTTGTTTTTTTATTTGATAATTGGAGGATAGGATATAAATCCTATATGTCAGACACTAAGAAATGTCAATCAATTAAATTACAAGACTCTTGATGGCGAGAGAGTAATTAATTAGCAAATAATAATGGAAAAATAAGAGTAATGGATAATAATGAATACGCGGATATCTATATTAATAGACTAAAGTACCAATAAAAAGTAGATTTCAATTAACCCAACTAGTAAAGTCTCTGATGGTTGTATAAGAGATCTGGGGTTTAATCCCCGCCTACACCAAAAACTGATTGATATCTTGATTTAATGATAAAAAGCTATCATCAGGAGTAGACGCCATAGATTAAAACTCTCTAAAAAAAAAAGTACCAATAAAAAGTGTCAACTCAATAGAAGATACTGCTGCGTCATTTTGAAGTAAATGTTGACTGGTTGTTGCATTTGATTTGAAGATTTAAACCTCCATCATCTACGGAATTTTTGGCTAGACTGGTTTGGCAACCCAATTAGGCACTTAAAAATGTAAATTCAAGAGCTAGAATTGTCTGTGTATGCCATACTGAGTCTGATAGTTTACCAAATTATCAATATGGTGACCAAAAGCTCTTCTTCTAATGGAAGTTGCAACTTCTAAGAGCATTCACATCAGCTCATGTAAAATTTGTGTCTATTTTACACATAAAAACCTACTTTTTCTATTTTACACATTCACCTTTACAATATACCCACATCAGTTCATCTATTCTATCCCCTCTTTTATTTAAATAATCAATTTTTTCAATTATTTTATTATTTCTCAACTACCCTTTTATACACGCTCTGTCTCTCTGTCTCTTTCTCTCTTTCCATTTTTTCTGATTCTATTTCTCTATACCCATCTCTCTCTCTCGGTCTCCCTCTCGGTCTATCTCTCTATACCCATCTCCGATCACAAGCTCTATTCGATCCACAGCTCCAATCACAAGCTCCGATCCACAGCTGCACCGATCTCCTTAGCTCCGATCAGGCTCCGATCCACAGCTCCGATCACAAGCACCGATCCACAGCTCCGATCTTCCTAGCTCCGATCCACAAGCACCGATCTCCCTAGCTCCGATCAGGCAAGACTCATACCCACGAGCTCCGATCAAGCAAGACCCACGAGCTCCGGCGATCTAGATACTTTCTTCACCGGCCGATCCACACTCCACGCTTCACCGGCCGACCCACGAGCTCCGGCGACCCAGATCGTTCCGATAAGCACCGATATCTCTGTCCGTTTGGGTTTGTTTGTGTGTGGGTGTGTTTGTGTGTGGGTTTGTTTGGGTTCATTTTCAGTTGATTCTGGCGCGCTGGATGTTGGGGAAGAGAGGTAGGAGATGAGAGTCAGTTAGGGAGGAGGGAGAAAAAATTATTAAAAAATTAAATACATGAGCTACAGTGCCCGTGTAAATTTACACGGGTACTGTAGCTCGTTGATAAATTTCCACAAGTTTACATGATTTTAAAATGATTGATGTGGAGTGTTTTTTGGTTCAAAATGTGTAAAAGTGATCAAAATGTGTATTTTACACATTTATACCACAACTGATGCGAATGCTCTAAGGTGCTTAACAGGTTGCCCTCAGAGAAAAAAAGATGTTGAAATTTAAGGGCGTTTGGTTTGCTGTAATTACAGTCACATTACTTGTAATGTGAATTAGAAAATATTTCACATTATCTTAATTTATAAGTTTTTTTTTTTTTTTTTAACTGAATTCTGTAAAAAAATGTATTGATAATAAGTAGTATACATATGGGAAATATGTTGAAGCCAAGCAGTGGCATTGAGTTCCAGAAAAGTACAGAAGTAAGAAGTATTGCGGAAAGTGAGCAACCAGCAGAAAACAAAGAGGACACAAAGGGAGAAAGCAAAGTCAGTTTGGTACTCCACCATTCATGCCTCTGGTATTAATTACTGTAGAAACGATGTTGTCCCTCGTAGCACATGGATGAGTTTGGGATTGAATCGTTTGGTGCTTGGAAGTTTCTGATTGGTTTTAAGAATCTGATTGAAGAAGACTAGGATTTTGTAATACATTGCTAGAAATGGGGCCCTAGCCTTGTCGGCCTTCATCATTAATTCATTATAGTTTTTTCTTATAATCATTTCATTATTCCAAATTTGAACTCTCAAAACCAAGATCCGAATCACCCTCCACCACTTTGTAACAATTATCAAGAATAAACAACATAATATCTTGAGTAGTAACATTTTATTATTGAATAAGCAAGGCAGGCCTGGGGGAGGCAATAAGTGGTTTTATTTATTTATTTAAATAATCATGTGAGTTATACATTTTTTTCCTGTCACTCCTAATAAGAAGGCCAAAAAAAAATTGAGTAATACTAAAATACTACACATTTTACTATATAAAATTATAAACCTTACAATTATATGTTGAGAAAATAGTATGGAGTGAATAAGTAATTGATTCCTAATGTGGCCACTTGAACATGATTTGAAGTAGTGAGAATCCTTGAGTCCCACATAGGAAATGATAGAAAATATGAGCTTTGGGTTTGGATATTGAGTTGGGCTTTAGGCATGTGTGGACTGGGCCTACTTATCTAATTAATAATAATATTTTATTATTTTATTTCTTGAGTCAGTAAGTTTGTATACAGTAGTTATTTTCTGAAACAATGAGTATTTGATCAGTAACGTATAATCCATAGTCTCTCATTCATGAGAAACAAATTTTTTTTTAGAAAAACTCTTCCAGAGAGAAAATTTTTGTGCATTTATTTGAGTCAAAAAGAGAAAGAGACGTAGAGTAGTTCGTAATGCACGGACCTTAGGTGCTTCTTTTCCGTGCTGTAGATCATTTTATCCTGTGAGGTAGACGTCCGTGAGTCTCAAAGCACCACAGATTGTGTGAGGGGCGAAATCTGTTTTAAGGAGATTGTGTCAAACACAAGACTTGATCTGAATTATTCATCCTTCGCGCATTTGGTCTGTGAGTTTTTAATTATTTGCGAACTTCTTCTTATATAGTATATACAATATTTATTTATTGCTTTTGTCTATAACATCTATTTGTGTTAGTGCTTGTATTTAGATCTGTTTCTTATTCATTTTGGTCAATCACAAA
The DNA here is from genome assembly GCA_032727855.1 of Quercus ilex subsp. ballota. Classification (NCBI taxonomy): domain Eukaryota; kingdom Viridiplantae; phylum Streptophyta; class Magnoliopsida; order Fagales; family Fagaceae; genus Quercus; species Quercus ilex. Next base: position 18,377,627 of record CM064908.1, on the reverse strand, counting down.
AGTAAATTATTAAAATATATCCAACAATCTTAAAACAGATTTTATTTTCTTAATCTATTTTGTGATTCTATGAAAAGTTTTGTAAATAATGTGTCGAACTACACTGCCATCATTAACTTGTTTTTTGGTGGTTTGTTGTATTGCATTTTACGATTTGTGTCAATCGAGGTAAGTGCTAATGTTGATTATGGTGACGGCTATTGCGTCGGTAAGATTCCTATTACTGTTGTAGTGTTGTAATTGGACTTCGGTGTATAATTGCTGTAGTGTTGTGATTGGGTTTCGGTGTAACAATGTATTCAGTTAAAATTTTTTGTTGTGTGAAATTCTATGATTGCCAGATACGTGTAGCGTAATAACAATATTGCAGAAGTACAGTTACATACTGTGCTAATACTTTCTGCAAAGGTGGCTTATATATATGTTTTTATATATAACTGTTATATTTGAAGTTTAGCCGATTGAACTATAATTATTTAACTATTATAGGTGCTTTTTGGTTGACTGTAATTTTACACAAGCATGATTCGTTCTACTGTGTAAGAATTATTTATTATGTTCGCAATGGCCTAAAAGAGGAAGCATTAAATCCTGGGAAGATTGTAAAAGCATTCACATAAGTTAGTGCAAAATTTTCTTCTACTTTACAAGAAAAAACATACTTTTTCTATTTTATACACGCACTTTTACAAAACACCTAAATTAATTTATCTATTCTACACATTTATTCAATAAAATATTCATTTCTTTAACACTATCATCTCTCTCACAGACCCAACACAACCCACACAGCCACCATCATCAACCCAGCCGTATAAAATCACAAAACCCACTAATCAAACAAAGAATAAAAATTGGATCAAAACAAACAATGATCAACGATCAACGAGAGAGAGGAAGAAACTCAACGATCAATGAGAAACCCGATCAAACAACGAGATCAACGCCCTGAGCAACAAGATCGACGCCTCCAGCCTGTGCACTGAGCACTAATCAACCCCATTCAACCCAAATGGAAGCTAGAGGAAGAGAGAGAGGAGGAAACCCAACGATCAACGAGAAACCCGATCAAACCCACTGATCAAACAACGAGATTGATGCCCTAAGCAACTAGATCGACACCTCTGGCCTGAGCACTGAGCACTGATTAACTCTAGAGGAAGAAAGATTTATGAGATGAGAGAGAGAGAGAGCTGTGAGCCTAAGAGAGTTGATCTGATGAAATGAGAAAAAGAGAGTGAGGTGAGAGTCAGGTACAAAGAGGAAAGAGAAACAAATACTAAAATATTAAATGGAAGAGCTATAATAACCAAGTTAATGTTTGACCACTGATATCTGTGCAAGATTGTAATAGCACTAGTTCATGGCATGTAATCTATGAGTAATACATAAATGGTCATATGGACACTATGGTTGATATCATTTGTTAATGTATTAGTTGTGTATTTGGGTATACCGTATACAATGCACATGTTATGAAAGTTTGCATTGTAATGTGAACTTTAATACTGGCAGTAGTACTAATATCTGATAATATGATATTTATTTAATATCAAGGGTAGATGTAAATGGCAATTAAACATGTCTTTAATGCTAATAACATGTCCTTGGCCTTTTATGTGCAATGGTGTATGGGATTGATGAATAAAGGAAATTGGAAATTTCACTGGAGACAAAATTTTTGAATCCATTTAATTGCACTCAATTTGGGCGTGGCTACCATCTTTTAGTTTTTGGTTTAGCCTTTTCTAATTCATCAAGCGATCCTCTAATTGATAATTAAAATAGCATTATAAGAGCTATTTGTGATAATTTCAAAAGTGGGGACATAAGTCCAATTTTTGATAGCATCAAACTTGAAAAAGAGTGGGACGAATTGCACACTAATGGGGCTTTAATTATGGTGTTTCGCTCTTAGTTAGAGACAGATCATTCACCCTTAGGCTAGAGGTGTTATTTATTTATAAAGTTTAAGATACAATTTTATGTATTGATATGGAGGACACATGATTATTGTATTTCAGCACGTATAATCTTATTTAATTACATACATGTACATATATTTTTTGGGCATGTGTGAACTTGATTGGATATTAATGTGTTTAATCCCAATATATGTTTTGTAATATTTCTTTGAATGAAATATATGTTACATGCCTTAGTTGATATATTTGAGTTGTCTAAAATTTGGAATGCACAAGAGTCTGTTATGAGTACTTATTAAGTAAGCAAGGGTGAGGCATTAGAGATATTCATTCATTATAAGAATGAAGTTGAGAAATGACTCAATGAATGTAATAAGTTCTTGATTATCGTAGAATTTGTGGGGGGAAGCTATTATTTCCACCAATTATTTGTTCATTGAGATGCCTTAAAAGAAACCACTAAGACACATTGTGAATTATGGAAAGAGTGATTGCCTTTCTATAAATTCTTTAAATGTGAGTGTGTTTGATGAAGGTGGTGGTTCCTATTCCTAAATGATAAAGAACTATTAATTGTGTTTTCATTGGTTATAGTCATAACAGTAGTGCATAGTGCTTTCTAATTTATGAATCTATTATTCTTATGTGCATGAAAATTATTGAGAATATATTTCAAGTGTCAAATTTTCTTAAAAGAAAGTTTGAGGCTATGTTTAGTATCTCTCATGATCAAGAGTTGATGGAAGAGAGGTTGAGCCTAAGCGTAGTAAAAGGACAAACGTCATATTCGTTTGGTCTAAATTTTCCATTTTAAATGTTAGAAGATGAACTTAAAGCCTCAAAGAAGCGGTATCTTGAGAGATGCCTTCTTGAAAAAATAATTGTCAATAGTGCAATAAATCCATCTTGGAAATCTATGCATAGTAATTGGTGAATCTAGCACCTAAGAATTTGAGAGTTGAAGGAATTATTGACTATTACAATGCGAGAATTGTTTTAGAAGGCTACAAATAAAAGGAAAATGTGAGTTTTCTTGATACACAATAAACCACAGGGGTTTATGGTTCTTGTACAAGGAAACAAAGTGCTTAAACTTGTTAAATCTTTGTATAGATTGAAGCAAGTTTCAATCCAATGACATGAGAAATTTGACAATGAGATAATGTCAAATGAGTTTAGATTTAATGTGACTAGTGTGTGATGTGAAATATATCACAAGAGGCTATGTCGTTGTGGGATATGCTCGTGTAAGTGTTGTAGATGTGATACAAGAAATGAAAATTTCTAATATATCTAATGGACTTGTCTTGTCTCAATCACATGAGAAATGTGACAACAGTCTAGTGAGAACACCTTATGCAAAGAGCATATGTATTTTTTGGGAAATCAATAAATCTAAACAGACGTACATTGTTGGATACTTGTGCCTCCTATTTGTATATATTGGTAGGGCACAGAGTTATGGTTGGTCTCGACATATTTGTTGGAGACATAATACCATGAGGCAGTTGCTCTCAAATGGAAGTGATTCCAAATTATAAAACGGATCCGTAATTAATTTTTTGAGTGGCGAGCAAGTAAACTGCTCATCGAGGGGAATGGGGTTAAAGTCTATGACATAAAAGTCTCTGAGATGGCAACCCAACCTAGTTGACTGGAGATCCCAAGATCTAGGTTCAAAGGGACAACTGAATTGTGGAGATTAGTTTTATCACTATGGAGATAACATCTCCCACCTGTTCCTATGGTGAAATAGTGATGCCTGTAAGCGATGTTTAGGGTAAGCTTTGCTTTTAATGATTCTTATATCTTGGAAAACCAAGTGGGGTATAGCAGGATACTCTTAATAAGAGTCACCTATATGAGTGTGAAGTGGGCCACTTCCATGAAAGTTTCAAGGCTGAATTCTCTAAAGCACTTCATGAATTTACCAGAATATGTTTAGGGCCGAAATGAACACAACTATAAGAACGAAATATGTTCGAAAATGAGCTGTGTGAATTCCATTGTCTTGGTATACACAAACGGCTAACAGTTCAAAAATATTGTGTTCACTGATTAGCTAGTATATCCGATAGTCTTTCACAAAGGAAGGTTCGAAGCCAAGAGCCACCTCTCCCGATACAGTAACTTTTCTTCTACTCTCTCTGTGTCTGCATCATCATTTGCTTTGTGTTTTATCAATTTCCATTCATGTGGGGGATTGTTGGAAAAATAGTATGGAGTGAATAAGAAATTGACTCCTAATGTGACCACTTGAACATGATTTGGAGTGGTGAAAATCCTTGAGTCCCACATAGGAAATGATAGAAAATATGAGTTTTGGGTTGGATATTGATTTGGGCTTTAGGCATGTGTGGACTGGGTCCACTTATCCTATTAATAATAATATTTTATTATTTTATTTCTTGAGTTAGTAAGTCTGTATATAGCAATTATTTTCTGAAACAGTGAGTGTCTGTTTAGTAACGTATAGTTCATAGTCCATCATTCATGAGAAACAATTTTTTTTTTTTTATAGAAAAACTCTTCCAGAGAGAAAATTTGTGTGCATTCATTTGAGTCAAAGAGAGAGAAAGAGATATAGAGTAGTTCGCAGAGCACGGACCTTGTGTGCTTCTTCTCCGTGCTGTAAATCATTTTATCCTAGGAGGCAGACATTTGTGAGTCTCAAAGCACCACAGATTGTGTGAGGGGCGAAATCTGCTTTGAGGATATTGTGTCAAACACAAGACTTGATTTGAATCATTCATCCTTCACGCATTTAGTCTGTGAGTTTTTAATTATTTGCAGATTTCTTCTTATATAGTATATACAATATTTATTTATTGCATTTGTCTATCACATCTATTTGTGTTATTGCATGTATTAGATCTGTATGTTATTCATTTTGGACAATCACAAAAGTAAATTATTGAAATATATCCAACATTATATATATATATATATATATATTTATATATTTAGATAAAGATAAACCTTACAAATTGAGGCGTTTCCGGTTACAATAAGTAATTCAAATATTAATTTATTATCTTGTTGAAGTGTCACAAATCACATCCATCGCCACATCATTTCATAAAGATTTTTTTATAGTAAAATTGTTGTAATTTTAGCACTTTCAAAAAAAATAATAATAACAAAATCCAACCAAATCACAAAGTTAGTGCAAATTTCACCACAAAAAACTTATAAACTGATGTGACAAGAATACAATTGATGTCACTCAAACAATATAATAAAAAAGTGTTTGAATTAATTTAATATGATTGGTATCATGTCAATTTGTAAGACCTATATAATAAAATTTGTAATATCTATATCCTAGTGTATAATCATTTTTATGTGATAATAATTTCACATCAAAAGCTGAAAGAGTTAGAATTAATTGATTGATCGGGTAAATCTTCACCAATGTACCAGAGTCTGGCAGGGACACAATACATACAAATAGAAGTTATTAATTTTGAACACGCATTCAAATCCTATTAGGTTCAATTCCCACGGGATCCAAGCCAAACCTGAATAGATTATCGTTATCATAAAAGAATGTACCCTTACATTTTTATGGCCTATTTCTCCAAATATTCATTTTTTGCACAAAATATTATTAAAAACCTCTGTTGAAGCTATTTAGTTATGTAGCTTCTTTTGAAACTCGAGTAACTAAACTTGAATTTCAAGCTAATGGACACTAAAGTGAACCATCTAATGTGGCATTTTAAATGGAAATTTTCTACATGAAACTTGAGTTTCATAAAAAATTTAAAATCGTTCTTGCCTCTCTTAAGTTTACTAAACTTGAGTTCAAGTGAGATATTTTATTTTAAAATGTCACATGATACACGTGAGCGCCCCTATGCTTAAAACTCGACTTCACTCACTTTAGACAATAGCTTTTAATATTATTTTTTGCAAAAATTGAATATTCGGCAAAAAAAAAAAAAAAACCAGTTTTTATTGGCTAAATCAAGTTAACCAACTCCCGAGGGAGAATGGGCAGGGTAACAGCGTATGGCATAAGTATGTAGTAAGTTAGGCAACGCGCGGAAGAAAAAAGGAAACTAGCATCTCGAGTTTCTAAAACTCGAGATTCACTTTAAAAAATCGAGTTTTTAAAACTCGCTTTCTGCTTTTTGTAGTGCTGACCTGGATAAAATGACACACCTGGATCTCGAGTTTTGAAAACTCGTTTTACATAACTCGAGTTTTAAATACTCGAGTTTTGTTGGAAATAACGCGTTCCTTCTTTGATGGTGTATATAATGAAAGATTGCAAAGAACTCGAGTCTTATAGACTCGAGTTCCACTGTGCTTTCAATTAAAAACACGCCCGTATAACACAAGCTCACAGTCACACAACTTTCTCACCCAAAACAGAGCATCCTCACCAAGTCTCTCAGCCTCACTAACTCTCTCACCCTCACTAAATCTGACTCACCCATAACTCTCACACCCACATTGCCTCCCACTCTCACTCACCACACTGCTAGAGCACTGCTCTTCCTTCTCATCAAATTCATATCTCAGGTAAGGGTTTGCATAATTTGATTGTGATTGTAGTTGGGTAATAGTCTATGGGTGTGGGTTAAAGAGTTTGAGTATTTATTTTGTAGATAGTTGACATAACTTAGTTAATTTTCCATTATGCAACGTTGCTAGAACTTTGTGTTGGTAGTCTTAATTTTTTGAGTATTTATTTGCCCATAAAAGGAAATGGTGAAAATCTCATGTAGCTCTACATAACCTAATATGTAAATTCTTCAAATAACATACTAAATACAAAGTTAGTACAATCTTTTGGAGTTAAAAACAACATAAAAAAGAAGAATTGAGAAAGAAATCTTACAAAACAGAATATGTACGAATGGGGAGAGGATATATGGAAACCTTATGAATTTTTTATCATATTAGGAGGATCCTTGTCATCATAAATCTAGCCTAATAGATTAGTTTTGAAACTAACTAAATAAAATGGTTTAGATTGTGAAATAATACTGTATAAAATAATCTGTCTTTAGGTCTGTAACTGGAATAGCCTATTGGAATTCTTGGTTACCTAACACAGTTTAGGTTTATAAGTCAATAAGGTTGAGTTTATAGTTGTTTTTTATGCAATCATGGTTCAGATTATGTGATTTAACTAACACAGTAACTTGACTTGAACAGGTTCACAATGCCTGAAATTGATATAATCCTATACCACGGTGGTCCGCTTAAGAATGCCAATGCGAACAAGGGATTGCCATTTGAAGGGCCGGGTATAAAGACTTATTATACGCAAATTGATCGTAGGTTGAAGACCCTTGATGAATTGAAGAAGGTTGTCATGGAAGAGTTGTGTGAGAATCCTGCTGTGCACAACATAGAAATTACTTATCGTATGCCAAATGAAATCTTGAAGCATCGGATTAATTACAAGTATATGGCGATAGAAACAGACAAACATGTAAAGATCATGTTTGACAAGTTGGAGAGAATAGCTGAAGTAACTAACATTGAGTTGTACATAAAGTTGGAGCCGCGTGCAGTCTGGCAAGAGGATATCCAACAAACAACCACAAGCTTACAAGTTACGGTTCCGGATGCTCAATATGAGTGTTCTACACATGTAGAGGGCGATGATGTTCATGCCGATGGTGATGATGATGATGATGATGATGATGACGATGATGACGACTATGTTGATGAGACTACTACCATGAACAATGATGATGACGATGACGACGACGACTATGTTGATGAGAATATTGCCATTAACGATGAATATTTTACCGAAAGAGATGAGTATGAAGATATGATTGGCAGAGGGGACTTTAGGGACTTTGAGAGGGACATTGGTGACGACGAGACATTGGATGGTAGTGAACCTTATGCAGACAATGTTATTAGTGTCCAAAACATTGCAAACACAATCTCTGCCTACGAACCTCCTGCATTGTCATTCTCTGCAAATACTTGGGAAAATATGGTTGATCCTTCACATATTGAGTTGCCATTTGTGTCTACTTGGAGAGAGGGGATGAATTTGTGCAAAGGGTTGACGTTTGCCAATAAAGAGGAGGTGAAGCGCGTATTAACAAATTGTGCCCTCAAGGAAAACAAACATTTTACTTACACTAGGTCGACGACGAAAAAACTTTGTGCGAAATGCGTACATGAGTCATGCAAGTGGTATGTCTGCGCAGTTATGAAGCCCAATCTCCACCAACTATGGATGGTCACCGTGTATGTGGGTCCTCATACGTGTGTACAGATTGGGGTGCGAAATGATGGTAGAATGATGACTTGTAATTTTATTGCATCAGACATCCATCAGAAGTTATGTGAGGATTACACTACCCCAGTTAAGCATCTCATATCTATGATAGAGACGAAATATAATGGCCATAAGCCTTCTTACTACAAGGTATGGGATGCGAAACAAAAGGCGATTGCGAAGATGTTTGGGAATTGGGAAGAGTCTTACCAAAGATTGCAAAAGTTGCTAATGGCATATATTGATCAGGACCCGACTACCCAAGTGTTCTATCGTATCACACCCACCGATGAAGATGACACTGTATTGTTGCATTATGTGTTTTGGTCTTTCGGTCCATGCATATCAGGATTCAAATACTGCAAGCCGGTTATCAGTATTGATGGGACCCATCTGTATGGTAAATATCAGGGAAAGTTGTTGGTCGCAATGGCAACCGACGCTAACAACAAGGTATTCCCTCTCGCCTTTGCTGTTGTGGATTGTGAGTCAGGGTCCAGTTGGAGGTGGTTTTTACAGTGCCTAAGAGAAGCGATTGGCCACGTGATACCTGACGAAGGCATTTGCATAATTTCTGACCGACATCTTGGTATCAAAAACGCCATTGCAAACTGGCCTAGAAGGGATGATGGAAGACCACGGGTATTTCATAGATATTGTCTTCGACATGTTGCTAGCAACTTTAACACCCATTTCCAGAACTCAACTCTAAAGTCAGCGGCGTTGAAAGCGGGATATGCTAGTCAGGCAGTTAAATTTGATACCATAATGGAGACCATTAAGCAGGCAGAAATTGAGGCCATTAGGAATAAGAAGAAGGTGACGGGGAAGGATGGCAAGGAAAAGAATCAAGATTATCTTCCATACACATACCTAATGAGCGAGTCTGTGGATATGTGGACCCAGTCACATGATGGTGGAAGACGTTTTGGGGCAATGACAACCAATATATCAGAGTGTTTTAATGGTGTATTGAAAGGTGCACGGGGCCTTCCTATTGCTGCGTTGGTTGAGTTCACTTGGAACAAACTTGTTCAATATTTCCACGACCGGCGCAAAGAATACCATTTTGAGTTCTCAGAGGGTAAGAAATGGAGTGCACATGCCTTATCCACGTGGGAAGGAAATAAGCGTAAATCTGAGAAACATTATCTCAAGCCATTTAGCAATGAAGAGTTGATATTTCAAATAGTTACCCAACTCAACACGTGTAGTGCAGGAGGGGGAAATCACAGTTATGAAGTTCGGTTACAGGATAGAACATGCAGTTGTGGGAAATGGCAAAACATAGGGATCCCGTGTTCACATGCAATTAGAGTATGTGACTATTTGCATATTGATTCCACCACATATATTCACCCATGTTATGGTTTGAACAATGCCTTTAACACTTATGAGCATGCATTTGTGGTTCCTAAGTCACAGTCATTGTGGGGGGATCCGATTGGGCCAAAGTGGTTGCCTAATCCAGCATTGTTACGGGCCAAAAGGAGACCAGTTAAGTCAAGAATAAGGAATGAGATGGATGGAGTGACGAATAAGGATCGAGAACGGCGATGGCGGAGGGAGGACACCGATTTGATAGAGAGTCAACCTAAGCAAACATGTGGATTGTGTCATGCTTCCGGGCATAACCGCAGAAAATGTCCGCAGTCCCATGGCGCTTCCACAAGTGGTCATGTTTCACAGTAGGTAGGTAGATGCCAAAAAGTTATGCATTGGTTAAATAATTGTTGTTCATTCGATGTTTACCTAATGTTTACTATCTTGTCTCCTAACGTGATTACTCTACGTTTTTCAGGCATGCTTCCATGGATGCCGTTTTTGTCATGCGGACCTTTGATCTTAGAAAAAGTGACTACGTTGTATTGGCTCTATGTGAACTTTTTGGACTTTTTGTTGAATGTACTTGTAATTCTCTATCCAATGTACCTCTACGAAGATGGTGATTTGAATTGTACGGTTAAAATTGCAAATTAAGCATGGTTGCGCATGTTTAGAATGTTGATACATTGACAATGCCTTTTGTTCTGATGTAAATGCATTTGCATTGTAAAACTATATTTATGAATAGAGCGTAACAGTTTCTATAGCTTCGTGCCTAGCGATAACGCATTTTGATACTTCTCTGCCTCTCAATGAGTGTTAGATTACATTCTCAGCTTCTTTATCTATGTTTCTTAGTAGGTGCATGTACACATTTCAGTTTATAAAACTCGAGTTCCACTGGGAAAAACAGAGCAAAACAGGGGAACCCTTCTGCCTGAACAGGGGATTTGCCAAAGTGATAAAAAAAAAAAATTTCCCAGTGGAACTCGAGTTTATGAAACTCGAGTTCCACTGTGAAAAACAGAGTAAAACAGGGGAACCCTTCTGCCTGAACAGGGGATTTGCGAAAGTGATAAAAAAAAAAATTCCCCAGTGGAACTCGAGTTTATGAAACTCGAGTTCCACTGTGAAAAACAGAGTAAAACAGGGGAACCCTTCTGCCTGAACAGGGGATTTGCGAAAGTGTTAAACAAAAATTCCCCAGTGGAACTCGAGTTTATGAAACTCGAGTTCCACTGGGAAAAACAGAGTAAAACAGGGGAACCCTTCTGCCTGAACAGGGGATTTGCCATAGTGTTAAAAAAAAAAAATTCCTCAGTAGAACTCGAGTTTATGAAACTCGAGTTCTATCTCGAGTATTGAAAACTCGCCTTCTTTTAGCATTTTTGTTACGATTTTTTATTTTCAAAACCTCACATTTTTTGCTCTTTTGTACAAATGCGATTATGGTAAGTATTGTGAACATGGCACATCTAGCTGAAGTTATTTATCTTGTTATTTGTAAAAAAATTGTTCAAGTACAATCTTATTTTTTTCACTAAAAAAAAAATAAACACAAAAAAACAGAAAAGAAAAGAAAAGAAACTAAGAAGCTTATCTAGCCTTTGAAATTTAGGCACATACAAAAAGTTAATCTGAGAGAAAAAGACATAACATAATTATTTAATATTTTTGAAAAAATTAGAAAAAGCTTATTCTTAAAATCATGAAAAACCTTATTTTTATAATTCTATAGATCCATTTATTTTAAATTATTTGTTATTCTTCTATTGATCCAATTTTACTATCAACTTTTATACTCTAATATTATATTGTTTCTCCATTTATTGTAAGGCAAAAGAAATATAGTTTGAAAGAAAAATCGATTTTTAAAGTATATTGAATAGCTAAATAGTCGTTTCCTATTTTTATTTACAATCCAAAAAATACATCCCAAATAAAAACCCTTATGGTCTCTCTTCCCAAAAGCCTTGAGTGGGAAACGACACGGAAGCCTTGAGTGGTGGTTATTAGTTTTTTGGCAAAAAGTATTTTAATAGAAAAAAAAAAAAAATCAAAAGCATGATATAAAAATGCTTTATGGTTTTACGTGTGGGACAATAATCGGTCATGCTTACAACTGTAGGCAAGAAATTTGTTAAAAATTTACCATTCTCTATTTTCATCACACTTTGGAGCATTGTATCCAAAAATTTTGTACATGATCAATTATCTATCGAAAAGCCTTTACATATTTCTCATTAATTACATCAAATAAGAAAAATCAACTTATGACTAAAATCAAACCAAGTGCCACAATCGGCAACAATATGATCCAAAGGACTCAGTCAACATCGAACACAATCAATGAGGTCCAAGAGAAACTATGAACATCAATAAATATAAAAAAGAATAAATGGCAAATGAATTGTTATATGCTGGTACAGCAGAACCATCAAGTACAATAGAAAATTCATTTATTGTTACCCCAATATATTAAGCTCTAGTGTTGCTTTATACTGTGATGGTATTTCCATCAGTGCAGCTAGAGCAAATTCTGCTTCTTTTCTGGAACGATCCATATTCTTTGACATTATTTCTGTAAAATTCACAAACTGCAAAAGCCAAAAGAACACTCTAGTTCTCAATCAAACATTGACCAATAATAAGTCAAAAGATACAAGCTCCAAAATAGAGCAGAATGATATCCAAATAGCTATGGAAACTTGCCTGGAAGTTATCAAAGGCACGAGCAGGGATGTTATCATCAAATTCTCTCATCATGTCCCATGGCCCATCTCCAACACCGACTAAAACAATTGACAAAGGGTACTCACTGCAAATTGCAAGAATATTAAAAAAGTTTTTTGAGAAGAGTATTTAAATACAAAAAAGAGAATTATAAGAAATACCTGGCTTTCACAATTGCATCAACAGTTCTCTTTTCTTGTGGGCTTAGATCACCACGCTCGGTATCAACACTTCTTGTCACCTGCAAGAACCCACTGTTTTAAGGTATATGGTATAAACAATCTGAAATAACAAACACCAAACACAGACAAGCTCACCAATGTAGCATGCCTAACTGCAATTAAACTTTCCAATAAAAAACTTAAACTTTCCCAGTTGCATGTATTGCTATACTAATATAGACAATAGGTGTTAAACTGGAACTTGGCTATAATCTTAAAACTTGTTAGGTCCAGCTTCCTCTAAGAAAAAGCCAGCAACCAATGAGATGTTACTACCTGCACCTGGATAGAAATACCCTACGAAGCTTCACTGTTCCGTGGGATTGGCTTTGTGCCTTTCCTGAGCTTCGCTCTAAGATTCTGCTTCAATTGTTAATCCTTTCATTAATGAGGAAAATCTGACAGGCTACTAATATTATTAGATATTTGTAGCCATATGTATGGCAGGGAAATCTATTTGATAAGCCCTTCACAAATAAGTCCAAATTCTTGGTGACCTAGGAACTCTGCCATTTATACTCTATAGTAATGTGTTTTCTCCCGAGTTTAAATAATTATAGTAATTATTTCAGTTTCTCTTGTTATCAACAATACCAGAGAATTATAACAATCTTTTTAAATAAACTATGTATATTCCAAGTTTCCTTGGAAAGGAGGTCACTAGATATACAGGGTCAAACAAGTTTCATTAATGGCTAAATTCAAAATGATGAATTTTAGGTTTCTATTGGAATTAAACAAAAACTTCATAATTTCTTGAAATCTAGCACTTTCATCATTTAACACTAAAGAATTTCTTTTTTCTCTGATATTTGGTACTAGAAATTACAGAATAATATCAGTTTTTAAAGTATGTTCATCTTGATCAGGAGTCTCCTATAAATTGTTACAAAGAAAAGAGCACAGACAACGTACCTGTCCATCGGCAATTATCAATAATACATGATCTTAGTTACCAATGTACCACCTCTATAGAATAGATACCATCTCCAAATCCAAAACAGGGAATCAAGTTATCCTCATCAAAGGAAGACAATGTTTTTCCAATAATAGATATTGCTTGCTCATAAGGATTTTGTTCATCTCCAACATGATGCAAGCTTCTCCTGTTAAATGACCTTGCACCTGATATGAAAGCAAGTTAAACATACTTTACTAAATATCGAAAGATGGGCTTATATGCACCATTATGAGGCCAAACCTGTCCACTCATTGCTCTTTGTGAAGTCAATACCAACAATAAGACTGGAAGACTCTAGACCAGCACGTTTCAATGCCTCAGTAACCTGAGGTAAGTAAAGAATTTTACAATGTCATTATGCCACTGAGCAGTTAAAATCACCATTATGTATATGCCAATCATAAGAACAAATATTTTAAAAGTTCATATTTTCTACAAAAAATTATCTATACTTTCTTCAACGACATCATGATAACACCCAGACAAAGAAACCAGTAAGTACAATTATCTGAAAATTCAGATTTACTTCAAAGACAGAAAATATCAAGACATAGCGAGCCATAAACAAATGCAATCAACCAGTTGCATTTTCACCAAGAGTACACCAATAGATGAAAACAGGTTGATGTACATGAGGAACAAAGCAAATACATTATGTATTTGAGTGAGTACATAACTAAATATGAAGCACAGATACATTATCCCATGTTCATGCCATGAGGTTGACCACATGCAGGACATGCCCAACACCACCACAACTCCTTTAGAGATTTGCTCATAGTACAAAGCAAATTTTTAAAAAAAAAACCATAGTATGCAGAGTCCAATGCCTCACCAAGGCACCATCCCCTAAAGCAAAAAAGGTACTCCTATACAACTCTTATAAGAACACCATATGCCTTTTTAGTGTAAATTGTGATCATATCATGAAGTGTTAGAGAATAACTTAAAATAAATAAATAAATAAGTGTTAGAAAATAACATCACTGAGGTAAGAGTAAACATTTCACAGTTGATGCACTTCCAATTCATCAGTTTATGCCATCAATGTGAAAGTCCTACTATAATAATGTTAAGCATCTCAAATATAATTACAACAATGATAATATCAAACATCTTCTCTTTAGTTAAAATGGAAATTGAGAATATTTAAAAAAAAAGATTAACTATCTTACAAAGTACTACTCTTACTCTCAGAACTGAAAATTAAATAATTTTTTACACGCCTAAACCAAGAAATGTACTCCAAAAGATGCTAACCCAACAAGCATACTCCTATCTCAAAAAAAAAAAAACAAGCATACTCCTACATATCATCTTAATTCGTAGTTTCTTAGTCCCAACCCATAATTTACAATCCAAACAATCCAAAAATAAACAAAATTCCTGAAGCCGAATCTCAAAATCACACACATTGTTCTCATATATCATACAAAACAACACAACCATTTATAGCCTAAAGATAGAACAACAAAACCCCATTTCCAAAATCCAAAACTTCCCATCAAAACTAACAAATATCACAAATTTATAAAACATAACAAAAACAAAAACAAAAACAAGCACCTTTTTTTTTTTTTTTTTTTGTTAAAAATAAATCTAATAAGATTCTATGTAAACATCACAGGCATTTTATTTTACCTTTTGCTAAGAGAGCAAGTCAACTTCAGTCACATTAGTGGTTTTTTTTTTTTTTTCTGGGTACCAGGAAGAATCGTAGGATGAGTCAAAGGTGGTCTCCCTCGGTGAGCGAAGAAATCTGTGGTCTTAAAAGTTATAGCTTTTAATAATGGTAATTGTTATGAATGTATAGCGTGTGTGTGTGTATATAAGTGGTTCCAGGAAGTTTCCTCTGCAGAAAAAGGCTTGTTTACAAGCAAAAAAACATGCTGCTGCTTTTTTCCCGATTGGGACAGCCACTCTCTTTATTATTCGGTGACTTTTTGGCTTCCCCTTGGAGTTTTTTTTTTTTTTTAAGATAAATATTACTTTTATAGAGTTTATACTTTATATAAACTCATATTATACTTTCCTCAAATATTCATCATACAGATGCTTGAATTCACGAATCAAGTTTGTTCGTCACAATTATGAATCAAACAAAGAAATTAGAAAAAAAAAAAAACACTAAGAATACTTCACCAATTTTTGCTGCATGCTTTTTTAACAAACCTGTTTTTCAAGGTTCACCAATTTTGCGTTTTTTAACCCTCGTGTAATGTTTGGGCGGAGGAGGAGGCTGCGGGGCATCATCCTTAGGCTCATCCTCATGCTGCAAAGACATTAGATGCATACAATCAATATTCGGTGTAATTGTAAAGAATAAAGTGAACTGCAAAATAGGCATATACAGGAAAATTAATGTTATCGTACCATAGAGCTGTGTTTGTGTCCTATTTTATGTCCACCTGTCCCACAAGTGGGAGCTCTTCTAGCACGTTGCGGTCTACCTCGTGGGGGTGAAGGCTGAGGAGGGGGATTCTCGTCCGGTACATCAGTATCTGCCTGTGGATTGTCAGTCCCAACCGGATGTCCTATAGGGTCGGATGAGGATGAGGTAGGTGGGTAATGATGCTCTGTGTAGAGGCCAGGAATGGGGATCATTGTCATGGGTTCAGTACGGGGTGGGTCTATGGACAAAGTGGGTGCACTAGAGCTGGTGGGTGGGTATAAGGGTGTCTCGGGGTGCAATGGAGGGGTCAACTGAGAATGCATACCAAGATCAAAACTAGCCTGTGAAGGTGGGGTGGGTGAATGAACCTCGGGCTGAGGAGATGCATCTACCATGGGTGGAGGGACCTCGGACTGAGGAGATGCATGTGGGATGGGTGGAAGAACCTCGGGCTGGGGAGATATATCTACAACGGGTGGAGGGACCTCAGATTGAGGAGATACAGCTGGGATGGGTGGAGGGACCTCGGGGTGGGGAGATGCGTGGAGGATGGGTGCAGGTATCTCATGACTACTTACAACCCGAGGGGTTGTTGCACGCCGACCACGGCCCCTAGCTGCAGTTGGGCTTGGGCTTGCTGGAGCAGGCCGACCACGGCCCCTAGCTGTGCTTGTGCTTGGGCTTGCTGTAGCATGCCGACCACGGCCCCTAGCTACGCTTGTGCTTGTGCTTGCAGTATCACGCCGACCACGGGTCGGTGTAGTTACGGGTGCTGCACTTGTGCTTGGGGCTGCAGGAGTTGCTGATTCAAGCTCAGTACGGTTGTTTGACTGCCCAGTGGCTGCAGGATCACCACCAAGCCCAGCCACAGTATATAGTATGCGCCGGATATGGTTGTGTTCTCGGCTGCCTACCGGAACCCAATTCAACAACGCTAAATGACTTTCAATCTGAAACAGAGAAAGAACCAGTACAATCAAAATTTTCCACATTTATGTAACAATTACAAAATGCATAATATAGAATGTATTAATCTACTTATATACTTATCTAAACTAAGAACTGAAAGTTTTATTATGATACTATATGCAACAGAAACTCTTTTTAATTGGATGTCCGTCAGATTAAACCAAATTTGTTCAAAGAAGAAATCAATTGATCCTACGTTCGTACATGTACTAAAGAAAAAACAAAGCAAGATAGGAAATATAATTAGAACACATTACCAGCTGATGTAATTTAGCGCTGTTGCGGTCGACATACTTTAGAGTGACCAGATCGTACCATTGGTAATAGGCATGACTGCGGGCCATCTCACCAGTCTGAGGAGGTGCATTGCAAAGTCGTTGTTCTCGACTATTCCATGAAATGATATACGGTTCATGCTCTTGCCTCCAATTCTTTTCCACCTTCCCACGCAAGTCTATTCTGTGCAGCCTTTCATCGTACACAACACCGTCAGGCCGCTCTTGCGCCAACCCAAACTGTCGAAGGACACGATCAGGGTGGTGCATCTCCACTATGCAATAACACACAAGCGGCACCCTTGCTGTCCACGTACCCCTCCCTGCAACGCAGAAGTCAGGAAGGTGGGCGAAGTGTGCCTCGTATGGCTGCCACACAATTTACAATAGAAACAAAAAACAATTATCATAGCATCTTCAAATGTGAAACAAGGGAGAATTTATAGATACAAGGAAAAACAAAAATTAAAACGGAAAATATGTTAAAGTATGAAGCAATCGTATTCTTAAGGAAAATTAACATAACCAAACAAAATTTTTAAATATTATTACCTGGTTCGGCTGCATTGTAACTAATTGCTCACGATAGACGACCAAGGCCATCCCGGATGGCCTACTCTTCGAGCCTGGCACCCACACCCACCTACAGTTACGAGCGAATAACATAAGATAAGTAGCTACTTAGTTACTAAAAAGAGTACATTGCATAACACACTAAATATCAAAAAATTACTTACTTAACGGCAAGTGGAGCATACGGCCACGGGCCATAATCACATCCAGGAGCAGGCTCTATCCTCGGGCACAAGAATGGCAACCTTGCCCATGCCCAATACTGGATCAAGGTGCACGCTCCACCAATCTGCGATGCCCCTTTCTCACTTGCCCGACACAACTCTCGATACAACCAGGCCAAGCAACCACTGCCCCAACTATACTGTGGCGGATCACGCAAGTTCCGCAGTTGCTCCAAAAACATCAGATGCACCCTATCTCCCGACTTGTCCATAAAAAGTTTATCCCCTAATAGCGCTCAAAAATAACACCGGGCATACTTGTGTATCTGAATCTCCGTTGCGTCATGAGGCAATGGCGCTGCAATGGCCTCAAGAAGGCGGCTGATAAGAAGTCTTTGCCCCACCAAAGTTTTGTTGTCATCCGCCGGAGTAAAACCAAGCAACTCCATGCAAAGAGTCCTCCAAGTTCCATCTAACACATTAGTCGGCCCAACCAAGACCTCACCGTCTATAGGGAGTCCGAGAATGACCTCCACATCTTGTAGGGTGATCGACATCTCACCATGTGGAAGATGGAACGTATGAGTCTCTGGCCGCCATCGCTCAACTAGGGCCGTTATAAGACAATTATTTATCTCTCTAGAAGGGGCCCTAAACAATCCTTCAAGCCTCAGCAACTTCATAATGTCAATCACCCGATTATCTCGCATTTGAATGTTTGCCATCTCCTTAGTGCGACCACGGCAAGTCAGTGGGCCCGAGTCCTGCAAAATCAATAAAAATTATAGCAGTTATTAGAACTACAAATACAATTTTGAAAGAACTTGCTAACTAAAAGTCAAAAATAACATAAAAATTAAAGCAGTTGTTAAAACTAGATATTTCACCTCGCCATTCCAAATGGCATGTGATCGATGATGTTGTTGTCGCGTCAACAATGACGCATCACTAGGACCAGGCTGCAAGATCCGTGACCCGTCATCAATCCGAGGCTCCATACTGCAAAGAGTGCTACTGTGAGATCATTAATAGTGTGAGGGCAAAGGAAGGGGCAAAGAAAATAATAGATATAATTCATCTAAAATTGACGCATGTATAGATTCAATAGGGTCACTAGCTTATTCAATTGAGCATGACAAAGATCCACAAAGAGAGATTAAGTTCTTCAATGATTTAAACCAACTTGACAAGCTTAAACTTCTAGCCGGAGAACATCTTATCTTCCAAACAATGTGTACAAAATTTGAACAGCAAGAATCCCTAGTTGGAGACCACTGGATTCCAGTAGAGCATTAAAAAATTTGACAAGGCTTTATGCTATAAAATAAACGAAGACGGATTGGCTGACAATCACCACAGGGACTCAATTCATAATCAAGCAGCAAAGATTCATGGGAACCCCTAACCTTAGCATATCGAATTATAAATATTGCTAACACAATTCCAAAATTCTTCAAATTGCAAATGCATTAAACAATGTCAAACAAGTTACCTCATCTCAGTTATAATTTCACACAAAAATTAGTATTCTGTATTGACAAGAAACCTAATGTAGGGTTGATGAGCTTAAAATTTTGAGTGAAGGAGAATTAGTGGATATGGCTATGAAGGAAGCATTACAGGTATCCTGCTAAAGCTCTAATCTTTGATGTGCACAAAAACTTAAACTGCTTGTCTCACTCTTTAACACAAATTTTGTTATTGTTGCAGCAGGGAGAGAACCAGGATTGTCCCTCGCAGCCTTCACAAGAGCCGGCGCGAGAGTAAGTCCTAATCAAATCAAATGTGCTATGCTATGCAATTCCTTATTTTTCAAATATGTATATATATGTTGTTTTCAATGCTTTTAATTTGGACTTAAATTTTGTAGCTTTAGATGTTCCTAGCTCTAGTTCATATGGTCGCAAATCAATCGCCAACTGCAAAGCAATCTCTTTGTTACTCCAAGACTACTTGAAGATATGTGATTGTTTTTGTGAAATGTAAACGAATATTCATAATAGCAATATGTGATGGTCCTTATAAAAAAAATTTGACTCTTTGTTAATAAGTTATGCAGAGTTTTCCGAGCATGATGGAACTTTTATTTCTATGGCCTTAGTTACAATTATACTTCCTAATTCAGGACTTGGTATTATCAACATTACTCAAATTCTTTGTCTTGCTAAGGAATTCAAGACATTACACGAACTGCACACAAAATATCCTCTCATTTCACCTTTTTCTTATTCCTATATGGCCATCCAACAACACACATAGCAAGGAATACCCATTCAGCTTTTTATCACTACAGAAAATTAAAATTTGAATTTTTATTACAAGCCCAAAAACACAATCTTGATTATTGAATGACAAACAAAATAAAGAAAAATCCTTAATCCATTTATTCTCAATCCCACCAAAACGAAATTCTGATTTCAATGACATCTATGTCTACAAATATAAAGCAATTTCAAACAAAACCCAAACGGGCATGTATCAAAAGCAACTGAAAACCCAAGCAAATCCACAACCCATAAACAAAAACAACAGCAGCAACAATGTGTAACCCACCATGCAAAAAGCCCAAATCTATAAAATAAATTTCGCAAAAGAGGAATTACCTAGCAAGCGAGCTGAAGAACGAACAAAGGAAGAACGAAGGAAGCGAGATGAACGAAGAAAGCGAGATGAACGAAGAAGACAACAAACAACGCAGCAGAGAGCCCGCGGAGGCTGAGAGCACAGGGTGATTTGGGACTACGAGTAAGTGAGTTTAATTTTAGAGTGAGAGAGTGGAGTCTGAGAGAGTGGAGTCTGAGAGAGTTTGAAATTTTAGAGTGAGAGACTGGAGTGAGTCTGAGAGAGTGAGAGTGCCGTTTTAAGAAGTTAAAAAAATTTGTAAATTTTAAACAGAAAGCGAGTTTTAAAAACTCGAGAGTCACTAAAGCGAGTTTTAAAAACTCGAGAGTCATAAAGCGAGTTTTAAAAACTCGAGAGTCATAAAGCGAGTTTTTGAAACTCGCTATCCACGTGCTATCCACGTGGAAAACTTTGTCCAGTCAGTAATTAAAAACAAAAAAAACGAGTTTTAAAAACTCGAGATATATATTCAAATCTCGAGTTTCATAAACTCGAGATGCTAATATTACATATTCTTTCGTAACCG